>OX375778.1:1271666-2543333 GCA_947359385.1 Chesias legatella | reverse complement strand
CGTGTCTCTCATTGGAGTGTTGTTTTGAAGGACGTGCGTGTGGATAAGTATTTTTTATTAATTTTCTAAAATCTACATTTTAGTATTTCTACACTTCAAAATCCCTACTGGGTTTGTCCTGAGTGCATGAAAGTGTGAGTGACGGTATAATATATATTTTTTTATTTATATCTTCTCGTCTCGGGGTAAATAAGATACGATTTAGACCTTCCAGTACAAGCTGGGGGAAACGTATAATAACATCAAAAAGTAACTATTTCAATTAGAGTTAATTAAGGATTAAATAAATGAGGTCGATGTTTGAATTTTAAACAAGGTTTTGTATACTAACCTAAATAGCTTAAGACATTATTCATTCCAATTTGTATTAAGGCATTTATTACAAAATTTATACGCGTATGAATGTAAAATTGAATATTCAGAAAATGAAATAACACAAGTATTCCACTCCTTTTAATGAGTTCTAGTTAGTAAGCTTAAATTTCACGCAGTGTTATTCAAATAACTACATTATCACGTCCAAACAAGATATAAATTAGACGACGCTCAGAAGCACCGACCACATAAGTCAACAAAATGAACGGACCCGACAAGATGGCCGTAATATTTCATAAAAAATTACCACAGGTAACAAGATTAGCTACACTTTTTACAGGGAGGTTGATAATGTTAGCATTTTTACCCACATTTTAGGGTAATTGTGACATTTCCGTGTGTTTTAATTATTTTAAGTTTCCGGTAACGGGCCTGAAATGATTTATGGTGACACAGAAATTCTTAAGTAATATAAAATGTTAGCTTTGGTGTTTTACATCGGGAGTTCGAAATTTCGTCATAAAAATCGAAGACTGTCACAATAAAAGCGAGTTTGACATTCTGACAGTTGAGTATTTGTATACAAATATTGTTTCTAGTCGGCAGTTCTACAAATATTTGTAATTTGCTCACCAATATTTGAATATCATTTGAATAATAATTTATACAGGCTGTTCTTATTTGTAGATACCATAATAAAATTTATGTTCTGACAACTCCGTAGCAAAGTCGTATATTAATTACTCTGAAGCAGAAGGTAACATGATAACAGGAAATATGACGATGTTGGAAGAAATAAAGCTGCCTGAGATCTTTCATCGAAAATGATGTCTTATTCTTAGAGTAACCTTAGTAACCTCTAAAGAAATCATGTTTGTTTTTTCCCATGAAAAGCCTTAAAACCAATGGAATAGCTGAATTTTGAAAAGAGCAATTTTTTTTTTCAAAAAAGCAGATATGCCAAGGGTCTTGTTTATTTTATTGTTTATTATGTATAGATGTTATAGAGGTTATTCGCATATAACCAATGAAACTGTATAAATGTAACTGTCATTATTACAAACTGAAACAACCTGTGTTTAATCTTGATGTTATTGCAGCAGGTATAATTGGAGCTCATAGCTCATGCGTACAATATTGGCCTACCTCCTAGACACACTGGCGTAAAGTAGAATACGCGATAAAAAAAGAGTGGGATGAAAAATAAAACATATGTATTTGTGTGTAAGTACAGCGCGGCAGAACTAAAGTATAGCTGCAAGTGAAAAAAAAAATTATAAATATTAATTATGTTTTTTTTAATAAACACTGCAATAAGTTTGTTTAATTTTTGTATTATAAAAATATACACGTCATACTTATTCAAAAAAATATTGTATCGAAAAAAAAGGCCCCAACAGATTATGTTGAAAAACACATTATAGAGAATATTTAGGCATTTTTCCATTTCGTTAATATATGTTCTAATTATTTTTCACAAACAAGTGATTCTAATGGCTCACTAATTATATCACATATATCCTTGTGACCCACACTCTACTAACTAAAAAACTAACTGACAATAAACAGTTTATTTTTTATTTTTTATTTGGTACAGTTTCGGAACGTGCCGACGCGACAGCCCACCTGGTGTTAAGTGGTAACCTCAGCCCATAACAACCTATGCCACTTTGGTCCTCCCCTACTAGGTACGACAAGACCCAAGTCGCACCGTATGCGCCCGTAACTCTGAGACCTGTAGTTGGAATGTCTCATGTGCCTGTAATTTCACCGGCAACCACAACTTTCAAACCGGAACCATACCACAAATGCGTTAGTGCTTGGCGGCAGAAATGGGCATGGTAGCAGTATTCCCCAGACGAATTCGGCGAGAGTTCTACCGCTCTTAAAAAAGGATAATATGGGTTTACTCTCAAGCAATTTGTCTCGTAGGCCCGATGGTACGGTTAATTGTTTGATTTACACAATCTCAGTCAACAGGCCTGTGTTGACTAAGATTGTCAATCAGAATGCTTACAGATAGCTGATGAATCAAATTGTGGTTTATTATAATTTGGTGTTTCGGTATATATATTCTGTTTGTGCATCAGAACGGCATGTAAGGTATTATACATAGATTCGTAAGTTTACGCCTTTGTCTTTGAAGTGGTAGGCAGGGACTTGTGTGTGGTTCAATATTCACCGCGTGGCTGAAAAAAGGTTTTCCCACGAATAACTCGGCTAACACTTTCTTCCGGTAACTAATTCTTCAATAACCTGACACCCAGGATACATCTTATGCCAATGAAATTACCAACATGTCGGGGTCTGTGAAAGGTGTCAATATGGTAATAGCTCAGGCAAGTGCGAGTTGTACTCGCGAACCCATAGTTCCAATCCATGTAAATTATGTTCTCTTTTTTCATTGAACTCGGATCCGCAAGGCAACACATGGCACTCACACTTGGCCGATATTTGTCACACATTGTTGTTTTAATTTAGTATCACGCCTCACATCAGTTAAAGACTCATTTAACACAAGTTACACATTAATTTAAAAGCTATTTGAAATTAAACTGTATTACATGTACTTAATACCGCACGAACACTGCATAAACACAGGTATTGATAATAAAACTACTGAATCTACACTATACACTATACGAAAGATGAAATTATTACTAACCCCCCTATAATAACGTGAATTAGAAATAATTTGCTATAATAACACCCATTTCTGATAAATAGATATAATAACACGTATTAAAAATAATTAGATGTTATTATCTACGTCCATTTTCGTTAGATCACTCTATCACCCCATCGTATCTCGTAACTTTACCGGTTAATGTTCCGAGCAGAACTCATAACCGGTTAATCGGAGTAGTGAATTATTCTATTCGATTATTGCGTATGGAAGCAAGGCGTTAGAATAATAATCAATTCTCTGTAGGTCATTCTGACTGTAATTATACCGGCAACCACACATTTCGAACCGGAACACAGTAAAGGGAATGCATTACTTCTTAGCGCCAGGAATGGGGAGTATGATGGCAGTACTTCCCCGGACGAACTTGGCGTGAGTTCTACAGCTCTATATATCTATATATAAACTCGTCTGTACCACTGAGCCACCACGTTCTCACGCCAATAACTTGATTAGTTCGTCTATAGAGTTGGTCGTCAAACATTTCAACGACTTCTTTATGGAAAAAATAAAGAACTTTTGATAGCCACTTAGCAAAATCCATTAGTAAAGTTTTGTCCTCGGTAATTTGTTGTTGTTAGAGTGATTGACAGGAATTTACTGTCGCAAAAGTTTCAAAACTTATGCCATAGTGTAGATCCTACAAATAACAGACGGAATTTTAATTTGAAGCGTAATTGATTTTGTATTATGTAGTAAATTCTACTGGTGAAATCTATGTTCAGTCGTGGGTTCCTATCCTATTCAAATTGATGTTGATATTCTGGTGATAGGCATATTCTGTAATACACTGAAATAGGAAAACCTGATAACTCAGTCCCGTCGCTACCTTGGGGGAAATAACTGAGGGGTTGGTAAATCCAGGTAAAATTTTCATCAAAAATCACATATGTTTTGGGTGTTTGCGTACGTCGAAGCCACAGTGAGCAAGCGTTATTTACTATGTCAAGTACGGAATACATATCGCTGCTTAAATTTGATAGTGGCACAAAACCAGATGTGTCAAAATTGAGTTATTGGTGTAGTTCGACGCGAAATCTTCTTTATTATAGTTTGAATAAAATTCATATTCCTATTCGCCAAACTGAGCGAGAAACGTCACTAAATGTCGTTAACGTCAATGTCGTTCTCCTGAAAAAAGAGTTTTTTTAGTTGTGTCGTTGTCGGATTTAGGCTGCGATATGTACATACATAAGCACATATACCTACATAATAACGCCAAAATCAAACGATCGTAACGCAAAATTGTATCAACAAAGTCACGATCTTGTAAATTCGTTACAAGGCATTAGGAAGGCGCGGCATACGCCTTACAAATTCCGGGGTATGCATTATTTATGGCGATAGGTACTATGGCTGTGATGATAGACTATTCTTTTTCCTCCTACCTTTACAAGAATAGATTATATTTTAAACATAAACAGTTTACACATAATATAACGAATAGAAATAGACAATAATACGATACTCGTATAAGTTATAAAATTAAATTTACCAAAAGTAGTAGAAGAATCAGCGACAAAGTGAATTAATATGGTTCCGTTTGTAAAAAGTGAATCAGAGTTTAGTAGCCTGACACAAATTTAAAACAATTTTTTTTCTGCTTTAAATTAATTGCTAATTAAATATTGATGGAGATTTCAGACATTCTAAGCAACGCTTATGCAATGGGAACTAGATAACTGAAAAATACTTATATTCTTTTTTTTTTAAGGTTTATCTCGGGGCTTGAACCCACGACCTACAGCGCAGAAGGCAGGATTACTTTCAATTGAGCTGAGTATTGTAAATAAAAATATATAACATAGAATAAAGGTTTAACTTTGTGGCTAAAATGCTCCTACCAGTAATTATTCTTTAGCAAAAAACAGCATGACCAGATATATAAGACCTACGAGCAAATCTACCTATGAAATGAAACTGGCAAGTCCGAGTGAAATGTATTATTTTTAGAAACATGACTTTTCTTTCTTCAATTTATCTCAGTTTCAGGTTTCTAAGGGATTTCTTTTTTACCGTAAGCTAAAAACGTCGTCGATGGGAATTCATTAAACATGTATTTTATGTTTTTTTTAAATGCGTTTTGTTTTTAACTAAATTTAAAAATATAATTTTAAAGCTTATAATTTTTCACGGTAAGGGTGTTTGCATTTTTCTGAGCAGCTGAAATTACTTATTCGAGTTTATTTTACAAGAAACACGAGGTAACGTCATTTTTCTCCGAGATTACTCGTGTTAATTATTACGTTACGCGTCTTTTCCGCACATGAAAATTTTTCAAACGAACGCGTGAGGTAGCCCTGGGGTAACAATTTTATCAAAAGTAGCTAAAAGCCTTTTTTGTGGAAGGTCCAATTACTTAAAAACCTCTCTTAATTCTCACTTTCACGAACGATACTTGGGATTAAGCAAGTTTCTTGTTATAATATAAAAAAAGCATGAAGGTATAACGTACGATACGTTTTTTGACATAACACTGTCTTAGGTCTCCATTTTGTATAAAATATTTACAACTTATATTTATTAAGTAATTATATCATGTTTTATTCCTCTTTATCGTTTTTTCTATTAGTGAGAACCGTAACAAAATCGTTGCGTGTTTTAGAACAAATAATCGGAAAAACAGACAAAGGCAGATAGAGACTTCGTTTTATACTATTTAGAGAAACAGAGAAACAGAGAAATCCATCAAATAACGTCTATTCATACTGAAGTACACTGACAGATAAAAACAACATTATAAAATTACAGTATACATATTTCACAGATGTGAAAGTGGGTCAAAGTACAATAAAACTGTTTAAGCCACATTCTCCATTATTTGAGAGCATGCAATCACACATCTGAATATAATGAAAGAACGCGAAACACCTTCTAAAGTTTCGAGTTTCTTGCACGAAACAAGCTGTCTGTGTTCCGTTGAATACGTGAAGCCGTGTACAGACACGTGTTGTACAAGCCTTTGTGGAACTCAGTTTATTGTAATGGTTGTGCGATGTATAGTTTTAATCTTTGGTTAAGGGGCCGTGCCTCCCTCGGCTAGGGGAGCCTAAGGCGTTGGCCCCCTAGGGGAGACAACAATTTACCAGTGTACTTGAACTTGGCTCCCCAGAGCGGCTAGTACTATAAGATTCCGTAGTTTTACTAATTTTTACGTCTTCCATGAGAATTTTGTATGATTTTAAGGTACGACTTCGCCTTCTGCATTGTGTCGTGAGTTTGATTCCTCCCAGGACAAACATTTGTGTGACGAACATAGATGTTTTTTCTGTGTCTGGGTGTTAATATGTATTTATATGTATCTACAAAAAAAATTGTAAGTATTCTATCAGTAATCTGGTTCTCATGATACAAGCTATGCTTAGCTTACTTTGGGGCTAGATGGCGCTGTGTCAAATGTCCACCAATACCACACAGCTCAATTGGTAGTAACCCTGTCTTCTGCGATGTAGGTCGTGGGTTCGGTTCCCACCCAGGACAAATATTTGTATAACGAATGTTTGTTCTGTGTCTGGGTGTCAATATGTATGTATTTACAAGTTCAAAAAGTATATAAGTATTATATCAGTTGTCTGGTTCCCATGATACATGGGGGCTATGCTTAGCGTATGCTTTATTTTATTTTATACAGATACATGAGAATGTTCTATGTCCGTATCTTAAAGTGACGGGCGTGATGCGTTGAGACTTTTGTCTTCTAATACGTAAATATGGGAGTCGTTGCAAGTAGTATAAATTTTATGTGTAGCTTAAAATGTTGATGCCAAAATATATCTTAATACCTATGTACTAGCTGTATTCCTTTAGTCATGACTGGTTAAAAACACAATATTGTTCTATAAAACTGATCATTCTAATTTTATACCTTGTGACACGCGCATTAGGGTTTATTTTTGGAATAACTAGTCTTTACCTTATTCCAAGTCATTTACCTCGTCTGAATTTCAGTAATCGTTTCGGTAGTAGTGGCGTGGTTATATTGAAAATATCCATCCACAACTTTCAGATTCTATTGCGGAATAATAAATGAAAGAGTAATATTTACTAATTGAATTTGAATTAAAATATACAATAATTGTACACAGAACTAGGTATAGCCTAAGTGTTAAACCAGGATATAACCTATCTTGGTACCAAATTTCATCCAAATCCATTCAGCCGTTTGAGCGTGAAAGAGTAACAAACATCCATACATACAAACTTTCACGTTTATAATATTAGTAGGATTATACTTAAATGAAAAATATTAGTTAGTCCATTTAATACTTACATAGAAATATTCCTTTTGAATATTTGCCAGAAACAGTCCTAAATCGTGTCTAGAATCCAGCTCAAAAGCCCGTCTACCCTAATCAGTCACGTTCAAATCCTCAACGTGTAAAAGCACTGTTTGGGTTTGGCCTTTTTAACTTTATTGGATTACGGTTAACTTACTCAGTAGATAAGTTAGGGCTTAGTATTATTATATTATATCAGCCTTTGGAATAGGAATTCAATTTGCTGTAAATTGTGATGAAAGGCAGCGCCTGACACGTAAGCTAGAACCTGGCTCAGAGAATGAGCATTACCAGATGATAATGGTGCTAGCTACGATTAGATAGCTAGGCAATGCCGCTAGTGTCCACATTCGGTAACTTGGATCAGTTGAGCTATCTACAGACCGGAGGTAACGGCCCGCCTAGTGTTAAGATTTTTTTAAGAGCAGTAGAACTCACGCCATTTCGTCCGGGGAAGTACTGCCACCATGCGCATTTCTGTCGCCAAGCAGTAACGCATTCGCGTTACTGTGCTCCGGTTGGAAAGGTGTGGTTGCCAGTGAAATTACAGGCACATGAGACGTTCCTAACCTACACGTCTCAGAGTTACGGGCGCATACGATGCGATATGACCTGACTTGACTTGATAAGGCGTGAATCTATGTATGAATGTCATAAAATCCAAAACCATAGTAATGAAGAACGAGTTGAACTAACGAGCCCGCGCCGACGAAATGCTGATTGAGACCTAATTACTTGGGGCCGCCACGTGGAAAATTCAATTATGATACGTTTTAACTATAGGAGATTAGGTATATTGGATTTTCAATTGCACTGACAGCCAGACGTGATGTGTGCGAATCGTCGGATCGACTCATATTAAATTACCTCTACTGCTGGTTCACGAATCGGTTTGGTTGGGAACCAGGTTCCAGGGAAATTTCATTGAATTACAGAAATGTATTTGGAAAAAGTGTACTAATTAGCAAAAAATCTAAATTCTAAAATTCTAGTTGTGAAGACTAGTTGTCAAGATTTTAAGAGAATAGTTCCATGCTGAGACAGAGTTCTATTTGAACACAGTGTAACAAAGAAGATAATTTAAACATCTTTTCATCATATTGTCATTTTATATAATTGTCTTTTTTCTTTTAGTTTATGTTTATGTGAACTGGGTCAAATAAAACATGTTCTATTATATTCTATTTAGCCAATTTTTTTTATTAAGTTTTTATAATCACTATATATAATGTTCAGTCAATCAGGTGTCAGTCTCCTTTAAATAAATAGTTATTTCTGGCAAAATCTTAAAACCTTTGAAGTATTGGTACTGGTTCCTCTACGCAGCTCCTGGCTTAATACAATTACTTATCATTTTCTCAATTTTCTGTTTCAACGAAAGGAGCCCATGCTTCTTATGTTTAGCTTCATTAACTCCTCTCAGCAGCGTGATTGGATTAATCCGGACTACCTTGGTAATTAACATTGAATTACCTTTTAGCGCCTCATTTACGTTTAAATTGTATCATAGGGGCCAAACACCAAACAATTGAGAAATAGGTACTTTACAAATATGTTGTATCGCACTGCGCACAGACCATCTACTGCGCTGCCTACTGAGTAAAGGAGACATTTGCAACTTAAGAAAAAGACAATATTGATCAAAAAATTATTTTTCATATTTCCGAGTCGGCTACTCCAAAATTAGACTGATTTTTAACTTTTTTGTTGTACTTTATCACTATCAGAATCAGAATATTCAATCATATTAATTAAGTACTGTTTTTCTCTAAATATACTAACTTTGCATAATGAACGCCTTCAAGTTCAAATTAGTGCAATTTTATGGGATTTTGGGGTTGAAGTAACTAATGGAAAAAAACTGAAAAGCTTTGCCACAACATTGTCATTTTTTTTCATTTCATTACATATGAAAACACGCGCAAGGGACGGATTCCGCGTTCGCATACGCAAAACCACAAACGTAAACTTGTCTAAAAATTTATTGCGGTACTATCAAAGTATTCTGTTTTACATACTGAGTTGCGGGATGAAAGTTTACCAAAATAGACGTTATTTTAGAAAGTTATTCTATCACTGTTTTTATTATCAAATTGGGTTTTCTTTTTACTAGATTCAAGATGATACAATCAAATTCAGATATTCAAAAATCAGATAGCTTTCTTATAATTGAACTACGGTTCACCCTAGATTTTGGATTGGTGGTCTCATAAAAAAGAAATGCGGTAGCTTCAAAATCTAGAGAGGAAATTAGTTATAAGTTTTAATGCGAAAAATCAGCCTTAATTTTCTTTAATAAAATATATGACAAAAACAGTAATAGGAGCATATCGATTGCACTTTTAGTAGTACTCACTCTAGTATCTAGTGTCTAGTTTAATTTATTATGTCATGTATACTACTACATACATATGTAGTAGTATCATATGTACATAGTTAGTAATGTAGTAATACACACACACACACACACTTACACACACACACACACGTCTCACAGAGACAATACATTTAGGGTTCCGTGAAAAGCAACTGGAAAACAATGGTAACACCAACAAAATACTATTGAAATTCAGTATTCAATCGCAGCCTAATATGGATCAAAATTGAATCAGTCGCGCTTCGACGATGTCAAATGAATTATTATATCGAGAGCTCAGCGTTCCTGTTTTCGGGATGAACTGAAATATTCCTGATGAATTTCAAGTGGCAGGCAAAGGTCAGAGAGGAGGAAATAGTTTCTGTAAATGATTTTTATAAAGCTGGTACGATTTGCGCCTCTTCTATTATATTTGGCCGTGGTGAGCAGGTCTCATGCAAATATAAGGTCTCATAAGGTCAGAAAAAATACTGACTAAAAATGAAGAGACCAAAATAAGATACCAAGAAGGAAATAATGAATCATCGTACAGTTTCGCAGTTGGCATAGAATTAAATTGGTTATATTAACACTAATGTTTTAAACATTTATTAATATATAAGACTGATTACTTGGTATGAAGGCATAAGCATTATTAGTTTTAATTCGTTACACAGTCTGCTTTATGTTATTTTAGTTGTATGCACATAAGTTTACGTTCAGTTCGGTTAGTTCGATTATTTTGTCATCTATTGTTTTTTTAATTTAAATGTGTTTTGTACTAGTAAATAAAAATATCTAGCAACCTCCTCCATCTCCAGGACTTTTATATCATTCGGGAGTAACACAACACTTTTTTGTTTTTTCCTAAATACTCAGACTAAAAAGACTTATCACAATGCGACCATTATAACTAGAAATAAGCTATACGGAATTTAGGTTCGTCTATATTTACAATGAAACAATATTATCAAAGCATACTTGACACAGGCAGATAGAAACAAATTTTCATGGGATTGTTTACGTTCCATTAATATTTCTCAGGCTGTAGTGTTGGGTTGAGACAGTAATTTATTCCGCCTACATGTAATTTTGCCACTGTGATCCAGAAACAAAGTCTGCCCAGATTGATAGTAGTTTAGTTGGAGCTTATATGTCATATTTTTGTAAATTTTGGTGACAATTTACGGCTGATACAAGTATTGTATATATATTGGAAATGATAAATATTAATAATAAATAAATATTAGTGGACATTTCACACAGCGCTATCTAGCTCCCCTAACTAAGCGTAGCTTGCACTATGGGAACCAGATGTCTGATAGTTTTTTTTTTTTGCAAATACATACATATAAATACATATTAACGTCCAGACACAGAACAAACATGAACGCTCAACACACAAATGTTTGTCCTGGGTGGGAATCAAACCCACGACCTACATATCAGAAGTCAGAGTTACTACCAACTGAGCTGAGGCCTGTCATTATTTATCATAACATTTAAATAATTCAATTAATTTTCTGTTAGTATTCACAGTCATGGTTTTTACTAGACTAAATAGACAAAAATTTGACTGCGTGTAATCGTGTTTGAATTATTTTGCGTAATATCCACTTATTTCTCAAACATTTCAGTGGTCCGCTTCAAATGGGCGATGCGGTGTTATGAACCCAGCCTGAATAGAGGAATTACGTCTAAACCACAATAGAATGAACTGAAAACAATACATTTCAAAGGCTATGGTATTATTCGTTCGGATTCAAATAGCCTAGTTAAGCTTAATTTAAATAGATTCGAAGGTATAAGCTATGAATTGTTCTAACAAAGTGACTACGAAATCAAGTAATACAAGGTGAGGAATCCGTGATGAAGGATAGCGTGGTGGGACCCGGCTCGCTAAATACCACCCTCAAGGTGAATATGTGCTGCCAAGCACCGTAGCACCTTTGCTTGAGAACCAGTTTTTACACCTGGCTTTGCCTGGCGCTACCATCGGCTATTTAGTCACTAAACACAAAATGATATTTTGGCAGGCACAATAATGAAAGTAGTAAAACGAATTTTAAGATACCTAAAAATAACAAATACTAATTTTACTTCCTATATTTTTTTTTTCCTTTGGGCTGAAATTTCTCAAAATCCAATAAGAAACTCCATTGCATTTCAGATCCGTAGGCCTAATTGTTCCACTGTTCGCCAGTGAACACATGCCGAGCTAGGTAGTACTTATTGACTCCGGAGAGTAGTTTCTTAGTTCTACATCTACCTACCTAATATTTAATAATGTTTATTTTTGTATTAGTTTATTTTTCAATTTAGTGTTATTGATTATAATATTATGTATTACTTATATTTTGCGGAGTCAATAACATCTTTTTATTTTCTTTATTTCCTCATTTTTTCTAAGTTTTGTCAGAGATGTTGCGATGAGATTGGTCAGAATAATAAAATAAGTAAAAAGAAATTGGGGATATTTCGCACAGCGCGCACCTAGCCCCTAGCGTGGCTTGTGTCATGGGAACCAGGGAAATTATACAAGACTTATATACATTTTTTGTAAATACATACAATAATACATATCATATAATTTATATTTTATCCATATTCATTATTCAACTTAGTACTCTTCTTTAATCATTATTGTATACAAATTTCTTAATAAGAAACCTAGAAAATTCAAAACAGCAAGCCATGCACTGACATATGGAAAGCGCACTACGCTACCACAATATACCGTTTGCATAAGCACAATAGACGGTAGCAGATAATGTTTTTCATAATATTACCAGCTTAAAATAGGATTCAGTACAGTACTGCGCTGTAGCGGAAGCTAAATTATGAATTAAACATCGCTAAACAATAGTATCTAATGAATAGCAAGCGGCATACGTTTGCGTTGGGTGTACAGGGACAATATTGATTTATTTGCTTTTAACTGTTTTTTATCCATTATCCGCTTGGGATCCTTGGCAAGGGAGACATTCACCACCTCTTTTTCACTTTGTCCGCTGAAGTATCCGCTTCTACGAGTAACGAGTATCCGTTACAGTATTACGAGTCGTTAATGCAAAAGTATTTCAGATTGAAGGGTTTGGTAACAGGTGAAATATCAGGTACATGAAATCCTCTCTATAGGGTAAATACCCTAGGTATTGGTATGAGATATAAGTTAGGTGGCATCCCTGTACGCTGGACAGACCATATACGAGCCAATTGAGACTCAATGCTATTCGCGTCGCTCGGGGGCCAATGACCAATTGGCAAACACCTGACATTTCTGATTCTGATTAATCTGTCAATTCCCAATTAATATCACATCTTCTAGTGCACAGCGGTGTTTAAACATTTCCAGTGACTCCCGCATAGCGCTGACTCGACACATTCACACAAAGGGAAGTTTTGGAAGGATAATGGTTTTTAATGTTAGTTTTGATTTCGGTCTAAGCCGTCTATTGTTATTCTCGCACAGACACAAAGGGATAAAAATAAAAGGATTCCATAGGTACAGGATAGATAAATGGAAAGAAACATAAAAGCATGGAACACTGTTCAGTGTTCCATGCTTTTATGCTCTCACCTGTTTAGATGAAGCTAAAATAAATTTAGTAGTAGTAGAACTTAAGTTCGTCTGGGGAAGTACTGCCACCATACACATTTCTGCCGCCTAGCATTAATGCATTCGCGTACTGTGTTTCAGTTTGAAGGGTGCGATTGCTGGCAAAATTGCAGGCACATGAGACATTCCACCATCACGTTTTCAGAGTTACGGGCGCATATGATGCGACTTGGCTCTGGTTTCCTGGGTAGGGGAGGACTCAAGTCGGATTGATTGTTATGGGCAGAGGTTACCACTTAATACCTAGTAGGTTATCAGTCGTTATGCAACAATGTCACATAAAAAATACTCCTCAGTACTCAGGGTCGGCGGGTGGGGCGAAAAGAGAAGAGTTTAGTGAGAGGGGAGGAATATTTAAATCTATATCATGGTAAACTGAATTTAACTTTTAAATAGACAACAAAAAGTGAGAGTACATTTAAACCCTGTACTACGGATTTAAATAATAATAAAAACTTTGAATCTGTAAGTTATACACTATGTAATTTAAGAAAATAACAAGATATCGGTCTGAAAAACTAAAGAATTATATACAAACCAGTCTATTTTGGGGCTCTCAACAGATCATTCGGAACACAAAATACTATCCTATACAAAACCCTTCGATAATGGACTTCCAGAATGAAAGCATAAAGGCGATACGTTGGAATTACGGAGCGACCCCGGCTTCAAACGGGCATATTTCATAGATAAACCACGTGACAATATTTTATTTGCAGATCAAAGGCTTTTCGGGGTAAACCAAATTCCACGAACTATAAATCTACTGTGGGTTCATTGACAAGGTTTTAACGCAAAATACGCCAGCGTATTGGAATTAGGGTCACGATTTTCCGAGTAAAAAATATTTATGTGATGGCATCTTATTACAATTAATACTTAATACAATTTTGTGATTATAAGTACATATTACTTCATAGTGCTCGCTCCTGTGCACGGTGACTTAATATTACTATCCATATTTCAATTTGGAGGTCGTTGGTTAAAATCCAGACATGCAACTATAAGTTTTTAAATGTGTATGAGGAATACAATGTGTTCAACCCTTTGAAGAAAAACGTCGTTAGGAAATCGGAATGTCCAAGAAACAACAATTACATACATGTAATATGATCTACCAGTTTGAATTAATAAATGTCTTCCAATTCCCATTTTTCACCATTCATGATTAAATGCGACTTTAATAGCTTTAATAGCGATTCATAGACATTAATAGCGACAAGTTCAGTTTAGTTTTACTAGACACAATAAATGTCTGAAGAAAATATTAAATTACAGCTATACCATTATTATAGTTTTCGTTATTGTTTAGGTCTTTTTTATGTGATATAATAACGGAACGAGCCGACGGCTCACCTGGTGGTAAGTGGTAACCTCGGCCCATAACAAACGATGCGGCTTGGGTCCTCCCTCCCCTACTAGGTACGGCAAGACCCAAGTCGCATCGTATGCGCCCGTAACTATGAGACGTGTAGGTGGAATGCCTCATGTGCCCATAATTTCACCGGCAACCAGACTTTCCAAACCAGAACATAGTAACGCGAACACATTACAGCTTGGCGGCAGAAATGGGCATGGTGGCAGCACTTCCCCGGACGAACTTGGCGAGAGTTCTACTGCTCTTAAAAGGCCATACGCATTAATAAGCGTAATACCGTATTGTAAGCAACGAACTGAATGTGGTTCGTAATGGGTGGGCGCGGCTGTGATGGTTCATAAGTCGGAACAAATAACCATTTGCTACGGGTCTACGAGAAACTAAAGGCTACGGCGCTACGGAACTGCGAATGAATGTAAAGAATACATTATTGAGTAAATATTTCTGGTTTTTATTGATAATTAGAGGTATACCATTATTTGTTAGGTTAAGTTAAGGTTTATATGTTACGGAAGTAGCAGATGGCCCACCTGGTGATTGTCGATAAACTTCACCCATAGAAAAAGCATGACAACTCACTTTATTACATAAAGTGTACAGTTATATACAAAATTATTACATCATGTTAACCTTTGTTTATTATATTATTTGTTATTTCTTCAAGCTAAACATCTTGACTAAAATTCTGAAATAAATATAAATCACATGACCTGAAGTTTATTATAAACACATTATATTTTTATACTATATGTATAAAATTTTACCCTCGGTACCTCGAGGGTGAAGCTGCAGCTAGAAACTAGTGTTGCCAGAGTTTGAAATACGACCTCGTTAGGAGTATTAAACGTGTACCTACTAAGTTATATAAAGTGATTTCTTGAATACCCTCCCAACTGAATACAGGCAAAAGCTTCTGAAATCCCTGTATAAAGCTAATGAATTCAGCGTCTAATGACTGAATCTCTTACCGTAAGGTTCAGTATTACATATTTATAAAGTTATTTAGCTTAGCGCTTGTTTCTACGTATAAGTGGATATTAGAAGGTGATAGACACTTAATAAAGATATAACCTAATAATAACCTAAGAGAGGTAATAGATAATTAGAAATTACCTAATTATATACCTATGTTGATCCGCTTGGGTGTGTATTTCTTATTTTGTTGGTAAAACAATATATAATTATTTTATAAAATATTATTAAAAAAAAAAAACTAAAATGTATTTTAATCAATCATACAAAACAAATTTGCAATAATAAATACATAATTGATGGATGTAAGACTTACAGATAATTATCATTTGGCTATTTAATAATTTATTTAAATGACATAGGTGATAAGAATATAATAATAAATAGTTTAGACATTAATTAGAAGTAAAACATACTATGTAGGTAAGACAAAAGCCAAGTCGCAACGTATGCACCCGTAAATCTGAAACGTGAAGGTTCAATGAATATTCTAAATGGCTCTTAGTATTTTTAATAAAGCCCCAAATGTCTTAAGTAAACCATTTACTACACCTTAATTAGTTTGTAACTAAGTATAATAACGAGACTTTGTAGCGTAATATAGCTTCAGACGAACTAACTTCAAGTTTACTTACTTCTGTAGTTAACAGTTTTATTAAATTAAACCGTTTGCTAATTGGGGTGGCGTATAGTTTCAACTTTGAAGCGCAGTGCTTTGAAATTTTACATTTTTACCATAATATTATACATACTCGTAAATATAAATGTAATGTGCAAAACTTTATTATATAAATATAAAATTTAATTAATTTATCTTTTCCGCTCGGACTTGTTTGTAATTTTTTTGTTATAAGTTTGGTCCTAGCTGCCTGCTGGATAATAAAGGAATGAGTTACTGGAAACTGTTTGCTAAGTTATTCGCGAGAAAACAGTAGCAGTGACGCGCTCACCCCTGTTCACGTCTACGTCCGCACGATAGTGTAACCCAAAAGCAGAACAGCGGGCCCTTGAAGCTCTGCACACCCCTTCGGTGATAAAGGAATGAATGCATGCATGCATGCAATTAAAACTTTAATGTTTTTCTTGGCAGATACTAGGTTACTTGCCAAGCAAAAACTATGTTCGAGCCTGAAATGTGTGTTGCCAGTGAAATAACATGGACTTGAAACTTCCACCTCTACGTCTTAGTGTTGCGGGCGCATACGATGTGATTTGGGGCTTGCACCTAAGTATGGGACCCAGTTAGTATTTTTTACCAGAGCTTACCCCTTAAGACAGGTGGGCCATCTGCTCGTTCTGTAACATAAGTATTTAACACAATAAAAATGGCGGTTCACGCGGTGCACTATAGCCTCACACTTAGCATGGCTTATATATACTGAACTAATACTTTAAATACTTAATACTATTATTGCATTATAACTTAACATCAGGTGACATTGCGGTAAAATCTTAGCCTATCGCAAATAAAAAATAAAAAGATGTTGCCTATGTTCGCTAGTTGCTTCTTTCAAGACATCTTACGACTACATCCTGAAAATTCAGCAATGTTCTTAATGCATCCTGGTATTACACTCAGTGTAGTGTGTTATATACACCGTTGTTTATTAGAAAAGCGTCCCAAACCATTTAATTGACGAGAGCATTCACTGACCTCAGTCACAATGTCGGCGGTGGGAATACAACGGAAAACGGGATGAACACGTGATGAAATGGCAGGTTGGGGTGATATGGGACACAGGGGTGAATGAGATATTTGTCACACAAATGGACATGTTGGCACGCGAGGTGTAAGTGACCCGGTTACATTGGGTACACGAAAATATTTTCGTCAGCTTTATTCAAGGTTGGATAAAAATATTTATACTAGTTATTAATGTTAAAGCTTTTTGAGATACATTACATATTATGGCTCGAGAATAACAACTGAGCATGAGACGTAAAACCCTCGTCTCGGGGTAATGGACGCAAAGCAATACGACTTGAGTCATCTCGTACTTTGGTGGGGAGGACTTAAGTCGTATTGTCTATGGATGGCGGTTACCAGTAAACATCAAGTGAGCCGCCAGCTTGTTCCGTCACCAGAGTCACATAATAAAAATTGTTAAATGGGTTCTTCTCCTCTTCCCTTTCTCCTTTTTTCTTCTCCTTTTTCTCCTTTTTTTAACCATCTTCAGAAAAAAGGAAGATGTTCTCAATTAGGCTTTTTTTATGTTTGTGACCTCAGTTTTCCGTCATTTTTAAATTGACTTGAAAGATTAGTTTTATTTAAACTGATATACTTTCAAATTGGAGAAATTACATCAAAATCGGTTCCTTAGTTTGGTTTTTACATTTTTTTTTTGTTTTATTGCGCAAAGTAATTATTACAGAATATAAACGAATAAATCAGTTTCACTCATTCACTTTTATTTATTTATCTTAAACTTTTAATGTTAAGTACATTAACAGTTTAATTTTAAAATATACGATAAAAGAGACGATGCTTTTTCTACCTTGGACCATTTTTTATTATAAATCAATGCATCTACATTAATTTAGAAAGTATTTCTATTTCTGTGTTCATACTGCAAGTCTTCAACATTGAGAGTTTGCAAATCTTTCATCAAATTCCGCCGCAAAAATAAACACGACCGCATTTGAGTGTTCGCAAATGAGCCGCGACCCGATGCCGGTGTAATGTCACCATTATTCAGTAATCCCATGGAATAAACATGAGTGTGGAATTAGCCAAAGGATGGCCGGAGAGATTGATTCAAGGCGAACGGTTATAAACAGGTAAATTCTGTTACTTCATTCAACACGGTCTGTTTATTGTACTACTGTAGTAACTACTACAATGCAGTTGCAAGCGCCGTAATAAATTAGTAATAAATCAAGTTATTAATTTCTAATAAATAAAATTGATAATAATTATCAATAATAAATATAATTAAAATCAAATACTTGTGGGCATACACATAGCGTCACCTAATCCCAAACTAAATATAGCGTATACAATGGGAACTAGAACAACTAATATAATACATATGTACTTTTTCTGAATACATATAAATATCCAGACACAGAAGAAACATGTTCGTCACACAGATGATAGTCCTGGATGTGAATCAAAAGGATTGTTCCACCACAACCAAAACTCTATTCAAGTTCCAACAATTGGAATCGTGTCTTGAAAACTTAAAAGCTTGTGTTTCAAGTAACGACTTTCGACCTTCACGAATGAGAAGTTTACGCCCTTGTTAGGCGGGCGACTGCAAAGCACTGAAAATGTCACAGACCTTACGTGGTACATACTTAGTCATGATATATACTCGTAATTAATAATAATAAACAAATATTAATGGACATTGTCACACAGCGCCATCTAGCTCCAAAGCATACTAAGCGTTGCTTGTATCATGGAAACAGACAACATACAATTATAATACACATTAACACCCAGAGACTGAACAAATATCTATATTCATCATATAAATATTTTTCCTGGGTGGGAATCGAACCCACGACCTACAGCGTAGACGGCAGGACACCAACTAACCTGTGAGGCCAGTCAAAGTAGTTATGTGTCTAAATTGTATTGTATTATGTTGCTATAAAGCATTTTTCTATGTATCCTTGTTACTTTAATAGTTACATCATATGTCGGATAATAAATGTTATTGAAATTGCGCCCGTCACTGTGGCACTGGAAACTAAAACTATGCGTGTAATCTCACCGGCACCCACATCCTTCGAATACTAATGCACTACTGTCTGGCGGCAGAAATGGGTAAAGTGGCAGTACTCCTCCAACGAACAATGCGCATACAGTTTGTTCTGCTGTAGTGTATTGTTGTCGAAACTTGTCTTAGATAATAATAAATCGGTTCGACCGCTGTAATAAGTAACCACAGAGATATGTCTTACTGATTTCACCCCCTAATAGATATTGATAGCGCAGAAGATACGATCAGACAATCTCATACGTATTGCGTAGGTTGGGAAAACAGTCATATTTTCTTATTCTCTGAGGCAAAAGAACTCAAATAAAAATCACAATAGTGTCTTAATGAAGATTTTTTTTCAAAACGGTCCTTATAGTGACGGAGTTAAGAAGTAACAAACATACAATAAATACAACTGAATTGGGAACCTCCTTCTTTTTGAAGTCAGTTAAAAAGTAAACGAAGATACGTATCCCGTAATCACTACTAATATTATGAAGCCAAAAATGTGTTTATTATTTTTTGATTTATTTATTGTAATCATTCTTTTGTTGATTTGACCTTCATTCACATAGCAAGTCGATTTTGTGTAGATAAATTTAATAGAAAAGTACCAAGGACTGTTTTTAAATTATATATGATAAATCTGGAGCCGCAAGGATGTAATAGAAACCATTCTACCGAAATGTAATTCAGTCGCCAAGCTGCGTGCAAATTACTTGAGCCGTTTTACATTTTTATTACAACGACACATTTCTTTCGCATTCGTTTACGCATGTTTATGGCAATATCGTATGGGAACCCGTCATTACTTTTAACGATATTAAACTCTGTGTAAAAAACGCCAGCGTGTCGTATGTAATCCGGGATTTGGATGAGGAAATAGAGCTAACGTATTATCTGAACATCAATTTACAGTTAGCTTTAGGATGGAATAAAATATTTTGTCGATTTGTCTTCATAGGTTTAGATGAAAGCGGCCCTTAGTCTTTCCTTCTATCTGGTATCTTATGAAGGGTAGGATAGGGTTTGGAAAGGCGTCAAACCTAGCTATAAGTAATCGTGACTACAAGTTTTTACCTAGTAGATATTGAAGTTTCCAGGCCAATTTTGTAAGAATTCTCTGGAAATATAGTTTTTGCCTTTGGAACTTTGGTTTTTTGTGTAAAGTAAGTTACGTATGTAACATATAACATCAATGATTCACGTAATATATAAGCTACCGGTCGATCTTGACCAGTAGCTCACTCATACTTTTTTCAAGGACAATAAGGGCCATTCTAGTAGTTGGAATAGTATATTTTTTTGTGTTTTAAGAAGTGGCCCTGCAGTGTTTTTTTTCTTCGTAATTCCAGTTTTTACTATAATTCTAGATAAATCGCGCTTTTCGGTCCTATTGCATAATTTCTTATTATGATAATATCAACTCGAAATCAGCTGTTTATGACATTAACGTCAAGAGTTAACTTGTCTGTGGAGCTTGAAAAATTAATATCAAAATCATAAAAACATACATATCAATATAAATAATTATGAAGCTTGAAATACAAAAATTTGCTGATTTTTGAGTGATTTTTTTAAAGTAACGTGTTAGAACAAAGTTTCTGTTATCAATAAGAGGTTTAAAGCACACACACAAGTAATCCACAGATCATAAAAACATTATGTGATGCTGAATTACTAGTTCTTACATCATGCTGAATTACTAGTTCGTACATCTAATAAAGGGTTTACATTATATATAATTGAAACGTACAGAGAAACAGTGTGTCCGTCTCAGAACCTTCGCCACAGGCTGTGAGATATAATCATCCGTTAACTAAATCACAACATTATGCTAATTAGAAATTAAATTCTATTCAACCAGATAAACACGGTATTCTATCTCGACTTAATCAGCCTATTCAAGTAGCTATAGTTAATTAAAGAAAACACTAATCGATGCGAATTTACAGTACTACATTTTACGTTTTCAAATATGTAGTAAATAATAAAATTATTTTTATATAATAAGGTTTAAAATTTACTCTTCATAAGTACACAGTCATTGGGTTCTAAATCATTCACACATACTCGTATATTACTTCAATCACAAATATAAATAATAAATGTTGATGGACATTTCACACAGCGCCATCTAGCCCCAAAGTAAGCTAAGCATAGCTTGTATCATGGGAACCAGACAACTGATAGATACTTATATACTTTTTCTAAATACATACATGTAATACATATTAACACCCAGGCACAGAACAAATATCTATCTTCGTCGAATAAATGTTTATCCTAGGTGGGAATCAAACCCATGACCTTCAGTGCAAGAGGCAGGGTTACTAGCAACTGAGCTATCAGGCCAGTCTTAATGCACCTCGCTAACTGTTTACTACTAAACTAGTTTGCCCGTGCCGAGCTGAGTTATTTATTTGTCTGAAGAAGTACTGCCGCAATACCAGTTTCTGTTGCCACCAACTCAGCTACGGAGTCATCGCTAAAGATTTTAAACCTGAAAAAACGATAGTACTTAGCATTATGTAATACACCTATTTATGCCGCCAGATAATAACACATATGCGTTACTGTGCTCCGGTTTGAAAGGCTGCCAGTAAAATTACAGGCACGTGAGACATTCCACCTTCACGGGATAATAGACGCAACGCAATGCGACTTGAGTCATCTCGTATTTGTTGGAGAGGACTTGAGTCGTATTGCCGCGGGCGGTTACCACTTAACATCAAGTGGGCCGTTAGCTCGCTCTTTACCCTACATTACATTAAAAAAAAACATTATATTATGTGAAATTTTTAATGTCCATATCCCATGAACTTAATATTTCTAAAATATTTTTTTAAACTTATTGTTTTGTCATTTTTTTTTATGTTCGTTCTACTGCTGTTTCTCATGTACACTGGCTGTCACATCATTTTATACTTTACTGCCTCGGAGTTAAAGTTACGACCATCACATTCTATCCTTTACGGCAATTTTATGCGAATGTTTCAAAAGCCGAGTTACAGCATTTATTATTTCGCTGTGATTATTACGAGGCCCATTACTCTTCAGTAAATTCGGCTACTGGATGTGAAATATAAATACTTTTTTCATAGCAAGTACTATTTTGAAAACCTGGATAAGCCTATTAGCGTTCCCTTAGCTCTATAGATGTGTCTACACTTGCAAGACGATTTGGATTTTATAACATTCGACATTCAAGTCATTCAATTACAATGGTTCAAGAAGGCCTCTCCAGGTTTTCAAAATATTACTGTGAATGTTCACAGCAAATAATAATGACAAAAAATTGACAATGACATACAAAATATATAAATTCTCCTTTGACTTTGACAGTACAAATTTGGAGTAGCAACTTTCACAATTTATAAAACAAAAACTTTTTTTGGTAACGCTTTGATATATATTAATGATAAATTATTAAAAAATATATTAATGATAAATTATTAGATTTATCATTTTTTTTTTAGCGATAGGCAAGCATTTGAACACAATCTCACCTGATTAAAATTGATTTTCAATCAATTGATATAAAATTTATATAAAGATATAATTTTAAATATTAAATGTCAGTTTCTTGTATTATAAATGTAATGTATCCTTGAAAAATATACAAAATTCATTCAAAATATTTTTGTACCAGGTGATGAAAATATAACCAATCTTTTTTAGCTTGGCTAGAAACCAACGGATATCAAATCCGGAATACAAAAGTCCTGAATAACATTACTCCTCAATCACCTTTCATGGTGGATATCATCATAAAGGGTTTATGTTTCTTGCGAGGAACATTTGTAAGCATCTCAAAGAAGGTTGAGCAGTTGCCCAGAGACGGAGTAAGGGGTAGGAGTAACTTACGCCTTAGTTCTCAAGTGATGGGGTAATCAAGAAAAAATATTGTAGCAAGAACTAAATGCATATGCACTGTTAATCTGTCACCAATACGTATCTATTACGCATGGTTTACCCATTGCGGTCTCAAAGCTATTGTCCCAGAATATGTATATAGATATTTATATTATCTTTCACGACAATATAAATATCAAGCGAAAACTAGTTCAGTATATGAAATAAATGTTCACTGTTTGGCGCTTACAATATATATGTACAGCAAACTCATTGCAATTGATCATTAGTTTACAATCTTATCCGATAAGCAACACACCGAGTATGGTCATCGATCAAAGCGCGTCGTAAATTACAGCAAGTAGTTGATTCAAGATAACCAAGCAGTTGCCCCAAAAGCTTTAAGGCCAGGTTTGACAGACCCAGGAACCAGGAACTTATTTCAGAGTTTGCTGGTTCAAATACAAAGAAGACACAACCGATAGATTAGTTAAAATAAATTATGTGCTCACTACACATTTTGTTACACATGTACATTTTTAGCTAATTTAGTAAGTATAATAATATTGTTGTCAATTAATATTCTTCGAGCCTTTCGACTATTTTTGAGACTTCTATTGAATCATCTGATTGAGAAGCCTTTAAAAATTAATAATAAAATCCTGTTGACAAAAAACCTGCTATGTTTTCATACCGCATCAATTGGAAAAATGGCAATGTCTCAAGAAAACTGGGCGTCTTCAAAGATCGACTTTGGGGCCCTAGAATATTTTTATCTAAATCCATCCCTGTCCGTTAAGTAGTCAGTGCGTAAACATTTTTATCGCCCATCCATTTTCGCGACAGATCTCCCTTGAAATACTTTGTATCTTTTGTGAGATATCTCATTCAAGTACACTGTATCAATCTTGAGATCCCTTTCTTTTTATGGGTAGGTATTTTTAACTGTTACAGAACTTCTACAGTAGTACGGGATACTACTTATACCTACTATTCTTGGTGAAAGGTTTCAGTGTGCCTTAAAAAGGATCCTTTCGTGCACTTGACATATGTCTTCGAATTTTTGGTTGTAAGACATGTCGGTTTCCTCACAATTTTTTTTCTTCACTGTATTGAGAACGTGGTATTTTATGATAGATAGATGAACTCTTAATTGCACATCACAGAAAAACATTTTTAAAGTGAATAAAGTGAAAGTGAAAAAAAAATTACATACATCGTACATAAGTTAATCTTGAGTTTTCATTTAACTAAGCATAAGAAACAGTCGAAGTCGTACTATAACGTATTTACGAAGGGATCTTTAAAAATATCTTGAAATCATCAATTTCCAATAAAATTATTTAAAATTATTTTTTAATAAAATTATTATTTATTTTATATTATCCTTTTAATTCATAAAATAGTCATGTATTCGAATTTTTGACTTATGGCCATGCCGACCTCTCGAGGTAGTCCTTCGTTTCTGTAACGTGGATTTTTTCAATGGTCACAAAGTTTCTCAGTTGAGAAATTCGTCGGTACATGACTTTTAAACTAACGACCACCGGATCGAAGCTCAAGGTCTGCAACTGGCCACCACGCTCCATGTAAAGGAAAACATCATAAATAACTTTCTACCACCAAGCAAAATGTCCACAAATTCATGCTAACGAGGCATTCCGATTTAAATTTTCATGAACAACCAGTGGGTATTATGCTTCATAAAGTATTTACTCGTACGGAACATAAGGAAACCTGACCTTTCGCCGTTTAAGTGCCTGAATAAAACATGCGTTTAATTTTTTATGCCTGCTCTGTTTATCCGTAAACTCTATCCTCTAGGCTCGTAAAAGCTTGGAGTGATATTACAGCTGTGTACAGCGTCAAGAAGGTTTGCTTGTGGGCAGAAGTTATTACGAAATAAAATAAATTCATTGTAGGTACTCGTAATTTCACCGGCAACCACGCCTTTCATAGCGGAACACAGTAATGCGTGTTTGTTACTGCTCGGCGGCAGAAATAGGTATTTTGGAAGTAAAGGTATGGTTGTCAAATTAAATTCAGACCGATAATTTATGTAGTCTAGCTATAGACGGCGGGCGCAGAGCAGACAAATTTTTCTTCTGACAGTATGCTTACGTCGTGGGTTTGATTCCCACATCAGACAAATATTTGTGTGATAAACGTAGATATTTGACCTGTATGTGGGTTATATGTATTTATATGAGTATATTTACAAATATATATTTATATATTTGTATATATATATTCTTTCAGTTATCTGGTACCCAAAGAACAAGCTGTGTTTTATTTGGAGTTAGATGGCATTGCCGTGCGATGTCCACCAATATTTGTTATGTATTAATTTCCTTCATTCTAGGTCTAAAATACTCTACCTTTTATAGCCTAGCCTAAAGTATTCGGATACTGTTAGCTTTTCATTACTCTCATGCAAAAGCCCGTAATGCATATCTTCTGTCATATTTGGTATCTCGTGTCCTTTCGCAATATCACTTTTTCTTATCGCATTATGACTGACACTAACATGGTTAACAGTTTATTACAGAAAATTGATAACAAAATATGCTTTCTTTAACGTTTTACGTCAAACATTTGTTTTCAACTATCTAGTGTACATGAAAACAGCATATAATAATTGCAAAATGTTTTTATTATACGTTCTTTTTATGATTAATTAAATTGACCTTTATTAATAAGTATTTTAAAAATAATGAAACCGAAAAGTTTTGTTTATTGATCTGAACATAATTATCATTTCTAACTATATTTTTTAAAGCGCTCATAATTTTTCGTTCGCCCTTTGAGAACGTTTATAAATGCAAGTAGAAATATTGAATTTGACCTGGCTGCCTTACAATGTGTATCTAAGTTCTGAGGACTTTCAAAAGCAAGACGTTTCCCCCACACCTGGCTGGGGGGCGCCCTAAACCAGAAAGAAAGAAAGAGTATTTATTTGCCATAAACAACACAGTAAATTAAAATTAAAATCTATAAGAATACTATTTACTATACACAAAAAAAATATGACTACAATAAGGTTGGTAAAAACGAATTTTGATGAACGCAATATAAACTACTAGTGTGCTGAAACGATTGAAGTGCGCCAAGGAGGCTCCTTTCGGCGCTGTGTGCCGTGTGCCGTGTGCTGATTCTGTGTTCTCCGAAGTCACGTCAAATAATATTCGGTTTCATACAAAACAAGATTCCATTTGTCTTCCCCGTTCACTTCTAATGTAACTTTAACTTTTGACCTTTTGAATTCTACTGTAAATCTGTCATTAGCCGCTTAAAATCAATAAAGAATAAATGGAATGGATCGTATCGTATGCCTGTTATTCAATGGGAATAAAGCAATGCTCGTACAATATTGATAGACGGTAATATAGTAATATATGTCTAATCCTAAAACTGTACGAAAATCAGTAAATTTTCACCCCAATGAACAACTTGCCAAGGATCTTTTGCATTTAATTACCAGTTTTGAGAGTTGGAACATACAAGAATGTCATAACAAAACTTAACAAGGCCACACTGCTAACTTAAAAGGGTCTAAATAGACACGTAACATTTTCATGGGACCCTAGAGATTCTTGAAAATTGTGTATATATTTTAATTAGTGTACCTATGTCATTTCCCTCTGAATAGTCATTTCCAATTATTAATATGTCTTAAGAAATTAAACTTTTATTCGGATTTTCTGAGAATAAGAATTTTACCTTCTTTTACAAATGGTTAAATTTGATAATATCTTTTCAGTTTTGACTATTATTATAGTTACCCTATTATTTCTATTATGTATATGAGTTTATGTGAAATTTCAGTTTATTTTGCCCTGAATCGTTATGAATACGCATAGCCATATAAGACTGATTTGATTGTGGGTATATTGTGAGAAGATATATGTAAAATTAGGGTAGGCAACGCATCAGTAATGCTCCGGGTGTTGCTGACGTCTATAGGCTGCGGTGACCGCTTAACATCAGGTGGGCCGTAAGCCTGTTTGCCTATTTATAATATAAAAAAAAAAAAAAAAAAAAAAATTCAGGAGCACATTGCAACCTAGTCTCAGAAAAATAAAAATACCTGGTTTTAGCTTATGTTTTTCTCATCTAGACGGTATTTATACACTGTTTTAAAAAAGTACGAAAGTAGTTCAGCTTTCGTTTGACTCCCATTTTAATTTAGGAGGATTAACTTAGGACGTGAAACCCTTGTAAGTCCAGTTTATTTCCATCATTTTATTTTCATGTGTTACGGAACGAGCAGATGGCCCACCTGGTTTTACGTTGTAAAAGCAGCACATAAAAAGCAATGTGACTTGGGTTCTCCCCTACTTAGGTACGACAGGCTTAAGTCGCATCGCATGCGCCCGTAACTCTGAGACGTGAAGGTGGATTGTCTCACGTGTGTGTAATTTGATATGCAAATTGAACTTGTGTCATATAGAATGGCAATTTGCCTGTTTCGTAGTCGTTGTTCTGAACTCGTAGGTTTATCCGATACTTCGATTATTTTTTAATGCTAGGTTTGACTGAGTAATTTCTTTATTTTTTCTTTATTAGAAAGAAACCGGGGTATAAATAAAAAAAAACAAATTGTACCTTTTTCTTTATATATTAGAAAAGGTGCAAAATATCCTTAGCTTTAATCACATAATATGTTTTATAAAGATCATGTTCTATTAATTTGATAGCATTCGTTTGACTTCCAACTATATATGACTCAACAGTCTAAGATATTCAACCTGGATTTTAAATATAATATTATAATCATCCCTGCATTATTCACCCGTGTGTAACCATAAATATTGGAAAACTCTAAGTAAAAGGGACACGGAAACTGTCTGATAAACGGGAGGGCTACGAAGTTTCAAGAATAAAAGAACATTCTTATGAGAGAAACAAAGTTAATTAAAATACTCCCGCGATTAAATCTACCTAGTGGGGTTTTAAGCCCAGGCTATGTTTCTTTAGTAAATACTCTGGTATTACATATTACAATGATTATTATATAATTTTTAATTCCGTGGTAGCAGTACTTCCCCGGACGAACTTGGCGTGAGTTCTACTGCTCTTGAGACTTGGATTAACATGACTAGTGTTTTGTATAAATTTCCAATTAGCCGAAGACTCTCGAGTTAATGTATTGTTTTTATTTACAAAGGAAACATCTTTGTCTTAATTAACCCAGTTAATACCTTCTGATGTTTCTAGGTCAGCCAGCTTATCATTTTCTTCGCTATCGTTCGACTGAAGCCGACCCGGTAGTTCCCGGGACTGCGCTGCCCTGCGTCCAGTCCTGGAACAACAAAGACCGAATTTTGTGTATGTATCATGTATAGTTTTATATAAAAGCGTCTTTCTCAGTGTGTGCCCCGCCCGCGTCATTTCCACCACACTCTTAACTTAGAGAGCATGTTGAGTAAAGCATTAAATGTGATTGTTCCGTATATAAATAAAAATTAATAAATAAATATTGGAGGTCATTTCACACAGCGCCATCTAGCCCCAAAGTAAACTAAGCATAGCTTGTATCATGTGAACCAGCTGATATAATACTTATATATATATTTCTTAACTTATATAAGTTTTCAGTTTTAGTGCAGTTGGTTCTTAAATAATAATACACTAGTTTTTTTGTCAATATTAGATAAAAACTACTGTAAAAGTCTATGTTATGATTTATGTAAGTAGGATCTAAATGCTTTTCACTCCATTTATATTCATCATTGGACACCCTTTTTTTAAATAACCCTTTTCAATTAGTAGTATTGAAGCCCCCGTTGTCTTAAAGAAGACTAAATATCATGTTTCTAATTATGAGAAACTTTCACAAACGTTCCGTTTTATCAGTTTTGCGGAACCCTAAACGCGAATGCAGAAACACGCTGGAAAAGCCAGGAAACCACTTGTTACGAAGTAAAAGAAAACATCCCAGATTCTATATATTTACACTAATGATGGCGTCTTGTCTGTCTATTTTTATAGTGTTTAAATAGAAAATGCCTTGAGATGTCCTACCAACATAGTCTTCACTGCCACTCTTGTATCTATGAGTTAATTAGAAGTATTCATCAGTGAGGTAAAAATGGCAAGCCAGGGATGATAGTATTAGTTTTATTAGCAGTAGAAGTATAAGTTCTTCCGGGGAAGTACTGCCACCATACCGATTTCTGCCACCAAGCAGAAATTCACTCGCGTAACTGTGTTTCGGTTTAAAAGGTGTCGCTGCCGGTGAATTACTACATGGCAGCAGAAATGGGTATGGTGGCAGTGCTTTCGCTGACATGGCATAAGTTCTAGTCTACTAGGTGCTCATTCGGTTGGGAAACTGGAGAATCTAATCAGATATATCTACTTACTTGTATCCTTATTGTTTTATCTTTTTTGTTTAAGCACTTTGCTTTCTCTGTTTAGTTTGTATTTGTGTGATCAAATAAATGTATTTTCTATCTTTCTTTCTTTCATTATTTCTTTTTATATACTAAGAGGACTAAATCTTGTTCTAGTTATTAAGTACTAACATCCCTAAATTATAAGCTTTTACTAACCCCATAGACTTATGTTGCCTAAATAAAGATATGAAATTATTATTATATGCAACGTGTGCTACTTCGTAATCTAGCTGTGGGTTATGCAATTGATATCAAGTATATATACCAGCGAGTGAAGCCACGGGAACGTATGATATGAAGGATTAAAACGTTAACGCATTGCCGCAACATCCCTCTCGTGTCTGGAAACGAGAAAAAGAGTCAACAACTCGCCTCAAGCTTTTATTTTTAATCTTTTCGTCCGCTTTTTGCCACTTTAAAATTTTTGCGGCAAGCTTACAGTAACAATATATAATACATATATAAATAGATTAACAACATATATATATTTCATTTATCAGATTTACATCCAAATATATTAGTAAATAATATTTATATTAATAGTATTTCTATTATTATTTAATAATATTTCCAAGACTGTTCTCACATTATATTACAAAACAAATGATTCATGCAAAATAATAAAAATGTGTCATAGAGAGAGAGAGAACATTACTAATCAAATAAGTCAAATAAATATAAAATCTAATAACAACTATACAAAATTAAGTTATTTCAATGTCAAAAGGTATACAAATTGATACAATCCGTTCCTGTTACTGGTAAGTATCTCGTAGTAAAGTGCCGACTACTACCTAACCACGCCAATAAAAAACAATACAGCCCTACTCTACTTAGGTATGGGAGGGACACATCGCACTATATTGTGTATGTAAATTTGAGGCGTGAATGTATAATGTGCCTGTAATTTCACCAGCCACCACACTTTTCATACACAGTAATGCGTTAGGTACTGCTTGGTGGCAGTCCTACCCTCAGCCGACCTTGGCACAAGTTCTAGCCTGATAGCTTATAAAGTGTTTGAGTGTTAAGAAATAAATATTGATGGACATTTCAAACAGTGGTATATAGCCCCACATTAAGCTAAGCATAGCTAGTACTATGGGGACCAGATGACTGATAGAATACATATATACTTTTTTTGTAAATACATGCATTTAATATATATATTAACACCCAGACATAGAACAAACAATTTGTCCTGGGTGGGAATCGAACCCATGATCTACAGCGCAGAGGGCATAGTTATTACCAACTGAGCTGTGAAGCCTGTAAAAAACACTGTGAGGCCGGTCAAATAATATTATATACTATATTTTTAATACCTACATGAGCGCAAAGTAATAATGTACAAAGTTATAATGGATATTGCACCCTTTGATGTAACCCTCCGGCGATATAAAACATACCTACAAGTAGTTAAGCAAGAATGTAATATTATCAATCTTTTTTTCACTGGAGCAAACTTGAGGAATTTCATAATAAAGAGTACTTTGCAGATAATGGAAATGCGGGCTATGTGGAATTAGGAACATCGAGGAATTCTGAAAAAAAAATAGATTTAAGTCAAAAATCGTTTATACTGAGACATAATAGTTTCAGTAAACGAAAATAATAATAAATTACTTTTAATTGTGATAGTATTTGTATGTACTGCCTCGAATTCTTCGTTGCACTGTCCAAATGTAAAAGTTAATTAATTCACTCTCTTCCATATTAATTTCAAATAAATACATAGACATGAGAGCGATGAGAGGAAATTGAATAACTAAATCTTGCTCGTTCTGTAGTCTGTAAACAGCTCATTGCTGATTCTAGTGAATATTTTCACAAATCTTATTAATTTATTATGATCACAAGAATAATAAAATAAGTCTTTAATAAATTATTATTATTTTAGAGGAGCAAACATGCAATGTTTGAGATTGCCACATTTGTAGCTTCGATTTGGCCCTGAATGCAACATTAAAAGTTTAACTCTTTTCAGTGCTTTTTTAAAGTCATATTGGAGAAGTGTCGAGCGTGGTGGTCTAGTGGTATCGACACCGAGTTTCAATCCAGAGGTCGCTGGTTCAAACCCGAAGTGCACCTATCAGATTTAGGCTTAAAACATTTATGTGCGCAATACTACGTTCTCAAAACGGTAAAGGAAAACATCGAGAGAAAACCGACGTGTCCTAAAAACTCAAAGACGTGAGTCAAGTATACGAAAGGAGCCTCTTTGAGGCGCATTTAAAATCCTTTCACCAAACTGTTTCTAGAGAATCAGTGACTCGAATAGAAAAGTAATGTCGTAATCACAAATTATATGTTTCTTTGTTACTGTCTCACGCCAAAAATAATCGACCGATTTACTTAGTTGATTTAACAATATAATGTAGGTATATAAAGTTGTATAGCTTGTTGTGGGCAGAGGTTACGAAATAAGGCAGGTCATTTGCTCTTTCTAGTACCAACTAAAGATCTATGTGATGATACGTATAGGTAATGTTATATCCTCTCAGGATAACACGTTAGAAAATCTAGGTTAAAATATGACTTGCCCACGTAATACTGTTATCTGATTTGCTGGTTGGCTAGAATCCAACTTCAGAAGAGAAAACTCAGAATGCACGAGGAATTCGGTTTTGCACTTTAAGTGAACATACGCTGAAATTATTTGGCAGATGTTGGTTAGAAGAAGAGTTGAATATTGGTCCATAACTTGGCAAAGGAAAATTGGAAAATACCGACGTCGCTGGTATAATCCCATCGTACACCAATGAGTTTTTTACTTGAAAAAATTACGTTTTGGTACATAAATACGGCGCGTATTCATTTCAGCCTACCGCTTAATAGATAGATCGATAGTAAACTCTTTATTGTACATCATAAGATAAACATAAACATTTTGTGTACCTAAATAAACAATGTTCAAAACAGTGAAGGAAAACATCGTGACAAACTTTCAAGTGAAGAATTCATAGGTGCACGTCGGGATTTGAATTGGTGACCTCCAAATTGAAGCTCGGTGTCAGTACCACTAGACCACCACGCTCTCTGGATCTAATTCAGTATCTGAAGAAAAACGAACGCCAAATAGCCGATTTCGCGGAACTCCCACACGTTTTCCGAACATGGTCTGAAAATTAGACATCAACGTTATCCCCTAATTCACACACCCTGTTTTTTATAACAGTGTCATATGCGCAGACGAGCAAAAACGACCACGTTTTTCCTCGCATAGCTTATTCAAAGTTGATTGCACATCGTCACAACAATAGATCGTGATCCGCCGAAGCATACAACTTGCGGATGACAATCAAAGCCTCCCTCTGAAAGCACAATGGGATCTCTGAAACTGATTTTTACCGCGTTTTCCATTCAGCTTCCTAATCATCCTGTATCTGTACCGCAGTCCGCAAACACAATGTAATTCGGCTCTAGGTTTAAAGGTAGATTACAATCAAGTTGATATCTTTGTACGCAGTAAAACAAGATGACGAGAGATGCTGTGGGTAATTCTGTGCACAGCGACCCTATTCTGGGCCCAATCTCACATGTAAAAATTTGTTTTTTTTCTGACAAACGTGTATGTCTTATGTTAAAACTTGACTTGAAGAATATAATTATCGCTTTAAGATCAGCTCACCAGCCAACTATAGCCTCTGTCTACCCCTTCATAGAACAAGGCATGACTTTATTTATGTATTATTTAAACTTTAATGTGTGTTGTTGCGGTTTGGTAGAAAAAGTCACGTCTCATATCGAGCCAGGAATAGGCCATTGATTTTTATGTCTTTCTTTAACATTATAAGATAATTATTTTGGGCAACAAAACGAAAAAACCGACTTCTTCGCCAATGAACGAGAATGATTCCTCTTTATCTCTCACTCATGGATGACATATTTTTTCCGGTTATTTGATTTAATAACCAAACTTCTTAATTGATTTCTATGACATCAATCTGAAACCTTTCAAATAAAAGAAGAATTTTCTAAATCGGTTCATAAATGACGAAGATATGAGATAACAAAAGAATTGATAACCTCCTTATTTTGAAGTCTGTTGAAAATAAGGTGTTGCAATTAGGAAATTATTATAAATTAGTAAATATTTCGTGAACTATGATGACGTTTGTCTTTCACTCATGCGAAGCCGGTGCGGGACGCTAGTCAATTGAAATAAACTTCTAATTTAATACATTAATTAATTCTGATATTCAGGGTACGAAAAATACTATCAATTGCAATTGAATGAAACTGAGCGCCTCGTCTTAAGATATTGAATAATTTAAGTACAATGAATTATTCTCTATTAAGGTTAGTTCAGTTAAGGGAAGCAAGATATCTAAGTACGGTGTAGGGTCAGCCGTAAAGCCTCCATACAATTCAAGTTTCGTCAAATTACGTGTTCTTTGATGGAAGGTCTGTATCCTCGTAAATTCTCCAAGCAATTTGTTTCTAGAAGTTATAATGGCGGTACAGACTTGTTAGGAAAACGTCTGTGAGACATGTTTAGTTTGCTAAATTGTATATAATTCGAAATAGGTTAGAACCTTCCCTATCTTCGGGTACACGAATCACACTAATATTATAGAGGCGGAAGTTTGTATGTATGGTTGAGTGACTGTTTGTATGTTTGTTACTCCTTCACGTTCGAAAAGCTGAACGTACTTGGATGACATTTCGCACCAGGATGGCTTAGATCCTGGATTAACACATAGACTTCTTTTGATTCCGGAAAAGTGCAGTGTTCCCGTGGGATGACAGCTTTTAATTTTATAACGCTTTAATAATTCCTGTGCATTATGATTCCCTATGTTACAGGTAGCATGGACATTGGACACACATATACATACACAGCGGAACATCCAAGATTCGAGGACAAACTGAATAAAGAAAGAAAGAAAGAAGAAGAAAAAGTATTTTTTATTAACCTTACGAACAACACAGAGAATTAGACTATAATTATTAATGCTTAGTGATTTATATTTGATGTGTAGCAGAGCACAATGGACGAATTAATGGACGAATGCAGTTGATCCAAATTATGTAGATATCAGATACCAGTAGTAATATAAAATAAGAATCAATGAAATTGTCTACTGCACTCGGAAATTGCATTACTTCCCCGAATGCAGATATTTTTGCATTCATTTGATTTTGTTATGCTTGCATATCCCAGCTTTTTCACAGATTAAACAGTTACCTACGTGATTCTTGCATTAGCCCAATTGAATTCTACCTCTACACTGTGTTGGCCATAAATTCGGAAGGTTACCGGAAATTGAAGGTTTCTTAACCAGGTACCTACTTGGTATTCAACCTACCTAAAGAAACAGTCTGTTAACTTGGGTAATCAAACGTTGGGATGACCAAAATTCCATCAGTAAATTAGTACCTACAGATACTATTATCCCTAGCGGCCTAGCGGCAATCTTATTTATTTTGTAAAATAATCCCTCTTCTAAAATTAATAACAATCATAAATTAATGTCTATGTCTATGTCTTCCATTTTTTCCAGAATTATTTTCCGATAATTTTGATACATGTTTGATCTGGGCTGCTGACTGACTTTACGATATATATGAGTAACGTTTAATTATGTATTAGACATTGTTAAAAGTGGTGGAAATCAGTAATAAAATTATTTTAAATCGTGGATAGCTCATAATGTTCTAGGTACTGCAGTCATTAATGATTCCTTTTGTTTGATGTTACATAATACGCACTTCATCAATCAATAAGTAATCAATAACTTAACATATAAAAACAAGCTGACCAATGTTGCAATTTCGCTCTCGCGAAACTCTCCGCAGGAAAATAGAAATGCAAATATTTCTATAAACACAATGATAATATTATAATATCCAATCCGCAATAGAGCAAGACTGTATTGCAGGTGGTACACAAGTATAAAATATTGTGGAAACGTGTGAGGCAGAATGTAAAAAAGACAATAAAAATGTCCACCCAAACATTGATAATTGGACACACTAACGAAATTTTTCACCAAAAACGTTGTTCTTTTGATAGACGGAGCGGTATGAACTATTCAATTCAATTAAAAATCCCGGTATTCCCGGCTGAAACTAAAGCGCACTTAACTAAGTTGAAGTGCACACTTCACACTCAAATTTAGTTTTTAGTGAGCAAGTTGGAGGGGAAAGTTAGGGCGCTGGTTATGAACAAAGGAAATAAGTTTCAGCGCTGAAATACTTATATATTCAGAAGAAGTACTTACATATTTCATGCTACAAGCTGATCATATTTCTTATTTTGTTTTTGAAGTTGTATGTTGGAAAGTATAATGTGCATGTAATACCACGGGCCTCCAGTGAACGTCTGTCACTGTGTAACGGTAGAAAGATATATTTGGTAGGAGTTCTGATCTCTGCAAATTAAGATTTGCTGTTTAGTAAGTAGGCACTTAGGTAACTTATTATTACTTACTGGCTTCCCACTATGTTTATTTTATACTAGCTGTTGCCCGCGACTTCGTCCGCGTGGAATTCGTTTTTATCACGCACCCTTATTTTACCCCTCGGAAAAGTAGCCTAAGTTACTCCTTGTTACATCAGCTATCTGCTAGTAAAAGTCCCGTCAAAATCGGTCCAGCCATTTCAGAGATTAGCCGGAACAAACAGACGGACAGACAGACAGACAAAAATTGAAAAAAATGTTGTTTTTATGTATGTACCGTGTATAGATCCATGTGCACTTAATAAAAAGCAATTTTATTTATTTGTATAGATTGCGGTCAAATGTCAGTTTATACAGCAAATAAATAAAAAACTGTACTCCGCTGGTCTGTGGCGTTTAGTGGCTGTCGCGTGTGACCTTGGTGGGTCGAGGGTAATTGTACAGACGTCCCACCTAAATAACATCCATAAATGGTAAAATCGAAAGTGTAATTCGTCATTTCTTAAAATAGAATGAAATTAAGAAAACATCTACGACTTTGAGGATCTAGCTTCTAAACACTGGCGCTGTCAATTCTGCTATTTATTTATTTATTCATTTGTTCATTGCACATGTTTAAGAACTTATTAATAAATAAGTAAACCACAATTATTGTACCCTGTAATTGGATGTTGCAAACAAAAACGTTATTTATTATTTTTATTTATTTATTGTATTTTGGCACCAATAGGTATAGACAGCTCAGTTGATAGTAACTCTGCCTTCTGCGCTGTAAGTCGTGGGTTCAATTCCCACCCAGGACAAACATTTGTATGACGAATATAGATGTTTGTCTTGTGTCTGAGTGTGTAATATGAATGTATTTTCAAAAAAGTATAGTGTATTCTATCAGTTGTCTGGTTCCCATGATTCAAGCTATGCTTGGTTTGGAGTTAGATGTGTGAATTGTCAACCATTAATTTATTATTTATATTTTGTTTTCGTTGAGCTGAATACAATTTTAAGATTTGAACCGATCTTCGAACGCTTCAATTATGTAATATATCGTTCACGCTTCAAGTCGAATAATTAGTGTGACGTGTGCCGGGGAAAAGTTTCCAACAATAAGTAAGGGATGTCAACGTATTCACCCCGCGGCGTATTGTCAAGTGAAATTCAATTAGAATAGGGAATGTTTGGTAGTGATTTACACTTGGTTCTAACTATTGTTAGCAACACACTACCTAGTTTGTAAATTAATGAAATTGACTAGATACTAGTTGCTACAATTAGCATGTCGGTTTAGCAAAACTTGTTTGATCATATTACCATGTAGGTACCGGCCAAAGCGAAAACACGACTGGAATTAATTATCTCGATATTATTTGGCTACTCAAAATGAGCATTTAGAGCGTTTTTTTAATGTGAATTAGACACTTTTTCTTAGTCATTAGTGACGAACAAGCTGACGACCCACCTGATGTTAAGTGGTAACCGCCCATAGACAACAGCAATACGACTCAAGTCTTCTCCACCAAAGTACCTACGAAATGACTCAAGTCGCATTGCGTTGCGTCGATCACCTCGAGACGGGGATGTTACGTCTCACGCGCCTGAAATTTCACCGGCACCCACTCCTTTCCACTGGACCACAGCATTAGGGGTGCATCACTGCTTGGCGGCAGATTACCAGGTGTGGAGGCATACTTCTCCGGGCGAAATTAGCACTAGTTCTACTGCTACTTAGAATCTTTTTTGTACACAAGAAGATTCATACGTTAAAAGAACTGGTAAAAATAGTCTTTTATTTTTACAGTAACCAATTTTTGGATAATCTTATTTAGTTTTTCGTTTACAAAGGGCCGATCCATCCCTCTCAACAATGAATACCTATCTACTGATATTTATAAACTTAATCTATGCTTTCGCACATGGCGTATTTTTGCAGGAAGCAATAGAACTTATGTACCTAACCCAGTTAGTCCGGGAAGTACTGTCACCATACCTAGCTCTGCCACCAAGCTTTATTCTGGTTTGAAAGGACTTAGGTGACTTGGATCTCCCCATACCTGACATGGGAAGACCTTATATGTATTGCTTATGTTATGTGCACAGTTACCGCTATTCATCAGACGGTTGGTTAGGTACCTTCGAATAAAAAAGTATTACAAAACCTGATCTTAACCACGCTACGGTACTTATGTTATTAATTGTACCTAATGTGTTTCAGTGGCAAATTAATTAATGTCTATGTCTATGGAAAACAGGTCACACAGCTGACTAAGCATAGCTTACAGTTATACGGAATGCTACGGGAGGCTGTAGCCGCAAACTCATTATTGAAAATTTCAGGAAAACATTCATAAACAGAATAGAAAAAGGCATAAAAAATACAACTACTTACTTTATCTTAAACTCCTTCAGTTTTTTTATTTGTAACGCTGTAGCTCATTAATAGATGCTAAAAATAAAAGAATCAAAAACAGAAGAGAGAATGTTACTTAACTATTTTATAATCGCATTTTTTTTGTTATACAGTTACTGAACGAGCACACCTGGTGTTAAGTGGTAACCTCTGCCCATAACTATCGTTGCGACTTGGGTCCTCCCCTACTAGGTATGACAAAAATATTTTTTATAAAAAATGTTTATAACAATGCCGGTACAGAACAAAGATCCATCTCGTAGCCGCTGGGAAAATCATTCTACATGATAATTAGGCGTTATCGCGTCATAATTTCTTACTTCATTAGAGGAACTACTTAGGTTAGTAGACTACTTAGTTTCAAGAGATAAACATAGATGGCGCTTTTTGAAATAAATTCTAAAATTTTAATAGCGGCTGCTATTGGTTCGTGTCCTGCAAATTAATAGAAAACTCAATAATAAATCATGAGGAAACCTTAACTTGGGTTTTCTAACGAAAACTTCCGGAACACGCTGTTGGCCCACCTAAGTTAGGCCTGAGATAACCAAAGCATTACGACTTGTGTCCTCTGCTACTTAGGTAGGGGAAGACCCAAGCCGCCTTAACTCATGGAATATCTCATATGCCTGTAACTTCACTGGCAACTATACAATTCAGCATTTGCTAGGTGTACCTCGACTATAGGTATCGGCTGCCAAGCAGTAGTAGTTTAGCACAGAGTACAGGAAAAAATAAAATAATTTCATAATTGGATATTCATTATTTTTTATCATAACAATCACTTCCAACAGTCTAGAAGTATTTCTCGAGTGGTTCTCCCAATATCGCCTCGAGTTTCCGAATGGCGTCCTTTGTGGAAGCCTCTATCCTGGCGTCTCCGTCTTCCATCAGCTCAGCGAGGAACGGCACGCTCTCAGCCAGCAGCGGGAGCCACGAGCTACCGAGCTGCGTCGCCATACTAACCAAACACTCTAAAGCTGTCAGCCTGGAAAATTACAGAATTATTACTAACTTAAAAAATGTGGGTAGTTATTAAAAAAAGAAAAGAAGTTTTAAGTGGTAACCTCTGCCCATAACAAGCAATCCGAGTTGAGTCCTCAACTAGATACAAGACTCAAATCGCGTCGTATGCGCCCATAACTCTGAGACGTGTAGGTGTAATATCACACGTCCCTGTAATTTCACCGGCAACAACACCCTTCACACCGCAACACAGTAACGCGAATGCATTACTGTATGCCTGCAGAAATGCGAATGGTGGCAGTACTTCCCCGGACGCACTTTGCATAAGCTATACTGCCACTACATTCAATCTAAAGGGTGACAGTTCAAATCTAGGCGAGTACCAATTATTTTTTCATTTCATAAACTTATATGCGCTATAACACGTTCTCAACACGGTAAAGGTAAATAAACATCGTAAGAAAACAGCCATGTCCTGTAACAAAGACATACAATACCGCAGTTTCACAAAACAGCTCAGTTATGTTAATAACTATCGAAACACTGCGACATTTCGATGGAAATAAGATATTGCAAAGAAACGTCACTATTTCTTTATATTTCAAGATGTTACCTAAACGAATAGTTGTAAGTAAAAAGTTAACACCAACCTGATCTCGGCGTCATTGTGCCTGGTCTTCAACAGAATCTGGTAATTCAGCAGCTTCCAAAGCGAGTCGTCCGCAGTCGCCACCGCAAACTGTGAGACGCACGGGATAATGTACTCTTGCGCTCTCGTCTTAAGGCTCGGAATGCCACCCATCGTATTCTCCAACTGGTCTACCACCGGCTGCATGAGAGTTTCGAATCGATCCTTGTTGAGGAAACTTTGGCTGTCGTACAAGAAGACAATGTTCAACGTCTTTATGATGTATCTGACGAGGGTCAGGCATTTTTCTTCCGAGTCGAAGTAGTACAATTCAGTTTTGCTGTTGTTGCAAGAATCCAGGAGTTCTGCGGCGTTTTTAATGAAATGGCTCGCGAACAGAACGAAGAGACCCTTTAGTTGTTCCGCGATGGCACTGCTCAATCTGCAATGGAATAAAAATGTAAGTATTTGTTTCATAAGTCATAAATTACAAAATACAACCGCTCATAAGTGCAACATACCTGTAGAAAGTAATAACTCGGTCCTTCTGTCCCTCAACATTGGTCCGTATCGCCCAGTCGTAGATCTTGAAATAGAATGGCCTGAAGCTGCTTTCAGATAGTTTCAGCACGAGATTCACCAACGCTTTCACCACTTCATCTTCAGCTTTGTCTATAACAGCTATATCTATTTTTTTATCGGCCGCATCGCTTCTCAATTGCAGAGCGTTCAGGAAGAAAGCAGTCAAATCCTGCTGCAATGCTGTGAAGTCAGCAGTAGTGACGTTTGCAAAGCTATCAGCCAGCACCGACATGACAGGACCGATTGCATCAAAGTTTTGTTTCTCCAGCAACATTTGATGTGTTTCATTTACGGCTGGGATCAACACTCTAGGCGGGATAGCACCCGCCATCTTCTTCTTGATGTAAGCCAACTTTGAAACGACAACGGATACTTGATCCTGATTAGAATTCTGCCATTTTGCAAACAGAATCGAATACTCGTACAAAATTTTCTGAACGTACGGACTCAAGAATAAAGGCAGACTCTCCACAATTTTCGATATCGCAGTCACTGTACTGAGCAGTACCAACTCGGGAGTTTCAGCTTTACGTTGTTTTTTCAACACTTTAATGAGAGCAGGCATGAATTTTCGAAGGCTGACCAATGAATGAGCTTTCAGATTACTACAAAGTTCCGCCAAACACAACACAATTGAAGCCATCACGTTGCCAGATATATTGAAGTTGCAGGTGTACTCTGTGACTGTATCTAAAACGGGCTTGAAAGGTTCTGGAGTTTCCGTTGCCAGCATCCTGGTCAGCAACTTTAGTGATAAGAGAGCGGTTTGTTGGTTGAGCTCTAGTTCCTGAGCCGCGATTTCGTTCAGTGTTTCGTCTTTCGTCTCAATCGTCTTGATAATGTCTAAAAGCGGGTCTAGAAGCGACAGCATTGTTGCCTTTTCAACGTTTGCGAGAAACTCTGGATTGTGTTGAATTTTCGAATTCAACAGCTCCATAGATTTCCTTCTTACTGTCTGCAAAGTATGCTTCAGCAAGCCTCGTATGACCGACAAAAACATAGGCGCAGAAAGCAAATTATTGGTATGGTCGAGTAAGTCGTAGCTATGATGCAACATCACCCTCCAGTACTTGGCCGTCTTTTCGTCAGACACTTTGGAAATCGACTGAATGTATGTTAAAATCGATATTATCAGTGCTTTGTATCTGTCTCCCATAACATTCAAATCGGTAGCTTGGGTGTTGTTTTGAATGAATCTAGAAGATGATAAACAGTTGTTCATGAAGGTGATTACTACGTATTTGTAGTGGCGTAACTGATTTGGAGAATGAGAGTTAACGCTGAATATTTCACTGGGATCAACGTTCGTTTCCATGGAGTTTTCATCTTTCTGGTGGGGTAGAGTTTTAATATGGTTCATAAGCTTTATAAAGTTTTCCAGCCACGTTTCTGGAGGGAATTCTAACAGAATGTTCTGTCCGAAGTCGAGTCTATTGATAGGTGACTCTTGATCGGCCAAAGTCCGAGACGGACGGTCATCTTTCTTCTTGTTTTCACTGAAGTGTGATACGTGAGCTTCTAACAACAAAGCAATGAAAACCCAAAGAAACCGACTCGGGCCGATAGTTTCAATCAGTTTCTTGTAAAGGGGCAACCTTCTGTGTTCAGGAACGTGTAAAACGACATCGGCAAATATGCGCAACACGGGCACGGCGCGTTTCTGCAACTCTTTTTGTTGCTTTTCATTGAGTTTGTTTGGATCTTCGTCCAATTTCACCAGAATCGGTATCAAAGTCTCAATGATACGTGTTATTATCTGGAAACTGTACGCGTCATCGTGTCTCAGGACCGATGATCCCATGAAGGTGAAGATTTCCATTGTGTGGTGGAGCACTTGTTCCGGTAACATGTACGCCGCATGGGATAGGAGAATCAGAGCGTGGTGATGAGTTTGAGGATTCTGAGTGCCTCTAATACACTGTACGATCAGTTCAACTTTAAAGCCAGTTTTCAGAGAATTCACGACTTCACGATCGGTTGCGTTAATAAACTTCTTGCAGTAGTACCACATGGAAGACAAAATAAGCTGCTTAGTGTATTCCACGTAGGATTGTTCCTCATACCGTAAGCATTTGTCGAGCAGTTCGAACAAAGTCGAAACGAACGATTTGTCCAAATCCATTTTCTTTTTATTCTGCACATACTCGAGTACCGCTACGCCTAACTTCCAATCATCAGTTTCTGTTAGCTCAGACGACAGCGTGGAAGATTCTGATAGTCTCTTTTTATTTAGAGATGAATCGGCACTGGAGGCTGTAACTTGAATCATTTTTTGGAATATCGGTTTGAAATCATCGAAGGTTAGATGGATTTTCTTAGTAAGTTTCGACGCAGCACTTGATATCGTGGCGTTATTGCTGACGGCGCCCGCGAGACCGATCAGACGCACAAAATCTCGACGTTTCTTCTCTGGCATATTCTTAAATGTCTCTTCTTCTATCTGCTTCATTATCAAAACGGCAGGGCTCGTAAACGTTTGATCTTCTTTCAAAATGCACTCCCTGTACTCTTTCAGTCCGAATTCTATAGATGCCCATACCTCGTTCTTATCAAATGTCGTTATTGTGGATTCATTTATAAGACCGTAGACGCTTTTGAATATATTGGATTCGTAAATGTCTAAAGTCAATCTGGAATCAGCCTTCTTCTCTTTTATATATTTTTCGAACTTGTTCAATACTGGGATTATGTGAGGGAATGCAATTGCTATACTGAATTTGGAAAGGATTTTGAGAAAACTGCTCTGTATGTGAGTCGGTGCGTCGGAATTTAACAAACTCATGAGTTTGAGCAAGCAGTTTCGTCGGAATATCTTCGTCAGTGGATCCTTGTGCATTATTATGGTCAGTAAAACTTGGGGTATTTGCTGGTGATCCATCAACAGTGCTTGGGCGTGACCCATAATCTCTTCAAATAAACGTATGTTGATGAGTTTATTATCCGGTTTATCATCCAATATTTGAATCATTATGTCGACGGTACTCTGACGTATTGCCGTAACCGGATTGTTTAGATTGAACAGAATCATCAACACCAACACGTCTGATTCATACAGCCATTGTTTGTCTTTTATTATGGCAATAAAATTGTTTAGCAATTTGATGCTCCTCAGTTGCAGTTCTGGTCCGATGACATCTTTAGGATCAGCCGCATATAAAATGTGACCGCAAGCAAAATTCGCTACAAAATCAAACTTTTCTTGAGGATTTTTGAACAATTTGTCCAAAAGCTTATGCAGCAACTTCACATAGTGTTCTCCATAGCTTGGGATACCACATCCAGTGATACAGATTTCGTAAAGTCTCCGGATGAGAATCATTTCAGATGTTTTGCAGACATTACACCAAGGCTTTGCAATATCCTTTATACTGACGTCTTCGATAACACGCGAGAAGAGGTAATGTATCAATTCAAAAAGAATTCTATCTTTCCTTGATTCTTTAACAAACTCTGGCACAACTTCACTCGAAAATATTTTACCATCGGTAGCCATTATTATAGACCTACTTTCGACAGACTCTAGCAGAAGATTTAGAATACCTGATACCTCTTCCACAGCAGCTTTGTCGAAGAAACAAGATTTTAGAAGCATATAACAGCAAATATCTGTGGTGTTTTCCTTGTTCAGTAAATTTTCATCAAGAGTATTGTCATCCATATTAACAATTTTATCTGTAAATATTGCTTTGTAAACCATTTGGCTGATTACCATTGGGTTATCCTTATGTGTCTCTTGGAGTCCAATTGTTTGGTGGGTAAGTTTGAATTTCTTCCCCCATTCTGATGAAAGTATCCCCCAGGTCACTTCTGCAGAATCTTCATCATATGCAAATAGGTAAGGGAACAGCGCAATGATAACTTCTTGGTTAACAGGTAACCGCTTCATTTTGCAGAACTTTATTATAGCTTTTTTAATGACAGGTTTCCATGCATTTGTTACTTTTCCACAGATGTTGACTAAAGCGTTGGTTACTTCAATTGTATTGAGCAACTCTTCCATGTTTGCCGATGGTATATCCAATGTGGCATTGACTACTTGCGGATGAGTGTCTCCAAGTCTGCTGATGATACAGTCTTTGACGAAGTCTGCATCTTCTTTCATGATTGCTTCAATATCTTTGGCAATGTATTCTATACCTTGGATTCTTAAATCCGAATTCACATGATTTAGATTCTCAAATAGATATGTTTCGCCAACTTTATGAGCAATAGAAGGCTTGAATCCCAACAGCTTAGAAAGATGATCCTTTTTTTCACGACGAACTTTTGTTGTTGAGCTCATGGTAGCTTTGATGACTTTATCGAAGGCATCGGGGTATTGGCGTTCGAGTGTTTTCAAAAATAAAGCATACCAATTGAATATTTTTGTGCTGAAATCTTCCTCATCATCAATTATTTCAAGATCACTTTCATTCCCATCCTTCTCTATGCCATTTACATCTTTTACTGGGCGATAGTTATAAAGGATGCATCTGAAAAGTAAATTCAATATTATCAAGCAAAACAACAAAGTTTTAAATACAGATCAAAATAGCTATCTCTACATATTGTTCTCTACAATCAAATTAGATTAGAATAGTTTCCAATTTCTTTCTACACTTCATTTACACCAAACTTTATAAATAAACTAGCTGAGCCCCGCAGTGTTCCCACTAATCATCCTCCAATCTATCCTTAATAAGTCATCCCATTGGAACACTGCACTTATCCAAGATCAATGTAGCCTATGTGTTAATCCAGGAAATAAGCTATCTTGATACAAAATTTCAGCCAAATCTATTCAGCTGTTTAAGTGTGAAAGTGCAACAAACATCCATACATCCTCACAAACTTTCACGTTTATAAATTAAAGAAACTAATAAAGATAAATATTTTTTTACTGATCATTATATTCACCTATATCAAACTGTTTAATCAGCACACCCTGGCATCAGCCTGTTTTTCTCGGAATTCATCATCATACAAATATTCTTAAATCAAATTAAAAAAATAAATTAATCTCAATCAAATATAGCCTATGTCACTCAGGTATACTACAGCTTTCTACTGATGAAAGAATTTTCAAAATTGGTTCAGTAGTTCCAGAGATTACATCCTACAAACGAACAAACTTACAAACATTACCTCTTCATAATATCACTATAGACAAATAAAAGGTACCATTTATGTTTAGGTTTATGTTTGAACCCATTGTAACCATTCTATACCTTTATTGTGCAGTATAAGTGGTTCAAATTGTCAACTGCAACAAGATTTGTACCATACATCTGTGAAATTGTAACAAATAAAAAACAGTGAGTAAATTAAAAGCTTAAAATTACATACTCACTTGATTATTTTCTCTGGGTTCTGGTTTTTCAAGTCAACTTCCTCAATCAATATTTCTGGAAGTTTTGAGAACCTCATAAACTCCTCGCTATTTTTTTGCATTTGAGGCAGCACACTAGATAAGAAAGCCAGCACAAATGGCAAAATATTATTCTTCTTCTCTATCAAAATCTTTAAATGCTGACACAGCATGTTCATAATATCAATGGACATATCATTCAGAATTGTCTCTGACATCTGCGTATATTGCTTTTGATTGTCATATAAAATTATTATTAACAATGTTACGTCAAAGGACAAGTCGAAAGAAGTAGTCAGAAGTTTGTCAACAATATCATCAAGTGTTGCTTTTTTAAATGTAGCTTTTGTGAACAAATATCCCAGTATTATGTATGCTGAAGCTCTGAAGTCCACTACCGGTGAATCAATAGCTTTGATAACAGTCGGTAATAGAGCCTGGATCATATTTTCATGGACCTTGTTACAGGAGTTTATCATTCCGATGGCTGTTTGACAGAAGAATGCAAATACTGTGTTCAGTTGGTTTGCTTTTTCTCCATACTGCTCAACATACTTTAGAGTTGATTTAGCAATGAATGACATTACAGCTCCATTTGTTGTACACTGGTTGTACAGCACTTGATTGGCTAAAGCGGTTCCATTCTTCTGAACGGGACGCAACCATGCCCATTTATTGGAGCGTTGTTTTACATCCATTATTTGGACGATCCTAACAAATATGTTTGTGCTGTGATATGGCAGTATCAGGGCCATAATCGCATCCTGATTATACTGATGAATATGATATCTATTAATGAGCCATTCCAAAGCTTTGTGAGATGGCTGCAGGAGGAGGTACGGGGAAAGTTGTAGTAAGAACCGTTCTATAGTTTTGTCAAGGTTTTCATTAATCTCTTTATTCTCCATCGCTCGCTCGAAGTCCTTAGAGGATAAGCTGAAGAGTGTGTCTTCGTAGACTGCGAAGCCTTCATTGAGGGTTATTAACTCGTTTAGACCGCTGCGCCCGATCTCATAGAACGTGTCTCTATCCTTAAGCGCCGCTTCTTTGGGATCAAAGAGTAAAGATACTGTTTTCTTTTCATCCTTATAGACTGTGGCTTGCGGAAGAGCTAGTGCTTGCAGCTGGGCGGCTAATGACGTAGCCATGGCTTTTCTGAGGATTTAAAAAGCAATCAGACAACTCACAACCTAACCTCAAATATATAAACAAATCTATTGTCCTTACAGTAAAACTCACTATTATGTGCTGATTCACAATTATGACGAGTAAATTTCACCGTATTCACTTTATCTCTAATAATAACGGAATCCTATCATTTTTAATTCATAAAATCAATTTTTCGGAAACCAACACAATGTCAACAGATAAACAAAACCAGCACATTGGCACATGACTGACTTTTGTTTGGCAGTTTTATTTTTAATTGGCTAATGGCACGGCACTAGCTAGATTGTTCGTAAGCATCGATGAAAAATTATCGATACTTCAGCTTTCAATAACATCGATTTTTTTCATACCGTTTTGTTGCCTATTGGATGGCTGTCCCTATATTGTTCCACACCGAACCGAATTATAGTGTCCTGCCAAATATTTGTCAGACCGATTTTTAAGTGTAACATAACATTGTGCCACTAATCCGGCCTACTTAGTGACAATAGATTTCTGGCACTGAAACCATTGGATCAATTTATAACAAATTTATTAAAGTTTATCGTTTGTAATCACGTTTTATGCTAATACAACATGGTTATAATATTACTTAAGGAAAAACTATATTTAAGCTGTGCTACCTTTGGTTTCAAAGAAGTTTAAGGGAATGAAGGCACGACAAGGACTACGAGTGGTAATGTCATTCATAATCGGTTTTTCATTTCTTTCGTTCTCTTACATTTGTTCATTCGCTTAACATTAACTCATTCATTCATTTTGTTATTGTTATTGTCACATTTAACGGAGAGGCGTGTTGTTGAATTGTAGTGAGGTTTTGAATTAACATTTTCTCGTGCTGTGATAAATATGTATAGAAATAATTATAAATTACAGACGTTTTTGCCATTGTAAATCGATTATCGTACCATACAACTAGTAGCAATTTTATCAAAACATAAATTTTTACATTTTCTTTGTTCTGACCACGTAAATAAATAACAATGATATTGCTTGTTTACGTCCTATCTATAATATGCGCTTGTTTCGCATACAAACCTGTGGTTTTAATGCATGGCGTCATGACTGGAGCCGACAGTATGGAGATGATAAAACATCGAATTGAAGAGGTAAGTTGACAGTATGGACCTTTGAAATTATTTTTATACAATTATGTTATTACGAAGCTTTATGATAAAGAGCTCACAGATTGGCTTGTCCCTCGTTGGACATTAGGTTAATGAACGGGACATGAACCTAGAAAAAATTAGTGATTACTGAGTAAAATTATGCAATTGTGAGTTTAACACCAAAATCAGGCTCTTCTGTGAATTAATAAAACTTAAAACAATAAACAGTTAAGTGAAAGCTTTACTAACATTCTTTGTCACATTTCTCAGAAACATCCCGGTACAATTATCTATAATGTGAACCGGTTTGAGAGGTGGTCTAGCTTGGAGACGATGTGGCATCAAGTGTTGGAGATTGGTCTGGATGTGGCCAACATATCCGCACGGCATCCTGAGGGTATCAACCTGATAGGTGAGTCTAATTCACTAAGGACCAATCACCCGAAACTGAGACATTCTGCTCTAGTTCCAATAGGATAATAACTTGTCAAAGTTAAGAACAACAATTATTCCAACAAACATCTTTTATATATAGTCATAGTCGTAGAACAAAGACGGTTTTGCTTTTTCAAAATAAGGTTTTATGTTGTAATCGACCTTAAATATAATAGAAAATCTTATTACAGTTTTACATATTCAAATTTGACGATGATAGGACTAGCCGTTTTCAAAATATCACATCAACTCTAATTCAAAAAACTTTAAAGTGCTCTACTGTAAAGTTACTGTATTGCAGATCCGCCTTTGTTCTACAACTACGACAATATAATAATTAAAAATAATCTTCAATATATGTCTATATATCTATATATATAAGTATATATCTCCAATATAATCCAATAACATGAGCACCAAATAAATGAATTAATTCCAGGTTACTCTCAAGGCGGGCTAGTTGCTCGTGGGATAGTGCAGACATTCCCTAATGTATCGGTCAGTACATTCATATCGCTGAGTTCACCGCAAGCAGGACAATATGGAGGTATTTCATTAATTATCTTAATTATCTGGAACATAACTCTCAGCATGAATTCATGAGGATAATGCTTATAATTTAGTTCCACAAACTATTTTTTTGAGGAAGCAATGCATGTTTTCATGATGGCAGGACATTGTTGGCCTTGTTAACCCCCATGATAAGTCCTTGTTTTTAACGGGACCATATGCAGCTTATAAGAGTTCCTGTATCAAAGGTTGTCGGTGTAATTACAGGCACATGAGACATTCCACCTTCACGTCTCTGGGTTACGGACGCATACGTCGCGACCCAAGGACCCAAGTTGTATTGCTCGTTATGGGCAGAGGTTATCACTTAACACCTGGTGGGCCATCTGCTCGTACCGTAGCTGTATCGCAAAAATGTCTGTGTTGGAGATTACCATGCACATGCAAACCTAAAAACTTTACCTCATATATTAGGGTAAATTAAAGTATTAGTTGAAAGTATTTTATGTCAATTCCATAATAACCACGATCTGGTTGTGTATTTCAGCTGGTTTCCTCCACCTGGTGTTCCCCGGTCTGATCAAAGACACAGTGTGGCAGTTATTCTACTCGCAGGTGGGTCAGCACACATCTGTTGGGAACTACTGGAATGATCCCTTCCACCAGTCCCTGTTTGAAGAGTACAGTGTGTTCTTGCCTTATATCAACAACCATATTCCGTGAGTTACTTTTCTGTTATGTTCGTATTTAGTTTAATGTTGCCACTAAATGAAGAGGTCAGGATTTAATTTAGTGAATCCAGTATGGCCTCCAGTGATTTAATTTATCACTGGAGGCCATACTGGATTCACCCATTTCACTTGTTTTAATTTTTTTTTTTATGTAGTAAAGCCGATGTCAATAAAATGTTTTTCATCACGGTTTTGAGAAAGTCATGCTTATTTTTGAGTGAAAACTTAGTGGCCTCCAGTTTTGAAACCAGGAACTTAGGTTTTTTTCTCTGAAGCCTCACATGACTATACCAAAGCGTAACATCAGGACTTTTACAAAAATAAATACATATTCATTTTATAAGAAAAATTTGTATGTTCATCAAAAGTACATTAGTTAGTATTTTTTTTATTGTTATTGATTTATATACCAGATTACAATCAAAATACAGTTATTGATTTAGATTCGTAAAAAATCATGTGAATTCTCTAAGCAAGCTCCAAAATATAGCGAAAAAATACTAGTGGCGACATCTATTAGCTAAACTAAGGTACAACTTATTTATATCTCGGATACAAACCGTAGACTAAAAATAAACCTGACGAAACTGTTCTAAGTCGGTTTTGATACATTTACGTGTATACCAGTGAAATTACTTATTTATTACCTGAAAATGTCTACTGTACATTCTTTTTATCTGATTTTTCGCATGTATTCATGAAACATCATCTTTATTTATTTTACAAAATCCAAAGATCACATAAGAAAAAAAAAACACTTTTTTCATCACACGATGTACCTATGTGAAAATCTGCGACGTTGGGGGAAAACGCCCGTTAATATAAGCTAGAAACATATTTTCAGTTCGTTTATTATATGTCAAATGTTATATTATACAGTTTCAAAGAAGTAGTCATCGGTCCCATGGTGTAGCGGTTAGCACTCAGGACTCTGAATCCTGCGACCCGAGTTCAAATCTCGGTGGGACCTGTTCTTTTTGTAATTGCCTTTGTGAAGTTTTATGTATTGTTTTGTTTTTCTACAACGTAATTGCATTGTTTTCATTGTAATAAAATAATAAATGATAGTTAATTTTTATTGGAAAATATTATTGAATTATACGCAGATAAGAAGGTCAGTAGAGTTGTGTATGTTTATTATATATGATAAACGTAGTTTTGACGTCAATTTATTATCAAATTGTTTTTCTTGGATCGCTGCTATTATGGCCATAATTATTAAATTAATAAAAATATTATCTGTGCTGATAATGCGTTTCCGATCAAGAAAAAACTCGTAAACACAGAAATTATCAAAACAGTTCTATAACAGTAATTAAAAAACATATATTTTATCTATACTTACTATTGATATATTATGTATATGAATTTATCTTCTTCTTGACATAGTTTCTGTGGGTTTCCGCATTACTGCACGCAGCCGTCCACCAATACTTATTATTATTAGAATAATAAATATTAGTGGACATTGTCTCACAGCGCCAACTAGCCCCGAAGTAAGTTAAGCATAGCTTGTATCATGGTAACCAGACAACTGATACCTATGATACTTATACTTTTTTGATTGAATTGTCGAACAATGTAAATATTTTTACAAACTGGTCCTATACATCCAAAGGTTGGATGGAAGGGATTACTCTTAGTGATAATGCCTCCCATTGTGGGCACAATCGACGGCATTATCACTAAGATTTTAATTATCATAATATTTTTACAATTGTTACTTTTTGTTTCTGGTGTGCAATAAAGAGTTTAACATATTTCAGATCAGCGAAATCTGAAGATTTCAAGAATAACTTCTTGAGACTGAAGAGACTCGTGTTAATAGGCGGTCCAGATGACAACGTCATCACTCCGTGGCAAAGCAGGTGAGTTGTTCAGTTCATTTTTATTATTATTTTTGATACTATTATGGTACACTCATAAACTTGTGCTGACTTTTAATAACTTAAAAAACTATATCACTAACCAACGACGAAAAAGTAGAAAAAATCTTAAGACTTTCAATATCACGTTTAAAGCTGCACTTCCGACATTCAAAGATGTACTTTGAATTTCATTTTGTTACCAAAATGGCGGGACTTTTTGGACACTACTTATGAAGTAGAATTCATGCCACGTTCGTCCGGGGAAGTACTGCCACCATGCCGATTTCTGCCGCCGAGAGTAACGAATTCGCGTTACTGTGTTCCGGTTTGAAAGGTGTGGTGGCCGGTGTAATTATACGTCCCAGAGTTACGGGCGCATACGTTGCGAGTTGAGTCTTGTGGTACTAGCAAAAAAAAGTCTGACTTTTTGCAAACATTAAAAAGTTAATCGTTTTATTTTATTTATTTTATAACTTTCTCATTACAGCCAGTTCGGGTACTATGATATAAACAACGAAACTGTGATAGAGATGAAGGGCCAGGATATTTACACGGAAGACCGCATCGGGCTTCAAACCCTGGACAAGAGCGGGAGACTCCACATCGTCACCGCTCCGGGAGTCAATCACTTCAACTGGCACATGAACGTTACTGTAGTAGACAACTATTTACTGCCATATTTGGATTAGACTGCCACCATACCCATTTCAGATGCCAAGCAGTGATGCATTCGCGTTACTGTGTTCCGGTTTGAAAGGTGTGGATGCCTGTGAAATTACAGGCATATAGACATTTCACTTACACGTCTCAGAGTTACGGGCGTATATGATGCGACTTGAGTCTTATCATACCTAGTAGGGGAGGACCTAAGTCGCATCGGTTGTTATGGGCAGAGGTTACCACTTAACACCAGGTGGGCCGTCGGCTCGTGCCGTAACTCATATAAAAAGCAATTGAGCTATCTAAAGACCGTTTCCACCGGTCTATAGATAGCTCAATTGATATATTACCAGGTGGAATTATGGCAAAACTCAGTCTCTGAGCAGAAAGGTAGAATAATTTTATGTCTATGAAAACGAATGGAAACTGTGATACATGTAATAATATTATTCTGTGAATTCTATATTTAGATGCTACGAGCAAAAAAATATCACTAACATAACTAAGATTTAACTCTAGAAGTAACTCTCAGTGATAAAGTGGAAGGAATTACCTCGCTTAGTTAAATATGTGAAGTCAACGAATTATGTACTCACATTGATTGACCAGTGAAATTAATTCTTAAACGATAGATAATAACATTAATTTCAGCACAAACATAGGAATAAAACGGTACAAGAAAAACAATATAATAATAATGAGCCATCAGCTCATTCCGTAACTGTTACAAATAATAATAAAAAGTCAAAAACATTCATAAAATAGTTGGACTGTGCCATTTTTGAAAAATTGCGTCATTTTTACTTAAGAAATTATAAAAACAGAATTTCGAAAGTTGCTATTTTGAATATTTTATTGAATCAAAATCATAAGTTTTCATTTGGCAACATTTTTTTATTATCATGATATCACGATCAAACTGTAACCCTTTATAAAGTAAATTATATTATTAGCATTGTATACTTGAGGTAACGGCTGTGGTTATTTATATAATAAGCACTGCAAATAAAAAATTATGACTTTTTTATTTAATTTTTGTTATTTATCGCAGTGCGGTATAGTGAATTTAAATCTAGTTTATTAGTAAAACATTTTTTATGTTATTTTATTTACAAAAAATATTAACTATGAACTAATTGTATGAAATTATGTAATAATTTATTTTCGATGAAATTACAACCAATCAAAAAAAAAGTGAACGCCAAGCAAATCTTACGAAAATGTCAAGTAAATTGTAATGTAAAAAAAAATACTATATATTTTTTATGAATCGAGTTTAGAATATTTACTAATTTCAGTAAATAATTCGCTATTTCTTTTAAATTATGTCTAAACCAAGTAAATGCATTATTATATAACCTGTTATAATAAACACGCGGAATAATAATAATAATAATATTACAATATATTATGTTACTACATAATATAATGTATTATTATTTTAATTCCGCGACTGGCTTCCTGGACTGGCCTCACAGCTCAGTTGGTAGTAACTCTGCCTTCTGCACTGTAGGTCGTGGGTCCGATTCCCACCCAGGACATACATTTGTGTGACGAACATAGGTGTTTGTTCTGTGTCTGGGTGTTAATATGCATTATATACTCAACTAAATTAAATATGTACAAAAATACGTAACAGGTGAATTAGAAAACGGGATGGCTTGTGATTTATGCGTAAGTTTAAAATATCTGCTATTATTGTAGTAGGTAATTTAGTCTGTAACTTTTGAATATACGTTTTGTAGATCAGTATGTTTGTATGAATTTCATCGAAAAGCCGAATGTTGACTGGGAGCTATGCTACGTTAAGCTAAACTAACATAGCTTAGCACTTATTGATGTCTGACTTAATGTAGCTATGAGTTGCAATCCTTAAGCTTAATTAATTTAAGATAATGTGAGGCAGAACTCTTACCGTTAGTTATCTGTGCATATTTTAACTGCCAAGCAGTAATACCGTGCTCTTTAGAACGTGATTGTGACTTTCAATCCGAAGGTAACTGGTTTGACTCCAGAGCAAACTTGATCCCATGAGTTTTCCAATTTTGAAATGTATGTGCGCAAAACCACGTTCTCAAATCAGTGAAAAAAAAAACATTGATATTATTTAAAAAATACATATTGAAATTGAAATTGAAATTAATTTTATTTAGTAGTAAGCTTAGTCTAGGGTTATACAATATATTATTATACTTAACTAGAATAGATAGGTACCTAAGTATTATTAAAAGAAATATAAAGTAATAAATAAGTAAACATGACACATAAACTTAGGTACCTATTTAAAGGATGGGTCGATTTGTCAAATATGCGTGAGTGCAGACTTGATAACTACTTAATAATTCTTTCACCTGTAAATGAGCCCTAGACCTCACACTAGGTTTGCCTGTGTCGTGAGGTCTAGTCCCCCTCCCTTTGAGTGATTTTAAATGAGAAATAGGAAATGCAGGTACTTTTAATCTAAACTCAATATATACTAAATATAGGTAGGTACAATGATAACAAAAAAACAAAAATTTACCGAACCAGTGACAATGAGGAATACGTGAATGTGTGTGTGTCAGTGTGAGTGTGCGTGTGTTTGTGTGTGTGTGTGTGTGTGTGTGTGTGTGTGTGTGTGTGTGTGTGTGGGTGTGTTCAAAAGGAACTGGTTAGGAAATTGGCATCGAGTCATTCTGCACTTTGTGCCTTATGCAGTCAATTTTTCATGATTATTATCAGGCATTTCATAAGAAACGTGCTACGTAACGGTTTGGAAAAATGATGAAATATTTCACATATTTTTCGCTTTCCAAACAAACTTACTCATCGTATGAGTAGTCAGTACTTACACACAGTTTCATAATCAGAAATTATCGCTATCTCGACATAATATCTAGATTCGCATAAAATTCCTATTTTGATATAATTCAAAACAATATCTCAAATATTTGTACAGTCATCGAATATTCATTGTAAAAAGGCAACTTATCAAAATTAACATCCTCAAAATAAAAGAGGAAATAAAAGATCTATACACATACGTTTCTTTTCGTGATCTTTTTTGGCCACGACTTGGTAATTTAGTTGTTATAAGATTTGTCCCGGCTGTCGAATTATTGAAGAATGAATTACTAGAGCAAAGTATTCGCCGAGTTGAAAGAAGCAGAGAGAAATCAATACCGGCGACCAACTGATCCTTTGTCATGTCTACTTTCCCGCGACAGTGTAACTCGCACGCCCTCTGACGCACTGCCTGCCCTTTGATTTATTTTATTTATAATTCTATGTTACTCAGAATGTCCCTTAAAAAGGAAGATCCGATGGATGTTCTGCCAATACTAGGGAAAATACTGCGACATGATAATGATGCAGATAATGTCTGATCTGTAATTTCAACGACCCCTCTATCGCAGCCGTACTAGTGCCTTACTGCTTAGCGATAGAGACAGATTTGCAGGCAAAATCTGCATTTAGAGTGCTTTAAGTTGAAAAAATGGCGTAAACTGTTAACGTCGAATTTGGCCTACACAGGAACCTGTGCCTAATCTGTCAAATTTAATACAGTCATGCGTCTGCCAAAAGCTCTCAAAAACTCTGGTTACTGTGTGTATGATGATATACTGGCCTCGCAGCTCAGTTGGTTTGTAAGTCTGCCTTCTGAGCTGGTCGTGAGTTCGTTTCCCACCCAAGACATACATTTGTGTGACGAATATAGCTGTTTGTTCTGTCTGGGTGTTTATATGTATTATATGTAAGTATTTCCAAAAAAGTATATAAGTATTATATCAGTTGTCTGGTTCCCATGACATAAGCTATTAGCTTACTTTGGGGCTAGATGACGCTGTGTGAACTTGTCAAATTAAATTAATCATGCATCTACCAAAAGCTCTAAAAACTCCGGTTGCTGTGTGTATGTATATGTACTGTGACCGGTTACTGAACCCGTCTGATAACAGGTTTTTTCTTTACATGGAATGTAATGTATGGAATGTTGGGACCTCGGACGGAAAAGGCGGGATTGAACGGGAATAAAAAAAACCCTCTTATAAAGGTTGTATGAGTCATCGGTGCTCGTAGACGGGCATTGGTTTGAACGGAATAATTAGCTACTTAGATATAAGAATGAATTACTTATTAACTATGCATGTACTTGAATTAGTAAGTATGTTTTTTAACTGCAGGTTTTTTCCACAAAATAAGGTATTAGCAGGTCCACCTACTACTACCTACCTACCTACCTTCTTGGGAATTAAGTTACAAATGAGTTGATGGCCCATCTGACTGCCCATTACAGAAGCCACACTCAGGTATTCCTAATAGGTACTAAACAGTTCAAGGGAATATTCCTACAGATTGCTGAAAATCCCCGTTAACTACACATTTTATACTATTTCCGTTTCCTTTTCAATGTATCTACTTATCCATAACTGTTTACGATTGTTAGGTAAACAGTTATTGATAGATAGAAACTGTGCCACTGATGACAAAAGTGAAGTGCGGAATAAATCCCCTGTAATTGTAGCAAAAGAAAACAATTAGGTAGGTACAACACTATACGATGTAGCTAGTTTTGTCTAATAGGTTAGGTATTATTATAACCCAACGTAAATTACCTTAGCTTGGAAATTAAAAAAATACTCTTACACAACTTTTCTTAGTAGGTACATTTAATAATTTATATACCGTTAGCTGTACATACCTAGAATAAACAATCAATCATTTTTTGTCCTGAGAAGTACTGTTACCATTCCGATTTCGTACCACGGAGCAGTAATGCACGCTTTGCCGTGTTCCGATTTCAATTCAAGGACCTAGTTGCTTTACCTAGGTATGGGAGAACATAGCGTAGAATTGGAACGCGGCCTAGGAGACGTAATAAACAGCCATCGATGAACAATTAACAGTAGCATTAGAACGTAAGCCAATTCGTCCGGGGAAGTACTGCCACCATAACCATTTCTGCCATAAACAGTGATGTATTTACGTCGCTGTGTTCATGTTGAAAGGTGTAGTTGCAGGTAAAATTACAAGCATATGAGACATTCCCTGACGTCTCAGAATTACGGGCGCATGTGATTCGACTTGATTCTTGTCGTGCCTAGTAGGGGAGAACCCAAGTCGCATTGCTTGTTTATGGGCAGAGGCTAAAGTTAGCCATTAGTTGAGCCATAAGCTCGTACCGTGACTTCTTCACATTAAAAAATAACCTAATATATCTAGTCCTCCCGAGACAAACGCAAGACGCGCTGCATTGCGATCAGTTACTCCGCTTGTAATTTCACTAGCCTCCATACCCATCAATTAATAACGGACTGAAACTCAACGGTCATATTGTTTAAATAGAGATCAATATTTTTCTTCGAACGTACGATTTTAGACTTCCTTATAACGTACGCTATGTTCAACCGCAACTACATTTGAATGTATGCCAAATGATTTTCTACGAAATCAGTTCATAGCTGAAATTATTTATAATGATAAGTAGCGTGTTATTCCAACTAATCTCTTTTGGGATTTTCACGCTATAAAAAGTCAGTGACTCGAAGCAAATTCTGGTCATTGGATTCAAGGAAACGTCACCAGTTTTTATTTTTCAGTTTTGAGTAAGAATGCCTATCTAAGATTGAGATATCTAGTTACCAATCCTGACTCATTCAAGTTTTCTTAACTCAGTTACTCAAATATTACGCCATATAACGAGATTTGATCTGTAAATTTCGCATCCGGCCCATCAGCTTACTTGATATCTTATCTAACCCACGGATAAGTTTGTTGCATGTGTTTTTTCTTGATTTGATTACCTATTTTACGTTTTAAAGGATGACTTTCAGAATAAATTATTTTAAGATACGAAAGTAAATCAAGCATTCAATATTATCTTCAGATCTAAAACAGTTAATACCTAAATTCAGCTTTTACTAATCACAGAATTAAAAATAAGATCTCGTCGACACTGAAAACAATATTTAGACAAATAATAATTACTAATCATTTTTTTTATTTCGTGTGCAAATTTTCGTCGAAATTCTGCACTGAAGGGGCTTGAATCAAAGACGGTATACAGAAGTATGTAAATTAAATAAACCTATGCCAAGGGTGGCGGCAGTAAAAAATACTCGTGTGGCGAATGACTGCTACCCATTAGAATTCGATGTAGCCTCACATATTCGCTCAATTAATCTTATCAACATACACACTTCTAATAGTAAATGATAAGCGCACAAAACATTACTACCGGGATAGCAACGCGTCACTTGGTGATGACTAAGTAGGATGACGGTCTGCGCCGGCGCCGCTCATGATTTAAGTCCGGGACTTAAGTCTTGACGCAACGACTCAAGGAGGATGTTTTGTTTACAACGAGACCACTATTTATCTCCATTATTCCATTGGACGCCATCAAGCAGATGCGATCAAGACGTCATGCCTGCCCGGAGATGTTGCATGACACGATAATCACGATATCCCCGATTTTATTCGTTCAGAAACTCAGATTTGATATCTTTATATCTTTTTATATTAGTTAAAACTCCAGTAGATATATTAAAACTAACTTCACATAAATTGGACAATGATGCACGTACTTAATAATATATGACGCGATATTACTCAATTTAAAGAAAATATCTGGAAATAGTTCTTAGTAAATTAAAATCATGGTACCTATCTAGGATCAATATTTCACGAAATTCCTACCGATTAGTATATTTACTCAAATCTTCCTCTTAGTTCTTTTGGAACTAGTATGCCAAAATATGACTTCTGGTAGATATGATGAAATGAGTAATTTCTTCGACCAAAGTACCTCGAATGAGGATGGCGACCGATAGAGCGGCGTCAGAGCTGATCGCAGACCGTTTAAAACGGGAATTCGTAGCAGTATACGTTTGGTAAATCTACTTTTTATACCCAGTGGGATACCTTGAAGAGCAATCTGCGTCATTCTTGCTGGTGTTTTTTTTGAACACTTGGTTTTCTAGATTTGGAGTTGAGAGGTAGAGAACAATAATTATTTAACCAATAACTAAATTATGTTTAAATTAAATATAGGTTACATCTAGCCCCAGACTAAGTACTTTGTACTATAGGAACCAGATAAAGAATTTGTACCTAAGTTTATATAATCTTTTTTTTTTGTAAGACAGAAACAAGAATGAAAAACAGTAATTCAGCACAAGACACAATTACGAAAGAAAATTATTCAAATAAATATGGAAAATGAAAAAAGTTCAGCGTGTGCTGGGTGAGTTTTACTCAGCGCTGGTTTTCAGCCAATAAACCAGAGAAACAACATTTTCCTACAGTTTCAATAATACACACAACAAACCAACGCACCTTTCCGCACATTTTAGCAGAAAGCGAAGACAGTAATGTATTTAGCATACAAAAAAAATGATTCATATAAACAGAAGATTACCTACTTACAGAAATACCAAATGTAATTATTACTTCGTATTATCTGTACTTCTTAGAATTAGAATGTGACAGATACGAGGGGGCCACCCAAAAGAATGAGTAATTCCACAACAAATCTTTGTTTTGCGATAAAGATACGGTTTCGCCTTATATGGACGTTAAAAAGTTGCTGGCGGTCGCAAGGAGTAATGATTATCTTATCTAGTTATTCCTAAACCATCTATACACGTTTGCATAATGATTCAATTTGATAAACCGTACGTAAACTTTATATACAAGAATAAGTCAATGACAACGGCTTTATTGATCAATTTTTATTACAATTTCGACATTCCATTTTTATACGTGATAACACAGAAAAAGTATTTTTTTGGTTATAAATTTACTGAACGAGTAGATATAAAATAAAACCCCACGACCTGGTGTTAATGTTTGTCCTGGGTGGGAATCGAGCCCACGATCTACAGCGCAGAGGGCATAGTTATTACCAACTGAGCTGTGAAGCCTGTAAAAAACACACGAAAGGAGCCTCTTTCAGGCGCCTCTTCAGACTAGTGGCACTGTTATCAAGATAACAGATAACAGTATTGAGTCATAGACTAATTATTCTATGGTATTATTTGACTATCCGAAGTGAACTTTGGCTCTATATTCTGTCTTGCGAATAAAAGTATAATTTATTTAGATCACTTCTCGTGGCACAGTCATCGAAGTCATTGTCAGCACGCACAGGTTGATGAATTGACTTGGAACGTGCCCTGGCTACGTATGGCATGACAACCACGCCGAAGGCTGCGGGCCGTAAGTTCCCACGCGCTGTCTGGCGAACCAGTTCCCGACGGCATGCCTGCCCTGACTCACCTGATAGCTGAACTGTGGACAACTGGTACATGGTAATTACCTTTTGAGAGCTTGCTGGCCCAGCGGTACGAAGAAAGAAAGATAATAAATTTATTCATCACTAAAACTAAGATATACAATTGATATAAAACAAGTGTTTCAACGAACACTACTACGGTACGAACCCTAGAGTTTCAATCCATTGGTCGCCGGTTCAAATTCTGAAGGGCATCAGTGAGTTATATTTACATCTGACTTTAAAATTTATGCGCAATACTACGTTATATATATGGTCTAAAAGGTGAAGGAAAAAATCCTGAGGAAACCGACTTATTTATTTATTATCAATTGCTTACTGCACTAAGAGAGTGTGCAGCCCGCCATTTACAAATATAGGTTATATCTAAATTACATCTTACTTAACTAATTATGAAAAAATATACATGTTGCATGTACATATTTGATTAAAAATTTTATAATTTAATCTGACATGTCTTGGAACCAACTCGACGTGTCAAGTGCCCGAAAGGAGCCTCTTTCACCAACTGATTCGAGAAGACCAGACAATCGTAGAACTCACATGGTGAACGCAATCACACGCGACTTGTGTCTTCCCATACTTTAGTATGGGGAATCAATTGTATTGATTGATTTAATGTAATAAAATCTTCTAATACCTCAGATAAATAAAGATCAAGATAAATTCCACATTTCACATATTCTTTGTAGCTTTGTATACATAAATAATAAAAATAGGTAGACATTTCACACAGCGCCATCTAGCACCAAAGTAAAGCTAAGCATAGCTTGTATCATGGGATCCCGACAACTGATATAATACTTGTTTTGTTTTTGTAAATACATACATATATTACATATTGACACCCAGCCACAGAATAAACATCTATGTTCGTCACACAAATGTTTATCTGGGCTGGGAATCGAACCCACGACCTACAGCGCAGAAGGCAGGGTTACTACCAACTGAGCTGTGAGACCTGTCAAAACATTATTTCTACCAGTCGCATCACGCTTGGAAAGTGAATCAGCTGTCGTTGCGTGGTGCGCGTGCGCAGATCGCATTGATAAGTTTGACCAATGACTCATACACTCCACTTATTACATGATTCAATTTATAACAAACAGACATGACATAAAGATTATTTGCCAAGATAAGCTACATTTACATAGAAATGATTGTATGAAATCAAAAGCAACGGAAGTGAGGCGGGAGGAAAATCGACATTGTACTTTTATAGTTTTTTACATGAATTGCAGTCCATAATTTGTACAAGGAAGTAAGTATTATATTTACAATAATAACACAATGCAGTGGCCGTAATAGGTGATTGTATAAAGGATGTAGGATGTATAAAGGAAACACAATTACATAAAATAGGTGCGCCACGCGTGAACTGCACTTTTTCGGGATTAAAAGGAGCCTATGTGTGTGAATCCAGGATATAAAGTATCCTGGTGACAAATTTTAAATCCAATGTTATGAGGGTACTTGTGATTTTGTTTTCATAACAGTAAAATAATTGGTTACTGGTAAATTAAATTTTCTGCCTGGGTATATCTTATTGTTATTACCGACTTCATATTTGTTTAGTTTCAATAAAATAGTGAAACAGGTAACTCAGTAAATATTTTACTAAAAACGTTTTTAAGTGTATTATCGTACACAGGTAAGTATAATAATGATAATGTTCAATTTACACAATAAATACTCAAAAGCATAAAATTAATTAATTTGCAGTTTTTTTTTCTAAAATCGATTAATTGTCACAATTTTTTTAAAACACTATCTTTTGACATTGAAAAGTCACGTTAAAAACCACACTACAATCAAATTTTCGTTAGGTACGAGACGGTCCGCCATTATTAAAAACCAAAAACACTTACGTTTTTTCTTCATTTCGCATCAATTCTGTTGATACGTACCAGTTTCTTTGGGAATCACTTATGTTTCGTAATATTGAAACCTGTATTCGTAACCGACGCGGCCTGTGTAGTCAACACTGGCTTCCTCCACGTCCTGCTCCAATAAAGTATTTAGTAGGTCAATGACATCTGGTACAACGTAATGTCTCGCGTTGACGACATATAAAATACCTCTGTGAAAGGTAGGTAGGTAATTTTACAGTTAAGAAATCGTTGATCGGTTTTTACTAAGGTCTTCCTCTCGATAAACTCAGAAGTTTGTTTGTGGTATTTACCTACCTTGGGTATGATTTACGTCTGCAATCAAAAATTGCTAATCATTTAATTACCTTAATACACAGATTGGGGAAATACCTTATAAACTGTAGGTATAAATTTGGTATTTATTCGAAAAAGTTCGAACACAAAAATTCAATACTTACGTCATTTCTAGATCAATACCAGTTTTCATAATTATCTTTATGATCAACTAGAAGCGGACGCTAGAATCTCCGATATAAATCTCTACCAGTAATGAAGAAGCAGGGGAAATAACATATCGCTCTAATACTGAACAATTATGCCGAAAGCCACAGCCTAAGCAGTAGTAACGGCAAGATGGCCCAGAATAAGCAGCAACTACTATTGTCAAAAGTTCAATATCACGCGCTACGGTTAACGTTTTTCAATGGGTGACGCATTACAAACGCAGATTAGTTTCGAGTTTGTACGAGGGAACTCCCTACAGCGGACGTATGCCGTAGTAACTGGTAAGCAATCTGCAGCACAGGCGCTTGCGACGATGCTTATAAAACGAAGCCACGCGGCTACGTTTTCATTCGCATTCAGCCAGGCCGACTGTACACTGTGGCTAAAAAGTTCAAATTACTGTACATTTCTCTACATTCGAAGTTACAAATTAATCATCAAAAATGAAGATGTACTCAGTTGTCGGAAACAAGAAGAAAGTCACCATGGAGTCTAATCCCACGAAGCTGAAGGTCGTGGGCAACAACTGCATCATAAGAGTGGCCATTAACCAGGGAGACATCGAAGTCATCGGGAACGACTGTAAAGTCGAAGTGACAGATAACTACGGGACTGTCAACCTCGTTGGCGGGAACGGATTTGTCAACATTCAGAAACGGTGGAAAGGAGATCGAGTCCACATGATGGGACCTTCTTGCTACCTAACTGTAGCTGGGAAGAAGACGTCACAATCCTTCGAGGGCCAAGCGCAGCTATCCCCTTTCAGCAAGGATCTGGATGACGTCATTGAGTCAATCTTCACCTTCGTTATGCGGTGATCGGTGACTTGGAAATTATGGATTTTTGATTTGTGTTGTGCAATGAAAAAAACGTAAATGGGTTTATGTTAACGTTTTCTGGATGAAAACTCGCGTTGGATTGAAGTGTTCGAGTTGGACTCGCTCGATAGATAAGCGCAATGTTTGTGTTTTAGCTAATTAAGACGACATAATAAAGGTTGTTGTTTTCTAAAACAGTTACTTCTTTTATTAGATCTTTTTCGCCATTCGATCAGGTAAGTAAATGATACAGGTTTTTCAAAATTAAAAGAGCAAAATTATAATTGGTCGGTATTCATAAAAAGTTAAGAATGTGAAGTTAATGTACAAACCCAAGTATTCTTATATTGATAAAAAACTTAACGTTAGTAATGTAAGTAATTTTTTTTTATGAATAGTAAAATAAAATACCTACCTAATTACCTACAAAATTAATCAAAGTCAAAAGTCACAGTCAAAAACTTTATTTCCATAGTATTCATAAAGAAATGGCTTGGAAACATGAATAATATTCAAAACAAGGTCACGCGTACTTATCGCTAAGTTTGACGCCTGTTCAAACCCTATCCGACACTCCATGGCGAAGAACAAACAAGAAACCCCTAATGGGGGCCTTCCTTTTTTAATAATTCACGAAACGTGCCTTTTCGAGGCTCTCGTCAGTTATTTCGCCACACTGGTTCATGATAAAACGAGTCGAGTAGTAGTATTCACCATCTTGATTCACGAAAAAAAAAATTGTTAATGTAGGTTTATTCTGGTAGACACACATAGAGGCACATACAAGGTAAAGTCAGCCGGTAGTTATATTTTACGCATCTTAAAATTAAGCTTAGTAGGTAGTCCTAGTAATAGCTACTAAACCCCTTCCCATATAATGCAAAAATAAAAAAGAAGGGAAAAAATTCAAATTCCTACTAACGTTAATATTCTAATCCATGATTAGTCTATTCCAACTAATTACAACGTTCGCCATGTAATTCCCCAGGCTACCCGGTACACAGTAATGATTGATAGTAATATAATGGGTCTGTTTTGTTACGCTAAACATTACAAGGTGAGGTTTCCTTGTTGTATATTTAAACATGGTCAGACAATCCGTCTAGCTCTAGAACTAAGTATAATATGACCTACCTTGGCTAACTTAGCAGTCGATTAATGTAGTTGAATGATCATTTTCCGCAATAGGAATTATTCATAAAAAGCGAAAGGCAAATCCGGAAAATAAAAAGCAAATAGAGCATTTTTTTTGAATACTGGTGGTTTGACGAGCTGACGGCCCACCTGATGTTAGTAACCGCCGCTCATAGACAACAGCAATACGACTCAAGTCTTCTCTCAATTGAATTAAGCTGCAAAAGTCTATCTGACTATTGATTGGACATCACCCTGAATGAGACGATAGGTATATGTTATGTTGGGGGGAACGCGGGAACACTGCACTTTTCGGGATCAAAGTAGCCTATGTGTTAATCCAGGATATAAGCTATCTTGATTCCAATTTCATCCAAATCCATTCAGCCGTTTGAGCGTGAAAGAGTAACAAACATCCATACAAACATTCACGTTTATAATATTAGTAGGAAGTAGGATGTAAAACAAAATAAATATTTTTCTTTCTTTCTTAGCCATTGTTATATAGATGCAGATTATAATTAAGAATATAATGGATTACAATAAATTTATTTAAATGAATTTAAATTTGTAAGAATTTAATAAAGGTGGATTTAAATGTAATTTTATTAAATTAAATAAAATGATTAAAAATTTATCTTCATAGGTTACTGTTGTTATGTTATAGTCAGATTGAACTGTCCCGTTGTCATGCAAGCGCCCATTTGAATGTACATTTATAATGTGCTCATCTTACGAGTGGCACGGCACTATCAGTCATCGCCGCGATGTAAGATGGCGTCCCAACTGCTGATATTTATGTAAAAGATAACAATGTTAGTAACAATGACTCGCCCTAAACTGAGGAATTTTCCAAAACGCATAGAAAACAGGATATTTAATCTTTTTTGTCTACTTAAATGTTCGCCATACGTATCATATCATTAATAGTGTCAGTAACGTTTTCCTATCAGAAAGCTGGAAAAACTCTAATAAGTAATGGTAGGTCAGGGTGGCCTAATCCTGTCCGAATTAGGAGTAAAATCGACCAGTAAATCCTAATTCGGAAAGTTACCATTCCGAACCACATCTCGATCGGCTAATATGCCACAGTTTTGGGGATTAATATAAGTATTATGTACCTGAAAGTACCTTATAAAAAATCAATGTATCTATATGTTACTGTACCACCATACCCATTTCTGCCGCCAAGCAATAATGCATTCGCGTTACTGTGTTTCAGTCCGAAAGGCGTAGTTGCCGGTGAAATTACAGGCACTTTGAGACATTCCATATTCATGTATCAGAGTTACGTGAGCATGCGATCCGATTTGGGTCTTGTCGAACCTACCTACGTTGCTTAGCATGGGCTGAGGTTACCACTTAACCCCTAGGTGGGACATCTGCCGGTTTCAAAAATGTATCGCATTAAAAAAAGTTCATGAATATTAATCACTTAATGTTACTGTACCATTTACAGAAATGAGAATTGACTGATTGTTATTTTGATATGAATTATCTCCCAAATCTTTATTGTTTTATAACTAGAGCTTTCAAGGGGAGTGGATGGTATCCTTTTTTTGAAGTGACTACTCACAAACCTATCACAGAATTGAGATATCACGTGACAAACAGCAATTTAGCCTTCCAAGTTAACGCATTTACACACTAATTACTGTAAACACAGCGTTCGTTTGTGACTGTGACCACACTTAAATTTTTTCAAGATTTTCGAAATTTTGCGCTTTAGTTTGTAAGTAGTAGTTAGTAGCTTAAATTCTCATAAAAACGGGGGGAGTCATCAAAATATTGGAATTAACATACACAATAAACGGGCGACTGGCGGAAAAAACAGAAAGACACAAAAGATTTGTTATAAGTGCCGTATATACATTCATATGCAGTAAAAAGCTGTTATCATGACAAAGACACTTGAATTTTATTTGTTTATGTAGATGTAACACGCAAAGTCCACAATTTATTCAGTACTTCCGACGTCTGAAGTCCTCTCATGAGTAATAATAATGTGACTTCATGCATTGCAATTCAAAATTATAAAAAACTACCGTAATATAGATTAAAGATATGATATACTTGAAGCTACAACTTTTACATATAACATTGGATATAACAGGAAAAGGTCTGTTACAGGCATGCACCATATTTATGATTCCGTTGCAGCATGAATTTCAAGGATTTCCTTTTGGTTTGAGGGAATTTTGTCTTGCGTCTCTGGATGACGAATTTGATTAAAGTCAATCTTTGATTGCCCAAATTAGTATGGCCATGGCACTCTCAGCCACGCCTTCGGTTTTACCCATGATTCGCATGATATCGAAATTAACCGTTTAAGATACATATTTATTTATCATTCAGAATTCACAATTTACTTATAGAGAAAATACTTTCTAAATAATAAAATAATATGCCATTAACCGTATAAAGTAAAAAATAAATTACTCACAGGACAATGAGCCCATAAATAGGTTCACAAAAATCGATGTGGGCAATTTAGAAAAAACAATACTTATACGTCCGCCGATGAAGTTATTAATATATTAATAATAGGGGTTAAAGTATGAAAATGCCGTTGTATAGTAATAGATTTATTGAATTAACATAAAACCTTCATGTTAGATTTCGTGTAAAACTTTTTTCACTTGACACTATTGAGCTTCTTCTTTTAAAAAATGTGCAGCTTGGGATTGTCAACTTTCAATTGTTACTGCTTGACGGCAGAAATGGTCATGGTGGCAGTACTTCCCCGGATGAACTTGGCTTGAGCTCTACTGCTCTTAAAATGTATATACACAAATAAATGTAAAAAATAATTCTACTTTCTTTCTCAGCAGTTTGGTAGAAAGCCAAACGATGTCATGGTATCTATCTATCTAATCTACTTTATTGCTCTCTTAAAGATCCAAATATTTAATTCTATAGTTTAGATACACAGTGAATGATGGACGTACAAGTGTTAACATTCGTGACCTGGTTATTTCAGTTTCCTTTCACCTTTCTATGTGTTCTCTCTGACTGTGCTGGTAGATTCTAGTGCGCGGTCTTGCGAGTGAATCCCCTGAGTTGTGCCACTTTTGAAATGCACGTGCGTAGAAATGCACTGTCGACATTTAAAATTCACGATTATTATATTTTATTGTTTATTTGCTCCCAATTTTTGTTTGCTCGCATGCCCCACATTTCAGTTGGAAGTAACTCTGTCTTCTGCGCTGTAGGTCGTGGGTTCGATTCCCGTGCGACGAATATAGATGTTTGCTCTGTGACTGGGTGTTAATATGTATGTATTTACAAAATACAAGTAAATATTTATTCCATCAGTTGTCTGGTTCCCACCTCATAGTACACGCTATGCTTAGTTTGGGGCTAGATGGCGCTGTGTGAATTGTCTGCCAATATTATTATCATTTTATTTCTATTAGTTAAATTATGTTTAATTCTATTCAATAATAACTATGTTTAATATATTGAAGTATTATTTACTCGCGTTTTTAAAAGTATGATCAAGAAAATAATTTTAAAACTGCATATATTTTTAAGTGATAGAGTTACCCAAAGAGCAGATGACCCACCTGGTGTTAGGTGGTAACATCTGTCTACAACATGACTTTGTTCCGTACGACAAGACACTGTAATTTCACCGGCGACCATACCTTTCAAACAAGAACATAGTAACGAGAACGCATTACTGCTTGGCCGCGGGAATGGGTATGGTGGCAGTGCTTCGCCGGAAGAACTCGGTATAAGATCTACTGCTACATATATATCGATGAAGTTTGATTTTGATTGTATTTTCTTCAGTAAATTTGTTTATAAATAAACACGTGCTAAGATAGATACGTCACTGAATACAAAGTTCGAAATGTTTGGATGTACACGTGAATTGAGATGATATTAAATCGCTGATAAATAACAGGTGGATTTCACGTGTCGACTTGATATCTAACCTAATAAATAAATTATACTACACACTAGCTGTGCATAAATATATATCTATGCTCTATTATTTTGATAACTAACGATATATATATATATGTAATTTGACGCAGTTCACACGCCATGATCACGGGAAACTGAAGTCTAGAACAGGTTGCACAATTAGTCCTGGGAAACACCTTTGTATATCCTGATTTTGAAAGAAAGAAAGAAAAACATTTATTTGACACGCCCACAAAAATAAATGAAAAGATTTAACAAAAATAAACATAGGTTGTAATAAAAATACTAATAGGTACATCGAGCAAGTAATTATAAGTACCTACCTACCTACTTATTTTGGAAATTCGTTTATATGTTCGGCAATCTTTAATTATTATTGTCATATATAAAAATTAATTTCCTTTTCCCATGATCATCCTCGAATGTCTAACCACTGGTATGCAAAAATTCATGAGCATGTGTGTGGTACCTTCAAACTTGGAAAAATTTAATAGACTCACTTGGACATTTTTACTTAAAACAACATAATAATATACATAGAACATTATATTTTTTTTGTAAAAATATTACTCCATTGTCACCCTACACCACTTGTCATACTAGTTATTATGTTTTTAGGTAAATGGGTATCGAAGTCGGACGTACACCCAATATTTTGATGTCACAGACTATATCAAATTGATATTGAACAATTTTGATACAATATTGTTTGAATGAGAGTGCACAATTCACTAAAGAGTATAGGTAAGTGGAAATAAAAAAATTGCCACAAACTAACCTTTTTACGAAGGAACTAAAAAGGTCTAAAAATCAACGAACTTTTTTTCTTCATATTATAAGGTTTGAATTATATCTGTTTGTGTTTGATGAGGATCTGTTAAAGATCTCCATAATGTTACTTATTTTTGGTTACAAAGGAGACATTCTCATTTGTAGGTCTTTCAGCTTTTTCAATGATAATGACGTACTTTTTTTATGTGATACATTTACATAACTAGCCGATGGCCCATATCGTGTTAAGTAGTACCCTAGACCCATAATAAACGATGCGACTTGGTTCCTCCCCTACTTAGGTACGATAAGACCCAAGTCGCCCGTAACTCTGAAACGTGTAGCAACCGGCAACCACAACATTCAAATCGGAACACAGTAACGCCAGTGCGTAAAGGTACGGACAGACGTGCTCATTACTAGCACGAAAGCATGCTTTTATTGAGCAAGTGCTCATTAGTAGCACGTGTGTAATGTAATGAGCATGCTTATTTAAAGCGTGCTCAAAAATCAAACGACGTTTGATTTTTGAGCATGCTACCTGAGGCGCGGGTAGGTGGGGGGCGTGCTCCGAGCACGTCTGAACATGTTTGCTTATTAGCATGCTATTATCCATTTTGTCTCGATCTGCGGCGGACGACTGTTTATGCAATTAATAAAATTGATGTAATTAATTAAAGAATCTCCGACAGCTAAATATCTCAATGTAATTTCTAGTTTTACTTTAGCTGGAATAGCATCTCGCATACAAGTGTTTCGTTTTTGTATGACACTCTCAATTTTAGAAAGTAGCTCATCAAATTTGTGTGGGAGTATGCGCAAATGATTTTTATAACTGTCGAGATCTTCGCTTCGCATCTCTGCCAACAATCGATTACTTGCTCCCAGTGATTCTCTTCTGTTTATCCAATTACGAACCCAAATTCTCCTTTTTTTTGTTTTTTTATTTTTCACCAAAATGTTCTTATACAATTCCGTTGCAAGCAATAGGATTATTTTATTAAGTTCTGTACGGATAGCACTGTCACTATATACTTGTACATCCATTTTGGCCGAGAGCCTGGTGCCAAATAGCACGTCTGTCCGTACGTTTGCTTTGAGCATGCCTATTTAGGAGTATGCTTTAAATCAAGCATGCTTATTTCTGGCAAATGTGAACAGTTTGCAGAGCATGCTAATTTTAAGCAAGCTTATTAGCATGCTTTTTTTGAGCACGTCTGTCAGTACCTTTACGGCCTGACGGCAGAAATGGGCATGGCGGCAGTACTTCCCCGGACGAACAGGGCAAGAGTAGTACTGCATCATAAAATGATGGAGTAGCAGTACAACTTATACTAGTAAATCCAGGAGTATATTACTAGTTACGGTATGATGTGTAGTTTGGGATCATGTCAATGCAATTATTAATTTGTTATTATTCTGTTGAGGTTCATTTTCTACGGACCCTATCTAATGCTAGTTGCAGTATTTACTGCATATTTACATTTTACGACATATTTACGTCGCCACAAACTCACAAGATTATCAGCTACTCTGACTATTGTACAATAGTGAACAAAAAGTAACTGAACAGTCAATTACTGCACAAATAAACTTACTGTACAAGTTGTAAAATGAAAATGAGTAAATATTGCGTAATATGTTTTGTAACACTTCACTGGTCACTACAAACTAGTATAGTTTCATTAATTTATTTAATAATTTATCATTCAAGACTTTGGAGTTTGATTGACACAGAACACTAAAACAAGCAAGTTTAATGTAAACTAAGTAATCTGTCTAAATACTTCTTATTAGTAACTGTTGTTTAAAGTAAAAACTTCATTTCCATTGAATTTATAAAGAAATGGAAGCGACTATTAGTAAAATTAGAGATAAAATGTCACGCGTACCTACTTGTTGCGTTAAAAATAATATTTTCTATGAAATAATCTGTGAAGAAAAACATCGTAACGATTTAATCTGAATTCAGCGTTTGGACTATTGCCAGCGTGACTGTAGCAATAATTATCAATGTAGTCTTCCGAAGATAAATTCTACTTATCTAACTTATAAACTGTAGATAAAAATAACGAATTCTCAGTAACTCCTCTCATTGAATCACCAATAAGGTGTAACTAATGAATAGTGAATAGTTAAAATTAATGTAAGTGTAATGTTTTTTTGTTATTAAGATTAAAAATATTTCTTAATAGTTATATCATTTTGATGCAACCTGTATTGCACAAAACAGATTTGGGGGTCTGTCTGTCAGGCACATCGAATATTTATTTATACATTAGGTACGTTTAAAAGAATGAAAAACATATTGTTTTTTGTGATTTGTAAAAATGATAGAAATAAAGAAAATATAATTAGTTGTACTAATTATTATTACGTTTTTTATATATTATTTTATTGTTTAATATTTTATGATTAAAAATACAGAAAATAACTCAAATTCCATGCAGTCAAACGGGTCCCAGTAGCAATATAATGCAGCACGCAGCACTGACCCTGTTGGTGCGGCGCTGGTATTTATAGAGCATAATAAATTCGAAATACTTCCATTATTGCCAATTAAATGTGCTTTCAGAGCAAAATCACAGGTCCCACCGAGATTTGAACTCGGGTCGCAGGATTCAGAGTCCTGAGTGCTAACCGCTACACCATGGGACCGATGACAACATTACCAATTTTTACTTTCACTGTATTGGGTACTCTACGTTTTGCTAATTCCATGGGCCCGTATGAAACACGTACTAAAAATAAAAGTGATATTTTTAAACTACAGATAAGCGAAAGCACTAACATGGCTGTCTTCCTCTTTGAAGCATAGAAGAGTGGAATGTCCTTTCCTAGAAGTCTCTTCTTCTTGTCTCTTCTGTGGTTTGAAGGGTGTGTGGGTATCATCTCCAAGTCTCAGAACAATGCGCGATGTAGTGTGACTTAAGTCTGCCATACTTTACGGGAAGAACCAAGTTGTGTCTATTGCTGTTGTTATAGGCAAGGGATTCCGTTAACATCAGGTGATCTATTTAGTTCGTCACATTGTCGATTAAAAAACGTAGAGTCCGGGAAAAATATTAATATGCTCCTGCTTAGATTGGAGTGATATAGATACGGAATGAGCAGATGGCCCGACTGGTGTTTAGTGGTTACCCACTGACTATAACAAATCCCCTACCTAGGTACGAAGACCCAAGTCGCATCGTATGCTCCCGTTACTCTGAGACGTTAAGGTAGTATGTCTCATGTGCCTGTAAGACCGGCAATCACACCTCTCAAACCGGAACGTGAATGTATCCCAATGAACTCAGTATTAATTGTTCTTTTTCATTCCCCTTCGTAGTAATCATTTCACTATGTAAGTGTAATAGTAGATACTTCAACAAGCCATTGAACAGAATTGTTTAAAATTTCGTGACGTGTGATATTGATGAAACAGGTGTTCCGAGCAATTCCGATTAGGTACGTCTTTCTTTTACACAATGTTCAGTATTATTGTCTGTGTTTCTTTGAACATCACACAAAAACTACATGAATGCGTATTTAAACGCGTGTGATAGAACTTCAAAATTATCTCGATACAATGGCGTAAGACTGAGATATAATGACAATGACAACGATTTTTTTTTATTTGGATCTCAATATGTATATTACCTGTAACTGTTATTTGCATACTGTACTTCTAACTCGACGCTTTTCATAGCAGGACAGCAATACAAAGCGAACCTAATACTTTTCAATAGTATGCAAGTACTTCGAGTTTCAGATCTAAATATTTTTACAAATCTAAAAGAAAAATTACAAAAAATGTCATGATTTATTCGTGTAGAATATTTGACTGGACTCATAGCTTAGTTGGTAGTAACGCTGCTTTCTGCGCTGTAGGTCGTGGGCTCGATTCCCAGCCAGGACAAACATTTGTGTAACTAGCATACTATATGTTTGTTCTGTGTCTAGGCGTTAATACGTATAATTTGTGTGTATTTACAAAAATAAAATAAGTATTATATCAGTTGTCAGGGTCCCATGATGTAAGCTATGTTTAGCTTACTTGGCTAGATGGCGCTGTGTGACAATGTCCAACAATATTATTATTATTTGACTAATTGAATACTATTGAATACTATTTGAATATATAACCCGCGAACTCAACCCGTTTAAAAAATTATTGGATATGCTAATAGTGAGTATTATTTATCCAAATGACAAATTTGTACAATTGGCACGTGTTGATGACGTCACAGCGCACACATTGTCGGAATGTGTCGTAGGGCGCATACAGTTATTGAAAAGTTATCAGTTGCCTATATCACTGAATAAGAATTCCATTCATTCGCTTCTGGGAAACAAAATAACACAAAATTTTAATTATTATTTGAAGTAGGTATTTGTGTAATATTTCTATTATATTTTGTTGATATAATCATAATAGAACAGGGTTAATTATTTTCATATTATGTAATGTTTGGCTCCAGTTTTTGAAGCAATTCTGAGCATCCTCGTCGTAATACACGTTCTGGTCAGTAGAAATTCTGCTAACGTCGCCCGGAGAAGTACATATAAAAGTAATTCACTTGAATTAGATAGATACTCTGTTCCAGTGTAGATATGTACTTAGCTGATAAAATTACAGGCACATTCCATCTTCTATAGTGACGGCTGCAACATGATTCAGCTTGGTTCTTCTTGGATACCTCTTCTAAGTCGTGGTCTGTTTGAAGGTAGTTTTCAAAACGGCGTAAGCTTCCGACCCAAACAACAATGCAACGAATTTATCCTGACTGCTTAATAGCTACCTACCTTACTAGGTATTAGGTACTAAACTGCTTGGTCACATTCACTAGGTACCTATAATCCCGAGGCAGCAACACCTTCCGAAAGACACTCCTTTACGACCAAATTAAAAATTGATTTTTCCGTCACGTATAACCTCGTAAAAATATATCACTCAAAGCACGCCCAAGTAACCTAGTACCTCGCCCCTCTCCTGGGCATCGTCGGGTTTAATGAAAAACCATCAAATTCCATAATTGATGGGAGCGTGACAGCATTTCACTCTGCCTCTCTGGAGACGTCCAATTTATTAATCAAAAATAATAATTCACAGGTAATGTCTGGACTTTACAATTTCCAAATAAAAATGCAACTGTAATGTCCGTGACAGAGAGCTGAGAATGCTTTGGAGTTTGGTCTTTGGGGATATCAAAAGGTGGGTTCAGATAAGATCGGTTGACGGAAGGGTTAAAAGGTCAGTTTCACTGTTTTATTCAACACGTTATTCAAAACTTTTAATCCGCTTTGAAATGTTTCAGTAAACAGATAAGCCCCTTAAGAAAATAGTTCCCCTCTGTTACAAAGGTAATTTGCCTTACTTTTATTGTCAGGCGCTTGTGTTAAATCAGAATCAGGAAGATCTTTTTTTTTTTTTTTTTTTTTTTATGTGATACAGTTACGGAACGAGCCGACGGCCCACCTGGTGTTAAGTGGTAACCTCTGCCCATAACAACCGATGCGACTTGGGTCCTCCCTTACTAGGTACGACAAGACCCAAGTCGCATCGTATGCGCCCGTAACCCTGAGACGTGTAGGTGGAATGTCTCTTATGCCTGTAATTTCACCGGCAACCACACCTTTCAAACCGGAACACAGTAACGCGAAGGCGTTACTGCTTGGCAGCAGAAATGGGCATGGTGGCAGTACTTCCCCGGACGAACTTGGCGAGAGTTCTACTGCTCTTAAAAGATCTATGGAACTCCTGAGATATTATTATTGGATAGTATCATTAGACCATTTTTTTTATTTCGCACAATTGCTGCGTATGCTCTCTCAAGGTTGTCATATATTTATTTACCAGATTTTCCCCAACTGAGCGTTAGGCTAGCGTATCTATTTTCTGAGGTGATAGGTAGTATAATATAATATATTTTATTATTTCTGCCTTTTCTACCAAATGCTGTCTTATGTATTTTATGATGATACTCACAAATGCAATCAAATTAGAAACCTATTATTCTTGTTAATCCTATTTTTTGTTAATTTTTATTTTTTTTTATTATCACCTGACCTGGGTACCTAATTTTAGTTAGAAGTGTCTACCTACGGACTAAGGCACACGTCTAGTTTTTATAAGATACCTACTGAATGCCGAAGCCATAGATTTAATCCACACCTGGTCCCCGGTGAAAGAGTTGCTTTTAATTAAACTAACCAACTAATCCATTAAAAGTGGTATACCTACAACCAGTACGGTGTATGGTAATTTACCTCTTATCGGCGTGTAGCTGTCGTGAACGTTAATCATGGCTTAAGGGTGAAAATATTTTCGGTATCATTTTGCTCAACCCTTTATTTTAATTCAAATACTTTATTTTTTTAGCTCAAAATATTCTTCGATATAACCGCAGCCCTTTACTTAGTAGATCACCGTTACAATAGGTATGCTATACTCAAATACAATATTATAAATTTTATTGTCTTTTTGAAATCAGCATTTCATTTTTACGTGACTGGAATATTTTTTCCGTGACTTTTGAGGTCCCCATAGTTTCCACAGAATTAATTTTAATGGCATTGGAACCGTATCATTATTATATCCGGTATAAAAATTTGCGCCTAGATTATTACTCTCCGAAAAGTCTCTAGTGTGCCAATGCCGTAAAAGTTGTTTCATAGGTGGTCGCCCGGACAATCTGATAAAATCATAAGAAGACTACTAGATAAGAAACGCGCGTTTGGGTTTTGTAAATAAATAATATAAATTATAAATAATAAATTCTTCGTATTAGCACGAAAAAACAGTGCAAAAAGATAGGTCCCACCGAGATTTGAACTCGGGTCGCAGGATTCAGAGTCCTGAGTGCTAACCGCTACACCATGGGACCGATGAGTTCACGTTTGAAATTGAGAGTCTGGTTCCCCATCACCCATAATAAAGTTTTTTTTTTATTTTTTTATTAATGGACATTATGCTGTTGGCCGCAGATGGCCTTGACAGCGTTTACACGGGCTTTTGGTGAGAGCAGACGGCTCTCAACCGGTAAAACTTAATATTATACACAACGTCACCAAGGGCACCACTTAGGTTCGGACCTCGGCTTGGGGCGTTGCGAGTCGGGAGGAATTGGAGAAAATGCGCCCCGCGCGGGCATTTACGGAGATACTTCGACCCCGCCGGCGGGGTCGGTGCGAAGGTTGAGTGTTTTCTCTGTGGGGGGCTGACGATAGGAATAACTCCGGATAGGCGGCCGTTATCTCGTCAGGGGGGTCACCAAGTACGTGTCTTGGTCTACGGAGAGAAAAGATAGGTCCCACCGAGATTTGAACTCGGGTCGCAGGATTCAGAGTCCTGAGTGCTAACCGCTACACCATGGGACCGATGAGCTTACGTTTGAAATTGAGAGTCTGGTTCCCCATCACCCATAATAAAGATGTTTTGAGACGGATGCCATTGATATAGGGGCCCTATTCTCGGCCCAATGTGAGGAGAAGTCACAATGTATTTATAGGAATATTATATTTAATATAAACTATAAGGTATGTTTACAAAAGTTTACAATAACTACATATTATGTATACCATACCTCATTAAAATGTTAGGAACAAAAATAGAACACAACAAAATATTTGCCGTGCAAAACTCTTAAGAAGGGTGAAGAGATAATAATATAATACTATTGGTGCCTATAACCCTGATATAATATCTATATATTTTTTGTAAATACATAATATTAACACCCAGAAACAGCACAAACATCTATATTCATTACACAAATGTTTGTCCTGGATGGGAATCGAACCCACGAACTACAGCGCAGAGTTTAACCTTTCATAGTCATACCAGTTCACAGAGCTCAGAGTTACCAACTGAGCTGTGAGACCAATTTCTTACATTTCCTTACTGTGACTTTGACATTATGCCCGACTATTCAATAACTAAATCACAGACAGTGACAGTGACAGCTGTCAAGTGCACGAAAGGAGCCATTGAGACGCACTTAAAATCCTTTCACCGCACTGGTTCGAGAGAACCGGTGACTCGAATAGATAGATAGTAACATTTATAATATTACCAAGTTTTTTCTTATAACGAACATAAAAAGCCCTCATTCGGATGCTAAAATGTTTTCCAAAACTAAGCGTTACCGGAAGCTTGTGGCGAGTGGTCCCCAAACACCTCCGTTCCCTCATTGTAACCCTATAAGATATTTATTGGCGGGAAACTTCTTCGAATGGCACCTGAGCGGTTACTATAACCGACACGTCCACCATTTTACATTTTTATTGTGTCAATATTTAATGTGACCGACGGAGATGCTCTATACATGATGCGTAGTCTAGGGATATATCGTGAAATTGGTGACAGTAATCACAAAAATAGAAAGTGACCTCACCGAGTGCCCGACCATCAGTAGAAATATATTCTACACGCTACTTGTATTTTAGTATTTATTAAGTACCAGTAAGATACCAGTAGTAGACCCACGACGTACAGCGCAGAAAGCAGTCTACTACCATCGAAGCTAAGAGGCCGAAAATAACAAATATGTTTTGGTGAATAGTGGATTCAATTCCACCCAGGACAAAAATTTGTGTGAAGAACAATGTTTGTTCTATGTCCGGGTGTTAATATGTATTATTATTTATTTATTTAATACTTTATTGCACACAGAAAAACAATGTACAAAAGGCGGACTTAATGCAAATGCATTTTCTACCAGTCAACCAGTCAGGTAGAAAAGCAATTATGGCGCATATAAATAATAAAATACAAATACTAAATAATACAAAAAAGTTATTTTAACCTTAATTAATATATAAAACCTTAATTAATAATTTTCAAAAAGTGTTCCTTGACAAGCCGTTTGAATGCCGGTTTAGTAGGTGCCGTTAGAATTTCAGATGGAAGCGAGTTCCAGAGTCGAACAGCCATAACCTGAAATGAACTATCACTAAGAGAAGAAGAATGTTATTTTTTTAATTATATGAATGTATTTACAAAAAAGTATGTATAAAAGTGTTCTATCAGTTGTCTGATTCTCGTAGTACAAGCTATGCTTAGTTTGGGGCTAGATGGCGCTGTGTGAAATATTCATTATAATACCGCCAATATTTTTTTATTGATATCTTCGGATATGCCCACCTTGTGCGGCCAGGAGCAGCGTCCACGGGCATACATTTGCGGGAGGTGCTTAGCGACCGTCATAAAATATTGTTTTCGCCAATTTCTGAACGAATACACAAGCTGAAAGGAACGAGAGCTCAACCGTAAAAAATACGTTATTTCTAAAATTTCCCGTTGAACAGTTTTCTTTGCTAGACAGGTCTAAACTTTTCGGGAAGTAAATGATGATTTTTGATGGGAATGATAAGTTTCATGATGTGTTTTTGGTACCTAGTGATCATTTAATTGTAGCTTTAGTAGTAGTATAGTAGTGGCATTTTTATAGGTATTCTTTGATAGCAATTTACTAGTCAGTCCATTATTGACTTAAATGGACGATTTCTACTAAAGGGGAATAATTTTTTTATTTCACGAGGTCTAAATGATAGACACATTTTTAATTGTTTGGACACGTTAAGTAGGTACTTATAAATAATCTCTATTATATATCATTAAGAATTTTTGTAATAACTACTTATGTAGATTATATATATATATATACACATATTACAAAATCAATGACGGATTATATATTGGCTTAAGGTTAACGGTACCTATGTTAAATCTTTATCAATCAATTCAAAGTATTGAAATAATGGGTTTCTTCTGAGGCTATTTTTTGTAGGCGATTTGAAGTTTTTGTTTTACTATTTGTAGGTTGAATCGATGAATGAAGTTCCTCCATCATATAACAATCGAAAGGCCTCACAGCTCAGTTGGTAGTAACTATGCCTTCTGCGCTGTAGGTCGTGGGTTTGATTCCCTACCAACTGAGCTATGAGGCCTGTACAACATGGTGAATGTGAAGTGTTACTGTATCTCTGACTATTTTCTCTAAAGGAAATATAATATATGAGCACGTAGCATCCGACGGTAGAAGTCACTATTGATTGATGCCGTGAATATTTCATTTCAACTCTTTCCGAACGAAAATCGAATCGAGAATCGATCTATCGTTCATTTGGACAGTATTATGTCAATATTCAAATGTGATTGGCGGCTTTTTTTTATTTATGTTTTGAATTTAATGAAAAGAAGTCTAGGAGAAGAGAGAAAAAGAGTTGAAATGAGTAATATATCATTATTATATTCATTTGTGATGAATGATTTTAAATTATTAACTATATACGTCACAACAGAGCTGAGGAAAGTGTCAAAGTCAAAGTAAAAAAAAACTTTATGTTGTCAAAGTCAAAGTAAAAAAAACTTTATTTTCATATCACACTAATATAACAACATCACGCTTAAATGGCTGAACGGATTTAGATGAAGTTTTGTATCAGGATAGCTTATATATCTTGTGTTAACACATAGGCTACTTTTGATCCCGGAAAATTGCAGTGTTCCCGTGGGATGACTTATTCACCGCGGGGCGCAGCTATTAGTTCATAGAGAAATGGTTTAGATAATTAAAAGTAAGTCAATTCAAAATGAGGTCACGCTTACTTATTGTTAAGTTTGACGCGCTGTTCAAACCCTATCCGACCCTCCACGGGGAAGAATAATAATATGTATTAGCTCCAAAGTACCTAAGCTAAGCATAGCTTCTATCATGGGAACCAGACAACTGATATAATACTTATATATACTTGTTACATACATTAACCCAGGACAGACAAACCGTCATCGCGGTAATAATGAATTCTTAACAGAATATCAGAGTATATCTTCTTGTGCGTTAACAAAACACCAATCTTGGAAAATGTTTCTTGAAACATAAAAACCTTTTTAATTTTCAGTAAGCGCTGTGTCCCATGCAAATCAGTCAAGGGGTTGATTCGCTCCGCCACTCACAGCGACAAGTATTTACGACGCGCAGAATGAAAAAAGTTTTCAACTACCCGCTTTTTCATTTGAAACGTAATCTACGGCGACGACAAATGAGCCTCGGACATGACTGTTTCTCCACCTCATTTTTTTCAGCGATATTTCTTGACGGTAGCTTCACTTGATCTTGAAGTGAAACTTCGACTCTACACCGAATAATCCTACTAATATTATAAACGTGAAAGTTTGTATGGATGTTTGTTACTCTTTCACGCTCAAACGGCTGAATGGATTTAGATGAAATTCGGTACCAAGATAGCTTATATCCTGGAATGTGTTATACACTACTTTGATCCCGGAAAAATGCAGTGTTCCCGTGGGTTGACTTATTCACCGCGGGTAACGCCGCGGGGCACAGCTAGTAATAAATAAGTATTAATGGAAATGTCACACAACGCCATCTAGCCCCAAAATCAGCATAGCTATGGAATCGATGTTCGTCTCAGAAATGTTTGACCTGGGTTGCAATGGAACCCACGATCTACAGCATAGAAAGCAGAGTCACTACTATTCTGACCAGTCAGTATAGTATACCATGTACTTACATTGAAATACAATGTTTAAAGAAAATAGAGCCGGCACATATAATATCTGTTTTTATTGTGGTTTTCATTGCACTACCACATATTTTTTACATGTCGGAGAAATAGTTAAGTTTTAAGAGCAAACATCTACTAATAATACAGATCGAATAAACATCATAAAAAAGGAAATTAATTTAGAAAAAAGTTCATATCAACACGAAATAAAATTAAATAATTTAATAATACTCAAACTATCTAACCTAATATAATATTAAATTAATTCGTAGTTCAGGAATAGAACCCACACTTAGAAACCATTGGATCCAAGCCACTAACCACCCCGAGCCGTGGGAAGGAACGATTTGTCCTGTTGTCACGCGCAATATCGCGCACAGCGACAACAAAATATTTACAGATGTACCCGCAATACATCATGATGGCTGACAAAAAACACATTTAACTAATTATATGGCACTTATTGTAAATAAATAAATATCGATGGACATTTCACACAGCGCCATCTAGCCCCAAAGTAAGCTAAGCATAGCTTGTATCATGGGATCCAGACAACTGATATAATAATCAGTTGTCTGGTTACCCCAATAATAAGCATAGCTTGTATCATGGGATTCAGACAACTGATATAATAATAATATACTTTTTTGTAACTACATACATCTGTAAATAAATACATACATTTTAACACCTAGATAGAGATCAAACATCTATGCTCGTCACATAAATGTTTGTCCTGGGTGGGTATCGAACCTACGACCTACAGCTCAGAAAGCAGAGTTACTACCAATTGAGCTGTGAGGCCTGTCTAAGCTCTGTCTGTATATGTATTATATGTAAGTATTAACAGAAAAAGTATAAAGTATTATATCAGTTGTCTGGTTCCCATGATACAAGCTATGCTTAGCTTACTTTGAGGCTAGATGGCGTTGTGTGACAATGTCCACCAATATTATTATTATTATATATTGTTATTTATTTATTTTTACCTAGATTTGCCATGATATAGTAGGATATATGAGAAATAGATCCCCCACTCATAAAACCCTACTATCTACAGCACCTACCTCGACTGTCGCGACGTACAAAGAAACGATTTGTCCTGTCTCGCGCGCGATATTGCGCCACAAAACCGATGGCCGCCGCTTGCCTTTTAATAATATATTCACAGGAACGGGTTGTGTATCACAACTTCGCGTCTCGAAGGACCAAATAACTATTACTGAAGTGGTGGAGCTGTCTCAGTAACTTGGGGGAGACATTTGACGTCAAAAACGTAAGTTTTGTTTGCCCTTCTCAGTGTGACAGGTTGGAAATCAGAATAAATAATAACAGCGCCATCTAGCCCCAAACAGATTATTGCTTGACAATTGGAACTGCACAAGTAATATAATACTTATATACTTTGACTAGCCTCATAGCTCAGTTGGTAGTAACCCTGCCTTCTATACCTAGGTCGTGGGTTCGATTCCCACCCAGGACAACACATGACATTTGTGTGACGAACATAGTTGTTTGTCCTGTGTCTGGGTGTTGATATGTAAGTATTTACAAAAAGAAGTATGTATTCTGGTTCCCACGAAAAGCTATTTATATAGTTTACTTTGGGCTAGATGGCGCTGTGTGAAATGTCCACCAGTATATATTTATTTATGTATACTATTTTTGTGATAATAAAGTACTTATTGTACATATTTACACTCGGACAGAACAAATATCTACGTTCGACACACAAATAACCAAGGTGTACATATAATAATATATAAATAAATGGAGTGGAGAGATTAAAATAAACTATTAATTCTAGATGAACTAATTGGTGTTTTTCACGCGTTATTTATTAAAACAGTGGTTTTATTAATAAATATTTGGTTTACTTTACAAAATCCTTGAAGCGATGAGCTAATATGATTGCGCTCAGGTGCGCACTGAGTGTATTGCGGACGGGCGCGGGCGCGGGCGCGGGCGGGGGCGGTAAAATAGCGCTTTCCAGTAAGTTTTTAAAACCTTGCTCTATCCTAGCGGACAAGGTATGTATAACAAAAAAATGGCCTTTTCTATGGTTTATACATTTCCAAACACCAAACTACGCAGTTTAGTTATTTAAGAGACCCCTTAACAAATAACTATAACTAACTTATAACTAAGACCACTACATTTTGAAGATAAACCAAAAATAACTATTAATAGTTTTGTGCTCTACGTAATGAGGAAAAAGAACTATAAATAATGAATGGAAAATAACGCAATTTACGATCGTTTTAATATAACCTGCTTGTTTTCATAACCCAATCGAAAAAAATTGGAAATCTTTTTTCAATTACCGAATTTTAACCTAAAAGTGACTTGTTTTTATGGATTATCAGAATTAATATAATAGATAAATAGAATAAAAAAAACCATAATGAGAGCGTGTCATTGAGTATCAAAATAAAGTTTCATCAAAATATTTTTCTAAAACTGGCTTTAAACAATCAGTCCTTGGACTGGGACGCCACCGAGGGCTTATAAAACTTCTGAGATCTATGGCCGTCAGACAAATGTTTGTCCAGGGTGGGAATCGAACCCACGACATGCAGCGCAGAAGGGTTACTACCAATTGAACTATGAGGCCAGTAAGTATAGTCGGGCTATAACATCGGGTTTTAAATTTCAACCTTCAAAACTGACAGCGCCATTTTACCGGCCCGATCAGTATCGTGAGTATAAATCATGTGGTGTCGCGATGTATTGGATTAAGATTTCCTCTCCGCGTATTGGTACTCGTACATCGATGGATTGGATGCGCAAACTGATGTAGACTTATATTGTTGAGGATATTTCCCGGGAGGTGCCTCCATACTGTTTAGAATAACTCACAGCTCAGTTGGTAGTAACACTGCCTTCTGCGACGTAGGTCCTGGGTTCAATACCCAGGACAAACATTTATGCGACGAACATAGATGTTTGTTCTGTGTCTTGGTGTTAATAATGTATATATACATGTATATACATTATTAACACCCAGACACAGAACAAACACATATATTCGTCACACAAATATTTGTCCTGGGTGGGAATTGAACCCAGGACCTGTGCAAAAGGCAGGGTTACTACCAACTGAGCTTAGGCCAGTAAATCGACCAATAAATCAATTTTCAATATATCGAATAACTTCAAAATCAATAAACATCAGGGCGGCTGCCACCAATACAAGTAATCCGCTATTAATCGCGACAACAGAGTTTAACGGCAGTTTATCGAGTGCGTTCTATAACATGAGAGTAGTAACACTATACGGACTATAGAATACTAGCGACCCCCCCTGGCACCGCTGCAATTTAAAAATAAATAAACACGCTTAGCAAGAAAGTATTAGGTAACAGTTTATTTAAAAAAAACACCTACATAGTTCAGCCATTTTGTATAAAATATTTACAAATGATATACACAAACCTTCCTCGTTTATAGCTCTTTCTATTAGTGAAAACTGTATCAAAATCCGTTGCGTAGTTTATAAGAAGTAAGCGGAGAAACAGAAAGACGCACTTAGCGACTTTGTTTTATACTATTTAAACATAGCAAGGGGACGCGTACTTCTGACCGAAAAAAAAAAAATATTTAAAAACTCCATGAATATATGTGTGCGTAGAATTAGTTTTTAAATTAGTTTAAATAGATAAAATCACGCCTGTTTCCTGGAGGGAGAGGCAGAGATCTCGGTTAACCACCTACTGCGATAATGATGTTGGTAGAAAATTCACACAGCGCCATCTAGCTCCATAGTAAGCATAGCTTGTACTAGATGGGAACCAGACAGATATAATAAATTTTCCCTTTTTTTGTAAATACATATAATATCACTCAGGCACAGAACAAACATCAACGTTCGTGTCTTGGGTGGGAATCGAACCCACGACCACGACGCGACGGCGCAGAAGGCAGAGTTACTACCAACTGAGCTGTGAGGCCTGTCAAACGATCCTGGCTTACTTTTTTGTTTCATCCACTCTCATCACATTATTTATGGATGCTCGTTGGTTTAGGCTACTCTTGACCTAGCGTTTTCTAAAACGTCACCTATTTGATCTAAGTACTTTCGTTAAAGCCATAAGTTCTGAATATTACCGTGTAATAGTTTCTTTTACAGTCGATAAAAAATACTCTCTTGTTCATACAACTTCGACCGTTCACGTTCGTACACGAGGCGCGCTCTACAATTTCACCTCTCTGTTTGGTATTGTTTGAAATATGGCGGCGGCACTGCGAAGTTCAATTAACGGAGTGCCGTTATTAATGGCGTTCCCGAGCGTCCGATTAAACTCAATCTCCGGTAATCCGCGTCGCGGGGCTCGCTTGCACCGAACACTGTACACACAATATTAATGAAAGTTTTCATTATTAGTAATTTTCAGTAAATATTGTCTTGCTTAGCTATTTTTGGGCTAGATGGCGCTATGTGAATGTCCACCAATATTTATTTATTATTTATTTTATTGCCTTTTATACGACTTGTTAATACGCTTTAATTAAGTGTTTATATACTAGCGCCCGAACTTGGCTTCGCACGGGTGTTTTTTTATATTGTAAACTCAAACCTTCCTCGTTAATCGTTCTTTCTGTTATTGAAAACCGTATCAAAATCCGTTATGTGGTTTAAAAGAAAAAAGCGGAGAAATAGACAGAGAAAATTAATTAAAATTATTTATTTTATTAAATTAAAATTATTTGAGAAATGTACTACTAAACTAACTACTAAATATACTTAAAAAAATACTTATTATATAATGATGTTTATAAAATTATTTTTAAAACAAATGAAACGATACGAATCAAGACACAGATTGTAAGGCTTGCGTATCTCTTTTCTTTTAATATTAAGGTCGCTTAAATCGTGGTTGTTGTGATTAAAGGTTAAATGTGGAGCTACCATTTTACAGCTGTTAAAATGTACCTATGTTACGTGCTTACAAGATAAATTGGAATCAAATACATTATAATTAATGATAACAGTATCGAATGTACGCGACCCTGCAGTACCTAAGGACGTGAAAGTTTGTACGGTATGAAAACATCTAACACACGAACTCTTTTCCGCCATTAAAACAGATATTGAACGACCGTTCCAAATTCAAATTAAACAGCTGGTGGCACCAGCCCCGCGCGGGAGGCACGCACTAATTACCGAAGAGAATTCGATGCAATAAATCACAGGCATAATATAACCGGGTAGACGTCGCGTCACAGGAATGCGCCTAAATCCAACCGGGACTGTATTTCGAATTTAGAACGCCCAATAGTTCCGTTCCAAATTCGAAAACGGATCGTTTCAAATTCTCGCCAGTTCCAAATTTGAACACGGATTGACTCAACGTTAAATTAAGAATAATTCCAAATTCAAAATATAATTGCCGAAATAATACAAGTTTTTCAACGTCTTTGTGACATGCTGAAGCAAAAAGCCTTATATTGGCCTTCATTGCTTTTATTTATCTATTATCTAAATTACTCTAAATTTTTTATTTAGACTAGGTAATATATCAATAATTAAATAAAATCTAATATCTAAATTTCTCGTTGCGCAACCCAAATTCAAATCATTCAGTGATTTGATAGAATTTAATTTCTATAATCCTAATAAAAAAATCCAAAACCCAAAAAAACAAATTTTGCTGTACCAAGCAACAAGCAACACAGTATGCACCTAATTAGGCATTGTGCCCCTATAAACAAGTGTTTGAGAGTATACATTGAGACAGAGACTTGTATGTATTTCTTTGTAATAATATAATATAATAATAAATAATTAGTTTACTCATATTATGAACAAATTCATACAAATTATTCTAATTATTAAACTAAAAAACTATGTAAACTCCGAAACTGCCTTTGTGAAACATCACCTATTTCCCCCTTCTAGTAATTTATGAACAGTCGCTCGGCTATGTAATAATCTGAGGCGGGATTTAATTTGTCTGATTTCCACACTAGGGTGCGATCGAGATAGGATAATACGAAAATACTGTAGAGTGAATAGGACAGGAGATAGAATCGTTAGTGGTTTCGCCAGGCAGTAATGGAAAATCGCAGGCGAAATTTAACGTTGGTTCCGTATTTGGGATTTGTTAACTAAAACGGAGGTTTACCCGAAAAACGTTCGTTTTGCAAACTGTCGATCAATTTGATTGGCCTCACTCTCACTCTCACTCAGGTGTGCACTGTAGGTAGTGGGTTCGATTCCCACACAGGACAAACATTTGTGTGACGACCATAAATAAATTCTGTTTGTCTGTGGGCGTAAATAAATTCATACAATTCAAAAAAATGTTGTCAGTAGTAGGTACCTTAAATACGTATTTTAGCTTCATGGAATTATTATATATATTTACATACTTCCAAAGAGCCATCTAAAGAAACATTCATTACATAAAAATTGCAACAAACTTTTAATAAAAATTAAATTTATTAATGAAAACACCTACTTAATATTTTCATATTATAGTTTTACATTTGCACCATTATTTAATTCACAAAATATACACAACATGGTCGTTTATACCAAACATAAATGAACATAACTAACAAAGGCTAAACAAACTTACGCGCCATTTGACAAACAACTGTACCTAATATTTGAACAAAACTGCCCCACGCTGAGAAAATACTTAGTAATCTCGTTATTAGCTCAAGATCATTCACAAATAAAAATTCACTCAAATAGGTCCATGCACAAAATGAGACTCTTCAAAATTGAACTTTATTTTTTTGCACTTAAGGACGCGTTTTGACTGCACACGTTATTAGAGATTTCCAAAATGAGCAGTTCCTGCAGAATCACCCACAATCATGCTCAGCAACGAGCAAATTTCAAATTTAAACTTCACGTAATAAGAATCATATCAGCCTACAAAGTGTTTGTAGAGAAGGGGCGCGGAAAGCCCTAGGCCTATTTGCGTCGGTTTCACACTTACAACAATAGTGTCATGATTCGTGATCCCGGGATTATCTAGTACAATCCCGGGATTATGTAGAACAATCCCGTATTAGGCCGCGTTGCGGTAACAAAACAAGTGTTCGCCCCGTCACTAATGACGTTCCAATTACAAAATATTTAAGAGATATTTAATTTAAGTTGCTTGTCTTTGTACGTTGGTATGGAAGCGTTCGGAAGACAACCGTAAGAACGGATCGAACGTGAATTTTTTTTTTTTTTTTAATATGAATGGTTAATATTTTCATCGATAATCCGCACAGACATTCTGCTCTACTATGTCTCTACTATTAAGTATTGGGCAATGTAAGAAAAATATTTTCGGACACAGCTTGGCTGCTTTTATTTTGATTACATAATTTGGCTAGAAAATGCTATATTCGATTTTATTTATATATTGCAAAGTACCTGTTGAAAATACTGTTCTCACAAAAAAATACACAAACCAGCAGTTTGCCGCCACCTTTAAAAAAAGTAAAATTTCGTAAATAAATTATATATTATTTACTCAATAGTTTAAGAACCACGTATTTATCGGATGTTGGACAGTGTATGATCATTTTAAGGAACGAGCAGATGGCCCAATTGATTTTAAGTGGTAACCATCGCCCATAACAAGCAATGCGACTAGGGTCCTCCCTTCTTAAGTACGACGAGACCCACTTTGCATCGTATGTGTCCGTAACTCTGAGACTGGAAGTGGAATGTCTCATGTGCCTGTAATTTCACCGGCAACCACACCTTTTGATTTGGAATATAGTAAATCGAATACATAACTGCTTGGTGGCAGTACTTCCTACTTAAACTTGGCATACATTTTAATGCTGGCAAGTAGTTCGGAAATTGTAAATTATAAAAAGCAGGGTTAATATGCCTGTCAAATGCGACGTATGTCCGTCGTATGGTAACCCCAAATGGGTCACAGTAATTAACGGGGTGATTCATTGTTCAACACTAATTAATCAGCCTTAATCGCCCGCCGCACACGACACAACAGGATTAGAGGTGTTGATCTTGGTTTAAACGGGATAAAGGTGATACAATTTACTTGTACAATTGTTGGGTAGTCTAATGTGAGACAGGTAAATCTAGATAGTTAATTTTAATATGACAGTATGTATTCTGAAGCTTTGATGATCAAATGCAGTTTATTTGAAATGTCTAGTGTTCGCCCGATTGGTCGAAATATATCATAATTATTAGGTACCTACTAAAACTTTAAGAAAAACATTCCCAATTAGAAGCGAAAATTGTTCATAACTATTTTATCTGTGGAAAAAACTATTTCCCATTTTTTTTTACTTACAGGTAACACTAAAACTCGTCAATAAACAATAAAAATACTGAAACTAAAAAACACTAACAGAAAAGAAAATAGTATCTACCTACTTAACTTTTTGTTTTTTGGTTTTTTATTGGTTTCTTGTCAATGCTATTTATATTTATATAGCAATCAATTTATTTTTCATATACATATGTATAAACAATTAGTTTTAGGAAGTCTGTAGTTTGTTATTTAATGAGATTATTTGTCATAAACTCATTCAATACTAATATAATAAAAACTCCTTATTTTTCCTAGGTACATAGAGTTAAATAATTTTGGCCATATCTTTCAAAAACACAATGGAAAAAAAAACAAACTAAATTTTGCGCACGTTGAAATTTTAAGTGCTCACTTCCAAAAGAAATAAAACTGACATGTACCTGAATGCAACAGTACATGTTATGCAAACAACCACTAAACCTTATGGACCATTACATTAACGTAAACATTTACTGCCTATGGCTTTTTGAAAGGCTTTTAGTATCGAATATTATCGACTTCTAAGTGCTAGAGCTCGCAAAACTACTGGACTTTACACCGCCGACTCAAGACAGAATTACAGGCCTTCTTTATATTAATGTTTATAAGCTGTTCTTAGATAATTACAAAATGGTAAAGTTTAAACTGAAACTCAGTTAAATCTTTACCAAATCTTTCGACATTTCAAGACAGTACATTTCTGGCCACGACTCATGGCAACTCTGAAGTTAGTGACAAAAGCTTTTGACTCTTACTATGCAAGAAACAAACAACTAGGTATATCACACTAATACTATAAAGGCGAAAATTTGTATGTATGTTATGTGTATGTATGTTTATAACTCCTTCACGCTCAAACGGCTGAACAAATTGGATGACATTTATTACCTGAATAGCTTATATCCTGACGTGGTGCTTCAATGTGTTTCCCAAAAGAAAAAAAGAGTGCTCTATTGTTATCGACCTAAAGTTCTTTACATTTTAAATATATAATACATTTGTTTTATTTGTTTTTTGTTTTAAGTTATAAAAAAAATAACACAAACCAAAGCCTAAACCATTTCAGATCTATTCGTCAATGATAGAGCGTCTTGATATCAGAATTATAATGTCGTGTCGTATATTCAAAATGTCTTGTCAACCTTCCGATAATTACAGTCAATACGAAGTTTGACGACACCCGCGGGCGTCGTCGATACAAGACGATACGAATACGACTTCAATACGATGTAAATTTACTTTTATTTGCCGCGACTCTTAGCCATTAAGCGTATTGCTTTCGATTTAGTTACGATCAATTTAGGTGCCTGAAATTTATGTAACAGCAATACGTCGGATTGCGTTTAGGTAATTGCTAAGTCACTGGAAACGTGAAATATAACATTTGTAATATCAAGTTCCTTAGTACAATAAACTTTAGTCTTTAGTAAAGTAAGGAATACCATGGCAAATTATCCCTGAATTTTGTGGCTATATTATTTTGACGATTAATTTTACTTGGTCTGCGAACGCTGCGCAAGTAGTTTTTGCTGAGACAACTCCAGTTACGGATCAGAAATATATATTATATTACATATAAATAAAGAAATATATACAAATATAATCTGTAACAATTACGCTTAATCCGCAAATAAGCGAACAAGTCACAAATCAATGTGCTAAATTGCTTCAAACAAATCTTCCAGCTTGTATATATCTTCGTTACCTCCCGCTAGATGGCACTCGGCACGCGAGCTCAATTTATACTGCAAGTAGGTACGGTACCATCTAAGTATATTTATTATTTCAGGTAAATGTTTTTTCATTTCATACAGAGATAAATGTTACCGACCACTGTTAAAGCTTTGTACTGAAGAATATTATTTCTTTTTATGTGATGAAGTTAAGTGGTTACCTGATGTTAAGTGGTAACTCTGCCCATAACAAGCAATAAGATTTAGTTCTTCCCTTTCGACAAGATCTAGTCGCATTGTATGCGCCCGTAACTCTGAGACGTGAAGGTAGAATGTCTCATGTGCTTATAATTTCACCGGCAACCACACCTTTCAAACCGGACCTTGCGATGCACTTGTATTTGTATTTATTTATTGATCTTTCGACATAGATATATGCGCTGAGACACATACTTCAGCATCGGTTCGTTTCATATCGGTTTGTTTTTCTGGAAAACTTTCATAAATGTGTATAAGCAGGACAGGGCGTATCTTCTATTCGCATCATGCAAATAATGTAACCATACGTACTCATGCGTCTTTTAATACATTTCGGGGAGGATTCAGGATATCAAAATACACTCAAGAGAATCAAGGAACCAGAAAATTATGCAAAAAGCTTCAATGGTCATCGAGAAGGGGTTTTTTAGGGTTCTTTTTTACGATACGCAATGCCACCTCAATATTTTATACGACATCAGTTCGCGATATAAAATCAATCATTCCGGTCGCAATTCGCCTACTTTATATTCCGATGTTGTATTTTTATCATCCAGCCTTCTGATGCAAAGAGGAACGATTGCCTGATATCGGATCGCAATATGTTTTTGGGACAAATTTTGGGGTTATGGTTTTGGAAAAGGAAATACGCCTCCACGCTGCGGTGTGGTTTTATTTTGTTTCATAACAGGATGCGCATCTAAATGGATTTTAAATTTCAAAGACTGGCATACCTTGCCTTTTGCGCTGTAGGTCCTGGGTTCGATTCCCACCAGAAGGACAAACATTTATGAGACGAACAAGTTTCATCATATTATGTATTTACAAAAAAGGTATTATACCAGTTATCTGGTTTCAATGATACAAGCTATTGCTTAGTTTAGTTTGGGGCTAGATGGCGCTGTGTGAAATGTCCATCAATATTTATTTTTTATAAATGTGCTATGTTGGACTTTTCCTGACGAAACTTGTTGAACGCCTTTTGCCGAGACGACTCTTGTCATAATTAATTTTGCACGCCGAATTCGGTAAGACATTTGTATCGAAAACGACTGTATCATCTGTATGTAATGTAATTTACATATCTTAGATATTAATATATCTTATCTTTTTCTTACAGGCACGCGAAAGTTCTTTATTATTATTATTTTATATTTATTAATTTAATCTTTATTAATTTAAGTATCTACAGTGTTGTGTTATATGTTGTGTATTTTATTATAGCTACAAATAAATTTTTCTTTCTTTCTTCTTCTTTACCGCGGCAACATTGTCCAAAAGTTTACCTTATTTTTGTATTCTTTCACTCAATCGATTTCAATTACATTTCCCAATGTTTATGTGTTTCTTCACTAATTTCTTATTTACAGGTATCAATAACATGCAAGTTTGATGCGACCCGTTCATTATGAGGTGCAAATTGAAACTTACTGCTTCGAGAGAGAAGCAGTTAACGGTAATAATGTGCCGCCCCTCTCCCTGGGGAGACGGAGCATGACGGTCAGCCATGCGATGTGCTGACTAGATAAACCTGTAGTTTGGTAATTAAAATTAGTATATTTTTGTTGGAGAGGTTCATTTTATATTATGCTCGCAAAACCAGGCATACTTTGGTTAAATGGGAACAGAAAAATCTTTGATGAAAAACACTTTAATGTGCCAATTTTCAAGATTGGTTTACCGGTTTTAGAGTTTATCAATTTTATACATGGAACGATAAAACACAATTTTCAACATCCATTTTTTTATATATATAGGGTTTCATATAAATAAATATAGAAATTGATAAAAAAAACATTAAATTAATATTCGGGGACATTTCACACAGTGCCATCTAGGCCCAAAGTAAGCTAAGCGTAGCTTGTATCAGGGGAACAAGAAAACTAATAAAATACTTTTTAGAAAATACATACAATTAACAAATATCAACACCTAGACACAGAACAAACATCTAACACAAATGTTTGTCCTGGGTGGGAATCAAATCCACGACCTAAAGCGCAGAAGGCAAGGTTACTACCATCTGAGCTATGAGGCCAGTCGAATGTAAAGTAAATTAAAATAAACTGGCAACATCGGTGAATTATTAACTAGTTAATAGGGATCTAAATCGAAATATACCAGTATTATGTTATTTACCTTGGATTGGTATATTAATATCGATACATCGCGCCGGGAGACGAAATAAATTTGATGACCCTATCACTTAGTATTGCCATCGTGCGAGTATATTACGCCAAGGTTTACTTTGTCGTATTTATGACGCATAAAAGTGTATTTGATGGAATAATCATAAGTTATGGATATCAGATAGGAATAACCATTTCAAGTCTATTTATCGTCTTCATTGAAAACTAGCTTTTGCCCTTGTGTTACGTGATTTTGACTAAATAATGAGAGGTAATGAGAGCGTGGTGGTCTAGTGGTACTGACCCCGAGTTTCAATCCGGAGGTCGCCGGTTCAAATCCCGACGTGCACTTATGAGTTTTTCAACTGAAAGGTTTATGTGCGCAATACCACGTTCTCAAAACGGTGAAGGAAAACATTGTGAGAAAACCGACATGTCCTAGAACTAAAAATTCGAAAACATGTGTCAAGTGCACGAAAGGAGAAAGAGAAATGAGTGACTAATTAATAATTATAATTCACAATTTCTCTGGATACACAATCCGTAACGTACCCGTAGTACTGAGTCGTGAGTTGAGGTATTCGTAAATACTGCGATTTATCTGCTCAAGTCAAATATTAACGCTCCTAGTTAGCTATATTAGTTCTGATATTAATGAGGACCGAATTTTGTCTGTGATATCTGATTGGCAGGATTATAATCTTACTAGCTTAGATCCGCGGCTTTGCTCGTGTTAATTTTGATTTTGTCAACCTATTCTGGTTATCGATATAGATATCATTAACAAAAACCTTTCATTTTTTTTAATATTTGTTTTAACCTGTTTCCAGAGTCCCGTCTCTATGTCTCAAAAATCATCATAATCGATTCAGCGGTTTAGGCGTGAAAGCGTAACAAGGAAACAAACAAATTCACTTTCTGATTTATAATATTATAGTTAGAATTATGTAAGTTAAGTTAGGGCATTTTTGGTGAGAAAATTATCGTAAGCTGAAAATAAACTTCACCAAATTACGTAGGACACTTCCCCGTGCGTAAGACAAGGCACGTCTGCTTATATTGGCCCGCATTTTATCACACGCGAATTCTTTAGAACAATTCTATCAAGGGGTGGTTGGGGTTATTTGAATGCCCCCCACCCTGTAATTGATTCGTCGTATCGCCTTTGAATTTCAATTGAGATTAAATTGATATAACTGAACGTCTGAATCAAATCGGCATGCTGGGGAGTAAGATGTTTAGGGTTTTTCATGAAACCGAAGTTGGTGTGCATTGAGTGGAAGTTACTTTTCATTCATGACTTATGCATTGTTACATAATACCACAATGATTTTTAACGTAATTTTCATACGGACTCTTTTTGTCCTATCATAACAATTTTAAACGCAATCACAAGTATTTTTTTTTCAAAAACTGGTGATTAGATTCTATTTCTTTCCGTTTTTTAGTTTGTAAAACCCTATCAGTATTTGTAAGTTAGTAGTATATTTTTTTTATATAATTTTGTTTTATATATCATTTTATCATTTAACTTTGTTTTTTTTTTTTTTTATTAGCGATAGGCAAGCATTTGACCACAATCTCACCTGATGTTAAGTGACGATGTGGTCTACGATGGAACATGCTTGCCTAGAAGGAACCTATTCACTCTCCTCTTGAAGACTTCCATATTATAGGTTTCAGGAAATACGGACGCAGGCAAGGAGTTCCACTCCTGGGCTGTCCGCATTATAAAAGTGGAAGCAAACTTTTAAGAAAAAGTATATATATTTCTTAATCATATATTTTCAACAATATCCAGACATTTTGTTTATAAACCACTTTGAAAATTTCAAAATGAAAATCTTCTCAGTATAAATTACCTAAAATAACAGCGATATAGACATCAAAGTACCAAATAATCTACAAATACCTTTGACTACGGCCGCAACCCAAGAAGCATTATGTAAATACAAAGATTACTGTCTCCGGAATTGAATATCGTTATAGCGGAGGCATGATCCGATTGGACTGTAACGTAACTCAATACGCAACATGGACGCCCGCGCCCGCACCCGCGCCCTTGCGATAGGGACTGGAAAACTTCCAAAGCGTGCGTTTTCTCAGTTGTAGATAAAGCTGGCAACATTATTTTTTGTGTGTGCGGCACAATAAATAGTAGTAAAATACGTTGAATAAGTTTTAATAGGTTCTGTTAAAAATATTTGCAAAAGAACAACTTTTTGTGTGTTACTTATTACTTAATTGTTATTATTAGCTTTCGGTCTATTACAACAGTAAAATGGTTATAAAAATTCGATTTGAAATTTCCACTAAATGACTGATCCGGGGTCTAATAACTAGTGTTGAAAGAAGTCTCTTCGAGGAGGACTTCAGAACGTCCACCACACTGCTTCGAGAATGAAACGAGGAGTAATATTCGTCGTATGATCGACTGGCCCAGAAAAGACTGGCGAAATTTCGTATTGCCCAATAATATGTTTCAATAATATACCTGTGGTTCCCATCACTAAACATATTCAAACTCCCGAAAACTGTAAACGGATTCGACGTCTCAACTAAGCGACAGTTTTAAAGTACCGCCCACCCTAACTCGATTTCAATACAACTCCTCGGGTCGCCATCTTTATGTAAATTCCCTCACCGACTTTTCTTTGCGCGTGGTGAAAAACGGAACTAAAATTTTCCATACAATATTTCCCTTCTGTGAAGACGGTGGCGCCGCATGCGAGGGTAATGTCTGTTGGCGGTTGGGTCTCCAAGACGGTTCACTTCATTGGCGTCGTGACGAGTTTTTAAAATATAAGGTTATGTAAGTTGATTGTTTCCCGTAGGGTGATGTCATGTGATACCGTTGTGATAATGTAAATGTGCTGGAAAGGATGCTGGATGATGCTTATCAATAATAATATATAAAATGCTTATCAATGACTGGCCTCACACCTCAGTTGGTAGTAACGCTGCCGCCAAACTATGCAATTTAAATAAAATAAAAAAAATCTACGTTTAAGACTATTTTAGAATAGTAAAACTTGTGGAATCTAGGCAGAAGATCCGTAAACCTAGAGACATACTTCGCCGTTGCAGACATTTCTTTAGCTCAGATCTAGAGCTCCTAAGTTGCAATTTAAATGCCTGCAGTCCACAATATATGCATAGACATACTGAATTTCTGACAAAGACGTGGCCTTTCTAGAGTTGATACAAAAGTCCGTCGACATTCGAGGTATTTCCATTTGCTTTCTTCAAGATATAACAGTTGCTCTATATCTTATCAATTTCAACTCTACGTCTTCACACAAGAGGCACAGTACTCTGTGACAAATTCTGGAGATGTCGAGTGAACCACTGCTAAGAAGAAACGGATGTTATTTTGAGTGGAATAAGAATTTCCATCCATATATTGCAATGTTCGGAATTGAACGTGCCTCGACATTTTGAAATTTCAACCCTATTGACGGAGTGGAGGGTAGTATTTTGAATGGGTAGGACCAAAGCAGGTGCGACAGTCGTGGTGGCGACACGAAACAATTTGAATTTTGATCGAGTTGGGGGGTACCTATTGGAAAGTGATACCTGATGAAATTGGCACCGGATTATCAAGCCTGTCGATTGAATTCGGTTTAACGGTGGATGGATGGTGTTTTTCGACATTGACGTATTGAGGTATTGACGAATGCGAGAGAGATAGCTCTAGGAATAGAATAGTAGAAGATATAATAATATGCAGCCTAAAAGTCAACTGTTATACATACGCACACACACACACAAAATTAACCCAAGTCAAACATAGTATAATGTAGTAAACATCCTGCATGTATATTAAATACATTTTTTTTTACTTTCTGTTTAATTATTTTACATAATTCAAGCCAAACTTGTTCAACTATGGTGCAATAATTATTTTTATTTATACATTAAGGGGAAGCTACTGTTTTCCTGCAACACAGAGTTAAACTAACTCAGGAGACGGTACCCACAACAGTCGTGTATCCACTTTTTTTAAATAAATGATTTATATTGTATTTGTATAATATGTATATCTATAGCATTTCAAATGCTTGATAATAGTTTTAATTTTTTTTATTCAAATTTTTTTTACGTTGAAAGATTTTCTGTATGAAATGGCTATTAGCGATAAGGCCGCCCATATTACCATAGCTTAAATATTGATCTTCACGAAATCTCCATGTATGGTGATTAATAAATTATCATCTATCTACATTAAAATAACAGTTATTTAACCCGTAGCATAAGTAATAAAACAAACATTACACGAACAAAAAGAAGGTTCCACCGAGATTTGAACTCGGATCGCTGGATTCAAAGTCCAGAGTGCTAACCATTACACCATGGAACCGGTGACTCTACTCTTCAAATTGATCTCTACAATCGCACTGAACCCAAAGAACCTTTCACCGTGACGAGTATCATCATTATTGTAATTTGATATAAACTCTATTTCCGTGTGATAAAGTCTAATTTCGCATAGATATAAACAACGCGACCCGTACTCACGTCAGTGACCCCTTGGATAGATAGTGTTCTATTTATTTGTGTGAATTTAAACTCATTTGCGTCAAACCGGTTCGATGAGTCGTGCGTCAAACGTCTCTGATTCTTTACCTTTGTTAGGTCATTGTTCCAATCAGAGTTAAGTTTATTTTAATACTGTAAGTTTAAAATAAAATAGATGAGTATTAAAGAAACGATTCTATTTCTATTTTAAGTATTAGGTATATTAAAAGAATATTTTTTATTAAAAATAACTTAAAATAATAATAATTCTTTATTGGAAAGACAGGTGATAATTTATACTAATAATACTTTTGCTGTGGATCCAATAGGCGGTTTTATCGTGGTATACGATCTCTTCCAGACAACCTTATACAAAAATTAAACTAAATAATAAAGAAAAAAAGTTTTTATTCCATAATTTGCTTTATTTTAGCCAGCTACTACGGGGCCATTCAATAACGTTATTTCCTGTCCAAATGTACTTGTTGAGGCTTTTTGCGAGAGCAAGAAAAAGGGTAGGTACAACTCATTTTTCAGAAGGACAAGCCCGAAAGAATTAACTTCAGTGGATGGGCCGCCAATGAATCGATACAGCACTCTAGATACAGTATCATTTTTGTGTCAATTTAAAAGATTGATCGCTCAAATCGCTTTTGCGATCGCCAGTAATGAAATAAACCATTTTACCATTAGGTTAATGATCTATCGATCATAACATAACTGTACAAACACTTCAGCAACCAGGATGTCAGGATGGAATCAGGTTCTAATTGGATTAATACACAATCTCTGATTACAATTGTAATGTTTTACAAGTGGAAATTCCTTCCCGATAAGCACTGATACAGACTATTTCTGCCGTGAAGCATTACCGCATTCGTATTACTGTTTTCCGTTTCAAAAGGTGTGGTTGCCGATGGAATTACAGGCAAAGTAGACATTCCAGTTGACCTCGAAATTACACTCTCATTACGATGTGAATTTGGCTTCTCTTACCTAAAATTAAATAACAATAAATATCAGCCCCAAACAAATAACTTAAAAAAAAGATAACTTATATAACCACAAGCTTCAAACCGGAACACATTAACCCAAATGCATTACTGCTTGACGGCAGTAATGGGTATGTTATTGTATCTGCAGCTACTTTCTGTTTTCCATGCCAGCTGCAACACAGAAAATCGAGTCAAGGAGTATGTGTTTAGAATATACTTTATATGCTACTAATATTATAAACGTGAAAGTTTGTATGTATGAATGTTTGTTACTCTTTCACGCTCAAACGGCTGAATGGATTTCGATGAAATTTAGTATCAAGATAGCTTATATCCTGGCTTAACACATAGGCTACTTTGATCCCGGAAAAGTGCAGTGTTCCCGTGGGTAGACTTACTTACCGCGGGGAATACCGCGGGGCGCAGCTAGTATATTATACTCGTATATATCGTATTTTTATTTCCTACTAGGTTTAGTGTATATTTTGTAGTATAATCCCTGAGCCAGTTTATTTGATTGCAGCTGACGTAAAGAATGGGCACAAGTTAGATTTGGAAGTAACAGGGCAGGACCTCCCGGGACCAGGGCAGACGCTAAACGCCTGTTAGCACGCAGTCCAGGGGCGAAATAGGGCCCTCGTGGAAACCCATTGTTGTGCCAGGGATGGACTTGCCTTGCGTACCATTAGAAATTCAGAATACTGAATATTTTGGGTGATTTAAGTTTTAGTTGTGTTTTTGTCGGAATATTAACTGACTGGCCTCACAGCTCAGTTGGTAGTAACCCTGCCTTCTATGCTGTAGGCTGTATTGCTTACGGCATAAATTGTTGTGATACTTCCCCGGACGAACTAGGCATAAGTTCTACTGCATTTTTCTCTTCTTCTTCAGCGGGCCGCCAATAAAATATGGGTATACCTATCTGCAGTTTTCGAAACGAAACATTATAATCTTGACTTGTGTAACTTATTGCACAGCTGTTAAAATGCAAATATTAAAAACAAATACCATTTCTTCACGTCATTATATAACAGTACCTTGAAGTGACCTTGAATCATAAATATGGTATACACATTAATTTATAAATATTGTGAGTTTCTAAGAACACAATATGTGGTCAGAATTAGTATAAAATGTTTTTTTACTTTTTAAATATTAATAATGTCTTTTATATTTTTATTTCACCCTTAACGTGTAATTTTAAAAGTCAACGAATAAAATATACTGTAATAAATAAATAAATATTGGTGGACATTTCACAAAGCGCCATCTAGCCCCGAAGTAAATAGCTTGTGTCATGGGAATCAGACAACTGTTATAATACTTAAATTTTTTTTTGTAAATACATACATATAATACATATCAACACCCAGACACAGAACAAACACCTATGTTTGTCACACAAATGTTTGTCAATCAATTAATCCTAGTAAAATTTTAAATTGTCCCGGGTGGGAATCGAACCCACGACCTACAGCGCAGAAGGCAGGGTTACTACCGACTGAACTATCAGGCCAGTCATATAGTCAATACCTATATATCAAGATACGACAATAGTATCGTTATATATATTTCGTGATACCTAAATCCGTCCCCTTGTCCAGTGAAAATCGCCGCGCATTCATAATTCAACATAATCCACGTGCGTCTCGGACGCAATCACTATTGTGAATAATTGATGCGCCCGCGATGATTGCGCCCCCACGAGATTGCAACATTTGTCCCTCATTATTGCTGGGAGGAAGGAAAAATGTGTTTCATCTTTCAGAAAAATATATTTTTTTACTTGAAAATATTATAATATATTATAACACAGAAACAACTTAAATTTAAAATATATTGTTTAATCCAAAATTTTACCACCAAAATGTTATCTTTTTTGGTTTCATTCCTGTTTTGGAAGTAAACGGGCTTTTGTAGCATCAAGAAAAAATATCTTGGCAATAGCAACATTGCTCCAGTCGAGGCTTGCCTCACAACTCAGTTGGTATTAACCTCTGCCTTCTTCGCTGTTGGTCGTGGGTTCGAGTCCCACCCAGAAAAAAAGCATTTGTGTGACGAATATAGAAGTTTGTTCTGTGTCTGGGTGTTGTTGTATATTATATGTATGTATTTACAAAAAGTATTTAAGAATTATATCAGTTGTCTGGTTCCCATGATACAAGCTATGCTTAGCTTACTTTGTGGCTAGATGGCGCTGAGTGAATGTATTTATTTGCCCCCGAGTTCTTTCCAAAATATCTTCGATTCATCTTAAAAGCTTTGACAAATTCAAATTAGCATCTGTTTACAGGGTAACGGGAGATGGCGCGGCGGTCGCGAGTTATTAAATCCGCCGCCTTGACGTAATGGAGTAATGGTATTAGTATTATGGTTACATCGTGGCAGTTATTTGCATAATTTCTATTCTGAGGCGGGTTTTGGGAGCTTAAGTGGGCACGCAGATTATGTAACAGTAAGCTGTATAAGTTAAGCAATAAAATATTTATATAAATAAAATTGAAGTGTCTGTTTGTAATATCAAAATAACAGCTTATTAATAAATGCATATCAAATTGTATATAAATAATAATTATATTAAATTATAAATACTACTCATTATAACAAAAAATAGTTTAAAAAAATGATGTCTGTGTTTGTTTCTTTCGGCTAATCTCTGACCGATTGTGACGGGAGTTTCACTAGAGTAACTGGCTACTTTACTAAGATTAATTCACAAATTAATAAAAATGACTAAACCACGTACCTAGTTACTTTTCTAGTCACGAACTAAATTCAATGCAGGCGAAACCGCTGGCAACAGCTATAATATAATCGTTTCGAAACAAAAATACCTGTTATAGTTTGTAATTGTCATATTAACCACTTTATCCATCCAATCGCGTGTTCCAATATAATAGTTACGGATCATTCTAGATGTTAGAATTAGTCTACCTATCTACCTGGCTCATAGATATATAATATCAACCTGTTTTGATGAAAATCAACATTGATTAACAATCTACAAAGCAGCCATTTATACTCACAATAGATCGACCGTACCTGGCTTACCTGTGATATTTGTTTTTTTTTGTTTTGGTACGAGCAGATGGTCCACCTGGTGTTAAGTTGTAACATCTGCTCATGCCAAGTAATACAACTTGGGTCCTCTCCTGCATTAGTTACGGGCGCATAGCATGTGTCTTGTCTGGTCTTGCTGTACCTAGGTAAGTGAGGACCCAAGACAGATTTCTTGTTTTTTCGGATGTTATCATTTATACCAACAGGGCGATCAGCTCGTCCCGTAAAGATGCCACATAAAAATATCCTAATCCAGTTAAGTTTGTACAATTTATTATATCAACGTCAATTAGATACGAATAAGTGAATACACTAAGTAGAAGTTTTTTTAATGGCATTCGCATTTCCTGTGTCAAAAGTATGTGTCCCACACAACGCTAAATTGCCCCAGCTGGAGATCGAACCCAGGACTCCTCGCTTTGCGAGAGAGTAGTTACTACCTCGCCCCTGTGACCGTGGAAGTGTTTCTGACTCGCGCCTCGCGGTTTTACCCGTTAGAAATAGGTCGTAGGTTCCCAACTGGGCTCCTTCCCTGCACCCATACACTTGAAAGCCGATGAGAGTTGTTCTTAACTTCAAAGTTTAGGGGTTACTGAGATGGGAACGGACCCAGTACTTTCTAGCCTACATACATGTTCTAGGATCACCAGGAAACATTAAATTAAACAAATTTGTACATTGTCATAATATTTTTATTAAAGTGCTTACATAATATTATTTTACGATACTTGATTGCACATTATTCTTTGGGCTCGTTTATACTTAATTTATACATTTATATACAGCATGTTCACTAATAGCGTCAAATATGATTATGTAAAATGGGAAACAGACGAGTGACGTACAATAAACTTTCAGGTATATTTGCATCATTATTTTAGCAATTCATTTAAATTACTGTTGTAAGAAAATTATTTAAAAATATATTACAATTCTTATGTATTTTCGTTAAAAGCATTTAATTACACTATAATGACTGAACACGAATAATTTGACGTAAATAACAAATAACAATAATTGTAAGAATGGAGGTGAAAGTTTATATTTACAGTTTTAAAATGCTTCATTGCAAAACTCGGTGGTTATATTCAAGATCTATGTTTATATACATGTTTAGCTAAATAGTTACATAATTAACATTTTTCTAAAAGTGCTAAGATGAATTGGCATATTTGATTTCACATGTCTATAGTTTTTCAGCAAAACCTTTAACTAATTTATTAAGTTTGTTCATGCTGATTAATTTAAAATTGATTTAACAAGACAGAAAAAAATACAAAATGATTAAAAAATAATTAAATGTGTCTGGAAATTTGACCTAATGTCGAATTTGCAACTACTTAAAAGGAAAGACACAAATATATTTAATATTTCTTATAATTAATATACATTAACTACTGATATGAGAGTATTTGTGATGCTATAATTAAGTATACATTTTTAATTATTTTCTTATATTCAAAAACACATAGGAATGCTATTCGGAATACAATTTTACCTTCGAATATAGTTACAGAAATTAGTCCTTAAATAATTTAAACTTATATCTTGGAATGATTCTATCAGTCCATCAATATATGCATTCTTTGGTTTAAAATAAAAATGTGAAGTGTTAAATATATGAAGTACAGATAATTCTATAAATCTTTTTTTTCTGTCATTTATTTAGTAGGGAATGTTTCTTCACAATTTTTTACTCATAATGATTAATAGAAAATTATTTTCATTTATCTAAAGATGCGATGAAATGAAACACCATTTATAATATTGAGATCAAAAACTCACATTTACAAAGCGTTATTTATCGTAATTTATAGAATATTCTTAGGTATAATTGGTAACATTAGGACCTCATAGGTTCTGATTGAAGATTTACATAATTTTCACACCTAATGTAGGAATGTCTATCTATATTTTCTTCGACTGAAACGTTATCTAATGCTATAAATGGATAAATTTATAATGTTCTTGTGAATTAACTAATCGATTTTGGAAATAAGTGGTGCAATAGCTATCGCTTCAACCGCTAAGCGAATTTGAGCTCTATCTTAAGGGCCATGAAACCATAATTCAGAATTTAAAAAACATAACAGATTAGTATACCATACCAATCGCCATAACAAAAATTCAGCTACGCAATTTTTTAATGTAATGAAAGTGCTAGACGGTTGCATCCGTGCCAGTACTGGCGAAAGCAAGTATCACTCCTGACGGCAATCGCCAGAATGTGATGCAGAACAGACAAAAAAACCGTAACAAAAGAATGTCTGTGCCTCTTTTACTGGAATTCAAAATAACTTCAGCTACACAATATTGATCAATTTCGTAGAACTGGTAACTGGCCTTAACCTCAGTGGGAAGAAGGCAGACAGGGGGGCCTTGTTGCTCGCGAAAGGAGCAACCCAAAGTAGCAGTAGAACTTGTGCTAAGTTCGCCCGGAGAAGTACTGCCACCACACCTGGTAACCTGCCGCCAAGCAGTGAAGCACTTGTATTGCTGTGTTTCGGTGGAAGGGAGTTGATGCCGGCAAAATTGCAGGCGCATGAGACGTAACATCCCCGTCTAGGGGTGATAGACGCAACCAAATCAACCTTTACTACTACTTTGGTGGAGAGGACTCGAGTCGTATTGCTGTAGTCTATGGGCGGCGGTTACCACTTAGCATCAGGTGGGCCGTCAGCTCGTTCTGTCACTAATATGATATAAAAAAAGACCCAGACAACGACAGCGGCGACAAAATCAGTTATGAGGAAGCGACGCAGTTTCTTCTAACAAAAACTTCAACTATTCGGCTACGCAATTTTGAACTGTATCGTAGGGCCGTAAGGTCGCCTTAACGCCAGTGTGGCGCGAAGGCGGGCGCCGCTCAGGAAGGCAACGGCTGCAGCGGTGGTACCGGCGGCATGTGCCGGAACTCGTGAGGGGGACGCAGCTCGGGGTGCGGGGGACGTAACTCCGTGTGCGGGGGTCGCAGATCTGAGAATGATAATACTGTTAGCATTGACGTAATACATCCTTCTATAATACAGCGTTCCAGGCCAAAATATATGGACAATGAAAAAACGGATCGGAACGGAGTCGGATAGGGTTTGAACAGGCGTCAAACTTAGCGATAAGTACGCGTGACCATATGTTTTGAAAATTATTGACGTTTCCAAGCCATTTCTTTATGAATTCTATGGAAATAAAGCTTTTGACATTGACTTACAAATGTTTGTTCTGGGTGGGAATCGGACCCATGACCTACAGAATTGAAGGGTTATACCACTGAGCTGTGAGGCCAGTATTAACGTACCTATCCGATGGTCTGGCGCGTGCATGTCGGGGTGCATATGTACGTCGCTGTGAGGCAGATGCTGCGCTCGCAGATCAGCGTGCTGCGTCTCCCGGTGTCTCCTCAGGTCCACCTTCCGCTGGAAGGCGCGCCCGCAGAGGTCGCACGCGAACGGCTTGAACCCCGTGTGCTTCCTCGAGTGGGTGATCAGGTTCGAACTCTGGCTGAACGCTTTGCCGCATACTTGACATTTGTGGGGCTTTTCACCTGTTTAAAAAAATTAATCATGAGCTTAGCAAACATATGTACAAGATTATATCATTTATCATCAATTTATCCTATTTCTTTTAATTGACCTATGAAATATTTTTTTCAAACTATAAAAAGGTTATCAAGGTTATCAAGTCGGTTGTATTTTTGTTAATGTTTTTACCTCATATCTCCTTCATTAATTAACAGATTTGAGAAATATTTTTTTAATTTGAGAGGATATACAATATTTTCAAAGCCCCATAAAATTTCATTTGTTTTTAAATCAAAATAACTGGAAAATATATATCATCCAAGTAAGAGATAAATCACTCTCGGTAATGATGAAGTCTGTGAGATTACTATAACTACTACTACTAACTAAAATGGAATATGGTGTTACTAAATGGATCTGAAATGTACGCCTTTGCCCTAAGAGGGAATTGGAGCAACAGCCCTTTCTGACTATATTACTTCTTCTTCTATTGGAGTGGTGAAAGGATTTTAAGTGCGCCTCAAAGAGGCTCCTTTCGTATATTAGTAATGTGACTAGATATCAAAGCTGTATGAACTATGTCTACGAAAGGTCTAGGAATGTCTATCTTAAATTGATTTTCACCACACTGTAGGTCAGGCATTAACGAACCTTCCTCAAAATAGCCCGGCGTTCGTTTGTCGACCCTATTCGGGCTCTACGCCGATCGATCGCTGAAATACGGAACGTGTGGAGACTCAGGGCTGTCACTTGTCAACACTTTATACCTAATACTTTTTTCTTTTTTCACACTTAAAATTGTAATGTTATTCAAGATATGGATGAAAATATGGCCTTATTTTAAGCTTTGTTGCCAACTGACAAGCGAAATACGTTTTATTTCTTTGGTATAAGAATTCTACCGATTAAAGGGTCATGCAAAAGAGATTTTTAGCTGACTTATTACTATAAAGACGAGTTCATTTTGTATATGTTTCTATAATGTACAATCCAAAGTGAAAAGGTTGCTCTGCCTATACTTTTTAGGGAAAAAGAGATGATTTTATGCACGTATGAATGTATTTACTCAAAGAGACTTATGTCTTATTGCATTATCGTCCTTAAGGCGCTCGCTTACTTGGAACATTCGCCTGTAAGGTAACAGTTCAGATTCGAGCATTATATCAGTAAGGGAGGAACTGAGCATTAAAATGCGCAACGTGAGACGCACCTTTAGGCGTAAAGATGGAAAGATATATGTACAAAATTTGATTTTCGAATTAATTTAGAAACATTCCATTCACACTTAATATCATTTAAGAAGGACCTATGTCATACTGCATTAATGCAATTTTTAAGTAGAAACAGAGAAGTACAGACCTGTTAGTTTAATCGGTAATGAAGTGAAAAGCATTTTTATTTCATATGTGGTTCAACCCTAGCCATCCGTCATGTGCCGACGTAACCATATATTAATACATGTATGCGTAATCTCTGTGCAACACTAGGGATGCTACGCGCTACTTGACATGGGAAGAATAAGATTTATACGTGGTAGAACTACAAGAGCTTTTGGGTGCACAGTGTGGAAATAATACCACCAAATTTGCAACAGCCTGTAATGTTCCCAGCAGGAAAACTACTCTCGACAATCTAGAATAGAGACTTCAGTTTGGCACGAGCGCCTAATCACGATTTCAAATTTTTCCAAATTAATAGTTTCAAGGCTTTTGTTGTTTTCCTTTGCCGTTTCGATAACATTAGCGTGCGCAAATTTCAAATAAAAACCTATGACACAGATTTATAATTAAAGGTGAAAACTGGTGAGTTTCTTGGACTTGCAAAAGCGACCCTTGAAGGAAAGTCCATACCACTGGTACCATACACTCTAATACTATCACGCGAAAGGCAGTTATTCTGATCAGATTTCTACATAAAACCTATACACATAAAAGGTATGGGCCAACGTGATTCGGCCGCGGACGCGACGGGAATTTAATATCGTAGCTATTGTTGATCCGAGCTTTTGTTCGGCTGAACTGTGCGTGAATAAAGATGTATATAGTTCTTACTAGCTGTTGCCCGCGACTTCGTTCGTGTGATACGGTTTTATCATGCAACCCCCTATTTTAACCGTCGGAAAAGTAGCCTAAGTTACTCTTTATAACATCATAATAATAAAGGTTTCGCTTGAACCGCAGCCTACTGATATCTTATCAACATGCAAGACTGGCCTCACAGATCAGTTGGTAGTAACCCTGCCTTCTGCGCTGGTCATGGGTTCGATTCCCACCCAGTCCAAATATTTTGTGTGAACATAGATATATGTACGAACATAGATGTATGTTCTGTCCCTGGGTGTTGATATGTATTATATGTAAGTATATAAAAAAAGTATAAAAGTACTATATCAGCTGTCTAGTTCCCATGATACAAGCTATGCTTCGCTTACTTTGGGACTGGATGGCTCTGTGCGAAATTACCACCAATATTTATTTATTTATTAATGCAAGTAGGCATATCGCAAGAGGAAAACGATAGGCGACCAATACCGGCCCCGTAATTACCGACAAATCACAGCGCGCCTCCAGCATTTGGAAAAAGGGCTCGAGTCCGTCAATCAAGCACCGGCGACTGTCGACTTCATTAGCTAGAGCGGGAGGCCCGACAACGGAGAGAGTGAGAGGACGGTCTCACTCGCTCGCGAGTGTCGCGACGCGAGACCAATTTATATCCGTCGCGCTATTGGCCGTGATTGCGGCCACTCCCCGAGTACCCGCGTCGCGTAGCAACCGTGGGGGGAACCCCCCGTTCCCATCCCTCTTTATGGATCGCAATTTTCCTTTGAATTGGAAATCAGAGCGGGCCGCGAGCTCGCTCGTTAGAAGTCTCCATCTTCACGATACTTCTGGCTACAGATTTTTACTGCCGTACGTAGAGAAAGATGTTCCCTTTGTGGGGGCTTCCCAATTGTGATGTTTGCTTTCGTCGGGTGGGTTCGCCGACGTTCCTTTCGACGCAACGCTACCTACGTTTCTGCTGTAACTTTTAAGTGACGGAAATTCGGTGGAAACGATTTATTACAAGTTTAGAATTTTTATTTAGTTATTTAGTTTAGGATTAATTAGCTTTTTAATCATGGAATTTCATCTCATTGAAATGGAACGTTGCTAAAATATATTCACAAAAATATCAGGATGTTTTCTTAAAAGTTCCTCTATTATATTTACCAAAGACGTGATGTGTAATCCCAACTTCCAAAATCAGTTTGGGAAAGCGGCCGTATAAAATAAATCACTTAACAAACTACCAACCATGTAAACTCCAAACGTAACATGAAATTACAAGACGCATAAACTCCTTGAGTGCGTAAAATCTTCTCGACTTAACGGTGTAATTACAGGCCGGGTGAGAGGGTGGCGTAATTGTTAAGGGCTGGGAATAAAGTGAAAGATCTTTGAATTATTGATTTTTGCGATTGATTTATAGCGTAATAATGACGAGGCGTCTGCTGAAAGGCTCTTGTAGTTAAAAATCTGTGCCCTTTGTCTTAATATTTATTTGGAAAAGTGAAATAAAAGGTAAAAGTTTAGGTATTTAGATGATGCAGCCGAGTGGTACAGACACGCATCTTGCTTGGAAGAAAAATCTATTAGCGATAAAGGCATTGTTGTTTTTACTGAATTGAATGAGCGAGTGAAGTGAGTGCAGTTCTCTGGTCTTTAGGAGATTACTATTTTATGGGTTTAATTTCTAGGATAATTCCAATAATTGGCAAGTAGATGGAATTGCTAAATCATTGAGTGTTTAAATTATATTTCATCGTAATCATACGGCAACTGGCGTTCGTAGTTCGGGGCGATGCACATATTTTTTTATCATGTATATATTTCTCATGTGTATGTATTATATTTCGCTTACAGTGCACCATAAAGTTTAATTTTTTCCAAACCGCTGTGTTCTAACATTTAAAAGTTAGTTAGGACACCCAAAAAGTAGTTATAAGCACATAACTAACTAAAGAACTAAACAAAGTTTTCCAGACAAAAAAATACATGCTGCCTGTAAGAAACTTTGAAACCTATGTCCTCCATATTCAAAGTCGGCAAATGTAACTTATTAATTCTCTGCCCAATTAAACAATTTCATATAAAAAAGCAGTTTCAAAGAACGCTTTCCTTGTAATATCGTCTCCAGCTCCTAAATCCTGTTATGGATTATAAACTAAGCAGTAATCGCATTTACGACCTGAGCAGAATTCTTCACAGATTTTTATTGGGCAGTAACTCCGATGAAAGCTTTCATTTCGCTGGCTCCATGTTCAAATTGTGACTGAAATGATAAACTGCAAGGTTCTATTCCATTAGCTTGTTTTTCAATTGCTTTGACTGGTTTCACAACTCAATAACTCTGACTGCTAAGCTGTAGGTCGTGGGTTCGGTTCCTACCAAGGACAAACATCTGTGTGACGAATGTTTGTTGTATTATTATTTATGGATCTTACGTCGTATATGAAGACAGTATACATTCAGTTTCATAAAGTTTTCGTGCTAATACAGACGTTAATCTCTGTCGAAGGCTTTTGTCGGTCATCAAACATATTCTCACGCGAAATTGCTTATTACCTACCCAGTCTTCTAATTTTCCAATTGCCTCTAGTATATGACGGCCTCCATTCCTCAATTACGTGTTTTTTCTAATAAGTCCTCCAATCCTATGTCAATTGCTGTTGTTATGGGCAGGAATTCACCCCATAGCAACAGCAATTGACATAGAACATACTGATTAACATCAGGAGGATTATATAAAATCTCTGGCTAAAAAGAAACTCAAGATTTAAACCTGCTCTATATTCAAATCAGTGAACTTCAGATTAAAGTCGATCCGTAGCGGTTACTAAGTTTTTTGTGTAAAACATAAGGAGCAGATAGCCCACCTAATGTTAAGCGTCTACTTAGAATATACCCATGACAATCGCAATACTATATTTGGGAAATATATGAAAAAATATATTTGGAACGAATTTGGGTCTTCCCTAATTAGTTATGGGTAGACTCAAATCGCAACTTATTGTGCCCGTAACTTTGACAGTGAATATGAAATGTCTTATGTGCTTGTAATTTTACTTGCAAACACCCTTTAGACCGGACCCTTATTAGACTATTCAATATTCAGCACACGGCATTCAGTGTGCCACTGATTCAGAGCAGTGTAATAAGAATTAACCTTGCTAACTTCATACACAATTTTCAGATGGACTCGGTACAGCGTGCTGAATAGCTGTGCCTTGCTTCTTGGTGGCAGAAACAGGTATGGTATAGCGTACTCTCTGTAGGCTCTTAGGAAAATAATATATATACTAATTAGCTAGCGTCCACAACTTCATCTGGGTAGAATTAGAACTTCGAATAGACAATTTTTTTCTCCAGGCTTTCATCATTCTACATACGTAAGTATTTTAAGTAGTTTAAAATTTGAAATGATTCCCTAATTTGATTCATCATAAACGGAGTAAAATTACTTATTTCTTAGCAAAAGTATAATTATAACGACTTTTATTTTCAAGAAATTATTGAGGTTCCCCTTACAAATATTCATCCCCTATTTCACCCCTTACAAGTTTTATTTTCGCGACAAAAAGTAACCAACATGATATTGACGTGAACAAAACCAAAAGTCCTCCAAATTTATTCCGTGGCTAAGACGTGAAAAGTTAACAGACTGAGTTACTTTCGCGATTATAATATTAATATGATTTTATGGATAAATAAAATAAATAAATAAACATTGGTGGAAATTTCACACAGCGCCAGCTAGCCCCGAACTCAGCTAAGCGTAGCTTGTAGTATTGGAACCAGATTACTAATAGAATTGTATAACTACTATAAACTTTTTGTAAATACATAAGTATATATAAATACATATTAACCAGACACAGAACAAACATCAATGCTCGTCACACAAATGTTTGTCCTGGGTGGGAATCGAACCCACGACCTACAGAGCAGAATGCAGCGTTACTACCAATTGAGCGTAATCTTGTATCAAATCAATTGAATTCAAAACATTGTTGGCCGTGAAGGTTTAAAAAAATAACAGCAACCCTTAACCTGAAGGAATCGAAGGTGACTAAATTCAATTGCATCATTCCCTGATTGAAGAGTCCGGCATCAATTTGAAAGCATATAATAACGCGCTCAAAATTCACGGCACGAAGACGCGTTAAGTATTAAGTTTCCCGGTTGTGATTGAACTCGTACGGATAACCGATAACCGTAAATCCCGGGTATAGTCCGGAATACCCGGATATGCGCCAGGGCCGGATGAAAAGGTAAAGGTGTATGCGGAACAAACGTTCCCAGATTTACATCGATAAGGGGATTTTGTGTAACAAATCCTGCTCGCTTTTCCTATGAACCAAAAGAAAGAAATATTCACACTATCAAAAAATGTGTGACAAAACTTATGTTGATTTTACTTCAACATCTCAAGTTATTTTTTCCATAGGAGTGTGTTGTGGAGTGAAAAAAGTCGTGGTGATAAAGATTGAGATGGTATATCTGGATGGTTTGGGCATATAGAGAGGATAAAAGTAGTTGACGAAGCAAATGCATAAGGCGAGTGTGGAAGGGACCGGTGGAAGGGGTAGACCTCGGTGTAGCTACTTAGACCAAATTGATGACGTTTTAGAAAAAGGCCAGGTCAAGAGTAAATAGAAAAGCATGCATGAAGAATGTTATATGAGTGGATGAAGTTATGGAGGTATGTCAGGATCGTAGCAGGTGGAAAACCGTACCTGCCTACCCCTCCGGGAAACAGACGTGATTTTATGTATGTACTCGTAATTTCTCCATTTCACATCACAAATTTTATGAACTATTAAATATTAACTACTAATATTAATGCTCTGCTCTTAAGGTAATCCAATAAAATCAGTTTCCATAATGAATAGAATATATATAATAATATAATAATAGCTTACGAAATGTCCTCTAACTTCTAAACCATACCCAATTGTTTAAAACATTCAGGGCTTTTCGGACTCAGTCTAAGCAATCAAGTTACCCCATACATCATTGTTAGGATACTGTATCAATTAACGATTAATTTTGACGTTAAGCTTTCTAACACTCTTAAAGCATAATCATATTTATTATTCTTTCGGCGGATATTCATTTGGTATTTCATTAAAATGAAGGATTCCAAGTTTGTATGTTTTTTGTTATACAGTTATGGAACGAGCCGACGGCCCACCTGGGGTTAAGTGGATTTCTTTCCTCTCAGACAAAATGAACTTAGTTCATTTAAATTTATGTATTTATATTTATATGTATTAGTAGGTAACTAGTTAAAGATCACTCGAGGAAAGTAATACAGGTAGGTATAGGTACCTAATAAACATATTCTGACAATATGACGTGACGTAGCATAACGCTCTAAGAAGAAAAAGAATGGCCTTAGGGTAAAAATGAGTTGAGCTTATTTTTCTTCCTCAAATTGGGTTAACAACACAATTACTAGCGTCTCTAGGATTCTCTCTAAATGTCGATCAAAATTCCCAAACTTTTAATATCGAATCGTACTCCCTATAACAAGCATCAGCCGGATATTATATCAGAATCAGATTACACAAAAATCATTACCACCCATTATCGGGGCACTAAAGCGAGATTCGCAATAAAACAGACATTAATATAATTAAATTACCGAGTTCGGCCCTGGCTGGCTCATCTGCACAGTATCACACAGCCAGGGATTTTTATGGGGACGTACTTTAGGCGGTGCTGAATTAAATATACGATGCTTCCAACTTAAAGTGCTCCGCCGGCAAGATTTTGCGTAAAATGGTACGGGCGTTTTGAGCGCACGAATGTTGGGTGCACAAAACTGTCAGTTCCCAGTACAGTTCTCTGTCTGGCAAACATTTGTCTTGAAGTATTTTATATTGAGGCTAGATAAACAGCCAATATAGGGACGGGACGTATCAAAACTAATACCAGCCGAAGGTCGTACAAAACTTGCTTAAATCAAGACATTTCAAGAGTGATGAACATTTTCTGGATTTTCTGCTTTGTTCGGATCGGCACGCAACACCGAAAACTTATTTGGGGTAGCCGTGTGCCGAGACTTTATACTTTTTCTCAGGTTTTAGCTGAAAAATTAAGACGAAAATGTTTTTTGAATTTTTGAATTCCTAGAATTAAACTCCGTAATGTTATTGGCTGAAACCATGTTTGTAGTTTTATTTTATTAAGAAAAATGAATCAAGCATTGGTTTAATCAGCCCAGAGTAAATATGGACGATTTGCAAAGATTTTAGTTCATATTTATTTCAAGGAACCTCTTTGTCTCGAAGTCTAGATTGTCTGAAACTAGAGCATTCAAGTCGGCACTTAGCTTTCAGCTACCGGAAGTTCCCAAGGCGTGCACTTTTAATCTTGCACCTGGTTCCGGTTAAGTGCAGCACTATTCAAAACTAGGTAGAGTAGTCAGTGGTAGAGTAGGGTTGACGCTCACGGAAACCTTTTAGTTTTCTCTGATTATGAGGTGTCCTTCAGAACAAAAGCAAAACTGCATCGGGGTACAACTTTAAATTACGAGACTACATATATATCTTAGTTTTATTCTAATGCTCTATTTTTACTACTGGCCTCATAGCTCAGTTGGTTAGTAACCCTACCTTCTGCGCTGTAGGTCGTGGATTCGATCCCCACTCAGGACAAACATTTATGTGACATTTGTAACATTGATGTTTGTTCTGTGTCTGGGTGTTAATATGTATTATATGTATGTTTATATATTTACAAAAGAAAAGTATATAAGTATTATATTAGTTGTCTGGTTCCCATGCTATGCTTAGCTTACTTTGGGGCTAGATGGCGCTGTGTGAAATGTCCACCAATATTTATTTATTTATTTAAATTTATTATCTACTCCCATTTCCAAATCTCGAGCACCAGTAATTTTGCCAGCTCCTTTAAACCTTGCTTGAATCAGTACTAATAATTGTGCTGAAAAAACCAATCAACAAACGAATTCATGTATCATCACTATCGCTCGTCGAGAGTTTACCGGTGTCAATGCGGATTAGTACAAAACAGACAAAACGGGACAAAACGTATGACGTAATGACGCAACCAACACAGGTAGAGCCAAATACTGCGTTTATTGTATGCCATCGGCTATTGTCTATCTCAATATTACGAAGGCATAGGATGCTTCAGTGTAATGAATAATGATATACAAGATAGCCCACCTGACTGGAACTAACTACCGTCGCCTACGGACGCCTACAGCATTCAGGGAATTGCCAGCGAACTGCCTATCAGCTAATAACCTTATTACACCCATTAAGCAGTCTCAAAATATCTTGAATTTTGTCATCGGTAAAATCTACAGAATTCTGTAGCGTATCTGTGAGTTCCCGTGTCGCCAACCGCTGCAGAAACACCGTGAATAATCAATGAACATGTAAATGCACAGAATTCGTAAGCCCTGCCCACCCCCAATTTGCCGGAGCATTTTTTATAAGCCATTGAATTATTAACGCAGTCAGTTAAATTATTGTTATGGTTCTTGGGGTTTTGTTGCGGTCTGATTTTGTTACTCAATGCTTTTGAGTTTTGATACAGGATTGGGCTATTCGGTGGTCACAGAAACGGACAAATACTGAGTAATTTTGGCGAAAAATATATACACATCAAATATTATTAAGTAATACTTGGAATAATTAATATATTATAATATAATGTAGTATTTTTTATGACTTTTCTCACCAGTATGGCATTTTCAACGATTTCCTAAACATACTTTTCTCATTTGACCAAATATTCATCTGTTGAGTTGTAAACGGCTCGTTCTAGAAAGAGATTTTTGTCTATACATAACCTCACCTAACATTTCAACAAATCCACGCGAGGAGACGCCGTGATTACCACTGCTAGTGAAGTGCGGATTTTCCTGGGAGAATCCGGGTTTACGATCCACATGCCAGCCCCCTCCCCCAACCCCCCCCCCCCCCCCGTCTTGGGAGGGATGACCAGCTATACCTATAGATGTGATTTCAGGATGGTTTGTTTAACGAGTGTTTCCTTGGAAGGTTCCGATGAAAAATGTATGGTAAATCTTAGACTTTGTTATGGCAATAAATTGTTCTGTAAACTGTTTTTGTAGTAAATAGGCTAAATGATGTCAAAGTCAAAGTCAAAGTCAAAAACTTTATTTCCATAGAATTCATAAAGAAATGGCTTGGAAACGTCAATATTCAAAACATAAGGTCACGCGTACTTATCGATAAGTTTGACGCCTGTTCAAACCCTATCCGACCCTCCATGGGGAAGAACAGACAAGAAACCCCTAATGGAGGGATTCCTTTCTTTTCGCGAGCACGATCCTTGTAACAATTGAGTACTTAGGTCTATGTTACATTTATGACTACATAATATACTATTACAGGATGTTTTGTGTGTCGTTGAGCAGAGCGACATCAGACCATGGGGATTTATCATTTATATAATCATTTACAGTGTAATAAGCTTTACTTACCAGACCCTTCTTTATGTATGACTTGAATTTTTGGGTCGGAAGCTTCGTTGCTTGTTCAGGAAGTTTATTATAAAAGTTTACACAATTTCCCATAAAAGATCCGTTGACTTTTTGCAATCGGAATCTTGGAATGTTTAATTTATTTTTGTTTCTAGTGTTCTTGGTATGAACATCACTTTTTTTCTCAAAACTAGATATGTTTTTATGAACATATAATAAATTTTCATATATATACTGTGATGACACTGTAAGGACATTTATTTCTTTGAATTTTTCTTTCAGAGAGTCCCTTGATTTCATTTTATAAATTGAACGTATAGCTCTCTTTTGTAAAACAAATATGGCATGGATATCTGCTGCTTTCCCCCAAAGCAGGATACCGTATGTCATAACACTATGAAAGTAACTAAAATAAACTAACCTAGCAGTAACTTCATCCGTTAGCTGTCTTATTCTACGTACCGCGAATGCGGCTGAACTAAGTCTGGAGGCAAGTGCTGCGATTTGATCACCCCACTGTAGCTTTGCATCTATAGTTAAACCCAAAAACACAGTGGAACCAACAAGATTAAGCACTTCTCCATTTATTTGTATATTAGCCGACATTTGCTTCACATTTGGCAAAGTGAATTTAATGCACTTAGTTTTGTTAGAATTGAGTAAAAGATTGTTCGATATGAACCAATCTAAAACTTTAGATAGTGACGCATTTACACTATCGTAATTATCTTTATATCTGTCAACTTTAAATAAAAGAGAAGTGTCATCAGCAAAAAGGACTATATCACACAAAGTATTCACAAAAAAAGGGAGGTCGTTGACATAAACTAGAAACAAAAACGGGCCCAGTATTGAACCTTGCGGCACACCCATGTCAATAGCGGAACCTGTAGACCTTTCACCGCCAATGGCAACTTTTTGGATTCTGTTTGATAGATATGACTGTACAAGGTCAATCGCTTTATTTTGGATACCGTAATGTTTGAGCTTGCAAATCAAGATAGAGTGATCTACACAATCAAAAGCTTTGGAAAGATCACAGAATACACCGATTGCATCTTGTGATTTCTCCCAAGCTTCAAAGATGTGCTTTAAAAGCATTACACCAGCATCAATCGTGGACCGACCTTTGGTAAATCCAAACTGATTACTATGAAATAAGGTATTTCTATTAAAATGTGTTAATAATTGCTCTAAGATTATTTTTTCAAATATTTTACTCAAAGTTGGTAATACCGATATCGGTCTATAATTAGCTGGGTCTTTGTGATTCCCAGATTTAAATAAAGGAATCAATTTACTGTGCTTCATCAGCTCAGGAAAGACTCCATCGTCAATACATTTATTAAATATGTAAGCTAGACATGGAGCAATATCAGTAACTACTGAACATAGAACTTTCGTGGATATTCCCCAGAGGTCTTCGGTATTTTTGATATTAAGTGATTTAAATGTTTTTGAAATTATGGCTGTGTTTATATACCTAAAATTGAATATAACATCACTTTTTGTTACACAGGATTCTAATAAAGATCCAGCTCCACAAACAGAAGACTTCAATGACTGAGTAACTATCTTAGGTATGCTAGAGAAATAACTATTAAATGCCTCAGCAACATCAGTTTCATTTGTAAGAGTTTTACCATCAATAATTAAATTAATCTTATTGTCCCGTGTCTTAAATTTACCTGTTTCATTGTTTATAATTTTCCAGGTCGCTTTAATTTTATTTTTTGAACTTTTAATTTTATTGTTTAAATATAAAGATTTGGCAACATGACAGACATTTTTGAAAATTTTAGAGTAATTTTTTACCATCAAAATGAAAGAATCGTCATGCAGCATGTACTGCTTTGCAGCATACAGTTCATATAATTTATTTCTACTTTTATATATACCAGATGTGGCCCAGTCATCGAAACTAACTCCCGATCTGAATTTACATGTTTTCATTTTAAATACCTCTTTATGCTCATTATTTATCATATTTGACAAGGCGGTGAAAAGTTCGTTCGGGTCTTCAATGCACGGAAATTGTGTCATTCGTAGCTCAATGTTACCCTGGAACCGTTTGATGCGGCTCTCAGTGATAGGCCTGTATGTAAATTCTCTAGGATTCGTAACAAATTTTGAAGCAAACATAGCACTCTGGCCATAGTGGTCTGAGCTTAAGTTCATAATTATTGATTTACTGATGGAATTACAATTACAGAATATATTGTCTAGACAGGTAGACGACGACAAAGTTACTCTCGTAGGTTCTCTAAAAATATTGTTTAAGTTATAGCTCTTAAATAAATTTAGTAATCTCCCAGACAGAACAGAAGATTCATTCAACATATCTACATTAAAATCTCCACAGACAATTACATTTTTACTAGTCACTGTCTTTATTAATATATCCTCCATGACAGATTCAAATACTGTAAAGTCAGCACCGGGGGGTCGGTAAACGCACACAACGATATGCCGCTCCAGCTCAACACACGACACCTCAATAGTTCTCTCTATCGAGAGATTTGCAATATCTTTTCGCTCCTTATTTTTTATAGTATTTTTAACAATAATCAGTGAGCCTCCATGTATGGCTTTTTTTCTTTTGAAAGAACTGACAACATTATAATTTAAATAATAGGGGAGCAGATCCAAATATTTGACCCAATGTTCAGAAATACACATAATATCTACTTTGAAAAATGTCAAAAACAGTTCTAATTCTAATATTTTGCTGGAAAGACCCTGTATATTTTGGTGAACTACATGTAAGAGGGCACTGGGCTTTTCCGCTGTCGAATTAGTCAGTTTAAATTATTAACTGACTCATTTTCTATACCCTGATTAGTATTACTACTAACAACGGGGTCGTCACTAACTAACTGAGTTATAATATTTATAACCGAATTAAAAACATTATATGCTAACAATTTAGCAATCATCATTTTCCTACGCCTACTTAGATACATTGTATCTCTAGTCAAATAAAATTTACTAATAAAACTATTAGTATCAAAAAATAATACATTGCTATGACGGCATGTCATATTATACATTAACATATTTAATTTGTAAACCATTTCCAATGTCACTTGACTTGAAGAGTAAGAGTATGGAAATGCACATAAAATTAATTTACCTAAACCTAAATCTGCCTTTTCTAATAGGGCGTCAACAAACTTCAACAAATCTGCTCGCTTGACAAAGGTACTGTCCCCTAACTGAACAATCAAAGTGGTGTTCCCATCAAACGAGTCATTATTTATGCCATTTAAAATTTTTTGAAGTGGGGCATTTGGATAGCAATTATTAGTTACCACCTGACCTAGCTGGTCACCAAGCAACAATCCCATTCCTATACCTATCTTGTCAGAATACAATATTGTTTTCCTAGTTGCCACATCATTTGTCAGTTTACTAATTTGGGGCCCCTCTTTGTGGAGCAGCTGTCTAGAATCAGCTGCAGCCACAACGTGGCTGCCCTCATCAGGGATAAGTAGAGGTGTTGCTGGTGTCAGTGAGACAGGGACGAAGGTCTGCTGATCTGAAGTTGGCTGGTCTGTCTGCGAACTAGTATTACGTACTTGAATATATATACTACTGTTATTAGCATATAGTGATTCTATTTGCTTTACGCTATTAGCAAGGTCATGTTCAGCCCGCTTATACTTATGAGAAATGTCATGAAGTGACTTTTCAAGGTATAATATTTTATCAGACATGTATTCCATAAATGGTGGATTAGACTAAATAGTATAACCTATTAACTTTTTGACTAACAAAAATTGAGTGTTTATTGTCATGGCAATGAATGATTCCTTCGAATTGCAGGAACGGTTTGATAATGAGTCTAATATCATGGGTTTCTTTTTTCCAAATAACTGCGAGAGCCTGAAGGAAAATACGAAAAGTCAAAAATATACGAGTATATTCCATCACCTCAGTTCAGATTTTCTAAACAAATGCACAATAACCATTTTTAAATTTAAAGAAAAATTTGTTATTAGAAATGTTATTTTTTCTGGTTTAACACCAGTTTAATTGTTGTCGATAATTAAGTTTCACAACCAGTTTCAAATTACTTCGGCGAAAATCTAGAAACGCGTTGACTTTTGATTGAGCAAACAAACCCAACAAAAACACGGCTTCAATCTCTAGCCGTCGCGTCGCTACCAAAACACTCCATCCTCGTGGTAATGGAAAATTGGCAATGTCGACAATCCGAGAGGTTGGCAAACACCGCCATCTTGGGACAACTTAATTTTCGCTTTTTGTGGCGAAACTGCTGAGTGCGATGAGTTGACAGAACCGAAATAGTGGCGGTGGAATCGATTTCGCTGTAATGATACTTTTTGCTTCTGTTTACTGATTCGAAAAACTTTTGGAAGCTGTTGAATGATCGCTATTGCGAGTTGTACCTAAGAGTGATTGACGAAAACATTTGTGTGATGGAGAGTTACTTTTTGCACTTATTCTGAAAACAGCTTGAGCTAATACAGATGAAATATAATAAGAAAACAGTGTACTATGTACGCTTTCACGTCCCAAGACTACCTTATTCTCTTAGAAAATTTTCAATGTCTGTTTCCTTTGTTGCCCGTACTCTGTCCATTTCCGAATCACCACTGCAGTCTGTGGAGCCGAGATAAGTCAAACTGTTTATGTGCATCGAACAACACATAGTTTTCAAAGATTTAGCCAAGAATAATTTTCCGATATAAATATGACCACAGAATCTGTATCTATTTATATTCCCATACACAAATATGACCTGTACTATGTTCAACCAGTAGGTAAGTGGATACATAACATACATACAAATCTTTCCGCCCAACGTAAACAAAGACCAAACCCGAGCATAAAGCTCGGGTGGGTTCACACTGGACGTTTACGATTCGCGTCAGGGTAACGTATGTGCAGTGTAAACGCCACTTACACAGGAGATTTACAGCACTGACTGCCGTCTATTTACGTGGTAAGGCTATATTTTTGTGGCGCGGCCATATTTTTGGTTTATGTGCCTGCAATTATAACTTTGTGCTTTTTAGTACTGTAAGCATTACCTGATTACTTTCTGTTTCGAAAAGACAAAACCACTAAAAGTCAATGTGCTTTTCGCTATTCCGGTCATATTCATGCCGTGTTTAGTTTAGTACAGTTTTTGTATCGGAAGACTTCTGGGCATCTGAATATTCTAAATATAGTTAAGTTAATAATTTTAAGTATGGTCATTATGGTCATTATTACTACATCAAAGTAAATTTTCTTGTACTTTAACGGTTTCTGCGAGGCATCTTGATACATTTATAAAAAAAAAACTGATTGATTGGACAACCCGAATAGATTAAATTTGTTAACTGAGAAATAGTAAAACTGAGAATTTTATATTATTATTTGTCAAAAATTAGATATTTTTTTTATAATTAAATTTTACAAAGTACCTACTAGCACTTTGTAGAAGTAGCCATATACAGCATGTTCTTACTGTACAAGGCACTAAACCACTCTCGTGGCCGCGTGAAAGATTTACAGCTTCAAACATTTGTACCGAAATCTCCATCCGACCCAACGATACATCACCCGGCCTAATAAAATACGTCGCGTGTAATTGACATGCCACAGTGAAAATCATCGGTCCTCAGAAAAACTAATAAGGTCCTACCGTGACAGTTGACAAATTCGTTAATTCCACCCCCCGGTCGCGCGGCATCCCCCTACATGGGAAAATAAAGGAATGTCTTTGGCAGAAGTGCCGGTGAGTTTCATGATAAAGTTTTGCGAGATTTCTTCCTTTGAATTGTAGTTTGAGAGCAAGAAACATAAAAAAAAATCGTTAGTAGATTGCTGATAATATAATAATTGGATTTTGTATTTGATTTTCAATTTATTCTTTTCATCACACTGGTTCTTATTTTATTTCGGATCTTAGCTTATTTTTTATGCAAATAAATAAGTAACTGTATTTAAATTCTTAAAAAATTACATGGTATAGAATTAAGTTTTCTGTCAAACAAAATAAATGGCTTGCAGAAAATTGCAGCACAATAAAGTCGAATTTTGACTGCACTGGTAGGTGCCCAAACTATGCCATAACAACATTTCGTCGGAAAATTTGGCGTCGTTGATGTTGTAGTTTTTTCAGAACAACACAGACTTAGTCTAAAAATGTTGCAGATTATAAAATCTATTCTGCTAGAAGCTGCCATGATAATATAGTTTGTACTTGGACATGGCAAGTAGGTATTCGTAGCCAATGTCATGTTAACAAAACAAAAAAAACGTAGCGACTATTTCTGCTTTATTACAACATTTCTTCAACAATTACGAGTCTGTTGTATAATATAGAGCGGTCAAAGAATGCAGCAGATTGCCGCCCGAACCCGGATTGCTGGCGGAATGTCCCAGTCACTTCACTTATTGCGATGTGTTTCGTACTTACGGCCGGGAATTTGACGATTTTTCGTGAATATTCTGTTTAATGTCGTAACGTTCACTTTAACTTAATTGATATTGTTATTAACATGTTTACACAGGGGTTGTTCTGTAAAGGTAGATCAAATAGTTACGGTAGGAACTATGTAAAAGTTGGATATAACCTATTTTTACAACCTAAACGTCATTTCTCCTTCAATGTGAAGTCAAAGTCAAAATATTTATTTCGATAGAACTCATAAAGATTTGGCTAGAAAACGTTGATAACTAATATTCAAAATATAAGGTCACGCGTACCTACTTGTCGCTAAGTTGGACGGTTTATTAAATATGAAATATTCTCAATTTCAATAATTGTTATTAATCCTCTTACGACTGCCTGATGAATGATTTAGTTATTTGCCACACTGATAGTATGACATGATCTGATTTGAAAAATCTAGAGTAACGAAATAGAAGTTCAATCAATGATAAAACAATATTCTACAAGTCTAGTTGATGACCCAGCAGAGAACAGAAAGTATTTAGTTTTCCAGTAACTTAACTAAATTCGAGTTTACTTACCATTTAGAAAGAGGGATTTATTTATAAATTCACAAAATCAGAATAAGAGTCCCAAGTGATTTTGTGAAGTAGTCACTAAGTATGCCCCGCAAAGCAGTCGTCTGAGGAATGCGGAAGTCACCGTGCTTATTGCTGGCGCGACAATTGATAGTCCCCAGTCCCGGTATTTCGGGGCCCTTTGTTTGAATCTGAATGACCGTCTGATTCGTAAGTACCCGGGAAATGTTTATATGGAACTAGCAACCCGTCGCGGCTTTGCACGGGTGATATTCACTAATCAAGCAAATGAGGAGTGCGCATGTGAGTGGTAAGTTACAGTTTTATTGAGAAAACACCGTAGTTTTTCAGCCAATCTATACAAATAAATAAAATTGGAGTGTCTGTTTGTAATATTAAAATAACCGCTTTTTACTAAGTGCATAGGGATGAATACACGGTACATATACCAAAACAACATTTATTTACAATTTTTGTCTGTCTGTATGTTTGTTCCGGGTAATCTCCGGAACGGCTCGACCGATTTTAACAGGACTTTCACTGGCAGATAGCTGATGTTATAAGGAGTAACTTAGGCTACTTTTCCAAGGGATAAAATTGGGGTGCGCGAGAAAACCGAATTCCACGCGGACGAAGTCGCGGGCAGCAGCTATAGTAAATAAATATTTACAAATAACATACACAAACCTACCTCGTTTATCGCTCTTTCTATTAGTGACAACTGTATCAAAATCCGTTGTTGCGTAATACAAAAAGAAGAGGTTCCCACTTTACACCACGTCTGCTCGTTCCGTAACTGTATCAATTATAAAAAATGAACATAAAATCCAATTTCGGTCACAAAATGAGCATCTAATAATCGGTGGTAAAGTGCTCGCGTGTAATTTGACACCCCATGTATGGCTAATCCATATTCCATCCTCCAATATAAAGTGAATACGACAAATAAATTGGAACTAGACGATAAAGCCGATATAAGCAAGGGTTGGGTCATCGTTTTGTGGCTAACTTATACTCTACGATCGCGGGAGATTGGTACGCTACAGGGTGGCATTTGTTCGCTTATAACGTGTAAATTGAACAGGCCAAGTGCGAGCCAGACTCAAGCACCGAGGGTTCCGCACAAATTTTTTGTAACAATTATTAATTATGTCCAAATGAGGTTGGACAGATAGACAGACATAATATACGAATGGACGTCATCTGAGCATGCAATCCTAAAAAGTAATTTATTTGTATAAATTAATTAACTTTCTATATTATTATAACATAATATTTTACATATAACTTATTTTTATGACATAATGATAATGATTGTTAAAAATATTAAACGAACTAATTAAAATTGAAAAAGAAATATTTAATACCCTGAGTATATATTTGATACAATTTTTTTTTTACAAAATATGTTATTATTTGAATAATGTCAGGTCCTGCCTCTTGCATTAACGCTCAGTCGTTGAAAAATTAAATAAGTATTGATAGAAGAACAATAATTAAAAAGTCGTAGAAGAGTAGAAGATCGTATCGCCGATCTAAAGGGACTCTACAAATAGGATCATAATCGTAATTACGACAGATATAAATCTAATCGGACAACACGAGGGTCCTACTTCGTGGCAGCGAGATGTTCTGGTGGCTTTGCATATTTGGAAACCATTATATCAGAGATTAAGTACAGATATATTCTGAGCTTAAGTAATCAATTACAAAGTCTTCTGTACGGATAAGTCACGGAAGAAGCAGGTGGCCACTTGAGAGGTAACAGCATAACAGAAGCATTACGACTTGGGTCCCCCCCCTACTAAGGTATGGGAAGTCCACGCATTTTATTGAGCCCGTAACTCTGAGATTTGAAACTTGAATGTCTTGCCTGTAATTCTACCGGCAACTACACCTTTTAAACCAGAACACAGAAATGTAAATTACTTACTGTTTAGCGGCGAAATATATGGCAAAAGTAATATGGTAATAGTTTAAAAAAACTTCAGTTTTTATGTTTTGATTTAACACTGCATATAATGTTTCTAGTAAATAATAATAGTTTTTGTATGATATTTATGTTAACCATACTATTGGAACAAATATTACAGTCGGTGACCTTTTGAACGTAACTTGTTCGAAGACCCAAAGGCATGGCAAACTGACAGGTTGAGCTAAACTAACAAAAATTAATCACATTTGGTTCAGTTAAAAAACGAAAACACTGCGACCAACCGATTCAATGTTATTTTAGCAAATGCAGTCACATTTGTCGCTATTATTTCTGTGGGTACTCCAACTGCACCGGTTAACGTTTTCAAACAAATGTTTACAGAACGTCGCAACTGTCGTCTGAAGTTCAGTCGACATTCAACCTTCGATCAGTTACATAAGACACAAAGTGTTATAGAGATAGTGACGTGAAGTGTTCGGTTTGCCGGAGTACTTGGGCAAGTGGCGCGGGCAGCACCGGTGAATCAAAACACTCACGAGAGCGCGTGAAACGAGCGGTGGCCAATCAAAACAGTATGTAATGTGATTATCGAATATGCGGTTTGTATTGAAAATGTGCCTCGTGTTTAGTATTGGTAACAATTTCCCACAGACAGAAGTACTTAAGTAGCAATAGAACTTGTGCTAAGTTAGCGGAAAAAACGTATGAGCCCAAACCATAAGTCAAATTCAAAGTCCTATATGTTATTTCCATAGAATTCATAAAGTAAAGAAGTGGTTTGGATCTGAACCGATACCAATTTACAATTAAATTTATTGTTTAAATAATGTCGATGCGCGCGCGCGCTTGACACGTGACCTCCGGCCAATTTCGGGAGATCTATAATATAATCTACGTTATAAAAAAATTGGTAGTCACCCTACACCGACAAGCTTTGCTTCCGTCGAGCCATTCAATTATGAACTTTACGCCTATCTGATAAAGCTGCTAATGAACGCTAAAACAAGATTGCTGGAAAGCATTAAGGGATGCGCCCAAATACTTGATGTATGAGTTTTTTTTAGTAACAGTTGGTTTCCAATGAGTGGCTTCGAATATGCCGGTAGTTAATTATAATGACGTTACTCAATATGTCGCTGTGTTTTGTACTCGTAATATTCTGTTAAGTAATTTACGCGTGAGGAAGTGTGGCTGCGGGTATTAAGCAAATATTTTTCGTAACTGTCGAGAGTCATAAATCTCAGAATTCAGGAACGTTATAGGTAATGGAATTATGGTATTCTATTCTATTCTATTCCTACCCAGGACAAATATTAATGTGACATTTGTAAAATTGATGTTTGTTCTGTGTCTGGGTGTTAATATGTAATATTATATGTATGTATTTACAAACAAAAGTATATAAATATTCTATCAGTTGTCTGGTTCCCATGATACAAGCTATGCTTAGCTTACTTTGGGGCTTGATGGCGCTGTGTGAAAGGAATAAAAAAGTTAGTAATGTTATATTGTCCTTAATACCATAAAAAATAACAAATATAAACTTTTTTATTTATAGATTATGTATTATAATTGAATGTATTTAAAAACAGAAATATATCTTTCTAACAATTTTCTATTAGTATATTAGTTTCTATTAGTATATATAGTTATATTAGTCTACTGGGTAACTATATTGAACTGGTCATTCCCACCTGATTTGCATAACCGCTATGATTAATATCACCAAATCAGCTGACGAAATCACTTTTGAACCGCTTGGGAGCAATCGGCTGTGTTCGGGGGCGCTCGGGAACGGTCGGGCCCGTTCTTGAGGGTTCCGGGTAATCGTGATAATGTGTTTATTGAATTAGAAGGCGCGTGCGACGCCACGCCATGCGCCACGCCACGCGTCACCCACTTCGGCGAGTGCTGTTAGTTGGTCTCTCGTTATGGGAGTGATAGATGGCTCATCACTGATTTTTTGTGTGGTTTTGATTCCATTAGAATATTGGAATTTGAGATTTTGGGGTTTCGATTACAATGGGTGGAAAGCTTTCAAATCAGAAGCTTGTATGATCGCATTTTATGCTTACATTGTCTATCCATGTTAAATACTCTTTTATTTACCTAACTTTTACCTCTTGTCGATGGTTGTCCAGTTTTTCTGGATCTGCATAAAAGTTTATAAAGTATTTATAATAAGTGTTTTGTATTAGTTCATTTATTGATTCCACTGTATCTTCTGTATATTTATATATTCTACTGTCTATTGAACTCGGAAACTCAATTTACAACAAAAAAGAGAGTACTAGCTTAAATCTGATTAAATCGCTACTGTACTTTGTATTGTGATTATATATGTCATACTCTTACTAAGGTGCTGGGATGACTAGAGATGCTACATAAGGTATGTAGCATCTCTAAATAATCTCTAACCTCTAAATAGTATGAGGTGATCGTTCACTATATAATGTCCGTTTTATATAAGTACTGTAAATAAAAATACTTGGTCATTCCGGATATTCTGCAAGCTTATAATTACTTCTGCTTTTGGTGAAGTTCAAAAATGAGTTTCGTGTCATAGAAATAAGATAAGTGAATATGTTTTTTAATTTTATTGTTAACAGATTTGGTTTTCTTCTAATGAAAATAACAAGAATATCAATACCTTTCAAAAAGTACCGTATGTACCTACCTAATATTGTAAGTGGTTTATCAGACGTCTTAAAATGTATTGGGAACTTCACAAAGCCTCAAAACCTCCGTGATGCCGCTATGCCTACGATGTGCTATGCCACAAATCAAGTCGCGATTAGGAATAACATAAAAAATAAATTCACATTGAGTATCTATTTCACATTTTTCCGAACAAATCACAAAGGAATAAAACTGAAATAGCCACCGAAGAAACTCGCCAGGAATAAAACTACGCTAACAAACAATGCAGGTGTCGTATTACAGGCAACGAGTCGTGGGGCGAGAGGGCTGAGGACATTAATTTAATTATCTCTCTCTCTTGGGACCGTCTAATATTGTATAGGAGCGAGGCAGACAACTGCACGGCATACGAAATCAACTGTCATTTTTTCGCGTGAGAAAAAAATCTCACATCTGATTTTTCGGGTATCCCCTGAAGAGATTAGATTGCGTGGATAAAAATAATATAAATCTGGATTGTGATGTTGCTTGACGTTTTTGTGTGGGTTTTGTTCGTGGGAACGTGAAAAAGTGTTCATACGGCGAAGTCGCTTGAGACTTCCAATGGAGTACTCAGGGATAAGCTTGGATTACAAATCACACCTAGGCTTATATACAATTTATGAATATTATTACAATGAAGTATTTTACGTACAGTCTGAAAAAATGTTATATAACTGTGACACTGATAACATTTACCTACCAAATTATTGGAAGAAATAACAATAGTTATGATTATTATTATTAGAAAAAAGTTCCAAGTGTAACTTGAAAAGGAACCGCGGTGTTTGGATCATAATGTTTTATTACTTTTTTTTGTCAGATGATTAGAAGCTAAATTACGAATTTCACTCTCGCTTGTTGAGAGTATACCTTTGTACCTAGCTGTAGAGGCAAAAGAGATTTGATTTTATACAAGTAACAAAAAACGAAATTATTTCAAAGTAACTCACTTACCAAAAAAGTAACGAGATAATATCGTTTTTTTCACAAGTAAAGGTTAACTTTTACCATCAGCGAAACCTGTGCTTTTTATTCTATACATTATAAGTGAGCTTTGAACGGGTAAATAGCTTTCTGACTATATCTCGATTTGACTAGATAGCTGTTGACTAAATCTCGATATGACTACATCGCGTTAGGACTAAATATCTATCCGGCCATATATGCATACGTCTTGTAAGTCCTTCTTTAGTTTCAATCCCCAAAATTCACCCTTGTGTCAATGAAAAATCATCAAACAAACTTGGACATATTTAATCCCACCATTGTAGTTTAATAAACTATACTTAAAGTGAAAGAAAGCGCCACTAAAATCGAAGAATTCCAAGCTCTCCAGAGTCCTTAATTAAACTCGAGGCACGTAGAGCTCCTTGATTCAGTCCCGAGGGGGAAACCGCCCGCCCCCGACTGTCCTCTCACCCCCTTCCTTATGGACCGCTTAGATTTCCACCCCTTCAGGTTATGTGGATGGAATACTCGAAGTCTGGAATCTTGTACGAAGAATTGGTTTTGAGAGATTGGACAGTAAGTTTTATAGGTGTTATTTTTGTTGGGTTTGCGTGGTTTCGTATTTTTAGTACAGAAACGATGAGAAGATCTTTGAAAAAAATATTTCTTAGATAAATAACTCTAGGACTGCTTCGTTTAAGATTTTGTGACTCACTTTACAGTTTCTGACGATAAATATATCATTAAATAGTCTTAAGTTGTATAGAATAAATAGTTGTACAGGACTAACATACTTTAATTTTCATATCCATAAGAAATACATATACTTAAAAGGTATAATAGTTATTCCCACTGTTGTTATAGTTGTATTACCGTAGATAAAAATATCCAGCTGTACAAATTTATAGAAAATTGCGTCACTCGGCAATTCAATAGGGACAAGCCCCCGAGTAAATTAAAAAGTGCTTAAGCCAAAAAGATATCCAAGATTTCCTGCACAGACTCATTTGCATATTGCTGCAATTTTCTCGAGAATGGCGTCTTTCAGATCCAATTATACAATAATATCCAGCCTCCTTGCACCCAGACCAAACGAAAGGACGCGCAAATGATATCTCTGACAATCGTCGATAACAATTTACATCGAAGGCAAAAACAATGTTAACTTTTATCAAAATAATCTGTTTTTGTTTGATCTTCTTTTGGTTATTCTGGACGTAGCATTCGTACACCTCGGAGATGTCTTTGTGCAAATTTTACGCAGAAAAAGGCTTTAAAAAGTAATCCGAGGCGAGGAAGTTACAAACAATTTGGCACCAGATAGCAATTCAAGAGTGTTTTATACTTTTTAATTTAGGCATTTTTGCTTGGGGAATCTGTTTGGTACAGTCATTTAATTTAATATAAAAAATAAATATTGGTGGACCTTTCATACAGCGCCATCTAGCCCCAAAGTAAGCTAAGCATAGCTTGTATCATGAGAACCAGACAACTGATATAATACTTATATACTTTTCTTTTGTAAATACATACATATACTACATATTAACACCCAGACACAGAACAAACATCAATGTTACAAATGCCATATAAATACATAAATGTTAGTCCTGGGTGGGACTCGAACCATATATGTATATGTATCGACGCACATATATATTTATACATAAAGATTCTTTTTTAGGCTAAGAAGTTAACCACTTTTTTCTTAACTAATATGAATACCATGTCAATCGTGAACAAAAAAATTGTCAGTGTTTAATTACTATCTCAATGAAAACTAATTTCCCAAATGCTTTTTAAATTCTTCACCACGAACTGAGGCCGGGAATGAAACAAGCAAAAAAGAAACCGAATAACAGCGGTGTAATTATTCTGAGAGCTAATGTGCACTTGTTTATTCCCTGACTAATTAAGAGAAGGAAGAGTTTTAAAAAATGGCTGTAAATAGCGTTTTGAGCGAATCAAACATTCATGAGATGAGATGAGGGACGTCAAAATAATTGCATTTTCATCTTCTTTTTCAATTTACAGGTTTTTTTTTATCTGGGTAATTTATAAAGCCGGTTTTTTGATTAGAACTAAAGTTGCATCTTAATATTTAATGGTGTACCTCAAGGTACAATTTTAGGGCCCGTTCTTTTGATCACTACAATTCGAGTTAAGTTTGACAGATATAGAGATGAGAGATGAATAATGCAAATTACTAGCGTTAATTACTAAACTAGCTGAAACTGTCAAGTCGAAAATTACTGTGCCAACAACAGGTAAGAGAAGTTGTGGGGTGCTCAACTTCCGCGCTCAATTAGCGAATTAAACCGGTTGTAGAGGTGACAAATCGCGAACCCGCGGTCCCACGTCTTGACGTTGACTAATCGCCCACGTTTAATTTAGCTGGCGTAATTATAAATAAAATTTAGGCTATAAATTGTGCGGGGTACATTAATCAAGAAGTTGGGACACTGATTAAAATGCCGTTCGCAACTATTCGAGTAGATATCGTTAATAATTTACACGTAGGGTTGGATTGGGGTGGATCAGGTGTGTGGTTAGTTAATATACGCGTTACGACGAACGAAATGAAAAATGAAGTAACCGTTGCAATTAAATTTGTAAATAGACAAAGAGATAAGTAGATTATGTAGTCAAATGAATATATTAAGTTAAAATGATACTGTAATTATCATTATGGCAAACACTCAAACCACTCCAATATTATCCATTGATTGTATAATAGTATATTTAAATTATCCAGTTAATGTATGTTATATTTATCTCACACCCAGAAATCAATAAAGTTCACCATAATTTTAATAAATAATCGATGAAAAATCAACCCCCAGTAATTTCCGTGAAAATTTATTCATCACCTCCAAACCACCCTAAGATAGCGAAAACATGTGCCCAATAACTAACGGAGCCCGTTACCTCTCTCTCACACCCAGTGCCAAAATCAAGTTTCATCCCTCTCGCACTCACTGTCAAAGCAATGAAAACGACGAATCTATGCGTCTGAATCACAGACGACGGAGCACCCACCCCTATCTTAAATGAACTGGGGAGCAGTAGGTAGTGCGGTAGGTATGGATGGTGGTAGGACTGCGTGGGGTGTTGACTTGAAGCGACGTCTTATATAGAGATGTTTTGTTTCCTATTCATGGTAATGTTTGTTTATGCTCTCGGAAATAGAACAATATATAATAATATTATTTGACTGGCCTCACAGCTCAGTTGGTAGTAACTCTGCCTTCTGCGCTGTAGGTAGTGGGTTCGATTCCCACCCAGGACAAACATTTGTGTGACGAACATAGATTTTTGTTCTGAGTCTGGGTGTTAATATGTATTATACGTATGTATTTACCCAAAAGAATATAAGTATTATATCAGTTGTCTGTTTCCCATGATACAAGATATAATTAGCTTACTTTGGGACTAGACGGCGCTGTGTGAAATGTCCACCAATATTATATACTAAACTGACTAATGCAACATTGTAATAACCAGATACGTATTTTAGATATTTGGATAATAGCCGATATCTCGAATAAAAACAAATCAAATTAATGATATTAATTATCAAATCATGAAGATAATCAAATTCTTGAATCGAATGGTGAATTATCGTTGTCATCATGTTTACAGCTTATCTATACTCAATAAACACCAATAAAGTGACACGAGTTCAAACACTGAATAAAGTATCTGCGCCCCGCTGTGTGACAAATCGTTTTATTATTGATGATCAGATACAATTGTCGGAAGCTATAAATACTCCACAGTAAGTAAGAGCAATCAAATGCAACATCTAATATGAGTGGAAATGATTAAGTTATTTATAAAAAGACTAGCTGCCCCCCCGGTGTTACCCGCGGTGGCTAAGTAATCCAACGATACGAACGAAAATTCTTTATTTCCTTCGTCTTGTAATGATAAAAGAAGGAAAAAATATTCATTAACTAGCTGTGCCCGCGACTTCGTTCGCGTGGAATAGTGACTTTTCGGACAGCATATTTTGAATTAAAAATGTTCGCCGTGATTCTTTAAATTGACATAACTTTTTATTTATGAACCGATTGACATGAAATAAACACTAAATGTTTTTTGAAATGTGTGGTTGCCGGTGTAATTATAGTTAAATGGGAACATTCCACCTGCACGTCTCAGAGTTACTGGTGCATACGATGTGACGAGTATTCTTTGTTATGGGGTGAGGTTACAAGGTGTTTGTCACATAAAAAAAATATTGCAATAGGAACCATAGAGAAAGCTTGTTTTCAATTTGAAACAAGATAAAAGCTCCGTCTAGAAAAGGGTCAAAAAGGTAAAGTAAAAGTCTACGGACAATTTGCCATTGTCTTGTAACACAGCGCTTGAAATCGCAATAGCACTTCGGGTAGGCACTGTGAGTGTGGTTCAAGCGAAGTGTTAGTTGGAAAGACAACACGCAAACCGCAAAATCTTATATTCATGAGCGGCCTCAAGACGGGAGACACACGAATGAGACGAATACAGAATAATGAGTCAAACTGTGTTTAATGTCGCGTATGTATATCAAAAAAATTAAATCAAACGTTTTCTTAACAATGGTTATTAGCTTAGACGTAACTTTTTATGTTATAAATATATATTGGTGGACATTTCACACAGCGCCCATCTAGCCCCAAACTAAGCTAAGCATAGATCAGAAGCATCATTAAAACCAGGAAACTGATATACTTTATACTTTTTTTGTAAATACATACATATCAACACTCAGACACAGCACGGAACTCTATGTTCGTTAAACATATGTTTGTGCTGGGTGGAAATCGAACTCACGACCTACAGCGCAGAAGAGAGGGTTACTACCAACTGAGCTGTGAGGCCAGTTAAAAGTTATAAATAGCAAAATACATATCACATTTAAGTAAATTTATTTATTCGGTACAATAGGGAACTATAAACTTTTCTATTCATTTGATTTATCTTTGCTTACCTGGTTAAACCATTGTTATATTATTATACTTTTCATTTATTTTCTATCACTCTTAGCCATGAGAGATACATCTTTGCATTTCAGGAATATCAATCTTAATCTTTCTTTCATTTTTACCATATCACTAACATTTCCATAACCACATATTTGTGATGAACCAAACATTGAATGCTACATCAAATTATATGAAAACATTGTTATATATCTGTGTGAGCGGTGTGTAGTCGTAACGCGATATCCCAACAATACCTACCCCAACGTAACCACGACCACCCCATTACGAGATCATCAGAAAACGCCGCCAAGGTGTTAATGCACATTAATAATGAGGGTCTAAGATGTTTAGACATTGTTGTTTTGAGTTATGGAAAGTAAATGGACTCAAAAGTTTCGAGTTCGGAGTTGGAGTGGCAATTTGGGGGTAATCGAGGCGGTCGGGAGTTCCAAGTTAAATGTAATAAATTGAAATAATTTTTGTTGGTTAAATTATTCGGTGAAATAGTATACTTTTTGTAATGTCAAGTTTGGTGTTTTCAATTAGATAAATATTACTAGTCACACAGTGCAACCTAAAGCAGTAGAACATACATCAAGTTCGTCCGGAGAACTCCTGCCACCATACCCATATCTGCCGCCAAGCAGGAATGTATTCGCATTACTGCTTCCAGTTTGAAAGGTGTGGCTGCCGGTGAAATTACAGGCACGTGAGACATTCCAACTTCACGTCGCGAAGTTACAGGCGCATACCGTGCGATTTGGGTCTTGTTGTTGGGCCCACCCGGGACAAACATTTGTGGAAACCCATTTTCAACCCACGATCTATAGCGCACAAGGCAGATACCAGATACGGTCACTACCAACTGAGCTATCAGGCCTGTTATTGAATATATATGTGCTATTTACCACATAAACCATAGTGAAAAAATATTAAACATGGTTTTGAATAATTCCGTTTTAATAAGTCGTTTTTCATAATATTCAAAGAACATATCATAAGGCGAAATTTATTGACTACTCACCAGTATGGATGTAAGTATGTTTCTTCATATCCGATTTCTGATGGAAGCGTTTGCCACAGTACTGGCAGGGGTACGGCCTGGTGTCTGAGTGGATGAGCAGGTGGGTAGAAAGTGTGCTGGATCGCTTGAATGTTTTCCCACACTGTTTGCACTCGAATACTTTCTCCACGCTGTGCACGGCCCTGGAGACAGGGGTAGGGTGAATTTGGCCACTAAGTGTTAAAGTGTTACCTGTATAAACTGCCTTGATTCTGTATTAAGCTTTAGAATACTGAAACAGAGCATCTGCAAGTGAAATACGACTCCAGACCACAATATGGCCACAATTGTTTATTGTCAAAATTTACGTTATGTATTTCACTGTATTTATTATCAATATCATATATGAAGCTTTTGACCCAAAAATTTGAATATTATTGACATTTCTAAGCCATTTCTTTATGAACTCTACGGAAATAAAGTTTTTGACTTTGACTTTATATTGATTTTTATTAATAGTCTTGAATACTTTTGTTTGCATCATAAGATTCACAAATATTTGTATTACTGATATAATCATTATAGGTACAATAGTATTTTATTTAGTTAAGTTTGCCCAGAAAAGGTAAATTTTATGATAAACTCACCTATGTTGACTAAGGCTGATCTCGTGTCCAAAAGTCTTGCTGCACAGTTCACACGCAAATGGCCTCTTTCCATTGTGTGACCTCCTCGCGTGCACTTCCAATCCATGCGGGGTGCTGAACATCTTCTCACACTTCACACAAGAGTATACATCACCGATGGGCAAAGGCCTAGACAGGGGGCCAGGAGCACCGAGCACGGCTGCTCGTAATCTCATCAGTTCTGGTCCAGCTGCCTGAACCGCGTGAAGGTATAAATTGCTATATCCACCCCACCCCGGAAGACCTAAACCTCCCGCGTCTCGCAAAAACTCTGCGAATGGTAGAGGAGGGTACAAGAAAGGTCGTTGTGGCTGGATTCTTGGCGCGTCAGGACGTAACAACGCGCTTACGGAAAACGCTTCTGATCTTTTAGGTGGTGATGTAGAATCCGGTGGTCTTCTCGGTGATGACGGGGGAGAATCAACTTCAAGTTCGGGGGAGCTGGAGTGGACTGATCTCGGGGATTGTGGGGATGGATTCCAGCATGGACTGCCGCAACGGGATGCTGGTGATATTCGTTCTGGCCTGGTTTCATTGTGGTGTTCCTCCTCATCTTCGTCAGTTTTATCTCCAACCAAGCGATTGATGCCGAATTTGATTTCATCTGAAAATAAAGCAAATTATTCAGTTATTTGTTAATCGTTACGATTGTCAATGAATAGTGTTATCATCATCACTCCCACACCCAAATTTAGAGTACCTATTGTGGCAAAACAGCAACAATGGACCCCATCCATCGGCGAACCAATTGTTTGCTCACAAAGGGCAGAGCAGAGCACAGGTGCCACACTTGTCGCTCTGGATGAAATGGACCATATCATGTCGCTGCAACAAATTGACTTTCATCTCAACCCTCGTGGCCCAACCCTCGTAATTAACACGTTGGGTTGAAACGACCCCTCAATCTTTTTTACAATTCTGTAATCCGCGGGCGCGACTAAACGCAACTAAAGCCCATTGTTCAGTTATGTTTAGTTAGTCGCCCGATGTATTGTTGGTTTTTGGTATTCAATTCACTTGAGAATTAGATTTTACATTTGATGCTTATTACGTTTTCAATTTGGAGGATTTACGTTGTTGCGTTTAATTATAATTGAAATATGGTTATATTGATCTAATTCCAGATTGTATTTGTGTTATTAAATATCTTAAGAAAACTTAATTAATTACTTACTACTTACTAATAATTCCAATGAAAATATCTTTTGCTTCTTTTGAATATGGTTTGCATATTAACTAAGAACAATTCAAACGCTTCTTCTTTGGACTTCTCAGTATTACAATTTCTTGTGTCACTGAGTGTAATATATGATTATTAGTTGGAAAAGGTGGATAAGTAGCATTTACAGAATAACGCCTTCTGATGATAATGCCAATTTGTCCCCAGCACATATTCATACATCATCAACGATCCATCGGCTGGAACTCACGTCCAAAACAAACATCCATCTCTGCAGACAAGTTCCACTAATGAAGAGCGACCCCTATGTCTGAAACGCAGCAGCTGTCGGCATTTGGAGCGGAACCAATCGAGCCTTGTCGGCAGAATTCGGCAATGACTTCGGACATAGCTAACTTAACAGGAAAACTGTTTGAAGGACTCACTTCGGTGATGGCAGTCATGATTATTGGACAGTTGCAACGAATATTGATACTACATGCTACGACTGACAGTTTATATTTACTTGGCAAATCTTACAGCAAACCTTGCGGGATGCAAAAGTGGACGTACAATATTGAACCTATTGACAACGAGATAAAGCTTGATTCACATCGGAACGTTCTGGTTTAGTGAGACAGGCTCTAGGTGGTCCCTACGTACATTTCACGCCCGGCTCCCGTCCTACAATGGGCAGCGTTTAAGGGTTACTTCGGTACACTTGTTTGTTTGTTCCCTCGCGACACGGTTTTATTACCCCATAGTAGTACCCCAGTATTTATTACATATTAATGGTTATTTAGATTCATTGTTCCGTTAGACAGTATGCTCGAATTTATGGCAGTGCAAAATATTGAAAAGGACCCTCTGAGTAAAGAAAGGTTTTATTATGCTCCTGTAATTAAGAGGTATAATTTTGATTTTGGATTGTACAGATGAAGGGTCCGGAGAACAGTAATACTATCGTAGATTATTTGTTATCGATCTCATCGCAAGAAAGTGGATTAATGTAGAGAAAATATCAAATGACAACATGAGGGATTTACTTTTAATAGCAAAATCTTTGAAGATAAAGATGATACGATGATCGAGCACCATTGTCATTTTTATCGAACATTCCTCTTGGATCAATCAGTTGGTGAAAATCTTATCAAAATCCAGTCCATCAGTCCATCAGTTTCCAAGATAAATCTTAAAAACCTAACAGCGATGGGGATCAAGAAAACCTAAAGTCGGTTTACCTATATATATAAAAAAAAAAAAAAAAAAATTATTTGCACCTTATATACTTAACATAGAGACCTAACATCTTCAGTGAAAACAGCTAGAAGTTAAACTAAGACATTTCTATATATTGTAATATAGGTACTAGCGCCCACCCTCAAGTACAGTGAGGTAAGCGAAATTTGTCAGTATACAGGATGTCCGGTAATGAATGGATAACCTTGAAATGGGTCTTAGTAGAACTATTGGGCATTCGGAAAAAAATATAAAAAAAAAAACCAAGTAGTATCAAAGATATGTATTTTTTAAACAATATCGATGTTTTTTTTTTGTTTTTTTTTGTTTTTTTTTTCATTTTTTTTTCTTTTATACTACTTGTTTTTTTTTTTATTTGATATTTTTTTCCGAATGGCCAATAGTTCTACTAAGACCCATTTCAAGGTTATCCATTCATTACCGGACACCTGTATATTAAAATATTGCAAGCAGTCTAATCAAACGATGATACCATATGCCTGATTAAATATATGATTAATGAATACTTGAGACATGCTTAAAATAGTTTTGTTTTGACCATCCTTAATAGATCGATTCGATTAAGTGACAATTACGTTGGTTATTACTCGGATCGTTGGCTAAGTATTTGTAGCATTCCAGGTGAGAGCTATGTGTGGAGAACTTGCTAAGTTTCCAAGGGTAAGCTAACGAAAAAGTATACGAAATTGCTTGCCTGTTTATATTTTTTCGTGACTAATATACTTCACTGACCTCATAGCTCAGTTGGTAGTAACCCTGCCTTCTGCGCTGTAGGTCGTGGGTTCGATTCCCACCCAGGACAAGCATTTGTGTGACGAACATAGGTGTTTGTTCTGTGTCTGGTTGTTAGTATGTATTATATGTATTTATTAACAAAAAAGTTTTTAAGTATTATATCAGTTGTCTAGTTCCTACATACAAGCTACTAGATGGCGCTGTGTGAAATGTCCACCAGTATTTATTAATATTTTATACTTTTTGAAAATGTCCTGTAACATGGCCCTAGTCTAGTCTCTTTCAAAAATGATAATCAATGATCACAGCCAGCGTAAACTTCTTCCCAGTGATAAATTTTACGTATTTGCCATAAATGGGATTACAAAACGTCAGTCTGCATTTTTCTTATCAAAACATTGCATTAGCGTCATTACCGCACGTGTATAGCGGGTCTAATGCAATTTTAATTATAAGAGGTGCGCCGCAAATTGCTCGATGCATACAGATTGTGTTTTTTTTTCTGAGGGCTTTTAACAAATTAAAAAGCGGTGTCGTGTGCGAATGTGAATGCGACGCTAGGTTTTGCAATGTACACTACAAAATGTTTGAATATAAGTATTATCCGTGTCACTGGCTGCCTTTAACCATTGTGTTGAAAGGTTTATAATGAGCCTCAAAAAGGCTCCTTGCGTGTACTTATATCTTCGAATCTTTGGTTTACGGACAAGGCAGTTTACCCACTATGTTTGCCTTTATTGGTATGAGAACAAATATATCGTATAACAATAGTCGAGAGTGATGTTTTTTTATTAATAATTTTTATGCGCACCATAACGAAACCGACTTCATCGCCAATGAACGAGAATGATTCTACGTTATCTCGCACTGGGTGACATATTTTTTCCACTTGAGTTGAAAACCAAACTATTAAACAAATTTTTTGAAATTTTGTAATACTTAAATCAATTAATTTCACATATAAAAAGATTTTTCTAAATCGGATCGTAAATGACGGAAATGTGAGTTACTTAATAAACATAAAAAATATTTAACTATATTTGAAGTCGGTTGAAAATATAATACCTATACAATAACATATTATTGCTGTATGCAAGATATTTTCAAAAGAAGCCTCAGTAAACATTTCAATTCGTAAAATGAAAATTAAATCTAGACCATATATAGTGCTACGTTTACGCAGAGCCTAAGAGATCATAATCATTACAATATTGGTGTAATTACATTGTAAATCGTACGTTCACACAACATTACTGATAAACAAGTAAATCCCTCTAAAAATTATCAAATAATCAATGTTTCAAAGTTCAGTAAGTTCTAGTACATCTATGAAATTATGTTCATTGTTGGCTCGGACAGCTGATTTATCTATTTTATTGCAAATAATAATAAATTAAGTTGATTTGAATTAAAATTCAGATCAACTTAATGTAACAACAAATTAAAGAACAAAAAATTTAAATTTAAATATATTCTAGTATTTGTTTCTTGCTTGTTGTTTGTTTGCCAGTCGGCAAGGGTTTCCTCCTTCTTCTGTCTTTCCTGAGCGACCCGTTCCACATAACTCCAGCCACTTGTCTGATGTGACTTCATCCTACTTTTTCTGTGTGAAGCTCCTTAAGACAACAACATGACAACAAAAGACAAACATGTCTTATTTGTTCTAGAACATGTCTCACGACATTTTTGGACGAAGGTGTATCGCAGACAAATTTATTCGAACGAAACGCGCATTGGTTGCAATGCGCGTTGGAAAACTCAGGATCTGTACTGCTGTCAAAATGTGTTCCGGAAAAGAACATTACGAGTCCCTTCGCCGTGGGCCGGGCGAAGCTATGTGAAGAAGGCGTAAATCAGGAGCATTAACGTTCATCGGTACCCAGTGAAGAACTTGTTAAAATTTACTAAATTATTGCTTACTCACGTTTAACTCATTAATAAAGATTTAAAAATTATTAAGTATTTAATAAAACGGCTATTGAATGTTATACGGGGGCCGTGACTAATATATATCGCTTTTATTTGAAACCGTCTGAGGGTAATCTCAGAAGTAGTGCTTGCTTTATTATACTTATATGAAAGAAGAGGAATGAGCAGATAGCCTGAACTGATGTTAAGGGGTATAACAGCAAAATTTTTATTTAATTCCCCGTATATAATCTGCAAACGTGACGGGAAATAATAAGCATAAAGCAATATAGATAACGTATTAATGGATATTTGGCTTTGACGAAAACAACAGCAAATAATATCCAAAGAAGATGAATAAATACCTGTTGTAAACATTTTCGTGCGCGATCGTCGTAAAACAATTCACTAACTATCGTGTCGCTAAAATATCTATAAATCAAATGTTATCATTCACATTTAATGCCTTTATCTTTCGTAATAATATGTTTTTAATCCTATTTATCTGACCAGATTAATTAAATCAAGGATTGTAAACGACATATTTATCCCGAATTACAGTTTATATGTGTGATTTTATTGACGGACGCACACATAAGTCTGTGTCCTCTGATTGGTCGGAGATTTCAAATCTTGTTTGAAGTTTAACGGCTCAATCGACTTTATTACAAAATGATTAATATATCGTATAAAACTAAGGTTAATCGCGATGGATTTGTGTCACTAATCTCCCAAAAGATTATTTTAATCAAATTTGTATTTTGAAGGTCGTTTGTAGCAAATTTTCCTTGTTTTACGAAAATATTTTATGTATATTAGTATTTTCGTGATTGAATTTCGGGATCATGCCGTCAGAAAGAAGAAAAGAAAGATCCGACAAAAATGTGACCTCAGTTAAATCTCACACATACGGATACAGTGCGAGTTGTGCGTCGTTATCGAGTTGTATGTATGTGAGAATGAAAGGTAGTGGTATTCATGAACAGAACGAGTGCGAAAGGGGGATAAGACCACCGTCGTATCAAAACGAATTCAAAATACTAACTACTCTATAATCATTTTGCCCTAAAGGCTGACTTAGACAAGTAGAGTTCCTCAAGACTGTGTAAATAACCACTGCGACTACAGATATAATCGCAAGGAGGACCTTCGTCTTTACGACAATTCGCACTTACAAAACGCTTGTTTCTATGTTTTCTTTAATATCTACAAATAAATAAAATTGGAGTATCTGTTTGTAATATTAAAACACGGTACATATATATACCTAAACAACATTTTTTACAATTTTTGTTTGTTTGTCAGTTTGTTTGTTCTGTTGTTTTGTGCTAATCTATGAAATGGCTGGACCGATTTTGACGGGACTTTCACTGGCAGATAGTTGATGTAACAAGGCTTAGGCTACTTTTCCGAGGGGTAAAATAGGGGTGCGTGATAAAACCGAATTCCACGCGGACGAAGTCGCGGGCAACAGCTAGTGGCCAATAAACTGTTGAGCTTGTATAGCCTTTGCAGTAGGTAATCGACTTTGACCCGATGTGGGGGAAATAATGATAAATAAACAAATATTTGCGAAGATTATATTTTATAAATATGTAATAAGTAGTGACTTTAGATTACAGTCGCGTGTAGGGAAGTTGCCTACACCACCGTTTTCTACGTAACTGAAAAACTACGTCACATTCTCAAGCATTAGGCTTGTCAGTTTTTTGTTTGATAAAATGCGATAAATCAGTCCTTATTGCGGCTCGACATGAGGAACCTCGATTGATACCGAGGATCAAGAGCCCACGGCTGAATCCACCTATCAGAAAAGACGAAGATTACCGAATATGGTATGGAGATCATATTATTATTATTGTTGGTGATAATATGTTATGAAAAAATAAAATAAGTAAAATAATATAAATTTGAGGAAAGTTATAAAAATGTTATAAATAATCACTTCGATTTTTCAAATATTATTGATTTAATAATTGAAACATACTTTTTGAAAATTAAATGTAAAAAACCATTCATCGAAATTATAAATTAGTTATTGCAGAAATGCAAAAACTAATTTAAAATTTCGTCCTAAAATTATGTCTAAAGAATATTCACTCTGTATATACTTGTACCAAATGCCACTAAATTTTTCGAGACCACCGACTAGATTAGTAGTTGTGTAAAAAGAGCGTGAAATCTTCCTAGTACCGACGGAAAACTTAGTTACGGAAAAGAAGAAATTAGTAAACAGTACGTAGAAATGATTCCCAGTTATTTATTTATCAGTTTCCTGTTAAATATATTCATTTGTTTGCTTCAGAATTTCAGGTTTCGTTGCAGTTAAAACTAGGTACATCAATATTGCAGTACATGCCTTAACAAAACTTAAGTTTCGATAGGCTATTGCGTGAAATAAATTTGAAAACATAACTGTACTTATGGATTATGAAAATAACTTGCTTTCATCAAAATCCTTTTATACATTATATTTGGCGCATATCATAATAAAGCAATCACAGGAGGAAAACACACAAAACATTGCTGTTGATGACGTTTTTAAACATGGTTTTCCCACATCTTTCAAAATGTACTTTTAATTACAATGTAAGATTAGACACGCGCAGTTTTCCAACAATTTCAACGATAATGAAAGCGCAGCTTGCTAATTATCTGAACCAATAATAAAATATAAATTAATTAATATTGATGACATTTCACGCAGCGCCATCTAGTCCCAAAGTAAGCTAAACATAGCTTGTATCATGGTAACCAGACAACTGATTTAATACTTACATACTTTTTTTAAATACATACATATTGACACTCAGATACAGAACAAACATCTATATTCGTCATACAAATTGCCATTTGTATGTATCTAATATATTTATTAAGCTATTGCATAGCTTCTATCGCGGGCCTTGAGCGTGGAGACCGAATCCAGAAATTCCGTAACGAAAAAAACCTAACACCCCCCACTCCGACCGGCACAGCGGTGATACTTTTTAGTTCCATCTATCGATAAATACCAGAACTTTTAATGACTTTTTGAAATATCACGCGCAATAGCTTTACCGCAGCAGTCTCCGAGTGCCACACGTCTTTTTTTAATTTACTGATGATCCTGTGTCGATTGTATGAAAAATGATTTATTTATGATTATTTGATCCCTGCTAGAGAACTGAAAGTGGGTAGTAACTTCAAATCAGGTTATATGTCTTATCACTGGCCTTTCATATCCTCGAAAAATTCGTCATCAGCCTTGTCTAAATCTCAATGCTAATCTCGCGAGTCCTCAATTGCACATGGAAACAATGAATAAACCTCTTTCTTGGACCATAATCACAAATCTAAGTTTGTTGACTTGTAATTATCAAATGACGGTTTAATCTCAAAGACACCGCGCGGTTCGTCACTCGTACGTCGACTAGCTACAGTCGGGGACTTTGGACCGTCATGCCGTTGAAATACGTACGTTTTAGTCCGTAAACGTGCAAGTTAACGACACAAACATGAAGCATGCTATTGTTTCAGCAAATAATTCGTGGAAATGGAAACATTGAGAGAAATCGGAACACTTTAAAGCGCGCCGCTTAGATAGCGTAGGGTCACCATAGGTTGATAACCTTTGTGGTAATTTAATTAAATATGTGTTTCGGTGTAGCTTTTGATTGGAATAGATTTAAGAGTGAGGTACTATGTGATTTGCAAATGCGATTTCAGGTTATTGTTTTACTGGAAACAAAATGTGGAATATTATGATCCCCAAACGATAGAATACAATTTCTTGAGAATACTGATAGTACGTGAAATCTAATAAAACTTATTGTATAGTGTTGTGGATTAGATTAACTTAAGACTATTCAATTCATTTTGATAGTAACCCTGCTTTCTGCGCTTAGGTCGTGGGTTCAATTCCCACCCAGGGCAAACATTTGTGTGAAGAACATAGATGTTTGTTCTGTGTCAATATAATATTAGGTCTGTATTTAAAAAATAAGTACATTAGTATTATGTCAGTTGCCTGGTTTTGGTGGCGAATGACAATATAATAACCCCCATAAATAATTTTTAAATTGGTTTTATTTAAGAATTTACGTTTCACACGGGCTCCATACTGACTTCTTGGTTTCTCTAATCCTTAAGAACGGTTATATTTCCAGCCACGCCTTACTCATTAAAATCGTTAAATCTACAATAATAGTACAAACTAAGGACAATAATATCAAAAGGACTCATTGGTTACTATTTGACGATAATACCACTAATTCCAATAAACATTTAAGCACCCTTCGTCAAAAGCGAGTCAATTTACAATTTCTGTCTAAATGCAATTGTTACAGCTGGCAGTCACGCGACGGGATCGAATGACTTGTCCGTACTTGGGTCAACTTGGCAAACACTAGTGAATAATAGGGTAAATAGTAGTGCTGCGATATGTGCGTCTGAATAGCCGGGAGATATGTCCGGCTTTTTATGCTGAGAGTCGGATTATTCACCTAATATTACATGATTAAATAAATAATAAAAAAAATATTGGTGGACATTTCACACAGCGCCATCTAGCCTCAAAGTAAGCTAAGCATAGCTTGTATCATGGGAACCAGACAACTGATATAATACTTATATACTTTTTGTAAATATATATTGTTATATATAAAATATATATTTGACACAGACAGAACAAACACCTATGTTCGTCACAAAAATATTTGTCCTGGGAGGGAATCGAACCCACGACCTACAGCGCAAAAGGCAGAGTTACTACTAGCTGAGCTATGAGGCTATAATTAAATAAATTACAAAATTAAGCACTATTTAATGATATAGCGTACCTATAAACTATTACTAGGTATACTTTATCTAGTAATCGTTTTTAATATTTCCGAGCTTATTGTCTACAAACGATCGTAGTTGCGTATGATACTTGTTCAGCATCTATCATAGTCAACGAGACTTTACTATTGTTTGGGCCTTTTAACCGGTCACCAATCGGCTTTCCGGCTAAGACGGTAGCTTGCCATTACTAAATTTAGATGTCGTGAGCGAGGCCGACTTGCAAATATTTACTTTCGGCCGCCACGCACCGACTCCCTTTGATTGATATAGCCTTGTGGTCACCCTGGTTTGGGAGGTATAACATTGTAAGTAACGGTGCGGCACACACTGAACTTGGGACCGCTTAAACCCAACTTTATAACCTCGATCACTTACTTATGTCATGCCTATGCTTCTATGAATATTTTTCAATTTTTTTTCTGTGTTATTTTTATTTATGTTGATCCTTTTCAAAGTTCCTACTTAAAGAAACAAGCGTTCTCTGCAGTTGGGCATGGCGCTGTAACTCGACTCTAAAATATTAATCAGTGTTATTATTTTCAATCATATAATGAATGATCATTATAAAGTCGACAACTAAGTTAGGTACGCTGCATAGCTTTTAACATCTTATTCGTTCGTTTTTGTTTGTGGAAGGTAAATAAATTGTAATGTACTCTATATCTAACATTAATCACAAAGTGATAATTCGAACAACTTCATAGTTCTCTAGGCATCTGCAGTCATTTAGTATTAGGCAAATCTTGATAAAATCATAGTTGGAACAGGCGCAAATTTAGCAAATAATACCAACTGATCAATAATAACAAAGTGTAATTTGACATACCTTTGTGCATGGAATGCAAATTATGACTTTTTCTGTCTGTTACATTGTACTCATAGGAATACAACTTGCGCATTTAAATTTGACTTGTCCAAATGATACGTGTATTTGAAATTAATATTTCAACTTTTGATTTAAAGAGAATTGGAAAGCTAAGGTGACAAAAAAGTGTTTTGACTGACTGAATGTCGACGAAAAGCGACAATTGTTTTTCTCTCTACTATCGCATCCTGATGACGTCAGGCTTTTAAATAAAGGCACCGACCACAATAAACGTTTCATATCCGACCACCGAATTCCAATAACGACGCACCAAATCCCACGGCTTCAGATTTCGGCGTGACATATCTAATCGGCGCCGTCAGCGCATATCGCTGGCGAAATTACGTTTGTTTTATAACTCTGATTTGAAGCGGCATTCACAAAGGGAGATAACTTATCGATATCGACTATCAACTTAAACTCGACGTTATGATGGTTGTAATTTTTCGTGTCGAACATGAATTTCGATGTGATAAGGTACGGTCTGCAGATAAGAAGTCAGGGCGCGGATGTTATAATGAAATGTTTTTTACACTAAAATGCTAATATCCATATAAACGATGTTAAATGTGTTTTATAGAAATTAAAATCAGTGGAATAGTAAATTCGTACAAGCCAACAGTTACAAAATGTCTACGAACATGACTAAACGGGTTTAGAGACGAGTGTTGTAGAACGCTTGCACTTGGCTTGCTTAAGGCCAAATATCAAATGTGCTACTGTTCAGTTATTCTATGTCTAAGGACATATAATAGTAATTTGCATATGTTGCTGTACTAATGCTGCGAGAGAGGAGTAACGTTTTTAAGCGGTTATGTTAATTGGTACGAGAAGTGAATATCTTTTGGTGTCAAGGTTAAAAGTAATATTGTAATTTTTTTTTTGCTAACGCTACATTGACTTAGCCCGTTTCCCGGTGCATTGTAAATCCGATTTGGACATGTGTACCTTAGTAAGCAAACATTAGGTACAAGATAACGCTGACTTGTTTGGTATGATTGTACCAACTGTGGTCTACGAGAGTTTTACTGTTTAAGTTATGTTAAATATTCAAGCCTTACTAACTCAGAAGTGATTTAGTTTGAATACAAACAGAAGTCAAATTTACAGAATGAGAATGAGGGACTGTTGCCAGAAAAATTCAGATCATACTGTCTTTTACTAATGTGCTTCTTTCTTTAACCTGATGAAGACTATTTTTTTTGGTTATGTAGTTGGCTATGATGGATTTAGATACAGCTTATATCAATTTTTTTTAATTTTTTGAGTTTATTAGTCATGAAGTCGCTGTATGTAAATAAAAATAAGCTATTTTTATTTACTTACATACAGCAATTTCTTGATTCAGCCTTTAACGTATTACATGCGATAGATTTGATTTGAAAATTTAAAGATGTATGTGGCTTGTATAGCGATAATAAACCCATTTCTCTCTAAAAGCTTGATGGTGCTCATTGGAACTCTTTTGGAGTTTTACAGTGCTATGGAATCGAAAAAAAGTTGAATATAAAATTGTAACCAAATCATATGTTTTTTCTCCTAATTACACATTTTAATTTTTTCACTGGACATCGACTGAGCAAAATTGCTCGGTTTACCTTATGGATATGGTATTAATAATTAAAGTTTGATTTACTCCAGTATATATTATACAGTATATAAGTGTATCTCGTTCAGTTCATCCTTTCGGCGAATAATAATAAGCATTAACTGTTAAATTTTATTAACATTTTGACTGGTAACATGATTATTTTGTAAATGCACGAATGTATTTATTTAAACTAATGAGGAATCTCCTAACATCTTACATAAACTAAGTATAGTTTTTAAGATGTGTAATTTAAATTGTGAAATGTACTTTTATTATGTAATAAATAAAAAATAAATAAAAAATAGTTTATTCTTATGAAGCTAAGATATTTGTATAAATTTGAGTCATTCATTATGGCAATTATATCTATGGGAATTAAGTTATTACCTCTGATGGGGTAGATATCCTGGCTGTGCACTGGAGGAGAGGCCAGTCGGGGCTCAGGACGGCTTGGGGCTCCCCAGAGGGAATGGCACAGCCCGTTCCGTAGGGCTTCGCTGGCTGATAGACCTGAAGACAAAGAAAGTACAGTCAATAGTTTCCAATATATTATTTTAGCTGAGAAGAAAGCCAGTTTCTTCATGGCTTCGACTTTTGAGAACATGATCGTTTTTTTGTTAAATTATCGAATAATCGGATGGCCTGCCTGGTGTTATGTGGTAACCTTTGCCCATAACAATCAATGTGACTTTGATCTTTCACCTCCCTAGGTATAAAAAGACCCAAGTCGTATCGTATGCGCCCGTAACCCTGAAACGTGAAGGTTAAATATCTCATGTTCCCGGAATTTCACCGGCAACCACACCCTTCAAACCGGAACACAGTAATGCGAATGCATGACTGCTAGGCGCCAGAAATGGGTATGGTGGCAGTACTTGGACGAACTTGGTATAAGGTCTGCTGCTACTTCTTTAAAAAAAAACTTAAAATTCTTCGATATGGATGAACTTACATAATCCAAATCGCTTTCACAAAAAAGTTCTCAAAAACTAGCTCATTCCAGTTAAAATCACATTACTCTAAAAGTTAATAAGAGGTTATGGCATGCATGTCCCATAGCCACCATGACTCATAATTGACGCGGGTCAGTATGAGGAAGTGGCTCTGACGATTAATTAATGAATTTGTCATGTGTCAATTAATCATATTTTAATCGTTTAATGTGGAAAATCATTTTTAGCCCATTTTGTATGTTAAAATTTTTCAATGAATATGTAAGTAAATTTTACCCGCGGCATTATTATTAATTATTAATTAGTATATTTATTGTATTTTTATGATCTTTTTTTAAAATATAATCGAGATATTTTTATATACTCTAATTTTAATATTGTTTACTTTTGTTTATTTTAGAATAAGTACCTATGTGTGTATGGGTTCATTGTTACCTGAAATAAATAATTTATTCTTTATTATTATTATAATTCGCAACTACGTAAAGTCTCGATTTCCACACGGAAAAAATTTTGTTTGCATGATTTGTTAAATATATTTAATCCGTGTTGTTTTTGCGGTCGCTATTTTATGCGAACAAGACAAAAAAATCGTCGTTTGGGGGTGGCCAGTTAAATATATAATAAAACGGTATTTAAAGTATTAATTTATTTATGCGATAAAGTTACTGAACAAGCAAATCACCCACCTGGTGTTAAGCGGCCCATAACAAGCAATACGACTTGGGTATTCCTCCACTTAGGTACGACAAGTCCAAAGTCGCATCGTATGCGCCTGTAACTGCATTGTACGAGTGCCTGTGCCACTAAAATGACCCAATAGAGTCTTATTTTATTCTGCATCATATTTACTTGCACACGTTCTCAGTAAAGTTGTCACCCAGTTAACAATCCAATTGAATGTTTGTCTTATCAATGAAGTGGTATGTCTTGATTTGCCTCCGCAATCACTTTCTCAGCGCGTGATATGTGGCATCACATTGATTTTAAACTTTATGATAACTAGCTATGGCTCAGTTATGGTAAACGAGACCCAGAGATCTACATGATTATAATTAACTATTCCTGGAATATGAAAGTGGTAAAAGCATTCCTGCTCTGTAAACCTTACCCATACCATTTCATGAGTAAACTAAACATTAGTATGAAATATGGCGTGATATGTGAAAACTACGAGTGATTCTATACATTACGACTATCAGTGTTTGCCCACCGTCTTATAAAAATCCATATTTTTAAGATAATAAGCATTGACACTGTCTTAAGCTGTCATAAATTTATAGATCACTGTTTGAGAGCCTGTGATTACGACATTATTTATGACGTAGGTCATTGTCATTTTGTGTATGTCATTGTCATTGGTATGAATTTATCGAGACTGAATTTTGAACAACCTCCCAGCTCAGTTGGTAGTAACACTGCCTTCTGCGCTATTCCAGGTTCCATTCCCACTCAGGACAAATATTTGCATGGCTAGATGATGTTTGATTTTCGTCTGGGTGTCAATATTAATTATATGTTGTATTTCCAAAAAAAAGTAAATAATCAGTTGTCATGATGTAAGCTATGCTTTGTTTACTTTGGGACTAGATGACGCTGCGTGAAATATGCACCAATATTTATTTATTTATTATTTATTTTTATATTTGAATAAAGTAAAACATGTTACACGACTTTGCCAAAAGTGTTTCAATTCTAGTAGAAATAGTTTTATGAGGATTATCGATAAGGGTTTAGCAAAACAAATGTGTTTAAGTAATCACAACGATTGCTACAAGATAAAATAATAACAGATACGGTGTCCGCACATATTTCTGTGGAATATATGTTTTTACTTATATATATATATTCACGCCTTTTCCCCCGAAAGGGAAAGCAGACCAGAATGGCACTTTCCACATTGTGGGTTACATCGAGGCAACGATGACGTATCGAGTGGTAAGCTGCTAATATTTTCCCACGAATACTCAGCTCACACCTTCCTTTAGTATTTAATTTCTTAATAACCCAACAGCTAGTACAAATCTTATATAACGTATTACACATATAACACATCTGGCGACAAGCACGTTAAAAATTGATTGACAACATTCAATGTATCAAATTAATACAAGGACTACAAAGCTTCGTATATAATTTATGACGCAAAATATCTTCATATCTGTAAAATAACTTGGGGCTTAAATTCAGGTTATCCGCCAATTCAGTTCCATAATAAAAACGAGTCTCATCGTGAAAGGATTATTTGATTTTTATCTTTATTGCACTCTTAATGGTTAAATTACACTCTTACGAATATAAATCCCGGTTAAAATTTGACATGAAGAAATCAGCACGTGACACTTTTTTATTCTAGTACAAGTCAAGAGAATACAAAGCAAGATCTATAATAAAAAAAAAATATAGATAATGTAACATCAGAGTATTGTTATTTTGATAGCAAATATATCTTGTTTTTACATTATTACGACTGAAATGCGTTTATTTTTCCGTATATGCCTTCTAGCCTAATTGTCTAAGCTACGACGTACTTCGGCACAACAGATTACCCGTTGCAAAAACGATCAGCGAGATTACTGATTCACAATTGTACCAATTCACTTCAAATTGGTTTTTACATTTTCAAGATCATACTTAGATATATAAATAGACAGACTGTTTGACCGAATGTTTTGCTCGACCTTTCAATAATGACTATCCAATGGTCAATTTTTCTAGTTTTTTTTTGTCTTAGATTGCTTTTTTTGTAAAAATTTCATTATCTTACGTGTCCATTGTTGAAAATAAAATTATGTCTGTGTCAAAATAAATAAATTTTCTTTCTTTCTTTCAAATTGCTACCACTTGGATGAACACTAGTATTATTAAATCCGCTAAGATCTAATAAATGGATGGCAAAGATGAGTCGCTACAGCCCGTCGCTTCCCTCCGTCACAGGAAGCGATGTCACAATTGGCGTCATCGTCAATTCAATGATTAGCTCGCGGCCGGACGACAGTCATTGATTCTTGCGCCGGCGCCGTTCGGCTTGCCTTTTGTTTTTAACTCACTCACTGACTCACTTCTGGAGACCGTGGTGGTCCAGTGGTACTGACCCCGAGTTCTAATCCGGAGGTCACCGGTTCAAATCCCGACGTGCACCTATGAGTTTTTCGATTGGAAGATTTATGTGCCCAATACCACGTTCTCGAAACGGTGAAGGAAAACATCGTGTGGATACCGTAATGTCCTAACTAAAAATTCGAAGCCATATCTCAAGTGCACGAAAGAAGCCTCTTTGAGGCGCACTTAATATTCACCACACGGGAGAGAACCAGTGACTCGAATAGAAGACTGACTCACTGATCCAATAGATTACACTTATAAATATAGCTTCTGGATTCCAAATGACGGTTTTGCTATTTGCGGCAATTGTTTCAATCAAAATGTTTGAACTCTGTTCCTTAGTTTTGAGTGATCTATTTTTGTATTTTTAGTGTAGAGCTAACTATAATCTGTTGATCTACAAATGATTGGAATATCCAAAGTTCCTCAAATGATTTTGGCATTCTGAAGGATTTATTCGTAATTATCCCATATTCTTAAATAATCTATTATCTATGTATATAAACAATAATATAGTTACTTTCGTGTCATAATCCTATGTGTCCAAGGATCTTTTTGTATGTGATGTAAGTGAAAAACGAGCTGACGGTTCACGTGATGATCAGTAACGATATTTGCTTTGCGCAGCAAAACGAAAAAACCTACTTCATCACCATTTTTCCAGTTATTTCGATTATAAAACCAAATGACAGAACCGATTTTAATGAAGTTCATATGGGACCAATCTTAAAAATAAAAGAATTTTCCGAATCAGCTTATAAATGATGGAGAACCGATGTAACAAACATAAAAACCACAGAATTGAGAACCTCCTCCTATTTTTGAAGTTGGTTAAAAATTTAATCTTTCACCTAATGTATATAATATCATTTATTACACTTATACCCTATTACTGTACGATTTGTATTCTGACAAGCTTGTATTCTTACAGATTCACAACTATACGAACACATCGTGATCTCCCTATATCACGGTTCCACACTTGACATTAGTTGGGTCGCCGTCCTGGCGCCACCGAATCGCTCTCTTCCTTCGCACCGGCACTGATTGTCCTTGCTCTTATCGGCTTTATCCTGTTCTGAGATGTCCGTCCCCTGTAGAGGTACCTACCACAGATTACATACTGCTGCAACGTATTTTATGGAGTTTGAGGTCAATATTAGATTCTTTCCAATCTATTTATTGCTTCAAAAAGTAGTGGTTTTTAACCAGGGAAGACTGTTTTTTTTAGGTCATTTTTGTTTACGCATTTTTCTAAATTCTAGTTAAATATAATACTTTAGTAAATTTTATGTGAATCCGATGCGACTTGGGTCTTGTCGTACCTAGTAGGGGAGGACTCAAGTCGCATCGGTTGTTATGGGACGATGTTACCACTTAACACTAGGTGGGCCGTCGGCTCGTTCCGTATCTCAATCATATAAAAAAAAAAACTTAAAACGTGTAATATCAGTAATTACAATCTAGTTTCACAATATAACCATGGAATAAGAAGCAACATTGCGATGAGACTAATAAACACCTCGATAGTACCTAAGTAGTGCAGGCGCCGGCAATTACGTCGCCCCACTCGACATCCGACCGCGACGCGCCCAGTTCCTCATACGAGGAACAAATTGAGTGAAACTATACACTTATTATATCAATAAACTTGATGATTTTGATGAATATTATGTAAGATTTGAAGGGGACCAATATAAGTGGCATACTCTTGTATTTTGCATGATTTTCTAGCTTTACTGTTAACTTTAATGATGTTACTCTAAACAAAAAAGTAACGATGACTAGATGAATATCCGAATGATATCAATGAAATAAAGTAATGTATTATGATAAATCACAATCGATCAAAGTTGTCGTGTTTAGAACAAACAAATTTAGAAATGAAGAAAATAACATATTATTACGACAAACATTATTTTATTCCAATTTTGATTTAATTTATGGATCACATTTAAATTATGGACACTATCTTTCCAATTTCTTGAAGAAATGAGGTGGTAATTGCAGTAAGTGACAAAATCTGTCATAAAATCTACAACTGCTTGCACTCGTCTGTAAAAGTTTGATCTCTGATCCGGCACGCCTATCACATGACAACTTCACTTTCACGTTATTATGACAGCTGGCATACACACGGACTTTGCCTTTTCAGCAATCGCACCCATTTTAACTTCGTAAATTGCATCACATTTTGACACGATATTTGATATCTACTCGAATGGTAATATTCAGTTGCAAACTTCACCTGTAATTCGTCACAAATTACACAAAAATGTCTAAAACGACAGTCGTCAAACTCGTATGCCCTAAGCTTTGCTAGATAGTGCACATGACCACCAATATAGATTGCGTTATCGCTAAAGGACACTGCGTGAACCGTACAGTTGTGACTCAAGACAATACCGCTTTATTGAATGCCCATCAATGGGGCCGAGTTCATTCATTAGTTGTAATAAGCTTTGTACTCGATGAGTTTGCTGGGACAGAAAGGGTTTGGAGAGGAGGTTCCTTTTTTTCACTTTACTTTTCTGTCACCGTTAAAACGAAATATGGGTAAGATTTAATGCCTTTAATCCTTTCTGCCAATAAAAAAATATCCAAAATTTTAAGGGACTTAGCAGAAGGAACAATATAGCGATAAAATTGTAGCATAAATGCATCGTAAAAAGAAGTTACAATAAAAAGACGAAAGTGACGATGATAATGAAATAGTTATTTTAAATATATAACAACTTCATGTGCAAGCTTGCGAATTTTTAACGTCAATAAGAAAAATATCAACAAGTTAAATGTGTAATGACTCTTTGATGGGGGTTTTACAAGGGGGAAGGGAAATGTGAAAATCAAAATGAATAATATTGAGGTGACGAATAGCACTACTAAAATAAAAGAAGAAATACTAAAAGATTAAAACTATCAAGGGAACAATAACAGTTTTTCAAAATTGTTGACATGTTTCAATAACAGGAGTTTTCGGACAGAAGGATAGAGTGCCAGATAAAAATTCTAGTTTTTGTAATCTTCAAAACAACCTCCTAGGATAAAGTGTTATTAAACAGATTAGTAACCATTAAATTCAGTGGCATACAGAAGCGATCAATTCATCTCTAAGGTTTCAATCATCTAATCCGGGTGTCGAGTTACGATGCGAGCGTATGGGTGGTCAGCCGAACAGTGCACTATTGTCATCCACAACCAACCGACTGACCAATCTAGAATACCGAACGGAAACCGATTACAGTCAGCATTCACAATAGACAATATGCATCTTAGAACGCAGATTTCTTTGAAAAAAGCGTCGTATTATAAAGTTTTTAAGCATGTACAACTAGAGTAGAAATGGGCCGTGACTGGTTTTGTCGTCGATAAGTTTAATTTCTGGGGCTTTTAGAAACCAGAGCTGTCAAACAATTACGAAAAGTAGTTAAAAAGGATTCTATTAAAAAGGCAGTACACGTGAATTTCATTTAAATATCGTATGAATAATTTCAAAACATGTTTTTGCATCGTGATTACAAAAGTTATTTTGCAGATTATGTAAAAAATGTTTCTCTTTATGTTTTTTTGCAGAAGTCTTCATATTGCCTAATTTTTGTGAATGATACGAAATGCACATTTCCTGTAACCAATCTTTTAGATAATGTCAAAATTCCGTCAAAAGTCGCTGTTATTTTTTTTAACAAGTGAGTGATCCAGCTCTGCATAACTGAGATAAACAAATGCTTTTAGTTGAATGCGTTATCGTTGGTGACAGGCCGTCTACGAAGCGGGCCTTATCATCCCAGCATACAGGCTCATTGTGGCTATTCAAAGATTCCTTCATTTTTAATGACCAAGCATGCGGGTTCGCCTAAGGTCGCGCCTTCCTGAGCACTGGATTATTAGCAGAATTTTATACACATTTCGATAACAAAGTAATACTTAATTGGGTTCTAGGAAAAGGAAGTTGCTGATTAGGTGCGATATTTCAACAAACAGTAGTTAATTGTGTTGTTCGCAACAAAATCGGTGCTGGTGCCGACTGTATGATTGTGGTTTCAGTGCTGAAAAATACATATTTACAAAATTTAATTAGGCTACACCAAACAGGAAACATATTCTGAAATAAAAATGAATATTCTTCTACGTTTTGAAAAAGTTATATTTAATTTAAGTTTGTTTACGCACAAACGCTGAAATATTTAATTCATATATATAGAAGGTTGTAGTATTTTGGATTGTTTACTGGTGGTATTGCACGGCGTGAAGCAGAATGATACTGATAATAATAATAATAATAATAATATTGTAATATTTGTTTGTATATAAAATCATTTAATGTTAGAAAAAAATTCTATAATTTTTGTATGATCAATAAAAACTTTTCAGTTCTGTTTTGCTTTGCTATCATTCAGTAGCACTTCACTAATCTAGATTTAGGTATTCAGGAGTCTGGTTGACTCATTGTTTGTAACAAGTCCCATTAAATCTAAACTAGCTCGTTCCCACGTCCCCGCCTACACTGAGATGTAGCTAATGTCTGTGACTAATGCCATGTCCGAGTTTCCTCCGATTTATCTTTGAGAAACTTTTACTTCATTGATTTAAATAAAAAATTACAGCACTGAAAGTATTCAAACAATATACGAATATCGCGAAAAAATGGAGTGTTCCTTACGCAGATAAAATTAAAGTTCTATGTCCAAGTAACTCAAAAACACAAACTTATTTATTGTCGAAGACTTTACGATTCCCACACAAGTTCTTATGAGCTGATACACTGCTCAGGAATACGGAATAGCTCAGTTGGTAGTACAAAATGCCTTCTGCGCTGTAGATCGTGGGTTGGATTCCCACCCATGACAAATATTTAGGTGACGAACATAGATGTTTGTTCTGTGTCTGGGTGTTAATATAAATAAATAAATATTGGTGGACATTTCAGATATATGTATTATATGTATGATTAGATATAAGTATAGTATTATATCAGTTGTCTGGTTCCCATGTTAGCTTAATTTGGGGCTAGATGGCACTGTATGTATCTGACAAGTTTTATGTTATAAAATATGAAATGTTAGCGACTGTAACGCGTGACGTGTGCGTGACGAATCATGACCTATTTTCACCACTTCTAATCACCCATTTCGGGCATCGTCTGGCCAATGTCTAATCAAGTGTAGCAGGTTCCCACGAGGCACGGCTCCTACGCGTGTTAGTCACCACTCATCTGTCAGTTAATTGATCTAGCTACGAGAATTAAATCGTGGTACCAATGCTATGTGAATATTTCGCGATGAAAACGACCTTCATGGCAGCTCCATTCACGTCTTTAATGGTGTTTTAGGAGGTCCTTTTATTTGGTTCAGTCTTCTCTTGTCGTCGACTGGCCCCAGTTAGTGGTAACCCTCCTTCTACGCTGTAGGTCGTGGGTTCGATTCCCACCCAGGACAAACATTTGTGTGACGAACATAGGTGTTTGTTCTGTGTCTGGGTGTTGCGTGAAATGTCCACCAATATTTATTTATTTATTTTAGTCTTTTTATGTCCCATGGCAAGGGAGTCTGCTGTTAGCCCTCAACAAACGAGATTAAATGACCGGTTAGTCACCAGTTTTATGTCAGTTAATTGATCTCGGAAAATTAAACCGTGGTTCCAATGTTGTGTACATATTTCGCGATGAAAACGACCTTCGTGGGATGAATGAATTAAAATACTTTATTGTATACCATAAAACACAATCAAAAGTGAGAATTATATAAAATATACTATATAATTATATTAAAATTTGCGTCATATCGCGCGATCTAAAGTTTTTTTGAATGAACGGTGTATCAAACCGTTTAAATTACATTAAAAAAAAATATGAAGGCGCACTAAAGTTCATAAGTAAACAGTATCTAAAATAATAAATAGACGAGATGTAGATGTACGTAAATAATATAAAAATTAATTTTTGAAAAATATGATCGTAATTAAAAAATGAAAAATATTTCGCTATCTTATCGGACCATCGGGATATCCATTCCATCCAAGAGTATTTGTTAAGGTAAGGCTGGCAAGGAAGGTTGGCTACCTTCAAATTCTTGTTATTGCCACACAAGCCTACTAATAACAAGCGAGAGTGACAGTGTCATGTGTTCAGTCGTACGTCAGTAAATTGATCAAGGAAAATTAAATAGGAAATGTTTTAGCCTATTCATTGAAAATGGCTTTCAACGAATCTGTGTTTATGTCGATGGATTGTGTTGGTTACAGTATATGGTGGTTTATGCTGCCGGCTTTTCTCGACATGCGAGTGTGGAAGGGTGCATTAACTTTCAAAACGGGTAGTACTCGTCAGAATCACCATACAATAATATACTTGCAAAAATAATGTTTTGGGGGCCCACGTTGCTCGCGTCCGTAGGTGATAACCCTTTGAATCCCTACACGTGTCCCCCGGGTGGTGCGAAAGGAGCAACCCAAATTAGCAGTAGAACTTGTGCCAAGTTCGCCTGGTGTAGTACTGCCACCGCACCTGGTAATCTGCCGCCAAGCAGTGATGCACTCGTGTTGCTGTGTTCCGCTGGAAGGGAGTGGGTGCCGGTGAAATTGCAGGCGCATCTGACGTAACATCCCTGTCTCAGGGTGATGGACGCTACGCAATGCGTATCTCATACTTTGGAGAGGAATTGAGTGGTATTGCTGTTGTCTATGGGCGGCGGTTACCCCTTAAAAGAAGAGGGCCACCCGAATCAAATAAAAAAAATGTACTGAAATGACATATTCAGGATATAGATAAAACACACCACTAGGAGTATTAAAGCAAGCACCAAACAATCGGTTACCCATAAACTGGAAAAGAAATAGTCGGTCAAACGATTAAATTGTACAATCTAATGGCATCGCCTGATTGTCGTGCGAACGGCAGATCGGGTTAAGAGGTGTTAATTGTACGAGATTGAATGTTTTCTCAGGGCAGAATCTCAATTGGACGCAATTGTACAGCAGCATTTTGTTACAACTCTTTGGTTTTCATTCCAGTGTTTAGGAGCAGTTTCAGATGGTCGCGCGACGGCGCGGCGTGCGATTTTGATACGCGCGACCGGGCGAGCACGTTAACGATTTTCTTGACCCTTTTCAATCTCTATGCGTAGTCGCATTCGTCAATTGTGCGCCTTCTACTACTAACTACTAGTGTGGTGAAAAGGTTATAGTGTGCGTCAAAAAGGCTCATATCATTCACAATCGCGCCACTATCTGAACTTAGCTTTAAAATAGATTTTAGTTAAAAAAATTAGTTTAATTCTCTTATTTGGTTTCAAAGTTCATGCTATTTAGCTTCAGATACTGCATTTTTTTATATATTCCTTTTTCCATAGAGCAGTTTCTCTAAATAATTCTAACTCTAACAAATAACAATGACGTCTTAACTAGTTTTCACCCATTTGGTAAAATTAACCACATTTGAAGGTAAAATTTTATATAAATATTGATTGAATACATGATAGTTTCCTCGTCATTGTACCAGTAGATCAGCAAATCATAGCAAATTTTAAGTCCAGCCAATCCTATATTAATGATTGAGGAATTCAAAATCAGTTTGTTGTGTATTATCCTGTTTTTCTTTACCTACAAAGTGATATGCGATACAATTTTGTCATAAATTAACTATTGATATATTTCGCACATACTTTTTGCCAAATTTGAAATTTGTATACATTATTTAAAAAACTTAGTCAAAATATTAACAACTTCACGTGTGTGCAAAATTTCACCTTTATTGGTTCGGTTTTATTTTTGGTTAGAAATTCAGTTGTTAGATATTACCAACATAATAATATGTGAATTATTTACAAGTCAACCACACTTTATTCTTGAAATAAATTGAATTGAAATTATTCCCCCCACACTTGATAATGCGACGCAAAAGTTGAAGGAACAGATCACTCTGTGATGATTGCTTTGAGTTTTGTTACAATCTTTTGGGGCTTTTGTGATGGCTCTTGGTCCATCTTTCATTAAATCTTCTCTAATTCTAGAACGATCTAAAAATCTCCATTGACCGGCAAATAAATAATAATCAACCAATTATTCACTGTCTATTGGTCTGATCTGCGCCGCCGACTTTGATGTCATCGGCTTTCGCAACCCAATTGAGTACAGGAACATCTAATAGGGTTAGGATTTTAAGCTCTGGGTCAATGAGGTTGGATTGGCTTTTCCTCTAAATCATTTGTGAATTGTGTCATCGGTATAGATATTTTCGAAGACCCGCGGTTCAAAATTGACTTTGGTATTGGATTGGTAGTAAAACGAATTAATTAATAATAAGTTCAAAATAAACAAAATTTCTTTGCTTATAAATATAATGGAACTTACGAGAACATTTCCATCGTATCATACGTAACCACAATAGAAATGCATCAGGTGATGCTTATTGCGAGACTTAAATTCAATAGAATTTCAGTAAATTTGACGTAATTTACCACGACGTCCATGAATTGAAAAATTTACACATTAAAAAAGTTGCAAGCTAATCCAAGTGAAACCTTTGTCACCACCCAAAAATCCTGCGCAATCAACTAATCAACTGCTTGTTGGACCAACCGCTTCAAAGGGCCATTAATTATGAATTTGGCCCGCTAATCGCCTCACACGAATAAGGGATTTGCAAACGCCACGTGCGACCCATTACCCTAATGGGGACCCTGGAATCTTTCTCCTTTTATGAGGGTTTTGAATCTTGATTTTGACTGACAAATGAAAGGGATAACGTGCAATGTAAAAGCAACCTTATGATGTGAAAATAAAGATCAAATTTCTCATGATCTTGCGTAGAGTAAGCTCCGTGGAGTAACCATCAGAAGGAAGCTGGATAAGATTATAGGAAAAGCAGCAATTTTATAAGGGGAATTGTGCCACAAGAATTACAACAGTAATATGCAAACATCAGTTAAAAATATGATCCATAGGAATGCGGAATATGAATGATATTAAATGCCGCATCTATCTCATGTGCCTGTAATTTCATGACTACACGTATCCACACCACACCACAACCACACCTTTCAAACCGGAACACGAATACGTTACTGCTTGGCGTCAGAAATGGGTATGGTGGCAGTACTTTCCCGGCCGAACTTGGCGTGAGTTCTACTGCTCTTATATTTTAGTCAGATATTTTGGTTTAAGAAGAACGCTTTGTTTTAAAAATCTCGTCGACGTTGAATCCTGGTATTTGGAGTGTAGTTTTAGTTTTCTTAAAGGTACGACGTTACGAGTAAATCCAGAATCATGAGCATAGAAATTAAAACCAAGTTGCAGATATCTTAACAGGTTGGCGGCTATTTCGATATGCTTTCGGCTTCCAACAACCACGTCACTGAATTCAATGATGGTTCCACGCGATCCTGTCATAAAATCATGACTTAATAGTCACAATGTTGCGCGTGAGAATCGGATGTCGGATGTAACCAAGGACGAGCATTCGTCGTTTTGTCCACATGTGCGTCTGGCGAATGTACTTGTTTTGTATTTTGTTGTGGTGCTGTAACAGTCTGTTAATGATACGCCTGCTACTCGTAATTCTGGTTCTGAATGAATTCATCTGGCGTGCAGTGTCTTCTTAGTGTTTTGAAACCATCAACATTGGAGTCGTATTTACATATTGGTGGTATATTGAGTTGTGCTTGAAAGTATTCGTATATCACTCAAATGTTGACCATAGAACTAGATATATATAGAGGATCACTAAGTGTCTTTCTATTAAGGATTTTGTTTGAAATATTTTCTGAAAATATGTTATTACTCCAGATTATTATTACTATCACCGTTCCTTCTGGTATTCAAAAGTGATCAGACTTTTTGTGTGAGATAGGCTCAGCTGAGCTGCGAGGCCAGTCAGTCTCTTCTTAGCTCTATTTCTTAATGACAGTACCAGCCGCCATGTTTATACTAAGTCATACGTGGAAATCAAAAACGGGAGGTACAAATCGCACGTGCCGGTGATCGCAGCGAACGCCGCGGTAATCGGTTTAGGTGCGACGCGCGTTCGGAAATTAGATCTCCATGTGGATGATGGATCGGACGGTCCAAATCACGAAGCGACGCATAACTACTCGACGGGCCTCATAGCTCAGTTGGTAGTAACTCTACCTTCTGCGCTGTAGGTCGTGGGTTCGATTCTCACCCAGGCATTTGAGTGACGGATATTGGTGTTTGTTCTGTGTCTGAGTGTTGATATTATAAGTATGTATATACAAAAAAAAGTATTTTATGTATTATATCAGTTGTCTGGTTCCCATGATATAAGCTATTTACTTAGCTTACTTTGAGTCTAGATGGCGCTGTGTGAAATGTCCACCACTATTTATTATTGATTTATTTAGTTGCGAGGGTACGTATTGTAGTAGAACAAATATAAGAGGTAAAAAACATTTTTAATATTTTTTTAATTAAGTTCGTGACGTCATGTATTATAAGCTTGCCTGAAAACCAGCGCCGCTACCAGCATGCTGGGTTTATATCTGCAATGTTAGGGAATGGCATCTTGCTGAGACGGAGACCCATTTGACCACGCCATGAACAAAAGCTAATTTATTTTCATTTCACTGTTTATGTATGTGCGAAATAATATTCTATTCTCTTTACTAATGTTGTCATCTCATAACTATCCCCAATTACCATGGAAATCCCATCTTTCGCGACAGTGCGCATAGTAGGAATTTATCTCTGTTATGTAATGCTTTTACGACTTTTAGTGCAATGTGTAATCGGAAATTGAATACTTTCAATACTGCAAAAACTCTACTTTGGCTACAATTATTAACAGTCATGCTTTTGCAAATATATATTTCCTAGCCAAATTCTGCAGTATCAATTCTGTTGTAATGGCTGTGAATGAAAATGTTTTTCGAATAGCATACTCGAAAATTTAGGAGACCCTTTAAAATTTTGTTATGTTAATGATTTGTGTTGTTCTCGGGATTGCGTGTTTGTGTCGTGTAAGAAAGAAAGAAAGACAAATATATTATTTGCGGCACTAAGCTTACAAAGAACAAAAAACAAATACGTAACTAAATATTATTAATTAAACTATAATATTGTATAGAAGTTGTAACTATGTTAATAAATTTAAGTAGCAGTAGGACTTATGCCAAGTACGTCCTGGGAAGTACCGCCACCATAACCATTTCAACCGCCAAGCAGTAATGCAATAGCCTTACTGTGTTCCGGTTCGAAAGGTGCGGTTGCCGGTGAAATTACAGGCAAATGAGACATTCCATCTTCACGTCTCAGAGATACGGGCGCAAACGATGCGACTTGGTTATTCTTGTACCTAAGTAGGGGACCCATGCTGTATTGCTTATAATGGGCAGAGGTAACCACTTAATACCAGGTGGGCCATCTGCATGTGCCGTAAATTTATCGTATAAAAAATCGTATTTGTACAAGTAATTAACGTAAATAACGCAGGTATTTTTATTGGCCTTTCGTAGTCTATTTCTCTCTCCTAAATGATAATACCACACAATCTCATTAAAATCAATGTCTGGTTGCGTGGCGTAGCGAAATAATGGCAAACCCAATAACAGCCGGTGTTCGATCAGGCAAATCCGATTATTCCCGGGATCAGATGTCTCTTGGAAATTACCCGAACGGGATTATATCCTCTTAGATATTAATTGTTTTCTGTAATCTGTACAGAGAGATTTTTCTTTTACTGTCCCAGTGTTGAGCTTTGAATTAATGTCAGTTGTAAAGGATATCATGGTAGTTTAATACCTATCTACTAAAAATAAAAATATTACAGACAAAAATGTAAGAAGGAAAAATATTATAGTGGCTGAAGGTTTTCTGTCCATTAAAAAGTATGTAAATTAACTGAAAAATATAATTTATTATTAGCATTCTTTCAGTTGTCTGTTCCCCATACTACAAGGTATGCTTAATTTGAGGCTAGGTGGGCGTTGTGTCCGCTTATATTTATAATACTTATTATAATCATCCATATATTATTATTATTTATTATATACAGGCCTCACAGCTCAGTTGATAGTAACTCTGCCTTCTGAGCTGTAAGTCGTGGGTTAGATTCCCAACCAGGACAAATATTTGTGTGACGAATATTGATGTTTGTTCGGTGTTTGGGTGTTGATATGTATTTATTTACATACAAAAAGTATATACCTATTCTATCAGTCACCTGGTTGCCTAGTACAAGCTATGTAGGGCTAGATAGCGATGTGTAAAATGTCCACCAATATTTATTTATTATTTTTTCCTTCTCGGATCCCGTGAAACGGTAATGTAATATTTCCTTTCCATTGTTGTGGCTAGGGTATGATATTTAGTAATATTTTTAATGCAATTATTAATTACATACTTTTATTTTATGTATAAATTAATATTTAGTGACTAAATCTGGTGCAATTTAGACAATGCATTAAGCGTACTTATATCATGCAATCGACTCAAACTTTTTTTTATTAAACATGATTTACCTCCAATATAAAAAAAAATGCGTTGTCTGTACGACAAAGCGCTTAAAATGTTAAAATCATTTTCAACGCCCAAATCAGATCAACTTTTTCTTTTTGGCGCATAATCCCCATCAAAAGGAGCGGGACGGTATCAGAAAAAGACCAGCCACTCATCAGGGGCAGTGGAAAATTGAAAATTAATATTTCATCTCTCCTTTGTACGTATCGGCCAGTCCGCCTTTGACCAATCAGAATGAGTGCGGTGTGAGGATACAAAAGTGGCGAAAGAGTATCTACTAGGATATTGATGACTCAAAACTTATATGTAAACTCTTTATGGGTGTAAGGGATGACCTCATGAGTAGCTTGCGAAAATAAAGATAATTTTAACACACAAATTTTTCCAAGTGAGTAAAGAACCGAATGACATGGTTAAAGGTGTTTTAGTATTAGACGGTTTTGATAAAAATCATCAATTTTCGGATCGATCAAGCATATTATTAAGAAAATAAGTGCAGATTTTTAATCAACAAACACACCTAGTAAATAAAGAACTAATATGAAAAAAAAAATTGTTATGCATGTGAACTTCCCAAAATATGTGGTGAAAACGGACACCATTAAATTTGTATTTCCTTATTGTCGAAACCAGCATATTACACTATCCAAGAAATTCCAATACTTGATATAAGGTAATATTTTTTTCAAGAACCACGTTTTGAGATTACCTATATAGTTACCTATAGGAAGAGGCTTCTACTTAGTTCCTTACTTCTACTTTATAATTTCTATGAGGGAATATAATATTTTTATTCCTATCGAGCTTATATTTTTTATACCTCTGTCATGTTCCCGACATGTTTCGTAGCAAACGTCTTTGTATTTTTAAATGGTATTGTTAAACATACTTTCAAAGTATGGGCTAGTTGTGTATATGTTACGCAGTAAAATATTCAAATCATGCAATTTTCCAATTAGCGCAGCCCCACGTGATCCCGTAATCAATACGGCTGTCAAATGGAACTTAATTGTCGCTTGCCCCTGACAAATGATCAGCTATATTGTTATTACTGTGCTGCGCCAACCAACAATGCAGCCAGAGTTTAATAGATTAACCATCTTTATTACTTTGATCTGTAATATAGACTATCTATAATATACTTGATATAATTATAACTATTTCAAATATTTATTTACGTCTTAAAATCACTATTTATGTCAAAATTAAAAAACTTAGTATCCCTCCTATTCTTAACTTTGGTAGCATGTTATTTTATTCGGTACATACAGAAATTTCAAAATTGTATTTTATATTGAATAAATTAGATATATTAAATAAAAAAAAAGTTTTGGTGTGTCAAAATTTTTCAGTTGTAATATATCAGGCGTCCTTACGAACTAAGGACATTAAAAATGAACAAAAACATTTTTTTTACAATTATAGTAGAAAGCTGTTTTTTTCTTTCATGTAGCAGATGTAGATTAGATTGTAAAAAAATACAAACACCTTCAATTTGAAATTCAATATATATATTTTTTTTTTTATTAATATGTGAGTCATTAAATCAATGCCTTGCAGCGTGATGGAAAACAGAATACGAAGTAATTGTGTAACTAAAAGTAAAAACAATTTTTCCTCATAATTAACAAAATGTATATCGTTATTTTACATAAATTACGACGTGTAATTAAAAAATGAAGACATATTCACCATAGAAAATAAATATTATTAAAAATAATCACATTACGCACAGAGAAATCAAATCAAGCCATTTTCAACAATAATTTGTGAATTTCAGTTAAATGGTGGGAATTCAGTTTAATTATACAACTTTCGAACAATAAATAACTTGGCTAATGCTTTCTTGCAGTAAATCATTTGAAATAAAAAATATATGATTATTTAATAGATAAGCGAATGGCACCTACTGTTTGTAATATACAATAATATTTATTTCATAGATTTACCTCCAGCGAAAGTGAAAATACTCTACAATTTCCCAGGTGAGTTCGAGTTGTAGCATACATACTCAAAATAAATAAAAAAACTGTTTTAGCTTTATTAAAAATAAACTTTCCCATGCAAATATAAATCTCAGTAATAAATAATTACTTATATTTTGGCGTTATGGGTAGGTACTTAATAAAATATATAATGGTAAGTTTCTATAAAACACGTAATATATATTTGGTTTGATCCGTTCCAAGGATTTCCGCAAGGCAATATTATTCTCTCGTTAAATACTCAATAACAATTCGTTAAAACTGTTTTTGATATTTCAGCAAACTGCATTGTAAAACATTAGTCAATTTTTGAATAACAGATTACAGTCACAGCTAATGAGGTTTACGATTTGATCGGTCAAGTTCTGTATTTGGATTAATATTTTTCCTTATAGTGTCAAATTTGAATGCGCATACCAAATAAAAATTATAATTTTGAAACGTTACGTAGGTGCTATTTATATGTATATCACATTTTTTTTTTATTAAATTATACAAAAACAATTGTTTATTTTTTTCAAAATTCGTGTAGAACACCCTTAATTTTATTTAAATTGACGGTATTTCTGGTATTCGTTATAAAATCCGCCATAATAACGGATATTAAATATCCACCTTCTGGTTATTACGATGCTTAAGACAGCCTTTCCAAGGTAGGACTCGCTTAGTAATAAGTAACTTTCCTTTGAGTATGGAACCATAAAATTGTGTAAAAAAAAAACAAATAAAAACGCAGTTGAAGAAGAAGGAAGTAAGAATCAGGTGTTGTTAATAAATCATTAATCCAGTTTATATTGGAACTAGGCTTAAAGTTATTAAATTATTGTTAAAAAATACTAACGATTGTTGGAGTTTACTTAATAGTTAAATATTTAGTTCTGTTAAGTGCGAGTTGTCCTTGCACTCGAGGGTTTCACTAATTTAAAGAAACAATAAATTGTCACTTATCATGTTAAATGACAAGAGTCTATTATAAAGGTAAATTACAAGTATTTTATGTAGGTATCTACTGAACAGAAAATATACAAATGAATTTGATTTCATCACTGCGAACATTTTAACTGTAGTAGGAAATACAAAACATTACTAACAAATACAAAACTACCAACAACTAAATCTAGATAGAAGAAAAATTTGCTCAAATTATATGTAAAAAGGTATTCAATATAACGACGTTCAAGCTTGTTTTTAAATATGGCAAACCCATTTTCGGAGATCCTTTGGATTTATTTATTTACAAGGGTTGCATGATTTTATTCAAATTAGTGTAATGTTTTTATTTATCTGATTAAGTGAAGGAAAGAGCAAGAGAGTACCTGATACTAAACGGTTACCAGAATGAGAGTAAATAAAAGTGAGTTTTTTTCATACCAAAACGTAGTGTAACTATTACTTTTACTTGGAGACGAGAAGATGAAATGTGTCATGTATCTGAGATTTTACTGGAAACTTCATACAGTAAGACGTAAACGTTCCTGAAATGAGTATGGAGGCAGCACTTCCTTGGACTTATCACAAATTCACCAGCCTGAATTGTGTCAAACTTGAATTCGAGAGTCCAGCGGTGACATTCAGACGTAAACTGAAGGCTGGTGTCAGTTTTCCTCAACGGATACTGCAACCCTAAAAAACAATGGTGATTTCGAGGATTCGTCGTTACCTTTAGGCGTGACAACTGTGAAGGCGCTGTTGGAGACGGGTCGCGGCGAGCCGCCCCGCAAGCCGCCCGTCGGACTGCCACTCCTCACCATTGAGAAGTCCAACGGCATGGGCGGCATCGCACTAATTTCCATCTTTCTTCAAAACAATGTCCGAAGCATAACCGACACCGAACTTTCCGAAGGGACGCGTGCGGCCCGCGCGGAATCCCACTATGTTTTAACGGGGCACACACTCGGACCGCGTGCTCACGGCTTTCTGTTCTATAAAGCCGAAAATCTCTAGAATCTCCATACAGATTTGGACCTTATCGCTCGGCTGGGTGTGGGCGTGGCGAGGGAGGCCCCGCCCGCGTCCGTGGCGCCGCCATGTAGTCGGAGTGACAATCACTTTGTATAGGTAACACAATAATATGATTCTTGATGGATTTTATTGTGCTACCGATGCATTTGTTCGGGAGCAATTTTCGCTGAAAAATGTATACGATATGCTAATGTTGTCTGTTTGTGTACATACCTACTGGTAAACATTAGAATGTCTTTGTTGAGACTGATTCAATGAAACGCTTATAAATTTTGCTTCGATATGAGTGGTTATCGTATTAAAAATAAATACAAATAAATTGTTTTTTTTTTATTGGTTATTTTATCGTTAAGTCATTAATTTTATTTATACAATATGCTATGCTACAACTATAACGCATAGGTATGATGATATAAAATTATATTATAACAGACTTTAATTGTATTTAAAAAAAATGAAGTATTCATACATAAACATTACTTCAAGTAGTTTAGTTTGTTTCGTTCACCATATTGAATATACAAATTTTGAGTATAATACATATTTTATATATTTTTTTGCGATGGAGAGAATTATATCAGTTCAAAACTAAAACCAAACCATTCAACCAGATAAACAAAACACTTGGAAAGCTGATATCATTATATGTGTGTGTGACGTCACGAATTAAACTCTGACCCCGTGATGGTAACGACATTTAAAACAATGAACGCTTCAATTTTTCACAAGCTGCCACTGGCAGCCCCCACTGTCCGCTAATCCAGGCCTGTGTTGGTGATGGGGGTCTATTCTGGACTAAACTAATTGTTGCATAAACCAGATACTAGATAGGTACCATCTTAAAATTTGACATAGGTATGTCTTATTTTTTAATCACCCCAGCACAAAATAAATAAATCATCTTGGGTGAATTTGTATGTTTTATTATACATCTTCTTGAAAGGATCAATTCCTTTTACGATGATTATTCTTAAAATGACTTGTATTATATACAAGTGAGTCGGTAATCAAATATGGAACAATTTTGATGGATTTTAAGTTAAATAGTTGTATGATTGTTAAATATTAAAGCAAGGAGTCAGTCAGACTGAATATATTCTCGTATATTTGACAATTTGTTTTTTTATATTGGCATAATCATATTCTTATCAAATGAATGCCTTTTGACAGTGCTAACTTTTAAAACGATATTTCATTGTGACGAACTCCGATTTGTCCGTTATTCCGACCCTGGTACAATGTAACTCAATGCTGAGTAAATAAAAAATAATGGGTTTAATTAAAAATATACTATAGTCATAAATTTAACGTTTCAGATATGACATGTATATTTTTTACATTTAACGATGAATATTTTGTTATAATAATATTTGTGAAATAATATGTAAATACATCATTTATTATGGTCGTAATAATCTGATTTCTATGTTTGCTACCCAGACTTGCTACGACGTAGCATGCACGTAGCACCTGTAGCATTCAGTTACAAAATAAGTATATAATATCAATTATTGAATTTTAATTAGTAATGTGTAAAACGAATTCATATTTGTTTCTAATTTCTTAGAAAAGTATAATTACTTATAAATAATAAAAAAGTGCGCATTTTCTAATAAAGTCACTTACGTATTACGTACTTACATCATGAAATTTGAATGAATTGAAACAGTGAAGGGCATTAGCTCAAGCCCTAGAGCATTGAGACTTTATTTCTCATCACTTCCATTCAGGCTCTAGGTAAAAAAAGACGATTGGCTGACTCTAGGTCAGATCGGAAATGCACTAATAGGTACTCGTAACTCCATACACTAAGAACAAACCCACTAGGGTTTATTGAGTGTGGATTACTTAAATGTAACTTTTTGAAAATTAATAAAGGATAAAGGAAAACTATAAGGTTGTTTTGTAACATTATGGCTGAGAACAAGTTTCTGTGCACACGCTGCTTTTGTTGTTGTTTAGCGAGAAAAGGGTAAACTTTGATTAATTATATATTTTAATTATTTGTATGATATAAACGTTTTCCTACGACATAAATATGAAAAAAACCAGAATAAGTATCCCTATCAGGCTTGCTTTGCGAAAACTAATTACAACTCCGCTTCACAATGATAAAGCAAAGCCGTCGTATGGGATATTTTTATTCGGGACAAAATGAAATTCTCCGCAAATATATACAAATCATTTTCAACACTGCACCATGGGTTATAAGGTGTAAATTTGCGAAAGAGGCAGCCGTTCTCGCAGTATTGCGGAAAATTTTTACTACGCTCTCTGTGTAAAATAATCCAGACATAATCTCGCCAGGAAAATCCCATTATTCTGATCATCTCCTCAATTGCAGGGGATAATGTGGACTGTGTAAATATTTATAGATGAAAACGTGAATTCTTAATGGTAGATATAATTTTATGTACAAAATGGACAATGAATGTTGGGTTTACTTTTGGTCCAAATTCTTTTGTGGCACTACAGGATCTTAAGAACTTTAAGGGCGAAGGCCACATAATTGCATAACTGCATTACTTAACTGCATTTTATTTTAATTTTTATTAGTATATTATAGCATTGTTTATTTAGAATAAGTATGTGTGTGTATGGGTCCATTGTTGCCTGAAATAAATGATTTAATTTATAATTTATTACGTTATCAGAAGTTACGTAGCCAGTATCACGTGCCGGTTGAAAAGAAACCTCTTTTCTATAAAAAAAAGCTTTTTTTTGTATTGAGTTATTTATTCAAAGTTTAGATTTTCTATGAATTCGGTGTTTATCGTTTTTTCTTCCTGTGTTTTCAAATCGTGGTGTTGCGCATATACTTAAATTTCTGACTTTCTTAAGTTCAAGCTTTGGATTGAAAATTTGATATTTTAAATAACCTCTGCAGCGAAGATAATGTTATATGGAATAACATTTTCACGTCAAAATACTGAATCGAAGCTGATGAAACTATTAGTAAATATTGATATAGAGACAATACCAGAAGGTATAAACTAGGGAATGGCTCCGGTCCGAACGGATTTGACCGTATAGCAAGCGCGGACAGAATTTATTACGAGTGCGTTCCACGATTTATTCGGATTCAGACGTTCCAAGGTTTAGATTTTTATATGCTTTTCTGTGAAAGATTTTGTTATAATAATGGTTAATAAAGCAAGTTCTCATAAATGACCGGCTGTGTGGCATCACAGCCACAGAGTTTCCGACATTGCTAAAAGCATACTTTTCAAGCCATTAATGATAACAAGCTTCAAATCAGACTGATTTACATTAACTAATGCAAATATCAAATAACAGGATTTTGTATTTTGTTAATAAATACGTGCATTTGAATTTGGTTTGTTACACTGAAGTTAATAAAATAACTGCATTGAAAATCCACACAATATCAAGAACTATATTATACAAAATCTACAGATGACTGAGGGAGGTAGAAAAGTGGCTGGGGATACAATTATTGAGATTGTCTTATTGCCAATAATAGTTTTAAAAAACTTTTAAACAAACTAGTAGTAGCAGCTAGAACTCCGATGATACATTTTTATTTTGGTGGAGAGTTGAGGGCATTAGAGTCCACCGAAACCAGAAACGATAAATCTTTATGATAATAACAAAAAAAACTCTAAAGCAAGTTAAGGTTGGTATCAACTCAACCCAAGTTATAATAGACCCTAAATAGTACCTAATAGTACCTAAAGAACATCGAACAATTTAGAAACAAAATGATATACTGGATCAATGTAAATAACGTTTCAATCAATCTTTCTAAGTCTATTATTTATTATAAAGAAGGTTTTATAAGCAACGGTAACATAAAGTACCATATTATTTCAATAATATCGACTGGCAAGCCATTCCGATGAGAAATATCTTCTGGTCACCATTTCCTCATCAAATTAAAAACCATACCGCCTTTATAAAGTTAGCGTCTACCTTTCACTCAACCATTTAAACCGTCTGTAATTTGGTCAGCGGTCACCACAGTTTTGTTCCTTAATTTGAACTTTATTCCAAGGCTATAAGGCCAATATTAAACTTAATGCAAAGTGTATAAAACGATAAAATTGCCTGCCTCTAATGTCACATCTAGATGCAAATTATTTTGGCCCGGGGTATTTATCTTAACTGTAATTTACCCGGTAAATACCACAAGGGGGAAAGCGGAAAAAGCGCTTTCAGAAACGTTTACCTCTTTCATGAAAAGTCGCTTTTTTTCAACCCTTTTCGATGTCAAAGTATAAACTTCTGTCGCGAATAAAATGTAGTTTGCAAGTTTTAGAACTCGTTAAGTAGAAGTTAGTTTCAATTTGCAAAGTGAACATCGTTTACTTCTGTCCTACATTTTTCTATAAGAATTGTTTTTTCATCAGTATAATATACGACATTTTTGGTATGACTCTTCAAAAAGATAAATGGGATAGACTGTTGTTTTTTAAGTCTCAACTTCCTTACACAAATCACATTTTATATTACAAATTTTTTTTTTTTTATGTGGGTCTTGTAAGTTGTCTATATAGAATTTCTTTTCAAATGAATTTTTCACAATAAAGCGCTGTTTCGCTTTTGATGCAGAAACATTCAGAAATAAAATTTCGACTGCGGATTAAAAGTAAACATTAAGAATGGTAATTCTGTAAAACGCCTCTCGTACCAGGCCAAATGATTTTGGAGCAAACTACCTGCTTGTAGCTAAGCTTTTTCAACAGCGTGGCCGCGAAAACGACAAAATAACCTTTTTCATGATAGCGAATTCCACAAAGACTGTAAAACTAAATTCGGGGTTATTGGTATTATGCTTACAATCTCTTAATACTTAGGAATTTATTAGGAATTTTTCCGAATTTTTCATTAGGAAAGGAAACTTAGGGATCTGTTATTTTTTTCTTTCAGTATTTATCTCATAAATGTTGCAATTAAACCATTCTGCTGTTTAATGAGTATTAAAGCTTTGAAGGGCTTTATTCATTTACATAAATTAGATTTAAAACTAGACACTAGACTAATTTTGGTTTCATCATCTTTGTCCATGATAGGAGACTTTGAATTCATTTGAAAGATACAAAACACATATAATATGTGAATTATTCACTGTATGTAACGTGATGTTGAATGAATGTATGAATATAAACCAGTTTCATTGTTTATAGGATTTGAAGCATATGTCTCACCTTAACGTTCAAAAATCAGCTTTTTTTTCGAGTAATAATAACCTCCGAAAACATTCGATGGAACATTTACAACATTAGAATGTAGCTTTCCTATACATTTCTATATACCTCTATGTAGGTGAAATGAAAAAATACCAATAAACGATGAATATGTAAGTACGTAATTTCTACACAGTCCTAATACAAAGCTCCTTTACAAGGACCTTTTAGGTCAATTAATTTTTTCATAGTGACATTTTTGCCTTTTATTTATATGCACGGCCTAAAATAACATAAATTATATATTAATAATATAAATACTGAGGATAAATTGAAACAAAACGTTACCCTGGTGATTGAAATAGTTTTAGTCGATTTGAGATTTGGTTTTTGGACTCTCCTTCAATACTTTCCTTGTTGTATTCACAAATTTGCGTTAATAGTATTCCTGCCTGCAAAACGCAAAGGATGCAAGGATCCCAGGTTTGATTCCGGGAGTCGGGAAAAACATTTGATGTTCATAAAACTAGTTCTGCCGTCATTTACATCTATGTAACCATGCCACCTGCGACACCGAGAACCCAAGTGTGAGTGTATTTGTCTGTCTGTATGTACAAACAGAAGTTGATGGCCGCTGATGTCGTGGCCACAAAGGTAATGTTTTGTATTAATTAATTCGGTATAATTAAAGTGTGTGGAGCTGGGCAGGATCCGCCGTTTTTTGGTGAAGACACTGTGTTTCGTTTAACTTACAGGGCAATGTTTAGTGACTGATAGAATTACATCATTTGGTCCATGAAGTAATGGTATTTTATAAGGGGAATTATTGGAAAACTCAAATCTGAAATAGCACATATAAACAACGCTTCCAGATAAAACATCAATCCATTAACGATTAAATTACATCGTATTTATCATTCAAATTCAAATTGCTTTTTAAAGAACATTTTTGCAATATCATTAAAATTTAACAATAAAAAGTGGTCTTTGTAAAAAAAACAGGGGTTTCCTGGCAAGATATTAAAAACATATTATTATGCTGCAAAATTAAACGGTAAGATATGTCGGTATGATAAGTCGATATATTTCCACAGTGATATCGGGGTTCGTTAAAACCCTTTGTATAATTTATATTAAGTTTTAAAACAAGAACGTACTATGTATTATGGAGTCGTACATTGTATATCAAATTGAAACATCCAGCAAATATACCCTGATTATTAGACTTATAAGATATTTGTTAGACCATGATACAAAATTACAGATTTGTATGATACTTTTAAAGTCTAAAGTCTTATGACTGCACATGAAAACGTATAAATTTTATCTCGTTGCAATAACGTAGCAAAAGACACAGTAGTAATACAAAAGTTAGTATTTACATATTTTGGAAGAATAAGAGTCTGCCATTTTGTTGTTTTGCCTTACCCTGTTCATATTTCTCCAACTAGAAAACCCTCTAAACCGGCAGGTTAATAAGCCTTTCCAGGGTTCCGTGTCTTAATGGGCACAACAGAATTACTCAGTGTTCCTGACATGGCTCGGAACCCGTTTGCGTGTAAATTACCCTGATATCCACAGTTTTAAGGGATATTAAAGAGGATTGCGTTGTACTTTACTTTGGCTTCGGGCGGTCATTATTTTATACTGTTTCGCTGTGGGTTTATTTCAGAATCTCATTTTGTGAATAAATTAAAGGAATCATGGATCTTTCTAGACTAATTAAATTATATTTTGTATAAAACACAAGGGTATATTTTCTTTAAAAAATGTTCATAATGTTGTAATTTTTTGATGTGGAACAGAATGGCTCAAGAAGGACACGAATGGCAAAGGTTAGTGGAGATGTTTTCCGACTGCCAAACAGATGGGTATGCAAACAATAAACGAGAAACATTATTTTAAATAAGGTTTTGCTTTTTAATCTTTATATTATTATATAGTAGAAGTGTATCTGAATAAAAGGTTTTATTTATTATTCTGATTTATGATATTTCCTTATATAATATTATATTATATTATTATATGTCATCTAAGTCATGGAACGAGCAGATGACGAATCAGACGCGATATCATCTGCCAATAAAGAGTAGCACGACTTAGTTCTACCCCTACTTAGTACGGGAATTTGTAAATTGCATACTTACACTGAGACAAAGATATAATGTGACATGTGTCTAATCGTTCAGTACCTTTCAAACTCAAAGCAATGCTATAGATACCTAGGTACTGCTTGCCAGCAAAATTCAGTACATTTGTTTTACCTACTAATATGCAATTGAAATAGACTTAACTTCAGATATAGCGGGCCCATTTTAGAATTTATTGGCAATCGATATTTTTACATAACTCGAATAAGAATATTTTGCCTATTGCATGTTACATATATTATAAAATAATCTGTACACTCTTTGCTTCAACGCTAAACATGTCAAACCATTAATTTGAATTCTCGGATGTTCGTTACGGGCGCAAGACGCAATTAAAAACGTTATAAACATTGTGACAATATTTTCTACTCAAGACGATTCCAATTACTGCATCTATCTGAGTTCATCGACCTCACCACATGACAGACTTCCAGACTTCCTGTGCTTATATTATACATGTGCGAATTACTTTAATGACCTATACTAATATCGAAGTCAGCGTGGGACATCAGTCTGGTGATAAGATTTGTCATCTACTACAGTCACTTATTTTGCAATTACCTAAACATCAAAAGTATCTCCAGAAACTCTTTTATTTCATGTTGTTATTTTATCACCTGTTTGGTCTCCTTGGCCAATGTTTAGGACGCTAGTAGGAATTATTGTCTTATTAAAATGAATAAAAGATTATTGCATACTTCAGTCCAGGGAGCTTTTGCACAATTATTTCAGAGTGCCTGGTGTCGTTTTTACCTTTACCAAGAGATAAAGCATGGAAAGCTCCAGCCGGGCAGTCCCGCCAGTCCTTTGGGCGCAATTGCACCTGGTAAAGTATCGGAACATTTGAGCTATCTAAAGCTGGTTCCTTTGTATATATTATTCATATATTGTTCATAATTAATATCATCCACGTTTTATTAACTAATCGACAAAAAATGAGTGAATTGACAAGTTCCTCCATTCCATCAGGTCACTTTCCACGTCTGTTGGGCTAAACTGAAACTATTTATTTAGAATTATTTATGCTTTTACAAATAAAAAGTGTTTTTTTAAAAGATTTTATCTACCAGATGACAAAAAGCCAAAAGCTGTAGTATTTATTTGTGGACACCAAGACCGCGGGCAGCATCATCCAAAATATCCTGCAATTTTGTCAATTTTTCAAAATAGTTCTTAAACGTGCTTATCTGTTTTAACACGACAACTATACATTTGTTTGGTTTGCCTCCCAGCGTGCAGACATCTTTTATACTATAGATTAAATTATGATCTGCTCGTTCAAATTATGAAATATTACCGATTCTTTTATCTGGTATTGTTACGGAACGTGCCGACGGCCCACCTGGTGTTAAGTGATAAAATCTGCCCACAACAAGCGACTTGGGTCCTCCCAGGTACGACAAGACCCAAATCGCATCGTATTCGACCGAGACTCTGAGACGTGCAGGTGGAATGTCTCATGTGCAAATTCACCGGCAACCACACCTTTCAAACCAGAACACAGTTACGCGAATGCGTTAATACTTGGCGTTAGTTCCATTGCTCTTTATGATTATGACTTAAAAACGATAGGCTTTATAACAAGTATAGGTGATTTGTAATTTATAATAATATAATATAATATAATAATATTGGTGGACAATTCACACAGCGCCATCTAGCCCCAAACTAAGTATAGCTTGTACTATGGGAACCAGACAACTGATAGAATACTTACATACTTTTTTTCTGTAAATACATACATATAATACATATTAATACCCAGATACAGAACATCTATATTCGTCACACAAATATTTGTCCCGGGTGGGAATCGAACCCACGACCTAGCACAGAAGGCAGAGTTACTACCAAATGAGCTGTGGAGCCTATAAAATCACATGTACTCGACACATGCCGGTACTTGATCACGATTATTTTTATTTTCTACCACCACATGCGAATCTATAGCCACAAATCATTCCGCCACGGATGTTCATTCAAACAAAAACACATTACACGCACTGTTACTACCTTCTGTGGTCATCGTCTTACTGAATGTTTATTAATCTGTGATCATATTCATACTAAACGTGACCACAGAGTAAATAGTTAAAGGTTTTGTACAGAAGTATCAATTTGCACATTAAAAAGTGTTGAAATTGCAGTTAAAATGGACGTAAGGCGTCGGCCGGAGCTTGAATGAAAGTTCACGTTAAATAAAATGTTATGATAGTATCTTTGAGATACCCGTTTTACTCTTGAATCAAATATAATTGTACTTAAAAAAAAAATGGTATGGACGTTGTTTTTCCGTCTTTGGTGTTTATGTTGATGTGTGTATTATGCCAACAGTAAGCACAAGGGAGAGTGAGTGAGCAGATTTTTTTTTACGTTTTTAGAAACCGCCACGTTCAGGTGGCCTCAAATAAATTAAATTAAATTAAATTTATTTTAAAAATTCAGATATCTATCCATTTTGTTAGTACTTAATGCAACTATAATTTAAACCTATGTTAGTAATAACTTAATAATAATAATATTTCACACTCCATAATCCACTCACTTAAAAATGTCAAAATAAAATAAAATTTGTATGTATAACAGGTCATAAATAATTAATAATAAATGAAAAGGGAATAATAATAATAATAAGAATTTAACACATTAATTAATAAATTGATCCTGCATTACAAAATTACATTTGAAATAATAAAAAAAAAAAAAAAAAAAAAAAAAAAAAAAAAAAAAAAAAAAAAAAAAGCTCAGCTGGTGGTACCCTGCCTTCTGCGCTATAGGTAGTGGGTTCGATTCCCACCCAGGACAAACATTTGTGTGACGAACCTAAATGTTTGTTCTGTGTGGTGGGTGTCTGGGTGTTAATATTATTTGTATATATTTATAAAAAAGTATCTAAGTATTATATCAGTTGTCTGGTTCCCATGATACAAGCTATGCTAACTTTGGGGCTAAATTGCGCTGTGTGAAATGTCCAGCAATTTAATAATAATAATAAATGATCATATACGTAAAATGAATTTCAACATACCTTTTGTGAGTAGCTCACACAAAGTGTGAGGAAACTGAACTTCTGTACTGTATTTAATGTTTGCATTCTATGGTTGTAGCGACTATCATCGGTACTGTGTCGCCGGAAACCGATGATTGTCGCATATGGAGTCTCGTTGTCTGTATAAATTGATATGATTTCATTCATTAACGCTCATAATCTACTGTTTAATTATAGATGTGGTGCGAACGCTTCACAAGCTTTCGTGTTTGCGTGAATGGTTGGTTAAATCATTATAAATAATTGTTGGAATTGCGTAAAACTGTTCTATATATCCTTTAATTGTTGTTATTGTTATTAAATTAACGTCACATTTGATGTCAACGTTGCATGTGTCAACGGCTTATGAATCAGAATCACACTGATCATTTGCTATTAACGATATATAAAAATATATTCACAGCAGTAAGGTAGTATTTTATCATGTATGTTGGTATGAGATCGTCAGAAGTAGAAGTAATAAAATAAACTTAATATATATATCATCAATAAATGACGCTATCGAAGTTAAGGAGTATGTCTAGTAGAAAATGAAATTTCAAAACCGAAAGGAAGCCAAGAGAAGATTTTAGTCAGACTGGGCTGCATTCGGGAATTTACGACCGATCTCTTCGTGAAGACTTCTCCTGGGTGGGAATCAAACCTACGACCTACGGCGCAGAAGGCAGCGTTACTACCAACTGTCTGTGAGGCCAGTCAAAAAACATAGTGTGATGATAAAATGATAAATCATTTTCGTTGATTAAATATCAGCCAGTTTATCTATATATCTATATATCAGCCTATCTAGCCAGTAGGGAAACTAAATAAAATCATTTTAAAATCCATTTGAAACAAGTAACCGTAATTTAAAAGTTATATTTCGTAATATAAAAACCGCGAAGAATACAGAAAACATTTAAAAATGGATTATTGTCGTAAAGAGAGGTGTAACGTTCTCCGCGTTTCCTCGTAAACATACTGTTTATTGTGTTTATGAACTTTGTTTATAAGATGTTTAAAACGGGGCTTAGTGGATCTTGCTTCAATTCGGCATGAAACTGACTATTTTTATATGGTTCTGTTTAAATGGGTACAAAATAAAAACGACATAATCAACCACGTTTTTCTGTTGGTCTCTGTGTATAGGCTAATCAGAAATGTAGCTATTATAACAAGGTTTTCATTAATTGATAGACCGATTAATGAGGTTTATTTATACGATTTCCAAGTTGTCCGAAATACTAAGTGCTACCCGTGTGAAGTTGGCGCGGGTCGCTAGTTGATAATATGGTAATAGGTATGCGATAATCAGTATGTCAGGACATTCTTTGAAACTTTTGATTTTGTAACAATATTTGCATAACTTTGACTACAACACGATGAATGCAAACTCAAAACTTATATTTTTGATTTTTTTATGATATTTTGTAATACTGGTTTATTATAAACGTTATCTTTTAGCAATTGCTCATTTTTGTATCATTATCCTTCTATTTTTATCAATAACTGATTGGGAAATACCTTATTGTTATCAGCAGCAAAATTCAGACCATTGTTGGTGCAAAAACAAGCAAATGTCTGGAAAACCTATATACGATTATTTAGTAAGAGAATCGTCCTTATCTAAAAGTTTTTTTTAAATTAGACTGTCTTTAATGAGCCTTACTTATCTCGAATGAAACCTATAATGTTTATCATTGTAGAAATTCAATGAATAAATATCTGCCATAATAAGTTTCAAATATGTATTTAAAAGTTCAGACGTCTATTATTATCCATGAACTCTCAAATCATGCATAACTATAGAAAATCTACCGCCGATTTAAAGCGAACATCAAAGCGACAATAACAAAGAACCCTAAAAACATAATGAGACGTCGATGGCGCAAGTGCTCCTGTTCGCAGGGTCCCGTAGCAATTTCGGCAACTCATAAATATGTATAAGGCGGTACTCTTCTTTTCCTTTGCTTATCAATTATGGGGTCGTTTTGGCGACACGCGGGACCAACCAGCGGAAAATATGCCGGCGGTGGTGAAGGGTTAAAAGTTTGCTCAGTTGGTTTGCGCTTTGATGATTTTTGTTGCTTTTGCAACGCCTCGATCAAAATATTTTAAGAATGGTTGCGAGCTTTACGAAATAATATTTTAAGTACTGAATTTATTAATATATTTAAAAATTTATTGGTCAGAACTTTGGCATTATAACATTATAGACGATTTTACGATTACAAAAAAAAAATGTTTGGGACGCTAAGCTTATTGACTATTGTATTATAAACGAAGTTATTTCTGTTTTTTTGTGGATATCAACGTTAATATGTGATGTATTTAACGATATACAATATAGTTGCGTGATATTTGTTTATCACGTACCATTCTAACTCGTACATTCGTTATGATTCAATGTGAACTACAGTCTCAGTTGGTGCCAAAAAAGCTACGACACCGAGGTCGTAGTCGTAATTAATCTGGTCCATAAAACCACATATTTCAGCCCTGACTTGGTATGCGTAGGTATGTCTAGCGGCAAAGACACGTCTGACGCCAAAATAGGAGGCTTAATATTTTTTAAATAATCGTTTGTTTTTTAATTATTTCCAGTCATAATTTTATAAAAAAAAAATACCGCGTCATTCGCTAAATCCCGTAAACGTGGAGGGTAATGTGATGGAGATGTTTCATATGTAAAAAACGAGGTGATAGAAACAAACAAATTTCGTAAGTTGTAAATTTACATTTACCGCAGCCCAAAACGCACAATGTTTACGAAATTTAACACCAAACATCTTTAGCGGTTTGAAAAAGTATTATCCCTACTTACAAATCAGTCGGAAATCGTCAACAGAGGGCGCTAGCCCCTACCCGCCCGAGGCGCGAGGGACCCCACATTTTAAAGCAAGAGAGCAGTTTTATTGCAAAAAATACTCTGCAATTTCACGCCGCCCGTTGTCCCTGAGGTAGTTTACAATCGGCTCGATTATGTTTAGGGTTAAACGTCATTGATATTGCCGATCGGCGGCCGCTGGAGGGATAAACCATTTTTTCTTTTTAATTTTGCGCCGCTTTGTGCCTGTGGGTTAAAAATATTATCAAATTTGTCTTATGTATTTGCATAGCGTAATAAATTCTGATATGAGTTTGAGTGGTTTAATATGGTTTTGAGAACAACTTACGCAAAATAAAAATTGCTTACATTATTTTATTATATACTATTTTAACTGAGGAAATGCTAGTAGTTTCTCCTCTCTTATCTTTTTATAATAATTAATAACGGCCACAAAACTTGTAAATTATAGACATAAATAACTTTCGCGTGAATCGGTCTACTGATGAAAAGCGTATCAAAATTCCTACACTGATTTTGGTGCTTGAGATTAGCCTATACAGATAAACAGAGAGAAAAGCCTGTGGGTCTTCTAACATGTGATAATGAACTTTATCGACGGATGCATAAATAAATATGTAGGTTTCGAGGTATTTCGTTTCGCTGTTTGAAACGATACATTTTCTCATGGTGCCTCATAAGTATTACTTATATAACCTGCATTATCTTTTTGCAACATCTGGACACATTAGTGGTTTCCGTGACAATTTATTAACAATATTATGAGCTAGACTCTAGCATGTGCATGTCACCAATCACCATATGTGTCATGTGCCAACTTAGGTCGTCAGTTCTCATGCACATTACTTCTAAATACTTACGTTAAATACCTATCCAGCTAGGTATAATTTACGATATAGAGATATAGTAATTTATTTGTTAAGATTTTTCCTAGATGTTTAATGTTATTGAGAATTAATTGATGGAGGAAAGTGTTAGGTGGAACATGATAACTTCGTTTTTTTTATATCGTCTTTATCTATAACATTTTCGATAAAAGTTGAAATTGGCACAAATATTGTATGGTTTCATATATTTCCCGTCACTGTCCCAGTCACAACACACCACAATAATATAATTCAGCGTAGGTATCCTTCAAAATCTCGTGATATATTTTTTGTCATATATACATATACCATAATCACAATCGTTAAAAACTCGTTAAAGTGTAACTCGAATTAAAAAATAAACACGGCCACATGGACCGATCGACCGTTAAACTTAATTAAAAAAAAACTTAACAATAAAATCAACAGCCCGCATTGAAAAGAGCAATCTTTAACCAAAATCGTAAACGGAATCAAACTTAACCGTTTTAGCAATTTACGGGTGGTTTACTGTCGGGCCTTTTTTACCAATTGTCCAGATCGCCGCTGATAAGTAGTGCCCGCATGTGCGCGCACGCAACTTTCCGCGTGTGATACTCTGTGCTGACAGATGGCACCGACAACGCTTGGCTTACACTGCCATCAGAGACCGCCACCATTCCTCGTGACACGGCTCTCTCGAACTGACTCGAAAAACACATAGTAGCAGTAGAATTTGTTCTAGTTAACCCGGAGAAGTGCTGCCACTACACCTGGTAATCCGCCGCGCAGCTATAACTCGCAGTGATACACTCGTATTGCTGTGTTCTGGTGGAAGGGAGTGGGTGAAAGGGGAATTGCTGGCGCATGAGTCGTAACATCCCCGTCTCGGGGCTATGGACGCAACGCAATGCGACTTAAGTCATGCCTTACTTTACTGGAGAGGTCGTATTGCTGTTGTCTATGGGCGGCGGTTACCGCTTATCATCAGGTGGAGTCGTCAGATCGTTCCTCCACCCAAATCAAATTTTTTTTTTAAACCCTCACGTTTCCTCCTTCACCGTTTCTAGAACGTTGTATTGCGCGCATTTTTGAAGCGAATACTTATAGGGATTTTATTCATCTGGAACTGTTGAGGCTTAATTCATAGTACATTATTTTGTGCCATTTTCCCGGAAGGGGTAGGCAAATCCTCGATGGGACTTTTCACGTTTCCCTATCACAAGGTCGCACAGCTCACTTGGTAGTAACCCTGCCATCTGCACTGTCAATAACTAAGCTAATACTCCCTCCTAGTAAAGCATTCCTTAGTAATCCAACAGCTGGGTCTAATATTATACTAACGACTATACCAACAAGTCCTGACGAACAGACAACAGTTAAATGCTCTAGTGGAAACCGGGAGACGTTGCTGTGCCATAGATAAAAATGAATTTAAAAAAAAACCTCTATTTCTCCATGAAAAACGGTTGTATTAACGTATTTTCATGGTGATCTGTCTATCAATCTGTTTTGGAGTTTATCAACTCCATATATCCATTTTTACATATACATTAAATATATTAGTAAATATATTTTTAATTTTCTTTGTGTTGCATCTATCTCCGCTTAGTCTATCACACAGGAAGCTCCAACAGAACTTAATTATGAAATTGTGAACATTGTGTGTGTGGTTCTGTGGTGATATGTATATTTAGAAGCGATACGAAGGTGGCCAAATGATTTATGATCAGACGAGTGATGGGCACGTGATGGTGGCCACATTGTCACTCTGTGATTCGACTGATAGTCATACAAATGATGATGTTAATAATAATAATAATAATAATAATTTTATTTCATACAATTTATGGTACATATTTTAATTATATTAAAAAATAAAAATAATAATACGCATAATTATTAAAATTATTATGCCTGTGTGTGAGGATGATCAAGGCCGGAAATAAATTCCTGCATTGATCACCCTCCGCACAAGGCACTCCCACAGTGGAGACGACAAACACTCGGACACAGTGTGTAGGATGGTGTTGCGGCTGCCCCGTATTCCACTCATCAGGGATGCAGTTTTTTTGCGCAAGATGGCGTGAAACCCGTCTGTATGGTACTGTGCAAACATCCCCGATGCACTACAGAATCGAGGCAGCCCCAACAACATCCGGAAGATATTATTATATTGTATGCGTAGGGCGTCTATCGATCTTTTGGTGTGACTGACCCACAGACTTCCCGTGTAAAAATTCTGACAGTAAGCTTTAAACAGTGAGATCTTAACCTGGTCAGTACAACGGGAAAATCTGCGGACCAGCATGTTACCTCTGACGGCAAGAGCCCTACGCTCCCTCTCAACATCAAAATCATCCTCAAGGTCATCAGTAAGATAATGCCCCAGATATTTAAATTTCGTAACACGATTAATGTTCAAGCCGTTCAGGGTAATATTGTGTGTAATATCGGGACATTTACCAGCAACCCTGAAGACCATGTATTCAGTTTTCTTTACATTATATGTGAGCCCATGTTCAATAGCGTATGCTTCACATATTCTAAGCAACTTTCCGATACCCCCCGCCGTCGGGCTAAGCAGTACCATGTCATCAGCGTAACTAATGTTATTAATACTAACACCGTTCATCCGGCAACCGACACGCGTACTGCTCAGACCGACGATGAGATCATTTACATATAGGTTGAAGAGCTTGGGTGACGTCAACCCACCCTGTCTCACCCCGCTCTCCAACCTATATGCCCCCGAAAGAGAAGTGGCCCACTTTACATAGTTGGTTTGCTTTGAATACCAATATTTAAATATATTTAGGACTTCAATCGGTAAACCTGTGTCCTTCAACCTTCTCCAGAGCACATCATATGATACAAGGTCAAATGCCCTGGAGAGGTCAAGGAAACAGGCGTAGACCGGCGTCCTGCGGCGTGTATAATACTGAACGGTATTCTTGAGACTTACAATTGCGCTTTCTGTAGATAGTCCAGAACGGAACCCGAACTGAGCGTCATGAAGATCTAGGTATTTTTCCAAGCAAGAGTCAAGCAAACCATCCAGTATTTTAGCAATAATGGTTGCCAGAGATATCGGGCGGTAGTTTTTAACATCTGAGACATCCCCAGTCTTATTTTTCACAATGGGCACTACAATTGTTTTCATTAAGTCAAGTGGTAAGAAAGAGTGACTAATACACATTGTGAAAAACATAGAAAGTACTCTTGGAAGGTGTACCCCCGCATGCTTTAAGTGTTCAACACTGAGTCCGTCGTGCCCAGGGGATTTCCCACCGCTCATTTTTCTCAAGACCTTCCTGACGTCTCCTGCAGTGAAAATAACAAGCGGTTCCCCACTCACGCACCCCGAACCAGAGTTTATCAACGATGCTGAAGGACCCAGTGGAGAGTTCACCTCAAAATGTTTTTTGAACATATCAGCGATACCTACAGGCTCACTTATACCACCCACGCTCACCGGGAGACCAGGCTTAATTTCCTGCTTGCCAGTGGCTTTCCAAAATTTACTAAAATTTTTAGCTGATCTGTGTTAATAAATTTTATCCCGAATTAAATATTACCCAATTCCAATTCCTATCTTTCTCTTTGCACTCGGCACTTTGAGTGTCTTCAAACCAGAGAGCAGCAATTCGTGTGCACTACTGCTTTACCGTAAAATGTCTTTCATATTCACTGACCAAATCTGCACATTTTTGTGGTTCTACGGCTGCTGAATTCGGTTCTGTTGCTATTCAGCCATGTAGGTATAATATAAGTATAATAATGTAAGTAGTATCAAAATTTATATTTATATAAATTATACTCATTTTTCTAGAATCAATACTATATTAATTTAGTAGTAAGCAATACTACAGTACATTAATTTTTAAATATATTGCGATATACTCTCTTTTTTTTTAACACCACCTTCCTTTATCATTCTTTCTAATTCAGTCTATCCAAAGGTTGCCTGGAAGAGATTACTTCAAGCAATAAGGCCGCCTATTGTATGTCGCAAGTTTTGTTATATCTTTTAATCCTGTTTATTTTTATGTATTTGTGTGGTGTACAATAAAGAGTTTTCTATTCTATTCTTTATATATTAAGTGTCTCTAAATTTCTGGTTAAATATAAAAGATTCTGGATAAAAGATTTATAATAAGGATGACAACATTACATATAAGATCTTAAAATAAATTTGAGTTATTCTGTGTTATGCTCCAACAAGAGGCGCGTAATGTTTCTATCAATTACCTACATTTATAATAATACTTTTACAATGTTTATCCAAGCAGGGGCTAAACGCATCACATTTTGAAATGAAATATTTGATGAAAGTTTCAAAAATTCCACACATACGAGTAAGCTTGAATGTAAGTCAAGTGTAGACTGTACAAATAACACAAAACGAGCCCACTTTGAGCTATTTTCGTTCGCATTAATTAGAAATTTTGATTGTATCATCAGAAACACCCTTAAGCAATCTGACGCGTCACTATAATTAACGTTATAATCAGTTTTAAGTGATAATAATGACATGCGGGCTCATCAGTCTGTCAGTTGGGCAATGTTTGTTTTTTGTTCGGCAGATCGTTCACCCTTTGTTCTTGCTAACTCTGTAATTAATCTGATGATTTTTGTATGGCGATAATCAGATCGTCAATTAATGAAGAGTTGGCATTCAAACAAACAAAACAAACAAAAGTTATTTATTTAGATCACAATGCTGTCGTAAAATGGATTGGGAATTCTTCTGTTAAGTTTCAAGAAACCTGTATTAGAAGAGACCCCTCATTTCTGTGGTCTAGCTATATAGGTTATACTTGTAGATTTTATAATATGGTAAGTATATTGTTGAACAATAATAAATTCAGTAAAAACATCCGCTTGGAGTTTCGGATCTTATTTGTGTTTTATGTTGTACCTACTAGCGACTCGCCCCATCGCACGAGTAGATCTAAGTATGTACCAGATGACTTGTCAATTATATCAAACATTCATCGAGAAATGATGTATCTATTGATGAGAACCATATTATAATCCCTTCGTTGTTTCTGCGATTAACCTAAACACAGCGCGTGATGGTCTAGTGGTACTGACCCCGATTTTCAATCCGGAGGTCGCCAGTTCAAATCCCTACGTGCATCTATAAGTTTTTCGATTGAAGGATTCATGTGCGCAATACCACGTTCTCAAAACGGTGACGGAAACATCATGAGGAAACCGACATGTCCTAGAACTAAAAAATCGAAGACATGTGTCAAGTGTACCAAATGAGCCTCTTTGAGGCGCACTTAAAAGTCTTTCACCACACTGTTTCTAGAGAACCAGTGATTTGAATAGAATAGAACCTAAACACACTGACAGGATTAGAGAAAAAAGTGATTTAAATCTATAATATAAATAACTTAGATTTTAAAACGAATATTATATAATTTATTTGGAACAAATAATGACCACCACTGTCCCACCATGCTTTCTTTTAGCATATGCAAATAAAAATGTAACTTTATATTGACCTGCACAATGTATACCTTAATAGTAATACCTAGTAAAGGTAATCTCTGACTCGATACTTATGTCAGTTAAGAGCTAACCTTTGGATGTTAAATTGACTCACGATGTCAACTAGTCAAAGGGCCACCGCGGTAACCGCTCCAGATCAGCTAATTGTCCGCTACTCCTCTGATTAAAGCACAGTTTGCCTCTAATGAGTGACTCATAGCTCTATCGGAAGTTTTACAATCTACGATTTTTTTACTATATTTGTTTGACATTCTCACATTATGATATCGATAATGATTACACTACACATACCAGGATTTTTCTGTGTCACAGGTTGTATAGATAAACACAGATACACAACATAATATAATAATATTGGTGGACAATTAACACAGCGCCATCAGCCCCAAACTAAGCATAGCTTATAATATGGGAACCAGACAACTGATAGAATACTTATGTACTTTATTTGTAAATACATACATATCATACATATTAACGCCCTCGAACCTACGACCTACAGTGCAGAAGGCAGAGTTACTACCAACTGAGCTGTGAGGCCATCTAACATGAGTAGCAGGAACAAAGGTTTCACCGGCTAGATACGAACCCGAGATACTTTTGCTTTTAGGTAAACTTTGAGGCCGGTATTATATAATTATCCAATAGTTGCATTACCTACTTCTAATCATGAGCTCTGCCAAAGCAGTACTTCTACAAAAAATATAGTAAAACCCTTCTACTCTTCGTCCAAATACAAAGCACTAATCAATTACACATAAAAGAGTAGCGAGTTGTAAAACGCCCTTTTATTCCGACGTAAAATTCTTTCTCACAGCGTCCATCTTTTACAATTAACAAGATTTTATTGTTTCCCAACTAACAGCTACGGGCTGATACTTATTTAATTTCCTAAAAATTGGATAATTAATGTTACTGTCCCATTATTAAGCTTTAGTGTATTTTTTCTCGTCATGGGCGTTTTATGTAGCTTTTAGTGCGGACTGATTGAGCTTTGTGGCAGCTCAATCGTAAAAATACGGGGTTTATCCAATTGAATTTTATGCCTATCTTACTTAAAAAAATAGTCATTGTCAACTTTTATCAGTCATAATTTTTGACGACGAATTTCTCCGGAGCTTTGTTGGATCCTGTCTGCAAAAGAAGAGCGTGTTCGATCCCGGGCTGGAGCAAACATTTGTGTGATCTGAAGATATAGAACCTGCGAAAAAAAATTAAATTAATCTAGCTACAAAACTTTTATTTGCCATCTGTATTGATTTACCTACATACATCACAGTTTCGATATCCACGACAAGGAATGCAAAGTGTGAGGTTAGTTCAAGGTACTCAAAAGCTTTCTGTTGAACTAGTGATGGAAAACGTGGTGGCCCTGTGGTACAGGCGACAAGTTTAAAGCTGGAGGTCATTGATCAAATCTAGGGGTGCACCATAAGTTACTCACTTGAAAAAATTTTCAATTCACATGAAAAATTCAATTGCCTCGAAAAGGTTTCAATCACACAATCAAAAAAACACTTGAAATAGTTTTCAAATCACTTGAAGTATGCAACACCACGTTCTTAAAACGGTGAAAGTAAAAAGGGAATCTTTGACAGGAAATGGCATACCCTAGAACTAAATATTCGAAGACGTGTCAGATGAACGAAAACAATCTCTTTAAGGCGTAACATAATCATTTCAGCACACTGGTTAGAGAGAGCCAAAGATTAATAAACGAGTAAAACTGGTTGAAGATGTGCTATACTTATATATTGGTTAAAATTGAACCCTATTTTTCGCTTCGAGGGTTAAAATTACCTTTGATTATTGCAGACGTATTTGCTCATTTACAATGACCGACAATGCTTTATTGCCGCAAACAAGCAAACGAGCAAACACGACGGACACGGAAGCTATAAACCGGCGTGTGCTCGAAACCAAACAAATGTTTTGAAATTATTTTTATAACAACGGCAAAGACTAGGTATGATCAATGAAAAATTAAACGGGTCCATACTATTGGATTATTATACTAAGTCTGCATGGCAAGAAGTTGTCAAGGATTTTTTGTAATCTTTTATGGATACATAAGTGGAAGACATATTTCTTCATCCACTAAGTCTTTTTCAAAAAATCTCCTTTTCGCTTGTTGCTGGGGCTACAGGTACGCAGACGAACTCTTCCGCAGCCCCAACAGCGCTAGTCCTTTGCAGGCCATCTCTTGAGGAGCGACGTCAGGTCGCTGTGGCTCTCTTTTAATTATGTATACGCCTACAGAGATATGGTCCTTTAGGCAACGGGTTCCCATGCCCGTTGCCCGGACGACCTGTTAGGGTGGTAGGTGGCGCTCGTACGCCTGTCTCCTGCGGCCCACCCTCCGCTGTCTAGTTTGGTGAGGGCTTATTTCTTCCCTCACCCTTTCGGCCGCTTCCTTCTGTGACATTATGTCGTCACAGAAGGTCTGTACTGCTTCCCAGCATCTTTCGCTGCCGACCATGGCCGAGACCATAGTTGGCAGCGAGAGATCTCCTCCCAGTAGCGCGACGAGTCGCGCTCGCGGCTCCTCCCACGCAGGACATACCACCAGTGTGTGCTGCGCCGTGTCCTCGGCACAACCACAGTGATGGCATTCCGTCGTGGGTTCTCTCCGTGCGATGTTGCACAGGTATCTTCCGAAACATCCGTGTCCCGACAGAACCTGCACCAGTCGAAAGGAGAGAACCCCGTGTTGCCTTTCGATCCATCCACTCAAGATGGGTCGGATGGCCTCTATGGTCCAGTGACCGGCTGTTGGCTCCTCCAGCCTCTCTGCCCAGCATTGAAATGCATTTCGGCTGGCAGCCCTCCTCCACCGCATCACCTCCTCAGAGGGAGGGTAGTTTCCCCTGCTTCGGCATTCGGTGACACGATGATATACCCAGGACAGTATTTTGGCATCCAGGTCCCAAGGAAAGGTCCCAGCCAAAACGCACGCTGCCTCAAACGATATGGTTCGATATCCTCTGATGACCCTTACTGCAATAATTCTCTGTGGCCTCCGCATTTGGGCCGTATTGTAGGCAGTCAAGTTATCCGCCCATATTGGGGCACCGTATAGAGCCATGGATCGCACCGCCATCGAGTATAGGCGGCGGCATCCTGCACTAGGCCCTCTCAAATTTGGGAGTAACCTTCCGAGTGCGGACGCGGCTCCAATGAGCTTTGGAGCCAGAAGTCGAAAGTGCTCCCGAAAGCTCCATCGGCTGTCAAGAACGAGGCCCAGGTATCATCCACTAAGCCTAACCTAACTGGATATTTGATTTTGCCAGATATTTAGTTATTTAGATTTGTAAAGTTTTACACATATTCAGGAAATAAAATATACTTGACGAGCTATCTTTAAACTGTTTATTTGAATCTAAATGTAAAAAATAAAAATTCGTTCCTTTGATTCTAAGTGATGCTAACAAAAAGAATAAAAATCATACATTTTATAAAACCAACATTTTTGGATATTTACTCTTAGGTACAGGAAGACCGCTTCGCATTATACTGCGCCTGAAACATTGAGAGGTAAAGTTAAAATGTCTCACGTGCCTGTAATTACACCAGCAACCACAATTTTAAAGGACAAAGTAATGCGTATGCGTCTGCTTGGCGGCCGAAATAGGTTAGCAGTACTTCCCCGGACGAAATTGGCACAAGTTCTGCTGCACTTCGAGTTACCCACGAGAACCATTCGTAAACAGTTAGTAGTCGAGCTCACGGAACTGAAACGGCAATTTCCCCGTCAGCAAACAAAAACACGTTTACCGTGCGGTCGAGTCCGATTTTTAACTGTAAAACGCTTCCCCCCAGTTATTATGGGCAATATATCAAAACATCGTAGAATTGCTGTTTGTTTCCAATTGTGTGACGGTTTAGTGGGTCTACCGTGAGTGGACGCGTTGTATGCTCGAGAAAACCAGTAAGCTGATCGCAAGTGAGTACATTTTGTATCTAACCGACAAAAGTCAGACCAGATTTCCACATAAGTGTCAGAAAATTTGAGTGACTTAGTACTGCGATACGAAACCCTATGTGTTTTAATTCTTAAACCGTTGAAACGGAGGGCGTTGATGTCTGCGACACAGTTTTATTACTTCTGCAGGCATCATCGTTTCTCAATTATACTGTATGATATATTTCAGGATTTGATTCGCGGAGTGGGGCACTGGTGATCTGTGTCACAGGTTTACACAAACCTATTTCAGGCACCATCTTTCACAAAGCAGGTTAAATATTTACAATTTAGATGCACTTTCTTGTATGTACCTTTCTTTATGAGATATAATAGATTTGATTTATTATCATTATTTATTATATTGTAATCCACTGTTTTGTTTCCCTAATAAATATTTTGATTTTGATTTGATTCTCACATTATTATTTATCACTTAATCTAGATAATTTTGGTAAATATAAAAATACGTAACACTATAATTGCACTATAGAAGTTTATGGTAGACCCACTGTTTGCATTGGTTCGGTGGCCTGACTGGCGGTGGTCACGTGCCATGTAAAACCTTACTCATTACCCACTCACATTGTTTCCCAGAGGCGTAGATACAGATAGGCGTATTTGTATGAGAAAGCAAATTCGTAAATGCCAGGGCCGAATATATTTTTGTTTAATTTCCAACTACATTTGGATGTCTGAATAAAAACAGTTTTAGCAAGTAAGACATTTTACATGGCACATATCATAGAAGTGTTTGGGCGATTTTCCACTGCTATGGATTATCAAATAAAGCAAGATATGACAAAATGACTATGCATTTGTATGTAATATTTTCTATATTTATGTTTTGAGGGCATGAATTCCCGAACGGGGAGATTAAAAAAAGTCAATCATTGTCGACATGAAATATCTCAAACAAGTATTGATGCGATGCAATATTTGTCTAGATTACCAATTACTAAGTAAATAAAACTGGAAACGGGACGTATTTTTATGAACAAAAAAAAAACCACTCACCAGTAACAAATTTATGAGTTTTGAAAATAGGGCAATTTGTACACTGTTTTCATATGGCAGGTCCAGTGTGCTTTAGGTGATCCGTGAAATTTGGCTTGAGGTTTCCTGAAACAAAATAAATTGATAGGAGTTTTTTCGTTTTTCCTGGATGTCTCCTGGAAAACCATAAACGCAGACTTCAGAAGCTAATTCTAGAAAAAACACTATTTCTAGATGTGCAATGATCATTATACCTACCATTTAGACTGGCCTCATACCTCAGTTGGTTAGTAACCCTGCCTTCTACGCTAGTAGTCTGATGCTGTTAGGTCGTGGGTTCCATTCCAACTCAGGATAAACATTTGTGTGACAAATATACATGTTAGTTCTGTATCTGGGTGTCAGTATGTATTATATCTATGTATTTACAAAAAAAAGGATATGAGTATTATATCAGTTATCTTGTTCCCATGACACATGCTATGCTTAGTTTACAAATGTCCCCCAATATTTATTATTTATTTATCATTGGCAGGGCCTGCATTGTATCTAATGAAAAATACTCATGAATGCAATTCGGTTGGAATACATATTATGAAGATCTAGGCTCAAACTAGGCTAGTTACAAAAGTTACCTAACTGCTGCAAATTGGGCGGCGTGCGGTAAAATTCAAATTAACCGAATTATACTTCGAAGCTCGGTTAACTAGACTGCAATGAGACGGCCGAGTCGCTGTTACAACAAATAAGCGTTTACCCCCAAATTGAATTACTGCACGAGTGCGGTTACTCACGGGACCAGTTTACGTTTTTGAGACTAGATGATTTTTCCAGTTTTTAGGGTTCCATACCTGAAAAGGAAAAAAGGAACTTTTAAAAGACTTCTTTGTGCGTCTGTCTTTCTATCAAGACCCTGTTATTAGATTTTTTCTTTATTACATATAAATTTATATTTTGTACTTTGCAACTTATAGCGCAGCATTGTAACGCCAAACTTTGCGGGTTTCATGTCCATAATAAATTGTTTAAATAATTGATATCCATACATGGAATAGAATTTAAAGTAAAACTTTTTTTGTAGAATCTGCATTTATTTGAATGGTAATCATAAAGTTTATTTTAGGATATTGGATATTTGTGTTGTGCATATGTTTATTGCATACTATCAACACATAAAATTCTAGTATAGGTGTATAAATGTGTATGTATTTTTTTTATAATTCAAGAACACCGCTGTCTAATCGCCACGTAATAGAACACAAAAGCTATCCGTGTGTTTCGCGACACAGGGAACAAAAACACGGTGTGGCCAGTTTTAAAATTAAGTTTAATTTAGCGGAAACTGCGGCTACACTCTGCAGTGCAAGATGAACGGGGTTTTTTGGTTGCATTCGTTCGTTTTGGGTGAAACGGACTTGTTTCAATTAGGAAGGATGGCCGAAGTTACTGCCGGCTGGCAACAATGTTTTCTCTATCACCAATCTACTGTCTTACCTATCTCCGCGACCAATGACATACGAGTTGAATGCAATTATTTATAAGTTATTTAAAAAACGGAAAATTTAAAATTGTGTTGGCATCCAGCTAAACTAATTATTAGGTTCACGCATATTTTTATCACCGTAGCGAATGACATGTGATTATAGTGCCAAACAAAAAATTTGATTGACAAGGCGTCCGACAGGCACAGAAACAGACATACAGACAATTTTAAAAGTTAAGTTTAAGTAAACCTACACGGTTTAAATAGGACGTAAACATAAAATAAATCACTAAATAAAGTTTGAAAGTTCCAAAATTCAGCTGTGGCCTGTAGCAGACTTTTTTCATTTACTACAGATGAACCTAAAATTAGTTTGTTTTTACCTCTTTTATAGCATCTGATTAAGTCTAATGAACTGTATAAAGTATACTTCTTTATTTTTATGAATCATTATGTAGTAATCAACTTATTACCAGAAGAAAGATTAAAACTCTTATGTCAGAAAACGGTGCAAGACCCATTATCATCACCATATCAGCTGTTACTCTTACTGCTACCCCTGGTTTCACAAACACTGGTCCTATCCGTCGAAATAATTTTCAGAATGATGTAAGAAAATGTGAATTGACATGTTGTGAAGAAGTGGACAACATGGAAGAGTGGCGTCCAGTACCCGATGTTTTCATTTTTGCGGGTAGGCGATGGACTTCTACTCACACTGACTCTCAAACCAAGAAGTGTGCCAAGTGGACGAAATGACACTATTAAATACAATTTTAATACAAAACTTTCCAAGGGCCATTCGTATCGATTTTACGTCACAAATCCAACAACCCACGCACAGTAAACAGTAATCTACTGTAACAACATTATAAAACTGGTAATCATTGCTTTTCATTGGGTAGGTAATTTGTATCACAATTTAATAACATGTCCGTTCTGTCAAACTTTTGACTGCTCCCTATTTTGGTGTGATAACAAAGTTAAAATTTATAAAAGTCAGTTACTCTTGCTCCCTTGTGTCTAACGACATAAAGTTGATAATATACTGATTGAGAAAATGTTGCCAGTATTTGATATGTATGTCGTCAAAACGTGTCAGCTAACGACGTCATTGAGTGATACCCAAGGGGCACTTTCAGAATTAAAATGATAAAAACCAGCTATCGAGTATGGAAATCTTCCAATTTATTATACGATAGGCTATTATTCTATTAGGTAAACAAAGTCGGGGGTTAATAGAGCATAATAGAGACATCGGATGTCGTGGAAAGGGTAGTTTATGAGAAGTTGTTAACGTGTTAGTGTGTTGTAAAAAAAGGTAAATAACGTAAATAACTGTATGAGGGTATGGGTGGGTATGGGTAATAGGTATTTTTTACAAATTTTATACTCAAATAAATACCTATCGTTATTGGTTTCAATTGTGTTTTTTTTTAGTAAAGTTGTCATTTCAAAAAAAAGACTAACAGCCTTTATGATATCGAAATAAAGCCGACAATTTCGGGCGGAACATTTTCATGTGGTTGATGATTATGTGATGATGGAATGATGATATCGTCTAAGGGCCTTTCCCAATATTTAATCCATCCCTTGTTTTCCCTACAAATCCCGAGAAGATGGTGGATAGCTATAAGCTAGTCAGAATATATCATGAATAGAATAGAATAGAATAATGTTATGATGCTCTGCGAAAATTAGGTAATGGACTTCCACATTTCGAGGCGACCTATTACCAAGTTTATCCAGGGAAGTACTGCTCCCATATCTATTAAGCATTACTGTTTTGAACTGAAAGGTACATATGCTACAGATTACAAGTACAGGAGACATTCCACCTTCGCGTAAAATATACGGTCGCAAAACGATGCGACTTCCTAAGTACTGGGAGTCATATTGCTTTTTATAGCAAAGGACAGAGTCGAAATCCTCTCTTCTTTGATGGTTTCCATGCAGTGGCGTAACTATACCATCTGGGGCCCGTGGCAAATTCTTTTGATGGGGCCCAGTAAAAATCATCTATCAGTAAAAAATAAAAAATATACTTTTCAAGTAAAATAAAATACTCAGGTACAATGTAAAAATATATTTCTAAGCTCGCGGCCTCTTGGGCCGGGGCCCTCTTGGGTCGGGGGCCCGTGGCATTTTGCCAGCCCTGCCACCCTATTGTTACGCCACTGTTTCCATGCCAAATGTTTCAGTTGTTGTGCAAGTCTAGGTTGTGTGACGTCACAGCACCTAATGAGGAAACCTCGACCGGGATGCAGCAATTATGCTGATCATAACAAATCCCCGGGAAACGGTAATCAGGACGCGAGGACAACCGGACAATTATAAATTGGCGGCGCATTGATGCTGTGAGCTACAGCTCAGGATTATTCGTCGGACAATGAAACTGGCCGAGTGGAATCTTTAAGATAATTTTAGTTACAACGACACGTTTTCTTTACAAAAGATAACGTTTTAGCTTTCAGTGTTGTTAAGTTCTGACTTTTAATTGTATTGTTACTCTTTAATTTTATTTCACTGACAATGTAATTCAGCAATATCTGCTAAAACTTATACCTACTTGTGACTCTGCACTGGACAGAAGTATTAGATGTAAATATTTCAGTATTATTATTCTTAGATATTTCTTATATATTATATATTTACTCCTTTAAATCATTCTTAGATATTTCTGGTTTCTAAATATTTTCATTATTTAATCAAAACGCACCGGGATCAAATACTCGCTCGCTCACTTTTCGTGGATTACCAACATCATTTTGTCGCTATAATATAGACGAAGAATAATGTTTTAAATATTACAGAACCATATAAAGGCACGGGCTATAATTCTAGCAACCCTCACAAAATACCGTTCCACATGTGGAACAAAGGCTGGCACTAAGAAATTGCTTCTGACAGCAGAAGCTGATCACTTTAGGAGCCATTGATTAGCGGAAATCACGAGGAAACGTTCCAAATGCACCTGCCGCACCCAATTCTGTTAAAAATACTCTAGGGCTAGCACGAGCAAACATTAATAAAAATAAGTTCGTGAGACTTTTTGTGCTTCGAATTATATATTGTGGTTTCTGGCAGTGACCATAGATACAATCAATTCTAAGTAATGTGTTATTTTATTTCTGATTTTGTGGTTCAGGCTACACCGCCACTGAGACAGCTACTTGATTTTATCTCTCCTCCAGCTAAGCTCCAGCTGTAGATATATAGGGTTTGGTTTTACTAGAAAGTTATACTAGAATACTTTTTATTTCTAATAATGAGTTACACATAACGTTGTAGGAGTAAAAGACACAAAATGCTAAAGAAACTATGCGAGTTAGGGCTAGATGGCTAGCAAGATGGACCCCGCCTCAGGATGGAACTGGAGACGGTTTTCAGATATAATCTGTGTATGATATGAGGGACATAACATTCGGTACAGAACCCTTATCCAAATAGAAAAATATATCTGTAATAGCTATGATAAAAAACACTTAATTGTATTTGTGTGGTAGCCCTAAAAATTCTTGAACCCGTTTCCATGCGTTACGATTTTGTAAGCCAATCTTCCCGATTCCGTAGAGGACATCTGAGCTTGCTGAGTGATGCTGATGAGATGGGCTCTGTACTAAATGTAACCTTTCCTTTCTCTTAATCAGAAAAGTGATTGGCAATCGACCTTCATTATCTAGTAGACGTGAAAACAGAATTCTTAGACAGTTAATATCATTACTACTGTAGGACACTGATCGTATTTTTTTTGAATGAACGGCCTGTCCATTAGGTTTATACAAGGGAAATGTCAGTAGATTCATGTGTAAATAGAGTAAAGCAGGGTCCACACGCACGACATAAGCGAGGTTAGTGTGCACTGAGCCGCTGGTTTGAATTATATATTAGGCTCGTGGCAGAGATGTCCATTGTGTGCGTTCAAGAACTAAAAAATAGAGTTTCTAATGGTAAACAATAAATCTGCATATATATAAAATGCTGAAATAATTGCATTAAGTCAAGTGCCGTATTTTCGAATTAACCTTTTTCGGCCAAATGAACTATAATATATATAAATAATATAATATAATATATATAAAAAATAATAAATATAAAATATAATATATAAATTACATGAACTGTACAATTTTAACATATAACTTAGTGAATGGGATCAGATGAGATACCTGTAGATCGTTGGAAGCGATCTATGGATAGCTTCATTGATTTCATTGTATTTTGTTAATATTTAGGCACCAAAAATAAAATAAAAATAATTCAAATATTTCTTTGACTGAGTCTTCAATCTAAATTGTTACAAATAAATAATATTATCTATAATGTAATAATAATCTATGTTAGTCTCATCCATATGAAAATATAACAAACATGTCCTAGTTTTTTTTTATCTAGTTATGCCTCAGAATCAGTTTCGATATCAAATTCTTTTCTAGCATCCGATTGGCAGCATGAGTTTATTGACCTACCTATGCTAGTAACAGCTACCTCTTCAAACTCCACTGCAAAAATATTAATAAAAAAATATGGATCCCTCATTGGCTGGTATCTGAAATTCCCAATTTCACCTCACAAAACAGTGAAACACACATGTCATGTCCAATCCATTCCGAGATCTGATACGGCCGTATCCAAAACAATCCACGGACAAAGTGATTAATCATCGAATCATTCTGACGATAGACTTGGGAAGTATAAAAACAGAGGGTAATAACATAATGAAAATATTGAAACAATGAAGATTGCATCAATATTTGATAATAAAAATTTGGCTATTCTTTTTTTATGTGATACAGTTACGGAACTAGCCGACGGCCCACCTGGTGTTAGGTGGTAACCTCTGCCCATAACAACCGATGCGACTTGGTTCCTCCCCTACTAGGTATGACAAGACCCAAGTAGCATAGTATGCGCCCGTAACCCTGAGACGTGTAGATGGAATATCTCATGTGCCTGTAATGTCAAAAGAATTCTGACATAGACAGTTATTAAACGTCTTTAAATTTAAACGCCCTCTTCTTTCATAAGGGACAGGGTTGGGTACGTTTATCTGCACGTCACCTTATGTACCTAGCTTTAGCGACTATGTAGCCGATTGTGGCGCTTTGTAAGTCAAGATTGATGTGGACTCTCAAGTAAGGCTGCCGGAGCGATCAGTTAGGTGTTTTGTGGCAGATTTTCAACTTGAGGGTCGCAGCTAGCCAGCCGTACATTTACATCACCAACAAGCAATAGTTTCCTCACCATATTTTACTTCAGGTCATCAGGATTAGAACCAATAATACGAAATTGATCATATAAAGCATAGTGCTTGTTAATACCGTTAATCACTTGTTCAAGTCATGAGCCCTGCTTTATTTAGACAGGTAACAATTATGCAAATATTTTTCCCGGCCAATAGTGATCAATTGTTTACATACAAGTCTGAGTTCAGCATTCAATATTTCTACTGTCTCTTCGAACTTCTGGCTGTTCGAGATCAATTTTCCCACCTCGCAAAACAGTTGGGGCATAAATAGTAAAAATACAATTTCAATCAACACATATGTCATGTCCAATGCATTTCCCGCTCCGCTCCGGTACGGTATTCAAAACAATCCACGGGCAAATAACCGATTCCCTGTCCCCCGGGTGTCGTTCTGTGCTCGCTTTACTTTTTCACATAAAGGTCTGTGAGCTTTGCAGTTGGAAGGGCAGGGGAAGACACGACACTCCAACGAAGACAGACTTCACAGAAGAGAAGACTTCAGAGGTCCTCGCTCAGGTGTTATTATTATTATTATTTTCAGAAAAGTTTTGCTTGCTCTACCTTTAAAAGTTGGTAATAACTGCATTTACGGGCAGTTAACCAAGTAAATTACAGTATGTGTTGTGTGTTTGTTGTGGATGTCAAATTTTCATCCATATAATTGTCAAAAAAGAATATCAAAATACAAATAGAATATGTAATGGACTCGCTGATCGCACGAATGAAATTTACATTTTTATAGAATTAAAATATTTCAATAATATCCTCACACTAAATAATACTTTTTTGAACCAAATAAAGTCTTCTTCAACTTATAATTTTATACTAGCCGGGTTTATTGCCGAAACAAGAATTCCCGTCCCTGATACATCTCGTCGTAGTGTGTGTGTCATTTCAATTCAGTGTGCGTTGCGGCAGCGGCCCCCATTACCTAAGTGTTTATTTTTATGAAATGCGAGTGTGCGCTAAGCTTTACAACGCACGCGAGATTTCGTAATAATGATTTTTCAAAATGTCGTTGTAATTCTCGGCGACTCTAGAGAATGCGTTGGCAAATATACCGACACGCATGATTTCATTTATTTATGCCCTATCGACGTTTTATTTACTATCCTGCCGACTATCTGATAAACAGATTCCTGGTGAAACAATAACCCCGCTAGAAATGAAATAACAGGAGTACGAAACGTTCTAATTTTTAATGGCAGAGTGGTAACCGTATAATGTGTCTTAGATCTTCCCATGTATTTATATCAGTTATGTCTTTATATCAGGATATCAGTTAGTTTACTGCTGGCAAAGTTGCATACGGTTCAAGGTAATAGAGATGAGATCTCTTCAGCACATCACTGTACTTTATCAATGATTTACTTGTTTCAAGTAACATGACTTTTGTCCCCATGGAGAATATAGCGGTCTGAACAGGGAAATATCTGTTTCCCTACTTTCCCGACTCTTCGCCAACTGCTCAAAGTTAGTGAAGGCTTAACTCAAAAGAGTCCTTGTAAAAATAAGTAACATACGCGGGTCTCACCAGTTATTTTTTAGAAATTGACGATAGCGCTCGCTATGGCTACATCAGCATATCATGCAAAGCTTCTGGAATATTCCAATCCAAAAATCCAAACCGAGTTGTCTATCTCCACAATAATAGATTCACAGTATGATTTCCAGAAAGATGTTCTTCTTTGAAATCATACAGTCTGCCGGCGGGCGCTTAACATCATTTATGGCGATTTGAATCTCAAAGATTTCGAATTTAAGTTTCGTAGCGCTTCAGGGTTCTTGGTTGGGCGCAATCCATAGGAGAAGCTTTCGAAGCACCGACACTAAGTTACTGAGTAAGTTACTGTGTGATGTTTGTGTGTATATTTGTATGTGTATATAACTATGTATACCCATTTCTGCCGCCGAGCAGTAATGCATTCGCGTTACTGACGTTTGAAAGGTTCCACCTTCAACATCTCAAAATTACGGGCGCAACAAAATGTGTATCTTCTAATAACTAAGTAGGGGAAGACCTAAGAAGTTTTGATTTGATATTAGGTAACATCAGCATGGCTATCTAGCTCGTTCCGTTACTTATTAGCATAAAAAACCTACTACTAGTCGGGTAAAAGGATTAAAAAGCGCCTCAAGCCCTCTGGCTCCTTACGTGCACTTGACACGTGTCTTAGAATTTTTGGTTCTAGGACGGTTTTCTCACGACGTTTAATTCAACATTTTGATGTAACTAACACATGACTATCTGGTGCATGTTTCTTCTGGGTTTCCAGGAACGAAATTCAGGGATGTTCAATTCGGATACACTATTTACAAAACTGCGTAAGATATAGCGATGTGGCTACACTTGGACCATACCCTCTTTTTATACGCAATATTCAATTCTGATACCCTTTGAAACATCATCTTTATGTATTAGCCAGTCAATCTGCCCGCTTCGCCAGAATACAGAAGTAGGTTCTGTTTAGAGTTCGGTCGTTGAAATTACTACCGATTTGGTTCTTATAATTTCATTATAAGGCGGGCTTAAGGTGTAGAATGTTAATTATTCCCAATTGATACAAGTGAGGATTTCAATTTTTATTTGTTTGTGTCTAAGTTGTTTTTGATATCTGTATAATAATAAAAACTCGTTTATAAATTTGCACTATGAATCTCAACACAGGCTTATCACAAGCTTAGCTTGAGATTCACTGATTAATCTATGAAAATAGTAAATTAGTATAAAACTTAATTGGAATTTAACTATTGTTCACACCTACTGATTTGGCAAATACATTTTTACATTACATTCTATTCTAATTCGAATGATTATAATAATTAATGTTTGGATCAAGCGCTGGATGATTCAGACATAACGAAGCACGAGCTTTTTGGTAATATCATGCCTACCCACAATCCAATCACAAAGATGATACAGTAAAATAAATTAATATTCAAACTAATTAAACCAATAAACGTAGGCGATCAAAATGGTTTGACTCAAAGCAATAGCTACTTACTTGGATCAAACGAATTATTTAATTCATCTTCCTCTGTGAAATATAGTAGAATTCATAGAACCATTATAGGAAATTTTGAGTATGAATTGTCATTACCTCGCAATAAAATTTAGAGCTAAACTGAAGATCTGTATAAAACCTCCAAATTGTATTCCCCACCCCGCTGGCCCTAAATATGTGTATGTAAATATAATGGTCCAAGTTTAATCTTCGCAACAAATCGCTACGTAGTGTTTAGGTATCTGTTAGCGGCAGACGTTCTATGGTAATTTTATTCCTATACGGAAAGTAATCTGCCATTGTTCGGGTTTATATGCGAATAATGTATGAGATTACGTTTTGGCCCGGCAGGTGGCGCTGAAGGTAGAGGTATATCTTTAATATAAAAAGTTTATGTTGTAGGTACTTAGTTTTATAATTAAAAATTGATTTGAACAGCATTTTCCAAGTACAGATCTTAGTTGGAAGCTACTACAGTGTTATATAATATTTAAAGTGAAAAGGTAGTTTTTTTTCCATATAATTTATTTGACCAAAGAGATCTTGATCACCACCAGATCGTTTTCAAACAATTTATAAATAAATTACTTTCAGACTGGACAGACGTTGTACTGTACGAGCATGGACGAAGAATCCTAAAACCCGATCGCAGCGCCACCTATTGAATCCGATTGTGAATCCAATCCATCCAGGGAACCACACAAAAAACATCAAAATAAGTCCAGTGGTTTAGGAGTTCAGGGACATAAACACGTACAGAAGAATTATATATGTAATGATATGGCTGTAACTTTCTTAAAGCCAGGATTTTGTTTATTACGTTTAAATAAAGGAGCTTTTAATGGGAACTCATCCCAAGTCACTAGTCATCCCAAATAGTTAGTCCATTGTAGAATTAGACTTCACGCCCTAAGGAAGACTGACTAGTAACCCGCCCTACAAGTACCAACTGAGCTATCACTGCTACCAAAATGATAAGGCACATTTAATGAACTTAGGTATTTTCAGATGTCAATTTGATCCAATAGGAGAAAAAAGATAAAGATAGTAAAGAGGCTCAAGGAGAATAGAATATTATTACAAAAGTAGTAAATTATTCTAGGCTGTATGCTAATTATATGCCCAAAGTTCGACAAGAATAGAACCCTGGACCTCTCGTTTTGAAGGCAGGGCTGTTCCATTATATATGAAGCCTTAGAAGCTTATTTAATAAATAATGTGAAAATAACAAAGTTCTTGTAGTGATTTCATAATCTACCCTACTATTTTAAACTATTTCAATAATAAGTTTGCTGACCCTCCATGTTTAGCCCTGCATTGAACACTCGGACTTTGGCAACCCTAATTAACCCTTCGCGTACTGCGGCCCGGAATGTACACTAACCTCACTATCCGCGCGTGGTCAGAAAGGCCTGACTATCCGGATTACTGTCCGGTAACTATCGGTCCGGCGCGCACCTCGCCCGTAAATTAGACTGTTAAGTACTTACACGGGTTGGACGTGTGTCCATTGCACCATGTGCGATCCATGTTAAAATCTCGGCTGAAATATGAAAGAGTAACATATAAAAAATAATAACAGTTAAATTTAGTTCTTTTCCTTCTTTATGACAAACAGAGTTATAATTTATCACATGAACAAAAATAAGATATATCACGTCATAATATGATTATAATGGAATAATATCCGTTTCGGTTTACCTCTAGAAATAGAGTTTTTACTAGAAACTTCAGGTTACCCTTGGTAGTTACCGTTGCCAAAGGCAGTCGACACGACAAGAATCCCATTTCTTTTGCTGATCACACAGTTGTGTGTGGCAAACCATTTCGTACGAATGGCTGATATATGTTTTATGTGGCAATGTTACAGAACGAGCTGATGGCCCACCTAGAGTTAAGTGGTAACCTCTGCCCATAACAAGTTGTGTATTTGCCGTACACTGTCACCGAAATTTAGCATATAAAAATCTGGAAAACAGGCGCTTTTACGGAGACGGTCCAGACTTTGTATTTTACACACCGCGAGATGCTGTTTCGCGTTTAAGGCTGCAAGATGATATTTGACGAAACTAACTGAAAGGTGGAGACGATATACAATACCTTAACGTTAACTGACCTTAGAAAATTGTAAGCACAAAACGCGTATCATGCATATCTTCCTACTTACATAAGCCACTTTAGATGTGTGTTCCTTAAATTCTGAAACTGGATTAAATAGATATATGTGAAAATACTGTTATCGTATTGAAATTATCGGCTCACGTGGGACAATGCAAACGGGCTATAAAGCATGGACCATAGACTTTTAATCAATCTGCACGAGCGGTGCGGGAGTGCAAAAATGGCGGGAGGTACATAGGTACCTAGCGAGCTTAATTAAAACCATAAGGAAAATTCGCTTCAGTGTTCCGTACTCCTATGACATTTAGTTTTTTTTTCGATACCCCGATGCAAGCCGGCTAATTTAGAGTTGTGGGTTTCGGAAAAAAATGAGAATTATTTCAGATATTAGAATTGGCAGTTTTATTATTCATAATTATGAGGTAATTACTTTCTGAACCGTCAGGACATCAACATTTACGTTATTACCCAAGTACCTCGCAAACAAGGCCGCGGGCACAAGTTAGTTTTAGTATATTTTTCCTGTTATAACGAGCTGTCTGAAAGAAACGCATTTTACTCGGCCTGCACACTATCTCACAAAGTGGGATTGACCGTGACAAGTAATGGACACAACGACTACTATTTTCACGGACTTCAGTTTCTTGCACGCTTTGAGGCTACTAATATAGCGTGCACATACGCCAATCAAAAACAAATACTGAGAGCAATCCTGTTACAACGAGCCCTTCAATAGAAGATTTTATGGGAAGGCCACAACAATAAAATTATTCGAAAGTCCCGGATATATTTTAATGGTAGTAAAAGTTAATTATACATATATATATATATAATGGTAGTTTCTAAGGCCTTAGAAACTACCGGCCTTACTATAGGCTTTACAGCTTAGTTGGTAGTAACTCTGCTTTCTGCGCTGTTGGTCGTCGCGTCGGTTCGATTCCCACCCAGGACAAACATTTGTGTAACACACACGTGGTCTGACCACAACAGCTTTCTACGATTGACGGGAGCTATGGGAAGACTAAATTACCCCATTATTTTCATAAGAACTAAGTTGTCTAGCATCGCTTTCGTAATCCTAACACATAAAGACATAATTAAATTGTCATATTATTTATACATATATAAAAATGATCGCCGAAATAGTCGAAAATAATTGTAAATTTTAGTAAAACATTCCCAAACACAAGAAAAAATTGTAACAGTTACCTACTTATTTTTCTTTGCCTATGTATAGATTTATATTTATTCAATATTTAAAAATGATACTAGTTATAAATGAGTAGTGGTCGGGCTCTACTTACTTCCACTATACAAAAATAAAAATACTTGATGAGATTTTAATTAAACGTCGTTTTCACAGCCACACCGTCCGAAACATCTCACCCCCATTATTATGTTACGGGCAGCATCATTTTGTCATCTGTCGTCAGATCATTTGCTTGATAGTTTACAGACGTTACTTGGGACAATAAATGATAATGTGGAGGTAGTACACTTACTTAGGTAAGTGTACCTACATAATTTCATCACGAAGAGACTGTCGTCCAGTGTACGTCTAAAATATCGGATTTTAGACGTACACTGGACCAAGTTCGCGAGCCGTCCATAGACTAAAGTAGATTTAAGGGAGAGTGGCATTGATCTACTTTATTCTCGTCATAATTGGCGAACAATTCACACAGCGCCATCTAAGAAAAACCCCAAAATAAGCATAGTTTGTACTATGGGAACCAGCCAACTGATAGAACACATATATACCTATTTTTTTTTTCTAAATACATACTTAACTCCCAGACAGAACAAACATGTATATTCATCACACAAATGTTTGTCCTAGGTGGGAATCGAACCCACGACCTACAACGCAGAAGGCAGAGATACTAATATATAAATAACCTAAAATAGTGTTTTTTTAAAATACCAAATGTTATCGAGGTTATCAAAAAATCGAAGATATAATTTGTAGAGCGTTAAATTAAAAAATAATAATAATAATAAAAAATAATTAAAAGTGGTTGTAATACGAAGGGTACCAAACAACTAACCTAAACAAAACCAACAAACTGTTCTTTATTTTAATTTTGATTTTTAAATTTTGTTAGCAACAGTTCATGTTGCCATCTATCGATCCCAAAAGGCGATAGTTGGTTCATTCGTGTCTGTTCACGTTAAAAGGATAAGGACTAATAACACCAGATTAGAATAGATGGCGTTATAAAAACAATTTCAAAATTGTATATTATTTACCAGGAAATCTCTTCTTCTGAATATATCTATAATAAGAAACAATATCTCTAATACCCTGTATAAAAAAATATTTATTGCTTGGTGATTATCACAAGCTGTCAGCGAGTGACAACGTGAAATTTTGACAGCGGGGTGACAGCAATAAACCAGCTGTTTGGATTGGATGGACGTTGCTTTTTGTGTTTGCGGTTGGATGTTTTTCGTCGGTACGAAAACATAACCTCTACGTTCGGCGTCTTAATTAATATTAAATACTGTTTTCTTGGAATAGTGTGTGCATTCGGTTGTTACCTAAATAAATTCCCGTGGGTAACTGCGCGACCACGTATCGGCCCTTGAAAGCTTTGTGGTCACACAACACGTGTATTTTTAGTCAACTTTGTTTCGGCGAAGTTTTCAGAACATTTTTCTGCATAATGAGTGTTTTTGTATTATTACGTGGGAAATAATTACTTAAATTTCTGTAAACTAACTCAACAGCTTCAATTTTGAATCAGTTCGATGCTTAAAATATTTTTAAATCTCATCAAATCTCCAAAAAGTTTTTTTATCAACAAGTCTGGTTCAAACAGGTTTTATTTCAAAAACATACTAGCCATGGCTGGCGAGGGTGTAAAAAATAAAAACAAAATGAATTTGGAGCATTTACCTGTGAAAAAAATAAAAATAAGTAGTGATGATGAGTCGAATGTTGTGCCAAAAAGAACTGTAGCTACTATGTGTGGTGCTTGGAGGCCTGATGAGGAGGACGGTGGACTCATTTTTGTGTTCAAGAAGAGGGAGTCGTGCCTGAGCCCGGATCCAACCAAGGAATGTGATTATCCAGAGAACATACAAGACTTCTGGGAGGCGAGCCTGATGAACATCGATGATATACAGGTAATACTAATTGGGATGCTATAACTATAACTATTTGCTTCATATAAAGAAAAGTTGCAATATATTAATAATTATATTATGTGAGATATGAGCAAAAATAAAGTTATGAATCAATGATTGTTATTTTTATTTATACAGCGACATCTGTTGTGTTTCTCTTGTACTAGGTTTTGCACCTTTCCGATGACAAACAGTGCTGTAACTTCAGTGGGTTGATAAAAAATAGTTTCTGTCCTGACCAACAGATGGCAGTAAGTTCGGGAATCAAAATTGAAGTATGAAAGTTTGTCATTTTTAAGAGAAATAGGTAAGTAGATGGACATAGTAAATTAAATAATGATTTTACTAGTCTATCTTATGTCTATTTTATTATCTGCTACCAAATGATAGTGGAAATTACATAATAATAATTATACCTTTGTTTGGGTGATGTTTTAATTTTTTGTATGTATCTGTGTATTTAACAAAAAGTATTCTATCAGTTGTCTAGTGCCCATAGCTGTGGTTAGTTTGGGGCTGGATGGCACATATCCACCTACTAATAAACCACATATTAATATTTATTTAAGTACCACGGATAAAGTTAATTATATGCATAAATTTTCACATATTGCGACTTTACCGTCAATTTAAATTCAAGATAACCATGTCCTATCAAATCAGATTAGGTGGGACTCATGCTTGTTCAAGATCTTTTACAAAAAAAAAATTGTATATGTCATTTCCAAAGTGTGATTGGAGTTAACTGTTTTGTTTAAAAGAATTGACGTTTATCTTGTTAACCCTAGATTTTGCTAATTTGGGGCTAGATGGCGCTGTGTGAAATGTCCCCAATATTTTCCAACCTTTCCAGCAAAAACGTTCTACACGATAATTACCAACACCATTATTTTAAAGACGGAAAATTCTTAAAACGTCTGGCCTATACGAAAATGTTATGACATGACAAAGGTGAATTCTTGGGTTTACTTTACTCGGCTCGCGAAATGACGAACAAAATTGTCGGAATTCCACAGGCAGGCTCGTTTCAGGGCATTGTCGCAGGGCCGAGATCCAAGTCTAATATATTAGCCACAGACTTGTTAGTGCTTGATTATGTATTGATTATTCATATCGTAGTTGCATTCCATTAATCGATTTTCTTCTTTAGTACCAGAATTTTTAGTAATTGATTGATCCAGGCCTTACCTTGCCGAAGTCCATTTCTTGTTTTTTGTGCTGTTAATCTTATGTTGTTCTGGTAATGTAAGTAATATTGAATTATTAATTAAGTATTATGTACTATGTTTATTTACTTTAATTTTCTACCTAATACATTTCCCTAAATTCATTCAGTCAGATCAGGTCCCTGCCAGAAACGTTGGCTGTTCTGGTCGACAGTGAACGGACATTACCCAAAATACTCAGTAGTATATTAGGAGTGTTCGGGTGAAAGATGGTAACTCATTAGTTAGAAATTTAGCGGACGTGTACCAACTTCCATTTCCACTATTTTCTAATCCTACTAATATTATAAACGTGAAAGTTTGCATGTATGGATGTTTGTTACTCTTTCACGCTCAAACGGCTGAATGGATTTGGATGAAATTTGGTATCAAGATAGCTTATATCCTGGCTTAACACGTAGACTACGTTGATCCCGGAAAAGTGCAGTGTTCCCGTGGGTTGACTTACTCACCGCGGGGAATGCCGCGGGGCGCAGCTAGTAAATATTAAAAGTAAAAACCCTTCTGTTTTTCTCTCATTGCGCACCTGTGCAGTCAAGGTACGCGGGATTCTTTAAGACAACTTTGTGAGAGGTTGTCATTTTAGCGTTTTGTTACTTAGTAACTTGAGTTTAATCTGTGCTTTTGTAACTTGGAGTTATTAACTTCGGTGCGGTCTTTGATGCATGGAACGGTTGAGTGTCTCCAAATTATGGTCGTATTTTGAAATTATATTCGAGATTTCTCAATTTCGTAGAAATATTTGGAGCTAGTTTCTGCTGATTTATCCTTGAAAAATCTTTACATTATACTTAAAAACAGTGGCTTCGTTCGCTATGTTGACTATCTCAAGTTGCTCCTTTCTAAAATAAACTACATTGTTGCGTTTCAGAGGACAAACCAACAAAAACACACGTTTGCTCATTTTTTTTATGCTGTGAAAATCTAATAGATGTTATACCAAAACTAATATTGTACTAGGTGAAGTTTCCACCAAAATTACCCAAGTATATTATTTATGAATTTTTTGGTTCATAACATATATATTTCATTTACATTACAATTGGACCCAGCACTACGTGCATTTTCGCAGGGCATAATAGTTACAGTTTTCCTAGACAATATGAACTCAAATTGTCCTTTCGATCCTTCCTAAAAGCATTCCGCTTTTGAACCTTTATTCATTTCGATCATTTCCAGCAATAGTCCAATCAATAAGTACTTTCCAAACGTTGTCATACAAGCTGAAATGGAATGTTATTTATGCAGACGTTTTATAAACTCTTCCAAATACACAATTGATGCTTCGTCGCTTTCGGATAGGTGTTACTGAAAATCGGGATTTTCCCCGTTTTCACAATTGAGCTATTGGGGAAAATGGACTTGCTAAATACAATTTCTTCGATGAATTATGTTATGATGTCACATGTTAAGTGTAAACTACATATGAAATACATAACTCTTTTTGATATGTCTTCCTCTTCGGGAAAAAAGGCATCATTTATATAGATATGCAAAATAGAAAACAACAGAATTTAAATAACTTTTTTGTTGCTATAATACTGTGTATTTTAAAACCATAACCAACAGCATAACTCTTTCCTATTAAGTTGTGTTATGATATTAGGTTAAGCATTTTAAGAGTAATTCTAAGCTTTAGCACTATCATGAAAGTACGGGCAGTATAAGAGGGTTGTACTCAGCGTTTGAACACGAAAAAACTTTACTTAAGTTTTATTCTAGCTAAATGAAAGGATTCCGCTTCATCAGCTTTGTAAAACATACATCTTCTAGGTTGCAAAAAATCATAACTCGGTCATATTTTGAATAGTAGGTCCAAAGTTTACATAAACAGACTGAAATTTGGGATAAAGAGAAATTGTTATCCAATCGTGTTATACATTTACTTACCAGATTCAAGATACGATGAAATATTCAACAATCAGGAAGATTTACTGCCTATTTCACCGACCGTCGCAGCAGTAAGAAAATATGCGGAAATGTCGCGGAAACTGAGCATCAGCGTCATAAAATCTGGCTACAAATTGGCAACTTTAAAACCTTAATCCCAGGAAACGGTCGTCTGAAAATATAAAGCATGTTTAATCCACATTAATTTGGCATTCAGCACGAAACTTGCAATTGGATGGACTCACATCTATTATGGACGCGTTAAGCCGGATTTGGGCCCCTTACAAACTGTTGGACTCGATTGCTCCGATTATCAATACTGCAGGGTTGCCGTTTCCTGTTACTATTTATTGTTGAGCAGTTGTCTTCCGGCCGTATTATAGTCCTTGGCTGTTGCGCATCATATGAAATTGTTATTATGTTACGGATTTTTTCTGTGATCCATAAGTACAGATTGTGTATATTACGATCCTATGATAGAAATCCTGGGTTTCGTATCTCAAGCTTATCGTCCTTTTAATCGGCCGTTTATTTTTATTTAAGAACCCAGGGCGTTTCAGTGATCCCGTGGAGAAATTCATGCGAGTATAACGATAACCTATCTATGTAATACTGTTTGAGAATTTGGCTTTTCATTTTCGTATGAGCTTTAGTGAAAATTATAAACAATTGAACTTGCACGGCATGATGCCCTTGCAAAATCAATTGAAGCAAGGATTGCTTTGTAAATGTTAAGATTGTGTAATTTTCCAACAGAGATAAGATCAAACGTTTCCTGAGTTCCAGTTAAAATGATAAGTATCTTTTTAAATTCAATCCAACTTAAGTCTCAAAGTTACGGGATTTTAAACCTCTCTATTCCTACCTCTAAAAGTTCGTCCTTTAAAAATTTTACCTATGTATTCTTTGTCTGTGCTCTAAACCACAGAGAACACATAGCTACGCTGCCTTGATAAGCTGATATCTTGCGACGTCTTACTTGGAATTCCCTGAGACGAAGCACTGAGGTTCTTAGTGTTGATATGACATGACCAGCTTAGGCAGGAAGCTTCAGGCCGAACGTAACAGCCCATTCTCTTTGTGACTACTATGAATACATTTACGCCTTCATCTCTGAAAGGGTAAGCAAGCTGCTCAATGGGCCACTTTTGTATCGCACCTACTATCGCTTGAATTTCGACGTGTGAAGTCGTGACTGATCTTCGCAATTTTTTTCCCGCAAATTAGCATCTATAGCACTTTTTTCCGGTAATTAATTCTTTACTAATCCAAGAGCCAGGACGAATCTTATACCAACGAAATTACCAAAAATTCCAGGCGAACTAGTATAGTTAATTAAAAAGCTACATAGATGTAGTAAAAATAGCGTATATAACTGGCGACTGGCTTCATAGCTCAGTTGGTAGTAACGCACTGTAGGTCGTGGGTTCGATTCCCACCCAGTACAAACATTTGTGTGACAAATATATCATTCTGTCTGGGTGTTGAAAAAAAAAGTATTTATGTGTTATATCAGTTGTTTATCACACATAGCTTGTATCAGTTCTCATGATAAAAGCTATGTTTAGCTTACTTTGGGGCTAGATGACGCGGTGTGAAATGTCTAATATTTATTTATTTAAGTATTTATATAAATAAGCTACGAGTACTCTATTGATTAATTATGCTTAGCTCTATTAATTAGCTTATCTTTATAGATAGCCCATTTTCATAATGTTTGACATATATTTTTTCAGTGGGGTTATAAAGTGAAAGTTCAAACTATCCTATTTCTTATATACAGATTATTATATTTAATCATCATGATCATCTATGTGAGTGCACTGATTGACATAGGCCTCTTCCAAAAACCTCTTCGCCTCTTCCCATCCAATTCTAATATTGACTACTTACGGTCTACTGATTTTTTCGAACACTACTCCAATTTTAGTTTCATCTTTCGACGCTACTATATATACTTACTATTTCGCCCTATATGTTTGTCCTGTCTACCTCAATTCCGTTTCTCATCCCCGCAACACAGGTACTTATTGTTGTGTCCTATTTTTCCAGACCTGCCTTCCGATTCTCATTTCGTTTCGTGCCCTCTGCACACTTTATGGTTTTTAATTTGTTTTGAAATATTTTGCGCCTTCAAGATTAGTATCCAAAATGTTTTGAAATGTTTTAGGTACATTGTTGTTAAAATTGGTTATTATGTGTTTTTTCTTTTTAAAGCATAATTTGGTGTTTTCACAGCGCGTTTATGCTTGGAAAGGCTTTTAAATTGTCGGCTTCATTTAATTAGTTGATAAACCATGTCGGATGTCTTCTGGGTGGTTTGAAATTTCTGAACAGTGATTTTCTGTAAGAGCTTACTTTAATGTAATGTAAGTAATAAAAGTGCCAACCCTAGAACCACCTTCTAGCGGCCAATATAGAATTTATTAATTTGCCATACATTAAGAAAATTAATACCTAGGTATAGTTGCCCGTAAACAACTTGATCATGAGTTGGTGAAGTAGGGGATTTTCGCACATGTACTCTTATACGAAAAATGAGTTCTGCGCATCGAATTACATTTTACAAGTTGTTTGCCATCTATAAATAAAATCTATAAAAAAATGATATGATGAGAAAAAACGATCTGTAACAAATTGAAATGCTGGCAAAAAGTTTTATGTGTAGTTATTTTAAAAATGGAGGATAATAAAGATTAAGTAATTAAATATTCACCTCCTGTGTAAAATTGTGGTAACAAATGTTTCAATCCCTTTTAAGTAATCAAAGTTATAACCGTTATAATGTTTCGTCCAAGTCTTTGGCATGTAAATTGATATTACTACGTAGTAACCTAACCTTGAAGCAAAAAGCTTTGGTAGGTTTTCACTCAAAAGGCTTTCGCAACTTTGAAGGCAGGTCTATTTTCCAAGTTGATTCTCGGTCCTATTAGTTGTCAAATTGAATTGGTACACAGCTATTGTAACCTTTCAATTTCGTTCCAGAGAATTCTGCGAGAGTTTGTCGCGAATTGAAAGTACGGGGTGTGCCAAAGAGCGAAGTAAAATGAAATCGCAAATACCAAATCGGATTGATGCAACACCTGGCGGGCTCGATTTATGAACGATTTGCTACGTCGATATCAGTTCAACTCTATAACGCCTTGCCTAGCTGACGCCCGTGGCTTCCTGTGTGAGTGTAACCAAAAGTTTCTGCACGTTTTTAGGAACGTCATATCATTTTCCCCTTTCACTGATATCTTCACTACTTTTTTAGTTCATAAAATGAAAATTAGAGTAGTAAATATTTTAGAATTCAAACTTGACTTGAAATAGTTAAAACTTCTTAGCTTTAACTATTTCAAGTTTTGATTGGACTTCAGTTTTATAGGGAGTTGTCAATGTGAACTATCCTTCGTCCCAGTAGTTTCGTTCCTCTTTATGCTTGATACTCTGCGGTTTGCCTACATATGTATGGATAGGCCTCGTTTCGAACCGCAAGCCATAAAGCGAACGTTTCAATCGAATGAGCACTATTGATCTCGAGAAGCGGTTGAGTTAATTTGATATCTAGATGAGTTATCCTCTGCATATTAAATTTAAATATTGTTAATCCAAAAATAGATGCTTTTTTTGGTTAGGTAATCTTGACATTTTGATACAGTCCTTGTCATTTTGATCCTACATTACAGCGCTTTGTTTATAAATGAGCTATGTACCTACCACTTAATGTAAAACTGAACTTAATCAAATGCCGTCTACTAGGCAGGATTGACAGAGATAATTCATTTGTATGGATTTTAATATTTCCATACAAATGAATAATATATATATTTATTATGAATGATATAATTTTACCGGCTATGTCACTTAGAATTAGGATCATGTTATCTATATGAACAATATGTAAAATAAAGGGCGACATACATACCGAATTTCACATCCGAACATGTTAGAATAGAGATGCGAAAAATACTATGAATAAGATCCGTTCAGCTGGCAACCCCGGTATCAATCATCCGGCCAATAGCTGTCACCTGTCAGCAATCTGCGCGTTGCCGGTAACCGCGCCAATCTCGTCTAGTTATAGTTTTGTTTCGTTGCGATAGTTTCAGTTTGACGGGGGAGTCACACTTTGAAACTTGTGATGTGTTTGTAATTTGGAGATGGATTAACCTTATCATGTGTGTGTGACTTTTAAAGATTTATTACAAGAGTATTATTTCTAATTGCTTCAATTAATACTATAAAAGGTATTAAAATAGGAGGCTAAAATATAAAATTCATGTATATTTTAAATTAAAAGATTCATAATAAATTCCTTTGGATTTGAAGCTGCAGCTTGATATCAGGCATTTTTATTTTATTTTAAAAGTATGTGTTATTGTCTCGTTAAAGATTTTTATTAATTTAAAAGTTACAATAATTAAGAGAGATTCTTCGCGATACATGGTTCCAACAAACATGTTCAAATCCCAAAATTCTATTAGAAGCAGATACTTTAGTATACGTATGATATTCAGAAATTGGCATTCGTGTTCCCGACACCCGCATTCAATTAGATCTCTCTATAAAATCTATTTAGAACCAAATCTCCGTTATCGCCTTCAGGCACGATCCGCCGCTATCATTTTCACATAACGAAATTGGGTATCCTCGAAGTTGCTCTAACTATCCTAATCTTTACCGAATCGAATTTATTTCGGACCGGTTACACCACAATATGTCGTTAAGAACATTCCACATAGACATTGTCATTCATAACCTCGGAGTGGGCGAGGAAATAGAAAAATTAAGATAAGTTTGAATTTCGCTCATAATTTAAATGGGGTCGCAAAGCTGTATCCGAAATCCTAATTTGCCCGGAGATAAATTAATGGCCTCTCGAAATTAAGGACTTCTACAAAGCTGTCTTTTAAGAAATAGTAATTAAAAATCTTTATCGTTTTGCGTAAAATCAATTTGAATTCACAAAGATGTATAAAACTAAGTGTTGTACAAAATTTTCGTGAAACGTCGATGAGAAAAGACATCAACAACTTTACATCAGGCTTAAACTCTCACAGAACATTCTTCACAGAACTCGAAAGTTGCTCAACCTTCGCCCTAACTCTTTCAAAGTAAACGTAACCTTTTATTAGCATTATGACTCGCCTTAATGTAATTAGAGGACCCGAACATCGTCTCCAAAGCATTGATACTGTGACATTGATAGATCTACTCGAATTCCAACATCATAAATAATTAAATTTCTTCTTTGAACTATGTTAAGTGAAAAAGGTCTTTTGTAGTAAAATTATAAACAAATTAGAAGTAGATAAATGGTCTTCACCCATTGTTTCCTAAATTTATACAAACTTTTGGTAACTTCGCTAAGATCATAATCCTTCTGTTAAGTGCCTGTAATTATCTTTTTCTTCCTTGTCGTAATTCCGTAACTCAGTAATCCCCTTCGCCAAACTTTTTTATGTAACCTTTAAAACATTCGTTTTTAGTGCCCCAAAATGTTACACAAAAACATCGGATAAACTCTGGTAAAGGATACTCAATCATCATCAGTGCAAGCATCAAAACAGCTTTCAAATTGTGGTATTGTCAACCAAAACCCCAAAGAAACCATTTCAAAACCAGGAAAGGCAATGGACTTCCACCGCTCTATATTATTCGACAAAGACAAATGGTAAATCGGTGAATTCGATTCACGTTGGACTGTCGGGACACCATCAATCAACTTAAAAGAATGCATTAAACCAGTACCTAAATGGCTATACGGTTATATCCGCAGTGACAGATGCTTTTAACAGTTAAAGTTGCCATCCAATTTTAGGAATGTCCGCTTAACGAGCAATTAAGTTTCATACAATTTTTGTAGTGGGCCATTGGCTGTTTAGGAAATTTTCAAAGTACCTAAGTAATCCTTTTTTTATGTGATACAGTTACGGGCTGAGCCGAAGGCCCACCAGGTGTTGAGTGGTAACCTGTGCCCATAACAACCGATGCGACTTGGGTCTTCCCCTAATAGTACGACAAGACCCAAGTCGCGTCGTATGCGCCCGTAACTCTGAGATGTGTAGGTGGAATGTCTCATGTGCCTGTAATTTCACCGGCAACCACACCTTTCAAACTGGTTCAGGCGGACTCATTCCTCATTGTTGCCACCACTAGTTTACTACGTTGCTGCTATTTAACTATATTAACGATTTAACTGCTAAAAGTTTCAACATTTAACTCAGTACTGGTATTTGCTGAAATAAATTCGTTTCAGATGACCCTTAAGAGATTTCCCCTCCCATTCTTACACGCCACTTAACACTTTGCGAAGAGCCGTATACTGAATAAAGTGCTCCTTTGGCCTGTTGCATCCCCTTGTCTCCTCACAGTGAGTTTTGAGAGCTTTGTCTATGGACGATTTTATGAAACAGTGCAGTGAAAGACGTAGTATTAAATATCTATTTTGCAAAAAAACATGCGAGTGCGAAAGTTTTCTTTCTCTAAACCTTGAGTCGGTGGAGTTAGCAGTAGTTAAAAAAATACTTTCACAGTCGCATCTGCCTGCAGAACGAGGTACTCGGGCTCAAAGGCAAATGTGTTGTGTTACGAGCGTAAAGTTGTCATGTGTGTCCAATGTACATACTCAGCAATCTAAGCATAGTTTGTATCATGGAAACCAGACAACTGATATAATACTTATATAATTTTTGTAACACATATTAACACCCAGGCACAGAACAAACATCTATGTTCGTCATACAAATGTTTGTCCTGAGTGGGAATCGAACCCACGACCTACAGCGCAGAAGGCAGGGTTATTACCAACTGAGCTATGAGGCCAGTCCAGTTACGTGTATAAATAATGTTACTAAAATTCTTCTTCTTACCTTGTCTTCAATCCTTACCGATACAAAATTTTGATCATGAATTCAAAATACTTATACATTTTTTTAAGAGGATCACGTAATCTCATTTCTGCTTTGAGTTTCCTATTATCTACATTTTGTTTTTATTCCAAATGTGCTTCAAACGACTAAGACATATGCAAACATTCCTTTACCATCTCCGTAGTTGTCTTGTTGATATGATACAAAATTATGCCTCTGATAATCCCACACAAATTTTACAACCTGTCGAGTACGCAAAACGTGAAAATCATCCAAGAAATGGGTCAGGACATGCAAACAAAATATACATTTATACGGCACATAAAATTAATATTCAGCCTCCCATCTCCGAGGTCTCGTAACGACTTTACGACTGTATCAATTGTAATTTACGAGTGTGCACGACGGCGGATGACCAGCGAATGTTCGACGCTTGCTGATGGGTGCTAAAGTTTTTGATTACTCTTTTACATTTAGGGGCACGGGTCTGAATTACTTATCGATGTGTCGACATGGCGATTTCACCCTAGGAGCAGCAAATCTCTTAGCATACCTTATGCCTATGATTAACGGTTTATCTTTGGAATCTTGACTGCGAGAATAATTTGCAACATATTTTCTATTACCAAAATATTACAATATATATTATCTAATTCATTTTATTATCCCCCAGACCCTCTTCTCGTTCCGTTTAATCTCCAGCTCTCGAGATCGTTAATCCTTCTGAAAAGAAACAAAATATCCATCTGAAATTAAATCTCCAGTAATTATCAACAATGGCCGTGTGTACGAATTCAGGAGGGCTGCTAATGAGGAGTCCGTTTCTTTCGACCCTCCCTTCTAATTATGGAGGGAACAAAGCCCGTCTAAATTTATGCGGCAGCTCCGCGGACGTAACGAAATTTGTTTAAGTGCATCGTGGGATTTACTTACACGGTATTTTTGGTAAGAAAATGGGATGATTGTTTCTTGTTCTTTCAGTATTCGTAGGCACAAGATAGTAAAGATAGTCATCGTCCCAACTAGATATATTTGTATATCTAGTTAAGTCATTATCCATTTGCGTGAGAGAGAGAGAGAGAAAGAAGCAAGAGGAGAGGAGAGGCGAGTGGAGTCAACTCAAATTTATTGCCATAAAAAATATTCTACCTACTTAAATATCTGTATGTTAACCAAAGATTTTGAGACAAACAAAAAAAAGGCAGTAATTGTGTGACGAACACATATAATCATTATGTATTATAAAGAAGGACATCTAATCTAAAGCAAGAAATTAGAAATTTAATTATATGTTTATTATCTTTTTTTGAATTTATTTAGTACTAATGATCTTAAGGATCAGAAGTGGATCCAAAAAAGTCCAAATTTAGATGTTGGCGGTATTAAAATTATTAAGAGTCAAATTGTGTGATTGTGATAGAGAGAAAAACTAGTATAGAGTATCGTTCAAAAAAGTTATGAAATTACGAATTCGCTAATGATCCTATTCATTCCTATTATATTACAGTTCTGACCTATAAAGGTCAAATTCGTAGCGGAATATGTTTTTTTTGTTCTCCTTATCTACTTAATTGTCACGCTTAGACTAAAAAGTCTTCACCAATATGTTGTAACAACATTTACCATGTATCTTTTCATACTTTAGCTCTCAATATAATGTTTTTATGTATTTTATGTTGGTGTTCATTAAATAAATAAATATAAGGTTACTCGTGTCATAATTGTTTTATTTCAGGGTTCTATTAATATGCAATGAGTTAAAGAAAATGTTAAGCCCTGCATTTAGTTAGACTGTACAGGCAATGACGTGCTGCAGAAGCTGGTTTCATAAATTCTCCCTCACCCCACGTATCCCGTAATAGGAAAATATTACAGAATAGAAAACTATATCTCAACAAAACAAAATGAATTGGTATATTGATATTATATATCCTATTGATCCCTCCGCTGAGGTACAAAGGAATCTGTATAAGTATGTCTGTACCTACCTTAAAAGTTGGGACAGGCTTTTACGCACAGAGTTCGAATGACATTCGTTCGCACAAGTGAAAGCTTACGAACTTAGAGCACACAAAAGTTTTTAAAACGTTATTTTTTTCATCCTTTTAAATAATTTTGGAAATCTTCCTAAAAGCTGACAAACAGAAATAGCGAAACTGTTAGGCCGTCTCCTGCTTAGTTGGCCTCAATAATTCCACTTTGCCCCATGGTTATGGAATGTAAATTGTTTTTTATATGTTTTATATGTTGAAATTCATAAATATTAAAATTAGGAGCCCTGAAAGATTTGTATTGAGGTTAGTACAATACTGAAAAATAAGCTTTGCACTACATTTAAAAAAATAACTAAAAAGATCGAGTGATTCTAATTTTATCAAGAAATCTATGCCATTTTAAAGATATCTGCATCATTTCAAATTTAATTTCTTGAATCATTGGAAGATTAAGCGTAACCGGAAATTTTAAGTACATCTCTGTCATTCTCGTTTGTCTAACCTTTTGCCAAACAGTGTAATGTGTGAGGTCAATTAAATTGCTTCATTTCATATCTAGACAGTAATTCCAGCGTGGCATAAGAATAAAGCTCATCAATTTCACTTCAGCCGCGAAACTACACCAATACTTCCGGTTTCACGTCCCGTCCAAAAAGGCAATATATTTTCGTGTTCAAAAGATATTATGATAAACAGTTTGCACTCTCCATTGGCGTAGATTGATCGTCTCAGGCATCGGCTCATTGCATATTTATTGGTGCGCCTAACTGGAGCGATGTCGGAGGATCCTACTATATTGGATTGTGTACCTAATTCAATCAGGCGAGTTGGAATGGGCTTGGGGCATATTCTCAAACTAGCTGTAGCCCGCGACTTCGTCCGCGTGGAATTCGGTTTTATCACGCATCCCTATTTTACCCCTCGGAAAAGTAGCCTAAGTTACTCCTTGTTACATCAGCTATCTGCCAGTGAAAGTCACGTCAAAATCAGTCCAGCCATTTCAGGGGTTTGCCGGAACAAACAGACAGACAGAAAGACAAACACAGACAAACAAAAATTGAAAAATAAAGGTTTATTGGTATATGTATCGTGTATATAATATGCACCATATGCACTTATTAAAAAGCGGTTATTTTAATATTAAAAAACACGCGTTAGTAAAATCCCTTCGTTGCAACAAATGGGAAAATGGTACACAGGTTTTTCAAACGAAAGCTCTCGTTAACGCCGCGTTTATTATCGCTCGCTGTTGGATTTTCAGTGCTCAGCGTTGAGTCGATTTTTCCGATATGTTGCATTCGACAACTTATTTTAACGTGAGATGTAGAAATGTATAAGTTACATTAAGAGCATCGTCAATATACTAAGACCTCCGAATTTAAACCATAACAAACAAGTTGTACTGAAGTTGAATGAAAACGAGAATCTTGTTTACTCAGGCACATGAATAATAGTACTTGGAAATAACTTGTATGTATGCCGTGTTAATTCCTCTAAACATCACATGAGCATAGACACACACATACACACACACACACACACACACCGGATATATCGGGCTGTAAGTTGTTAATAGAATATTATTCTGTTCGTACATGCCGAGGGGAAATTTGGTGAAACTATTATGTTTTCTGTTGGCTAACGAGAGTGATCGTTATAGTAGTTTCAAATGAGGGTTCACATATAATAAGTGAACTTGACTAAACTATTTTGACGACTTGTATGTAAGAATCTTACTAATATTATAAACGCGAAAGTTTGTATAGATGTTTGTTACTCTTTCACGCTCAAATGGCTAAATGAATTTGAATGAAATTTGGTACCTAGATAGCTTATATCCTGGATTAACACATATTCTAGTTTGATCCCCGAAAAGTGTAGTGTTCCCGTGGGATTACTTATTCACCGCGTGTAACACCGCGGGGCACAGCTAGTTTCTCATAAATGAATTTATGTTTTTCCTCTGAGCTGTAGTTTTCAATGTCTGAGCAGATCTCAAAGGCGCAAATATGTGAACCCCGCGAGAGATTACATGTTTGAGCCTTTTGGGATCGATACCCTACTAGGTCCATCGGGAATGGGAACCCTTCGCGTATTCAAAATTATTTCATTAGAAGCGACATGTTAACCGAAAGCAGGCACTTTTCTGGCTCAGATTAAGCATTGCCATGCAACGAGGCGATTCCGCTAGGGTTTTGGCCACAAGTCCACCTGTTACTGAATTGGGTCAGTTGATCTATCTATAGATCGGTAGTAACGGTCTCACATAGCAATTGATTAGTTCATTAGATTTCTTTGTATTTTGTAGATCTTTACAAAACTTATAAAGTACACTTGTACTCGGGATTGGCGAGATCCCATTAAAACTGACTTCTGCCGCCGACTGCCCTGTCGCGATGTGACATAATTGTATTGTGTTAAGGCACGAGTACGTGGTATCACCGACGATACAATGGAGTTCCATTAGCAGCGATTGTTCCTGTAATTGTTTATGGAATGGATTTGATGTCGGCTGACAGCGGGTTAACAATAATTTTGAGTGTATTGCGGACGTAACTTGATTGGTATTTATTCAAATATTTGTATTTTATAAAATTTCTACTCATGAGGTATAAAAAGTTAAATTATAAGAATATTTAGATATATTTTTGCTGAAACGTGTGTCAAATACTGTAATATGCAAACGATACAATTGTATTACTCATACTATAAATGTAAATAAATTTATATTAGTAAATACTGTGTCGTTGTTGCATCAGACTGGAACACTTAGAATGAAAATGTCATATGAACAAAGATACGCGAATTGAATAAAAAAAATACGGTAGGGTACGCGAGCCTTAACGAGTTGAGGAGCAGTTTCCTGTTATCTGAGTACGGTACCATAAAAAACAAACCTGCTAATTTGGATTTATAATTCAAGATAGACCTTTCAAAACGAAACCTATAAGAATCTAACCCTAGAGCTAACAGATGATCTTATGAATTCTGAAAGCGTTATTTTGAACCTAACTTAATTAATTGCGTAATTGGAAACAAAATTTCCCAAAAACGTACACATTTGCAGCACTTAGTAACATTATGTATTGTTAATTTTACGAAAAATACTTATAAACTTACCTTTTTGCTAGTTAATTTGTTGAATGTTTGTAACTTTTTTGCATACCACATACCTAATAGCAACTAGTGCTGTTACTTCCGGCTAAATAGTGTGCGTTTGAATTTTCGACCATTAACGATAGTGTTGCCATGTTTTTTTTTACCTAGATTAATTAATTTATGCAATCCCTTTCTAATTTTAGAGTATAAGTAAAGGGAAACGATTGTTGTCCAACGTAATTTGCTCTTGGATATGCGATTAACACCTATCGGCTTTAGGATACTTTACATGCATCGCAACGGCTACATGGGTGGGATGGAATTACTACTATTTCTCTGGATTTCTCTGGCCAAACCGTACTTCCAGTTAGAGTTATCTGAATGCTGAACGCGGTATTCAAAACTGCCTGTCAATACAAAAGACAGTGATTTGCCCCACATAGGATTGTAAAGGATAGAGAATTATAAGTCAGCTTAAAAGAAAAGGCGATAACACCACTGACAATGCAGTCGGAAAACTTCAAGCTTTCAACATTCTCCGGCTTTTTCTGCTATGGGGCGTGAAATCACTAGCCGCGCTAGATAAATGAAATAAATTCAGAGGTAGAGAGATAGCTTCTGCTAATGTATTTGATCATTAGTGGCGAATTGTGGATGACGCGAATGTTCTTTTTGGGGTCAGTGTGGCGTTTGCGTTATGAATAACTTGGAATTGAATTTAGGGGTTTGGACCCTGATTCAAAATAATATATATATTGGTAATATTGTTGGGTCGTATCATCTAGGGATATTGTATCAGTCCTTGTTTGTTAGAATTGTAAAAAAAAAAACTGTGCAGCACAGGGAATCATTGTGTAATCGGTATTAAAATTAATCGAGTACGAGTGGATTGTGAACTGGGTATGTGTCGGGGGTACTAGTTAGTATATGTTAGTAATCCATGTTATGTTGTGACGAGACACGAATGTCTCTCTCTATATGTCGTTAAATTCTTGTTTATCAAATTGTATAAAATATTTACACGTAGGAGCGCACGCCGTAAGCTTATTGGCATCATAAAAATAACGAATTACACGAAATGGAATGAAACCGTAGCACACATTTTCATAAACAACTTAGTAATAAAGATATGACATACATAACTCATCATTATTCCTGTAATGGAGCTTAATAAACGGGCTATGTTGTAGTGCAATGTGTGACGGAAACATTGCCTGTAATAGACAATATCGGCCGTATGGCAATACTGTAGGGATTACGGATCATACTTTTGCAGATATACAGGATAATATATATTACAGGTACTTGAGAGAATCCAACTTAACGTGTCAGGGCGCATTTCATGGGACTTGAGCCCAGTTCTACCTGAGTAACCCATGTCGTTTTCTTGTTATGGGCATAGACTACCATTTATTACCAGGTGGGCCATCTGCTCGCCAAAACTTTATCAAATAAAAAAGATATCCTTACCACCAGCCACATTCTTCAGCAAAATATTGAAATGAAGGTCATGTATGAAAATATTTTTCAAACGTTGTCCGCCCGATGTTAAAGTAAATATTAAGCTCGTTCAGTCGTGACAACCCTAAGTAATAACACTCGTTGAACAATAAATTGCATCATGACATTTTTGCAGGTACAGTCAGCGTTGTAAGACGATCGTTGCTTGCTTTTCCACAAAGAAGGGTAGAGAGCTAGGAACGATCGGACGAGTGTGACTTCGAATTGTGTCTTCAGATATTTTGATTGTCTGGCATTAAATGGCTTGAAGCCTGAGTTAAGATATGGACCGATGCGACCTGATGATGATGATGATAATTGATAATCACACAATGTTTGCCACCGTCGAGAAGACATGTCAGAATGATTTATTGAATGAAAACTTCGTCTTTCCAAGGTCACATCAAAAAACGACTAAGTCCTGCCAAGAAGTGCTATTTACTGGGAGAATCCTATGACCAAATGTAGACTTACGTTAGGTATCTGATGTTGACACTTCAATTATCTAAGAATGTGCGCCGCAGTTTGAAGAGTCTTTCAAGACGCTAACATGACGAACATCTAGACAAGTACTGTGCAAAACACGTTGCGTTTGCATTTGATGGATACTGATCACCATCCTTGATAGCGCGATCTTCCATGCTCTTTATCTTTTGATATAGGCTAAGTTATAATATTATTAAAGCATATAATGCATTTTCCGGAGGCTCCACATAAAACATTTCGCATAAACGACCTGGTAAGGAAAGATATGACGTTCATAATTTTCCATTCCTGTAAATATTATCACGCGTTGATAATAAATTGTCACCTAATGGGGACTTTTGCACGTGTGCTGTTCCCTATACTGTCAGCATTATATATAAATAGGTAAATAGGTTTCCTTCACATTCGTATATGTAAAAATGTTTAACGAACATGCAAAATTGATCGCTGAAAATAGTCTATGGATCTACAAAAAAATGGGATTTGATTGAGCTTTCATGCCAATGGCTTGCGAACTCTTTCGATCGTTCATATTTAACGAATTTATTGGCAGAGGATCTGTCTATGCTCTCAGCCGAGAATCGTAACGTAAATATATATAACACAAAAGCACAAGAACAAAAAGTCATTTCCTCATGTAATAATGAACACAAAATTAATTTATGAATGAATATAAATTCATTTGATCAAACAATGAATATTTATCAGCTCCATTTTTGAGGATCCTGTATTTGACATGAATAGTGAAAACGTCTGCAAAGAACACACGGCTCTTAACAAACTCTTATTCAAACGCGTAAAATTATTTATTTTCTTTCTCTGCGTAAGTAAGTGGTATTTTGTAGATTTTGTCTTACTTATCTCTTTAGATTCTATATTTATTTCCCTTTTAACGCGAACATAAATGGTAATAAAACGGCTGTAAGTTTGTATCATAAGTAGTTGACGACTTATAAGACATTGAAGGAAAGAAAAAAGGACTATTTATATATTATATACAAAAAATAAATGTGTTGTGTGGGCAAAAAAAAGACAAAAATTGGCTACTATTTTCTGCACAACCCGATCCAAGACATCATACATATACATCATACAAATGTGGATAAGTGAATAATGGATTTTGTCCTAGTGGTTTTCGTCGTTTTTTTATAGCTTTTAAAGATGTTGTTTTAAACATAAACTCATTGAATGGTGCTTAAAACACTACCTCGTGAAAGGACCAGATTGAATGATCGACACAATCATGATAGAAATAACTTCTTTTATTCATGTTTTTGAAGTAAGGCCATTGAGTTCTGCATTCATAAATATTCATGGATACTTTTGTAAGTCGCGATAACTTCGGGACAAAGCTAAATTGAATTAGGGCCCAGTATTTGTTTCAACTTTCAATAATACCTTCTCAATTATACATCACTAATTCTTTTATACGGTAAAGAAATCAGTGAGTTACTCTAAGAACCATTTCCTAATCCTGTCGTTGCGTTGCGTCACCAATGCTTACATAGTCGTTTGATTTCAGTTATTTAATATGTATATTCAAAGACAACGCTCTTAGGTTTGAAGAGCAAATAAGTATAATATGAGTAGGTAGTTTTCAATTTCGTACACATATTACCAACCTCATTTATGACCTGCCTATAAAGTACCCTAACACGAAAAGAAATACTCGTATATTTTACGCAGAAAATGAGAAAGGGTTGGTCTTTAGAAACAGCTAAGACCGCAATATTGGGGCGCGAAGGATGTGAAATTGGGTATTTTTGTAAGAACACGGTGGCCTAACTTCATACAACGTCATTTTTTAGGTTGATTTTAAGTATTTTTATGTGAAACTTTAAAGCAGGATGTTTTAATTTAATTGATGAAAGTGTGTACTTTCATTCGTTTTGGTGTTTAGTTTTACTTTGAATGTTTTTAATGATGACGGAGCTCGAAGGTCTAATTCTACTATTACTATCTACTAGTCGTGTCTCTGGCTCTCTCGAACCAGTGTGGTGAAAAAATTAAAGTGCGCATTACTCGTGTACTTTTATTTGTGTAAGAAACTTGAATAAATGAATAAGATGTAAAGTGACAGTTTTCTTTAAAACTTTAGCGTGAGCAGAACTAAAATATATAAAACATCTTCAAATTCATAGCATTGACGAACTTTTTTTAACTATGTTCTCGTCTGAAACAGTTCACATAAAAAACCACTGAAATTTAACATTGAAATTTAATATTTCGGTATAACAAAAATTACAAGTAGTCTTGTGTCAAAAATGGAACGCGCGCTCTTCAAAGCGAAGACATTTTTCCTTTCAATCAAACCGCATACCTGTGCTAGTCTATTTTAAACCCGGCTGGGAATATTTCAAATTTCCACATCGCGCACCCTCACTTCTCGTAAAGGGAATAAAAGTGAAATTATTGTGATGGCGAACTTTGCCGTTTTTCGTCCTTAGCAACGTAGATAGAAATGCCTTGATGAAAAATTCCCTGGAAATTGACCCTGTCACATTCAATAAAACTAAGGTATATTAAATATTTATACAATTTTAGGAAGTTTTGTTCAGAAACAGACGAAAAACTCAAATCTCACTAAACCGTGTGAATGGTTTCGATTACCTCCTCGTGTTTGATACAAATATTGTATTCATTTTGACTGGAGTAAGTACTTAAACCTTATTTTTATTAAGCATAAACATTGTTCATCAATGCCAATCTCCCCAGATAACCCTCTATGGAAAAAAACACCCATCAGTCATCCAAGCGCCTCATGATAAATTCCCTGCATTACCTCATAGACCGGAGGCACTAACTCGTTTAAACAAATTGTTAGCGCGTGGCCCACATACATATATAATCATCCGACCCGTGCGGCCGAGAGCTTAATCTTGGGGTTCGGAAAGTAATGGCCAGTGAAATTTGAGGAATGACGTTTCCTGGGATCATTGTGGTCACGCGGTTGAAATTTTATTTGTGGCGAACGTTTGAAGCAAATATAGGGAACGGCGACTGAAAGTTACATATTGATTCTCTGTGGTTGAAAATGATCATGGTGATTTCAAGATCAAAGGGCTGTTTAAGCATTTATAATAGAATATCCGAATTTTACACACCAGACATAAAATAGCAATATTTTGTATGTATATTTTAATAATAAAAAAAACTTCATATAGGGATATAGATATTCGAAATTCAGGTGCTGGTCTATCAGATGTGGAAGAATAGCCTAAATATGCAACATAATTATGTGTCTTATAATGTTGTTAACTAAAATACCAGTGAAATAAACGCCGCAGAAGCGTTTGCGTCGCAGCGTGTATTCAGAACAGCTTTTTTTTTTTATATATTTTTGTCGTCCCCTGCTGGAGGAGACGAGGCTTGATCCTCTGACATAATCAGAGCCTTTTTACATCGTTTTTTATATTGTTTACTATCAATTTTAAAAGATGTTAAGGAAGAAGAAAGAGAGGGCTTATTTTTATCATTTTTCATATATATCTTCATCATATTTTACACACATGGCAACTGGCTAAAAGCTTGGTTTGTTTGAGACACAAATTAAAACTTTACGGGAATGCAGCGGTTAAGTTAACGTTTTAAATTTTCTTTTATCTATTTATTTATAACACTTTTCTATGAATCTCTAAAAACCGAATTTTATGTGAAGCTTCTGTAATATTTTTACTTCTATCTTATTTATTGCTTTAATAAAAGGGTTGGTTGGCTATTTTATTTATTTCAATTTCTTTTTGAGACAACGACTTTAACAATAACTTAAACTACTTTTATGAGGCTCGCACCGGTTAGTTTATCTGCTACTATAAATCTGTTAAATCTGTAAATATTGAAATTCCTAAAATATTTTTTACTATCTGTTTATTTTGCTATATGTTTCTCAATTTATATGTCAATATATATTGTTAACATATTTTTATATATCTTGTAATTTATTATTTTCGACAATTTGATTGTGTAACCATGTAATTTTAGTCTTTTTCAGAACAGCTTGTCTCGTTAAAGCAGATTAGTATTGGTGTAGTGAAAGAAATTGAACGGTCGGGTAACCACGAGAGGAGATGAGATAGGAGGGAGGTACTTATTGCAAGGGCTAATCGCGCAACACAGCTTGTCCCTTGTAATTTTGTTTTATTCCATATAAACTATACTTCTAGGGTGACTGCTGCTACCAAATGTTGTATGAGGCTCCAAAGTCATAGTCGTGGTTAACTAACCGCAACGCGTCATCAAGTATCACGTTTGATGTGTGGACTCCTTAGCGCTCTGCAGCGCACGGATATTTGAAGGTATAGCCTATCGCTAAATTAAATACTTCCCCATGTAGCCCTTTAAAAGTATTTACGGCTTCGTTTGTTACGCCGAACCACAAACCTTTGACCCTCGGAGATTAGGTCGGTGGTTTTGAGTAAAAAGGTGCAATTTGTTTCATTTAATGAAAAGATTTAAACATTTAAACAGAGCCGAACAGAGCTGGAGTTTGATATGGTGACTTGTGTAACGTATACATTCAAATATAAAAGCACGCCTGTTTGTGAACCAGCGATCTGCGGAACTGAAACTCGGGTTCTGTACTACTTCAGTATGAATTTCTAAAGTACGCACTTGCACACCGTTATGATTATAATTACGATCTAATTGGTTTTTCAATGTTATTTAAGTAACGGAACGAGCTGACGGCCTACCTGATATTAAGTGGTAACCGCCGCCCATACATAGACAACAGCAATACGACTCAAGTCCTCACCACCAAAGTGAGAGATGACTCAAGTCGTATTGCGTTGCGTACATCACCCCGAGACGGGGATGTTACATGTCATGCGCCTGCAATTTCACCGGCATCCACTCCGTTCCACCGGAACACTGACTGCATCATGCCTGGCGGCAGATCACCAGTGGTGGCAGTACTTCTCCGAGCGAAGTTAGCACAAGTTCTACTGCTGCTTTGGGTTGCTTCTTTCGCAGCACCCGGGGGACACGTGTAGGGATTCAAAGTGTAGGTAATCTACGGACGCGAGCAACGTGGCCCCTAGAAATCATCTTATTCTCATCAACGCTAATTACTTGACGCATGACAGACCAAGTGCGACTTAGCATCTCTCCAGATAACTTCAAGTATAAGTGGCTGTCTCATTGTAAGCGCAAAAGATGAAAATATCAGCCGAAAGCCGGAGACATCTAGTTATTAGTCATATTTCTTCACTAATTGGATTGGTCCGTGCTTGAATCCATCTCGGTGTGCGGACAAAAGCTCACAACGGTAATCCACTGTTTTTGTTTTTACGTTAATAATTTGTTTTTTTAAATGACAACCAACACGCTACTGAGGAGGGTAGGAAGGATTTGATAGGGTTGAGGATGTCGGAAAACTAATCATTCGAAGATATTTGACATCTTCCAATCTGGAATCGACACTCGTGGTAGATCAAACATCCATTTTCTGTGGCTTATCGAGAGTAGGCAGTGCCTGCAGTGGAAGCAAATTATAAGCTAGTGTGGATGTGAACGTAATTTTAGGTAACACGTCACGAGCTTTAACGTTAGACACTATTTAAAGTAATCCACAAAAAATACGGTCATTGATTTATGGTATTAACATTATAAATTTTATTGGTTGATCATTTCTTCATCATTTGCAAATTTAACGCTAAGTTGTACTTAACATATTTTATTTTACCGCAAATCATTATTCGTCTAACATATTTCATGTTTCATATAAATATGACAGTGTTAATTGCATATATTTAGTTCGAATAGCTTATGTTATCGTTTAAATTCACAGTTGTCACTCAGGTCCAATTAATAGTTATGAACGATGAGTTCAACACCCTGTATACCCTTGTTCATATTTGCCGTTTGATGCATTAGTTAAATACCTATTTGATAAACCAACTACAGGCAACTGGCATTTTCGACCTTGACTCCGTATACATAAAGTCGGGAATACAATGTGGTGGTCCTTTTACATCGAAGAGAATTTCTGCCACGCCGGCCACTGTCATGCTCGATTGAATTAGTTCTGGGCATCGTCATGTAGAATTTGATCGATGGGCGCTGATATGGGGTTTCGTGTTGTTTCCTTTCGGTATTATGTTTGTTAACGGTTTGAAGAGACTTGAAAATGGTGTGTTACACAAAACATCGGCCTTGCGAACAAAAGAATATGTATTGTATTGAAATTTGTTTCGTCATGCATAAGTAAGTATTTTGAGTTTATTGACACACTGCATTTACCTTAGGGTTAAAGAGGGCTAAAGAAATCAAGCCAAACGAGATAAGAATGAGCATTTCATATATGGAAATCTCGTGCGCGTTTTGGATTTTAAATGAGCTCTCGTTATTGTTACCTTCACATATCATTTACATATAAGTATTTAAGTAACGATACTCAAATCCAACGATCGCTCACACCTCGCGCAGATTAACAATGAATGAGCAAACAATATATAAAGAAACACATACAGCACTCTCGAAATAAGGTAGACAATAGGACAATATTGTATTCCCCGAGAAAGCTTGCAAAGACACAAGACAGTCTTTGAATAGCTGTGCTTTTGTTATTAATAACAAGATTATAATGTTGATCCGTGTGTACAATAGACTACTTAGCTTAGCTGACGTGTCTTGTAGTCTCGCAAGGAGCCATTGTGCATACCAACGAAGGATAAATTATGTACATAAACGTAACTCGAACTGGTACTACATTAACTTCATCGGAATTTCTCAAGATTCCACCGAGGTAGTTCCGACTTCGTACACTATAATCGCAAAAACTTCATTTTCATATCTTATTAGCTATTTCACTGCCGTCAAATTAACGTGACAGAGATCAAATTTATAATTGCTTCTTCTTCCTAATCCAATCCGCCTACGCTGCCGATCTCCAAGAATTGGTACTATCCTTCCATATTTTAGGATGAGCTATTGTTCCAATTGTGTTAAGCCGTTAATCTTCCTGAATCATTTTGTAATCCACATTTACGTATTGCCATTTCAATTTGCAGAGTTCCCTATTCTATTCTATTCGAGTCACTGGTTCTCTCGAGTCCCCAATAAGCATTAAATTAATTAATAAATATAATTATAATTATGCGCTGACGGTTATTTCCTTCACAATTATTGTTCATATTAAAAAGGTGACCACTGGCTTGCGCCCAACAAAAAGCTGCTAATTCATACCCCGATATTTGTAATTTAAAATAGGAGCGATAAAAATTAGTGCTGCAAACTTGAAAAAGTTTTCCGGGTCTCATTAAGAATTCTCGAGGTAGTTAATATATTTCAAAGTTGCATCGTTGTTTTGTAAAATGAACCAGGGCTCCTTACCGTTTTAAGTTATTATAAACGAAACCTTTTTGTTTTCAACACGGTGAATACTTTTTCCTTTTGTTTGAAAATTAATACTTTTCAAAGTACTCTTACTCGTTTGCTAGGCAGATCCATAACATGAAAAAATACAATAATAATAAATTGCTTGTCCTGAACGTGTCTTAATAAATATTTGTGAACATTTTTCACTCGTAACCATTAGTCGAAAACTAAGTATAGCTTGTACTGTGGAAACTAGATAACTGATAGGTTTGTTATTTACACTTTATTGGTACAAGTATAGTACATAAATAACAAATCAAATTGACTCATGATCTTACATACTTAGATTGATATAAATGTGATATGTTGCTGGCGAGAATCAAGCTCCAGTTTCCGTTGATACCCACACTATATATTATAATATGGGATAATTGATTTATCCAATAAAAGTAAGCATAAATATTATGATGTTATAATAAACACATCTAATACAATATAACACCCAAACATAGAACAAACATTTATGTTCGGCAAAAATTTGTTGTTCACTAAAAACTTGAATATGATGCGCAACGCAACTCAAAAATTAAGTATTTGATTTTCATGAAACCTCACAACTGTGGCTGCGTGCTTAGAGTTTTGGGAACTTTAAGAACATTGAGATAGTTACTTGATCATATAATTACTTAACGTTGGTAAACTAACCTTCGATTTAATTTCGATCGAACCAGACATATTTCATCTCCGTTGATGAGTGCGTCTGTCTTGATTTAGCTTTGCCAAATCTCTCGGATCGGTGGTTATTCGAGTGATCAGCTCCTCCCTTTGACGTCACGGTTGGTTAAGAGAGCTATTTTTGGCAGAAACTTCGTAATCAGTTTTGGAATATTTCTGTCATGTTGCTCTGTGTTATTTGATTGGTTTGAGGTTATTTCCCTACCTATGTCGAATACAATCCAGCACTTTTTTATTATTAGATCTATTATACATGAAGTTTGGATTAAAGCAATCTTGTACAGTCTAGGTTCTAAGAAAACAAACTCATATCGAAGTATATTATATTGTTTTAGTTATGAATGTATTATTTATTTTTAATGCATTTAACATATACAGAATGTTGTGGAGTCATTTTGAACTTCAGTAAATAGAGTATCGTTGAGAAACCTACCAATTGAAAATACAAATTCGTCAATGATATTATTTATCACAAAAAAATCCAGTTGTACGCGCCTATTATAACATCATATTCCTTGGTTCAGAAATAAAAGTATGTTTAAAATCTTAAGTACGGGACTTTTTCTATTCTTCTTTATTCTTAGAGCCTTCAGACTGAAATAGGAGCGCTTAAATCGGGAAATTCATATTATTTTCACTTACGATAATAAATCGTTTTCACCTTCAAACAAGACGGAATAAGCTGTAGTTGGTACCTGAACAAATCGAGACACGCTTTGTAAAATAGAATTTACTATATTTCAAATAAGTTTCTCAATACGGTAAGGAACACATCATAAGAAAACCTGCATGTCCTCTAACGTAACATTTGAAGACATATCTACAAATCAGGATTGACTTCTTTTTGTAGTAGACAAGCTATTAACACTCGCTTCGTCTAGTTTCTGGCTGTAGATGACAGCAATGTAAAAAGTGTTTTGTATCCCGATTAAGGCGTTGCGTGGCGCCACCAATGGCTAACTAGATATTTAGCATAGGTACTTTATCTGAATCCAAAAACAAAACGAATAAGTAAAAATAACATGTAGGATACTATTCAAATTAAGAAGTCATATACTTAATTGTTTGTTAAAATTCATAAAATGTTTATAAATCATTAAAAAATTAATCATTTTGATTGATGATGATGAAATAATCTTATTTAATTTCTACAAATATTTTACAAATTTTCATATTTTTTCCATTACATAAAATATTTTTATTGACTCATACGCTTGCGGGAAATCACGAAAACCTTATTGTTCCAAAACCCAGACAGTGTTTTGATCGTAGAAATTTTATTCGCTTAATTCATCTTATTCGTATATTTGAACGATTGCTTTATTATGAGCTTGGAAAGCAGGTTTATTTTATCAGCTAACTTTCTTTGTTATTTCCATTTTACGTTGAAAATATGCCAATTTAGCAGATTGGTTTTGCAACCATGCTTTCGTTTTACAGATAAATTATGAGTCACTGCCTTATTTAGTTTAGGTAAGATTATATAGGTGAAACATAAACAATAAAAAATACAGTAATAATCGGTGTTATTCTGAATCCTACCACTGTCACACATCTGACATCCATCTGTACCACAGTCAATGACGTAGCAATATATGATTTGGAATTTTCCCCCCCAAGCTGCTGTATATAGAGTTCTCCAAAAGGTGGCTAATCCATTTCCAAGGCTGGCAGCGCATCACCTTGCCTGGTTAGCAGATGCCCATGGATGATGGCGACCACATTTCATCATGTAAGAGTAATTGAAAGCTGTAACAAAACAAACACGTAACTAATATTAAAACTTGTTCATATTTCTGTTTCCTCATTCTAATTTACCGCTAAAGCTTAAAAATACGATACGTTGCCCTACACTCTGTCGTGTTAAAAGAAAGTTAAGAGTCGAACTTTGTTTTGCATACGAAAGCTTTTTTTTGTGCAATTGTCGCATTCCGCTATACGAGTTCGACCCACAAAAACTATTCAGAGCAGCAACATAATTTCCCCTGTGTTACTAATACGGTTCCCACAATAGCGGTCACTCGTTGCACGTTAATATGTTATGTTGCAAAGACTAATTTCATTGCGCTCGGTATGCTAACACAGTAAATTGAAAACATCCAGTTTATAGTCCGTAGCTCGTAGGTTTCAGAAGAGCGAGCAAGCGTAGCGGGTGCTACGAGCCTACGAGTCAAAGGTGAGATTCGTAGCCGAGTTAAGCATTAGCGGTTCAGTCCCTAGGCCCCGTTTACAATGGTGTCATAACGAACGTGCGCGTTACTTTTACATGTTGTGCGTGCATTTACTTCTGTGGCGATGAGTTCATCTGAATACATGTTCCGAACGACTTTTGACGTCCAGCGTACGTCAGCACGTGTATCGCATCAGTATAAGAGTAATACTCGAAGACGCGCGACAGATATGAACGCCACCGTATGTCTGCCTAAAATAGCTCTCAGTAGCAGAATATAACGTTTTTGAGTCTAATTTTAGCATAGTCGATTGCAAGAACCTGGTATGCTGTCTGAATTTGTAAAAACTAATATGCTCATTTCTCTGACCACGACTGATTTCCATAAAGAATTTAAAAAAAAAAGTTTCACATAGATTTTCTCACTCAAAAAATAAACATTTGCCATATTTATATAACTATAAACAGCTCGTTTTGAAGGTTTTCTGATTAGGGGAAGCAATTATAGTGCTGTTAGATTTGTTTAGTTCTGGGTTCTAATCACATGCAACGAATGAAATACCGTTAAAACTATTATTTAGTCGCGAGCTAGCAAAGCCATGCTTGCAGAAGCCAGTTTTAGAAAAATTGGTGGTCAGAATATAAGAATATTTATTTTTCAAACTTACGTGGTAGTTATAACTAAAAGATATACGTAATTAAATTCATAAGTATATCACAATTATGCCAACCGAATACGCTATGGTTGTTTTAAATACTTGCTTAGAATTCTGGCTTCTTGCTTACAAACATTAATACCTTTCTAATATGATGACCATCATGTCATGATTACTTATATCAACTGGTAATCTATTCAAAGTCAACCGGCTGTTCTTCTGGAACTGTGGCCAAACAGTAATATGACAGCTAACAGTAGGTAGCTAATTGAATTGCCAAAGCGTAATATTCCTGTTGGGATTTGTGTCGAAACGGTGAAATTCGACACGGTAGTGGCAAGTCCATCATGGCTCTAACTCCTAGGTATGGTACTTGCTGGGGTGGTATGATATGATATTTTATGGTTAATGGGCGTTACTGCGTTGGTTTAAAATCTTACAAAACTTACGTTCGTTTAGGTCCATCGGCGGCGGTTAGCCTCAACTGTTGTCTGTAGTAAACGATCGGTTATACATGGAATTAGAAGTTAGTGTAGTTTGATGGTATCCTAAACATGCGTCTAATAAAAGAAAAACGAAAGTAAAAAGATAATAAAGATCGAAAGAAAAAATATTTCCACACAAGTGCGCCTTGTGAAGAAGATTACGAATTCTGTAGCATTAGTCAGTTCATATGACAGTACTGCTTTTGTGTCAATGCACAAATAATATCAAATGGTTTTAAAAAAAAAAGATTGCTGATTTTATTATACTTAATTAAATCTGCATTTTAGAGCAGAATGACGTTTGTCACGACATAAAATTAATTACAAAAAACTATTTTATAGCTATTTAACAGTCACACCTCGCTGCTGATCAAAATTACTTACATTAATTAATAATCTGTCTCCCACACTGCATAAATAAATGTATGCTTATCCAAGAGGTGACATGAGCCTAGTGTTAAACAATAATCGAAATCTATATATCGAATTAATCAAAGAAAAACAAAACTGGAATAAATTATTACACTTCTCGGCATAACTGCCAACATACGCGGACTTAGTTGTGATTGGAAGTAGTACCTAATAAATGGTGTTGCAATTAAAGATTTACTTTGCATTTGAAACATATTTTTATGAGAGAGCAAGCTCACAATCTTAAAACTATTAAACTTAATTAGTTTTAACACATTGTGCATACATATAACCAAGCCATATTAATCCAATAAGTCAAGACGTGGAATATACGTAAGTAATCATGTACATCACATAGATTCGGTACCGATCTCATTTACTAAGTAATTACCACAGACGTGCCTTCCGTAATAATAGCATGATAACATGCCTCTTGATTGTAAAGCCTGCCATCCAGATGAGTATTCGGGTTAACGGAGCAAATACTGTAGTGAGAAGGAGCACGAATTTTCAAGCGCGGTACCGGAATACTTGTCGCATGGTCTTTGAAACGACTTGTTCCCTCTTCATTTGCCGAGGCTCAGGTTTGATACAGGCGCAATCAAAATCGTCACACAAATGTTTGTCCTGGGTAGGAATCGAACCGATGACCGTGTTGACTGGATTGTGCGTGTGCGGTGCTTAACAGATCGCGGAACTTTATTCAAGAATCGAATCGGATATCCGACGTGTGCTACGAGGCTAATTAATGCACTTGGCACTATAATATGACATCGAAGCTGTAAAAGTAGTTCCTAATTCTTCCGAGAAGTTATTGTGATAAACCTATTATTGACCTGCTGTTCCGAATTCGCATTATTGGATTTTGGTCTGAATAGGTGTTACTTGTTTTTTTATTTTATTCGTGATAGGCTAGCATTTGACCGCAATCTCACCTGATGTTAAGTGACGATGTGGTCTACGATGTAGCATGCTTGCCTAGAAGGAACCTATTCACTCTCCTCTTGAAGAATTCCGTATTATAGGTTTCAGGAAATAAGGAGAAATAATATATTTAACTTTTGTAATTTTCTGAGTCATGATCTTGTTTTGTGTATGTCATAAAAAAAGTTCTAACCGTAGAATATATAATAGCACTGCACCGATAAGTTGTGTAAAATTTGGTAAAATAAATCACTCCTTTTTTTACACTTTACGACTGAGAAAAAAAAATTGTTTTAAATTATACACCGCAACTGGTTTTGTGATACGCCTACACGCTTTGTCAGACATTATATAGTCCTAGTAGTATATAGAATAGAATAGAATTACAGTAAAGCATACCACACCACCACACACCTTAATACACTATTCCTTGTACCATCCTCCCTATCGGGTTTTCAATTTACTCTAATAATTTATCTCGTTTACATCTCAGAAAGTGTTTGGTGCTGCGCCAAGATAGTTTGAAACAGTAACAAGTCTAGAAACAGTAAGTCAGATACAGGCGTATGACTTACATTAGAAAATAAATCTGACTTCATAGAAGTTGTGAATAATGTGAAAACTACATCACACAAATACAACATGGCTATTCTGAATGGATTAAACATATATGTGCATGCCCTTATTATTCAAAGCTAGTATGTCCTATGCCTATGTCACTCATGGCATCTACTAAAAGAGGATAATGTGTTACCAGTGTTAATACTGTTTTCTAAATATTGTGCCGTAGACTGTAGCGCTGTTGCATCCAACGTTACGTAAGGTTTTTTATGGTGAGCGCCTATTGGGCCCGCGTGTTTTATGGGCCAGAGCCATCTTGTTTATTATTGTGACTTAATTTGTTTTTGCCCCACATCCGTCCGTAGAATTTGTGAATCCAACATCACATGGAAAATATATTGTAATGAACCATAATCTTATTTGTTGGAAAGATCTTTGATGTCATTACAATTTATATGTATTCTAGTCAAAGTTAACGAGAAGTATAAACGAATGTGAATAGTAAGTACTGTGCTATGTTTGGCGGTAATAGTGTCGTTTTGAATGCTCCGAATGGTTATATCGTTGGTGACATGAAGGAAACAGTATCGTGTTTGTATTTAAAGTTTCATAACTTACAATCTCAAAAAGAAAACTAATTGAATCAACATCAATTTACGCCATACGTAAATGAAAACTTTTCAACAAAACGTCCCAGCAATAAGAATTCACTTATTTAGCGGCGAAATTAGGAGAATTTATACGAAAATAAGGGAATTCGTGCAAAGGCACGTATTTTAAATTAGAGTGAATATAAAAATTGCGAGCTCAAGCGTTTGGGGCTCGTAAAAATGTAGCTTTTTACCCGACTGTGTTGTAACACGATAGCGTGAAAAACTAATTTGATCAAGTTTTTTACATTCCTCTAGTTTCTTAACAAAGGTTCGTTTGTTATAATTTTCTAGAATAACATTTTATGATATTCACACACTCCAGTGCCTTGTCAGATATGTGAATGGGCCGTGATGTTTTTTATACAAACTTGTTCAAACACGAAATCGTCAGTGCCTTGTAAACAAGTCTATATCGAAATTAATTTTCATTATATTTGATAGAAAGTAGGATTACATGCAGATAGAATTTTAGTATTATATTACACAGTATTTTTACATAAATAAAATCAATTTGGATTTATTCTTGCTACAGCAGACTATACATGGTTTAAGCATAGAAACACAAAAACAAAACTTAGATATTATGATCCAGCGTTACTTTACCTGTCTGCTACTTACTTACTACTTCTTTACCTGTTGAACATGTTGCGCGTCCAACTTTGACTACCTTCTGTACACAGAAAAACTAATATCGGCTTTATGTACCCACATGAGCACAGAGCATTCGTTACAGAACTGGAGTACCTAGTGATTTATTTATTTTGTTATTGACGAGCAGCTTTCGTTTATATATCCACTTCATTGAATGATAGTTCATTTTCTGCTGGCGAATTAATTGAATTAAATACTTAGGTCGCTGGTTCATATTCAGACGTGTACCAATGAATTTTTCGCTCCCAGATTGTATGTGCGCTATACCATGTTTTCAAAACGATGAAGGAAAACATCGAGAGGAAACTGACAATTTCGAAGACACGTGACAAGAAAGAAGCCTCTTTAACACTTTACTTAATCTTTCACTACACTGATTCGAGAGATCAAGTGACATGACTATTATGATAAGGAATTCCTGAATATTGTCTAGTTGTGTTAACACTAATCCTGCTGCGTGAATGGGACTCGCATCCTTTGAGTCTAAGCGGCTTTCTCGAACTGATACAGCGTCTTAGCATGCCAGCACACGTCTTATCGGCGTAGTTTCCCGATGCGTTTCACTAATCAGGGCACCTGAACGTATCAATTCCGTATATAAGATCTGTTCGCCGCACGCGTCTAATTCTACATGTTACGCTTGAAAAACCTAAGGTCAGGTAAGAATGCCCGAGAAATGATTCGGGTCCGCAAGTCTAAGCCATCTTGATCGATGTGATAGCAGTGACTAACTAGTTGCTTGTCACGAGGAATAATGACTCATTCAGACTGTTTATCTTATAAAGGCATGACTATATTCGTTGCGCCCGAAGTCCAATTGAGCTCGAAATCTGTTAGCGGAAAATATCGACGTTACTTAAATTCAGTTCGAGTTTCCCTTCGATTCGTGTGAAACATGACTTCGCTTGAATTACCGAAGAACTATTCTGTGTAGTCATTCTCGAACATATGTTTCAATTCCTGGACGAGAGTGGCGCAGAACAGATTGGGCTGGCAAAAGAAAAGGGAGGCCTATACCCAGCAGTGGGCCATTACAGGCTAGGATGATGATGATGATGTTTCAATTCCGTGGGGCGAAAACAATTACATCAGGAATAAATTTACTTCTTGTTCTATTAGTTTAACCAATTGTTTTTGTATTCAATCAAAACAATGAAGCCTATAAACTACCTTTACCCCGACCATGTACAAATATAATGAAAAGGAATTGCTAATGGAAGAAATGTTAGGCTGTGTAATTTACTATTAAATCATTGTATATCCTGCTTAATAGAATAAAAAATCTAGAAAATATGATTATGAATCTAAACAATAAGTAAGATTTTAGTAATTGAACACAAGAACTTTACCTTTTGAGAGCGATCCGCTCTCGTTGGCAGCCCGGATGACACAAGACCAGCTTAGGCCAAGTACTACTATTTAACAAAAATGTATAGAGGAATAGCCGTGTTTTTACATATCTCGAACTGAGTTGAGAATACGCCTCCAGTTCCAATATTGTTGCAAATAAACTTCGGCTTCCAACTCAAAGGAAGGACTTATCACCTCTATCTAATTTCCTTTGACCTGACCTGAACCTGAACATATATACCGACAGCTAGTTCACTGTATTTTACACATACATGACATTTACTCATGTATGGCGAAATGCTTGAAGTGAAATGTCTAAGCGTCTTGCCTTATATTTTTAAATAGAAAATTTAACTTTGAGTTTACTTTGGTGGTAATACTTTCTTCACTTTTAGAGAAGACGTCATTATTTTGGGACCCTATTACATAACATATGTGCACAAAAATATTGTTTAATCAAGAGACTAAAATATTATACTCCTTAGGACAAAAACTTTATTAAAATTCTAAGTGATGTTATTATGAAAAATGAAACGATGATATGTTTGTAGTGATTCAGCTTTTCCAAACTTCTCAAAGCTATGCGGATTTTATGGCCGAAAACCGATTATTTTTCAACTCCGTTACAATTTACTTGCAAGTTTTCCTTCCGTGTTTCGTTCCAATAGAGTTATTTCAAGTAAGATTGCTTTATCTACTAGAAACTTCGTTGGTTGATGTGTTTTTATTTTATCGGCTCGATAGCGTGAAGCTCCAACACTATTTGCTTAATAGTTTTTATTCCTTTTTTGTTCAAATAAAAGTAATAACAAAAAACAAAACTTTTACTAGGTTTTTTATCAAAAAAAAACAATACTTATATATAAATTTCATTGTGATATAAGCAAAAGAAAGTATGCACCTATTATATATCTCTACTAGATATAAAGGATTTGACACTATTTTCCAGATAACAAGCTTAGATGTCACAATTTTATTCTAAACTGAAATTTAACACTGAAAAAAAGAAATGAAATGAAATTATTTAACTTATTTAGTTATATTGACACAGAATTTAAAAATTACTGCGTATTCATTTTCGTATTCCCTTCATAAATTGTGAACTAATCTTTTTTTCAAGTAGTACATCTCTAAGGTTCTTCACGCAGATCAAACAACTTGAAATTAAGAAAGGTAAGCGTGATTACATCCGAGATTACCGATCCGAAGTGAGACTTTGATAAATTAAGATAAAATTAGGCGTAAGATTTGATAAAAGATACCTACTTCGTATACTTAATAAAAAATCTGATCGCATAGTCGCATGACGATATAGTCGCATACTTCAAACAAAAACCATATTATATTAATGGGAATATGTATGATCATCATATATCTATATATTAATAGTATTAAATATGTGTATTATTCAAAAGATATCTCTTATATCATCTGTCCAAACATCGGATGAATGAACGCATTATATGCATAGATATCCTGTTTCCGAGAAACTCCTGTAACTAAAAACCGCACCTCCACCATTAAGTCAATTAAGCCGCCGCAAGTCTCGTTAATGATTTATCCATTTGACGCAAATTTAAATACCTGTACGTTTGGTTGAGCCGGATTCAGTGTTTTAATGAATGTGAAAAAGCCCTCAGCAGTCGGACCTCATTACCGACGCACTTTATTTGAGTTTGTGAGGGTTAATAACAACTCTGTATTTCGACGCTGTACATTTTGTCGTGGGTCTGAGTTAAAAACTTTTGTTTCAAAGGAGAATGCTTCAAAATACTCGGTCCATGGAAAATGGGTGTTTTTTGAAAGGGGGATAAATATTGACAAAAATTGTCACCATTACTCGTTATGGCGCACCAGTGCCATAAGTTTATTTTGAAATAATAGTGAATGTTTTTACATTGTAATACTGTTAAAAATAATAAGGAATGTAAAATTAACCGCCGGCCAAGCTTGGCATAGCTAACTTACTAAAATCTTAGATGAACTCTGTATAGTACAATTGATATTATTGATCTGTCGGAGGACTATTAGTGGTGCCCTTTGACTGTAGGATTCCTTGTGAAGTGAGAATAGTATCTCATACTATTAGTACCGTTGCACTACACCACCCAGATCAGGCAAGTTTATGCGGCGGTGAGTTGATCTCCATACTCCAGAGGAGACAAAAGACCGTTAACTTAATCGTTACTAATAACGAAAATCTAAGATGAGTTGTTTTGTGAAGATTTACATTTGTTTTAGGGTTTTGTATTTTGTTTGTTTTTTATACAACATACTCGGAGTCCACCTTAAGACGCACTTTAATCGTTTTACCACACCATAGTTTGAGAGAGCCATGTGCCAATGACATGATTAGTATTACCAAAGTCAAAGTAAAAAACTTTATTTCCATAGAATTCATAAAGAAATGGCTTGGAAACGTCAATCATATTTAAAACATAAAGTCACATGTACTTATTGCTAAGTTTGACGCCTGCTCAAACCCTATCCGACCCTCTATGGGGAAGAACATATAATAAACCTCTAAAGGAGGGCTGCCAGTAGTGCAGCTTTATTATACTTCTTGATCTCGCTCCAGAACTTTAACTTGTTCCTATTAATTACTCCGGGTAATGTTACGATGCGAATGAAATAAATGCAATACATAATTTACACGCTCAACCGTAATGGATATATGAAACGGTTGCTCCACATTCTGTCAAAATTCGATAACTCAATTTGTGTTATAAATGCATTTTTATTGTATTTCCCCTACATAAAAAAATGGATTTTTTTTGAAATAATTAAAAATCAATATACCATACTTCAATTTAATAGAATATGGTAGAAAAGCCAGGTTTTATATAATCAACTTTCTGCCATTGTACGATGACCCACTTTCGAACTACAAAAGCGCCATACGACAAATTATCCCTACTCATAATACCGGTATATTAATACCTTTGCATATTTAGTACCAGAATATGCGCATAATTCCGGAGAAGACGATAGCTGGCGTACAATGTGTTAGCGCTTTAGTGACTTACGGGTATTAGCAGTTGGGAATAGAGTTGAAATATGGGATAGCGCTGCCATGTACCGACGTAATCTGACGACTGGTCTCACAGCTCAGTTGGTAGTAACCCTGCCTTTTGCGCTGTGGGTCGTGGGTTCGATCTCCGTCACGCGTACTTATCGCTAAGTTTGACGCCTGTTCCAGCCCTATTCGACCCTCCATGGGGAAGAACAGCCAGAAACCCCTAAATGAGGGCTTCCTTTTTTTCGCGAGCTTGATTCTTTTAACAATCTGAGTACCTACATCTATGTTACATTTATGACTATAGACGGACAAATGCGTTTTTCCAGTTGTAAAGTTTATGTGCGCACTAAGCCTCAAAACGTGAGGAAATCGAAAAGCTTCTTTCAGGCGCACTTTACTCGAAGATAAGTTATTTTGTCTGTTTTTTTTCAATCATATCTATCTAAAATCATATCGAATGTTCGCACCCGTATCAGGTTCATACCAAAGTGCCATGTATACCTTCATGGTGTTGCCGTGATTGCGTGCCGGTGTTACCCGGATTTTATTAATACCGGTGTGGGTAAATCTCGCGAGCGGCAGTCTATTTTCGGCCGCATAATCTGCTCCTGTGCGCGTATGCTATCACTTTGTAGCAAATTATAACTTAGTTTCTAATATTTCGATGACGTCAACGAAAGTTAACTTAATTACTTGTATCAGAATTGAGGCTGCAGCGTAGCGGCTAAGCCGGGTGATATCTGCGGCGTTCTGTTCTATTCGAGTCACAGGTTCTCTCAATCCAGTGTGGTGAAAGGATTTTAAATGTACCTCAAAGAGGCTCCTATCGTGCACTCGACGCATGCCTTCGAATTTTTCGTTCTAGGACATGTCGGTTTCCTCACGATGTTTTTCCTTCACCGTTGAAAACGTGGTAATGCGCGCATAAATCTTTCAAGCGAAGAATTTATATGTGCTCGTTGGGATTTGAACCAGTCTCCGGATTGAAATTCGGGGTCAGTGCCACTAGGCCGCCACGCTCTCAATTCTGCGGCGTGTAAAGTATGGTGAGAGTCGTAGGCGTTCGATACGTGAGCGAGATTTATTATCTAGTCAGAACAGAACGGGTGCAAATGTGTTATCCGCGGCAGCCAGGTTTTTGATTGTTTTATTCATTCCTTTCACGGCTTATCCCTACTATGGGTAACTGTTTATGAGGACGTTTACATATTTTTTGCGGTAAAGATTTTATAATTTTCATCAATTTTCATCAGACGTTGATTTTGACACTTGAGTACTATTTTTGACGGATAACTCATCCAAAACATGAACCTTTTTAAATGTAATTTAACCTTATAATGTACCATTTATGATGACATTTATGATTTTAACTGTTTATAGACAACAAAATCTAGCAGGCTGTAGTGAAGCTGATTAAATTTACATCTATAATTTTTAAATACTATACTATACTTTAATCTTATGTTATCTACAAATCTCTACGCATACTTCGAGGAGAATCAGTGATAAATCCCAAGTCAACACAACGTTAATTACGTCCGACTAACTTAAGAGTGTCCTATTTGTCTCACGCAGCCGCAGCGTCCGTAACCTCACAACAAAAACCTCACTCGTTTATCACTCATTCGATAACAAATGGGATCCCGTAGTAGGGGTGCAGTCGCGCCTTGATGGATAGTGTAAATATATAAAGTGTTCTAGGTCCTTCACTTTGGGGTAAGTCAAGTGCTTTTGTTTACTCAATAATGTATGAAATTTGAAATTCGAAATAAACGAAACTATGAATCCTTGGTAAGATTATTTGAATTATACAAATGTTTGAACTGGCAATGAAGGTTTTTCAGTGACAATGTCTATATGATCCAACCTATAAAATTGTTACCATTTTAGATTGTTGCAGACGGCTTTCTTCGCGTAACAAAGAGCATTCGGAGTGCAACTTTATATCTGACATTTTACTTGCTGTGATTGTTTGTGAATTTGTTATTTTTTTTTTATGTATAATTTACTATGACAACCTAACGTTTGGGCGCTTTGAATGAAATCTGTAAGCTCATTATGTAATTTTAATAAATAAATAAATAAATAAACAAAGCGAAATAGGCTCGAACGATTTGTTAATATAATTCTGTAAAGTCTGGAAGAAATCGTATCATACGATAAAACCGCCTTTGGATACACAGCAATTGTAGCACCTGTGTTTTTCCAATAAAGAATTATTATAATTATTTCTCGTACTCAAAGTACGGAACCTTTGGCTTGCGTGTTCGAGTCGTACTTGTCTTGTTTATTTTTTGATATCTCATTTAATACTTTTTAAGTGTCTCGTAAAAAATGTTTATGTTCTGAAATATATTTAATAGGAAATAATATAAAAAAATACGTTATTCTAAGTATATTTTATGGTCTCTCTTAACTGTTCTACTAAAATAAACAAATTTTAGAACAATTGTTCTATAAGCGACTGGGGTCTTGTTGGACCTAAGTAGGGGAGGACTCAAGTCGTATTGCTTGTTATGGGCAGGGGTTATAACTTAACACCAAGTGAACCAGCCCCTGTCTAGTTATAGGAAGGCCCAATTCGCAACGTATGCGCCTGTAACTTGAAGGTTGAATGTTTTAACTAAAAGCAGTAATGCCTTCCGTTTCTGTCGAAATATGTACATATAAGTGTCTCATTTCATTTACGTGAAATTTTTCTCATTTTCGTCTTGGCAGAACCCCTCTACAGATGCATTTGAAAAATTAACCATCTCCATTAAATAAACGGGCCGAGCTGCAAGCATTGAAAAAGTGCCGAGCTCTATGTTTTCCCGCCAAAAGAACGCAAACATAATTAAAATTCTGTGGCGATGGTGGGCATTTTTATTTTTGACTTGCAAAAACGAATTGTGTACAGAATTTATAGTGGTTTTAAAGAAACGTTAAATAATTGGATACGTCCTATTTCTACTCGGATTAATATGTGAAATAGTTGTAGCCCATTGTACAACTTCAAACTTTAAATTACATATTTAATCAAATATTCGGTTAGTTATAACTCTAAAAATCAATATATTTTACATAGGAAACACTACGATTAATACCTAAAATCTATCAGAAATAAGTTGTCATGAACCCTTATTTGCTATTCTTAGCGTTTAATGTTAAATAAGAATATGAAATAAGGGAGCTTAGTAATAATTCTGGTCAAGATTTATTTATTTATTTTATTAAGATATATAGTTAGAGCCTAGACTTGTTGTCGAATGTATGAAACTAAAATTCAACAGGCATTGTCACGGCTAAACTGACTACTAGTACAAATATCTTCTGTCAACATAAATTTTAACAACAACGGAAGCAGTAGATTGTTTTTCCATCATAAATTTTCGACGTTTTTAAGCGTTTACCAACTGGACATAGGTAACAGTTTCTCTGCCTGCTTCAAACCAAGTGAAATTATAGGCACATGAGAAATTTCACCATCACGTCTCAAGAAGGGGAGGACCCAAGTCGCATTACTCGTTATGGGTAGAGGTTACCATATAACATCAACCAGCACGGATTAAAAATAACAAGTTCTCGCTATTTAGCTGGCACCATACGGGCTACACGTCTAACCGTGTCATACACTTCCTATTCTGTGATGGAATCCTAGTTCACAGATAGATAGAAAACTCTTTATTGTACACCAAAATATAAACATAAACAATGATATAAGAAATAAAAGTAAAATTTTAAGTACAATGGGTGACCTTAATGCTTAAAGCAATCTCTTCCAAGCAACCTTTGATGAACTGGACTAAAACGGATATTAGTGTCTAAAATATATTTTTTCCGCTGAGTGTACCACATACGCTAGGAGCTCCAATATCGGTTTCCGGGTGACATGCATGTAAACTCGGCGCCCCTCTGGAATTAGTTTGTCATTTTAGTCGGAATTAATTTCACGCTAATGTGTCTCCCTGCCCCGTAATCCTACACCGGAACGGTGTAGGCTAATTGAGCTTTCTATATATACCGGTTTCTTGGCAACAAATAGAAGTTTAGATTGACAGGTTCTTTTGTAAATGACACCTCTGTGGTGGTTCTAAATTTGGATGTATTTAGGGCATCGCATATGGATCATTTGGATATTTTAATAATAACTGACTATCACTTCTTATTCACACAAAATATGGCTGACCTGATGAGTTGGTTAGCGAGAGGTACCTACGTATTGATAATCGAAACATATAGGCGTGAACTTTTTGCTTCAAAAGTGTATTTGTACAAAACTAAAGTCTCAAAACGTTGCGGTAGCAGGCACGTCTATGAACCGGAAGTTCGAACACAGGTAACATATGATCATCCAAACTAGGATGCACCACCAAAAATGCTGTCCTTTGTTCTAAAGGTAACACAGTTCATTGTCATTTATAACTGGCCTCATAGCTCAGTTGGTAGTAACCCTGCTGAAGGTCGTGGGTTTGATTCCCACCCAGGAAAAACATTTGTGTGACGAACATAGGCGTTTGTTCTGTATCTGGGTGTTGACATGTATAATATTATGTATATGTATTTAAAAAAGTATATATGTATTATATCAGTTGTCTGATTCCCATGATACAAGGTATTTTTATTTATTTATGATACGTTTTCACTCTAATCAACCGATGTAGCTATCTGATAGTCGCGCTATTACTATATGTATAAATAATGACTCGATCGTCTGCAATGGTAGGAACGGACAAAGCAATAGTATTAATCCGTAATAGCGTGATTATAGACATAACTAACGGAACTCAGCAGATGTTGTTCAGCTATAGGTATGTATGTAAAATGGATATGAATAAAACCTTCTCTCTTCCGTGTGTTTTGGTTGAGTAGGCGATTGCCAGTCTAATATAGAGAAATTCCACCTTTTACGTCTCTGTATTACGGGTTAATACAATGGATTGGGTCTTCACATAGTTAACTCGAGACCCAAGTCATACTGCTTTTGTGAGCTTATGAAACTGCTTGACATAAAGTGAGCCGTTTAGTCGTTCTGTAATTTATTATGTACTAAAAGACTCACTTATTTCTGTAAATTTATAGATAAAAAATTCCACCGTTCATCGAAATGACAAAAACGCTATAAAATACAAATTAGATTTTCAGCTAATGGCTTCAAAATGGATAATGTTCATGCTTTCAAATAGTTTCGTACTAATACAGCCATCAAATCTCCGATAGTACCCCATAACATTTCGGTTAGGAAATGATGTGAAATGAACTCGGTTCGTGTTTCCGTGACTTGAACCTATCAAATGTCGGGTGCGATCGTAAAAAGCCAGTTTAGGTGTGCCGTCTATGTCCTACAACGTAAATTTGCATTATTCTATCGTGTATAGTGGGAAATAAAACTGAAGATGGGTCTTGCTTTTCGGTCCGTGGTAATCCAGTTTTCGGTTTGTTGCCTCCTTTTAATTCCAATATCCCATTATGAATGCAAAAGGATCTGCTGGGGATTTTCTTTTTGATTTTAATCGTGTTAGAAGATATTTCTAAATTGTGCTATCCGAAAACGTGTTAAGACTGGGTTCTTGCACGGTTTCTTCTGATTTGGAAAGTAATTATCAACACTGCTTCGCTCAGTATTGTGTTATCTTTTTCTGGTTAAAATCACATCACATCAATAGTATTTTATCTACAACACAGCACAGAACAATATGAGGTATAGTACTGCTCATTGTATAAGGTGCTCTTGACAGTGATAGATGAAACACCTTGCGTCAATCAAAGTGATGTTTCTTTACACAGAAAAACACTTACACGCACTTATTGGGATCACTAGTGAAAATGCAAATAAGAAAGACAATAAAGGAAATTGACAAGCCAATGCCAGTCGTCATTTTGACGATTCGCATTGGCGTTACTAGAATGAGAAAGTACTCTAAAGTACCTACTTAGAGCAAATATCATATATATGTTGCAAAAATGTAACATTATCCCAATGCAGAATTCGAACCTGCGACCGTTGTATCTCAATTTATGGTTCAAATCACTGCGATCGCATTTGAGATGTCGTATCGTGATGTGTTTGCATTTTATCAAGAAAAAGGGAAATTTATTGAGTTTGTAAATGTTCAAATATGATTGTTCCTTTTCTGATGACTGAAATTGCTAAAATTTGTCCATCCAGTTTCGTTCCATGGTGGAACTTTATATTTTATGTGCTTATTGCAAATTTTTTTTTCTACTGTTTTTTTATTTATTTGTGCTAGCATTTCATCCCAATCTCACCTGATGTTAAGTGTCGACTTATTAAAAAAACCGAGTTACTAGTTGCAGCCCACATTTTTTATGCTCCTGTTATTAACAATCATATTATCCAGTTTGGTTTTTAAAATAATTATTTGTAAGGCATAACTACCCCTTCAGTTTAAATGCGTTAATTGGGATCTATAAATCATTTATATCGGCTTATAAGATAAGAAGCTGGATAAGAGTTTATTAACACAATAGAAAAAACCCCCAGTTTAGTTCAGAGTTCTATTTCGATTAGCTCTCGGACTATTTTCGTATTAACTTTGAACGGACTTCATTGCTAGCTCATAAAGACGACCAAGCCTTCGGCCATTTTAATATAAAACGATGCAAGATTTTAAATTCCCTGTACGAGATGACTCAAGTAGCATTGCGTCCATCAACTCGAGACGGGGAAGTTACGTCTCATGCGCCTGCAATTTCGCCGGCACCCACTCCCTTCCACCGGAACACAGCAACACGATTGCATCACTGCTTGGCGGCAGATTACCAATTTGTTTAGTTATATAGCAAATAAGTAGAGAGAAATTGACTTGTGAGGTGATTACATAACTTAAGGTACAATCTTTTTCTACCACAATGTAAAATCGATTTATATTTATAAATATAAATTAAAATTATAAAATTTATGTCTAAAGAAAGTCACGAAATGTATTAAATTTTATATATTACTTTACGTATATATTTATTATCATCATCTAATATGAAGATGAAGAGAATAAGTTTGCGGGATTAACTCAAATATTTAGAAAATTATTATCTAAATGTCAACGATGCCAACGGATTAAAACGAGCATTCCAAACACTCACTACTGAAATAACTTCGTAATTCAAACGAGATTGTCGCAGAACTTACCCGCTGAAGCGCCACAAACGGTAATAAAAAATAATTAAATCTCCCCAAGGTTTCCAACTGCCTATCAAGGTTGCTAATAACAGCGGCCCGACTCGGTTCTAACCTTAACCCGAAACGTGTTTAATTTCTAGGTTACAAATTGCACTTGACTAATTATTTTCTTCGCCCTAATATTCAAGGCACGATCGCGGCTCGCAGAGTTTCTTTGTCAGTTTTCATGCTTATATTTTGCGGTTTTTATGGATTTGGTTAAGAGACATTAATATAGTCACTTGAATAAGTTGAAAAATAGCTCAGTTACGTAAATGATTAAGCTGTGATTAATGTATATAAAGGCATTGCGCAGCTAACTAGTATAAGTAGAATAAGCGTAACGCAATCGTGTAACAAAAAACTTACAAATGATACAAATGTGAATGAAAAAGTGTGAATAATTTTTCATACGAGTATTGTACTGTTTTCGCAGACATCTGTACCTACCTTTTTGCCTATTCAGAAATTAGTCCTTGAGTGGTAGGTTAGACCTTGTACCAACTAGGTTCAATATTAAACTTTGTTAATTCGGTGTCTTACCTGGGGCTGCGGTTTTCAAACTTTTGAGACCATGAATAAACAACACTCAAGTTGGTTGGTGTAAGGGCACGGAGGCAGACATACGCCCGACGTTAAAGTTTGGATGTCATTTGATTGTGAGACTTGTTTTGGATTCATTGGACTGAGACTGATGAAAGCTATTTGAATATAGATGTAATCTTATCGCACCGGTTCTGAATCGGGTGAGACGAATAGACGCATACTATGTTTTTTTAATTGATGTATTTTTAAGAATTTTACACACCACCATACCGACTTTTTTTATAAAGGGTAGACTAGCAAGTAATTGAGCCACTTTTTGCCCTGTGCGTTTCACTATCATGGGACTGTACACGCGACAAGTGGTGAGCACTTAACAAGTTTCTCTGGCAATTCGTTCCCAATAATATAAAAATCATATTGAATGAGAAACAATTCTGGGCGATGCAAAATTTTCATGCAAGTAAAATACGTGTTATTAATTCCTACAGTAAGAAGTCAAAAAAAGGAAATGCTTACGTCTTTAATTTTTTTATTGATCATTAAATTCTCTTAATGTGTTTAAATGCATTTGGTATTATTTTCGTATCTAGATTTACAAAACCTGTGAATGTAAATCCTTGATGGGGAGAGTACCTATTAATTGACCTTCGTTTGGCTAAAACTACTGTTTCATTATTTACTAGAATAAACATAAAATATGAGTGAATTTATAATATCGGTACATACTTATACACAAACGGAAAATGTAATTAGGAAAATGGCGAATTGAAAACCGAATCGCGTGACCTTTTTAATCGACTCACGATTAATTATTTATATCTGTGTTTCATCTGAACTTCTTCTTACTAATCGTTTGTAGGATTTCTTATTACAAAAGTAGTCCAAAGCTGAGAAAGAAAATTTGAAATTGTTTCTTTACTAATAATTGAATCCTTATTTAGTAATATTAAGGAAATGTCATTCGTTTACCGAACTGCATTAAATGGTTTGCATGTACGAAATTTAAGAGATAAATACTATATATTTTTATGATATTTATATGTATATAATATTGTAGGGGAATTATAAAATGTATGTACGTAAGTACATATATTTTATAATTACGCCCCATATTTTAACATGGGCTTATTTATTTATTTATTTCGGAAAACCAACAGCTTATATACTATGTCCTTAGAAACTTAAATATAAATAGCTAGCCAATTACAGGTCTTCACTAATAGAAGTACAATAGACATTTAAATGTGACACAAAAACTAATCCCTACACGTATCAACGACAGACAGCTCAAGGCAATATAATAAGAGAGATAAACTAAGTCATAAATACAGAACAGGAACTTCACTTTAGAAGTTCAATTTAGCATCTATAAAATAAAATAAAACCTATCGACGAAAAAAGTTGAGAGATGGCACCGCCTTGCCCTGGGGATACCTGTATGAAACAGGTCAATGTCCAACAACTTACTAAAAACGTTAACAGTCCTTACGTTGACATCTTCGCTCGCACCATATACGAATTTTGCCTATAGTTAGTTGACGCACAAGGCACACAAAGCGAGGGATCGAATCTCAGCAATCTCTGAGGAACATTAAAATGCATTTTACCAAGAAGATCTGGTCAGTCCACATCGTTATTAATAACTTTTAATAAATACAAATAATCAGCGATCTCACGTCGATTCTCAAGCGGTAGAAAATGGAATTGTTTACAGAGATTAAGGTAGTTATTTGAATCATAGGAATGTTGGTTCTAAAGCATAGGTATCTCAAGAACCGCCTTTGGATACTCTCAATCCGATCGATGTACGTGGCGTAGTTTGGGTTCCATACCTGCGACGCATATTCGAGGTGACTCCTTACAAATGTACAATACAGAAATTGGATTGTTTTGACATTAGTAAAACTTTTAGAAAGTCGCATTACAAAACCCAATGACCTCGAGGCGATATCGCGATGCCTAATAAGGCTTTATAAAAGTAAAGCGATGTGAGTTTCACATTTTTATGAATAAATTGCTCACACACATTTCCAGAATTCTGGACGCATATTAACTTTACACGTGGATACTTTAAACATGTTTATTTCGTGTGGTATTAACGTTTTTCTACTTCTTTAATGAATTTCATGTGTGAGAATTAATTTGATATGAACTCACGTTGACTAGCTTGCGTGGCGCTTATCTCAAAGACGCAAAGATAGTACGAATACAGGTTTTCCCTACGAAAAAACCCTCAAATAAAATAAACTGATTTTAAACGAAGCTTGTTAAATGTACTTGCATTTATTGTAGTACCTACTCAGCCAATACTTACATACTTATGGCAGTAAGCTAATGGACCCGATATCTGAGTCTCAGTCACACCAATGAAGTAATTGTTTCCATATTTTAGTCTTATTAAAAAGACAAAAATTTATTTGTTTTCATAAAAAAAATTGGAGACACATCGTATGAGACATTGTTCTAATTTTTTTAATAGAAATATCAGTTTTATATTTTTTCATATAACTACAACTAATTGATTGGTATTCACACCACATTATCTGTATGTTGAACATTGTAAATTTTGTATAAGTACCGTTTATATTATTTTTTTAATATGTGATTTTATGCAGAACTGCATGAAACTTCTGAAAATAAGAAAATAATTACATTTTTATCTGGGATTTCTGTAAACGTAAAAAATAATAGATTCCGCTATACGATTTTGTAACTTAACCAGCTTCGAACAAGTATTTATAAGCTAACAGTGTGACCATGGCAGTTGCTTTCGAACCAATGCTGTAAAACTTTCATGAGCTCGCCCTGTGCTAGATGGCAGATATAAACCCTAACTACGTTTGGCTAAGCACCACTTCGCATTATGGCGGAACTAACACTAAATTATGCCCGAATTATTTGATTCTGTGTTCTTCTTGTACTCTTGGTGACCACGGTGAATATAAAAGTGCGCGAATGCTTAATCTAAAAAGAAATTCTAGCCTCTTCACTAACTGTATATATGCATAACATTTTTAATTTAATTTTATGTGCAAGGCGGCGAATTTGGCTTTTCCCGATTGGGGAAACTAAAAATTCACTTAATATTATACTTTCCGAGCATCCGCAATCGTGTTGTGAAAAAAAGCGAGGTGCTACGTAGTCTACACTATATATTACCTGATTTTTCGATTATTTGATAGTTTAACGAAAGACTAGTAAAAATAATTCTCCGAGTTATCATATCGTGAATGTGTAGTTGACGCAGGAGACATAGATAATCCCATTGAAGAGGTATAACATAGTACAATTATTGACGTGACAACGTCTTATAATTCGATAGAGCCGGCTGCACACACGAAAAAACATGACTCATGCGGCGTTACCTCGCTCTGAGGCGTTCCATGTAAGGCTTGTGCAAGTGCAAGCGAGAGCGCGGAACGAGCGACAAAGAAGCACAATCGAACACAATTCTTAAGACGTTGTCACGTTCAACTATCGTCAGTAAACCGACTTTACAGACAACCATTTTTATATTTTGATTAAAGAAATCCTCAAAAAAACTTTAAGTGGTTCCTACGAAATGAAAAAAAATGTTGGTTATATATTTGTATTATGTAAAAGTCTCTTCTCTTGTTATCGTATCGTGAATGTGTAGTTGACGCAGGAGACATAGATAATCCCATTGAAGAGGTATAACATAGTACAATTATTATATTTTGATTAAAGAAATCCTCAAAAAAACTTTAAGCGGTTCCTACGAAATGAAAAAAAATGTTGGTTATATATTTGTATTATGTAAAAGTCTCTTTTCTTGTATAATGCCCCCACTTCCGGTAAACCCGTGTTAACGGGAGAGTGCGCAAGGTGTTATAATTCACTAGGAAACGGAAACAGCCGTGATGTATGTCAAGCCTTCACACACGTGAGGTGAGAAAGTGCGATATAGTTTGCAGTGGTGTTAGATAGAGTTGTTGCTTTCTCTTTGAAATGTTACGATACGATATTGTATTATATTTTTGAATGATTGTAGTTTTTTTTTTGTGATAAAGATGCGGAACGAAATTTTGCAAGTACACGATAGGAGCCTTTTTGAGGCTTAATTCAATCTTTTCACCGCACTGGCTTGAGAAGAGCAAGTGCAGAGTAGAAAGCAAGTCTTCACGTACATCCACTATACACTATGCAATACAGAATGTTCTGGCTCCATCTAAAATTTAGATTGTTGTAGCACTTAGTATATCCACGTAGACCGTAGCAAATAATGCTACAGAGAGACTCCATAGCACTATGGCTACGAAGGCGTGACGTAGCTTCGTAGCGGTGTTCGTATTTTGACGGGATGAAATTGTAAGGTAATTAAAGTGGACAGAATACGAGTACTATAGATAGGCAAACATCGCATACCGGCTGAATGTTGTATGTGCACCCAGCATACACTGCGACACTAACGTTACTGATTTGCGCGTATGAAACAACAGGAGCGCTGGGATACGAATGTGCGTAGTTTGACGTGTGCAAGCTTCTTGTGTTTCATAAGTGACAGTCGCGTCGTTGAATTGAGCTGACTCCACTATTCATGACTGAGGGGCCTGGGACCTTTTTTTAAGTATTGTGAGGGTTACCCTACATTTAATTTCTGAAACTTGACAATTATCTACCGTGTACTGCCTGCTTTACGCCAACCTAGCTTTGAAATAAGATCTAATCTAATCTTTATCTGGTACATAAATCAACTAGAACTTCGCTAAGACCCTATATTATTGTAGTTTTTTTTTTATTGATGGCCCCCCTTAGTAAAATACTTTTAGTACGAGTACAATACCAGCTGGTACTATGTTAATACCAGCCATTTTACCAATGCATCATCATACTCCCAATTGACAATAAACACAACTTCATATCCATTTAATTGGAGAAGAGTATCAAATAAAATCACAAGGTAAAAGAAAAAATATTATTAAGTATTTGAATTAAATAGCTCGTCTCTTATATTTATAAAACAAATTTTGCTTGGATATCTCCTGCTTTCCCCAGCAAAATGTTTCAATACTATAAAAATAACTAAAATACACCAAGTAGTAGCTTCATCCATCACGGATGATGCGTCTGACCAACCGAACTGTGCGTGTGCGACGCTACTACGACTGCGTAACGAAATGGGAGATACGAATCAGATTTCCGACGTGTGCTGCGACGCTTACACGATTCTTAACGTAATATAACTTGCCACTTCTACCAAACGGCGATAATTACAGCCACTAAATTAATTTACGATGGAAAATTAACGGTAATTGTGAGTAACGGTTACATTTATACAATGAAAATTAATATTTCATAGATATTTTATGAGCGACATAAAATTGCCATGAAATATGTCGTAATGTACAAATTGAGATTTTATCAACGTACAATAAAAACGCTGCTATGAAATATTTGTTCGTTGAAATTGTGAGTGATGACTGGAGTGCTCCTAATAAACTGGGAAAAGCAAATTCTTTAATCGCATACATTTTATTTATTATATTTGCCCAGAAATCTTTTATAATAATCTTAAAACGTCAGTCTTTGGTTTGAGGGTAAATCTGCCCTGTTAAATTTTTTAGGCCAAACATTTTAAAATTCTTAAACACATTTTTATGTGTTTCAAGAATCTACTTCAAACGGTTTCCGGAACAGCGTGGTTTCGCTACATTTTAGACCCATATTTGGGATCCAACTATAATTTTTCAGAAGTCTTTGTTATTGTGAAGCTACCCCCAAATTTTAAGTCTAGGGCCAGCGGTTTGAATGTATATTGAATGCCAGTCAGTCAGGTAGGACATCGTCTTCTATACTATTATGAGTGTATGCACTAGGAAAAAATACAAAAGTAAATAATAATTATTATATTTTTTATTAATTCAGGTATGGAACGAGCCGACGGCCCACCTGGTGGTAAGTGGTATTCTCGGCCCATAACAACCGATGCGACTTGGGTCCTCCCGTACTAGGTACGACGAAACCCATGTCGCATCGTATGCGCCCTTAACTCTGAGACGTGTAGGTGGAATGTCTCATGTGCCTGTAATTTCACCAGTTTCTTGTTGAATGAATATTAATATTCAAATCCCAGAATATCCATGTAATTAAAAAAACTCCTCGTTTTGTGTACGTTGCATTCTGATCTAAACTTAAATTTTGCGATTGAATTACTACATAAGAAGGCACGGCGTAGGCAGAGTTTCGGTTAGCAGTAAAATCGTCGTAAAATCGAGTATATGTCGCCTGCATCGCGCCTAGGGGCTTCGGAACCTCTACGGACCATCCAATTTATCGAACCAGTTTAATTGGAACGTGTGTCAAACGCACTGTATAGACCTGCTGAGACCCTTCTGACTTCAAATGAATATTCATTGATTGCTTATACATATTACTGATTTACAGGACGGCAAGCATTCGTCCTTAAACATTGGCAGTAAAATAAACTGTATGTTTAGTCGTTGTCCAGGGACGTACAGCCAACTAACCCATTTCTGCCATTAAGCAGTAGTGCACTCGCATTGTCGTGTTCTGGTTTGAAAATGTGGGTTCCGGTGTCTTATAATGAAGTGCGAGTTGCATTACGATGCTGCTGTGGTCCTCCCGTAATTACTTTTATCCGGGATAACCCCGTAGTGTAGTTACTGTAATTATGAGCTGGGGATATCTACGTGGGCCGTTGCTTATTCATATAAAAGACATAGCACAAACATCATGTCACACAAATGTTTGTTCTGGGTGGCAATCGTACCCACGACCTGCAGCGTAGAACACATAGTTACCACCAACTGAGCTGTGAGAGCAGTTAAATAAAATAAGCACGTTGAATCAGATCGTCTGTCCTGGACTTTACGCCTTCACCGCCGATAAAATAACCAAATAGTGTGCCGTGGAAAATCACATTCCCAACGTTATTCGGCGGGTGTGCGGCAACAGCGATTAGGTGATCTCCTGCGAGCTTCACGTAGATGTAGACACGTCTTAAGCTCGACTTCGTAGTTTCTCCCTGAGACATTTTTATTTTCACACTATGGAAATGTCTTCCATCATCGTTTCAAAAGTTAAATGCACACATTTTTAAGCGAAAATTAATTGATGCCTGCACCGGGTTTGAACTCAATGCCTTTGAATTCAGGAGTCCTCTCTCTAGGCTCTAGGCTCTCACCCTTGCGTGATTTACTTCACTGACTGTTCATATGGGGTCGAAATCTCTAAATCTAGAATTGGGCCTTTGGGTGTCTTTTAATCTATTCCTTTTGTGTTACACTCACGTTACATCGGGTCAGAAATAGGGCCCTAGTTGTTAAGAGACTATTTAGATTGTGTGGAAAAGTTAGACTGTTGAGATACCGCTGCCACTATTCGAAAATAGCCAGGCATATATTTACCATATACTGAGGCTCACCTTATTTAATACTTTGACACCATGATCCATAGTTTACAAGCCGACCTCACCAACTAGGAAAAAGTGTTTCCTCAAAGCTTTTAAAGCGATCTATCATAATTGATTAATAATTATTAGGGTTCTAGCGATGTCATACAGCTATATTGTCACCAAAGAGCCGGACTTAATGCATTATTTGAGAATAAGCACCCTTGTATGTATATATGGTCTGTCACAGTGTATCATCCCCTGAATAATAGGAAAGTATTAAGAATTCTGCTCACGGCGTGGCTAGCCGCGGTCTACAGTCAGATGTCGTTGAACTTTGCCATGGTTGTCACTGATACCGAATAAGCTGGTACGTGACAACGTGATTTTCGTTACGTTATAAAAAATATTTCATGTTTTTGTTGTGTATTATATGATAAATTGACCGGAATTGTGTCGACAATAGTATTATTAGGTTTCGAATCCAGTTTCCGTAGTTGAAATAAATTACAAATTCGTTCGCAAGTAAGTAATTCGTTAGTAATCAAACACGGTAGAAGATTAAATTAATGAAATATTTAAGTAACATCTTATTTAGATAATAATTTTGTATAAAGTTTACGGTTAGTTGGCGAAGTTGGTAGTACCGTGTATTTAAAGAAAGGAGTTCGATGCCCGCCGGAGATAAACGTTTATGTGATAAGCAAAATATGTTATCAGGTCTTGAGTGTTAGTGTTCTTATCCACTATGTCAGAACCTGCGGCCATGGTGCAAGCATGCACCCGTCCATGCCTCGCCGATGTACCGTCTCGCTTGCAGTGCTTATGACGTATATTTTTTATTTTGAGTGGCAGCCCTATCTTTTCTGACCATTCCGTTGTTTAGGTTACAGTCTGCTCCCAGTTAAGTAAGTAATGAATAAAGTAAGAAAAGTTTCTGTCGAGTGTAGCGAACATTGCCCGAGACTTGGCTGTTACCCCGATGAGTAAAGACAGTTTGTCTGTTGAATCTTACACAGGGTTACAGACAGATTGGTCTCTGTTTCGAGACGTATGCTTCTTGACATGTTTTTGGGTACGCGTTAAAACTCGTTGATTATTCATATCAGTGTGTTTTCAAATAAAATCAAGAGCTCAGATTCAAAAGAGCTGCATGGGTTGCTTCGGCAAAATCAGGCACGTTTACTATTCAATGTACGCCAAAGAAAGCTGAGTAATTGATTCTTTATTATGTATAATTTGATTATCTTGAAGGTGATACCTGAGGGAAAAAATGATTGGATATAATTTCCTCACTAGCATATCTTCACAAAGTTTATTCTCTTTATGTAAACTTTAACGAAAACATATTTTACAAAAAAAAAATGAACTCAAAAGGAAAACGATTTAACGTATGATTTTCAGGACACAAGAATATTGCATACATTTAAAGAAATAGGTATTGTCTTCCCGTCAGTTCTTCACTAACTCTAAACCTCGAAGAGTTTATTGGAAGTTATTCAATTCATGAGTTACAAGATCCAGCAATCTGGATTATCGCATTTATAGTAAGTTAATATGCCTGACAGTGTAAGCAGAAGTTATGTAGGATAAATAAAGATATTTAGAACACGCGAACCGAAATAACCCCTCGTGGACAAAATAAAAGTATGTTTAATATATCTTATATTTTATAGGCAAATGTAGGTACTATTACTCGAATATTTATTTATATATTCTTTCTCTTTTATATTCAGGCTTTTTTTATGTAATTGAAGTCACGGAACGAGCTGACGGCCCACCTGATGTTAAGTGGTAATCGCCGCCCATAGACAACAGCAATACGACTCAAGTCCTCTCCATAGTACGAGATGACTCAATTCACATTGCGTTTTTTAGGCTTTGGGATTTTTAATTTCTAATTTAATAGTCATTTTATTATTATATATATTATATATGTCATTACAGTAATTAAGTATTGTTTTATGCTTGTATTGCTTAGGATAAATAAATATGGTTTCATTATTTCTTTCCTAATAATTTGACTAGGTACTATTTCTTCTAATTTAAACTAATAATTTTTAGCTAAATTGATCTGACAAGAATGAAGAGTTGAGAATAATGAGAAGGCTGTCTAGGTAGACTCTGTACTATACAACAACTGCTGCTAATTCTCGTGTCAGCTCTCAAACGTCGCAAAAGTGTGATGAAATGATTAAAGTGCTCCTTTCGTGTTGTAGACCTTAATCAAAAGCCTTTCAAATAAACTCGTTCAGCAAATTGTCAATGAAACAAATAAAACAAATTTGTCTTGACGATATAATGGACATCCATTTAGTAAATTCAATTGGGCTGTACTCGTCCATCGCAATATGAATTTGCTGTTACAGTTATTGCCACTTTATTTTTGACTGTAATTGTTTTTATCGTGGATTCGAAGATCAGTATGATAGGATATGCCAAAACATACACGCCATCTCTAAATATTGAATAGGGTTATTTTTTGATGGCATATATAAGGCTTATATACTTATATGGACCAAAATGCGGTGAATCAACCGCACCGGAAACGAACTAAATGAAATCAAATATAGCCACTGTAGCGTGAATTCATATTAGCTGTTGCGTAGGTATGTCATAAATTAAAAATGAGGCATGAATGTTAACTTAACTTAGCTCAGTATTTTAGTCATTGTTTGAAATCTATCATTGGATCATCAAATTAAAAAAACATAAAAACATTAAAAAAAATATTTAACGTAAGTTAAAAAACTTATTTGCAAATCGCAATTAATGCAAAACTTAAAAAAAATCATATATCGGCTTAAAATAGGCACCAAAAATTACACAGTATTTTACTCAACCAGTAAGGCTCAGACTCATATTTACTATTTATACGCTCGTATATAACTGGAACAATATACTCGTATAAATAATGATCTTATTTATAGCGTTGTGTGAAACGTCCACAAAAACATATTTATTATTTTGTATCAAACATCCATCCAATCTAACACAATTTCGCATTTTTTGTGTTGGTGTAATGTGACCATATTAATGTGAATGTGGAATACTGTTCAGGATTAATATGTGCACTGCGGTCCCCAAATAAACTGAAGGTGCGTTTGTATTTGGGGATCGAACAAGAGAACCTTGCTTGGCACACAGCCACCAATTTATGGATATAACATAGCCGGCCAGAGAATTTTCATACCAAATTAAGTTCCCCAAGACAAATTTTCCAATGTAAGTCCAATATTAAAGGCCCAAAAGAAAATTACCCCCTAAGGACCGACCTGAATCGATTCCCCAATACTCCTTAACTTGTCCCGTTTGCTTACGCTAATACGACAAAATACGATTCGATACGGCAGTCTCTATGGATCCATTTAATAAATTAGTTTCAGATTAATGGAGCGACCAAGTTGAACGAATAATGATGACTCGCAAAGGGAGTTCTTATCATCTTTTCCTTTGATGTTTTTGTAGTGTCACTCAATGTATTTACTTAGAATATTTGATGAAAGGTCGATGACTGTCGCTCCGTCGACACACTGGTTGACATTCTGATTGGTTCAACATCCACGCCGCGATTTGAGGTTTCATGTATATTACTGTCATTTAAAGGGAATTGCGTTTTATGTTTATGGTATTTCATTAGATGATTCCATCTTGTCATGAAAATAAACAGCTCATAACTATGTAGTTGCTGCGACTAAAAGCAAGAGTGATTTAAATTCCATTATTCTTTCTGGCTGTCACAAATCATTGGCATTCAATTGGAATTCAATCCTCAGCGATTATAAATTTCGGTAGACAAGAACATTGGTGGATGGGTAACCAGTGGGTGTCATGTTCTCAATAATCAGCTATGCGATCATACTCCAAAAACTACGTGAATAAATGAGCATGAACACTAGAAATAAAAATAAATTAAACACCCTAGAATTGGAAATAAAGACTTTGAGTTTGAGACTCTGCCTAATTCGCTGTTACATGTATTCGCAATTCTGCCAACACGTGTGAATAAATGCTTTCAAAATTTTCCCTGCATAAACTACCTTTACTGTGTGTACACCTGCAGCAAAATATTACTCTGAAAGCTACCAAAAATGACCGCATTTTTCGCTCATTTTCAGCTTCACGTTAATCATATTATCACCATGTCGCCGTGCCTGCCCAAAAGTGTAAGAACAGCATTTTTAATATCGATACATTCAATATTTTCGAACCCCGGTCACGGAGTAATTTGGAGCAACGAGTAGCTCACTTGCCAAGCTATCGGAGCTTCTAGGAAACAGTTTTATCCTCGAAATATTTCAAGTTAGCAAAAGTCTGCAGTGAAATTCCCGCCACATTTTAATATCCCTTTGACACTGGAACTGAATTGCAAATTTTTCAAAGTGGACTCTGGAGATTTTTTCGCCATCTTTTTAAAGGGAGCAAATTTGAGTGATTCGAAAACATGAAACATTTTAATTTTAGATTTCTTACTCATTTTTTACATTTTTTAGCTTGCATATTGTGAGTCTGATTTTCTGAATTTTTATCCAATGGACGAAATTTAAATCCAGAACTGCATTACCAGTCATCCGATGTCAAAGCTGTTTTCGCAAGAGTACCAAAAAATTATCAGAAACTTTTTCGCTGGTGCTGTTTCTTAACTTCTTAATAAAGGTAATGTTTAAATTAACATGTCAAATCGACAAATTAAACAATTCTTGAGGAGGTTTACTGGATAGGTAGTTGGTTTTCTAGTGGGACTTATTGTGTCACGTCAGTGGCCACGTTTAACATGTTCCATGGGGCGAGGTTGCGGGCATGTTGAATATATATGCATTCAATTTCAGATGCTGAAATTGAATGCATATTGTAATAAAAGACAGCTTCTAGAATGCCGAACATTCCTCCCCTAATTGCAATGCCTATTTAGGACTGCATGAGTATAAGTAGATTATAGAAATACCAATTTTAGTAACGTATTTCTTACGAGTATGGTGCAATTAAATTGCAATTTTTCTCCCTGTAAACTTTGATTCACTATTAAATCAGCCTATTACAAATAAGGTATCCATATTAAATAATCGTAAAAATCGTCAGTAAACTGATAGTTGAGTTTCAGAGCCAGTGTAATATAATCAGTTACTTGATTTCTCTCCTGTGACAATACCATTAAGTCATTTAACGACCTTACCTTAGGCAGGTGACAGCTAGGATTTTGTTCTCAACTTATTTGGTCCCAGGACTTGCGAAATTCAACTGTCAAAGTCCCGGATTGCGGATTAAACACGCTTCTCGTATTTGTGTTGTTTCTGATACATTCGAATGTTTTTCATTATTCATCTATTTGAATAACATACGAAAGGAGCAAGTTGTCCCACTTGATGTTCAGCCTTAATATCTACCCATAATAAAAAACAATAAATACGTCTTCCTCCCCTACTTTCGTGTGGCAAGACTCAAGTTGCATGGTCTTATCCCATAACTTTCAGGTGAAAGTTATGGGATAAGACCATGCAGCTTGAATGTGGGGTGTCTCGTATGCATGTAATTTCATCGGCAACCACACCCTTCTAACTGGAATACAGTAATGCGTATTCGTTGCTGTTTGGCTTCAGACTGTGGCAATGCTGCCGTGGATGAAATTGTCACAAGTAGAAAAAAATATGTGATAAATTTATGAAATGTAAAATAATTGTTGACTACAAATGAGGTACCGTATTCTTACGAGCAACCTGCTAGCAAAATGTAGTCCGGTACATTACTTACATGTTTATACAGAGGCGACCACTGATGAAAACTGAAGATCATGGGGTCAATCTTTATATTAGATAACGATTTTGGACCCTATATCACGACTAGAATGAAAACTGTATTAGTCAGGCTACTTCCCTGTTAGAGTTGACAAATATTCTACTACCAAGCAACAGATTGTCACTATGCCATTGAGCGTGCGTTATAAGTCGAACCTACATCTCACAGATCACAAAGACGATCTTACTGCCAACTGAGGTATCACTACTACTCAACTTTCTTTGTTACATTAAGTGCCAATTGTGCTTGTTATTTAAAGAGATTTTTGTATTGTATGGCTACGTCCGCGTAGCAACCTAGTGTACTAGCTGTTTAACTGAAGCTGTAATGGCTCCCAATTGATTTAATTACATGCGCTAGATCTTGTTCCGAAATTCAATATAATTGGACCTGAACTCGAGTTTCCGAGCTTTCGGTAAACGTTTGGCCTGAGTAATAACTAACTGTGGTGTTTCCAATTGTCACTGGTTTGGTGCTTTATAATGAAATACTCTGGAGGAATGAAACGAATCACTTTAAAAAAATTTTAAAATTAATAAATTTATTATTTGTTTTATTACAAAATAAACATCATCGTACATCGTAGCATTTAAATAGGTAACACAAAAGTTGAATACTTTAACTGAATCAAATTGAATAACAGTGTTAGAATGTGCACTAGCCCCCACACTAGAATTCCTTGTGTTGTGGATGGCTAGTTTCTTGCAGAAGTAACAGAAGTATAGTATATTACAATAAAATAATAATAGCAGTTAATTACATAGTTTTTAAATAAATTTAAATAACTATGGTCAAATCAAACGGTTATCCATCTTAATCAGCTATTAAGTTAACTACTTGTATCAACGACTAAAAATACTAGAAACGAATGCAATAGCTTTTAGTTCTGCGAAACTCATTGATCAATAAAAAATCTAATTACCCATTTGATACCCGTACGAGTACAATATTGTAAACTCTCCTACCGCAATATCTTAAGACGTAGCAATAAAAAGTATTCAGTATTATTTGTAGTCATATGCGACATAAACGCGCAACTCTTCACTGCGGCGCAATAATCCTCTTGAAGTTTGACCTAAAGTTTTCCTTCAGAGAAAAATATGCATTTGGAACTTTTGCAAACCGTCCCCGTCTCCCAAGGATCGCATGAGCAACAGTTGCAATTTCAACTTGTTCCAGCCTACCGCCGGCGCCGGTATCACAAACTGATTGCAAACTTGAAAAAGAAATAAATCTTAACGCCAACTGGAAATGCGAATGGGTTTCGATATCTGGTGACTCACCATTGAGTTTTAATTCACCTTCGCGAATCGTACAAGTAACTTGATAAGAACTATTCGCTGCAAAACAGAACTCCTTTGTACCGCGCTGCGATTTCCAAAATCACACTCTGGCGCCTGAGTTTAAGATTCAAATTAGATTGTACTTGTGAATGGTCGTTAAGGTGCGCTCGTGGGGTGGTGTTGCGTGGCGTGTAACACGCGAACCGTGCTCCATAGACGAATAGCCGCATCGCGCTGATGTCGGCCAATATAGATACTGTTATTTCGACCTACGCAATTATAAACTTTTTGTTTGCATTTGTGTGGTCCTTAATTGGTTTTAATGCTGTGGAATTGGTGAGCAATCTGCGATCACCATGGGAGAGCATGCAATAAATTGAATGCACGTTTCGTTCGGTCACTAATCGATTCAGCTGATTGTGCCATTTTCGACTACTAATGAAATTTGAAACGGTGATGTGAAAATATATTTTAACAAATAATATTTGATTATTTATATGTAATGACCGCTTTCTTGTACAACCCACAAATGTTCTACCCAATACGTATTTATCAACTTACTACACAGCTATATTTATTGATGTCATTAGATAAGCAGATGGCCGGCCTATGAGCGGTAACTCCTGCTCAGAAGCAATACGACTTGATTCTCACTTATAATATATGGGATGACGCAAGTCGCATCGAGTTGTGCCGTAACTTTGAGATGTGACCATAATATTACCGGCACATTCTGTTAAGAACAGTGATGCGAATTTGTTACTGCTAGGTGGCTGAAATTGGAGTCGGAACAGTACTTCCCCAGATGAACTTGGCTCTTCTGGTTGGAGTGTCTTAGGCGCTAAGAAAGTACTATCCATTTTCGCATACAGTTACCAGGAAATGTTAATAGAAAAATCAACAAAGTGTATCTACTAATCTACTTAGTGCTGAACTTAAAGATGTTGGAAGAACTCAAAACGCCCCTTTCAAAAGGCCCTTCGATTCAATAGCATCAATTCTTTGTCAATTAATTATTAATTGTATTACAAGTAACCTTCAATTCTCGCAGTCGAATTCTCGAAAGTGCGTCAATTCCAAAACGATGCGATCAAAGGTTCCAAAGAGAGCGTCCAACGAGTCTTAATTGTTTTAAGGTTGGGAGGCAGGGAACGGACACTCTAAGAGGGCCGGAGCATTGTTTAGTAATTCATACAAATCTGTGCCGCTTAATGGAATACTGCGTCTCTGACACTAAGGTTGTTTGGTTATGTATTACGTTAGTAGGAATCCATAGGTGACATGTTTGAAATATGGATGAGATTTGTGCGTGGAGATGGTAATGTTATATATAGACGTATCCAATACTTAGTTTCACTCTAAACGTCTTAGATAATCGATTAGCTTTTTTATAATATAATTCAATATTTTTTGTGGTACGTACTAAATTATTGATGCCAAAAAACCCATAGTGTATTATATGCGATATGCATTATTAAATTTTAGTCATCTAGACTGGCTATGGTGCGCTAACATTGTGTAAGAAAATAAACTTCCTTTTTATGATAGTAAATGTAGTATTGTAATACCTTTACAGCAATAACATTTACGGTTTTATGAACGCAGTAGCAGTAGTACTCGTGCCAAGAGCGTGTAGAAAGTACTGCCACCATACCCTTTTCTGCCGCCGAACATTTGTGCATCGCATTACATTTACCTAGTCTGAAGGGTGTGGGCACTCCCACACCCTTCAGACTAGACTGCTGGAATTAAAGGTACGATGCTACTAGGGTCTTCCCATTCCTACTTAGGAACGAAAAAAGGACATATTGCTTTTGTTACAGGCTATCTACGCGTTCACTTAAAAAACGATCAACTCGTACACAAAGCGGCAACCTCTAATGAACACCAGTCTACAGCTACAAAAATGAGCATCTACGTTAGAGTGGACGTTTTTGTGAACACGAGTCAAGATAAATGATTCCTCGCAAGCAAGTGTGAAGAATATTTAACGAACGTACATTTGTTTACTTACGCTCGCGGAATCATTGATCGGCCCAATAGCAAGAGTTGTTATTATGTGTTCACAAAACCATCCATACTAGCATTTTCAGGCATGTTTGCAAAAAACAGCATTCGTTAGCAAAGTGTATGCGCCGCATGAGAGAGGTTTTGGCACTTTGTGCAAACGGTGGTCTGCCCTCTTATTCATTATTTTAACAGTATTTTAATATAAAATTAACAATAATTACCAAAATTGTCTTATTACTAGATATATTTTCAGGTTCCCATTGTACTCGCTACTCTTAGTTTAGAAGTAGATGGCACTGTGTGAATTGTCCATAAATATTTATAAAAATCTGTGTTAATATACAGTGGTTATTTACTCATTTAATAGGTTTAATGGAAACAAATTGTTAGACGATTGCCAGTCCATAATCGTAGACGCCGTTAAATCAAAAGCAACGAGCCATTGCAAATCCAGACGGAACTGAAATCTCAGCGTCTGTCACTGAAGAATTTCAATTAGCAATCAGAAGCGTCGAAGTGGTTATAGTTTCTCGCTTAAAGCAGGAAGGTGATCGCTAACTTTCCAATCTCTATGCTAATGCTAGTTATTAATTGGCTGTTGGGTAAAGGTGGGCGGTCACTACGCAAGCAGGTGGCCGATGTTCGGAGGCTATACTAACGAGCGAGCTTTATGCTCTGTTTGCTGCTGAATAGTTCTACTAAATAACTATACAGCCACATAGCTGGAGTGAACGGGTACCATCTTAAGTCTTAGGAATAAAATAGAGGTAATAATAAATATTGGTGGACATTTCATACAGGGCTATTTAGCCCCAAAGTTAGCTAAGCCTAGCTTGTATCATGAGAACCATACAATTGATATATATATTATAAATACATACATAAAATACATATCAACACCCAGATACAGAACAAATATCATTGTACGTCACACAAATGTTTGTCCTGGGTGGGAACCTACAGCGCAGAAGGCAGGGTTACGACCAAATAAGATGTGAGGCCGTCAATCATATAACCCAGTGGTAAGAATTTATTGACTGACATGGGCCAGAACTCCAGAAGCATGTAACATTTATCAGATCGGAGTAGTTTATAGCCTTCGCTTATTGATTAGAATTATGCATGCAATATGGTCTTAATAAACAATATCCATATATTTTAGACTCGTCTCTGGAACTCTTTGCTCTATCAGATAGGGCTACAAAAAGAAAACTTGGCGATATGCACACTATGGCTTGTTGAACGTTATCATACAATCTACCATCCTGCAGCTATTATTTTGAATAATGTACATTGCAATAGAAAATTTGTTAAAACACAAAGTTTTATTATAAACAAAGTATCTGGCCGCTCTGGATAAAAATAATTTACAATCATAAAACTGGACCCAAAGTTTGTTTCAAAGCAAAATAATAATACCGTCATAATCGTCCTTCAATCTCATTTAAAAAATTTCCGTACCGGAACTCAGTTAGATTATTTTTGACTGAACACCGGTTCGATATCCATTAAGCTGCTTGTGCGAATCCTGTTCGAGCACTTTCAAGTGGAGTTAAAAATTATGAAAGTCCTGCAGTTGATCGGCTAAATCGAGGCTTAAGCATTTTCCTGGTAACTGAATTAAAAATGATTTACATACTTGGAATTGAGCGGTACACTTATGTACAAAATTATGCTGTTATGGAAGCAAGAATATTGCGAAGAAAATATTCGCACAAATTGGTCAGATGTTTTATTAGTTCTCTTTTAGAAATGTGTTGTCAATTTTCATTCCAAGATGTTTTTTGAGTTTCTTTTCTTATATTAGAGTTTTTAATTTTAAAATTCATGGTGTGAATATTATAAAATATATTTTTTCTCCATTACAGCTCCTGAAAGACACATTCAAAATTATATCAGGGCGTTTAGTTTAAGTGAGATGCGTCACCCAAAAGCTTCTCTTCAATTAAGCATTTCTGTTGAACGAGGCCGTCACAGGTTTGAACCTGAATATTTAGTAAATCTGGTGAGCAGATCAAAGTCAAATTCAAAAATTTTCTTTTCTAGAATTCATATCGAAATTGCTTGGAAACGTTAGCAAGTTTTTTTTATGTAGGTGATAGAACGAGCTGATGGCCCACCTGATGTTAAGTGGTAAACGCCGCCCATGTACAACAACAATACGATTCAAGCCACCAGAGTATGAGATGACTCAAGTCACATTGCGTTGCGTCCATCACCCCGAGACGGGGATGTTACGTCTCATGCGCCTGCAATTTCACCGGCACCCACTCCCTTCCACCGGAACACAGCAACACGAGTCCATCACTGTTTGGCGGCAGATTACCAGGTGTGGTGGCAGTACTTCTCCGGGCGAACATAGCACAAGTTCTACTGCTACTTAAAAAAAACAAGTAACTAATATTCAAAATATAAGTTTCACACCTGTTCCAGATCTAACTGATCTATTCACTCGATATCTCTTATTCATTTGTTGTCTGTATTTTTACCAATTATTAAACAATTCGGACAAAAGGCAATATTTCACTTGCCTATCTAATTTTTACTCTAATGGAGTCTCCCTCCAATATATCAGGGTATTTTTTCCCGCCACTAAGTGAATTAATGATATTTTAATGCGGTAAAGAATGTGGATACCAATCAACCAACTGTTGGATCTGCAGTGCCGTGTAATTGACAATACCGTATCGTTCGCGGTCGCACTCACCGAATGTTGAATAAAATTCAATGGACCGCAAAATCCCGCTTAAAAAAACCAATAGGCATCATTAAGGGCTACAGCTGCGGTGAACACATTAAATAAATGGCTAAAATATTTTACCGCTCAACATATTTTGCGCTTATACACTGGGAAAATTATACTCTACTGCAGGCAATATTTGATTAACTGGCAGCTTTTTAGTTTTAATTTTTTATTAATTTTCAAAAAGTTACATTTGAGTATTCTACACTTAAAAATCCCTACCATACATTAATTAGTATTATACATTTGATATTACATATTTTGCAACTAGAGTAAATTTACAAGGCGAAACAATAAGATTCCCATTCTATTTTCCAGTGTAGTTGCAAATATTGGAACGTCATTTCCGCGAGATCTCGGTGAATCCCCGGTCACAATCCCAGGGGATATTAGAGGGCGCTTTTCCAGAAGGTAGCAGCTTTGGTTGTTTTTCCCGGTTAAAACGTGGTCGACCAACAAAAGTTATGACACAAAATTTAATTTTAAGGAGGAACAAATATACTGAATGACATACAGTTATTATCGTGTTGATTCGGTAAAAATCACCAATTGAATCCTGTACGGTTTTTACGCCCACAATACTTATGAGATTAATTTTACTGGCGGTTTTGTGATCCTTTGACTTTATTGTATAGTGTGTTATGGTAGTTGGATTCTACGACCGTCAAGGAGTGATTGAGCACCATATACCTCTTCACGCTCTCCACGGCAGCAGCAGTCAGGAGCATGCACGGCACAGCACGACACGTCAGCGGGAGTTCAGGAGGAATTCGGGAGTCCAGTAAACACAGCACGGTAGTCGATACTAACCACAACACAGGGGGCTAGAACGTCTAGCTCCAGGATTGAATGCAGGCTTTCGACACGGTCGAATGAGAATTTGCGCACAGAACGTCTGCACTCCTCAGCGCACAAAGGCCGCCTTGACCCTGAGCGCGGTTTGCGATCGAGAGAGGGCAGTAACTCTTACACCTACCCTCAATCGGATCATAGAAACCGAACAAATCCAATTTTAGTTCAATTTTACGCTTTTATGCTTTAGGAAAGGTTGGTTAGATAGAGCAGGCCAAGAACCTGTATTAAAAAAGCTCCTTAATTGTAATTATGACGTTTAGCTCGCCGATTCACTTATACTCCTCACTCTACTTTCTCTCATTTACCGTGGTAGTAATCTTTTGGTAGTAATTGTTGTCATAAAAGTTGTTTTGTCTTGTCACATGTCTTAAAAGTTATTGTTGCTTACTACTGCTACTCGTGTCACTGACTTTCTTCTTACACTTGACAAATTTCTCCCAATGTCTTCCATGTCTCGCTTGAAATTTTCATCGTTTTTGTGGTTTCGCACCCCGGTATGAAATTCATCGAATTACACACATATACACAATGCAAACCTCCATCACCCAAGAGCAAACTTTACCCTCATCTCACAAATGTAAACCCCGGCCGGGATCGATCCCGTGACCTCTAGTTTGAGAGACCTATATAAACCGTAGGGGCCGTCACTTCTGAACAAATGTGCTCTAATGTAATGTTGAGCTGATATTTTTGGTTAAAAGTTTAGGTCAAAAGTAACAGACTATTTATTTTTCAACTTCACGACCATTTTTTTGTCCAAACGGACTCTAACATGTCGCTGGTTATTGCTGGCCCTGTCAGCAGAAACTTATTGCCGCGTAATACAGATTTATGGAACGACTGCATACTTTACAATTGCATGGTCGCTGAAAACCGAAAAACTATTGTTAAAAATACTGAAAGAGTCCAAGTGTTTTCATGTTTTTTTTGTTATAAGAATGATTTAGCTGTTTTCTTATTCATAGACGATTTTAACCAAAAAGTATATTGTATTTTTCAAGCTTTTGCATTATTAGTGGTTGAATGCCCGACGACCTTCAGGTTTAGTAAGGATCGCGGGTTCGATGTGTGAAAATATAACTCGATCGATCGATCGATCGGTTAATGTATTTATTTATTTGTATTCGAAAATGGCTACTTCATCAAACTTTATTATGCAAGTCCAGTATTTTTTTTCAAACATCGTCAATTATATTTCTTTATCTCAAAGATGCTGTCGCCTATTACTACTCCCGTCAGCAACTAAATGTGGCGTAATACAGATTTATAGCACAGCTATTAGGCCCAATAGCGTAGTTTCAGAGTGCATGCAGGCGCACTGGTAGGCCAAAAAACGGTAGGAGAGTTGGTTACAATTATGAAAAATTGTACCTAGTCTTACGTTCATTAGTGTATGAAAGAAAGACTTAAGCATAGAATTAATACTAAAGTATTAAAAAAGAAGCGTTATAAAAATAACTCTTTTTGTAAATGCTCGATTTGACTACCCTTCCAATTTTCGTACTTGGGGCTTTAAATGAAATTGATTCCTGAGTAAATTCCAAAAAGTAATTCATACATTTGGAGTAGTTCAAGTTCAGACTAGGATTTTCAAACAGTAAATTTAAAGGGCTTAAATCTACGACAAAGAAAAAAATGAAACCTAATCCAGGTGGATAGATGTATTTCTAAGTCTAGCTTGTTTACATTTCACTTTCCAAGTGGGGGTAATTATTTATGTGACTTTATATAACAGATAAGTAATTTAAAAGTACCATGTTTTTTTCTGTGACAAAATTAACATAAAATTAGCCATGCAAACAGAAGTTTGCACGTGAAATAGTGCAGTATTATGGGTAGTTAGTTTCGTCACACATAGGGGCGTGTGCTGGCGAGATAACAGCCACGCATCGGCGGGTCCACTCCCAACATAGACCTTAATTACTGTAGCAGTGACATACCGGAAACGTATAAAGGAGTGTTTTTTTTATCACCACTACTAGTGACTAATAATAAGGAACAATAAACGACACTAAGTACACCCAGCAAACGTTATCACTACATATTTTAAGTGTGTGCGGAATGGGACTCACTACCGTAGTAATTCATTGGTTGGTAATAATCATAACATAGGTTTATGTTTATATATTGGTGCACATTTTAAACAGCGCCATCTAGCTCCAAAAGAAGCTAAGCATAGCTTGTATCATGGAAACCAGACAACTGAAGGCTACCAACTGAGCTGTGAGGCCAGTCAATTGTATCAGTTTCTTATCGACCCAATTTTCTGATGAAGCCACTTGTCATCCTCGGACGATATTGGGTAGATTATTATCGTTGTTTTTAGTAGTAGTAGTAGTAATATAGCTCTTTCTATTTCTCTCTACGTAATATAGATTTATTATAGAGAATTTAAGAGCAGTAGAACTCTCGCCAAGTTCGTCCGGGGAAGTACTGCCACCATGCCCTTTTCTGCCGCCAAGCAGTAACGCATCCGCGTTACTGTGTTCCGGTTTGAAAGGTGTGGTTGCCGGTGAAATTACAGGCACATGAGACATTCCACCTACACGTCTCACATTTACGGGCGCATACGATGCGACTTGGGTCTTGTCATACCTAGTATGGGAGGACCCAAGTCGCATCGGCTGTTATGGGCAGGGGTTACCACTTAACACCAGGTGGGCCGTCGGCTCGTTCCGTAAATGTATTACATAAAAATAAAAAATAAAAAATATAGTTTTTTCTCTCATGTAACGAAATGTCGCTAAACGCGACGCGTCATTAAAATATTACTCTCAGTTTTCGTTCACTTATCAATAATAGAATTTCTCACTTCAAAAATGAAAATGATGTCATATCCAGTTTTTCTAAACCTGCAGCATAACAGCACCTCGTTTACATAGTCCTGCAGCTTTCGTGGTAATTAAAATGCTGGTGTGTGTCAAATGATGTGTCGCATTGTTGTTTCAGGCAACCTGTGGTGACTCTATGCTGGAATTAGTCCGGCGTTTTCGGCTTGGGATAATAGTTTATGTTTTGAATGTTTGATAGACTGAGCTAACCGCTAATCTGCGAGTTAGATTCAGTTGTTTTTTTTTGTTATGAAAATATGGAGTTGGACGGGCTTTCTCGAAACCAGTCTGGTGAAAAGCGCAAAGAAGCATCTTTCATGCGTTGGCACTCGTTCTAGGACATATCAGTTCCCTCACGATGATATTCCCCCATCTCCATTCTACTGCAAGATGTCCAGATGTACTGCGTCTCGTTGACATTTCGTTTTGCCAGCGTTTTACCTCCACATTCATTACGCGGACGACCAAAGAGTGCAACACGTTGCTTTCGTCCTGAAAACTATTATCCGGAAGTCTTTACGAGGAGAATGATTCCTCGTTTCATTTTATTGGGACCTGAAATTTGTAAAATGTATAAAATATATTTCTTATTTGGTTTCGTAACTAATCTTACTACTAATAAGTCTTACTGATTGATGGATGTTTGTTACTCAATCACGCCAGAACGGCTAAACAGATCTGGATGTAATTTGGCACATAGATTATAGTCGGGAATAGCACAGGCTACTTTTTATCCCAGGAAAATGTACCGTTCCCGTGGGATTACATATTCATCGAGTAACAACGCGAGGGGCGCAGATAAATAAGAAAAAAATAATATAATATACTTTATTTATGATTCAGGATTTAATTGTCTATATTAATGTCAAAAATATTTAAAAATATCGTGGCGTAACCACATTTCACAATGATAGATTCACAGGAAAAATGTAACTGCCGTCCACTATCAATTCTATATAACAAAACTCCATACAACGTCGACCGAGTCAATTCTGTATGCAACGCAAGCCCATAAATCTCCCAACTTTAATAATGCACAAAACACGCCAAAACATGTCTCTCTCGGTCGTGAATACTTAAAGATAAGATCGGTGGAAATCGAGACGGAAGCCCATCGACCCTCACAGAATTCAAAGATCCCTCGTCCCCCGAATTAATGCGATTGAAAGAGTTGTCCGTCTGTTTCGGATGTGTAAACGGTTTGTTTTGGTTTTCGATTTGCATCTTCGATGGCGATAAGGTCGTGGACACCTGTCACAGTCACACTTGACACTTGCTTCAAAATGATAACTTACTTCAAACACTGTTTAGAGTACAGTTTTTCTTTTATTATGTTATTATTATATAATAACATAATGATAGTAATATATAATTTTATTATGTTGGGCTTGTGACGGTCCAGCCAGATTATTAATGAGAATCTATCAGAATTCCATACAAAATGTAATAACTGCGTTATACACGCCCGAAATGAGTGTCGCCTCCGCAAGTGTTTTTGACAATATCTTCAACAACGTTCTAACAGACGTCGTGGAATTCTGTGGATGCTTACCGTGACATCTTGACGTGTCATTGTGCGATCCTGAATGTAAGGAATGTAGCTCAAGGCTACGTGTTTTTGAGATATAAATACAGTACCTGACAGTCTTCTGCAAGCTTACAGACACATAAATCTTACATGCCTGACTCCTCACTAAGACACATGTCTTTCATGTATCGTAGTGCAAAACGCCCAAACCTGAAAGAAATAACAGTTCACAACATAGTATGAATTACAGTACATTCAAACATTTGACCTTTACCAAGATTGTGCCAGGCCCAATCAAAAAAGTAATTGGTCGAAGAGGGATTGCGAAATTTAAACCTTCCCAGTTTTCGAAATCAGACTGCTCATTAAGAGCTAAATGCTTTCCGTGATCAGGCACTTAATATGCATGTTGAGCGGATGTAAAGCAGATCACAGCCAGCAAACGATATTGTAATCAGTTAGGCCTCCACACACTAGCAATTCTTTTTGTCATGATCGACAACCATGTTAATCTATTGAGAGCAACATAGCAATTTTTAAATAGAGGTACAAGAAGCGTTTATACGAAAATATATAAAAACTATATGACTATTGATGATTATATGAAACAATAGTTAAGTGTGTATTTTTCTGTTATAAAATAAATGTATTTTCTTTGTTATAGTATTACACCGTCCGCCTAATGTTAAATAATTAAATAAATATTGGTAGACAATTCACATTGCGCCATCTAGCCCCAAACTAAGCATAGCTTTGGGAACGAGATGTCTAACAGAATACTTATTTACTTTTTTCTAAATACATACATATAAATACATATTAACACCAAGACAGAGAACAAACATCAATGCTTGTCACACAAATGTTTATCCTGGGTGGGAATCGAACCCACGACCTACAGAAGGCAGAGTTATTACCAACTGAGCTGTGAGGCCAGTCAGGTACAATCAGATATTATTAAATTAAGGAAATGACCGCTTACGAAGCTATTGGAGTTCAGTTGCAGCTAACAATCGATCAGTGCAGGGGGTATTATAATGAAAGTGGAGTGTCTGAACTGTGGACTGTGACATCAAAAAATGGCTAGTGTGCAGGAGTCCTTACAAGCGGTGACATACCAACGCTCGCTTCAGTTCTCGAATCAAGGTTCACTCGTTGCTGAAACTTAAATTTTCCCGTACTATGGGTTACCAATATAACAATTACGATTGCCATTATTTTTTAATGGTGCTCTTTAAGGCGCCATATATAATAGGTTTTTTTTTTGTGCTGTAGCTCCTGGATAGATTCCCACTAAATAAACACATTTGTGTGATGAACATAAATGTTTGTTATCTCTCTAGATGTTATATTTTACTGTATATATGTATTAATAACGAATATATAAGTATTATATAAGTTTTTTAGTTCCCATTAAATAAGCTTGTTTAGTTTTTAGAGTTGATGGCGGGTTGTAAAATGTCCACTAATATTTATTTAGTATGTATTAATTTTCTAACATACATGGCCTTTTGAATAATGATTTCTTAGATTAGCTAATCAACCGCTGGGCATCAGAGTTCAGATTGACAGTATTATTCAAATGTGTAGAAGCACCAGAGTATAATTGTTTAGTTTCCTGTAATGAACATTACCCTGTACAAATTATTTCTTATGAAAACTGTTGATTCATAGTAGGGGTATTCGAGAGAGACGAAGTTGGCTCCGCTGTACTTGTTTTTTTCATTGTAGTTGAAAGCCGCTGTCGACTGCACTGTAAATCTATCTATTTTTATAAATGATGGAAAGATTTTCACTTTAATCCGCTGCATTTAAAATGCAATCTTGTACATTATTCGCCGTACATTTGACTGTACTCAAAACTACGACAATAGCCACAATGGGATGACCGCGTTTAAAAAGTAGCAGTCACCGATTGCAAGTAGCTATCCCGCTTCTTCTACTTTAGGAGCAGTAGAACTCCGCCAAGTTCGTCCGGGGAAGTACTGCCACCATGCCCATTCCTGCCGCAAAGCATTTGCGTTACTGTGTTCCGGTTGGAAAGGTGTGGGTGCCGGTGAAATTACAGGCACATGATACATTCCACATGTTTCAGAGTTACGGGCGCAAATGATGCGTCTTGGGTCTTGTCGTACTTAGTAGCGGAGGATCCAAGTCGCATCGCTTGTTATGGGCCGAGGTTAATTAACCCAGGTGGGCTCGTTCAGTAACTTATCACATAAAAAAAAAGAAACGTGACACTGGCTCTTTCTCACCAGTGTGTTGAAACGATTAAAGTGCACCTCTAAAAGATTCCTATCGTGCACTTGACATGTGTCTTCAAATTTTTGGTTCAGGACAGTTATGTAATCTCACGCTGTTTTCCGTAACCGGTTTGAGAACGTAGTACACATATCAATTTCGCAAGTGAAAAAATTGGTGACGTTGGGATTCGAACCAGCGGCCTCCGGACTGTAACTTGGTGTCTGTTCCACTCAGTCATCGCGCTCTCTAGTGACTAATAGGTGACTCGTCTGCGGCGAGGGATATGCCAATGTCAAAATATAAAATAGGGTAGGTCCACATGAAACTCCGAAAGTTATTTTGCCTTAGTCGTTTTGTTTCTTGACGTGCCTGGTAATCAAGTTTATAAAACTTGTTTGCCTCTGCTCACTGGTTCTTTCTTTATAAATTTTGATATAGACTCAGATCAGACTAGAAACGGTTGAAATTGTTAACCATTATTGAACCGTGATTGAAATGCAATTCTTAGGATTCATCCGACAAATTCCTTCCGATGAATTGAAACCCTCAAAGCGGAAATCAGTGGAATTGAATAAAAAGCTCAGGTACATCGGGTATGTTAATAAAACCATTGAAGCCAAAGCCGAGACTATTCTTGCTGTATGCAAAGTCACATGCGACATTATGTCCTTTCTGTGGAGGACATCGTCATTAACTTTGAATTTGTTTTTAGTTCCCATAAATAAAAACTGTCTGCTTTTTATTTCCCTTTACTTTGAGAAACACAATAAAGTGTAATCTAGTACAAGTTACTCATTTGTAAAACGTCAAAAGATATTTTAAAGATAGCTGCAGCATACCTACAAATAAGACAAAAAAGGATTATACAAAAAACTAATTATACATTATAACTAAAATCTGTTTTCATCTCAATGGGTACGAGGAAGGTTTAACATTCGTTTACATGTTTTAACCTAACTTTAAACATACTAGCAAACTAATGAGTAACTTTAATCAAAAGTTTGTTAAAATATTATTGGAAATACCGATGAACACGCACATTCTACGTGCTGAACTTTGCCATTTATTCAAGTTAAGCTTTCGCCTCTCTGACGATCTATTCTAATCTAAGTCTGACGATATAAAATTTAATCAAACTATGATTAGTGAATAGCATTCTGCAACTATTATATTACAACGAATTCTACCAAGAATTTGTTTGAATTTTGTTTTTTTCTATTCTACTAAGAAGTATACTTTTACAATGATAATTATGTAAGAAATGTGTATCATTTACTGGAAACCCTTAATAAATAAATAAATAAATATTATTTTTAATAAAAATGTTGCACAATTAGAGATCATAAATTTTCGTAATGATTTTATTATTTATTTTAATTTGATTTTTTAGTACGCCTAATCACTAATCTGTAATTACAAGTTTTTTATGTCGCCTAAATGGCCTATTATTTTGTTAGTGAGTCATGAATGTCAAGTCAAGGTAATGTAATAAATTTGACGAATTATTTTACGGTTGATTAGTTGGTCATGAAAACTGAGACATCATTTCAAAAACTATAAGCGAGATCAAGTAAGAAAAATCTAAACTAAATTTGAAATACTAAACAATTAAATTAAATTTTACGAGGAGTGTAATTTATTAGATCAACTGTATTACAGATATTCAAAAGGGAAGAAAGTAACTTAAATCCCCTTGGTGAATAAACTATAAAACTTCTGGAATATCTAACGTAATAATGGTAGTTTTTATCGGACAAAGGTCCATACACAGAAGTGTTGTTGCGTCCAAGTCGATTTTCAGAACTGCGCTAGCTTCCCTCGCTCGATCACAAGTAGACGAAGACGGGATAAAACAATCTTTCAGTGTATAGGTAAAACTCACGATCCACCATACTTCATAAAATTCTCCACAGTGTCGAAAGCGTGTTAACATCAGAATCGCCCCCCAGACTCATTTCCGAGAATACCGAATAAATCACAGATAGAGAACACTTTATCGGTGATTTAGTCAAAGCCTCAATCACCCCCGAGATGAAACTGTGTTGATATGCGAGTTCACAATTGTTCACGCGGGTTCTGCGCAGTACAGAAAATACAGAACTTTAGCTGTTAGTTAACGATTCTGCTATAATAAGGTTGAGAAAGGCGTATAATATTCTTCCCGAGCGCACCACTCAGTAATGCCATTAGAATGTAATTCTAAAGGTTCTGCATTAAACCCGTTTACCCCTCTTTGCTCTGCCTTCTGTAATAGGGATTTGAACTTTTAGAAGCGAAATGTGCCGAATTGTATAACTATAATGCTACTTAGATGATCTAAGCTAAAAATTTACAGCTAAAGTAAATTTTTTTAGTAGATAAACTTGTACTTTCATATAATATATTTCTATTGTATTAATGATATTTGTATTAAATATCACATTTTATAACGGTCTTGTCGGATTCCAAGTATACCGCCAAGTTGTGGAAGTATAAATAAATAGATTAATACAAAATCATCTCGTCAGATTGTGCTTCATAAATTGCTTACGGCAGGCGCGGTGCCATAGGGTCATACCACTAAAAAAAAAACATTTGTAGAATTAGACGTATGTTCTGTCTGGGTGTTAATAAAATAAAATAAATTAAAAGCGTTCTTATGCTTTTCTTAAATCCTATCCACATATTAAGAACGAGATTCGCTTCTAAGTATGTTATATGCAGGTGACTTTATCGAGGGTAAGACAATACAACGCTTTAATTATTAACAATTAACTACAATATTGCTTTGTATTACGACTTAGATATAAGGAATCCTTTTGTGTTAGATAGTGCGATGTAGGTGAAATTTCGAATCGAAATGTGGTATTTAATAGTGTTTGCCACTTGGAGGCATTTATACATGGTTTCGATTCACAGTGTTAATCACTTATTTGAATAACAATAACTGGATATAATTAAAATATCCCGAAGTTACACTCAAAACTGTGCTGTGATTGACTAATATATAATTATATACAATTCAAGTCAATACAATTTATTTTTTCATGTAGATGTATTATAAATATTTAGTTATGTATATTTTACGTCAAATAATAATAATACGACTCTATATGTATGACCTTAGATAGATACCTTATTCTTAGTATATGCTACTAAAAATCCACCGTTATAACGCATTTTCACCTGTATCATATTGAAAATTAACAACCATTAAGCTGTATCCTCTGCCCATATCAACAGAAATACGATGGCTGTGGTCAGATATAGGCATTACTGAAAGCTGATCTACTGCCTGCCTATTACAATAGCGGGCCATCCACTTACGTGGTTTCCTACCGGATTCTATAATCTCTGGGCTTAGAACTTCAATGGATTTACGACTGCGAGAAAAACTACAGTAGGTATAACCAACTCTTCAATGTCCTTGCGAATGATTTCTCGCAACAAGTGGATTCAACGGTTATATTTGATACTGTTGCGTTTCTGTATAGATTGTTCAACAGGATACAAAGACAACGTTAGTGGGATAGGCTGCAGTTGTGGCATCCACGTTGATATTGCACCTGCAACCGTCGATATTGCCTCCGGCCGAGCTTGTTACACAATTTATAGCTACGCCAGGAGACTGGTTGGTTTTAAAATGGAATTGCGTAACTTAATCAAGTGCGGAATCTGATGTATCGAAAAATTAAGTTCGATTATCGAGTATGTTAAGCTTAATCTGTTCCGAATCCGGATCTGTTTCGAAATATTTAGATGAAAAATATTTTTTTATAAATTTCTTACTTTTTACTGAATATTTCGTTGACACACACAACACTTTTCAGTTAAAAAACTTATAGCTAAACTAAACACGCGGTTACTAATAGAATTAATCCTAGCCGTGTTCTTATTTAACTATAATATTGTTTCAGCGGCTACCCTGGTTAGGGACAGACAATATCCCTATTACATATCAATTTCATATGAAAGTGAGCAATTTGTCGCACAAACCCGTCACACTCATGGCGGGCGCTTATTGATTAATATGCGCCACGTGACATTTTCATGAGCAATGACAATTAGGTACATTTTCACTAATAAAATAAAGACAATTTTACAATCTAATATGATTTATAATATCTTGTTTAAACGAATATTCAGATATCGTTAAGCGATGAAAGTAATTAAAAACCTTTTCAACTTATTTTGTTCTTCTTTAATGCCGTCGTTTGATGATTCAGAATGAAGTTATAATTTTCACGAAACGTTCAGACAAAAACTTAACGCCCGCAGCAGCTGTCATACCGGAAATAGACCGGTTTATTTCTTATAATAATTTATCCTAAAGGCCAGCACAATCTTTTGTGTATTTTTCATCTGCAAAATAATACGAAAAACCCAGCAACCTTTTCAAATGTCAGATGTTGACGTTTCTGTCGGTAATAATGCGGATCGGAATATTGCTGTCGCCTGCGAAAAATTTAGACGTTTGTAAACCTATAATTAGATGTCGTATCCTCATTTTAAACCACAATCTGACGGATCTATGGCTAAGTGTAACCCTGCCTGCAAAGCGAGAAATCCCGGTTTCGATCCCTGGCTGGGTCAAACAATAAATGTTATTTGATATTTCGTTGTTTGGTCTTGTATGTTTGTGCTGTATATATGTGGCCATCTGGATGTTGATATGTATTATATGTATGTATTTACAAAAATTAAGTCTTTAAGGTGTGGTTCCCGTGATAAAAGCTATTTACTAAGCTTACATGGGGCTAGATGGCGCTGTGTGAAATGTCCGCCAATATTTATTTATTTATTATTTCTATGTGTTCATTCCACCTACGACACAAGGAATCTAATGTTAATATGTTAGCTAAAACATATTAGTTTGTTTTTCTGCGAGATCACTTGGCACCCACAAAAAAAAAAATCGGTTTCTTCGTAGTAAAAAAAAATATAGTTCCTATCAAGTAAGCCCTTAAGAACTTTCAAAAGAAAATTATTTTTTATCGATACTAGCGGCATATCGGCAAATGTAATTCTAAACATTTCAAACCACTCAAGCTTCACAAATACAACAGAATTTCCAACCTCAGTTGAACAACTCTTTTCCATGCGATATAACTCGAACGAAATACAGTAATGACTATACATTTAGTAATATTAAGTGCACACCACTATTACTCTACTTTGCAAAGTTCTGGTTATAACCGACCAAGTGGAAGAGCTCGGTTTTTGTCGTAAATATAACGGACATTGGGGTCTTTTGAAGCTGGTCGCTGTAAGTCTCCCGTTGAGCTTTTAATGGAGCTTTCGATTTCTTCGCCGGAGTATGAAATATGTTTTAGTTTCGATATTTAGCCACTATGTGAGTTTTTGTTTTATACCCATTTCATGGCAATAGAACTCACTGTGCGTACATAGTATGTAAAGTAAAGTTCTGTACGCAATTCTGCCGATGTAATGTTGCGCATGATGCTAACCACTTGTCATGTCTACGTAACTTTTTATTTTGACAATTAAGTCTCTGCTTATTCCCTTCGCGGGAAAAGAGTACTTGTATGAACATATCAAGTGATAGTAGTCAAAGGCTACAATTAAATAAGTAAAAATATCCCATTAATGCTATGTGGCTTCGATAAAACAAAAACTCGTACCTAGTGAGAGAAAGTAAACTCTTGCTGTCGAATCATGCTGGTAATTTAACGATATGTATTAAAAATATATATGAATAAACACATAATTGAATGCTGCTGGGCTTGTTGCTTGTAATTTTCATCGTTAAATTATTTAGGACAATGTGGTCCTAAAGATACAATCTCTGTACAAACATTTATCGTAGCAACGTCCTTCGCGTAAATTCATAGTATTTCGTTATCGTTTTAGACATGTTTATTTACTGTGCCTAAATCAATCCAAATATCATATGTTTTGATTGATACATGCAATATATTTATTTACCAGTTTCACTTGTTTAATCAACATGCTAGTAGCCATTTGATGAAAAAAATTGAAGTAAAAGGTATAAGTACTTCAAAACAATTTCACTGCTTTTAGAATATTATATGCTTTTCGCTTTTGGAAGTCAATCTTGTCTCTAACTCTAACGAATTTATTATTATTAACGAAAACAAATATAACTGGCTCTCTGCAGGTATTGGTTGATTATTATTATCATTATTGGTGCACTGTCTCTCTTTCGTGTCAACGGTCCAGTTTAAAAACACAGTGTTAGTCCAGTAAGCACTTGATGAAAACTAAATAAATGAACAAGCCCTTACCACGTTATCCAATTTTCTGTAACGCAAACAAAATAATACGTTATTTCGCGTTAGGTCGAAACCTTAACGTATCACCGCTGCCATATCACCCAACCCAAGGAGAGTTAGCACATAAATCATAAACTTTTCAAATGTCACATGTGGTAGTGTAGGCCGTGACAGTGTGTGTAGTGTGACCATTATTGTCCGTGTATTGTTCGCGCATATGTGTCGGGCCTGTCGAGATTTGTGTATAATGATAAGATTTATGTATTATGAGCAACAGCATTTTGATCGCTCGGCGAACCTCACGTGTCCTTGGATTCTGAAAAGTTATTGTGGTGTTTATTTACCTATATTGAAGTAACGAAACGATCATGTTTACATGGTACAAGTGAGACCATTTGTGGCAATTATATCACTTATGATATTGACTGATGGTATATGTAGTTCGGAGTTGCTTTTCAACCAAATTAAGGGAATAACCAAGCTGCATCGCATTACGCCCGCCACTCTGATATATTTTGATATATATCTAAGATTGGATAATATCTCATTCCTGTACCTGTAATTTTATTATCACCCACATATAATCGTAAAGCAGTAATCCTAGAGTGCTAATTCTTGTTGGCAGAAGGAGGTTTCGTAGCAATCATTTCCAGGTCGAACTCTGAATATAAAAAAAATAGATAAACCGGAATCTAATTAGTTCTTATAATACGCCAAAGTTATCGGGATAAAACCATATAAAATTTGGTTTGACTTCCCTTCAATCTCGAATGTATTTTTTGTTGAAGTGTCTGGATGTGCAGACAGCCCCAACACTAAGTATCCTAAGCGTGAGCCCTAAGGTTGTAAACAGTTTAACGCTGACGTCAGTCCCGCACCATCTGCGACTGACAGTTGGCAAGCGACAGCTCTTTCAGTGTGTACACTCATGGTTCTATAGCGCGTCGATCGATCGACGATTACGCCTCGCTATCATCATCAATACCGTTTTGTACTTCTGTATGGTTGTTTATATGATTATACGCGCGGCGGATTTCCGGGATCAGTGACATTGGTCATTCACATTCATTCTAGTATTAAGTCCTCTCCTACTAGACTGTAGTTTTGGAAATCAGGTACACCCTACTAGCAATGCTGAACGCTACGTGAAACAGTTCAAGCAGCATATTTACATCTCTGGACATTTCTCTGAGGTAAACGAAATTTATGTATGCAGGATTCAGAGTGTTTCAAACTAAGAAAACAATCTGAAACGTCTAAAAACTAGAAGTCTGGAACTTATCTTTGAATTTAATATTTTTAAAGTTATCCATTGTGTGATGAATAGTTGGTTGTTTTGTCTTGGTGTTAATATATATTATATGTATATATGTACAAAAAAAATAAGTAATAAATCATTTTTCTGGTTCCCATGATACATGCTATGTTTACTTTGGGGCTAGATGGCGCTGTGCGGAATGTCCACCAATATTTATTACTACATATATTTATCCATAACCTGATAATCTTTTAAAAATATCATTAGTAAACGATTTAATTCGGAATCACAAAACAATTTCCATTCTGCTGAGAACTAACTACGGAAAACAATTAGACGGATCGAATTGCCGCGCAGACTTACATCTCGAATGCACGTCAAAGCTTGCAACCAATTTCACTGCCTGTTCTATTAATTAATGCTCAACCTCTTCTCCCGGAATCCCGTTCGAGGGCTTCCTGGCTGCTGGCGCGGGAATTTAGATTTGCGCTCGTTTGAATAAATATTCAAACACTCGATGCTTGATATAAGATTAGAACCGTTTGTACACTGCCTCTAATAAATATGGATGGAAAAAACTTTTGGACTTGTTACATCTTTAAGTGGCTTCCTCTGCACGTAACAAGCAATTTTTGTATTATTGCTCTGGGTAGAATACAATAGCGACTTTTTTATGTTTAGAAATTACGGTACTACTGTAGCTGATGTAACCTGGTGATTAATGGTAACCTCTGGCCATTACAAAACAATACCACGTAGGTCCAGAAGCATGTTCTGTTGCTTGTAAATATATTAATACAACTCACATTGCGCCCGTCACTGACATAAACGAAGATAGAAGGTCTCATGTCTGTAATTTCACCGGCACACAGGACAAAAACCAAAAGGAGCAAGTCAAAGTGAATGAAAATATTTGGGTCAGAAATGGAAATGGCGAAAGAACTCCCAAATGCTCCCAATGCTCAAATAACAATAATAATAGTAATAATAAATATTGGTGGACATTTCACACAGCGCCAAACTCTCTCTGGCCCCAAACTAATATAAGAATAGGGAACCAGATGACTATATATTTCTATACTTTTTTTTGTAAATACATATTATCACCCAAATGATCTCATCCAGTGATCAAGCAGCATTTGAATAGACGGCATTGGGTAAATGTTGTAATGCAAGTTCTGCGGTAATTAATCTAGGAAATAATACTACGCGGTATTTTAAATATACGAAACTTTAATAATGAAAAAGCATTTCATTATATAAAGATGAAAAGTCTTAAGAATATAAGTAACGTGCTAGCTAGTGTGTCTTCAGTGAATACGCTTACATGTGAGTATAACTTGATTAAGTGAACGCGCCTCGGCTGCATATGGCGTCCGGAATTCATTTGAATCCGACGCGAAATTGCAGTGAGATGAGACAGAGGAATTCTGCGTAGCGACCGAATTTTTTGATCCTTTGATAACAATCTGTCATTTTTTTCTCACATTTTATATTTGATGATTGATCCAGCTATTTAAAGCTCCTATTGCATTGGCAACCCGTACAGCAATACCGAGAATTCATAGCTATTGAAGGAAGCAATTGTCAACGTCTGTGAAACACTGTTTTTTTAATCTTTTGAAAGCATATACAAACCTGTTGACATTATTTGCTCAATGTGGGGTAAACTCTTAACATTAATTTTCAATTGTAACATATCTTTGAGTGAAATTTTGAAAATTGTTGATTGATTGAAATTGAATTGAAAATTGTGATTATATGAATTGATCCTTTATATTTTAATGTTTTTTATTTTTGTTTTTACTGTTTTCGTTTTCAGCCATAAAATCGGTAACTGCTTTATTTTATTGTCATACATGCCACGATTATTATAATATTATTGTATTATCTGCAAACAATATTATATACGTTATTTTTGGCGATCTTTAATAAATAATGAAAATTAGTGTTGTATACAAGTGTGTACGTGCCATGTCTGTCCTAAACGTTTGCGTCGAGCCCAGCTGCATGTGGCGTTTGAAATTAATATGATTCACATGCGAAATTGCATTGAAAGGAGGCTGAGAAATTTAAAGGAACTTGCAAGTAACATTGGTAGGTGACTTGACTATCTTGATCTTAAAAGAGCAATTCAGGGCAAAACGGATTTGATTTGCTAAAGTAATAATGGCAAATAGCTTACTACTTGTTATGTATTATATATCCATTTTCCTAGGATAATGTAACACACAGCGAAATGAGGTTAATGGTCTAACTACTCCTTAACTCACTCACACCTAACGTCTAGATTTATTATATACAGTTCAGTGTGTAAATCTTGTGTCTTGCCATGTTATGTAACATATCCAAGAAATTCATTAACGTTATATGTACATACCTTTAAGAGCACATTGTCTTATATATTGATTATTTGTTTCAGGTATACAAAACGTATATGTTTTGTCTGCAACTGACTACGCGATGAAGTCTATTCTTCGGAAGTGCAATAATTGACGCGGTAGTATTAGCTAAGTTGAAAATGTCCCACGTTACAATGAGAGGGATTTAGAAAATCCAAAAAATCTGTGACAAGATAAATCAGGTGAGATTGCGGTCAAATGTTTGTCAGTCGCAAACAAAAAGACGTTTTTACGTTTACACTCCGTTCTTGGATCCTCGATATAAGTGCCAATTCCAATATTTTCAATTATACCTTAATATTCATCGCATAATTATCGACTAGGAATGTTAGACTGTGTAACTTAAAGAGTTATCATTGGATAAATGTTCCACTAAAGTGCGTGGTGGCGCGCTGGTCCCCTAGTTCCATTCCGTAGGTCGCTGGTTCCAGTCCAAATGTGCGAAAACGTTGTAGGAAACAGATAGTCTTCATTTAGGCGGAAACTCCTGCCCATAACAATAGAAATATGACTCCCTCCCGTAATAAGATAAGGGAATACTCAATTTACGCCGCATTGCGCACGTGAAGATATAACGTCTCACGTGCGTATCATTTCACCGGCCCCAGAATCCTACAAACGGCAACAGAGCTACGCGAATGCACCTTTGCTTGGCGACAGAAATGTACTTAATAGCAGTACTTTTCTGGATGATAATACATTTTATTCTACTGCTACTAAAATCGCGTGATCTTTTATTTTACTTTATTTAAAATGTTGCAATGTTTTTATATTCAACAGCATCCATCATCTGTTATATGAATTGTTTTCCACGTTGTTCGTCCGGAATGTATTCAATTAAATCGGCATTAGTACAATGGCAGTGGATGAAAATAAAATACAAATAGTATTTCACCGTCAGTTGTTAATTCAATAAAATCATTGTAACGTAACATGGGAGCTAATTCTCAACTAGTGACTTACCAGAATTATCATACATAAAAATATTACACTCCGTTTTCGGGGTTCGCAGTCGTGTAAAAATTGCAAGTTTCATGAACTTATGGTTTTCGAGTCCTTTCTCACTGGAATAAAACTTAAATCTCCATTTTCGTCTCGGATAGGAGTTTTAATATCTGTTTCTCTCTTTTCAGTCTGATTACGTGTAAATATACTCGATTAGGAGATTGGTTTGTTTTCTTCTACCGTATGTAGATTATATATATACTAGAGGTATTTATGTATTCTATGTGACAAAAAGCAGGTGATGGTGCCCAAATAAAACCGGTGCTTCGAAAAACCAAGCTCACATATAAAATAATCACCTAATACCTAAAACCCGTCAGCGCGATGTAGGCTTGTTGCACTTTTATTAATGACATCTACATAGTTGCAAAATTAACTAAACAGCAGGCATTTGAAGCTGGAGTTACTACTGTAAATCTTCATAACAATTCTATACAGGTAAGTGATAGAGACAGAAAGAAAAATAGAATTTCATCCGTTGAGAATAAGGGCGATGGCCGTGAGTTGTGATATATTATTACTCAGCCAAGCGAGATTACTGGATTTGGCTTGTTGAATTTTGGATCGTTCTGTTCATTGCTGGAATATAATGACTCCGCTTTCAGGTAAAACTTTAATATTCAAAGTATTATTTTAATAAATAGGTTTTTTCTCAAAATATCCCTTTTTACTAAAATTATACTTATATGAAAACTGATGAATAAATGCAAAACTTAAACACTAATCAAAAATCAGTTCATTCATTTACTCATATAATTGTATTGTTTTTGTGCGATTTATTACACTCTCAGTATATTTTGACTGGCCTCACAACTCAGTTGGTGCTACCTACTACCCTGCCTTCTGCACTGTAGGTTGGGGGTTCGATTCCCATCCAGGGCAACTATTTGTGTGACGAACATAGATGTTTTTGTTCTGTGTCTGGGTGTTGACATGTATTTACGAAAAAAAGTATGTAATAGTTCAACAAAATTTATTTCTATTACAGAAACCCATGTAACGAGAATATTAAGTATATTTTATCACACCAAAATATCGTTCATAACATAAAGAAGACAAATTTATGAAACTTATGTTTTGGGGAAGGTGTTTGGTTAGGTTAGATGTTAAGATTTCCGCTATTTTTAAGTTTTAGGTTCAAGATTCAAGGTTTTACCTAAACCGCACCCTGTTCATCAGCTAGCTAGACAATCTGCTATTTCCACCACACTCTACAACACCCTCTAACGCATGAACGTAGAATATTTATTCGTGTCGCACTCCTTCCATTTCTTCATATGCTATTTATAGTAAAAGCCACAAAATAAAAAGGCTGTTCGAAAATAGAGGTGAATTTTGTTGTCCTCAGCCTTATCTTCACAGTGTTGCCTTCCCTTTTAGCCTCAGACTCTACGTCCTTCCTCCGTTCATATACGGATGACTGTAATCTATATCCGCTTAAAGACATTCTAACTACATACGACGTGGTATAAGCATAGTTCTATCGATGTTCTCGGTTGATTGCTCACAGCACGCAGCATACGTAGTGGATTCTCGGATACTAGACATACCGCTTGCTTGGTCGGTTTGGAACGTGAGTGGTTCAAATGGCTTGAACAAGATTCCAACTGTGATTGAGCACTTTTCACTCAACTTCTACAAATTCAAAGGAAAGTTTTTGTATTGTATTTTGTATGTCTTCCTAAGTTTTATGTTCATTAAAAGTGGTATATCGATCAGGACTGACTGAGCTCGTGACTGGTAATTTTAATTCGGTTTTAGTTTGAGTAAGACTCGCCAATTAGTTTTTAAATCATAATCGTGTTTTTTTTTTTCTCGTTATAGTCAAACATGTAGTCCAATAATGTGTCTCATATTACTTAACGGTCCATTGTCAAATTTATAGACGTCATCGAAATCGTTTACAAAAGCAAGCTCATATTTCTTATCAACACTCATAACTCAACGGTTTTATTTCCCTTAGCTTTCAAATACCTGATATCCTGTCATTATAAAATAAGCTCTCATTTTGACTACGCAGTAATTTGAACCGTAATTATACCTAAAGAGTTATCAACACGCGCTGATTTTCCATCTCGAGCGTGTGTTTCATTAGACATAATACATTTTTAGTAGCTAGAGATGTTATGTTAAATGTGTTCCTATATTACACAGAGTTAAGGTCGATTTTCTTACGACTCGACCTTCAATTTTGTGATAGACAGAACGAACTATCAGTTCGTATCATTTCATTTTAGAAACTATTTGCCGGTCATAGGGTTTTAAATAGTTTGAAGGATAAAACGGGTAGACCAATATCTTAATAAATTAGTTGGTAATATCGATAGGGTTGGTCTTAAGTGTTAGTGAGCTGAAAATGATATCGACCTTGAAGTTATATGATGATAAGTTATAAGATTTCCCTAGCCGAGGGGTACATACCCTAACTTAACATAAAAAATAAACCGTATGTATATTTTCGCTAAATATCTGTGTTCGCAAAACTATATTCGCCAAATGTTGAAGCAAATCATTTCGATGAAAGTGACATTTACCAATCTCCCTTGACTCCCTTGGTAAATGAGATCGAAGCACACTTGTTTGTAGTAGACGTTCGTATCTGCAGTGGGAATATAAGGAGAGAGGAATTGTTCCATAATTACTCACAGGATATGGTTACCTCTTCTTCAACATCAGAAAGGTTTCTAAATAATAATAACAGTTTATTGTCATATTAGAAACAGTACAAGATTTATGTTTTGCATATTGTGAACACTGAGACCTAAACTAAGAGTGAACTTGTGTTTTAAGTAACAGTGCTTATCCATCGGACGTCATAATGAGCCAGCAAACAAAATAAAGTAAAATAAAACTAAATAATTCTGGTAGTAAATATTTGGCAGTTCCATTTCTGCAATTGCTTTGTTTGTGTAATCTCTCTAATTTTGTAATATTTGTAAAGTTCAAAGGTCCTAAAATAATTAGAAATGTTATTTAAATGAAAGAAAATCACTTGCATATTCATATCTCAGGGTTAGTCACAATTTATTTATGTAATGTTGACTGTCACCCTGAACAAATATGCCTAGCAATAGATTTTTTGTTGTTTTTGGCAGAGCATCAGAGCTGTCTATACCTTTACTTCACTCCCCTAAACCGTCACTTTACTCACATAAAAAGGGAAATCCAATATTTTTATATAGTGGTAACTGGTAGTTTTGTACCACTTTTCACAATATGTCACAATTTATTAAGTAGCAAACTAGGCAGGCACGGAACCGGGCCGCCCATTCGCGACACGACCGCATATTAATGTCCCGATCGCGTCCGCTTTGTGCCAAAAGGGCGGATTTATTGCAGTTGTTAGTACCAGTTTGGTACGGGACTAGAAAAAGTATTGTTGTAACTGATGGTGGTAGGCTGTGTTTAGATTGCGGAATTTTGCTGCTATTGTCTGCACTGGGAGTGCGTAATGGCTCTGTTCAATAATAGTTTTTTTATGTATTGTAGGATTCAAAACGAGCTGACGGCCCACCTGATGTTAAGAGGTAACCTCCGCCCATAGACAACAGCAATACGACTCAAGTTCTCTCCACCAAAGTCTGGGATACATATTTCATTTTTTTAGTTATGCAACCTGCTACATGGCCCACCTGATCTGAAGCGGTAACATACATTTGTCGGAAACGCAATGCGTTGCATTGTATTGCACTCGTAACTTGGAGATATGACGATTGAATGGCTCAACTTGTGCTGGTAATTTCACCGGTAACCACACCTTTCAAACCGGAACGTTCATCTGTAATATAAGAAATATGTATATTGAAGAGAGAGAGAGAGAGATGTTTGACAAAAATGTATAGCGCGATTTTAAAACGACTGGTTAGAAATGTTGTATGTTACTTTATATTGACTACGTGATCGCGCATTAACGCGATACATTAACACATTGCTTAAAGCTTGTACAAGAGCTCGCGCTCTTTCCAGCGTGATGAAAATTAGACCATAAGCTGCTTGATCAGCTGCGGTGATAAGCAATAGGTAATTGATATGTCTGCTGATACCGGCATATTATATCTCTTCATAGGTACACGTAACATGCTGCCCCTTCTGTCACATCCCCGTCTGTCCAAGAAAAATACTATTCACTATAAAGCAACCAGTGATCTAAGTCCATTTATAACGAACACAGTGACCTCAATAGCCGCGAAGACAGATCGTTTTCTGAGCACGAGACAAAACGTGTTATTTTGCGTTTGAAGCTAAAATGTTGGCAATTAATGAAACAATGATCGAAAGGTCAATCTTGTTTGGAATTGGTTCAATGAAGCCTACGGGAATAGGATAAATTGTCATGCCGGCTCTAGCAGTGAACGCTGCGGACTCGAGGTTGCGGCTATAGATGGATTAAATGCTCATTACAATCATCATTTGACAGGCCGTATAGCTCAATCGGTAGTAACTTTGCCTTACGTGGATCAACTGTCATTCGAGAACAAACATTTTAGTCACGAGCCATAATGTCAAAATGTCTGGGTGTTGATAGGAATTATATTTGTTTGTAAATACATATATTACAAACAAAACAGTACATAAGTTTTCTATGAGTTAACTGGTCTCTGGACCTTAATAGCGCTTTGTAAAACTTGCACGAATATTTATTCATTAATTATTTTATCGTTGGCCTATGTTAGTCCACTGGTGGATATAATATGCCTCTTCGAGTCAATGCTACTGTACCCTTCTGGCTTCCCGCATCCACTTTCTGTCAATTTCCGGAAGTCTTGTATATGCTAGTATCAAGTACGTTTATCCAGTCAAACATATTCCTGTCTCTAGCTCTCTCGATCCAATGTGATGAAAGGATCAAAGTACTCCTCAAATCTGTTCCTTTCGTGACCCAGATACAGGACTTGGGGGTTTTTGTTCCTGGGACATGCCGCTTAAAATATGTGGTCCATTTTTGAAGCTCGTTCTGATATCCTATTGAGCTTTATCACTCCTATGTCGCGTCAGTTAATGTGATAAAATGGTAAAATGGGGCTCATCTGGTGATGGAGTTAAGCAAACTAAAATACGCAAGATACCTGTCGCCCTTGACACTCTTGCTACGGTGACCATGAAAAATATTTATCTTGACAAGTATAACAGCCCTTATAGGAAGTTATTGAAGTATATTCACACTGAGAATATGAATATGAACCATTTTAGAAAGTTTTAATCAAAATGCGAAGGAATGAGTTTGCATCATTAAATACCTATATACATGAATGTTACAACGGAGACCCTTCATTCCTTATGATCAGGTGAAATTGCGCTTAATCGTAAGTTTTGCTATTATTTCTTACAGAGAAATTAATAAACAGACATACATATTGACAACATATACATATTCAATATTCTAGTCTTCACAACTAGTGTAGAACATATGTATATCAATACACCTATGTTATATGGCTTAGTCGTAAACTGAAGTTGAGTTCTAAATACTCGGGTATAATTCCATTATTCTTATGAATGTTGTTGAGTTAGATATCAAAATATATTCCCACAATTTTATTAAATATATAAATAAATATACAAAATAAATGAATTATATAAAAATTTACATAATTAAATCGACAATCACAACAAAAAAGAAGCGTCATGTTATTATAGATTAGGGGAAATAATAACCTAAGAATTCTTCAAATACGTGGAGTATTGAAAACAGCTGCTATGATAGAGAATATCAAGTAAAATAAAATTTCACTAATCGTACTTGATCCAATCACTTTAACATAAAATTTCACTAATCGTACTTGATCCAATCACTTGCATCAACCTTTACTTTAGAGTTTTTACCCAGTGACATCGAATCCAAAGACATCAATACAAAACATACCCGACATATTCGGCTGCCGGTTCGATAATAAATTGAATTGAATCGGTGCTCCTTGCCAAGATCTAATTATATTAGCCTTTGTTGTGATGCGAAGCGCGAACTCAAATCTATATTCAAATGGGTCGAATGATGCCGCCATACGGCGACTAACAGTTACCGATAAATTATCAAGATTGAACTCTGTTCTCGTGACATACATTTTAATTTAGCCACATTAAAAATTAGTTAGAATGTGAAATAAAATCGATAGTTGGTATTAATTGGCATGCGTTCCGATCGTCAGCCAGTAATTTACACGGGCAATAAATTAAAGTCGAGACGTTAAGAGAGTGCCAATGCAGCCAAGAATAGAACAAGGAAGCAGGAGGGTGCATTATCTACGATCAAAAGCGCGAGTGGAGTGCGGGGAAGGTTGCTTTCGGTTTTGTTGTTCATTCATTTTTAGTTCGGTCTGTAATTCTGACTCTTGGGAACGCAAGTTGTTTAATTTCATTTTATGGTAATGATGTTAAGCGTGTCTTGTACAAGTTTATTTCTCTTTTTGTTTTAATGACGTAATCGTTCATTCAAGGCACGTGAAAATGAGGCGGTAAGTCTTAGTTCTTTAATTACTCAAAACTTAATCTATAATATGATACTATCTGAACATGCTCTGAGTATTTATTTATTTATTTATTTTAGAGAAACCATCTATCTATCCATCTATCATTGAATAAGTAATCTTAAGATGTTAAATAATATCTCGGAGAGAAAGGAGCTTCGTCATAAAATACCGATACTAGGAGACTCATTAAATTCCATCCCTAAAGTCCCGAGACCCTCGAGATACGCGAGCCTTAATTTCCATGAAAATCCATAGACTGCCTTTTTTATATTTTCTTTTTTTCCGTGGCGTGACTGACTTTCGACGTAATAACCATAGAAAGTATTTAATATGTGATGGACACAGCTGATAGCGTAAAGTCGTCCCGTACTAAAATTTGTGGCTGTAGTTATGCGGCTGAACCTTCGCATGTACTACAGTAAACTGCTACTAGCTGGTTTGAAGCAAATATTCTTTTCATCAAGTCCTCTTCTCTTGAGTCTCTTCTGCATGTTTCTCTCTATTGGGAATACTTGCTCAATTTATAATTGATCACAACGATGCGGCTTGAATGCGCCATATCGAAGGTTGGCGACAGCACGCATTTAATCAGCGTTAGTATTATCATAAAAACATTGCTACGCGCGACTTAGTTCAGCGTATAATATCTAAGTATGTACGTCAAATATCGCATTTGATGAGAAATCCTACCTGAACCCTGTTCCAGACTTGAACCGAAACCTTCTTATTAAAACTCAAACTCTCAACATGCTAGTACATTCCTACCATTAAAACATTTAGAAGTTTAGAAGCCGATACATAAACAGCTCATTTAAAGTTTTAGTTGGTAGGGCTATAATTATTCAGGTGTTCGTTATAATGAACCGCGAAACAAAAGTCAGTTGCAATTATTACAAGAACTTCTAGAGGCGAAATTTCAACTCTCATGAGCCAAGTTGCTCTGAAACGGGGGATTACCCCTTCCATCTCAGATTAACGGTTATTGAGAACTTTCTAATTGCGGGTTATCTACGAAAATAAATGTTTCAGAAACTTTGAGTTTGAAATTATCTGGGACGTTCCATTTATGTTTGTTGTCATTCATTGAATTTCTAAATATCTGTGAATTATCCATAGTTTATTTAAACTTACATCAAAAATGTTCATCATAGTAACGAGTTTGCCTCTATTATCGCCATATTGCTATCTACGATTCCGCTGCATAGTCTATCATTTTACAATATTAACTCTTCTAAAGTAGATTCTATAATTATCTGTGAATAAATATAAATATTTGTAGACATTTCACACAATGCCATCTAGAGCCAAAGTAATGAAAACCTTCTGTGTGAACTAAACACTAGTCAGAAACTTAAAGTACAACTTTGAATATAACTTAACTTACTTATCATAGGATCTTAATTTGGCATTCTTAATTTTCTCTCATAATTAAAGTATTTTCTCTCCTTCTTATCTATTCTTCCCTTGTATGTACTTCAACCTTATTTTTGAATCACACACGACGGTAATTCGATATTCGTGAACCAACAAAAGTGTTATGTTATTCACCTATAATCCATCTACTTCAACTGGTTTTCCTCAATATACTTATTTCTGATTTTCAAACGACAATATCAATCGGAAACCGGACGCCACCTCATTGTTCCGAAATTCACCCAATTACGATTTCTCGGTCATTTTATATTCGTTTGATGTCTTGCCTCAAAGCGATAGCAAAATATTTCTTACTAATAAAAGGGTTCATTGTGGTAGAGAATCAGCGCTTTTACACAAAAGCCCAGAGCGATGTTAGTAAAGCTATAGTTCTTACAACTGTTTGTTGCTGTTATTTCATTAATCTTAAATTACTTCCTTTACAAAATTAGCTGTGGTGGATTATGTAACCACCAGTGAAAAGCTAATATAACTATTTCTATAGGCAACAAGATTAGTCTTGAGCCACTCAGGGTCAAGTAGAAAAGAGCTAGAACTATTTATTACTCCTACTACTTTTTCACCGACTCTCTCGTACAGTATGGTAAGAGGTTAAATGTACGCTTCTAAAAGCCTTTCGTGCACTAGACACGAACCTTCAAAATTTTATTTCTAAGGTTTTCCGGTCTCTTCACAATGTTTTTCTTTAGCGTAGCAATCCGTAGCAATGTACACATAATTTTTTCAAGCTTAAAACGAATTTCTGCACTTCTGGATTTGGATCAGCGACGGATATACCTAATCAGATAGTATCTCGGAGTCTATACTACTGGACCATCACGCCATCAATTGCACAAAAGTAGCCCCTGCGCGCAGCTAAATACTTTCACCACACTGTGTCTACATCTGAAGATTAGGACCTTCCCTTATCTATTACATCAAAGCCAATAAAGTTCCACTTAATTCCGCACACCGTTACAATGTTACTCGGACTTGGGTCCTTTGACTACACTAGTTCGAAAGAGCCATTAACACGCGTATCTATTGGTGGCAAGAACAACGATTTAACGTACATTTTTTTTGTGATTGTGATTTACAAACTACGTCATACTATATGAAATCCTATCCGGCTGCAAAGAATACGTAAATAGATTGACGCCCTCTTCTCTGGAGCTATAGTGTTGCGTAAATAAACATTCATTTTATTTTGCTGAGCTCTTTGTTCACGTTGTATACATATCCTCAGTCCGTCATACCCACGCGTGGAAACTATTAACCTAGGCGCACCGACCCGTACTGCTATCAAACAAAAGCCATCGTTATATTCATCTGATGAAAACAAAATGTGCGCGCGATATGCGGCAAATGGTTGTCCGTAGAAACTTCGCGCTGGTATCTGACATGATAGGTGACATTTAGTTTATAAATGAGAATATCAGCAAATGAAATGTAAATTATCTCCCGGAGTAATTGAAAATTACTTGTGCTGGCTGTTGGACAATTACTTGTGTTGGCTGTTGGACAATTAAGTAATGATTGAATAGAATTAATTGAATAAATGTGAAAAACTGTGCGATGAGCTGATTACTCGTCACATCCATGTCCAAGCAATAGTGTAACTTGCTGTCTACCACTTCGGGGAAAAAAACTTCTTTGTATGTACTCGTATGTAGTAGTCACACTTGTATGTAATATTCACAAGACAATTATTTGTCATGTTATCACGTTTATATCGCAGTATTTACTGAAATGAACCTGCTGTCTAATCAGCACACAACACTACTTCCAACTTTTGCATGCTTAGCAACTTGCAGAAGCTATGAAAGATTACTAATACTACCACCACTCGTGTTACTGGCTTTCTCGAACTCACATATAAATACGAGAAATCACTGACAAGTTTCCCTACTGCAGCCTATAACTGTGTTTATTACTCTCAGACACAGTGGCATTTCCAGGGTGTTTTATTTGCATCTATTTGAATGTAAGACAGGTTTTATCTTTCCTTTGTTTCTGAATTTTAATGGCACGCAATGGGATGTCTTTGTTAACTTGACAGTGTGGGGAAAGCAGGCTTGAATGAAGTGCTTGCTTGAAGTGTTTTGTGCCCGTTATCGTTATTCTTACTGCCTGTGTTTGTTTCCGCGTTACCGTACGAGTCAATGTGGGAACTGCAGGCTTAGATCTACTCTCGAAAACGGCGAATGGGCCTAAATGTGTAATATGTTACGGGAGCCCAATGCTTAAAAGTCTTAGAATTATTGGTTTTAGAATATATTTGTTTCCTCGAATGTTCTTCTTTATTGCATACATAACGGCGTAATAGGTACTTTTATAATGAAAACTCTTTGCTTTTCTAATCAGTCTAAAACACTGTAATAAAACATTGTTCGGCTGAAACGTTTGATAATTTTTGTTTTATTTTTATTTATATTTTCTGTATGCGTAAACGTAAAAATAAATTGCGTTATCTATAAATTAAGATTCACCTGCTTGCATAAATATCGTAGCTTAGCAAGTAGCGCCTACGAAACTCGTAGCAAGTACCATCTACGAAGCTCGTAGCTCGTATACGGCAGGGATCGGGTTGTCACACGTTTACGGTTACTTCGTTTCTTAGCTATTTCCAATCTCGCATCTTCTTGTAATGTATTTTGAAACTAATAAAGTTATGGGAGTTAAGATCTGAAAACATTGATTATCGTACAGATGTAAGCATTGCTTTACAATGTAGATTCGGATCGAGCGCACTGTTTAAAATGAACTAAATTATGTTCGCAAGAGTGGAAATATTCGTTCGTTCAAATATTGCCACTACCTAAACCCTAAAACCCTAAAATTTTATTTATTTATTTCTGTCGCCAAGTAGTAGTGCTTGGCTTGACTCGCATTGATTTGTCACTCTTCGGAAGACCCAAATGACATTATTTATTCCGTGTTCAAAAGAAACAGGTTCACATCAAATCGATCATAATTATACTCATTACGTCAAATATATAAAATAATGCATTTTATACATGCATAATATGTATAATTTGAACGTGCTTCGGAGTGCATTTCTCATTCTCATTATTTCAGCATATATTAATAATACCATTTTTTCTGGAATGTATACGATTTTACCGTTTCTCTTATATCACCTTGGTAAGTCCTAGACAAAGTAAAAAATAAGTTAGAATTAGATAATAAGGCATTATTTAGTACAAATAATAAATATAATAATAATAAATAATCTTTATTGGAAACTACTATTGGTACTTAATACTAAGAGTACATTTGCAGTGTATCCAAAAGGCGGTCTTATCGTAGCCGATCTCTTCCAGACTACCTTAAACTAAAACTAAAAAAGAAAAGTAACTTATACTAATGAAAGAAACTATGCTCTTGAGCAAGGGGGTAGACAATTGGAGGTATACACTGGCCCCCGAACTAGTATAAACTGTATCTCAGGAGGCACAGTGTCTACCCCAACGTCCAAAACCCCGCCCCGTGTCTCAAGAGCATGGCCTCGATGTGCACATTCGGAGTGTTAACGGTGTATCAATAAATTAGAGCAGAATTTAACAATTATTTTAAGACATTTTATTTTATTTTATTTTATTTTTACAATTTTAGGAAATCTTACAGCTAACTAATATAAATAGGTTAATAAATTAAAGACTAATGGCTAATTAAAAGATTCCACAGATAAGTATATAAGAAAAAATATTTAAGTTAAAGTTGTAGATACAAAGATAAGTTATATTAAATTAAATGAAGTGATAAATAGTATAATAATTCAGAACGAGAAAAATTGGTTGCTAACTTGACGTTTGAGTTGAATTGTAGTAGTATTAAATAAGTCAATATCTGCTATTCTGGTTAAGTTATTAAAACATCTGCTTGCCCTTGAGATAAAAGAGTTCTGCCTATAATTAGTCATTATTAGTTTATTTAAGATAGGGTGTGTGTCTGTAATTTTGTGTGTTGTGTGTTGTATGTAAGGGTGTGTATTTATGTGTGCAAAAGCGAGTGAGAGAAGGAATATATTAGTGTATGTCTAATATGGATTTAGTATGTACTGAAAGTTTACCTCAAAATTGAATAAGGTCTTCAGTATTCTTGTAGTCCAAATGAAACATTAACACAAAATATGTTTATTAACTAACGTTTGCCTAGGGTGGGAATAGAACCATAGAAGGCAAAGCTACTGCCACCTGTAGGGCTAGTCAAATTACGAAAAATCCTCTTTGTGTTTCTTGTTTATCTTTTGATTTCAATATTGCAGACACTCTACAGGTGAAGTATTTATTATGAGAAAGTCCGAACCCTCATAAAGTCCATGAAAAGAATACTTTATCTTAAAAAATATCGATAAGAAATTTAATTTCGAAATAGCCCAGTACTCGAACAATCTTCAAGTATCGCATTTGGTTGTTTCTTTTCTTAGAAATACTTGAAAACTTGGAATTCTCGAAAGAATTGATGGTCGTTTTTCTGCTCGTTCAAACTCATACCGAAGTAGTTGCGAAGTGGCATTTTTTCATCCATAATCATTATAAGAAGTACTAATCAGCATCAGCTGTTGTGCAAGACCATATGTCTGCATGAATTAGGCAAATAAGGCAACGTTCATGGCTGTCCTTTTATAGATGACTGAACATTTGTGGCATTTAAGGTTGTTTACTGTTACTGACAATGTTTTGCTGGAAGAAAACGTGAGCTGCGCTATTCGCTTTAACGCTTTCTAATCACGTTTATGTTACCATCATAATTTAATCGGCTGGAAAACGATTGTCCTTGTAGAGGCACATTCGTTCCGGGAAATTGTTGTACCAAGAACATAATTTTACGTGTAAACAAAATTATTCTGAATTGTAGTTTTTACCTCATAGTTTATCTTTAGGTATATGCTCAGAAAGTAATATATTTTGTTTGTAACGCTGGACTGATTAAAGAAAACCGGAGGTGCGTCTCAGTTTCGATGTCCTATATTAATAATCTCCAATATGAGTGTCTAGGGAAGGTCAGGTACTCATATTACGTCTCTACTCATCTCTCCGGAAAAATAAGTCGTATGTAGTAACAACCACGAGTTTCAGCGTCCAATTATTCTATTTTATTTTTTTATTTAAAACATTTTTTATAATCAGGTGATATGTTCAAACGAACCCGTGACATATTAATAGTTATATTTATAATACATATATTCTTATGAAAATACGTTTTTAATTTATTTATAATCAGTTAATTGTGTTTTGTCTAATTCTATTATTATATCCTATATGCTATCCGAGTCATTGTTGCTCTCGAACCAGTGTGGTGAAAGGATTTTAAGTGCGCCTCAAAGAGGCTCCTTTTGTGCACTTGACACATGTCTTCGTATTTTTAATTCTAGGACATGTCGGTCTCCTAGCGATGTTTTCCTTCACCTTTTTAAGAATGTGGTATTACGCACATAATACTTTCAAGCGAAAAACTCGCAGGTGCACGGTGTTTGAACCAGCGACCTACGGATTGAAACTCGGGGTCAGTGCCACTAATAAAACGTCTGTGCAAAGTCTCTGTCCATTCGTTTGGTTGAAGATGGTGTAAAAGTGATTCACAAGTCCCGCTCATACTAACGGGTGATGTCTGCTTCTGATAAGTTTATTTTAAACATAATATGTTTTAATAAAAAACTTTTGACACGTTAGCTTATAGACATAACGAAATACGACGGGGCTGTTATATTTAGTTGAGAAGTTCCTAAGAGCGCCTTGAAAAATAGATAACAACTTATGAACAACAAATTATATACGAACGAAGAAGTTAAATCAAGGCTTGCAAAAACTATCAGAATAAAAACACACCTTTTATTTAACCGGGATAGTAATATAACTTGTAAACCCATCCGGACATACCTTAACACGGGTAATCTAGATCTGGGCATTACGACTCTCTGGGGTTATCTACGCCGCGTCTACATATAACTATTGTATACGGTACTCTCGATTTTGTAATGAATTGGGCAAGCCGGTATATTTGGAAACATTGCTTCGCCGGGAGATTAAGCATTTGTATATATTTAATATTATCTAGTTTGCTTGGATATTTGCTTATATTTAACGCCGAAACTACTGAGCTGATTTAGCGGAAATTGTGAAATTGTGGTAATAGTGACCTGGAATAACGAATAGTTAGTAATCCTAGTAACGTACATAGACAAAGCCATGAAGAAGAAGCTAGGAAAATAACCTTATTTTAAAACACCTTAAGTGTTTGACATATAAAAAAAATGATGACCTAGATCGTTTTTTTTTGTCACGTTTTGCAGGTACTAACTCTACCTGCAAAACGAGAAGTCTCGGGTTCGATCCCATGCTGGGGCAAACATTTGTGTGTTGAATATTAGTGGTCTCGAGTTTTTGATGTATTTATTTGTATCTGTGTCTGTCCCATAAAATCTGGGACACAGGGAATCCTAGTACAAGAGCATGAATGTTAGAAGTAATATTATATTCGAGTATTATATCTGTACATCAAAATAAAAGTGGTCATGCTCTTTATTATCAGTTTGTGAAAATATATTTACGTCATAACCTTAAAAAAATACATATTATCATGTAAGGATTATACAGGCTGAAAAGTAAAGGGTCCCGTAACACAGCTACTGCATTCATTTATTAATGTGTTCATAAAGGCTGATGATGACCTAGTGTCAGGCGTTTCCAGCTTACCTACCCGTGACTCGTGACCTAATGCCTGAAGATATTTCACACGCGAGATGGTAATAAAAATTGATGAATGAGTACAATAACGCAGGCGGTGCCACTTGATGGCAGGTTGTAAATTATTGCCAGCTTTTATTGAGTTTTACGTCTCCTTAATAATATAGGCAGTCATGCAAATCAATTTCGACAACGTTCAAACGGGTAACATTTATTAATTTTATACTCTTTCCAGTGGCGTTTGGACTGTGTAGGTATGGTTTTAATCATTAAATCATACAAACGGCAAAATTGGTTTTTATAAGTGATATATTTGTTTTAAATATCATTTTAATGACCGCGGTTTCATTTTTAGATTCTTGTATTTGAATATATAAACGGCTTTGTATGAAGTAATGTCGAACCTCTTTTGCAAAATATTCAAAATGCCTAACCAATAACATGCTGAACCAACTGTTGAATAAATCATTACTCGGCAATCTCATTGCAACTTAATATTTTCACGGGGAAAGTTAAGCTTGTCCCAACGCAGCGACCCCGCAGACTTTATGCCGTTGCCATCGAAGCCTCCGCTAAATCTTCCCCAATCGAATCCCGCCTTGCCGCCCCTAGCCGCCCGCCCTACAGTGCCCGTCAGTACGCCGAGCCGGACGCACGTTGTCGCCGCCCAGCCCGTATCGACCGCGTGTTTGTTTCTGTGACTGTTTTTGTGTTTGTTCTTGCGAATAAATACGGTAAGTTTTGAATAAGCAAGCTGCAGTATTACTAAGGTTTATAGCGCTCAAACTGACCGTTATAATTGTCAGAATACGCCTGCATTATTCAAAATATTTTATAGTTTACGACTTGTAGGCCTGAAGCAGGCAGGCAAAATTTGATGTTGGCTTGTTTATTATAATTGCGATTTTATTTTGAGTACGCCAGTTTCATTCTGAATTTTGCTTTTAAACACAAGAAGTTACCGAGTTACAGTTACCCGAAGTAACTTTGTATATACAAACAATGCCGGCTCGCTGTTTAAACAACAAAGATTCGGTACATCACTTTGCCCTGGAAGAAACTCTAGTATCCTTACATTGAATTTGGGATCGTAACTTTAAAAGAGCATGAGGCTTTTGGTTATTTGAAATGCTACGTGCATGTTTAAGGTTTATAGACACAATAAATATCTGTACCGGCGCTGTTTCATACATTTTATTATGTCGATATAACTGAGATATTTCTATATTTTGCTTGAATATTGAAATGTTATGTCGTGCAGGTATCTGGTACTTAGTTACAGAATCGTAGTGGATGCTGATTCATCAAATTGTTTATTAATAATGCTCGTGGACTTAATGACAACCTTTGATTATCAGTACACCTATTATTATACTATTATTATTTATATATTATGTTTATTATAATAATGTGTAGTATCACAGTAAATATGAGGATAGCAGTTTTATTTTCGTTTATGACTTTACTGGTTTGCTTTAAGTAATGAAATGCAAGGGCACATTACCAGCTCATTCAAATTGCATCAAAACCAGATATTCTCGTTAACGAGAATTTCTGGTTGGATTGAAGTTTTTTATGTTTACTTTTCACCCACTCCAAACTATATTTCAGTTTATCATTCATTTATTACCACTACTTTCCCCAATATACATTTATGAATAATATCTGAATGTAAGGATAAATATGGAGTAGCTGATCCCTCAAAATAATTAATTATAAACAACTACAAATATGTATTTTAATTTTTCTGGAAAATCCTACAGGTACCTACTACTATTTTTATTGCCTTCTATTTGCTTTGATTGTGGGCCATATTAAACCCAATTCCAATAAGACTAATTTCATATCATATGCCGTCATCATAAAACATTCCATGTAGGTATTCGAGTGACTAGATTGAGGACATCAAAGTCCTATTTTCAGACAAATTTACAATTTCATCAACCTACCCTAATCAAGCCTGGCGGCTAATTACCTCTGATAGCCGATTTGCCCTCGACTTAAAATAAATCAGGATTTCCGGGTAATGTTCTCACAAGATTTGGCTTCAGAGTTAAGACCCTTTAATCTCAAGGCAGTGAGTGTCTAATCCGTAATATTTTGACGGCTCCTATGTAATTTAGTTGTGAATGTCCTGCCTGCTGTGCGCGGGTTCCGAGTTCAGTCTCAGCCGGAAAATTACTTCACACATCTTGGCTACTTGATGGTATACGGCAAAGAAGCGAGGGTTGCCGGTTCGATTCCAAAGCGAGTCTTGTTTGATGCAAAATTTTGGCACAATATTACTCGTAGTGTACTCTAAAACGACATGGGACTTTCTTCTTCATCCGAATTCGTTTGGTTTTATTCTGAAAGTTTCTGGTTCAAATCTAGAACAGAAAGCTAATATTATAAATTATTTTTGTTAATCTTTCTGGTCGTGATTATGATTCTACATCTGTACTGGGAACTTACAAATGAGCCTGTGCTGCAAATATTCAGTTATTGATATACATTCGATAAAATTACCGAAACTTGTCACAAGAAGGACACAGGTAACTCGCGTTTGACTGAAAGTGATCGGCAATTATTAAATCCTGTTAATTAATTAATGTTGTGGTCAAACCTGGCAGCACACCTGGGGCCATTCTGTTAGGTTTCCCTTTTCGAATCAGGGCACCTGAAGATGTCAATTATAGATGACAGAACTGCTCAACGCAGCCCGATTGCACTCGTATTTAATGTCAGGTTAGAATGCACGGGCGATGCTCGGTTCGACCGAATCGTACCTATGCGGTGCTCATCCGACTAACCGGACCGGAGAATCGGATCATGTATCCGTCGATGTGCTACGAGCCTACTAAATAACGTAACCTCGTGTTGGAATTAATGAAATTGGTAAAATTCTAAACGATCAACATAAATTTCGGTATTTTTTTGTAGACAATTGGACAAATTGAATAGTTTCGAACACGGGACCCCTCGCTCAGAGGTACTTCTACTTCTGTTATTAGAAGTAGGTATATAATGACTGTAAAATAGATTTCAAATCCTTCTTGTAAAGTTTTTGATAGGTTTTGAACAAGCGCCAAATTTTGGGCAAAAAGTACGCGTGACTTTGTAAATTTTTATATGTCTAATTGTCTTGGAAAATATAAATGGAAATAGAATTTCGCTTAATCATTAATCAAGTCGAAGCCAATAATTTAGAACTATTTTCTCGCCACTTCACTAATTGCTCCTCTGTCCCGATAATATCAAATATTAACACTTTATTCAAAGACCGAGAATACTTGAACGGCTCTTTAGTTTGGTATTCAATTATAATCGAAGTTATAATGGAGTTGGGGCGTTTTGAATATTTACCCCACTATGAATGCTGATGCTGTGAATAGACTATGGTTTGGTTAAACTATGGTGTTAGATAGGACAGTGCCCCTTAGAATTTAATACTTTGTTATAAACCTTCCAGCCAAAATTAGTTTTAAGATGTGAATTCGGAGGTTATAATTTGTTTGTATTGCTCGATTATGGTTTCTCTTAATACTCAGAAAACATTTAAGTGATATAAAGAATCTTAAATATTATGTTTGACAAGATCACGTTCTGTATCTAAGAGAATACGTTACCTTTCGCATTAATGTAGGGAATCCGTTAGCAGGTGTTACGGATCGATATCCGTTGCAAGAAAGGTGAAAGTACAAAGACGGTCGAAATGTCAGTGTCTGAGGACAGGTGGTCTGTTTAAACATATGTATGAGCACTTTCTTTTAACTCAATTAATTGCCTTGGGGATGAGTAATAGCAAATTATATTGTAACCGACCCAAGTAATATGCGCTCAAGACATCAACTTTAAAGGTCGCTAGAAAAATTAACGTGCAAATTATTGAGTATTCAAAACTCTTGGCGAAGAGTCTGGTTGGGAACCATAACGACTCAGAGCTAAAATTCGAGGATGTGTGGATCGTCTGGATAACTTGTACCCCTTCGATTAAATAACCTATTCTACGACTACTATTCGTGTCACTAGCTCTCGAACCAGTGTAGTGAAAGGATTGAGTAAAGTGCACCTCAGGGAGGCTCCTTTCGTGTTCTAAATACATATTTTGAGTTTGTGTTTCTAGGACATGCAGGTATACAAACGATGGTTTCCTTCACCGTTTAGAGAACGTGGTATTGCGCACATTAATTTTTCAAGTGAAATATTTAGGCAACAAATTTCTGGTGAAATGTCAGCCAATGGACTTAACGGATGATATAGAGGTAGATCGACATGAATTCTATGAAGTTACCAGTTTGTCACTTTTCGCCAAAGATTTTTTTGTGGAGACAGGGTTAAATCAACTCACCTACGGTTCGTAATACCTAGATGTCACAAGGCATAAATCTCATAAAGTAAATATCGTAAGATGTTTAGGTTTTATGAACCGGAAGGGTCTAATGATATCGCTACGTTCCGATTTGAAGAGTATGATTGCCGGTGAAATAACAGGTACATGATATTCCTCCTCATCGTGTCCCTTAATCAGGGATGCAGCAGATTGGAACCTGTTTCTTCCCATACCTAAGTAGATCAGGACACAAGTTCTATTGCTTTTGTTTTCGGCATGACTTGTGCACATGATAAAAACTTAAAAAATATAAACCTGTTCTGCTAAATATAATATCGCGTAGATCCTTTAATCATTATAATAGTTTTGCAATACTAGCGCTTAATAAGTAGGTATATATAATCTTGGTAGCAATCACTTTCGTAATAGAATTCCGGTTCAAAAGCCGTTAAAACCTATATCGAATGTCAGCTACTGCGGTTACCTTAAAAACTTAATCTTGTTACCTTAGAAATGTCAGTTGTTTGTTATGTCACCAAAGATTAATCTTGATCCCTTAAACCAGTGTGTCTTAACCTTTCATTTGTCGTCACTTTTCTGACTTATTAATGTACTAATGTCACCCGGATCTGACAGCGTGGTGGTGACCTAGTGATACCCCGAGTATCAGTCAGGTCACTGGTTCAAATCCAGAAGCGAAAAAGTAAGTTTTTCGGTAAAAAAATTAGGTGCAAAATAATACCTACTCATCAGTACCGTTAGACTTACATACTTCTGATCTTACGCTACCAAGAAAATTTAAAGCGAGTGTTTTAATGTTCTAAGTTTATTAATAGAGTTTTCTTCCCAAGTCTTCAACATAATGCCTTAGGTTATTTATTACCCAAGTAAAACACTCAAAGTCTTCCATGGATTTTATCCTGAGCATAAAATAAACCCGTCTTCTCAATATTTTCTGTATTTGTTAGGGCACCGGCCTACTTCGGCAAAGTGAATAATGCTTTTAGAAGTTACCTACCACATCAGTCCCCACTATAATTCGGAACTTTTTTAGATACCTAGTATATATTATACCTAGTATATACTAGTATATAGTTCATTTTCATTCATATAGTAACGTGATAATTCTGCCAGGACAGCTTCGTTAATTTATAAAATTAAAATAAACTGTATGTAATTCAGTAATTATTGCTTTTTTATTTTAAGTCGTCAACGAAACAGTGTTTGTTTGATCTTAATATTAAGAAATAAAACTTTCCATTCCTTTCCCCCATACAATAGCCCCTTAAGTGACTAAATATGGCCTTACCGAGCATTAAGTTATTTATTTACATAACTTGGATCTCTCTACATTTTCATTTCCATTTCGGATGCCTCTGGTTCATATACTGAAACGCACGAAGAAGTTTTTCACTTGAAAAATTCAATTGTGCAGTTTTTAAAACGGTGAAGGAAAACATATTTAGAAATCAGCATGCCCTAGAACCGCAAAATTGGAAGACATGTGTAAGCACACAAAAGAAGCTACTTTGGCGGGCGCTATCACCATACTGGTTCGAGAGAGGCAGTGTAGTACATGCATTTTACAAGCAAAGAGTAAATTGTTAGTCGGTAACAGCAACCTTGAATATCAAGAGAGAGATATCGAGTCTGCTACTCGTATACGCTACAATGCCTCTGATTATTTATGACCTTAGTAAAGGAGTCATAAACTCCATCCAAAGTACACTAACCTGACTTAACAATAATAACATTTCTCCCAAATCAGCTGTAAATCTAAAACGACCCACGTTGGAATAGAATTGGTTTTGTTTCGGTGCCCTTTGTCAGTTTTCGTTTTCGTCGTGTACTGTGAAATGCGAAATGCGAAAAAAATAATAAATGTGACAATATGAAACAAAATAACCTTAGTATATTCATGCGGAATTGATTTAAAATGTTATTTAATCGAATCACTTAATTTGACTGGTCTCATAGCTCAGTTGGTAGTGACTATGCCTTCTGCGCTGTAGGTCGTGGGTTCGATTCCCACCCAGGACAAACATTTTTGTGACGAACATAGATGTTTGTTCTATGTCTGGGTGTTAATATGTATTATATGTATGTAGTTACAGCAAAAAAAGTATATCAGTATTATATCGTTGTCTGATTCCCATGATACAAGCTATGCTTAGCTTACTTGGGGCTAGATGGCGCTGTGTGAAATGTCTACCAATATTATTATTATTATTATTATTATCTTTGAATCGACTGTTCCGTTGCTAATAGCTCTAAGTAGTACTAAGTTGGTAATAGCCCTGCAAATCAGGGGGGGGCAGCAAGGTTCCGGGTTCGATCTCCAGCTGAGACAGAATATGTGGGGAGCATAGTGTTTGCTGTCGGGTTTTAAATGCTCATGTTGCGCATCGGTTTTTCATGCCACCAGCTGCACAAGGTATAGTGGTGTAGGGATACGAGTTTGTAATTATCATTTATTTAACATAACCATTCTGGGAAACAGGCATGAATATAAGTACATAGAGGTATATATTTTCATATATTTTCCCGGAATGGTAGACAGAGCCACAATGGACCATTTATCAGCATCATAGTGAGATATACTATCATAAAAACATATACGTGACAGGTGGTGAGCTTAGCGCCCCAAAATCGGAAAAATTTAATGCTACTACAGTATTGCTGTATCATCCTTTGGGTTTAGTAAACAAGGAAATACAAAATAGTAAATAAATATCAAATTCATGCGAATTGCTTGATATTAGATATTTAATATGAGTTTAAACATACATTCAAAACTATACAAAAAATACAAAAAAAAATTACAAAAAGTTGGCTTATATTATGAGCATTCCATCTCTGCCATTAACGGTAATAACGCCTGCGTAAGTACACGGATTACTACAAAACTTAGATGAAGTGAAACCTTCCATATTATTACGAATGCTACAGTGCTACCCCAGGGGATGATTGAAAGGGTTTATCGTTACAGGATGTATTGCTGGGGGAAATATAAATATTCGACGAAAATAATATTCGTTTGGTGCGTAAATAATGTGTGGTAGATTTTCTCAGATCAGATTTATTGAAAATAGAGAAATAACTTGTTCGTGTTACAACATTGCGTTTGTCATTCGCTGAATGTTTTTTGCTCTGTTTACGAGCTATGCCATTTGCATTATACCACTGTATACATTTCTAATTCGAAATTTCATGAATAAGCTGATAGTCTTTGTAAAATTTAGAAATAGTTTTCAGACAGTCTTTGATTTTTGTTTTTAATTGTTGTTTGCCTACTTATGTTATTCCTAGAAAGTACAAAGTAATATACATACAATAAAATAAATATATTAACAATAAATAGTTTTATATTATATATGATATTTGGTTCTCTTCTGCTTATCTACTAGCGGTTAATATACCTTGATGTGTCTTGTCATCATTTGTTGAAATTATTAATTATTGTTTGCCTTAATTCGTGGAAACAAGCTTTAAAGTACAAAATCTGCGATAGCAAGACAATTTCCATTGATTATTTCCGAAACATAAATATTTAAGCTACTCCGAAACTTGATTAAGAACCACAAAAACTTCCACTTTGTCGAATAGCTGTCCGATCCAATAATTCTTACATTGAACAAAGAAACTCCATTTTATTTCTTACCTCTGAACTCGCTCACAAAGCAACTCTGTATTATTCCGCCATTTAGACCTAAAAGTATTATTTCGTAGTTAGGCGCACTAAACATACAACCGAATTTCATTTTGGTGGAGGTTTATCGAGGACTAAATTGGTTTTTACTAATCCCGATTGGAATCACGTGGTAGATTCGCCATTCACCCTTTCTAGTAGACCGGTATCTATTATTATAATATTTGAACGATAAGGAAGGTGAAAAGTTTAGTTGAAATAGTAATTAGAAAAGTGGTCTGAAATATTCACAACTTTTTACTTACTTTTACTTCTTAACTCTTGAGTATGTAATTTTATTTGAATGCAAAATATATTTCATCACTCATTTCGACACTCGCCGGCCGAATTGTAAGTAGGACTAACCTACTTTTTATGAGCTACCGTTAGTAGATCATTCTCACCTTTTTTGCAGCGCAATCCCCATTCGGTTTTTTCCTAACTAGATCAAATGAGTGGATGAGTGGTATTTGTAAGTATTTGAAAATAGAAAGTAGTATTTTTTCGAGTATTTGAAAATATCTTCATATATTTTCTATTATTCTATGAAGCTGGATGTAAAATTCACCGTATTTTCTAGGATGAGAACTTCCTTAGATCCTAGTTCACGTATCCAGTTTCTTCCAACCGAGATAAACTTAAACTTAATACTGATTTAGACAGGAAGAGTTTCTGAAACGATGCGGGTGGTAAAATCGTATGCAAAAGTCATGTGCGAATATTCTCTGTACGAATATCGCCTTCTACTGTGTACACATTAAAAATTAATTAGGATAGCGACAAGTGCCGAAACTATTTGCACTATCAAGAAAATATTCTTGCCTGATGATTGTCTCGCCTTATAGAAGATTCTTGGCCAAATCAGTGTGTGTGCAAAAAAATGTAACTAATCGTCTAGAACATATTTTTAGATGTTATTAGATAACCTCGATTGCGTATTTCGTTATTGGTTCGATTTTCCAAGTGGGGTTGAAAGACAACATTTGTGTTCAATTAATATTTATATGTTTCGCAAATATTGATTTGAGTCTAGTCCGTCTAGTACATAGTCTCGGCTCCAACATGCGAGGAATCGATATGTTGTGTCAGGGTTATAATCTATTGTGTGTTTGTTTGTTTAGCTTTCAACCTTCAAAAACCGAAATACCTCTCTTCATTTATACTCCTTAAGATATGCCTGAAGTAATTTCACAAGAAAAAGAACATAAGTACAGACACGCCAACGAACCGGGGAACTTATCCCAAGTTTTTCCTTGAAACGTGTTCAAATTTTTAGGGTATATGAGTGGATACAGCGGTAACATAAATGTATCTGCACATACAGTTTTTTCTATAAAATATTTTTGATTTTAAATAAAACTGATAAAATGTGTACAACTAAATCATAAACTTGAATTTTCAATACCTACTGTGTACTATTCCTCTTTGAGCACCAGAAAATATAACTAAGAATCGGTGGCTTTTTTTAGGTTTTTAAGTTTTTTTGAGTTAATAAAAAATTAAGGGAGAATATACCGTTTTTTTTTATTAGTATTCTCGTCTTTTGCTATCTCTAGTTAAATATGAAATGTCTTAATACATATTTTTTTTATCCATCTAACTCTTACTTTAAATAAGTTTATAAAATCTCCGTCTTAGTCTATGGAAATGGAAAGTTACCCTCGCCTATACCATAGCCACAGACTTATACTGCCATGAATTACGAGGTCTCAAAAACTCAGACAATACAATAAACAGAAAACTGGAAGACCTTCAAAGTAAAATAATTTTCTTTGGACAACAATTAAAACGCCTAGGGAGGCGATTTATGTCCCAGAAAGTTGTAGTTTACTGGAGTCACGCGATTATGTCGTGGTTTAACGTAAATACACCCTTCTTGAGATATGATCAAGTAAATCTAATACTATAATAATAATATTGGTGGACATTTCACAGCGCCATAAGCTAATTATAGCTTGTATCATGGGAACCAGATAAGTGATATAAAATTTATATACTTATTTTTCGTAAATACATAAGTACAATACATATGAACACCCAGACAGAACAAACAGCTATGTTCGTCACACAAATGTTTGTCTTGGGTGGGAATCTAACCAGCGACCTACAGCGTCGAAGGCAGGGTTACTACCAACTGAGCTATAAGGCCAGCCATACTACGTGGTCACACACTAACTATGTGCACTAGGTATACTAGGAGAAGTACACGTTTGTATGCGGCAGTATATGTGTTGCAATATGTGTTTTTACAGCAGTGTGTATGTTTGCCAAGCACATGCTTTCTTATTTCGTTAAACCATTTATTTCGCTGTCGTAGGAAAAAATATCGCTCGAACGGGAAACATGTCATTTTATGTTCCGTTAGCGGCTATGCAAATTGCGTGATTCATGTCGCGTTGCCTCACAGAATGTATGAATGGCTTAATAAATGGATAAGTATGCTAAACAAATATTTTGTCTGTCTTTTTATGGGTCTGCATATTTGGGTTGTTCCCTTGTGGCCTAAAGAATGTAGTGTACTGTTTGTTGCGTGGGCCGACATATGATATATTAGTCTACTCGTTATTTGTACTGCATAATTGGTTATTCTTTTACTTTTCACTCACTTCTGCTATTGAATCTTCAAAATGTCGTAATTGTCGCCAAACTTTGGAATAAATACGTGTAATGTTGTGAATTTTGAATTGAAATTTATCGTCCTCAACCAATTATTACGAAGTTCAAAGGAAATAAAAGTTTTAAGTGTCGAAACTTTGAATCTAAACTTTTTAATTAATCATAATTTGTCTGAGACTAGGCAATAAAACGATTTAAATTTGACTTACAATTAGTGTACCCGATCTATTTTCTTGTAAAATTTTAAAGAATTGCCGTGTTGGGTACCACTTCCAGACATTATTTTAATAGTAAATGTGCCAAAATTACGTCAGTGTATATAGATGAAAATGTACGTTAGAACCGAAAAAAGAGTCTCCTGAATGCGGATAAAAGGAAAGTCTAGCGAGGTAGGAAATATTTACCACCACTAAACACCTAATTGTTTATTTCAGCAGCCCCTTCTGTACATTAAGAGTAGTTTAACATGTCACTCATGTATAATAAAGTCAGAGAAAAAGTTTTAGACGTTTTCACAAGTTACTTATCTTATCAATGTGTACCTGTGAAAATTCCTTCGGGATATGCTTAATAGTACAACCTGCAGCTAAAGTGAGTTAATAAATATCCAACAAAACATTTTCGAGTATAATGTTGTTAGTGACGGAAGCGTGTCAGACAAACGCAATTATGGAGGAGTAAAAGTTTTCTGTGTTGTCGCTTGTGGATGTGAGGTGAAGCCGGCTTTTTGCACACACATACGGCCAAAAACACTATTAGAAGTTTTAAGGTTCGGGTCGTCTATTTTTTGTAATAGGTTTAAAAGGACGGTTTTTAGATAATTTGTTAGCAGTTATAGTATAACATACAAAAAAAGAAGTTCGGCCTAAAATAAAATCTTCAAATATTTGGACCACAGTTTGCGAAGCCACAACAGATGCCACCAGCAAAAGCATTCTCGTCCAATGTGCTGCCAGCATTCTGAGCACTCCGCCATCGGTGGACAGTTTAGTTAAAGGGTTAGCAAGAACAGGTCAATGTTATTTAATTAGTTGTAATGTTTTTAGACTTACTTCTAAATTATAGCTGAAAAAAAAAACTGAATAACCCTAATAGTATTGTTGCAGCTTTCATATACAGACAGTAACAAAAGTCATCATCGCTAATGAGATTTACGTTCTCCGGCTTTAACAAAGTCTAGACAACCCTTATTTCGAGGTGTATGAGCAAACTCAACATTGTTTGAACCGAAAGCTTGTTACCCTTTCTATATAATTTGAACAATAAGCTTCATAAATTGGTTTGATTAACACAAATTTGACACGTGTTTTTATTTAGTTATTTAGTGGTGAAAATTCCGTTGTATGGTTGACTAACATGAACAAACAAACAGACTTTTTTAGAAATTTTATACCATTACAAACTGTATGTATTTCGCAATATGATTAAGTCCTTTTAGGTACGTATTGATGAACCACGTATCTCGACACGTGTAAGTTACATTTCGCGCCTGTAATTCCCCTGGTTAATCATGCCAGTAGTGTTCGCTTCCCGGTATGTTTGTTAACTAATCCCAATTAATTAGCCAAGTTACCGTCGCAACCTCCATGACTTGTGAATGGCTCTCATGTTTCATTTGTGTATTTTTGTGGCAAAAGTTTTTGTTCGAGTATCTTCAGCAACATTTCTACAGTGGGCGAGTTTCAATGGTATAGTCGCTATGAGGTTAAGCCACGATGACGACGGTTTTAATTAGATGGGTGACCAAACGTTGATTTTGCATATGGAAATTTTTGGCCAGAACATCTCTTTTTACAACATTGATAAGCCAATTAGGTTACAAATTAGCTCCCTCTTTACGATTTAGGGGTAACTCTCGGATTTACGAGATCCGAAAGCCCTAAATCGTGGTTAAAACCACATATTATCCAAACTAATGCCCTTTTAAATAAGCTTAATCTTTAAATTAATATTCTCGTTAATCATTCCTAAATAAAACCATTCATTTATAGGTTTACCGGGTATGAGATATATTTGAACAAGTGATAACCGTTTTTGGCCAAAGGGTCTCGTTTGGAAGTATCTATGCATGAGGTGAATAAAATATAACTGAGTGATGGCCGTATTAAAGTGAAAGCCAAAGTCAAAAACTTTATTAACATAGAAATTCATAAAGAAATGGCTTGGAAACGTCAATGCTATTCAAAACCTAAGGTCACGCCTACTTACCTTCATTACGTGTGTATTTCTTAAATTTTACTTATTTTTGTATCAGTCTGATAAGGTTATCCTAAAAATTTAGTTGACGCAATGAAATATAAAATATACATGTACAACTTCTCGCATACTTGTGCAGTTTTACATTGCTTTTCCCATAATACACAAAGTTTAACTGGAATAAAGGATGGGAGAGTGTGGTAGTCTAGTGGTACTGACCCCGAGTTTCAATCCGGAACTCGCCGGTTCAAAACCCGACGTGCACCTGTGAGTTTTTCGATTGAAAGATTTATGTGCGCAATACCATGTTCTCAAGACGGTGAAAGAAAACATCTTGAAGAAACCGACATGTCCTAGAATAAAAATTCGAAGACGTGTGTCAAGTACACGAAAGGAGCCTCTTTGAGGCGCACTTAAAATCCTTTCACCACACCGGTTCGAGAGAACCAGTGACTCGAATAGAATAGAACTGGAATAAAGTGCTTCTAGCATTATGTTAGTCTTTGTCGTTGTTACTGTTGTGGAATAAAATATTTTCATACGAAATAATGTCGAACATGCTGTATTAAATAAATTGTCACGAAATGTATTATAATAACATCTAAGAATGTAATTTAAGAGTCTTTATAAATTGAACAATATACATGATTCAAATTTAAAAGCAATACGTGTAACAAGCGAAGCGAGCTCAAATAGACGACCGCACACTTAATGGACAAAGTTTTGTACCACAAATCTCGGCCCCGGAGGCTTCACTCTTCAAACAGCGAAGTGCCTAAATAAGCAGACTTTTATAACATCACATTTTTGTAAACTTGTTTAGTGTTTAGTTTGACGGAAACTGACAGAACAGCCAATAAAGTCAATGTTTTCGGTGCTATCTCTAAACACGGTGGTGGAGGCATGTGTTTTGTGGGTGAAACATTTGTGTGAAGAATGTTTGTTCTGTGTCTGGGTGTTTATATGTACTAGTATTTACAAAAAAAAAGTATTATATCAGTTATCTGGTTCCCATGATTGGAGCTATGCTTATATTACTTTGGGGCTAGATGGCGCTGTGTGAAATGTTCACCAATATTTTAATATTATATTATTGTTACACAACAATTATGGGACAGGATTTATTTCAGAAACATCTTACTGATACTAGTACTACATGATAATGTCCATGATACGTTAGGAAAATCTTTGTTATTAAAACGCCCCGCTCCAAGCGCTTATAATTCTTTCAACTTGTGTCTAGTAATAGTAACCATAATAATCGAAATTTTTTATTACAGGTAATTTTGTTGCGGTGTTAAGCTGCTCCAGTATATATCGCGAATAGGTGAGTTTTGATAGTTATGGTGTGATTTTCAAAATTTTTCTTCTTAAAAAAAGTATAATAGGCGGACCATTTAACCACACTCTGCCGTTTAATACATGCGCTCTGTGTTTCGCTGTGTTTTCATTATGTTTCAATAAAATTGACTGGCCTCATACCTCAGTTGGTAGTGCAGTAACCTTGTCTTCTGCGCTGCAGGTCGTGGGTTGGATTCCCACCCAGGACAAACATTTGTGTGACGAACATAGGTGTTTGTTTTGTGTCTGGATGTTTATATGTATGTATTTATTAAGTATAAGTTAAGTATCTATCATACCAGTTGTCTGGTTTCCATGATACAAGCTATTTACTTAGCTTACTTTGGGGATACATGGCGCTGTTTGAAATGTCCACCAATATTTATTTATTATTTATAAAAAAATGTAATTCAAATGTGTAAATAACTGTACTTATAATTGCCCATTGTACCGCTAAGTTCTAAGTTTTTTATTCTTATTTATAATGTTTTCTGGTGTACAATAAAGTATTTTATTATTATTATTAACTGAGCCCTTAACGGCAAACACAATGAGAGTTACATTATATTAAAGAAGATAAATAAACATGAAGTGCGGAGACGTCGTGAAAAAATTTCAAAGTAATTGTCTATTAAATTCCTGCACGCTTTTAATTCCGTGTGTCAACACGCAGATGCGTGAAAACGCCTAATTACTCGCCTAATGTGCGTTGAAACACATAAAGCTCACACATATTCAGTGGGCTAATTTACACATAAAGAGATTCTCGAATACGAGCAGGCAAGAATAATAGGAAAGTATAATCTCATGCATTGTTAACAACAACTGCTAGTTTCACTATTCATAAAGACATTGTCGCATTCAAGATCCGAGAACAAAATTTATGTGACCATACAAAGTTTGTCCCTGGTACAACCCGGGACTCCTAACTTTGCAGGCACGGTCATTAATTACTAATTACTACTACTTACTTTAACTATTAATACTAGTACTTCATCATAAAGCCAAATTAAAAATGACATCATATAATATGTCTTAAGATTATCTACTTTGTACGATTAAATCATGTGATATGCCCCTCCAATTAATATCACGTGGGCTAAGCCGTCTGTTCACAGACAGATGCGGGGGTGGACTGTGCTCCGTGGAATTATATTATTATCTAGACTAGAATTTACTGAACTTGTGATGTGGGTTTTCCAGCATAAAAGCCCGGCTTCTATGTTAAGAGCTGTTCTCCGTTTAGGTTCGTAAGCAGTGTACAGCCTCCAGGCGTAATCTCTGTGTAAATGCGCTGATTCCCCTAATGCAGAAACACATGCCTAATTTAAGCAAACGACAAATATAATGCAGATATATTTTTTATGTGCTTGTTAGGCAAACAAGCAGATGTTAAGTGGTTACCGTCGCCTATACCTTTGCATCCTCGGGGATGCCGTTGCGTTGCCTACTTTGTTGAAACCTCATCGCATTTCTTTTGAAAAGGCCCATGTCGTACCTCATCGTAAAAACCCCAGGAGGAAGCTCATTTCGAAGTTGACAAGTGCTAGGCAGGAAGGAAGTGAAAATCCATACCATCATACCTACTCACAGACAACAAGATGAACCTATTACCTATTTGTTGCTCATAAATCATTTTCACAGCTATACTGCGAGATATTGCTGATGCACATACTTTGTGCCGTACAATGAAAATATTATTTCGCTGAAAAATAAAAATGAAAAATTTCAAGCGTGTTTGCACGGCTATGAGAAATAACCTCCGGTCGGATGCCGCGTTGTACGGTAAGAATACACAAGGTCCGGTCTCACTGAAATTCTTAACATCCCACACACCTTGAAGATGCGATTTCTGGCTAAGGGTTGAACCATGTTTGACCGCCGGCGACGGACTTTTACATCCCTCTATTCTGTATTCGTTAGAACGAGATTTAATTTTTGGGTGCGGCCGTACTGTGCTATTTCAACGCGGCAATTTTGTGACTGTTTGATTCTTGTTGTGTGTATTGAATTATCGGAGAGAAAGGAATAGAATTATATAAAAATCCGGTGCAGGTCGTTTAGATGTCACCCAATCTCATAGAGGTGTGTCCCGGACACCATTCGTTTGAATTTGGTCTGAGCTGAAAGTAGATATTTTAATATTCACTATATATAGTCAAAATAGCGCTTTGTTTTTAACCAGACTAGTTAGAGACCATAAAAAAACATTTTGCTCCGCATTGTCAAAAAGAGATGAAAAAAAAGATTGTCTCATTTTTTTTTATGCCATTTAGTCTTTTGACTCATAATATTAATTTACCCAGTAAATCAGTATGGAAGCAATCTATGTGATTGTTACCGTAGAAATAATTTAAACATTTCCAGCTAAATAACATATATTTTATTGTTCGCTGTCGAAATCGCCAATAGTTAAATCACTCTGAAAACGCAGTATTAAGCGGCTCGGTATCTACCAATAAAATTCACATAGTTTTCAACTGAATTCCTAGGATTATTTACGTGGACTTGCAACAATGGAATACACCTGGCGCGCTCACCAACAATTGCATTGCACACTGCAAACAATAATTGTATATAAATTCAGTTGACATGTTTTTTTCAGGTGTGAACATCTCTCTTATGAACATAATGTTTTTATCTATATAGTTATTTCAGAAATTTTTACTGATGAGAAAACAGAGACAGAAACAAAATATTTTTGTCCTTAGCTCAAGGTTTAATGTAAATGCATATATTTTGTGACACAGTCAAAATATTTTTCTTTCGTAGCCCACTACTGCTAAATAACTTTACCAAATTTGTTTAGTTATCCAACTAGCTATGCCCGTGGCTTGTTGAATTTGGTTTGTAACTAAAATAGTAGCTATTTGTCATTTTTATCAGTTTGTGAATTATCCTTCTTATAAGTAGCCAGTTAGTAGTACGTGCAATAATGAGTAGCACTTTCCACTTATACTTACACCGGCTATCTGCTAGAAAAAGTCCCATCTAAATCGGTCCAGCTGGTTTGGAGATTAGCCAGAACAGACAGACAGACAAACATTTTCAAATTTGTTTTGTTGTTAATAGTACTGTAGTATGTAATTTTGTATGCATTTACCTACCTGTTATATTTATTATATATAGTGACACATTTTGTTACAGGCGCTTAAATTTTATGTATTTGTATAGATAAGGCACGGTGTGAAACGGATTTTAAAAATGTAGAACCAAAAGCATTTAAATTAGCTTTATACTAAGCTGTTGTCCAAACTATGGGTTTCTTTTAACAAGAGGCGCACGGGAATCACTTGGTAGTGATATAAATCACTTGCATTTCTCACTGTAACACGAGTTTAGTAGATGCATAATAAAGGTTAGTAGGCACGCAAACGAAATCCCATTTATCTCAGCCGGGAATAGTTCTGCATTTAGTCTACTGCTGTGCCAAGCGCCGAGCTAGAGCTCTACAGCAAATGGATTCCAATTGTTTTGTATCGATTCTAAATCAAATAACGTTTTTGTTCCTAATCTACTGCTACTGCTGGTGACCTATGATTATTGCAACTAATTTTATTCGATTGTATTGATACAATCGAATAAAATTAAAACAGTTATTGAACGATTTCTAAATATTTATAATTCAACTGCAACAGGAAATCTTAGCTTTTAGGATTAATTTATTAATTAGAGGCTAAACACAAATAAGGTAAAATATAGTATCCATAAACAATTTATCATCCTATTTTTGTTGTGTATTTGACTGACATATGTTATTTTTCTAATTTATATCCTTCTTTAAAATTAAAACTCTTGCCCGTAATCCAATAATACCTTCGTAGCGAAATGCATTCGTCTCCCTGAAACACTAAGTTAATACGTGTACCAGTAAATTTACTGACTCAAGCTTAAAACAAACTGTCGGTCGAGAATTATAGTCGTGACTGTCGGTAGCGACTGAAGTTGTATCTTACAAAAGATAAGTCGTTCACCTTAAACTAATTTACGTCGGGCCACTTAATACGATTAGCGCCATATGCTTACAAATGTCCGTTAAAATCGCATCTTGTACTCATATGCCGAATTAATCAGCGAATTTTGTCGCAAAAAGTGTAAACGTGTTATAGATTATTGTAGTGTTCATAGACTTTTCGTAACCAAGGGCACCACTTAGGTTCGGACCTCGGCTTGGGGCGTTGCGAGTCGGGAGAAATGGGAGAAAATTCGCCCCGCGCGGGAGTTTACGGGTATACTTCGACCCCTCCGTGGGGTCGGTGCGAAAGTTGAGTGTTTTCTATATGGAGGGCTGACGATAGGAATAACTCCTGATAGGCGGCCGTTATCTCGTCAGGGGGTTCACCAAGTACGTGTCTTGGTCTACGGAGAGAGTTTTCATCGACTTATGTCGCTGACTGTACATTTCTATCAACATGCCCGTGTAAGCTATGCGTCGTGAGTCGCTCGCGGACGTGATAGAGAACCTTCGGAAGTCCGACACGTATCTGGCTGACCGAATTCTCATGCTGAAAATATGCACAAATTGAGTCGCGGCTAATAGTCGCGTCCTATAATTTGCTTCCAACAATAAAGTCTAGCTTCGAAGTGGATTTTATGTCAGTAATCCTTATTAAAGTTTCGTAAAAACATATTTGCTTTCAACATTGGATTATTATCAACGCTTTTATTTTGTAAAATATTAATGTGTCGTATAAACGATTATAATTTAGAGCGGAAATTAAAACACGCGGGTTATTTCATTACCTAATTAATTGGGCATTAACAAGCGAAGATAATAATCAATAACACGAAAGCAAATCCATTAATATTTTTTTATATTACTTTAGAAAATTTGGTATTAATTACTTAATATGTTGTACTTAGATTTATTATAAATAATAAAAATACTTTTTTAGTAGTTTACTGAATCAAAAATTTAAGAGAAATGAAAGCAAAAACTTCAAATGTTTAGGGTATATAATGAAATGATGAGATTTCAGGACTGGATACGTTTTCTGTGTGAATAAAGTGATAAAACGAGAGATGCTGCTTTCTGATGTAAGGCGGGTCTTATTGCCTACGTAAAGCTTATGGGAAGGTCCAAGTCGCATTTTTGCTCGCGGTACTCCGAGACGTAAATGAAATATCTCATGTTACTTTGCTTTTAAAAATGGTTTCACTCAATTTGGTAATATTAAAGCAGTTACGCAATTAATATTTTAATTATATTTTTAGGCGTCTGACAAATTGCATTAAGGCAAAGTACAGTATGGTAGTGAGCACCTACTAAATGTATAATGAGTATGAAAGGGGATTGTTAATTAAATGTTCGTATTTAGTTTCACACCCTAGTTAACTTGCTTTAATATAAGGAGAGAAATGATAGATTTTGGACTTTGTAATAATTCGTTTGTTGCCGAGTGTTAATAACTTATGCTATAATGATTAATTAATTAATTATAAGGTTATGATTTTCAGTAAAATTATAAAATGACCGTCAAAATTGTGAATTTATACAAACTAATGTGAAAATTGAAATGTAATATAAAATAATCTGAAATAAAAAAAAATAGAAATATTGTAAAATTAGGCAGCAATAATTGTTAGATCTCATCTTACGATAATTCAAATAAAAAAAACTGATATAAAATCTGCGCATCCCCTCGTTGTAAGCATTTTTCGAGGATGAAATTTGACATGGGGTTCTTTGATGGTCACTGGTTCGGAAAAACCTTTACGCACAGTGTTTCTTCCAATATTGTTTTGCATAATGAAAATATTTTAGGCCAAAGCTAGACAAGTCGGAGGAACTTACAGACTAACAAACAAGTTTGCACGAGTTGGGCCCGACGCTAATTACAAGTTCTCAAAAGTTGACAAAATGGAGACGTCTGAACATGTTTCATGTTTCTTGTTCCTCTCATTTAGCTCGTTTAATTTAATCTACCGCACGGTGCCGAATCTGGGTTGGCATCAGTTGGTACTCGGCCTTCTACGCTGTAGGTCTTGGGTTCGATTCCCACCCAGGACAAACATTTGTGTGACGAACATAGATGATTATTCTGTGTCGGGGTGTTACCAGCTGTGCTTAATATGGGGCTAAACGAGTCTTGTGAATGTCTATCTGTAGATAAAATGCAGCGAACTTTCTCCATAGTCATTTAGTGGGCTCCACTGATACGTTTCGTGCTACTAAGAAGTTTAACACAAAAGTTACTTCGGGGACTTCTTAGCTATCTGACTTTGTAGTTTGTTATAGAAAACAAGGACTTTTCGATGTTATAATATTTCTTACTTTACCCACAGAATTATGAAACTTTTAGGATGAAATTTGAACACATGTATGTGCTGACCCTGAAATAACTAGGCCACTTTTTATCCTACGTAATTGATGATGATGGGCAAAATCTAGTTCGGTATCTATTTTCCTGTGTCTGGTCTAGGCTCCAGCACGTACGCGTTTATATGCTACATAACACTCAATGGCAAGTATCCACTCAACACTAATATTTACTGTTGCACTTTGTATTTTTAAACTTTGTAAATAACGGACGTCTGGCGAAGCCTTAAAATATGATTTGAATTAATTTGGCGGTAGATAAATTTCAAATTTTCGGGGCTGGCTCATTTCGAGAATTGCGGTCTGGCCGCTAAGCCTGTAAGCGAAGGAAACGGTCGCTTTGATTGTTTTATGGCAGTTGTTTTCTTAGAATTTCCAGGTTTCATACGAAGTACAGAACGTAGAATCGCGTATATTACAGAGTAGGTAGGAAAAACTAACGAAGGCCTTGTTTCATTTTGGTCACGTGCTCCTAAAAATAAAACAAAAATATGATCGGCTATCCTTGTCTCCACCCGAAATTAATGCACATTATAGTATAAGTAGTGAATTAATTATTTTATCTACCAATTATTCAGCCTGAATTAAAATTAGTAAAAAAAAAAACAATGAAACTACAAATTAAAATGAAGACGTAGGGATTACAGTTACCAACGGAAAAAAAATCACGGCCATCTTTCTGAACGTGACATCAGATGGGTCTGCTCTGTGTAAGAGTTTCAATGAAAGTGAAATGGCAATGTCAACACTTTAACAACGTTGTTTCCGTGTAGTAGCGAGGAACTCTTATCAAGAACCAACAATGTTTATGAACAACAATATCTTATAACAGTTCATTGAAACAAAATTGTTAAAACCAGTACGATCGTGCCGTATATAAAACGAAGAGATATTTTTTCACTGTCATACATTTTACTGCTTTGCATCTTTTGTTACCTAACTTTCAACAATCAATCAAGCCATTTGGAATTATTTTTTTGTCATTACAAAATATCTCATCATAATAAAGCTTGGTATTACTTATGCCATCGTTCCGATTTTAAACATTTACACATCAGGATATTGATGTACGAAAATAAACACTAAAAGCAATTACAGTATCGTGTTCGTACATCTCAAATATGAAGCGGCTACGTCACACGCCCTGGTCTGTTTGCTCACGAGATTAGGAACAGAGCACAAGTAATGAGATGGGTCAGACGTGTCCCATTGTGTTTCAGCGTCGTACGGGAAATTAGGCACTATTACGGGAAAAATACGTAAACAGTTTGAATGACGTCATAACTCAGTTGGTAGTAACTGTGCCTTCTGCGTTGTAGGTCGTGGGTTCGATTCGACAAACATTTGTGTGGCGAAAGTAAACATTTATTCTATGTCTGGCGTTAATATGTATTTATGAAAAGAGTATATAAGTATTCTATGCGTACCCATAGTAAATGCTATGCTTGATTTGGGGCTAGGTAGCGTGTGAAATGTCTACCAATATTATTATTTGGATGAAATGAGATATCAATTTGTGACAATGCCAAATATTTGAAAATAACCTGAATATCAATTACAGAATCGTGTACGTACCTACATGAGTGACGTCATACACCTTGGTCTGTTTGCTGGTGAGATTATGAAGAACACAGCTAATGAGATTGATCAAACGTGTCAGTCGAGTCCATCTTCCTATAAAATTAGGTACTATGACTTCATTGTTCAAAATATATATACGAGTAGTTCTAATAGTAATTTATTTTATTTAAATGAAAATTATCATCATCATGCTCTTTTTTATAAAAAGTTGAAGGAATATTTTAAATTTGTAGGTATTAGTGGTTTCGAAGGTTCCCTGGTGGTATTAAACAGCGTCAATGGTGTCCAGAGCATGGGGGCTCAGGGATACAAACCCCTAGTTTTCATTTAGTTTTAAATGCGCCAAAAAATATTTTTGCTTGAAAAATATGTTTGCGAAATTCTATTTTCTCATAACTGTGAAAGAATCCTCTGAATGTTCTAAGATATTTTGTTACTAGATTTATTTATATAGATACTTGTTTTAATTATTTATTTAACCAATGAAATATAAATATTTTGTTCAATACTTGTGTTATGTTAGGTATCGAAATACAAACACAACATAGTGTTTATTTTTATTCGATTTTATTTGAAACCGTTAGAGAAAATAAATTAACGTTATTTCTAGTTATATATAGGTAGGTTCAAGTTTATGTATGTTTATTATAAATAAGGAGCTTATTCTTCGTCGATTTTCTGCTCTCACTCTCGTCACAATGCCTCCCAGATTTTATTTGCACTCCTTGCAAACACAATTCTGTGTAGAAATTTTCGTCAAAATGTTCACCCTCTTAATATCATTCGTATATCTTAACCGTTTAAGTTGAAATTCCCCCAACAGACACCTAAATATATTATGGTATATTTTCATAGATCTCAGTGTGAAGTCGAATCACGAGGCCTTTCCCATTGTCACCGAAACTCACGTCTTTCCCACTTCTTTATAATATTGGTCCGTTTGTGTACCATTGCCGTTTCCTCGAAACGAGTTCAACTATTTTGGGCCTGAAATGTTTCTTTGTGTGTAAATTGGCAGTATTGTTTGGTCTAGTCTAGAGTGGTTTGGTAGGAAGGTGACCATAGGATCTGTCCAACTAAAAAAATAACCCTAGCGTATTTGAGCTGGGTTTGTTTCGAAAATTACTTAGGGTTTATGTAGTGACCGTGGTCTGATTGAAAAAGCTTATTTTGCAAATAATATTTCGAAAAGGAACTTCTTTGGACGACGAAAATATAATCAATTAAGAGCAGTAGGTAGGTATCACACAGCAGTGCTTGATTTTAACCGCCAACAAAGCTTGCATTGTTTACAACTTTCAATGGCAGAGTTGGCTAGCGAGCTTACCGATGGAGAAAGTTTAATCCAAACTTACTTAAGTCTGACTGCGAATGGAGAAATACAATGCATCACACTCATCGCGTAAGTCAGTTAAAATTCATGAATTTTAACTTAGTTTTGGTTTTCGTTTAAGTATTTTTTGCTGGATCGTAGTATCTTCTGACGTGTCAGTTTACCTGAAATACAATTTCACACTTAGTTAAGGTTTCACTTGCCTCAATCTTTAAACACTCAACTCTTCTTAGTACGTAATTCTCTTAAATACTTATTTACGATGTCTTTATATTGATATGACGCTGACAATGCGTAATATGAGTAATATTATTATTATGCATTCAAGATATGGTTACGGACGCATCAGCTAGGCGGCCATCGAATACTAACTTGAAGTCAAACATTTGATAACGACTAATCGCTAGCTATATTACTTATGACCTTACTACCATTACCTTATTACCTTACTCATGAAGTTTTACATCACCCGCTGGTATCATTGTTAAACCGATCCATCGTTATCTAAGCGAACAAATGACACCTATCAGAGCAATAACCTCAAACACTTTCCGATCTCCTCTTCATCCCGAATGCATATCACTGCATTTTCGCTGGCGCTGGTCCAATGACGCACCTGTTGCAGTCTCCATCGGACCGACAGGGGAATAGACTGATCACAATGAAAAATAGCCGTATTCCGTATTACCTGAGTACTTATTGTGAGAAAGCTGCTGGAATTTATATACCACCACTACTCGTGTCACCAGTGTGGTACTACTATTATACTCGTGTAACTGGCTCTCTCGAACCAGTATGGTGGAAGGAATAAAGTGCGCTTTAGGGCTGTTTTCTATTGAGACTATGTCTTATAAATCTTTGATCCTAGGATACGTCCGTTTCCATTATTATATTATACTTCCCTTCACCGGATTGAGAACGGACTTGATTGGACCTGGATTTTGTTCTTGTAGGGCCAATAGTAATATTTTATATCTGAGGCCAATGATATCTATGATAATTTGATCGATTATTTCTGATGTGGTTGGATGTGATATTCTGATGAGCGCCTGCTAGTGTTGATAAGATCAATACAACATTAGTCTGCCCCAAGCTTTTTGAGATTCTGAAACTTCCGTTACTCTGAGACACGAAGGTACATCTCATCTGTCTGTAATTTTCTTTTTCTCTTATCTTAACTTTCTTTCGGTATTCGCCACTCACACCTCACAATTCAAAGCACAGCAATGCTAGTGCACTACTATTTAAAAGTTGAAATGGGTATGGTTGCAGTACTTATCTGGAAGTACACAGTGATTACTGATTCTTCGCCACAATAGCTTCTACCAGATAACGGGGCATTGATCGCAGTTCACTGAGCCCTTTCGTATGGGCTCATTTATTCAAAAGCCTGGCAGCACGCCAGGGTCGCAATCATCTTCGATGTCGCCGTCTGTGGGCGTGGCCCTAGGTAGGCGTCTCATTGTTCGACCAATCAATTACCGGTGATAAAAGTATCTGCGTGGGCGCAGGCTAGCATGGGTGTGACGGTGTGGCGGTGGGTGCTTTATTGATAGTTGTCTCATCTGTTTGATCTCTTCATTTGTCCGGCAGTTCGTCTGTATGCGTCGGTCAAACAAGTATGTTCCGCAAATATATATTTCTTACAGGAACACAATTCAATTTCACAATTACGTATCGGAAACACAGCTGTCACTGACACGCATCTAATGATCCTAAGTTCACAAGTGTAGTCCGTAGTCCGTCATACTATGGTCCTGCTTTATTAAATCAGATCAGGTTTAATATTGCATTTTCGTCGGGCTTGAAAAAAAACACCGTGTGAAAACCGACATGTCCTGGAACAAAAAATTCGTAGACATGTGTCAAGTGCACGAAAGGAGCCTCTTTAAGGCGCACTTAAAATCCTCTCACCACACATATTAACACCCAGACACAGAATATACATCTAATGTATATTCGTGACACAAATGTTTGTTCTGGATGGGAATCGAACTCACGACCTACAGTGCAAGGCAGTGTTACTACCGAGCTGTGAGGCAAGTTAAAAATTGGATATAAATATAAATTAAAATAAGAATCTATTTAAATAGCGCTAAGACTAGGGTTCCAGAAATCGATTTGTTATACCAACTTGGATTTTCAAAGTTTTCAATCCGCCCGAAAGTTTTGGGTTTATTTGTGCTTTGAGCCTGTACACATCTTTCAATTAGATTGCCGAGATGACGAGTGGGTTCTGCAATGTAATCTTATTTGTATTATAAATACTATATGTAAATAGTTTTACGCGAGCAACGCGGGCTTCCAGCTTGAATACCGGTAAAATAATGAAACTTAGTAACTGTGCTAAAATAAAAATGAATAATAAATATTGGTGAACATTTCCAAAGTAGGCTAAGCATACCTTGTATCATGGAAACCAGACAACTGATATAATACTTATGTACTTTTTTGTAAATACATACATATAAGTACATAGCAACACCCATACACAGAACAAACATAAAATAATACATATAATTATCGTCACACAAATGTTTGTACTGGGTGGGAATCGAACCCAATACCTTTAGCACTGAAGGCAGAGTTAATACCAACTGAGCTGTGATCCCAGTCTATGTCTATCAATTGAGCCGATAAACGGTAACATTAATTGAGTGAAAAAATACTCGTTTGATGCATAATAGACGCTTTATAATAAAAGTTTAATAGCTTCATTTCCTCTTTAATTTATAAAACGTTCAGTTAATAACGTTGAAGACATAACTCAATTGCCGTTTAGCAACTGACACGTACTCGAGTGCGATTAGCTAAATCACCGAGAGCTACTCGTAGGCCGTAGCGCACTTGAATTATGATTTGCGGCCGCAACAATGTAAGCGAGGTTTGGATGAAGCGAATTGTTTTTGAAAACTATTGGATAAGGTATTTTGTAAGTTACTTAGAAGTTCTACTCTATTCGAGTCACTGATTCTCTCGAACCAGTTTGGAGAAAGGATTTTTAATGCGCCTTAAAGAGGCTCCTTTCGTGCGCTTGACACATGTCTTCGAATTTTTTGTTCTAGGACATGTCGGTTTCCTCACGCTGTTTTCCTTCACCGTTTTGAGTACGTGGTATGGCGTACATAAATTTTTCAATCGAAAAACTCATAGGTGCACGTCGGGATTTGAACCGGCGACCTACGGTTTGAAACTCGGGGTCAGTACCACTAGAACTAGTAAACATATTAACTCTATTGAGTAACAATTATTAATCATACACTTGGTGTGATCACAGTATAATATCTGAAGTAAGGCAGCAATAATAAAACTGACGATGCGTCAGTCAGAGTCCTGATATGGCTAAAAATATATAATATAAAAAAATTGCGTGTTCGTACTCAGTTGCTAGAATGGCCCAGTGTTGACATTTTTTGTTCTATGCAATTTAAAACACAACTTTTTAGAAGAAGCTTACATTTTTCATTATCGCTTTATCTATTCATTAGTTACTTTTATTAATATATCAAGCTCTGATAATTTTGTTTTAATAAAAGCTAACTGTTCCTTCTCGAACTGAACGATAAGCTTACGCTGCGCAAGAGATTTCTTTTTTCCTCCACTATCTATAAAATAGTTTACAAATAGATTGTTCCAAATTAATTGCTCCAAAGACACTGATGTGCCGCCCGCATTGTCTTCAATAAGTTATGACCATCAGCTGTTCGCGCATTTTAACTAGTAGTTTAAATTTCCAATCTAAAAACAGTTGGAATATTTTCGGATTTAATGACTCGTGTGAAATGCTAATTCGTTGTAGTTTTTTTTATAGCTTATTTAAATGGTTTACTTTTGTCATTGGCTGCGCTTGCTAAGTATTCGCCGATTTTAGAGCAGGAATTTTAAGTACTTGTATTAAAACTACCTCATTGCCTCATCGCTTTTCTTAATATCCTCTCATTCTAAGTCATTTAGCAAGTTAGAAACAGAAAAATTACTTGAAATCAACTTGTGCGACCACTTAGTTATTTTTCTTACTGGAGCGAGTAAATAGAAAATTAATTATTTAAACATAAGAGGCAGTTCACCTGGGAGTTAAGAGAATACAGTGCTGGGAGTCGTTGGCTCCGACATGACACGTGTTTTTTTTTTATGAGTGGCAGAATGCAGTGTCGAAAAATGAAGTGACAGATTAGAAAAAGACAACTTTTTAGTTTTTGATGTGTTGGCGCATGAGGTTGGCGCCGAAAACCCAACGAGACAATTTGACATTGACAAGTCGAATAAAATTACATTTTGTGCTGCCGGCCATCGCCAAGTCCCTGATTCCCATCACTTCATATGAATTTATTTTCGAGTGATATCGATGATATCACTTGATCTATTTGTGTTTGGTCAAGCGATACCAACAAACTAACGTAGGTTTCTCATTATTAGTCGAAATTTCCTGGGATTCATTTAACGACTTCTGTACGTGATTTCTGAGTGAGACCTGCTTGCCTGTTTTAATAGCAACTTATGGCAGGGCATAATAATTTTATTGCTGTTTATTATTATCGTTTTATCTCGGAAGTGCCTATTAATTTATTATTTAGATCTGATAGAGCGCACGGTTAAGTGGTTTGAGAGAAAATTATTTTAGTATAGGTACGTTACTTACTAAATGATTACCTTTTATCATTGTTGTTGTAGTTTTTGTTTAAAATGTAGTTTATAGTTCCCTGTGTTATGATTCGCATATTTATTTTATATCTAAAAGACAAAAGAGCTGACTCAAAACGAAATCTCCATTGCCATTGTTTGCTCACGATTAACTCTGCAAAAACTTTCATCCCGAGAATAATTGCTTGATATTCCAACAAACAGGACAAATAAAAAAATTGCCGACAGGACCTATCCACAAAGTAAAAAGCAGAATGAAGAGAAGCAGTGTAGTGACAGTATGTAACAGTAATAATATATTTTTATACCAGGCATAAATTAAATACAAATTTGTACAAGAAAATTAAGAAATAGGACTGAATAAATGCATGGCAAAATGAGAGCTTTGCGAAGTATGTATGGTAACTCCGAAAGATAAAGTCAGGAACAGGGTGTTAAGAGTGTTGCGTAGTTAAAAAAGGTGTAGTGGTGAGGATTGGTGAATGAACAAAAGAAGAATGACGTCACAAATGCATAAGGTATTTGGGAATGGCATAGTTGGAAAGAGACCTCGGTATACGTAATTAAAACGGAGACGTTTTGACAAGGAATAGTCAAGTGTGCCCTAAATGGACTAGAATCTAGATGCATGAAGAATGTTATGAGAGAGTGGAAGAAGGAAAGGAAGTATGTCAGGATCATGGCAGGTGAAAAACCGTGGGTTCTGCCTGCATAAAACATATTACATTTAAAATCATTTTAGATATAAATTAATTATGAATCTGGCACAAGTTAGTTTTCTCAAGATGTTGGTCTGCACGTTATGAGTTGCTGATAAATGTGCTCGTAAGTCTTGAAAATTGGTTGGCGCACGGCGCCAATGCATCTTGCAATAGATTAACTTCAGTTATTAAATTATTTTATTAGTCTTAATTACATTCTAATAATATTTGATAATTAAATATGTTGAATTTGTCCCAGGTTGTAATTTTTTTCTAATTGTTTTCTTCCCATTGCCCAAAAACTCATTACTTAGAATAAGAAATATCGGCAGGATCGGCCTGTCGATGCCTTCTAGTGCAGGTGCTCCAAATCAATATTTCTCGATTCAACTAATGACATTTCTCAGCAACCAACAAGAGGCAAAGCCAAAAAACCCTTAGTGATATCTAGCCATGATTGAAATGGCGTTCATTTCTAACTCTTGAATCAAAATAGTACAACTCCTTAATTTCGCATTTTAAACCTGTTTTACGACGGCACTTTACAAGAAGAATGTGTACTGTAACTCCGTTGATCGTCTCCTAACGGCCGTTCAATAGCTGATAAGTTATAGCGGTCAGCTGCGCCTGACCCACATGTGGGCGATAAAACGTGAGTGTGTCTGTTTGTTGAGGACGTCATAAAGTGTCGCATCTATGAAAGTATTCTTCGTAAGGTTGGACGACGTGCCTCGTAATGTTTGTTACTTGCCTGAGAAGAAAAACATTGGGGATATAGGGTCTCTTACATAAAATTGCTAGTGAGCTTATGATTTTATCGAGGTCAGCCATTATTGTACATGTGGATAACAATACTTATTGTGTTATTGTTATCTTGTTCATGCATTTAATTTGTTAGTGAACTATAAAATTAAATACATAAAAATGTTTGTAGGAATGTTTATAACGTCCTGAAATACAAATACACCCCAATACTAGTGGCTACAGAGGTGTTCTTCTTGGAATAAATTTTAAATATATATTATAATCCTAGAACAGCTTTCGCCCAAAATATTGACAAGAGCTGTGCGTGGAATAGCTTAGGTGCTCTTCACGAAGGTGCAGTTCAGATGAGAGTCTTGAATGGAATACTTCCACATGACCTGTGGTTAGCTTACCGTTACTATTGTTATGTCACTAATATTTTTGTTTATTCTTGTAGCATGAATAAATGACATACAAAAAAAAAATACCTTCTAGGAAGTTAGGCCATGGGATGATTATAATTTTGAGTTCAGGGGGTCAAATACATAACTTTTAATTAATGGCCTTTCCATCAAGTTCCGTGACAGATGTATGCTTTTGACGTGGAAATCGATAGGAAAAGTCCGAACCCAAAAAATTATTTAAACAAACTAATGGGATCATCAGCAGTTTGGCAGGCTTTTATACATTGCATCTTTCACACAGAGTCATACCAACATTATTACACATTACGACTAGTCAAAACACATCAAAATTACGAAGATGAATTGCTTTCACCCAGCAAAATTGAAAACATAACATTATGTAATGACAATGAATAAACATCAAAGTTAACTAAATTATAGCAAAACCACCTGTCACCAGTTATCCAGAACAATCCAGTGCACGGCCAACGGACTGATAAATTATATTTGTAGTACAATCGGTTTAGAAATAGAATAGTCGTTCTATTTAAACACGTGCCTGGATGACTCGTGACAAAAAAAACGGAATAAATCGGAATGCGCACATGTGGACGAATATCGGGTTACTGATTAGATTTGAACAAGCTGGACTTTAGTACAGTCATGTAAGGTGCATAAGGGGATAGATACGTTTGAAAGATAATAACTAAAGTTTGTATTAAATCGTAGTTCGGCAACCTCACTTCAGAGGATTTGCATGATACTCCTTCTACCCTAGGTAACACAAAACTTGAAATATTTTACATATAGGGAAACGCAAACTCGTATGCACATAACCTTAAAAAAATATAGTAAGCTTTTATTCGATTTAAGCAAAACTAGAAGTAATTAAGAGCGATAGGACTAATAAATTCGGAACAAAATGTTATTGTACAGCCCAAAGTCTTTACATTCTCCATCCCTCGCGGTCTGTTGAACAATAAACAGTTTGGGAGATTTCATTCAAAAGCTACGGATTGACCCTCGGCCTGACGACAACAAGCTAATCAGCGTTTACACAAATGAAGAATGCCAAATTACGTGTAACACGTAAATATGTGGTTATTTTGCCTTTTTTTGTTTTGCCGACAGATGGCCTGGCCAGACGCCAACGCACCGAGCATTTGGCACGCGGCCAAGTAGAAAGTTAAGAAATGGAAACAAATCCCTAGTTACCTCATTCTAGTGTATAGTGCTATGGATTTTGAAAATGAGTATCGACTGTATGGTGTTTTCCTATAGCGCCACTTGACAGCCCGCTTTAGATTCAGGTCATTGAGGTGAACTTCTGGTGGTCAGTTTCGGCGGCCCTCTCATAAAATAATCATACCGCGGAATTGTTTTGTCATTGTATTGGGTTGTATGTGTTGCTGATGTGAATAATCAGTGTTAAAATTAATTTAAATTAAATTGATATAATAAGTTACTGTATTTCCAAACAGAGCGTTGGGAGTTTACAGAAAGATTCCTAGAAAATAAACAAGCCCAAATTTTAGATCTAATTAAAAGTTGTCCTGTAAATCTAATGATTTTCCCTCTCAAAAAATAAAAATTGATGTTAATTACTTAATTGAACATTCTGTGTAATTAATGATTAGTCAATGGTTGAATATAATTTTGCTTTATTACTTATAACTTACAACTTCAATGAAGTAGCTTGGATAAGTCTTATAGTCAACTCAAACTTTATTAGATCACACGTACTTATAGCCAAGTTCTTTACTTGATTAATTAAGAAACAGTATCATTATATTACTTCCTTGTAGGAATAAGGCTATGCGCTATTGTGTAGTATATACTTGAGGATCTGAGGATTAAAACGAAACCCAAAAATTATAAGATAAAGTAAACAATGTCAAATTTGATATTAGTAATCATTGTAGGAAAATATTTCTTATAATAATATTATTCAGGTTCTGACACATTTTAGAGTAAAATCTTAGCGGGACATAGAATTTGTTTAGCTAATGGGTTCAATTTATATGCGACAAAGTAAATACTGCCAGCCCACTGCGTTTGCTTGGTTATTGGCTCTGGCAAAAGTTAGTTATAAGAATAAAACAATGAATTATCATTCATTATAATGTCAATATAAGAGATAAATATACTAAAATAATTAGAAAGAAAAGATACACACAGTTGGCCGTGTGCCACAGTTATCGAGCCGAACCCCAGACAGCATTAATAATCGTATATTGGATGCGCCCGCGCCGCGCCGCTTCGATGCCTGGATAATGTCCGGCTGGGGAGTTAAAATGGGCATTGAACAGGTCTTCTTTGTTCCCATCTCGCGTGGTTATTTGTAGAAACCAAGTTATTACCTAACATTAGCGTTTCTCAATAGATATCATTTGGAAACTGATTGGATGCTACGACTTATAGTATGATTAGGTACCTAGAATGCAAGTATTCCATGAAAATCAGTATTTAAGTTACGTTTAGTGTAATCATTTGGAAAGTATCAATAATCACACGTCGTTCAATTTCACACCTAACCTAACCATCAGAATTTGATCTGTGTAGACTTTTGACTGGCTTCATAGCTCAGTTGGTAATAACCCTGCCTTCTGTCGTAGGTTTGATTCCCACTCAGGACAAATATTTTTGTTCTGTGTCTGGGTGTTTAATATTGATTGTATGTATGACAAAAAAGTATACAAGTATTATATCAGTTGTTTTGGTTGTCATGATACAAGCTATGCTTAGATTACTTCGGGGCTAGATGGCGCTGTGTGAAATGTCAACCAATATTATTATTAATATTACTTTAATTTATCAAATAAATCAGTATATACTATTACATTAGAAAAACATCTGGTCAGTTAAGAGTTCTGCATAACACATGCTTACTTGTACACCAATATTTCATTAGTGTATTAATCACATTAGCCATTGGATGCCTTTATTATTATTATACTTACTGCATTTATTACACTGACTTATACTCGTATAAGCATCAATTTTAAATCTGTTATTTTCAACACGTGAATAGCAGTAATTGCGATATGCAGCTTTTGTAGCAGTAGATATCAATGTGCAGAACCTATCTAGTCAATATACATATGTACACATAAAGTATGACTGACGGTGATATTAAAGGCATATATGAATCGTTTCAAGTATGAAGGGTGCTGTGGATGCGATAAGGATACCTTTCAAGAAATATAACAATCAACGATACTCTTGTTGGAACTAAAATATTGTGTCGTATAGGAAATATAAATATTATACTTACGAATATTTCGTCTGTGAGTTATGTAATGAGGGCACTTAGGGCTTAGTGTGTCTTTTATGTATGTATGTGTTATTCGAATCCCTCTTGAGCTGAGATTGTATGAGTGACGAAATTGTTTCTCTGAATTCGTTCGTACAATATTAAAAATAACTTGAGTTTAATAGGTAAAAGCGTGTTTCTATAATTTTGAGGTTATTTTTATTATTTGGAGTCAGAGTTACATATACCTACCTTAATGACAAAAAGTAGTATAATTGTGAAACTGTAATATTCTGGTAATCGACAATGTTTACAATTTTTGGTAAAATCTACATTCATTCATCATCATTAAAATTAATTAAACTATATACCTACTAATATATACCTTCAATCTAGAGTTCTAGATCTTGTCTTCCATCTCTCTGTTCTTCCGAATAAGAAATGCCCTACGAATATTTCCTGCCAAATAGTAATTGAAAGTACCCGACGTCATGAAGGGTATCGCAGGAGTAAGGGACCCATGAGTTCCAAACTTTACGACTCAGGGACGCAATTCAATTTCCTGTCTCTCGGAAGTAAGTAACATCAGTTAACTTCAATTCATCGCGTATAAACGAGAAGTCCAATGGTCAGTCTCTTACTTGTATACAATCCATTAATAGCAAATAATGAAATATAATTGAAAACTGCTCGGAGTGTTTCGACTGGCCTCACAGCTCAGTTGGTAGTTATTAGCACTGCCTTCTGCGCGGTAGGTCGTGGGTTCGATTCCCAACAATGTTTGATGGAATTTGGTGTTTGTTCTGTGTTGTGTATTAGGTAGTTGTAGTATTATAAGTACTCCATCAGTAATTTGATTGCAATAGTGCCATAGCTTTATTTAGCTTGAGCTAGATGTTTTTTTTTTTATATAAGGCAAATTGATGCTCCTGGAATCGATTTTATTCGTATCAGTTTTCTGAATTGACTACTTTTCACATACACATGCCATATATCAGCTCGTTCATTAAAAGCTAGTCTAAAACTCAGTTCATTGTGCCAATGCCACCAGTCAAAGCAAGGAATAAACAAGGTTGCCAGTAAATCCACAGAGTCTTCATAAAGCGCGGTCCAAAATCTCAATCAAACGCCAGCATTGTGTTGAAAACAATGGCGTCAGCTTCAGCCCCAAGAAATTATTTCGAACTGCATAGTGTGGAAACCGGGATACGGGTTTTCACGCCATATTTATGGAGATCAATTTAGATTGAACGCAGTAAGTTACCTCGTAACTTTATTCATCAAAACAGTGGTATATATTCCCGTTTCGCATTGTATAAGGTTAGGGACCGCGTTTTCAGGGATGCGATTGTCGCTAGGAGGAAAAAATCGTTTCCAAATCACGCTGGAAGCGTTGACATTACTGTATATACATTAATAGTAAATGTCGCATTCAAGATATTGATGCATTGGTATTCTATCCTATTTTCTATTTTCGAGTAGGAAATATGATGCCTTTGAAAATATAGTAGATGTCCAAACGAAGTCCTTTCGTGTATATATGTATGAGTCAAACAACTTGAAAACTTTGAAGAAGTGAGAAGCTGGTTATATTTCGTTGCTAATTAGAATCACCGTTTCTCAGTCGCTCTTATGTTTCCTCAAACACAGCTTTGACACTCAGCAACGTCGTAAAACCGCTACTAAACTGACAATGCCGTAATAATAATGGTGTCTTTGATGCCGTAAGTATCCGATCACTGGCTTCAGATCTAAACGAGACTGCACTGTATGCCAAAACCACAAAGTATCCAATCCCCAAGCCCACCGGGCAGTAATCCAGATTTCATTGCATTCAATATCAACAAGTACGAATAATGGCGGCAAAATTTTCAGATATCGCGTTCCACATGGCAGGGTTAGGGATGCCATTGTATCACTTCAAAATAATAATAATAATAATAAGAACTGAATGTTACACACTAAAAGGTATGTATTTATGGGATAGATATTATACATTATTATACATTTCCACCAAATCCGTAAAATATTTAGGTATTATCATTGACCGTAATTTGAGCTATGGACCTCACCTTGAATTGTTGTCTGCTAGAATCAGGAAATTAATCTACGTTTTTAAGAATCTTCGTCATATCGCTGACTTTTCCACCATAAAAACTGTTTACCATGCTTTATGCCAATCTACTATCATTTATTGCATTACTTCTTGGGGTGGTACCACTAAATCTAGATTGTTATTGGTTGAGCGTGCCCAAAGAGCAGTCTTAAAAGTATCGATATTTAAACCTTTTTACTATCCGACCACTCAACTATACCAGGAATGCGGAGTCCTAAATGTTCGTCAACTTTTCATACACCGCATTATTTTAAGGCAACATTCGTTGACTACCTTTAATACGGCTACATGTTGCAAGCGACGCCATGATAAAGTATGTTCTCAAAATAAATTCAAGACCATCTTTATAAATAGATTTTTCTGTTTCTTGGGTAGTTTCCTGTATAATAAATTAAATAGCAAGCTTCAAATTTATCCATTAACACTCCAGAAATGCAAAGTTACTGTTAAGAAATGGTTACTTACAATTAGCTATAATGAAACAGAGAAACTCCTGAGCATTATTTCGTGATTTAGTTGCATCTCAAAATCAGCCTTTTGAATTTTTTCCTTATTACAGTTGCCATTTCACTGCAGTTGTGAGTTGCATTTCAACTACTTATACATCAACGCGAATTTCACACATACACTCGCACGCACAATCCTACTCGTAAACATGCACAACACGCACAGTCTCACACACACACACACACACACACACACACACACACACACACTCACACACACTCACACACACGCACACTCACACACACACAGAGCTAGTTTAATATTACTGCTTACTTTTATTTTTTATTTTTTATTTTTAAATTTTTCATTTTTATTTGGTTTAAGAGTACTAAACAGAATTGTATTTAGTTCTAATTTCGTTTATTCTGTTTGCTGGATCATTTTGACGTCCGATGGATAAGCACTGTTACCTAAAATACAAGCTCGCGCTTAGTTTAGGTCTCAGTGGTCACGATTTGTAAAACATGAATTTTGTTTTTGTACTATTTAAATATGACAATAAATATTATTATTATTATTATTATTATTATTGATAATCCATTGTAGCTTTATTACTAAGAAAAAACATCTATTAAATATTACTTCTACCAAAAAATTGGTTCTAATTTTAAATGACGGAATCACGCCGTATAATTATCCGGTTACTAAGTTTATTATATTAATTATCCCTTTCAAGTTAAAAGTAGCTCATGAAAAGCTGAAAGGGCTTTACGCTTTTTTTCCCCCGAAGGGGAACCTTCTCCCTTCGGGAAAAAGGTGTAAAGATCAAATCTGCAATATCTTGGTGAATTTGCAACAAGTCCGGCAAAATGCAGACACCTGGTAACCCTACGGTGGGATCCACAATGAAGCTTAATGCAAACAGGGGGGAGCAAAAACGCTTTGAACGATCGTCGAATGCGGAGAATATTTGAGTAAAGACCCACGAGTACCCCGACATGAAACAAACGGTCTGGTGCTGTCTGCTGGATCCCTTGTGAACAGAGGGATAGATGAAGTGGATCGGGGAGTGAGGGGGGGGGGGGGGGAGGGTGCTTTTCATATCTTTTTTTTCTGTTATGGTCATCATGTTGAGTGTTATAATGGTTTTATTCAATAGATGCGATAAGATGATAGAGTGATGCGACCCCTCTTCCATTGAAAGAACTTTAAATGTATCTTCACAACATTAAAATGATCTATTCTAAAGGTTGCATGCAAGAGATCACTTTTAGTGATTATTTATTTATTTATTTTATTTTAACTTCTAAAACGAGAGAGACGAGAGAGAAAAAAAATTAAAAAACGATAAAAAACCTCTTATTTACAAACGCACAGCTATAAGCAAAAAAAAAGAAATCTATCCCAACTCAGTACATCCTACTCGAAAATAGGCCCATATCCTTAGAACAAGATCGGTATGAATAACTTTCTATATTCACCATCCTCCAAAATCCGTCATGTTCCGATTGCATTATTTAGTAACCCGACAAAGTTAAATTGAGATGTAGTCGGTGCGTCTGAGTACAATCTCGAGCGGTAACAGCGTTTAAACTTGAGCTCCGCCTTGTGTTATAAACCGCACGGTAATAGTTTGGAAGATTGCGAGATTGTGAACACTTGTCAAGCAAACACTTGTGAACATCGATTCTATGGTTTTAATCAGCTGAATGTCTATGGGCGAGAGGGACATATTCGGTGTCCGAATACGAAGAACAATTATAACCCTGTCTAAAACTAATTCTGAGAAATAAAAAATTCTGTTTTCCCTTTACACTTTTTTAAATGGTCAAAAATCATACACAGTTTTCCTATAGTTTAAGCTCTGCTGAATTGTACGCATGTGAATTCAATTCATATGCGTACAAACGGGCGAGCACTGATAACTGCGACACAGTTTTAACTACAATATTTACAGATGTAAACATCTGTTTGCTAAAGCAAAAGACGTTTAACGCTGTACTTAGGCAAACAAGTACGCCGTGAAGCAGTTGGTTGCATTTATATTGAGTGTTTCAAAGTTTGCCAGGCAACTATTTAATACTTGCACATAATTACCCAAAAGTTCATTCACGACGTCCACGACACAAACTAATTTATCCAGATTTTAATACGATCACGCTGAAAGCTCATTACAACAGCTGGAAGCTAATTGCGAACTTCTGCATATTGCTGCTACACAGCTTATGCACAAACCATATTTATGTGGCTTCTTCGAGACTGCACAAAATAAACAAGACAGCTACGGAACACTGAAGTTCCAAACACAACTTCACTACCAAAATATTAATTCACACTTGGTAATACCGTCACAGCCAGGCACATTTTTCGGCAGTAGAACTTGTGCCAAGATCGTCCGACCACAACAGCTATTTCTGCCGCCAAGCTGTGAAGCATACGCATTAGTGATCCGGTTTGGTAGTGAAGTTTCCGGTGAAATTACAGGCACGTGAGAAATTCTAGGTTGACGTCTCATGTTACGGGTGTAATAGAATAGGACGCGAACTTCACTTATCTAAGTAGGGGAGAAAATTGTGTTGTAAAATATATAAGTAAAATTCATTCATTTACAATCATCATTTTCAAAATCTTGCGTAATTCTCGCTAATTTTAAAGCCTCTTCAAATAATTTCCGTCTCAAGGGAAATCTACTCTTCTCTTTGGACGAAAGCTAAGGGACCCCTTGCATTTCAACAACATGATCTATTTTACAAGTAATCGTTTTACTGTTTATCTACTTATTAGGTAAGGTTTGTATAGACTGATGTAGCTAATCTCGCTCAGCTAGCTCGAATAAATCTGTATTTATAGCTAGAACTAATCCTGCAACACATGCATGTAACATCTCAATTTAAGTTGAGACCCGCCTCGCAACGTGGGGTAAGCTCTTTGATGTTGCAACTACGGTGACACATATATTATGACTTTGACAACGCAGAACCAACTGCAGTCAAAGTGGATTTAAAATGATCTTAAAAAACTGTTTTATGTTCATGTTAAGAACGGGATAATGGCTGTCTATTTTGTACACAATACTTCTAATATTTCTCTGGGTCAGAGAGGCCATTTCGTATCATTGATCATTAGCCTGAAGGCCATTTGGGCTACACCCCACTTGTAAACGTCTCATTTGTTAAACCTTATTTTTTTACTACTACTACATTTATATATACTATCTACTAAATATTTTCTCTAATGAAAAGTAACTAATGTAATGGTAAACCTTTTAAATTTCATTTATATAATCCTATTTGGTTAACTACGATATAAATATTTATTTAAACGGTACAGTCAATGGCATTTAAGAAGTTAGGTTTTTATGTTGGTGATTTAGTATATTTTTTTTATATTTAATTTGGTTTGAACTATAGTTAAATACCCATGTAGCACTTTAAAGTTAAATACAAAATACGCATATTAGATTATTATTAGTGAAATGACTTCAGAGAATATGTAATCTCGACTTAAATAGATTTGTTTAACTTAATACTAGGCTATATTTGGCGATAAAAGTGTACTCGTCAGTAAATACATACACAAAATGATTTATTTCTTCAAAATCCCTACAGTAAGTACCTTGTCTTCACGGAATTGGATTTTCCGCTCTGATAAAACTAGTATATTTAAGAGATTGGTCAAGAGCTAGTGCCGACGGGTGGCCTTTCAGAGACAAGTCTTTAACGGTTTTTATATTTCAGAATATTGCTAATGCTGTTAGAAAAGATCGTGTCGGATTTTTTCAATGTACTATAGTATATATAAGTTTCTCTTGTCAGTTTTTTCCTCTCATGTGATGGCATAACTGTTTTTGATGTGGCTTGCTTGCGTTTCGGTTTCTACACATACAAACATTTAAACTAACATTTCTATTCCACTTCATAATCTAGTTTTTCTTTTCGACAAAATCCATATTTACAAGAAATATGTGTGTGTGTGTGTGTGTGTGTGTGCGTGTGTGTGTGTGTGTGTGTGTGTGTGTGTGTGTGTGTGTGTGTGTTTTATTACTCTATTCGCAGTATACTCATTATAGTGCCCAAAAGGAGCCTTTCTGAGGCGCACATATGCTTGTCCCAGCCGAAATCGAACCTGGAACATCTTTTACGCACGTACTTATCTACTCAGTCATCAAAAAAGTAAAAACACATTTTTGTGCATTACTAAATTTTATATATCTTGTGGTTTCAGTTCCAGTTTGAAATTAATCAAAATCTGAGTAATTGAACGCTCTAAAAGCAAATATGCGAAGAGATGTAACCCTTTCAAATGAATGCCTTTACGTTGCAAGTTATTTTCACTGAAAATGCATCTCTTCAAACTCGTACGAATCAAATAATTCCAACTGCGTTTCTCGCATCGGATATGTTGGGTAGAGTTGGCCTCATTCGGATGGTTCCGTCTTTTATTGGCCTTAGCCGTATAATTTAGCATTTTCAAATTCCGACTTTAGTTTTTGGAATAAATTAAATGTTCTAAAATCTATTATATTGTTTTGATTTCCATGGTGGAGATAAGTGACGCCTACTGGGAGAGGTCAATGTCCAGCATTAGAATGATGATGGAAGAAATAATCCGGCTTTTTTCCTGATTCAGTAACACTTAGTGCCAACTCTAAGTACGTGGGTATAAGCTTCTAGATTTGATGAATGTGCAAAGGATTGTGTAACTCTATTCATCAAGATTTTATATGGACTTTGACAAGTTGCACGTTGGAGCCGAGAGGACTTTCTAAGGAAATTTGTATTGCAGTATGCAACATGGAGTAGCGTACTTTATTTTTTAATTTAGTTCTTGAGAGTTCTCATACATTTTTACATTTCCTAGTTTTGTTTGGTATTTATTTGTCATTTTTTCCATTTTGAATTATAACTATACACGGAATATTTACGATTTCTACTCAACCGGTTTTTAAAGTCCAAAAATACCTTAGGCCATAAGCTTACACGAGTACTTTTGTATATATCTGATATCTTCCACGTCTGTGAGACCAGCTATTTAGGGTATGCGTTGCCAGACGAAACAATCTTTAAATATATTTTACTTATTCATACAACTCTTCTTTGGTGTAATGTAGTCTTTCCATCAAAATTCAGAAAACCAGTTTTTGCATGTTTGCTCTTTTACACGATTTTGTACGTTAATTTTAGTAGGAGGGTACATTTTGTTATGTTTAAGATTTTATTTATATATTTTATTTTTTAAACCAGAAGACAGCTATTAACTGACTTAATGTAGTATTGAATAAACTTAAATACATAAATATTATCATTTGTATTTATTCATTTCTTTTCGAAAGGAGCGAAAAGGCCCTTCAAATTTTGTTGTTCAAATTATAATACAATTTGTTCGTCCTAAAGACTCCACATTTACCGAAAAGGGTGATAATCAGTTTTATGCATTAGGCATTTTTCCCTCTTTTCCTTCCATTCCGTATTTTCATTATTTCGTTTCTGTTCATAGATTAGGTTTGAGGGAAACAAATGAAGCTTCAATAATTTTGATTTTATAGGTGTTTTTGTTTGTCCCACTTAGTTCCCGATATGGGCCAGGTTTTGTTACAGCTGTTGTTGTAGTAAAACTTTGCCTTATTAGTTTGGCTTAGTTCGAGAGCTTTGTACTGAACATATACAATATGTCGTATATTTGAAGATAGATATGGGTTGCTGGAAGTTGCACTCTACGTTGCTGTTCTGATTTATTATACCTATATTGAAAGTTACTATACCTAAAGATAAAGATATATAAAAAATATATTTTATTTGTTTCGATTATTGTTTTGATAGAGATATCCAGTTACAAGATATCTTATATATTAATTACATTTATGTAATTGTATTTATGTAAAAATTACATTTATGTAATTATATATGTATATCATTATACATATATGTTATTAGCAAGTAGTTAATAGCAAGTTACAAAATGTTTGTAAATAATTATATTACTATGTTTACATTTACCTAACCTTAAAGTGATTTCATGAGCTGATTAACATCAAATACAAAATCCACACATTTTCCAGCCAAATAAATTCGCTACAATCTGAGAGTCCTAATTTACCATTTCAGATGTACAAGAATGATCACAGGAGAATTCATTTGACGATGTATGTTCAATCCAGCGAATGGTTGCGTATTGAGTTGACGGATAAAAGCCTACGTACATCTATAAATGAAAAATACATCAATGCACAGTATGACGCTGAAACAAGTAATTTGAGCCTGTAGTCGCAAGCCACAACGACAAAGCATTGCTTTCAAGCTTAGCTAGTAAAGAATGCATTACATATCCAAGCTCCGTTTTCCTTTGATCTAAACATATGTAGTCCACTAATGCAAGGGGTTTACGATTTTACTTAAGTTCAAATTGTAGGAAAATTGTGTCCTGATATTGAATATGCAAACTTTATTATCTAGGTACGCGCCAGCTTGCCAGCCAAATCCGCTTATTATCTTCAGTTTAAACGAAGGGCCTTGAAGCTCAACTGTAGTTGTACTGGGATATTCACCTTCACAGGTATGGGAAGCCCAAAGTCGATCGGGCAGAGGTTACCGCTTGAAACCTGGTGTGCCATCTCTTTTTTGAAAAAATCGCAACAAAAATACGAGCTTTTAAGGGAAACTTCATCGGTACTACTAGCATCTTTTAAGGTCTGTAATCTGTGCCTTGTACAATACTGATAATTATGGCATTCTGTATGAACTGAGCATTCTGTATTTTGGATTCATTAAAATGCCTAGCCGTTGTATTCAGCTTTGGAGAAGGGTACTTTTTCTGACGAGGTTCTAAGTTGTAAGCTAAAGCGTTTTTCTTACATGGGTAAAGTTGATAAAAGTTTTTAAACATATTTTGTTAGTGTACTTTTAGTTTATATGTAATTATTTTGTTGCAGGTACGTTTCTTACAGTTCACCAGCTGATGAAAATAAATTGAATCGTAAGTATATTAGCAATTACTTGAAAATTTTATTCAGTAATAATAATGATGTGCTATAATGACAAATTTAAGTTGCACGACAGCAAACTAACTTTATGATTGAAATCATAATTAAACTATATAGTAAAAAAGTGATTCAGGCTGAATGATAACAACACAATTTATTATACAACATTTTTACTAGCATTTTTCATAGCGAATCCTTTATATTATCTAGCATGTATGTATGTATGTCATTAATTGTTGTGGAGGCGCAATCGTACCACTGTATATCACAACCCGCTGCTACGAAGACACATGAGTTAACATGCACACTTTTACCCCTGCAATATGTTACTCTCTGTCTCAGTCGGTGAAGACACACATAGACACATGTCTATCCTGACCGATGTAACCATGGCTACACTTTTTTTTACAAGGATTCCGGTATGCAATTAATTATAGATTTTGCCAACTTAGCCACGGAAGCCGTCAATCCATTAAATTTTATTATATTTTCTATTTTCCTCTACCTCTTGTCAATTAACAATTACCGAGACTTAAGAGCACATTGAGGGGTCCACACGCTTCACTGCGTATAGTTAACGAGCGAGATTTTGTTTTCACGATATTTCATACACATTTATTCGACAACACACTTTAGTTGCTACTAAACGAGTCATATTCAATTTTGGACACGAATTTTAATTATGAAATATATATCATAATTAATCTATTTGTATATTAACTGGCTGTTTCTTTTAGATTAGTTTTTCGTCCTCCCTGGGTTGGTCAGTTGCGTCTTGGTGCTGTTTCACCGTGATCATTATTTGGTTCTATTACGAGAGCCTGGTGGTCTAGCGGTACTGACCCCCGAGTTTCAATCCGGAGGTCGCCGGTTCAAATCCCGACGTGCACCTATGAGTTTTTCGATTGAAAGATTTATGTGCGCATTACCACGTTCTCAAAACGGTGAAGGAAAACATCGTGAGGAAACCGACATGTCCTAGAACTAAAAATTCGAAGACATGTGTCGAGTGCAGGAAAGGAGCCTCTTTGAGGCGCACTTACAATCCTTTCACCACACTGGTTCGACAGAACGGGTGACTCGAAGAAGAAGAAGAAGGTTCTATTACAGTTCTTTAACTTCGACATAATTATCATTTGTATTCGGCAACAAAAACACATTTTGTTGCTCAACTTAAATCGCCGTCTGTCCCTATACTTGAGTCCATTCAAGGGCGCACGCTTCGTCGCGTATAGTTAACGAGCGAGATTTATATTTTCACGGCTCTCACTCTCCTGGAAGCATTTATTTTTAGCTGCGAATTTGGGACTTAAAACTTTACCTTTTGTCATTTATTAAAGTGTATGGTGGAAATACCATAATTTATATAAATATTAATATTATGCGCAAGAGCTGAGCGGAGAATGAGTTATACATCAATATGGTATGACTAATACTGAAATGATGATTCTGATATTAAGTCATATTTTAGTATTTGGTTTTGGGCGGAATACATTCAAATACCTGTACGCGGACCGTTAGATATTACACTAAGTCCTTTGTGGATAACAGAGAGGTGCGCACGAGTAGTGAGCAGCGAGAGGTACTCTTCTGGCTACCTATTAAGTACTTGTGATACAGTTATTTAAATTCTTATTAATTTACGATTCTTTAAATATATTTGATTTATTTCGCATTATTCAAATTTAACATATTTTATTGGTCTACTAACAACGCTTTCTGTTGTATACTTGAGTCCATTGCAGGGCGCATGTCTGACTCCGTATAGTTATAGTTAAAAAGAGATTAATTCAATAGTCTCACACTCTCATTGAAATATAATCTACGGGTTAAAGCTAGAGAAATTGTGAATTTACAAATTTAGGTCAGTAAACTTTGGTCTGGAAATTCATGCACCCCTTAACTCTGAGACGTTAGGGTCAATCATACTTTTCAAATCGGAACACTGCTTGGAGGCAGAATTGGTGGCCGTAATTCCCCGGACGAACGGCATAATTTATATTGCTTAACATGATTTCAAAAGGTCTTTGTTTGAGAAAACAGTCAACTCAACTAATACATAAACTTAAAATTCCAACATCAGTCTAAAGTCTATCATGTTCTTAATTAATTATTATTGTTTAATTAGCTGCTCCGATAACGAAACAGGTAGTCTCACCACTCCTAAGTACTTAAATATATATTTTTAACACCTTTATCCCGTAAAATTTTACCATAGAAAAGCAACTAGAGTGCCTGGCGTTCTCAAATGTTAATGTTTTGTTTGCTCGAGGGAAAAAAATGGCGGCAGAAATGGCAACTTCGCTCATTAACCCCGACTTGCCTCTTGAACGGGGGGAGCAAAATATAGCGCTAACCAACCCAGTTGCATTGTCTGCGCGAAGCGTTTGAGCGGCGATTTCGTGCAAGTCTGTTATCGATCAGTTTTTTTTATGAGTTACTTGTGGATCTCTTATTTTTATTATTTATTATGTATCATGTGGAAGCTAATAGTAATCTAGTTATTAAAAAGACACCCAACTGTCATAATGGCGTGTTTACATAAATTATTATTGGCTATTACCATCAGTTATAAACTGACACTCACAGGTTAAATCAGTTTAAAGAATGAAAGTTACGAGCAGGAAGATGTTTTATAAATTATATTAAATAATTTTAATAGGTTTAAAATAATATTATAAAATCACAGTCCACTCTTAAAATATTTCGACACATTCAGTTTTTCAGCAAATTCACAAAAATCTTATCTTAACTATGATTTATGAAATCTACTGCGGCAGCTTTTTCAGCTAAATCAACTAGAAATTTATATCCAACATCGTCCGACCGACGAAAACTTGAATAAATCATCGCGAACATGAAATTCATTCAATTTCAATAACTTATCAACTCAAAATGAATTTTCGTAACTCACGTAAATATCGCTCGTCAGACAGACGAATCGAAAGCGAATGCACATTTGTTAAATCTTCTACTAAATCAAGAACGATGGTGAAAAATTGTGGCTTCTAAAGATGTTAAATGTAGAAATTGTTTTTCTTATTTGTGTCTTATCCAAAACTAATATTTGTGTAATTTATTGTGAGTCTGTGGAATCTATGGAATGGGTTTCCTGACAGCTTCAAGAGGAATGTTAATATATTATATGGCAACGCTACATGCGTTGCCTACCCAGAAGATATAATATATTAAGATATGCTTTTGGTGTTGTAGATGAGTATAAGACGGTGACTACTTACTATCAGATGGAACAAAGCCTTTATGATCACTTGTGTGGTTGCCGGTGAAATTACAGGCACAAGAGACATTCCACCTACACGTCTCAGGGTTACGGGCGTATACGACGCGACTTGGGTCTTGTCTTACCTAGTAAGGGAGCACCCAAGTCGCTTCGGTTGTTATGGGCAGAGGTTACCACTTAACATCAAGTGGGCCGTCGGTCGGCTCGTTCCGTAACTGTAACACATAAAAAAAAAACTTTTTTTTTATGGTTGTGTTTCTAAATTACCTACTTACTGTTATTTTGATGACTTAAGATGGTTGGTTACTTGGTATAGCCTGATCTTCGCTCTATTAGCATAGTATTGGCTGGAGTAAATTAACAGTTGTGTGAAGCAACATAATGTGACTGGAAACTGCACATCCATGGATCAAGATGTTCACGAGATTTCCGTATTTTACTAAATTGAATCATATTTTTGGAGGAAACCGCTTACAAATGTGTTATGTCTCATTCGATTGAACGACAGATAGTTCATTTTGTAATTTATTTATAAAAACTTGGGTTTTTATAATAAATGTGATAGTATGAACCAATACCAATGTGTTAAAACACAATTATTTGTGTTATTTGCCACCATTGAATGTAGAGCATAAAGTTGGAATAGTATTATCTCCTATTGATACGTCACATAATGCCCTGAGACAAATTGTATGTTCTCCAAATCATAACTAGATGGTGCTGATAATAAATCGCGCAAGTTCTGAGTTCGGAGCAAAGCATCCACCTTAAATTAGTTTTTGTAATTTTTCACTCTGTTTTATGAGTTGAGTGTTATATAGTAAATAAAATATATAATCTATATAAAGATCTATTCTCGCGATCTGCCATCATAAATTATTATTACTCTTCACGTATATGCGGTTCATTTTTTTTTCTGAGACCCCTATTATATCCTCTCTCTACAGCAACCACTATCCAGGAAATTTAAAAAGGGTCAAAAGTCTGTTTGTACAGGATCATAATACTTAAAAGGGCCGTTTATACACATCTCCAAAACATACATCAGCACAAAGGGTCAGGATTATAAGAGAATGTTTTAAAAATATAACCGCTGACCCGCCAAAAAGTTTTGTTTGATTTAATTTTGGCGCGTAAACTCCTGTGGGCTGCTTAGTTACATGAGAATTTGTTTCAAGGACTTGTCTGTGTTAGGAGTTATTTCCAGATATGGAAGTAGCCGTAAGCCGTAATCGTACCAGCTTCTAATGTTTTCACTGCTGCGGCCCAGGCTTTTGCTCGACGAGCAAGAGTGAATCTACTATAGGTACCATTCCAGATTGGTATATGTCAAGACTAGTTATAGTCCATTATGCAAATAAAAAAATTCTGAGTCACGTTAACTATAAGTTTGGTGCCTGTTCAAACCTATCCGACCCACAATGAATGAGAATAAACCTGAAAAGGGGGTTTCCATTCTTTTGCAAGTATGATCCTTTTCACAATAATTCCGAAAATTATCTATTTATATTTTAGTACGCTTTTTTCAATACTATATACGATGTTATAAGGTATTCTGGATCAGAGAAATAACAAACAAGTCATGGAGTTTTTTTTCATTTTAATAATCATAAACAGTATTATAGTATTTTTTACTGTTATTAAATTATTATGATTATATAATTGAAACCTTTGGTTTGAAGTTTGGTATCATTATGAATTTTATCTCAAATACCTCTATAATTCCAAATTAACGCTTAAAAATAAAATACAATTTTCTTTTTTTCTCAGCTCATCATATCTTCATGTATACTGGATATAAGGATAAAAGAGAGGCCTAAAATTGGGTGGTCCCAGTCTGGGATAATGATGTTATTTAGATCAAAGCCAAAAAACTACAGATTTTTCTTGATATTGTATCTCCTATTTTGCGTTATGAACATCGAAAATGTTCGAAAAAATACAGGGAAAAAGCAGTTATTTTCGTGCAAACATTGGCTCTTCCAAACAGCTAACAGAAAACTGAAGCTGGCAGCTCGTTGAGCTCTTTCGATTTGCGCATAATAAAGTAGAAATACAAACCCTGTGTGTAACATGCATCCAATCTTGTAGATACAAGTTATTTTTTAAACAGTCTTCAGTCTTCAGTTGCGTTCACAGTTTGTTACTATTAACTTTTAAAGTTCAGTAAGGAAGTGGTTTCATGTTCTGAATTCTTGATTTATGAATATATTCTGTATTAGACGTACGGATGCATCTGTAGGTTTCAGACTGGCCATAACATCGTTGAATCTTGTGGCAAAGGTCATTATTTTACACATTAACCAAGGTGCCCTGATAATTGTTAGCGACACGTGAATACAAAAGTATACTTTCCTCTGTCAATAATAAGTCAGATAGTTTGTAACAAAAATATGAAATGGACTTAAACAATTGGAAATTATCTTCGTCATTCTCGGTGGCTGAAGCGATCAGAACTGTCATCATCCCAATTTTATTGTAAAATATTGTTCATATACACGATATATACTCGTATATATAACATAATCCTACAAGTTTATATTGTACGGATAATATAAAAATCCAGGATTCATTTCTATATTAATTGGTATTGCAGATAATCACTTCAGCTACCAAAATTGTAAAGTAATTATTTTGCACTGTTTGAATCAAATTATTTATTGTTATATATGTGACATTTTCGACAAAATTGGTTTCAACTAATTACTTGGAACCGCTTTTCAATACAAGTTACACGACACGCTTACAATCTATTGATAAATGTTCGCGCAGTTGGAAACAGGAACATTACATCATTACATAGTGTCGTATTTCACCGAACAGTCGCCGGAGTTTCCAACATTGTCGGTTTATAGTTTCCATGGAAAGTTAACTTCAGTATCGGCGGACATTAACTGCCCGGCCAGCACTGTTCCCGTTGTAAATCATCGCGACTATTTAAATTATGCGGGTAATAATAGTTTTTAATGGCCGTTTTGTTAATACGTAGCCTTTGCAGCTTTCGACAACTGATGCTAAATATTGAATTTCTCTATTTACTCCGTTTGTTCATCTCGTCTTCTTAACTGTTTTAACAGCCGTTCAATAGTTTCGCTTCAAGACTTAGCTTTTGATTTTGAACTGGCTGACCCGCCAGACATTTTCCTGTCTAAATTTTCTTTCAAATCTTAGATTTTTCCCGGCAATTTTCCTATTTTTTCCTTTCCTATTACCTGATTAGTACTACTGTTCTAATTAAATTCGCCTACTTAGGAACAGCATATTAGTTTCTTATATGGGTATAGGTAATGCTTTTCTAACGATATGTATTTCTAACTATGCTTTTGCATCTCTAAATGTATATAAAACAATACTTTTCGAATACTTGTAAAAATATGCATAAGAGCATTATCATGCTCGCGAAAATCTTTTAGAAATTCTTGGCTCGTAGTTTGAAAAGGGGTGTAACATAGCAACAGCAGTAGCAATAACTCTTAACTTAAATTTTACCAATTAACGTTTTCTCCATGAAAAATTAAGTTTTTGACTGGCTAAGTGTCATAGTCAAAAACTTCAAAATCTTTAGTGTCATAAGAACAAGTAAGATAGTTCATAACGAAAATATAAAAACAGACTGGAAACAAGTGGGCATGTGAGGCTGCATAAATTATCTTCGTTGGTCGCAAAACACGTTCGTTGATTCCGCCGAAAACGTGAAACAATAGCCGATGAGAATTCGGAGGAAACATGAGAATGTACGGCTTCAAAAAGGTTTTGCTCGTTTACATTGTACGAGTAATAGTCTCTCGTGAGCTTTGATTTTCCCAAATGTAGGAGATATTTATGTAGAACGTTAAACGTCATTGCTAACTGGTGACACATTACATAATATATTTGTTAAAATATTTAAAAAATTCTACAAAATATACAAAAAAAAAATCATGTCCTTGTTGTTACAAAAAATGTTCTGGTTTCGAATAAATGTAATGTGTCACCTGTTTACTTACTTTAGGAATAGAACCTGCAATATTCAGATCAAAATTCTACGTTCAAAGTATATTCTGGTTAACAAACATGTTCCAATTCGATTACAATGTATTACATACACAAAAAGATTTACGCTTTTCCTTTCTGAATAGACAGATTAGCAACGAGCCTCTGTTCACTATGAGAAAATAGACGTGACTAGTGATGAGTTTATCGATATCATTACTTTTACTATGTTATACATAATTTTATTTAAATATTAATAAACAAATAGTCAAGACAGATTATACAAACGAAGCATATCATACGGCTCATTTTGGATGAAACAAAAATATTGTGTGGGTCGAAAGCCTACGTTTTGGTTAATGGTTCTGTTTCCATCCCTGTTTATATCGCGTAAGGTAATGAACTAATTTGTCTTGGACGTAATGGGCCCTTAAATCTGGCCTCGGACCCGGGCTCGGAAATGGGGCTCGTATTGACATGTATTATGTTAATGATTTGCCGCATAAATGTTTTATAGTTATACATTTATTTCGATGGAGGTTATGCAAAACCTCTATCTTAATAAAAGGCTATGTATAACCGAAATATTTACTCAATTGTTTAATTAAACTTATTTCGATTTAATTGTAACTTTCCTGTCACACCTGTGTTTAATTTTTTTAAAGAATTTGTAACGGTTTTTTTTCTTTCTGTTTATGTCACAGTTTTTTTCTTTTTATTTTTTAATAACATAAATGATTCGATTAAAAGCAATATTTATGTGTGTTTAGTATATTCAATAGCATGTAAGTGGGTCTCTTAATAGCCTTTGGATTGAATGACATCGATTAATTTTTCACAAATATATGGTCACTTATTCGTATTAACCATTCGAGAATCTCGCTTTAAATGTTAGAATCGAAATAAAACGAAAATAAAGCAAAAATCATCGAAAAATAAAATTTCAGTGTTGCTACCGTTTCCGGAAAATTACTTTAGCTACAAGCTTTTTCCTCATGACAAAAGAAAATAAAAACACCCCATCGCGAAATTACGAAACGACATTACATACACTCAGTAGAAGCTACTCAAAACAGTGGGTGTGCGCAGCGTGACTGACAAGTAAAGTGCCCTGTACACTGTCACACTTGTTTATCCACTATGAGTTTGCAAAAAAAGTATGGTTCATAAATTTAAACGTGAATACGTTATATAATAAACGGGAATCAGCATGTATAGGTAGTGTCGGTGTATCGCAATGAATTTGGGAGCCATCTTCTGGTCAGTGACGGGGTCCAGCCCAGGTCATTATAATTATGGACTTGAAATTAAGTCGGTTTTGTTACTTAATATAATTATTATGCGCAGAAAAAAACGGACTTCATCGCCAATGAACGGAAATGATTCCTCGTTGTCTTGCACTTGGATGACATTTTCCCAGTTATTTTGATTTAATAACCAAACTACTTAACCGATTTTTATGAATTTTGCTATGGTACCAATCTGAAAGAGTATTCTTTGAAATAATAAATAATTGTCTAAATCGGTTTATAAATGACGGCGATTTAACAAACAAAAGTACAACCGAATTGATCAAACCCTTTTGAAGTCGATTGAAAACAGTACTGCCCTTTAAGTAATCAATAATAATATAGACAATATTTGGATAAAAGGAATACTTTTATGTCAGAACCAATAGTAGTAGATCAACCACATGAAAGAAAGAATAATATTATTTTTCGGACAAAACATTTAATATGTTCACTTTTTATGGATAAGTTACAAAACAAGCAAGCACAAACATAAGTAACTCCTACGTATCCCAAACTACTCAAATTTTGTTAGGTCTAAAATGGCACCAGCTCAGTGTACGTCAGGTTATTATATTACATGTACAAAGCTTAGTGTGACGGGAACATTACACATAATCTGGCATAGTATAAATCCATAGCAGTACGCATACTCCCATCAAAGCGCGTGCATAAAACGCGGCGTATTCAATCCGAACACGTTACGGTTTACGTTCGCAAATTAGGGTTGTCAGACGTCTGTCGTCGACCAAACGACGCTGTAAAGAGAGCTTTTTATTCCCGTGACCGTATTGTGAAATTTAGAAAATGAACAGTTTCCGTTTTTACGATTGTTTCGCTGAATTTGGGCCAGTTTTGAATTTGATTCGCTTTGTTAGTGGTCATAATTACCGTCATTATAAGGCATAAATAACTATTATATGAAGATGTGTATGTATAATTATATATATTACATACATAATTTGAGTGGCAACCTATGCTAATTAAGGCGCGTAAAATTCAACGTACTAAGTTAACACGTAGAAAAGCAGATTTATGGTTATGTGAAATTAGATAAGAAAATTTGAGAAGATAAATTTATCACAAAATTACTGTTTTTATTTTTATTTACAGTAAATAATTAATGAATGATATCGAAGATTATACCTTGTACTAGTGCTTCCGTAACTGCAACGCACATATACAGAATACATACAAAACAAATATCCATTTATCATGTCAGCAAAATAAACACGCGTACATGCAATAACTTATTATTATACGCGACAAGACGGTCGTAAGTTCAAATAGAGACCAAGATTTCGCACCAACACGTAAATTTATCGAATGACGAACGCCCAACAATGTCGCTATTGAAGTTACGGCATCATAAATCCTGTTTTGTACAGGATAAAGTTGTAAATCGCGTGCGCAACTAACTGCATTTATTAGCAGAAGTTATCACACATTGGGAGTGATTAAATAAACAAATGTTAATTTTAGTGTTTGTTCGCGATGCAGTTGGTGTTCTGCATAATATTTACGCTTGTGCATTTCATATATGAGTTGTCATTTGAGGTTGCATATACACAAAGACGAACTACGTACGTTTTTCCCTGAAAGAGTACGTTGAGGCACCTTTTGGGTACACCATCGTGGGAGCATAGACTTGACAAGTAGTTTTCTCCTCGTTTTCTTCTGCCATTGTGTTCCCAATAATAACCCAGCTAACACATGCAGTTATTCATCTACACTTATAATAAGGCGAAGTTTTTATGATTAGATGTAGGAGGTAATCTCCGGTAATACTAATAGAAAGCTTATTTATCCCTGAGTGCTATAGGCTATTCTTTACTAGCTTTTGTGTTTTTATAATGTTAGTATGTTTGTTCGGGTCTAACGTTTTCTTTCTTCCAATCTGTGTACCGAGTTATAATTGTTGCTTTATAAAAATAACAAAACGTTAATTTCAATACAGAAATTCCACACTGGTTAGATGAAATTGAATTCCAGCTTTGATTAAATTTGTCCAAAGCTTTTTATTTGTCGGTATCGGGACTGTATCAGAATTGATTGGTATCGTTTTGCATTTTTGCATCGATGAATATAATATTTAATTTCGTAGTATTTAGAACGAAAAGTGCCTCGGGCTTTGAATAAAATATTTGTTATATCGGAAAGGTTTACATTTTCGTAAATAACTGTAACAACTAGACGACACACAGCTCCGAACTGTCTGTAGTCTGTCTGCAAAATAAAACGTGAGGTGTTCGATTCCCAAGCTGGGCAAAAAATATTTGGATCTGTACTTTTTCTCGAGTCTAGGTTGTTTGTTTGTGTTGTAGATGTCCTTTCGCAAAATAAATCACTATTTGCTATAAGGTCTTCCATTGTGTTACCTTAGTTTAATGATTGATCTTTACGAAATTTCCATGTATGGTGAGCAAAAGTATTATCTATCTATCTATCCTTTTTGGAAATATATAGATTTTAAAATGCTAGGAATCGGTGCTCAAATGGGGGTTCCAAATATACTCATTATACAGAAAGCTTAATGGTCTAGATGATACATACGTATGTTGCACAATGTACATACGTTGCGAAACGGAGATACTCGTTCGAATCATAACGGGGTTTAAATGTGCAACATTACATTTTTTTCGTTTCACCGTTTTGAGATCTTAAGGAAACCAACACGTCTTAGAATCAAAAATTCGAAAGCTTGTGTCAAGAGCACGAAAGGAGACTCTTTGATGCGCAAATTAATCCTTTCAGTTCAAGAGATCCAGTGAAATATTAGTAGTTAGTAGTAATATCATTACAGTATCACATAAAATACTTCTTTTTTGCATTTAAATAATAATAATAATATTGGTAGACAATTCACACAGCGCCTTTTAGCCCCAAACTAAGCATAGCTTGTAAGTACTATGGGAAACAGACAACTGATAGAATTCAATCAAGTTCAATTAGATCAAGTTTTGGAGGATTTTTACTGAATCTACGTCCACCGAAATCTAATTATAACAAATTTACCAATATCTTGTAATATTTAAAAACGAGTTTTCCCCTATGTTAACATAAAAGTTCCTTCTCCCAGTGATACTATAACTTAAACTTAAACAGACGCACCGTGCAGTCCCGTGGGTCAGAAGCATCGCGTTCCGTCCGCGACGTATAGACGTGTAGACTTGTTGCAACACGGTCTCGGAGGCGCCGCGCCGCGCCGTAGTATGACTTGAATAACTACGACTCAGAAACATGAACAGATGCCTTTCTACCTAGAAAATGTTTGGGCAGAAACATAACCAGATAGTTAATGTCTTGTACTTCTCGTATAGTGTATGTTTGTTACGGTTTACGTAATTAACAAAAAATATAAATTGAAACCGACACTGTATGGTCCTGAAAGAGTAAAAACCATTTTATTAAAACTTTCCTCTGTTTATTCTAGCCACAAGATATATAGGTCGGGTACCCAGTGTGATTTAAGATTATTAAGTTAAAATGAGAGAGGAGACTCACTAAAGTATAATTCAAAGTCGCATACGAAATGTTAAAAGTCATAAAATTTTTCCTAAAACCACTCAATGAGAAGTTATAAATATTTAATTCGCAAATAACGATTAATAATAACGATATCCTGTGCGCTTATAAACAGAGGCACACGTTGAATGTAACGTTTGTTTAAACAAGCGGCGAAGTGCATCAATATTGAGTTAACATCGGTTTTATGAACCTTGGCGTTTCAATAGCTGTCATTGATTACCATGTGGATGATCTATTAAATCTGATTTAGATAATATGATATTCGCGAATGCAGACAAGAATTAGCCACTCATACAGTATATTTCTGCAGCTAAGCAGTATCGCAGTCGCGTTCACCAGAGCTCATTGGTAGTATCCCTTCTACGACGTAGGTCGTGGGTTCGGTTCCCCTCCCAGGACAAACATTTATGTAATGAACATAGTTGTTTGTTCTGTGCCTGGATGTTAATAAGTATTTTATATATGTATTTACAAAAAATGAGTACGCTTAAATATTCCATCATTTATCTATTTCCCGTCTCCCGCCAAACAGTACCAAAGCTACTTGCTAAGTACTAATATTAGCTTATTCACTTACGTAATTTCACAGAACAACCTCAATTCTTATGCGCATTTCTTATGTGATCTAGAGCTGGAAAATCACAAGCGCTATCTCAACTACAACCCACAGTAAAAGAAATTTCCTTAGAAAATTTGTGTCTGATTATTATTCATAATAATCGTTGTGATTACCACTCGTCACTCGTGGTCGTTAGCTCATTTCGATAGACAGTCATATCTCGCATCTCAAGATCTCCGTTTTGCTTCCACAAATCTCGGCTCGCTTCATGTACTTGCCTCTTCACTAGTAGTCCTAGTCTATGTAGTCTGCAAAGTTGTACCGCATATTTGCACGACTCTTTTAGCATCTTCTAAAGTTTTCCCACAAAACAGACAAAGGAAAACTGAGCTAAGTTTTCTTGCACTTTTAAATTTTAAGGGTCTAAGTGAGATATGTTATGTAGAAGTGATACTTTCTACGGACAAGTTAAAACGATAAAATTTACTACAGAACCAGCGTGCAGTATGCAGTATAACTGCTTTCGCATAAACAGTAGAAAAAAAATTACTTCCATCGAAATATTATCAAAAATAGACCCTCTGTTAGCTCAAATGTGATAAGTAATCGGAGTGATATTTTTATACCATGTTAGAAGTTCTCAGGTAAAACTAGATTAAAGGATTTCACATTTTTGTTCATAGTCGTAGATAAGCCAATCCTTATGAAACAAAAGCTAATATGCAATAGCGACGATATATTTAATTATTGAGACAATATGTAAAGATTTTACACAAAATTTGCATCAACGTTTCTGCTGATATATTCATCATACGCAAGTGAAGATCTGGAATAACACATGGTCATATTGTTATCCTGGCACCTTGCGGTTTACTCCGAAATGGTATCGTGTTCCACGGCTGTATGGTGCGCCTGCATTTCCGTTGCACGATATATATTCAAATTTATTATTAAAATTTTATATCCTTTGAAAAAGTAAAGTAAAACCATAACTCCCTAATGGATTTTATGGTGAGCACTTCGACGACATTTGAACATATTTAAATAAATATATTTTGGGAACATTGCCCAGAATTGTGAGAAATATTTTTTTACGTGCAGCCGAAATGTGTCAAAATATAAGCTCCCATTTCGACTGAAACTTCAAATTACTTTATTTGATTTGTAATTGTCTCATATACCACTTTGCGTTCATTGAATCGTATCTTTACGAGTTTGTGCAAATGTATGGCAGCATTACGTATACATTTTTATTTCCAAAACAAAATCAACACGTATTTAAGATCAAACGAAAGCGTTTATAGTTAAATTGATGTGTTTCTATATTTGTTTGCCGTGATTAATTGCTAATTGATTTAGTGATCCGAACATCGTTGAGTTCTCGGCTTCTTTTTTATGCTGGATTACGTAAAATGAATTTCACATGAATCTTACTAAGGTTTTGGCTCGTGAGCCTAGTCGATCACCCGTTTTCACGCCCTTCATTGCGAATAAGGATTCTGTAGGAAGGTGTTATGGGAGAATTATAAAAGAAAATTGCATACTACATTGAAAATTCTTCTGTAAATACACCTATTTACTTATTTCTTTCTATCTACATACTGAACTCAAATAAAGTTTAAAAAAAGTTGAAGAGAGAGTTGTAGATGAACAAAAATCTTATTTACCTAATTTAGGTGTAATTTATACATACAGCATCTGTTTGTCCCTACGTGAAAATAAAACGCGCGTTGCAAAATTTGGCTCAAAAATATGTAAGTACCTACCTAGCTAAATGTTGTTGGAATAAATCTATACTGCCTTTTTTATGGGATTAAGTTGCGGAACGAGCAAATGGCTCATCTAGTGTTAAGCGGTCTGTCCATAATAATCAATACTATTTGGGTCCTCCCCCATTTAAGTAGAATAAGACCCATGATGCACCGTATGCTCCTGGAACTCTGAGACGTGAATGACTCAAGTGCCTTTAATTATGATATTAGCACAATCTTAATCAACACGCAGAACAGAGGCACTTCAGTCTATTATATAAAAACCTAAGTCCTGACTGACTGACTTATTGACTGACATGTAATTGAACAAATTTCGAGGATGGTGACAGGACAACAGAAGACTGACCACGCTTTACTCGATCCTCGCGCACGAAATCTAAGACCGTTGAACTTGAAAGTAGTAACAGAAGGAATTTAATTTTCCTTGTATCACCAATTTCAAGAGCAAGTCGCAATAAACATTTCTACAAATGATGTATGCGAGTACGTCTGATTTCAGAATTATACTGTGAAGTTACATTATTACGTAGGTAATGAGCTGAGCACATCACAAATGCCGTTGTCAGGTTGAGAACATACGACCAAATGTCATTTTTTTTTTTTTTTTTTTAATTTTATTGTGCTGGTTACGTTCATACAAACTATCATTTATTCTGCGGTCTTCACACTAGGCAAAGCCTGTATCGTGAAGACCTCACTTTTGGATTTACTGTACCTAGGAATATTTAACGATTGCCACGGTCAACATAAAATTTAAATTTAAAAAGAAGGGAAATGCTATCCAACTACATATATATATATATTATACAAAACAAAGGAAAAAAACATATAAGATAACAGAATATTTTCATACATTAACTAGATTTGCATTTTACATGTTGAGTACAATCACTACCACCAAATATCACAAATACATCAAATATCAGTTATGAAACAAAACGCATAATATCTTCTGTAGCATCGTAGGAAAGTGTTGATAACCATTTATTAACTATGCGTTTTGCTTCAAAAATAGGTTTGTTTCTAATATCACATTGCCTAATAACATTATTGTATACATGTGCCTTTATAAAATCACCGAACCGTTGCGCGAAAGAACTTTTACAAGATGGAATGGGTATTTTATAGTTTCGTCTTCTAATTAAAGATTTATAATCAGCTGAAGCTAATAAGCGTTTATGGCAATTAATAACAGTTTTAGACATAAAAAGTTGCCGAACATTGAGTACTCCACTTTCTCTGAACAAATCTGTTGTAGGGTATCTGTAGGGTTTTCTCAGCATAACTTTAAGAACAGAGCGCTGTGCCCTTTCAACTTGCAGCAAATGTGACTTTCCAGCACTACCCCAGCAAGTGACGCAGTAAAGGATAAGCGACTGACACAGCGCAAAGTAGACAGATCTAATTAGTTCCACACAAGCAACGTCTCTGAGGTTTCGCATTATATGAATGATTTTTCTGATTCTCGCCGAGAGTGATTCTAAATGAGGTTTAAATGTTAATTTATCATCAAGTTGAACACCTAAGTATTTCATGACCTTGGTTTGGATTAAAGTATCACAGTTACACGAATTTTTGTCACAACAAGCACAGTGAATTTTTATTACCATATCCGACGGGGGCGCAGATGCTGACGTTTTATGGAAACATACATACGTCGTTTTCTTTGTATTTAAAGTTAGAAGATTTTGTTTCAGCCAGGTATTTAAAAGAGTCATTCCGTTTTCTGCTTTATGTGCAACACTGTCCCATGAAGATCCGTCGAATATCACAGCAGTGTCGTCTGCATAACAAACAATGTCAGCATTATCAATGGGCAATTGGTTTACAGTTCGGTGTTTCGTGCATAAAGGTCAGTTTATACTGGCGAATAGAAATGACATCCCAATATTATAATGAATACAAAACAACGACTGGCCTCACAGTTCAATAGGTAGGTAACTCTAGGTAGTCTTCCGGACGGTAGGTGGTAGGTTCGATTCACGAACGTAGGACGAACATTAGTGTGACGAACATAGATATTTGTTCTGCGCGTGGGTATATATACATTTATATACCTGTATATACCTGTTTATGTACTTATGTATTTACAATAAATATGTGGAAGTATTCTATCAGCTACCCACTTCCCATAGTACAAACTGTGCTATGTTTGGGGCTACACAGACGTGATGTGAAATGTTTACTTTAATGTAACTGATTTTTAGCATAAAATTGTCATTAGTAAACACACCTTGAGAGTGAGTGAATACGACTTATTCAAAGTGGGTCGAAGTTCTCAGTAAAGTTGAATGTAAACCTCTGTTCCGTGTCACAATTCAATGGAGCCGTGCCTCATTCGAAGTCCATCAATCATTGCAATGTCGTGGTGTAGTTTAGACGTCACGTACTAAGTTTTGCCTCGCCTTAGTTGGCGATTTGTAAGATATTGTTTTACTCACCTAATGAGCTGCTGACTATGGTTTTACCTACTTTCGTTTTATTTAAAACTCTTTAAGAAAACTAACAGCTAGTACGAAAATTTACAAATATAAGTATAGAAGGCCAAATAAAAGTTTCCACGAATAGAGTATTTATATTAGACTTGATGGATTTAATTCGAACGTATAGAAAAGTAATCGAATATTTCAGACAGAACATGATTTGGTACTGAGGCGGGCTTCATCCTGAACGTAGATCACCTTCAAATATTATGTCGCTATTTTCTGAAAGATCTTATCTGTGGACTGAGTGGGCTAAACATCTCAGTTTCCTTTTATTTATTACATTTCCTAGCCGCCGCGGCCATAACTGACTAGTAGGATCACGCCAACCAATATAAATCTGATAGTTCGTTTGTTTGTATGATTGCTACTCCTGTACACCAAATACTAATGCTAGTTATATAAGTTACACTTACCTATACAGCTTCTTCAACACTTCAGTACTAAATAATCATCGATGACATGTGCCAATGATCAAAATGTCATCCAGTTCAATAGTTTGGCATAAAATAACTAATACAACGATCAAACAAACATATTTTGCATATATAATATTAGAGGACACTGGGGAGGAGGATATTGGGGCATGCCCCAGAATCTATCTATAACCTATAGATGAGGACAATAAAGGGCAGGTAAATAATTGTTCCAAGGCACGAACACCACAACTTGGAAACTCGCTCACTTGTTCAAAATGGGTTTCCTCTGTTTTGTCCCAAGTCAATCGTGTTGCCTCATTGAAAAGCGTTCAATCGCCCCATCTCCTCGCTTATCTCCGAACTCACATTTCAAAGTATTAACGTTCCCCAAGTTGGCAATTAATAATACTTTGTTCAGTGACTTCTGGTTTTGCCTGTTCACCGCCTTTTAAAGCAGTCACACAGAATACTAATTATTTGATGGATCTTGGTTTTTGAATAGAATGAGGCACCAACGGTATGAGTAGACTTGATCCAGGGAATTATTGCCTGTGCCAATATATGCACCGAGCAGTAATGCATTCAGTTTTTTTTATGTGATTGTTACGGATTGAGCCGATGGCCCACCTGATGTTATGTGGTAACCTTTGCCCATAACAACAAATGCGACTTGGTGAGGACCACTACTAGGTAAGACAAGGCCCAAGTCGCTTCGTATGCGTAACTCTGAGACGTGTAAGTGGAATATCTCATGTGTTCATGTAATTTCACCGGCAACCACACCTTTCAAATGGGAACACAGTAACGCGAATGCTTTCCTGCTTGGCGGCAGAAATGGGCATGGTGACAGTTCTTCCCCCGATGAACTTGGCGTTTAACTTGAATTAGAATATAATATATTATATATTATATTATATATTATATAATATATTATATAATAATTTTATACTATGCCTCGTGGGAAATTTACATAGTCTGGGACAAATAAAAATAAATAAGTTCAGATTTGTATGAAACTAGTGAATTTTAAGGTGCGCGTAGATTCACGTTAGCAGTCAGGCGTGTTTTATTTGCAAATATCGATCGTATCGAGTTTCATATGCATCTGAAGCTCAATATTGTTATTTAATAGCCCTTGTGTTTCCAAATTGAGATCAGTTATTTTTAAAGAATGAGAATATCTTATATAGGATGGGGAGTGTCGATTCTGTTTTCATTAAATATAACTAAAATGTTCTAAAAACTTCAAGCCTTTCTCTCAAAATTCTGTATTGAGCATTACTTAAAAACATTTTTTATATTTTCTCACATGAAGTAAACGTTGCTATCTAAATAACTTTTACCTATCAATCTTCAGAATCGCTTTTTTTATTTCTAGTTAGTCAATAAAATGCTGCTAAAATGCTAAAACCAAATAAAGACTTTAGTTTCCCAACTTCGCGTAATAAGAAAGGCAGTCATTTTAAATTCTAATTGGAATATGTAATCATACTTAAACTGACACCCAACGATATCGCTCTTAACCATTAAATTAGACCTTGAAATTACATGCGTTAATTTCGCATGTGTAGTTGTGTACCCAGCCTTAATCAGAAGGTTTGTGCAAACGCGCGACCGCATCGAGGTGCGAAATGATAGTTTCCTTAACACAATCGTACGCTTTTGACAGTGAAAATAATGAAAATTTGTGGGTTAAGGGTTACAACTGTACCCGCGGCGGCACCCAGCACCCGGCTGCTTTACACTGGAAATATTTGCAAAGCTTAATTGCTTTGTTTTAATTAGTTCATGCAATTGGTTTAGTGAAGGTCATTGCGGCGGGCAGGCACTAAGTTTCCGATAAAAAAATAGTGACAATGGATCAAAGAGCCGTATCGTCACCCGATAGACGTTATAAAATTGGCATCATAAAGGCTGACGTACAATAGAGGTAGCTTGAGATTGAGGTAGTTTGAGATTGTATTATTGAATATTTTTTACTTATTCACACCAAAAGTAATAAATAGATTAATATCGTTGGACATTTCGTACGGCGCCATCTAGCCCCAAGTATTAGTTATATGCAAAGAGCTTGGTGAGGACAGTCATTCGATTGTAAATCATGTGTTTTAAGAGCAGTAGAACTCTCGCCATGTTCGTTCGGGGAAGTACTGCCACCATGCCCATTTCTGCCGCCAAGCTGTAACGCATTTGGGTTACTGTGTTCCGGTTTGAAAGGTGTGGTTTCCGGTGAAATTACAGGCACATGAGACATTCCACCTACACGTCTCAGGATTACGGGTGCATACGATGCGACTTGGGTCTTGTCGTACCTAGTAGGGGAGGATCCAAGTCGCATCGGTTGTTATGGGCCGAGGTTACCACTTAACACCAGGTGGGCCGTCGGCTCGTCCCGTAACTGTATGAAATAAAAAAAAAATGGTGCAGATGTGTCGCACAAATTGGTAATGTTACATTTATGATATTGCCACGTAAAATTCGATGTTTCATTACGCTGTTTATGTGTTCAATAAGCAAATGGGTCAGAAGTCTCGGTGTAATGTGAAAGGCAAAAATAATGGAAAAACGTGTCGACCACCGTCCCCCTGGCTATACCACTGGTGACTAAAGAATGCTGTAATGCTTGATTGGGAGAAACCGAGGGCTTCCGAAATACCGTTTTTAATTAGTTATGTTGTCAAAGTTTCTAATCTCGATAACATTTTAATTAATGAGAGTTGCTTGAATCCTTGTGGGAACATTAATATTTACAGCTATTAGTTTGCACGTGTGCACTAAGCTCAACAAAGTCAACATTTGCGCAGCTAAAATGGCTTTTGTGTTATCATTAATACTTTATAGTTGATTGTGTCATTAAAAGTTTTGGAATCATAAAGCTAATTTTGGCATTGTCACTGACGACGCCGCGGGTTGACAGGCAATGTAACTTTTATGATTAGTTTTGTTTCGAAAATTTTATTGTATGATTCTTTTAGAACGCAAAAACGAATGCTTTTCAAGAGTTTTAACGAAATATCGGTTAAAACCGGTAATTGAGGGTGCAATTACCTGACAGTAATTATTTTAAAGAATCATAATAATACATGCAATATGCATTCAACATCAGAATCCTGGCTATAGATAAAGTTCAAACTTAGAAACTCAATTCATAACGAACACTGTGTTCTAAATGATACCTAAAAATCTGTTTAACGTCTAGTGCGGTCACCCGTGATAGTTAATAAACTATTCACTCTGGTTATTCGAGAGCGGGTATTACTTCTCTGCTAGCTAGTAATTTTCTCTGAAAATTAACGCAATTTTGCTTACAAAATCTTTCCGTTTACGAACTCACATTCAAGTTCTAAACTTCAAAAGCAAGACACTTGTTATTGTAGCGGCTCCAGCTCAAACTAACGGCAGAGTACAAACAATACAGTAAGACATATCCGCAGAACATTTACTTACCAATAAGAAGAAACTACATAAAGGTATTTTACATGCAAACAGATTCACGATTTTTCTCCGATGGGTAGACAAAGACTCACCACTTTTTAACCTTTTAAGTTACATAATCTTGGAAAGTAAACTTAACAAATGGTGAGCTCATCGCTCCATTTCCACAAATATCACACTTAATTGAATTCCGGTATTTTTTCATATTGATCGTAGCCCCATCTATCTCCACTTTAAAAATAGGTAGCACCTATGGGAATCAGATATATGATAGAATACTTAAATTATTTTCCATAAATACATACAATTAATGCATATTAAACACCCAGACACTCGACGAAGATTTATATTCGTCACACAAAAGTTACATTTAGTACATTTAGTTAGTACATACAAGTGTACGAAATATGCTCAAACTTTCCCCCACTTGGCCAACTCATGTTCAAATTGTTTGCCAGTCATCATCATACATTGGCAACATAGAGATTTTTTCATGTTGTGTGACTCGTGAAATTCATGAGATCCACCGATCTAGTGACGTTACGAGTATTAGTTACGCTACTGTATTTTGTGTACTATGTTTTAGTCTCTTTACTGAACAAAACTGGCTCCAGACGCACGTTTCCTGTGCCCCAGTATTCTCCTGGATGTGCTAAATGCTAAAGCTTTGAGCACTGTTAGAAAACTCCATACGAACGATATTCTCGTTTTTATTAAAATGCATGGTGCCTTTACTAATTTTTTATCAAAGTCAAAGTATATTTATTGCAGAATTACGTTTATAAAAATAAACAGTTTTGGTATTAATGTATTTCTATAACTGTAGGTAGTGCAATATTTGTAAAACATTTGCTTAACAATAGAAGCAAATAAATTTACATCAAAAATAAAAAGTGGAATAAAGAGTTTGATTGTTGCGTTAAGATCTGATATCAAATCTACACATAAATTGACGCCTGTTTAAACCCTATTTGACCCTCAACGGGAAGGAACGGACCCCTCTAAATGAAAGAGAGATCATTTGATCAAATGAGAGATCATTTGATTCGGTTAAGAATGTAAAAGCTATTGACATTGAGGTTTTGTATTGCTGTGTTTTAATCTCTTCAAAGACGAGCGATAGTTAACCGACTTCAAAAAATAAGAAGACATTAAGTTCCGATTCGAAAAATTCTTTATTTATGTGATAGGATGTACTTTTCGATTGGTCCCATAGAAATTTCATCAAAGTCGATTGTGTAATTTGATTTTCTAAATTAATATAGCTGAAAAAATATGTCATCCAAATAAGAGATAACAAGGAATTATTGTCGTTCATTGTCGATGAAGTCGCTTTTTTCCGAATATTACAATAATTATTATGATTTTGTTCACCATGTGTATTGGAAATAAGCTGTTCGATACAGCTTTATGTTGTTTTCGGGGGGCGGTGCCCATGTTTACTTTAACAGCGCCTTTTTCGTTGTTTTTTTTTTGTATTTGCAACGGAATCCAAGCTGGAAACTTGAGAAACAGCTGTCCCGCTTGCTCTTACTCTTATGCGACTGTGTAGCCGATGGCAGTTCCACGCGAAGCCTTCCAGTAAGGCTATTAGGCTACCGCAACAAGCCGTTAATTGCTAGGTGGCAGATTTCCAATTGTTGTGGTCTAGATGTTTGTGTCCACGCAATGTATTTAAAACTTGTTCGGCACATGTGTGTATCCAGTTCGTTGAAATGTAATGGAAGTCCAATGCCTATGAGACAGAGCTCACTTAATGTTGCGCTCAAAGCGTGTATCCAGCAGATGTTGACCCGTGGAACATCACAATTTCAAAACGACGGATGCTATCTAATATCGTGTTGTTATTCGCTTCTGCGTTTTGTATGTCGAGATTGGCAGAGTTAATCTGCCATTGTTTCCAAACTGTACTTTCTTCAATAATAAGCGATAGTTGAGTCGATAAAATTATTTAGTTAATTGGGTGATGCTTCCGAATATATTTCATGGTTTTTCTAAAATTCGAAATTAAATTATTTTTGAAGATTTTTATTTTTTATAATATTAGCAACAGCATCAGCAATAATTTAGAAGAATAATATACCAAAAAATATTTTTATGGCAAGCCAAGTATTTCAATTAAATTACAATTTACATAGTACCTTGAGGACTCGGGAGTACTCGTAACATTTTTATGAAAGTGGAGGGCACTTAATACCGAATAACGTTGAATAACGGCGTATAACTGTGACGCTTGGCGATGTCAATATACAACTTTTACTGCCAGATGCTGTTAGTATATTAATGTTTAGTTATTAAGTTGAAATTCCTAGCCAAATACAATGGTTTGTATCCTAACCAATTTCCTCAATTTAGTTTGGCTCAGGTATTAACTACTGCTGGTGGTACTGAGTAGTAATAAATAAATTATCTTATAAATATAAAACTTTGCAGATCAATGTCAAAATCAATGTCAAATTTTGAGTTGTAAATAATACAAGTAATAACACAGTCATCGTCGAAACTTATTACCACACATTATTCTCCAAAAGTATCAGGTACCTACTATTTGACTGGCTACACAGCTGGTAGTAACCCTGCCTACTGGGCTGTAGGTCATGGCTTCGATTCCCACCCAGGACAGGTGACGAACATGATGTTTGTTCTGTGTGTTAATATCGTGTTAGTATCTCGATTATTATATCACAGAATATTTCTAGTCTGCGCTTTCACATTTAATTTCCTGACTGACAGTGACACATAAGCCACATTTTGTCATTTACATTATAGGTTTGAAATGTCAAAAATGGTTGTCACGATTCACGTATACGAAAAGTGACAGCAGAATCCCATCACCTAACACTTTGGCAGTTTTCCATTATTTCAATTTTATTTTCTCTCAGTACAGTTGAAATTTGATTGATAGATTTCTGGCACAAGGTTCTGTATTACTTTTGCAGCGTTTCCAATCCTATCGTAATTGTATTAGGTAGAATATTGCCTGACATGTAATGAGTCGATGTTATGGTATTTTTCAAGATGTATATTGGCGTTTGCGAGTCATATTTTGCCTCTTTCCGATATTGATTATGTAACCAGAAGTCATAGCAGGCAGACATGATTGACCTTACAGCTCAGTTGGTATTTACTCTGCCCTCTGCGCTGTAGGTCGTGGGTTCGATTCCACTAAGGACCAACGTTTGCGTGACGAAGATATATGTTTATTCTGTGTGTGTTTGTATGTGTATGTATTCATGTATTCACACATCTTCGTCACATAAATGTTTTTTGGGTGGGAATTGAACCCACGACCTACAGCGCAGAAGGCAGGGTTACTACCAACTTACCTGTGAGGCCAGTCAAACAAAAAAGTACTTTACTATAGTTCGATTTATAAACTTCGAGTTTACAAAACTGATCAGGGATCTGCTGCATAATAGTAGCTAATATTAACTGATATATCAGTGTGTATTAGCTCAATAGTTTTCTACCAATATATTTAGTCCCAGCTATGGCTGTAGCATTCAAAATATCAATCTTAATTCTGTGCACGTGTTTTGCAATCCTCTGTAAAGTTATGAGTTCTTTATACGATAAGTACACAAACTTACAGGAAATTAATTAATTAAAAGACTTCTAAGTTTCGATGAATCTTGAAGTATTAAACGCAAAAATCACTCGGCAATCGGACTGTTTAGTCCGAGTAGAGACTTCAGTGAGACAATTTTTAATTAAAAATGAATTGTCGTTTACATTCGAATTAAACGATTGAATATTAAATAAATAAATATTTTTTTTACTATGGTGGACATTTTACACAGCGCCATCTAGCCCCGAATTAAGCATAGCTTGTACTGTGGGGAGCAGACGACTGATAGAATACGTATAAACTTTATTTATAAATACATATACATCCAGACACAACTCAAATACTGTGTTCGTCACACAAGTAGGTTGTTGATACGATTCTCACCCAAAACAAACAATTGTATGAAAAACATTGATGTTTATATGTGTCTGGGTGTTATTATGTACGTACGTATGTATTTTTACAAAAGTATATAAATATTCTATTAGTTTTCTGGTTGCCATAGAGCAAGCTCTCCGAAGTCTGGGATTAGATGTCGGTGTGTGATATGTCTGTAGTATATAGTCTGTGGTTGTCAAATGTCACTGTCAGGGTGGCGGAACGTGGCGGGTGTGTCCCGCGTGGAGCTGTCTGGAGCGGGTCTGAAATACAAACTATTACATATCTACAGCTGGAGTTTCTTCTGCTTATTCCCTGGAATCCCAATACATCACAGTGGCGACGAGTGTAAACAATCAAGAACAACATGTCGATCGGAAAAGTATCTGAGTTTGATGTCAGAGGCGGCACATGGTCGTCATACGTGGATCGCTTGAACATGTATTTTAAAGTGAACAAAATCGCGGAGGAAATGCAACTTCCAATCCTTATTGCCAGTATGGGAGACGAGGCTTATGAACTGTTGGAAAATCTAGTGAGCCCCACAAAGCCGGCAGATCTAACGCTCGCTAAGGTCGTGGAGGTTATGCAAAATCATTTGCAGCCGGCCCCTTCTGTACTAGCGGAGAGGTTTCGGTTCCGGCAGAGAAGGCAAAAAGCTGACGAAAACATAGGCGACTATGTTGCCGAGCTGAAGAAGATGTCACGACATTGCAAATTCGGTGAAGGATTGAACCAAAATCTAAGGGATCAGTTTGTGTGCGGGTTGCGCAGCGATCTAATTAGGCAACGACTATTCGCCGAAGATGAATCGAGTTTAGATTTTGCGAAGGCAGTGAAGCTAGCTCAATCTCTGGAGACGGCGGAACGGGACGCTGCGGCAGTAGAGGTACGGAGCGTATCGGAGGTCGCGGAGGGCGTCAAGTTGCATGCAATGCAGGCGGGTGGAGGGCGTGCGGGCCGGGGCCGCAGCACCCGCGGTGTCACCGGGAGGGGCGGCTCCCGTGGCGCCGTGCAGAAGCGCGAGCATTCGGGCTCAGCGCAGCGTTGGACCACTTCGGCACTTAGCAACTGTAAGAGTTGCGGTGCGACAAATCACAAGCAGGAGGATTGCAGATTCCGGGACTACATCTGCAGTCAGTGCAAGAAGATAGGTCACCTCCGGAGAGTATGTGTGGTGGGACCTTCCCCCTCAGACAACAGAGGGTTCCACTATGGCCAAGCGGAGGCGGGCTATGAGTCTGCGGAGAATGAAGAGCAGGAGGACCTTGATCTGCATCAGGTGTGCTTGAGAGACTATAAGCCGGTGAGTTTACCCATGACTATTGATGGCGTAGTGATCACTATGGAGATAGATACAGGAACACCAATATCATGTATTAGTAAAGTAACTTATGACAAATATTTTGTAAGTAAGGAAATAGTACCACATAATTTGTGTTTAAAATTTTATGATGGGTCAAAAATAAAACCTTTAGGTTTTATCATGGTATCTGTGGAATGTAAGGGCAAAACAAAGGAGCTGGAACTATTTGTCATTGAAGGAGGGACCACATCCTTATTGGGCCGACAATGGTTAACAGAACTGGAAATAGTCATTCCATCAATAAGGTGTTACAATATAAATAAAATAAATGACTGTGCTAGTCAAAGTATGCAAATAAATAGTGAAATATGTTTGTTATTGGACAGGTATAAGCAGCTATTCGATGGGACTCTGGGAAGGTTCACAGGGGGCAGGGCTACGCTGCGGGTGCGTGAGAGCGCGGCGCCGGTATTCCATCGTGCGCGGCCGCTTCCATTCGCGCTGCGCGAGCGAGTTGACGCCGAGCTGGATGCAATGCTGGGCGCCGGCGTTATTGAGCCCGTGGAGTGCTCGGACTGGGCCTCACCACTAGTTCCGGTGAATAAGTCAGACGGTACGCTCAGGATCTGTGTAGATTACAAGGCAACTCTGAACCCCGCTTTACTGGTTGACAGGTTCCCTCTTCCTAGGATTGATGATGTAATGGTAGCACTAAATGGAGCAAATTTTTTTAGTAAAATTGATTTATCTCAATCTTATAACCAGATTGAATTGGATGAATCTAAAAAGTATACAGTAATTAATTGTCATAGAGGCCTGTATCAGTATAATCGCTTAGTTTATGGGTTATCCTCTAGCCCAGGTATATTCCAAAGAATAATGACAACTCTCCTTAAAGGTATACCTAATGTTGCTGTTTTCATCGACGATGTAATCATAGGAGGCCAATCAAAAAAAGAACATTTAGAAGCTTTGCAAATGGTTTTCAAGCGATTGTTGGAAAGCGGGCTCAGACTAAAAAAATCCAAATGCGTTTTTTTAGTAGAAGAAGTGTCCTATTTGGGTTATATTTTGTCTAGGGAGGGCATAAGGGCGGATCCCTTGAAAATTGAGGCAGTAGTCAAATTACCTAGACCACAGAACGTTCCCGAATTGCGGTCCTTTTTAGGTATGGCAAATTTCTTTGCTAAGTTTGTAAACAACTATAGTCAAAAATTGGTTCCACTGTATAATCTTCTGAGAAAGGATGTGGATTGGAATTGGACTAAAGAGTGTGAGGAAGTCTTTACGGGGATTAAAAATTATTTAGTCGGTTCACACATATTAGCGCACTATGATCCAAATAAGCCGCTGATTGTCACGTGCGACGCAAGCGCTGCTGGCATAGGTGGCGTCCTGTCACAGCCAAGCAAGGATGGCGCGGAGCGGCCGGTAGCATTCGTGTCCCGCACGCTTACCAGCGCGGAGAAAAATTACTCTCAGATCCACAGAGAAGCATTAGCTATAGTTTTTTGCATGAAAAAGTTTCACCAGTATATTTACGGTAGGCGGTTTACTTTAAGGACTGATCACAAACCATTAGTGTCTATTTTCGGCCCAAATACTGGCATTCCGACCATGACGGCTAGCAGGATGCAAAGATGGGCGATCATTTTATCAGCTTATACATATGATATTCAGTACGTGCGAACACACAATAATAGTGCAGATGGACTATCCAGATTACCTGTGTCAACTGTACAGCCAGTTACAGAGGTAATCCCAGAACAAACTCATTTGCATCACGCTCAAGACGCATTATTGTTAGATTATAATGAGATAAAGGGTTGCACTGCTCGAGACCAAATTTTAAGTAGGGTATTAAGATTTGTTCGAGAAGGGTGGCCTATTGAATGTGAAATTACTGGTTTACAGCCATATTATAACAGGAGAACTGAACTTTATGAGGAGCTCGGTTGCATAATGTGGGGACACAGAATAGTTATTCCTGATAAGTGCCGAGAAAAAGTTCTAAACATCTTGCATGAACCCCATATGGGTATTGTTAAGTCTAAAGCGTTAGCGCGGAGTTATGTATGGTGGGCTGGCATCGACGAGGCCATAGAAGGCATGTGTCGTGGGTGTGCTACGTGCGCGGCGCACGCCGACGCGCCGCCGCGGCAGGCGCCGCGCCCGTGGCCGTGGCCTAGAAAGGCATGGTCCAGACTTCATCTAGATTTTTTGGGTCCTATATTTGGCAAGACCTACTTAGTGGTAATAGACGCTACATCAAAGTGGATGGAAATTTTTTACGTGCCTAGCACTGCAGCCACCAGTACTATTGACAGGTTGCGGGAGTTGTGGAGTAGGTGGGGCATACCAAAACAGATTGTTACAGACAACGGTCCTCCTTTTACGAGTACAGAATTTGCATCCTTCCTCAAGAGTGATGCAGTGGAACACATATTTTCTGCTCCATACCATCCTGCGTCGAACGGGGCCGCCGAAAATGCGGTAAAAACACTAAAAAGAGTAATTAAAAAAGCCAATTTCGAAAGGGTGGATGTAATGAAAGCGTTACATACATTTTTACTATACTATCGGAATACCGAACATGCGTCGACAGGTCAGAGCCCCGCTATGTTGATGTTAGGGAGGCAACTACGTACTAAGTTAGATGGGTTAAAGCCAGATTTAGAGTCGCGGATGAGCCAAGTGCAACGCCAGCAAGTAGAATACGCAGGGGGTGCGCACCGGGGGGTTGGACCGGGAGAAGATGTTTGGTACCGTCAGTTCCTAAAAGGGGAAAAGTGGTTGCCAGGTAGGGTGGATCATCAAGTAGGTCCCTCTAACTTCAAAGTGGTAGGGAAGCAGGGAGACCAAACACATCGTCACATTGACCAGTTAAAGCGGCGGACTAGAAGTTCCTTGGTGTACCCAGAGCCTCAGGGTGACAGGGCTCTTCAACCAGGGGCAGTTGAATTAGTTCATAATCCTACGACTACTAGTGGTGAGGACACGTCCGACTATTCAAGGGCCTCTGAGCGGGGGGACGATTCGTCCCCGCTCCGTCCAGCGAGTTCCCAACCCTGTGAGCCTTCTACAGAACTAACACGGGAATCGCGGCCCGTACGCCAATGTAGACTGACCAAGCCAAATTATAAAATGTAATATCGGTTAGTGGAAAGTTCCTAAGTGTTAAAAAGGTGTGGAAATTATAGAAATTTTATTGTTATAAAACTAAACTTTATTAAGGCTTTATTAGTACCTAAGGAAATGTATTCTATAAAATAAGTGTGGAGGAATGTAGTATATAGTCTGTGGTTGTCAAATGTCACTGTCAGGGTGGCGGAACGTGGCGGGTGTGTCCCGCGTGGAGCTGTCTGGAGCGGGTCTGAAATACAAACTATTACATATCTACAGCTGGAGTTTCTTCTGCTTATTCCCTGGAATCCCAATACATCACAATGTCTACCAATATATATTTATTTAATCTCATCCAATTTTGAGCCACTTTAAATCAGTCCCTATCGTAGCCATCTACTGCGTCCCGCCATCTCTGAAATTGGTTAATTCTGTAGCTTCTGCTAGTGCCGGTCTGAAATTGTTTCAGTTTGTACCAACTGATTCGACACTTAAAGTTTCTAGGTACTATAACATTTTTATTACTTTGTCTATTACTGACAGTATTAAATGGGATTGTATATTATTACAAGTCTTAAGTATGTTCACACGAATATTATCTCTCATTTTAAAGACACTTGAATGTTTTTCGCAATTTACCAAATGCAGTAAGTTCTGCTTAAAGTTGCATAACTTATTTGGAAGCAACAAGTGCGAGCTAAAGTAAGCTGCACAGTTTCAAGCTGTAATCACATTCATTTTACTCAGCTGCGATAAACGGCTTGGCGTGTGTTCATTCTAGCTTAGCGAGCTGTTTGACAACGTGCCAGCTTTTTATAAACATGGTTCGTGTAAACATATGAAATGTGAAACGATAAGTCGGCTTTCAAGATTCCGAGCTTTTGAACATTTTGATTATAGAAGCACTTCCATATACTTAAATGATATGGGACACAATTTAAACAAATGCTTATAAAATTATATCCCTGTACCCATTAGGAGTAGCTGGAAGAAAATTCTAATGAGCATTAAGTTCGCCTACATTTTTCTATCTGTACATATATTATCTACTAGGATTCTCTTTATTATTATGTGCCCATGGAGTTAAAACCAACGACAATACAGTCATTACGCTATCTGGACTTCTGGCGAAAAAGTACAAACGCAATTTAGTCCTAAACGCGATGTAGTCATATCGAGATTTAGTCATAAAGCAATCTAGTCATAACATCTAGTCAAGCTACACATGAAACCAAAACGCGAAACCAAACAGTTGAATTTCAAGGCTCTTTATTAACTGTCTGTGATTAACATTGTTAAAACTTCGAGTCGAGAGAATAAAATATTATAAGCGGAACGACAACGGATGCTGTAGGACTTGCCGGTATATCTGTGGCGCACTCGACTAGAACTGACAATATCTCGCAAACTAGGACAAGATGAACTTGCTGAGATTCTGAGAACTATTATCAGGAGCGCGAAAGCGTACAACTTGGTTATACAAATAATCTCAAAAGGAAACAGGAAGAGCGACGATGTTCGTAGCAAAGTGAAACATTGAAAATGTTTTATTACAAGTACATATCTCAAATGATCGTTGTCTCGGACCATTCGCGGCTGAGTATATAATGTAAGGGAAGTGAAAGGAAAAGGAAAAAAGGACCTATATAGAAATAAAAAACTGTGTTTAAAAATATGAATGCATTTGTATAACTCTAACTTTAAAAAAAAATATAGGAGGTCCTTTATTTTATATATGTAGTGATACATATAGGCACACAAGCTTCAGTTCTGTGTTTGTGAAGTTTTGGAGTAACTCTGCTTTCTGCGCTGTAGATTAATTGTAGGTTCGACTCCCATCCAGGACAAATATTTGTGAGAGAGATTGTGACGTGTTTGTTCTGTCAGGATATTTTCCAAAACAGTTACTTTTCTATCAGTAATCGAGATCACATGGTAAAAGCTATGCTTAGTTTGGGGCTAGATGGGACTGAGTGAAATGGCCATCAATATGTATATGTAGATAAATAGATAGATTTATTTTATTACAGAATATATATTTTTATAATCCCACAAATATATTAGAAAATATCTATATATCTAGATTACGTAGCAATAGAACCAACTGTATGTGCAGTGTATTGCAGGGATGTACTTTCAAGGTAGACATTTCTGATGCCAAATAAGAATACACTCTGTTTGCTGGATGTGAAATTACAGGCACATGAGAAATTCTCGTATCTCAGTGATGGACGCGGCACAGTTCGGCTTTGATCTTCAGAAGACATCAGACATTCCACATTCACGTGTTTAAGTTACGGGTGCAATACAGTGTAATTCGGCGTTCCCATACCTAAGTAGGGGGAGGACAACCAGACGTTTTGTTTTTGTAATGAGTAGGGAATACCGCTTGACGTCAGATGAGCCGTATTCCCGTTACGTCATTTATGTATAAAAAAGCTTCCATCGCACAATTTGTTTAATGTGTTAATGGCAGGTTCTGACGCCGAGAGAAAACATTTTAAATGTGACGGTCAGTACATAAAACTGATTGGCAGCGTGTTTGCGCTGACAAACAGCGCTCCGCACACAATGACAGCGAAGCGAGGACAAATAGTGGACGCTCTTTGTTCCCGTATGGATACGGAATCAATTCGATACTTATGATGGAACATTCTCATTTTGTCTTACCGTTTTGGGACACACAACTCTACAAAATCTTCTATGTTATTTGTATTTTTACTGCTCATGATATGCGGTGCTCACAGAATATAATTTTATGGTTCTTTCAGTATGTATTTCTAACTTATGTATATACTTGTTGTAAATACTTACATTTCAGAATAACACCCAAACACAGGACAAATATCTATTTGCCCCACAAATGTTCGTCCAGAGTGAAAATTGAACCCATGACCCACAGTACTTATAGAGTTTACTACTCAGCTATCAGGCCAGTCGACTATCCGCAAACAATGAAAAAAAAAACGAATTAACACAGTACGTTGAAGCCGGCAACCGACACCTTTTTAAACTAATTTAATTTAGTACTGGCTAATCCAACAGGCGTTGCGAGCAAAAGAAACGGAATGAATTCAATTAACTATTTCAATTAAAGTATTCTCTTGTTCTGATCCGGCTTTGTCGAGAAGTGTTCGCGAGTGTAGCGAGTTTAGCGGTTGTATTATTTAACGCAGCGATCAATTTTTCTGTGTTAAATAGTTAAGTTTTTTATGTTAAATAATAATGAATTTTGCCTCATATTGTCTATTATGTCAACTTCGTTTTTGTTGTATATATTTGTGTTTTAGTAAATAAGCGTTTAATAAATTTTAATTTATTTTCATGATCTTTGCTTATAAGTTAAGGAGGAAGGCGCGGACTCTGCTACACAGTTGAATCTAACATGTGCAGAATTCATCTTATTGTATCGTTTTGTATATAAGTATTTCGTTCCAAATACTGTGTTTGTATTTATTATTTTTGAATCAATTTATATATCGAGTATTTTAAATAATCCAAAACAAACTCTTCATGCTATTTAATTTTCCCGCTTCTCTCCACCGCAGCGCAAGCAATACGCACACTGCATACAAATAGGCTTCGTTGATTTTCAGGTAATATATTAAGCTGATCGTGCCACTCGTGGCGATGCCCGGGGAATATTTTGTAATTTACGGGCGTATTGACATGTGCCAGTTCTATCAAAATACGTGATAATGTGTCTGCCACTAATGTTTGTGGTTCCGTGCTCGATATAGGAATGAATAAGAAAAATGTTCTCTTAAATGATGATTAGGGAGAGCGTGCGTAGGACTCAGGCATAAGAAGTTACTTACTTACTTCAAAAAGTCGGTTCCTGTGAATTTTTTTTGGTTTTCCTAACTTTTAATATATTCTTTAAAAATCAGGGGTAAGGATGTTCTTTAGACCATGTTTGATGATACTTTGGTACCATAAGACACATTATATTATCTTAGAGTTCCTTTGTAAGCTAACGAACCGTAAAGATGATCTGACTCAATAATACTCATATTAATATATATATATATATGAGTATTAGTATTTGCATCTTTCGCATGCTTGAATATATTTCCTTCAACATTTCCCTCACATGAAAACGGTTATTACCCAAAGAATTTCACTTAAACATCTGTCATGTGCCCGACGGCATGGATTCATGCTTGCGGCTTATTAACAATTTCAAGCTTCATATATCTAGCTGGAATATGTCCAATTCTAAGCTACACGATGGCTGGACTCCGTCAATCTTTCATAGGCGACATTCTCATATTAACTTTGCATTAGACAGTTTTGTATACTGTCTAACGTAAAATGTGGATGTCCCTTCGAGATTGCGATGAAGTTGAACGTGATGAGCAGTGTTGTGAGTGGTTTGATATATATTTTCAACTGTGTAAGTATATTTTCTTAAGCGTTAACGCGAAAATATTACTATACTACCTGCGCCCGCGGTATTCCCCGCGGTGAATAAGTCAACCCACGGAAAAAATGCACTTTCCGCGATCAAAGTAGCCTATGTGATTGCATAAGCTATCTCGATACCAAATTTCACAAATCCATTCAGTCGTTTGAGCGTGAAAGACTAACAAACATCCATACATCCTCACAAACTTTCACGCTTATAATATTAGTATGATTAATAAAACTAAGGCCGCTCTTCCACATTTTGCAAAAATGGTTACTCCTTAGCAATTGATTTAAAGCCTCCGGTAAGTAAAATCGGGCCGTAAACCAAAAGCGATATATAAGCATATATAAGCGTAATTGTTGGAACATGATACTGTGTGGAAGTCCGCGGTATCAGCTTACTTCTATAGCTTTTTAATATGTAGATATAGGTATATTAGCATAACCAATTGCGGCATCGCTAAAGACGCTAAACTTCGACCACATCTCTCCAAATATACGACTAGTGAGAATCTTACGACCTTACGTACGAATGCGACATAAAAGTAGAATGCTATAAAATAGTAACTAATAAAAAATGAATACTCTTAGTACTCGAAAGGTACGAGAATTACCCGCCGGCCTGTGTAGGTAACATACCGAAAAATGGTTCGGACTTAACGAAGAGAAATCGCTTTCCATATCATAAATCAACTGTATTGAATTACTGACCGGAGGAGCCCTACCATCGGAATGTCGACACGCTATTGAATGGGACATGGCCGCGCGGGAAAACATTTTCTGAAGTGTCATTTTTTATACAAACCTTCATAATGTCCCGCCGATTTATCCCGGGAGATTGAATGGACGTGAATAACTCCTGACAGATGAGTCAACGTCACACATGATCGAAATGGTGTTCATAACATATATAGTTTCATAAGTTCTAAATTGAAAAACCTTTTAGTTTGAATGCTTATTGTCAACTTTTTGGAAACTTCTTTGAGAGCGGCGAAAGACCTCCCATCCTGGGTTCAAATCCATACGTGTGCCAATGAGACGCTTGAATAGTAATATGTGCTTATAACTTGGTGACAAAACCGGCATATCCTAGAACCAAGAGACGTGTGTTTACTCCACGAAAGTTTCCTTAAGTGATGGTCTGAGCTAATGGCTCATGTTATAGAAATAGGTATCCCCTGGCCACACGAGTAGAACTTTGATCCTTCCCTGGCAAACTAGATATGGAAATACCTCATCGCATTGCGCCCGTCTTTGTGACACTTGAAGATGGATACTCTCATGTTGCCGTAATTTCAACGACATTTGCAAACCGGAACAAAGCAGTGCGAGTAAATCTGCCGTCCTTTAACTAGAAAGCCGTTAAACCGTCAATTTTGATTTTTAATAGGAAGCGATACAGTTCAAAAGACTCTATCTTTCTGTCTAAGAAACGTTTGTAAATTATAATTAGTTTCGGAGATATAAACAAAATTGTTGGCCCTTAAGTGAAGGATTTAAAAGGAATTAAATAAAAAGAATTCACTGAACATATCTCAAAAACAACAATTTGGTCTTAACGGCCTTATAGTTAAAGGACAGCAGAAATAACCGTATGGCGGCAGAAATCTGTATGTAAAGTGCTCCCCCCGACGAAAACTGCACACACAATTGGTTCAGCTACTTTCGTACTTGCTTTTATTTATTTAATCAAGATAAAATCAATTATTGAAAAAATAAAAGGTTTTTCGAGTAACAATATTGCATCGGTTGATTTAGACAAACATTCAATTTATCAGAGCCGAGCACCGTTTGAATTGGAATTCTGTTTCAAAATGCGAGAACCATGAATTTCTACCGTTTGGCAACAGTCGAGGTGCAGTCCACATATTCAATTATACGATGGTTTTGGAGTATTTGTCTTAGTTCGGATAATGATCCGTAATCAAGCACAAACGTTCTACAGTGCAGCAATATTGAACTAAAGGTATATTGCCTTATCAAGGAGATAGAAGAGAGAGAGAGAGGAGAAAGATTCATTTTGAAGAAGTTGGCTTGAAGATGAACCTAGCTAAAACATTATGACGAAAGAAGAAAGAGTTCCCAAATGCCTGTGGAGATATTCACACACGCAAATTGTTCCAAAACATTTTTATCTCTTTCATCAACGTTATAAGCCACGTTAGTGAAATAATCAATCCGTTCACAATGGAATCCCACACTAATATTACTCAATAAATCACTGCCTATAGTATAAATTACCCATCTATCAATTTCCTCTAATAACGAACGCAAACATCCAAGCGAAGGCGGGCGAATCAACATTGGTGTACAAATAGCAAATTGGAAGAAAAAGGAAACAGATTAACGCAGGTAACGGGAACTTCCGTCGATCGGTACCGTCGGAGAAACAATTACGCACGTAATGAATGTCTATCAAACGCGAAAATGTAGCGTTCGCGAAACAGTGCCCTCGATTCAGAGTTTCGTCTCTAAGCCGGACGAGCAAGGCTTGATGTTGTGTGCGGACATTGTAATTGCACATTAGTGTGTACCTATTGCGTATCGGTTTGGTTTACAGCGTCCGATACGATTCGGTTGCCGGGTCAGATGGGCCCTCCACAGGCACGGTTGGTTGCGTCCGGTTTCTAAATCCTTGCATTTTTCTGCAATCATACATAGGTACCTACTGTTGCCGTGTAGTGCTTATTTAGATCAATCTATTCAAGGAAAAATAAGTTTAATTTAGCTTAATTTATAAACTTTGTTCTCAATTATAACTATAAAGGTTTCACCTATGCCTATATTCTCTACAGCTGGGTTTAATATAGACTTTTATTAAAATCGTCGGGTGTAAATATCCCTGAATCGGGACGTCTACGAACAAAGCCAGTCAATATCCGCCGAGCTCTGAAGTTATGACTTAACCTTTATATCTGCGGTATGAAGTGGATATTTCATGTGCTATATTGAATCGCTTTGTTTTGACTTGAATAAAACATGGCGCTCGTGAAAACTCTCGCAAATTATTTGAACTTTTATGAAGAGCCGGTAGAGGAATAATTGATTTTACTTTTTAGTTACTTATAAAGAGAAGATTAGACGGTGCAGATGGCAGTAATAGTAGGTAGTGATAGTTCAAGAGGCGATATTGAGGCCTTAATTGATGGACACGAAAATAAACATACCCACAGTACAAATATGCCCACGTAACACATAATAACTTATAATTTTAAATCTCATTACACTTAAAATATCAAAATTTATAAATTAATAATTAACGAAAGAATATATTGCGAAATATATATATATTTACTAAGTATTTTTTTTGTAAATATGTATTTTTTGTAAAATATCTAATATATTTTGAAATAGGATAAATTGTTTTTTTAAACACTTACTTACGAGGAGGATAATCCGGATTGCTGTAGATGTCACATATATTTGAGGACTTGATAGTTTCCTCTCGATTAATTTCACGGAATATTAGATCATTGTGAGTTTCATTACAGATACGTAAATCAAATAAAACAAACTATTTAATCTTTCATAAATTGAGATTTCACGCGGAAAATTCAATAAAATCTAACCCGTTTATCTCTACGCACCGTTGAATGTGCCTCATTCTTAAAATGTACAAAGGAAATAAAACTATTACGTAATCATTCTAGTTGCCATCAAAACATATGGTATGCATCACATCCGCCATTTGAACATTTGAACCACGGTATAGTAGACAACCAGTATGAAACATGAATATTTTTTCCTTACAATAATATTATAAAGAGATAAAGTTTTTATGTTTCAATTTAAAGGGTAATCTCCGAAACTACTGGTCCGATTCTGAAATTTCAGTTATATGAAGTTACTTTCTCCTTCAGTGCTATAGGCTATTTTTATTTTGATAAAGATGAGTTCCAGCCGTAAATACTTAGCGAACTTTTCCTTGCGAAACTGGAACGGGCTGCTTGTTCTTAAATATTGGTGGAAAAGGCCATGGTGGGTATTCGGTAGGTACGTTGGCGGAGGCGAGCTAACCTCTCGTCTCGTCTATGTTCCCTGAATTTTCGCCTACCCCTTGGGGTATAAAGTCGTGACCCTACGCATGTATAAAGTAATAGTAGAGTTTCATGCTGCGAGTTGAAGTGTAGTTACTGTTAAAGAAATTACTGCGACAGAATTATTCAACCGAACGAAAATAAATCATTGAAAGCAAATAGCCTACCGCTAAATGATCCATAAAAAATTCTTTGAGGTCGGCAGACGTCTTAATGATTTGAGGTATGACTATGAATACGCATGGTTGCCGTGAACTCAATTTGAAATTAACTTTTGGGGAGATTTTGTGATGCGAAAATATACTCCGAAAATGTAGCAGGTTCAGTAACTGTGAACACCAACTAACTTTATGCTGAATCAGAGTCCATTTTGTGGCAACTAGGCTTTTTCAAAATGTTTTAATATATATTTATAATAAATGATTGATATTTAGTTAGGTAATTGTGTCTTCTGTTTATGTTCTGTGTAAGTTTAGCTTAGTTCCACAAATAAAATAATTTTCTTTCTTTCTTTTCTTTTCACCATATATACAAATTTTTAAATAATGTCTTGTGTTGCATATTATTTTAACAACCAATTCAATGCGCAATTTAACGCTTTCACCATACTGCTTCGAGTGAGCCACACGTGCAGTAGTTTTATGTGGTTCAGCTGACGAATCGAGCTGACGGCCCACCTGATGTTAAGTGGTAACCGACTCAAGTCCAATAGTGGCAATACGACTCAAGTCCTCTCCACAAATGTACTAGATGACTCAAGTCGCATTGCGTTGCGTCCATCACCTCGAGACGGGGATGTTACGTCTCATGCGCCTGCAATTTCACCGGCACCCACTCCCTTCCACCGGAACACAGCAACACGATTGCATCACTGCTTGACCGCAGACTACCAGATGTGGTGGCAGTACTTCTCCGGGTGAACTTAGCACAAGTTCTACTGCTACTTTGGGTTGCTCCTATCACACCACCCGGGAGACACGTGTAGGGACTCAAAGAGTCATCACTAATGGACGCGAGCAACGTGGGCCCCCGATAAGTGAGTGATAACTAAAGTGAGCTGCAATGCCTAGAGCCATTTCGAACTTTAGCATGACAGCGCATGGCGAAGGTCGATCAGTCTATCAGTCGTTCAGTCGATCAGTCGTTCACACACTTAGGACTGTTGAATCTCTCTCTGCTCACGTAGTCATGCGACTGGTGAATCACACAACAAAGCTCGATCCAAACAATAATTCAATTTATTGAGTTATGGTCGTTTCTGGATTCAGCGGTGCTAGAAATACCACACAACCTCACAATTTCCAATAAATTGTATTTTTACTAAACTTTTGCAACGGCAGCAACAGGTATTTCTGTGTCCGTTCAACCGTAGGGTAACGTGGTATGGCCAATAAATTCCGGTGTTTCCAATGTGTCGTCTACTTTACCCGGCCAGGATAATAATAATAATAATTTATTTCGGTAACTTAATACTAATATTATAAACGTGAAAGTTTGTATGGATGTTTGTTACTCTTTCACGCTCAAACGTCTGAATGGATTTGGATGAAATTTGGTACCATAGCTTATATCCTGGATTAACACATAGGTCTTTGATCCCGGATAAGTGTTCTTGTGGAATTATTTATTCACCGCGGGTAACACCGCGGGGCGCAGTTAGTCTAAGATACTTTTCAAGTGTTAGGGACCCTCTTTTAAGTATGGAGATACCTGTGTTAGAGGGTAACGCTCTTCCGTAGTACAGGTTGATTTTATTAAGCAGTTAAAATATAATGAAAACAATTCAATTAAATGATTAGTATAATTAATGTAAATTGAAAATAGGTAATAAATTAATATTATTAAATAATATTATTTCGTTTGATTTGGGCATGTCTAAAGATAAGATACCTGTACAAAATAACATATTTGGGCTAATCTATGGGAACTCTAAACATTATCCCCAAGTAGTGTAAAGCTATATGATAAATATTCCTTTGTCCTACTTGTTAAAATCAATACAATAAAAAGCGTACTCAGTTCAAGCAACAGGTACCATAATGCTCAGTCAACCGTGAGATTTCCCTGTACCCTATAACAAATACTTATATACTAGGCGAAGTAAATGCTTCTTAGCCTTGCTGTCCTTAGTTACCTGGTGTCGCACTGGGTTGCCAGGATTTTATAGATTTACTACAAACCATTAGTCTACTGAGCTGAAGGCAGGATTACTACCAACTGAGCTGCGAGGCTACACATACGGTCTGTCAGTAACTTTAGACAGTAAAGGCTGGTTAACAGATCGATTAGTTCAACTTTTTGTAGACAATCTTTGTATGTACCACGTCAGGAAGTCTGCTTACTCATTAGAAATAATGCAAAATCATAATTATATGTATATAATAGGTAATTTCGATGTCGATGTAAATTACCATTTCTTGTGGCATCGACTCGGTGTAAAAATTATATTCAATATGAAGGATTCAGGCTTAGCTTCACTTTCCAAGTTCTGTTTTTATTGGGAAGTAAATCTATAAATTTAATATCTCATCATATAATTAAAATTTATTCCATTCTGGACGTAAATTAGGAATTTACTTACAATAAGTTGTTAGAAGTACTTGAATTTAATTTCACAATACATTTAAATACAAACAAAAATACATTTAAACGATTTTATATGATTTACCAAACATACTTTCTCTTTACGTTTGAAATTCTCGAGGCAAAACTATGCATGTAAAATAGATTTTATTCGCTCAGTTTATTCCACTATAGTCAAATTGTATGTAAGCCAGATACCTGGTGGGTGTCTGCATGAATTTAAAATTGGGAACGTGATTTGTGTATTCAAAAGATTCTTTATTCAAACCATCCAACCCGAGTGCGATTATACCTGTCATGGCGGTCAGGATTGTCACGTCACCGCATTTAAAAAGGATTGGATACTGAATACTATTTTTTCTTTGTTTGCTGAATTTTGAAATTGGAACAGTTTGAGTTTTTTTTTATCGTTTTCTGCTTACTGCTAATAGGTAGAGGTTGCTATACAAATGTATTTTTTACATTATATCTACTGTGGTAGTGAAAATTCAGCTTATCGCTTGAAGCGCATATCGTTTCTGATTAGTACCAAAACAGTAACAGTAACACATTCGCGTTACTACTACTACTACTAACAGTTAACAGTAACAGTTTTAAGAGCAGTAGAACTCTCGCCAAGTTCGTCCGGAGAGGTACTGCCACCATGCCCATTTCTGCCGCCAAGCAGTAACACATTTGCGTTACTGTGTTTGAAAGGTGTGGTTGCCGATGAAATTACAGGCACACGAGACATTCCACCTACACGTCTCAAAGTAACGGGCGCGTACGATGCGACTTGGGTCTTGTCGTACCTAGTAGGGGAGGACACAAGTCACATCGGTTGTTATGGGCCGAGGTTCCCACTTAACACCAGGTGGGCCGTCGGCTCGTTCCGTAACTGTATCAAAGAAATAACTAAGTATGCACTCACTATTGCTTGCTTGTAAATATTATACCACAGAAAAACATTATAGTCAGTAGGTTAATTACTTATCAAAGCTTTTCAAGGTTTTTGTTATCTCGTCACTCACTCACTCACTCATCCAGAGCAGTGAGCAGTGTTTCTGTAAAAGAAATAACATCGAGTTCTCCGATTATTCAATACCAGTGTGTTGTGGTAAATGTGAAACATTCATGTGTACGGATTTGCCGACGGATGCATCCGCTGTGTGGATTAAGCGTCAGGATTATCATAGCAATTTATTTATTGCCTAGCAGCCGCCATCGGCTCGTTCACTGAATGATATTCACGGAATATATTGTTTCAAATATCAAAAGTAAAGATTTTTTCACTCTAATAAAGAAAGAAGAGTATAGTTTCGTTTTAGTTCACATTTTCGTGTACATTAATAAGTTTATTATTTAATGAATTACTTGATGAAAAATAACACCAAATTTCAACATATAAAAACTAAAATAATATAAATTCGTTAAGAATGCCTAAGAAAAAGTCCCTGTCACGTTTCATAGCCGCTCTATGCTTCGTAGTTATATATATGCCATGAATAAATTCACATCGCCAAATTGGAGACTTTTTGAAATTGCACCTGAGAAAGTTTTCTAACGAGCAGATGGCCCACCTGGTGTAAAGTGGTAACATTTGCCAATAAGCTATACGGCTTGGATCCTCCCTACTCAAGTACGACAAGACCCAAGTCGAATCGTATGCGCCCGTAACTCTGAGACATGTCTCATGTGGCTGTAATTTCACCGGCAGCTACACCTTTCAAATCGGAACACAGTGATTCGAACGCATTACTGCTTGTCGGCAGAAATAGGTATGGTGGCAGTACTTCCCCGGACGAACTTGGCATAATATATACTGCTACTTCTTACACCCTTATAAAGTACAGAAAAATAGAGATCATTTTTACTTTTCAATTACTTTTCGGAACCGCGAACGCAGAATGAAAAGGCATCCAATGAGGTATAAATAAATTTCAGCACTTATCAGTCGTATTGAAATATACGAAAATAAATAGAAAAAGCAATACTGTTGCGGGTAAACAGTATTACACGCTCCGAGTCACATCAAAGATAGAACTGTATCATTGAATTGGACCACAGTGAAATGCAAACAGTTACACAATTCCGTGTAACTCAATGATGACACGGCCGGCCGTACGTAGTTTCCTTTTTCACCAAGTTATTTATTTTAATTCGTTGTATTGTAAAGTAAAATTACTTTTAGGAAATACTTATACTATACTGTATACTTATTTCATGACACACTAGCCGAAATTGCTCAGAATAATCTAAATGATTAGTTAGTAAGTTAATTCTCTACTTCTTCGTTGAAAATATGCCACCGACCACGTAGGAGTAGCTTGTTCTGGTAGCCTCACTGGAAAGCCTAGTCTCAATCTAGGCATTACTTGGCGCCATCATCGGCTCGACTGTTGCTTAGCATCAGGCGATATTTGAAACGCAATCCTGTCAGAAGTAAAACGTATCCTACTGTTATCTCATATACTGTGGCATGACTATAGTATTTTTGACTACACATGATAGAAGGAGTGACATAATAGAAGACTGGAGTTTATTTGACGAGGGTCCTGAACCTGAAAGTATCGCGATTTAATATCCTAAAAAGGAAGACGTAACTGTAAGTAAAGAACATTGTTATCGTATTTGTTAGTATGTATCCGTACAATGACTTGCACGTCTATAGATAATGTAAGGTTTTTTTCTAAATTATTACTAAAACTAATTCCATTAGCAGTGTTTTCCGGGTAGGCCCGTACCCATATGTGCTGCAAGCAAGCAGCAAGAGAGCTACAAGGAGCTGTCGATTCTCATTTCATCAGCCTTTTTGAAGCTCAGCTTAATCCTCTTACCACACTGACTCCAGAGAGTCAGTAGTAACACATTAATAGTTGTTTTAAAGTTAGTCTTTGACTGAAATCAGTAACATATTTATTATATAAATACATTATATATAGGACTCAAAATGCCTGCTGATTTTCAAATCTTATGAAGGCCAGTGTTAATCATCATCTTTCCTATTTTCTTTATGTATTTTGTTTCCTCTTTTTGGTTTGTATTCCATTGTGATCAAGTAAATGTATTTTCTTTCTTTCGCGATATTCAGAGTCTAAGTGGAAGTTGCACCCGCAGCTACTTGTCTCTTCAATACCGTTTTCGTCCATACAGCACAATTGAAAGCCGTTTTCTGAATGTTGGACATGTATTATTTCCAGTTGTACAGTGTACGCTGTTATATAATTTTATTATACTAATATAAAATATTGAACCAGTAAAATTACTCTAAATTTTACCAACAGCTAATAAACAATGCTTTAAGCTGCAATATTACATTTTTTAATACATAAACCATGAATACTTATTAAAATGAGCGCGTTGTTTATTTTATGAGGTACAAAATTCTGTATTGCAATTTTAAAATGTTAATAAACAACCACAGAGTATTAAACTTTTTCATACTAATATTAAGAACAATATTTTTAACTTCTATATTAAATTGTTGTAACTAATAGTATCTGAGAATGCACAAAAATTTTGAAAATTTGGAAACAATTAATAATAATATGGAGTTTTCTTTAATTTTAGTCGTCTGATAAGTTTATATGCCTACACTGCTTCTACTCGTATCTCTGGCTCTCTTGAAATAATATTTTGAAAGCATTAAAGTGCGCCTCTTGCACTTGGCACTACACGTCTACGATTTTTGGTTCACCCAATCGTCACAAACAACATAAAAGTTCTAGGACACCGGTTTCCTCACGATGTTTTCCTTCACCGTTTGTTAACGTATAATATTGCGCACATAAAATATTCAAGAAATAATTTATAAATATATTCATTAAATTAACAGACAGCGCAGATCATATAGATATTATGTTTACCTTAAAAAAGAATTTATCAATATTATTATTATTATTTATTATATTAGGCATTCATCTGGACCACTGTGTTTTGTATATGGCTTACATACAGTGCTGCGCACTGTCACAACAAAAAAATGTTAATAATAATCCAGCCCTAATTAACACCTTCCAAAATATTCTAAACAGGGGCAATCTTGGCGTCCGCAGCGACCATTGTTCGCGCTCATTCACGTCGTCTGAAAGGATCGCTGTAAGCTGTGGGATCAGCGCGGTTTAAAGGGAGTCCTGGATCACCGACTGACAGTTTTGGTTTAGCCTGACGTGTTTGACGTGCGGGTTGAATGTTTAGCAAGGCCGAAGCTTGCTTTTTTTTCTTTTAAGTGACATTTAATTTGAGAATCTTCTGTCATATTTGAATCTGGAACTTATTTATTTGGTCTTATTCACGCCCTTCGACTAAATAACCTTTTGACTACGCAGTATTGATTCCTTTCCTGATGATTCTTTGCCGCAAATAAATGCTTTTCCTTTATTTTTTTCCCTAGTAGCTTTAGAACCAATCTTCGTAAGCACAGTACCTACTAACTAATGAGAAGTAAAAGTTGATTCGCCACTATTATTGTTAAATTATTATGACAAAAAAAAACTAAGCAATAATACATGCCTATGTGTAGCTTTGGTTTTGCAATCAAATTTATCATTCAACTTAATAAATATTCAGTCAACTTGATATATTATGATTGATGAAAATGATTACGTGGTCGTTGGTCGTGGTGGTAATATTACATAATTGGCTAGCAGAAAAATTGGTCTACACAGATTGAAATCAGTTGATTAGGTTACAATTGAACGGAGCAAACATCGCGCACGAGCAAGAACGGGTGTTTATTGGGTTTTTGTGAGATTGAACGAGCAGATGGCCCACTTGATGTTAAGTGGTACACTGCGTATAACAAGCAATAGAGCTAGGGGCCTCCCGTACTCAGGCACGACAAGACCCAAGTCGCACCATATGCGCCTGTAACTCTAAGACAAAGGTTGCTACGGTGAGAATTTTATTTTTTGAACAAAATAAGTTCGGGCTTATAGAAGTACTGTATACAGCGCTGAATTTGGTCTACCGTGTCGTAGACGCTTCGAAACATGGCCTGTTCCAAGATCTCGCTTGTGCAGATATCTATAATAATTCCGTAAACGTTCGCTTTTTTTACAAGTTCTTGAACAATATCTGAGTAACATGTCTAAATTCTAAATTGCTTAGTAACTAATGTTTTTAAATAAAAATTAAACGTAATTGCTTTCATCGTAAATACAAAATAATTTACAACACATAATACGGTTTGTTATTGAGATTTACTTAAACAAACAAACCAAGCGGATTGAAGCCGACAGCTATGTTCTGTTTTTATATCACTGAATAAAAACACATATAAACTTACTGTTTCTCGTGATGCGTGTGTCGGAATATAATTTTATCTATAGTTCTAATGTAAAATCTCAACATTGAATGTAATGCCTTGATGTGTGTATGGACGCGTTTGAAGTTTTCGCGTTTCCAAAACTTTCTTAAAACGAGGACTGGAAATATTCCTGTTATTACAAAGGTTATTAATAGCATAATAAAAGAAATATTTCTTTCAACTTGAGTTACTTGAAAGAACTTGACTTATATTAATTTATATTCTCTAAAGGACCTGTGTATACACAGTTCTATCAAAGGTAATAAATGAAAGAGAACAGAAATATTTATATGGCTGAGTATAGTCTAGTTAGTATAGTTACATGTCTGTTGTGTACATTGTCTGTCCAATTATCAGTTGGATAAATTCGTCGAAAATAACTATTGATTCTCGAAAGTAAACTTTTCCCAATATAAATAATATTTTCCTCAAAACAGCGATCGAAGTTCAAGTATTTGGTTTGTTGATGACAGTTCTAACATCAATGTACGATATATTTTATGATATATTACATTACTGTAATATTATGTTATATAACACTATATTTTATGTATGGATGGAATCAAAAAACGCTATTTTATTGAGTGGTACCTTAGTCGTGGCGTTAATGTCAACATAGCCAATATCATGACCAGATACCGTCGGATAAAAACATTACATCCAAAGCTGAAGAATTCAGAATTTTATTGGTGATTCATTTATATTGTCTTCTACATCCAGTCTACAGTCCATTATATATTTTCGAGTTCGTATCGAGTTCTTGTAGTAATATTACTGATTTCAATGGAGTGGTGACCTCACAAACCAAAGACCGTCATGATTTATTTTATTTTAAAAAGTTTTTCTCCTTGTTGGCTTTGAATCATGATCAAATTTTGGGTCGCATCCAAACGAACGATTTTTGAAGTTCATGGATCGGCCGATAATAATAGCGTTGCTGAAGAGTTGTCCAAGGTTTTTCCTTCGCAACAAAATGTTCAATTTTATTATGTGGGTTGGTTGGTTATATTTATTAAAAAATAATATATATTATTTTATATTATTAATTATATTTTTTTTTATATAATATATTTCTTCAGTGTCACCGCTATTGACTGCGATATTTGATAGGCATTTACCTGTGGTATTCCTGTATTTTTTGAATGGGTCACCTTGAACAGTGGTACTAGATTACTTACTACTATATTAATGCATTACGTTACGTTATGTTGTCTAAATAAATGAATTTTATTATTATTTCTCCCATTCATGTCATCTCGGGTTCTAGCCTGGTCCTTTAGAAGGCGTTAGTGAAGCCGAATTATTATTATTATATCCGTACATAGAACAGAATGTGTGGTCAGAGTAACGTCTAATACCGAGATGGAATCGAAATTAATTCTTGGTGCTCAGTCGCTTATACGAATTCCGCCACCAAGATCGTAAGTTAATTGTAATAAAAATGTCCCATGAAATATGAGAAGTCGCGTAACGTCTTCCAGAAGCTATGTTATATTTTTTTATAGAGTCGCTCGTCTACTGAGGCTGCTACAAATATATCTAGAGTATCACTCGTATACAAATCACGCGTTCGAATCGTGTCTATATTACGTGAATTCATGGTTTGATGACGTAGAACATACGCGTTTATACACGTGTGATAGACGAATTTTATGTGTGATAGGAATGTTGGCGTTTTGTATATGTTGATAGGGAAATCTGACAGAAATTGTCTTATCTATATTTCGCTTTCAATTAGCCGTTTGAAATATGCGATTTCGCCCGGACTTGTTGGTAATTTCGCTGGTATAACATTTATCTTGGCAGTCGGGCTGATGAGGAAATTACTGGAAGAAAGTATTAGCAGAGTTATTCGTGAGAGAACAGTGTCGGCCACGAACTCACCCCTAGTCACGTCTACGTTCCCACTATATTAACCCACAAGGTTAAAGGGGCCCCTGAAGTTTGCCTACCCCTTCGGGGATAAAGGCGTGAAGATAATTATTTATTTATGTAAATGTGTGATTATGAGTTGTACAGTTGTTACAATATCTAATTTTTTTTTTTTATTTATCTACATATTTGACCTCAATTACAAAAGTAAATTGCCGAACTCGTGAGATGGAAAAGCGTTATCTAAAAAGTCTGGCAATTAAATAAATATTCTTAGAGTTTACTCGAATCGATTTCATTTAAAAAATACAAATCTGATGGGTAGTAAAAAAGCGACAACAAAAAGCGTTCTATATATTAAAACATTATGCTTTTTGCGCTTCACTCAGTAACTTATTCAGTGACATTCGCAGTTTGCGCATCGGAACTGACGTGCACAATTTTTTTTATTTAATTTTATAAATTTTTGTTTGTTTTCTTTTAAAACAATACCTTTCACGTCTTTTGGTATTAAGCGACCATTTAAACGTTGGCGCTGTACAAACTCAAGTGTTTTCTGGTAAATTTTATATGTAGTAGAGCAGCAGAATTATGGCAGTGATTTCTTCACGGTGTTTTCGTGACAGGATGCTGCAGCATGATACCCACATTGCAAACTGACGTCACCGACTAAACACTGCTATCGCTTCACAACAGCTTTAGGAAACAAAACCGTCCATTTGCTACTGACATTACTGCTTGACTAATGACCCTACAGGGAGAAACAATAGGTCATTATAGCTATACAATTTGGCACTCTAGTGACTCACCCTGCCTTTTTTTCTACTGACAGCGTTGCTTTGGAGACATAATTATCACCTAATTCCTAAGTGACTGTGTAGTCGATAGTCGCGCAACGCCTTGATAAGAAACTACCTCTGTAGATAGGATATATTTATATGATACTAGCTCCAGTACGCAGCTTCGCTGACTTTTATACCGAAATAAAATACGTATATAGAACACCAAATGTGTTCACTTCATCTTTCTTCAAATTTTCAGTCAATTATATTCGGTTCTGGAGTCTTGGCGTGAAAAATAACAAAAATCTAAACAAAAGTTTAAATGTAACACAGTGTGATTTAATAATAATGTTATGTGTTACAGTATTTTCACACTTCATAGTGTGACTAGTTGATCCGCGGCTTATGTTCTCACTCCTGATTAATCTCATAAAATACCCCTACATTTTTCCTGGATAAAAGCTTGCTATAACACTGCTCGGGCCATAAACAGTATCACTGGAGAAAACAAATAGAAATACACTTGCACGTTAATAATGTATTAATGTTATGTTATAAATTTAAGTTTTTGTGCTACATTGTTGTGCCATTGTATATTAATTAGCTACAAATAAAGATTTTTCTTTCTTTCTTTCTTTCTTTCTTTCTAATATTAGTAGGCATAAAATGGAATGTAAGTATTTAGGTTTAAGTTTAGCGTATATACACAAACTAAAATAAAAATGCATAAAATGTTACGGTCAAGAAAAACCAAACAAATGATTACAAAAGTAGATAAAACTAGTGCAACGACTCTAAACTGGGAATGTTACAAACGGACGTAATTTATAGTTGGCTTGTGTATAAATATGACACGGTGATTATTCGTAAAATAACAATGTGGCAGAAATATACTGTTTGGGCCATTCAGGTATTTGGGCTAAAAATATTCATACATTAAAATATTATATAGTTTGAATGGCATAACATACCTAGAAGTGGAACCTACTGTCGAGTTCCTTCTGGCAAGGTGTTTGTAAGTCTCCATTTATCCCATGGTACAATAATTAAAGTTACTAAAGTAAGTAAACTTAAGGGTTCATTACACTATTCAATATTAAGCATACTGCATTCAGATTTAGATTAGTGTAATAAGACTTAGTCTCGCTATCCCCATAAATAATATCCGGACAGATTCAATAACGCTTACACAATATTAAATATTGCAATTGTAATGTACGAATAAGTTACGTAACGAGCAAGATGGCCCACCTGATGTTAAGCGGTAACCTTTACCCATAACGAAACAAAACGTCTTGGATCTTCCCCTACTTAGGTATAGAAAGAGGCAAGTCCATTGTATTGCGCCCATAACTTTGAGACGTGAAGGTAGAATGTCTTGTGTGCCTGTAATTTCACCGGCATCCATAACTATAACATAACATATTAAATGGAAATCTATTAATTTCTATTTAAAGAAACGAATCTTATAAGTACTTATGATTGTTGTGTGAATATGTATTTATTTCTATATGGGATTAGTTGTAATAGTTATTGACACAAATGTAGTTCATTTTCTCTCGACAAGGCATAACAATTCGAATTTAATATGCTTACGCACACAACAAGTCATATTGAATCAAAAGTAAGCGCGGTAGAGCTCACTTTGCTTTGTTTGTATCAGGCCTGAACTCGATTTTTCACACGTTTTCATAAAGCCGATATATATTGGCTGGATGACGTCACCACTCCACGCTATGACGTCATGAATAATGAGTTGTTAAACGTGAGCTCGAAATATAACAGTAATTACGTTTCTGTAATGGGATGTCGAGTGATTGACATTGTAACATGACATGCATTGTAATGTCACTGGATATTATAAATGTAAGTCCCCCGCCGCGTTTTTCTGTCGTCCTGTCTGTCTGTATTGTCTATTATCTGATATGTTTGCATGGATTTTGATATTTTCATTAATACACAGACTGATTTGCGAGGAAAGTTTATAAATATTTGTGGATTTTGGTCGAATTATGATGATGTGTTCCAGACGATGTGCTACTCATGCGAAGCCAGACGGAGTCGGTAATATATTACATGTCAGAAGATTTTTATGTGCGACGTCAAATTTGTGGTGATGGTGAAAATTACTGCCAACAACATAATACCTAGTTATCTAAGAGTAAACCTTTAAACGATCGACAGTCTACACTATCCATCGGGAAGGAATTTAGTTCTTAAATGCACATTATAATATCAAATTAAGTTGCATGATATACGCCCATCCTCCTAAATATGAAAATTTTACATCTAAAGTGCCAGTAATTTTACTGTCACTCGTACTTTTGGTACCATAATATGAGTGTCTTACAGGTCGAGGACTGAAATAAGTCTGGTGGCAGTACTTTATTTACATCAGCTCTACATAAATAGTTATATACTGTTGACAAAGTATACACAAATAGTTCTTTAGATACCAACACAGATTTATTTTATCTTATAGGTTGGTTTGATAGGATTACCTATCATTACACCTTTCAATATGGCGTTCAGTTCCCATCGATGCGTGAATACCGACACTGTATAACTCTGTGTACAGGGCGAGTCTCAGAAGGTATTTTACCCCGCGCGAGGGTCTCTTGTAAATATTAGTTGATATAAATACGTTTAGGAATAATATTTAGTTTAATATTTACTTATTTATAAATTCTAAAAAGACCTTGTATAATTTCAAACGTAAATGTATCAGTAACTACAATTATTGTCGCCCACGCGAAGCTTTGCGAAAGTTCTTGAAAATCTCGGAAGTTTAGTGTTAGTCCAAAACGGCTTTTGGTTAATATTCTTATCTCGTTAACATTTTAATAATATCCATATTCTTCACTATTTATCTTTGATAACGGAACTTAGGCTGAGTAACGTTAAATAAATAAACTATATATACACTCAGCTTTCACAATAGAAGTTGCCATAATACGTAAATTTTTCTCACCCCGTTTTGGGGCAGCGTACCATTTCCGAAACACCCGTATTCCGTTAGTGCTTATAATAAATATAACGAAAGAGCAAGACACAAATACGCAATCACTCAGGCGTGAACGAGACTGCTGTTTATTATCCTGCGAAACGGTGTATGATAATAAGACCGATTTATAAAAGACTGCGCACCTTTTTATGCGAAGTTGAAGGTTTTATGTAACTGTGTTGCGAACAACGCGGCAAGTATGAATAAATCATTCGAATATTATTTTACGTTTTCTTAGATAAATAACTCTTTTGCATCGTTCGTAGAAGCGTGTTGGCCCTGTGGTACACACCCTGGTCATCAATCCGGAGGTCGCCAAATCAGATCCCGCCGGGCACACCAAGATTTTTCACCTGAAAATTTTTGTGCGCTATAACATTTTCTCAAAACGGTGAAAAGAAAACATCGTGAGGAAATGGACTTGTACGAAAAATGCGAAGACATATTATATGTCAAGTGCACGAAAGATGCCTCTTTGCGGCCCACTTTTTTCCTCTCACTACACTGGTCGGTCGAGAGAGCTACTGGCACGATTAGTAGTAGCATCATTCGATCTGGACCAATGACATTCTATATACCCTGTCATTGATCTGGACATTTTAGACGTGTGAAAAACGGGCTGAAACAGTTTTCGACTATAAAAATTCGGGTATACTTAAAAACATTAAGAAGCGACCGCGGTAAACAAAGATCAGTGTATATTGTTTTATTCAGGAAACTAATGATTCTAGAACACTGGATTAGCAATAATTGCATATGTCAGAAATTTACTAATCACTCACGATTCATTTTTGTATCATACACAAAGTAAGTAAGTTAGTAAGTAGGTTAGTATGTAAGTTTTAATTTTTATTTCCGGCCAGTTTCAAAAACTACACGTCACGTAAAAACTTAATAAAAATTGTTCAAGCTGGACTTGATTAGAGGGATTTAATTAAGATGATAAACTCATTTTAAATCTGAACTTTGTCAAAATATTGAGATTCGAATTTCATAGGCAGGTATTGTAGTAGATCAAACCTCATTGAAGTTCTGACAAGCGGAAGACAAAATAATTAAGTAGCTCAGTCCCTGTATGACCGGAAATTGCCTAAAATCGAGAGGTTCCTGAGGCTAACTCTCACTCTAACTCCCAAGTAGATACAAAACGGATAGTAAAAATAAATGACGAAACTTAAGGCGACCAAAAACTACAGTTAAAATTTCTAAAATTTCATGATCTGTTTCCATTCCAAATTTGAAATAGGAATTTGAAATAATTTGAAAAATCAAAATGACAATCGCACGCCAAAGACGATTAAAATCATTCTTTTTTCAAATTTCATTCTCTTGTATTGGTGGCCAGTGCGTAATGAGATCACAATAGTCATAATTGAAACTTCTTATTGCGTTCCTCTAAGTCCATGAGTAAACCGATCCCGACCTGACAACGTTTATAATAAATCGCGTATAAACGAACGCGAATCAACAGAAGTTCTCAGACGCTCGGAGTCTAACTTTTAATTGAATGGAGCTACCTCCGGGTCCATACGGGAACTTCTTTAATAATTACTAGTGCTGGCCCAGGTCATAGAAAAATAGACCAATCTGCTTTTTTCAGCGATTATTTTCGTTTTATGAGATCATTAGTAGGAGTTAACACTTATGAATTTAAAACGGAAGCATTATTATATCACTTTGTTGACTTTAAACGGAACTGTTAGAAGCATCATTATGAACAACTGCTATAAGGAATCTAGGCCATGAAAGTCAAAGAAAGAAGTGGAGAGTTATTTCTTTGGTGAACGACGGATACCAGAAAAAGAAAGAGTGAAAGGAAGCCTTTGCGATCAGCTAGCACACGGTCAGATATGAATTTCCCGTTAATAATATTACGTTACCACTACTATATATTACTAATATATTGTGCATAAGTAGTTTTCATACTAATATCTTACTTGGTATTTGGAGCATAATTGAATCTCATTGTACTTAGGGATAACTTAGGGATAAGAGGAACACCTTTTGAATGGTTCACAAGTTATCTTAGCAACCGGACACAGTCAGTTAGAGTGAATGGTCACGTAAGTCGGGACAACAACTGTCTATATGGTATACCACAAGGCAGCACTCTTGGCCCTACTTTTTTCCTCATCTATATAAATTCCTTGTGTGAAATGAGCATAAACGGAGCAGATCTAATAATGTTTGCAGATGATACTGTGCTTCTATTTCATGAAAAAACCTGGGATAAAGTGAAAATGCTCGTCGAGAGTGGGTTGTGCTCTGTCAGTCGCTGGCTTGAGGATAACTTGCTATCTTTGAATACATCAAAAACTAAATTTCTATGCTTTCACAAAACATCAGTTACTAGTCCTCCATTAGATTTCTCAATTTCAGTCCATACTTATCCATGTAATATATCAGAGCATAGGGTTGAGTGTCACTGTGATAAACTAATTAGAGTTCCCTATGTAAAATACCTAGGCATTATGATCGATGACAAATGTACGTGGAAAAAACATATAAATGTCACTGCTAAGAGAATACGATCGCTAATATACATTTTTAAGAACATTAGAAACATTGCCGATCATATCCTCTTGAGAAATACTTATAAAGCACTATGTGAATGCATCATCACTTACTGTATCAGTTCATGGGGCGGTGCGGCGAAATCCCACATAATAGAAATTGAAAGAGCGCAGCGAGCTCTTCTAAAAGTAATGATGTATTTATCCTTCAGATATCCTACAAATCTACTGTACTCAAAAGTGAAAGTTCTAAGTGTTCGGAAATTATACGTTTACCAATGCATCCGCAGATACCACCGTTCCACTGTGCCATTGTTGAATCTCCCGTCAAAAAGAGTAAAACGATATCCATTACCTGCATTTTCATGTTCTATAGCTCGTAGAAGTTACAGCTATAATGCGCCACGTTTATATAAAAATATTGACTTGAAACTGGACATAAAACATTACAGTAATCATCAAATAAAAAATATGTTGACGCAATGGTTAGACTCATTTGATTATACTAGTATGGAGAATCTATTCGTGTGACTTCAATTCTCCTCTCACACAACACACACATACACACACACACACGCACAAACACACACACACACACACACACACACACACACACACACATACCAATCCTTTATGAATTTTTGTTTTGATTAAAATTACTAATAGCTTAAACTATTTAGCCTCTAAGCAGCATAAGACAATATGTATATATTAAGACTATTCGGAAGAGAACTGTGCCCCGGGCCACAGCTCACGCTTCTCCGGGCCACAGGGACTCAACTTTAATTGTGTATATGTAAAACCTGTGTCAATAAACATTATTATTATTATTATTATTATTATTGTTTAATATTCTCTTGTTAGTATTTTTTCCTAGGGACGCAACGTAAACTGATAAAATATTTTGGTTGAATTTGTCTGCATCTTCCGCTCTCGCTTCGTACCATAACCAATTAAGGCGAGTAAGGTGATATCCTGTCGAAGATCGAACATCAATTAAATTTCTTTTCTATTGGTGTCTAGAGCTAACATTTTTCAAAACTGCTAAGTAACTTGAGAGTTTTCTATAGTTTAGAAAGGTTGCCATTTTCTCAATTAAAATAGTTTTCTTTATATATAGTAGTGTTGTCGGTTTGCAAGATTTTATATGTATTAAAGTGATAAAAGAGGTAATATAATGTGTGATCTTTTTTGTTATTAAGTAGCTGAGCCCGCGGCTTCGCCTGTTTCAGTTTGTGACTGAAAGAGTAGCAAGTAGTTTAGTTATTTTAGTCAACTTGTGAATCGTCAGCTATCTGCCAGTGAAAGTCCCCTCAAAATCAGCCGTTTCGGAGATTAGCGGAAACAAACAGACAGATAGACAGACAGACAAAAATTGACTTTTTTTATAAGTTTATATATTTTTTTATATTTTATTATGCATTTAGTAAAAAGCTGTTATTTTAACGTTTTATACAGACACTTATTTTTTTATTTGTTTAGATGTATAAATTAATGTAATGGTTTATAAATAAACAGCAGATTAAAAATCTTTTTACGAAAAAAACAGTGCTAATGTTATTTGGTGTGACGCATAGCAGCTAGCAGGATGTTGTTACTATATTACCGACAACTCTGTGTTACTATATTACTATGTTACCCCATGAAGAAATGAAGACGTTTTATAATAACGTTAACACTGTCACTTGGATACCTGCACTGGGTGTCCAAGTTTCCAAGTAGCATGGAAATAATAAGACATGGTGGACATTTCAAACAGCGACATCTAGCGCTAAAGTAAGCTAAGCATAGCTTGTATCGTGGGAACCAGACAACTAATATATACATATATAATATATATACTTTTTAACATTATATTACTAGTATTACTACATAAATATAATACATATTCACATCTAGACACAGAACGTACGTCAATGTTCATCACAGAATTTTTTGTCCTGGTTGGGAACTGAACCCACGATCTATAGTGCAGAAGGCAGGGTTACTACCAAATGAGCTGTAACCGAAAAGTGGGAGTAATCTAAAACTATGGGGCCGATGGGTATGGTTACATTACGCCTTCCAAATGAAACATCGGTTCTACTGCTGTTAAAATAATAAATAAATATTGGTGGATATTTCACACAGCGCAATCTAGCCCCAAACTAAGCATAGCTTGTACTGTGGGTACCAGATGACTGATAGAATACATAAATACTACTTTGTAAAATAACATGCCTATGTATAAATACATATTAACACCCAGCCATAGAACAAACATCAATGCTTGTCACACAAATGTTTGTCCTGGGTGAGAATCGAGCCCACAACCTACAGCTCAGAAGGCAGAGTTATTTCCAACAGAAATAATGAATAATAAAAAATGTTCCCAATTAACAACTTCACAAACTGATAAAATTTCCTTCCTGACTTTTCTTCAAATCTGTTAAAACGTCTACAGATTCATAATTTATATCCCCGACCCCAAGAGAGGTTGTTTGATATCATAACAGCTTACCTAATCATGTCCTATTCAGTTTCCTCTCAAATGATTGGAGACCTTATGACATGCGCGTGAAAGTCGCATCTCGTTTGATGTCGACCTTCATTACATTTCTTTTGGTGCCAAATTAGAGGGCGTCGTACTTTTTATGAAATAAAATTGATTACTTGCGTTTTATAAAACGTTTAAAACTCATTTCTGGGGGTCATTGTTTTTCGGTTGGAAGGTTTTCGGCACTAACTGCAGTTTTTGATATATACATAATATACATATATTGCCCAGTAGCACTGGCCCCAAATCAAATGTGGGGGTCGCTAATTCAAATCCAGACTCTATATGTGAGAGTCTTTTGCTTGAAAAATATGAGTACAGGAAAAATCGTGAGTAAAATCGAGAGGAATCCGGCATGTCTTAGTACCAAAAATTCTGAGATATATGTCAAGTAAAAGAAAAGAACATCTTTCAGACGCATAGATCTTTACACACTGAGCCAGTGATACGAATTGAAAAAGTAGTAGTAGAAATGGTGGTAGTAGTAGTAGTAGTACATAGCTTTATGTGCAGGGGCATGAAAGGCATGCTAGTAGGTAGGCATAAACCCCTTCTCATTCTCATCAATAATGAAGATATTATGATTACTTTTAAAATATAAAGAGGCCGATAAATCTTAACTCTTAATCTTACTACAACATCGGGCTTGTTTAATGGCGCCTGTAAAAGCAAAATAATTATGCTACGTATGTATTCTTGTGTCGCTTAAGAAATCACACTAACAACTTATGTACAATACAACCAAAGCTTTATGTTTCGTAATAAATAATACATATTTATTTAATTCGTGTGATTTAAAAGTAGCTAGATTTGTTAATATTGGCTGTAGAAACTTTTCACAATAATACATAGTTATAGCAATACATAAAGTTTAATTATTTTTTTGATGTGAGGATTAAAATTATTGTGATTTAGACACGGTGTCTTACATTAAACTGACGTGGCTAACTTATCCGCTAATCAGTATTAAATTAGGCACGGACTGAGAATCCCCGAGGCTGACTACGTTAAACAAGATATTACTTGCAAAAAGAAGATAAAGCTAAACGTCCACTGTTCCACAGTGAATCCAACCGGGATGTACAATTTATGCTAATTGTATGCTGATTTTATCCCGTGACGTCACAGTTTCCGAGTTATTAGGTAGGTGGGTGAGGGATGGTCCGTGATTTTGATGTCTTGTTTTAATTAGTAGATCACAAGAGATGTTTTTTGCAAAATGTTAAAAGCTGTCATGTCCCATTGTTGCAAAATAATCTCGCAAAAGAAAGTCAGTTGATAATAGCTTTGTGCCAACCCTGTCTTCGCTCACATAACTTCGTATTAGGATTCGCTGTGTCGGATTTGCCATGGGAACCGTACACCCAAGACCCGATACCGGACTTTGAACATATCACACAAGTATTTTGTTGGTTAGATATAGAACCCGGTACCAAACTCTTCGAAAGCAGGGTTGCTACCAACTTCCAACCAAGTGCCCATTATGATTGCATGTTAAAATTTTCGTTGGTATCATGTCACTGTGTATCGCCTGACCGTAGCATAGCACAGCACAGTTGTAGCGCACATGACATCTTTGAAGAAGTTTCGCGATAGTATCTGATGAATGTACTCATTCTCATAATTGCCTAATTCAAAGGCGCCACAACCCCTTTTTATCTAACAGAAGCTTCAATTCTGACATTCTCCGTGATCATTTAAATAAAAAAAAAAATTGTCGAATTTGCCTTGCAGTAGATGTTATCGGCCGAATCAAAAGATTCAGAAAGTATTATTAAGTACCAAAACAGGTAAAAATACGACTAAAAATAACCATTATCGCCCAGGCCCGTAAAAAGTAAAATGATTCACTGAGTTTTGATAACAAATGTCCAAAAAAATTGTAATCAACCAGGATTCGCTAATGATAAAGCGATATTTACATTATGTCTAATCCTTTAACCCGTTTAATTACTTTATCAGAAACGAAACATTTCGTTGTATAGAAGAGCAATAAAAACTGACATCATTTACTGATTTGTTGCTTAGTCAATATCGATAGCAATGGCTCACTTATTTAAAAATTATTAGACCAGTCATTACGTCGGAAAAAACTGGTTAAAAATGCATGTGAACCGAGAAGGCTAAATTTTTGATATTACGTGGGGGGGGGGGGCTAGAAAAGCTTTCCTTGTGAATTTTCCGCCACATTTTATTTACCGAAACATCGTCTGATTTGGTTTGGTTCTTTTTGGATTTCAAAGTAAATAAGAGTATGTAGTTTTTGTGTTGGCATTGGCTGCAATGGATGTTTCCTATGAATTTTATTACGAAGCGCAACTAAGTCAGCGTGAGATAGATTGCGTAGCAATCGGATCCACCCATAATCTCTTAGTTCAAGGGACTGTGTAGTATAAAATTTCAATGACTATAAAGTATCTTATAGATACTTCAAAAGTTTTGTTGTAGATATCGGCGATAATTGGCCCGTTCGTCCATTATGCCTCGACCTTGCATTGTCAGCGGCGCGATCTCAATAATCTGGCAATGAGATGTGAAGCTGTATTGTTATAATTACACTTTATCGCGGTAATTACACTAATTTGTTCTGTATTGTGAAGAACTTGATGGCCGTGGTAACGCGAACATTAGACACTTTTTTTTATATCTTTTGTACGCTTATTTATGATTCTTAGTTTTTTTTAATAATTCTGTCGGTATTTTGTCTGTTTTAATTTAATTTTATTCTTTGATTCAAATAAAAATTATTTAAAAGTAGCCGTACCATATGCCTCTAAGTTTTGAGAAACAAAACAGATTAGATGATTCTATGTTTTACATATGGTAGGTACTACTAGATCTAGACTTGGATGTCGGTTTTTTGTTTTTATGTGATACAATTACGGAACAAGCCGACGGATTTTCCACTTGGTGTTAAGTGGTAACCTCTGTCCATAGCAAGTAGCGACCGATGGACCGAGACTTAAGGCAAGACCCATGTCGCATCGTATGCGCTCCTAACTCTGACACGTGTGGGTAGAATGTCTCATGTGAACGGTTGATTTAATGGAGTATTACATTTCTTTTATTTGTTTTCTCCTTCATAGTAGAGTTTTTAATATATGTATATGATTTTCTGTTTCAGGTACGTTCAAGAACAGCAGCATTACTGGTAAATAATAATGGTATATTATGGAATAGTCCTTATTATTCTGGAATAACAGAAAACCTAAATTAATCATTGTGTTGAGAATGAAAGTAAATACAAAGTTCTTCAAGGTTTATTCAATAACAATAGAAAAATCAATTCAGAATGAAGTACAAAGCTACGATATTAACTTCACAGTTATGCTAATCTGACAACTAATTACCGCACCCTTATAACGCGTGTATTTGTACTAACAAGTACTGTTTCCAGCAGCGATAACGTCACGATTCTTAATTCCTTGAAACCTTGCTATGTTTTATAATTGTTATGTTGCTGGTAACCCAGGAGCCAAAGTTCGTTTTTTTTTTTATATTGCTGGACATTTCACCCAGCGTCATCTAGCCCCAAAGTAAGCTAAGCATAGTTATAATACTTATATACATTTCTTTTGTAAATACATACATATAACACATAGTAACACCCACACAGAACAAATTTATATTAGTCATATAAATGTTTGTCCTGAGTGGGAATCGAACCCATGACCTACAGCACAGAAGGCAGGGTTACTACCAACTGAGCTGTGAGGCCTGTGAGGCCTGATTCCCGGCTGGTTCAAAACGTTTGTGTGTGAAGAATAAAGTTTATTAGTCAGTCTTGGATGGAAGTGTGTGTGTCCATGTTGCCTGCGATACGTAGAATCCTTTAATAGATAAGGGAGTATTCGTTTATTTTTAATTATTTTATAGGCTCGCTTTGCTTATATATCGTGAATATGAAACGCTTTGTTCTAGAATATTAATTAAAAACTAAATGTTTATTAAAGAGCTAATGCGTTATTGCTGATTAATGAGACTTACCTACTTATTCTTTTCCTATATCCACATCTAAATTTCTTTTCCTATAAATTGTATAGCAACATATTTTCAACTGAAATAATACAAGATTAATAAAAAATATAGGAAAGGATGATTTTTTCGTGAGTATTCTCATTAACAAGGTCAAATGGGTACTAAATATGTAAGCATTACACTTAGTAATAAAAGCTGTAAAACAATACGAAAATTGTTTTTATTTTGAATGTGTCAAGTTTAAGTTAAGTTAAGTCAAAATAAGAAAAGAAAACGCTATCAATAGCCTATCCATTAACTTTATTCGATCTAATATTAACCGAAACACTTCCGCAGTAACACCGTCAGGTCAGCGGGGTGAGGGGGTGAATGTGGGGGGGGGGGGTAATAGGGGATTTACATAATGTTACCATTAATCTACGCCAGGTTTTTTAACGGCACGCAGCCCTGTCTATGCGTTGCGCCGCGTTGTGGTTCAGTGAATGGAACCCGAAACCAGTTTGCGGCTATTTGGCACGCGAACATTTTTAGGGACTCTCGTTTTGTTTTCAGCTGCTTTCACTAACTACATGAATTCTTTAAGCCTGATTAAACTGAGTTCTTGATCCGTACAGAAAAGTTTTTGATATTTTAAGACGCTTAAATTTACTCTCCAACTTTTACTCGTTTAAAACAATTGTCTCAGGATAAATGTGATAAACACTTTTAAGTGAAATAAATTACATGGCAAAAAATAGAAATAAATGCCACAGTTAATCTGTATTTTGTTGCTAAAATTCTGTGTTGATTTTTACAAATGAATTTTTTATAAATGAATTTATTCAAAATAATGATGACAGTGTTTTAAACATTACAATGACGTCAAAATGGAAACAAAGAACTCCTAAAGGCAGTGGTATTGTATCGACAAAAACGTATATAATAATATTAAAAGGTTCTGTTTGAAAGAATACAATTGACCAAGGTGATTTCTCATAATTAAATTATTTGCATAAACAGGAAATGGTATAGATTAACATCACATGATGAAGTTTCGAAGCATTTGATGCAACATTATGATTTTTAAGTACTTACTTTGTACTAGTTTTGTATTGTTTTCCGTAATGCTTATCTTTACCATTGCATTTGCAGGGTCGCCATATAAAGTGTAGTGTTGGGAGGGATAATATACACCGAAATCTGTGACAGTACTGATCTTTACTAATAGAGTATGTTATATATGGTCCATTATCACATATGAGTATGAATTACACGCATTTATCCATATATATCTCTACTCAACGAGTAAATTTTCCCGTGTCGTTTCTTTTAAAAACTAAAGTAAAAACTAATTTTTGCTCTCTCGGGAGAAATAGCAACTTTTAAAGACTTGAAGACTTTACTTTTTAAAGAAGAAATTTCTCGTATTTTATTTTATTATTAGAAACATGGCGTCACAAATCCATAATAAATTGTATCTCGAGATTTATATTTTTGCAAAAGTCTAATGTGTTCAAGGTGAAAAGTCTTGTATTATTAAGCATTTATCATGACTTCTTACTCTTACAAATGATGACAATTTATTTATCATATTGCATAAAAAATCTACTATGATCAAAAAAGATCTAATCTTGGAATCGTGTCAATGACGATGAGTTTTCGACTCTTTATATAGACAGGTTTATATGCCCTAGATGATAGAATATAGGTTCTTAAAAAAGGTTCATTGAGGCTCAGCTGTGATTCCTTTCTGTGTATACATTATTAGATAAAATTTAAGTGTCTTCAGGCCCTGAAAATTTAAGTATAAGTATTTTTCTAATGCCAGGTAATCGTGCCGACCAGCAGATAGCTTTTTTTTCTAATAAGCGTTTCCACGTGCAATCCTTCATAATATCACGGTTCGCCATCAGCTCGACGCTTGCACCCTCGGGCGACCTTGACCTGTTTGTAACGTGTTATTATTATAATAATATGAAGTTTTTGACAAAATACTGGAGGGTCGGGACTGTAGGGGTGTGAATCGATCGGGGGGGGGCTGGATGTAGGGCAATTGACCTCGCACGATTAATGGCAGCTTACAGCATATTTTAGTGGCGTAACAAGGGTAAAGTGTTTTATTTTTGAGCTGTTTATTTTTCCGTTTATAGGCCTATGGAAGGTTGCTGCGTTATATATCGCTTGCCTTTGCATAATGCTTTATTTTGTTTGATAATTGGCATTACAACTGTATACAGAGATAGTTCAATCAAGTAACACCATATCCAGTTCTGATGCCTTGCAGTAGTGCACTCGTATTGCTATGCTCCGGTCCGAAGCGTATGCCGGTGAAATTACAGTTTCAAATTAAGAGACGTTCCAGCTTCGTATTTCAGGGTAACGGTCGCAATGTGTTAACTTAATCTTCCTCTCTCAGTTATTGTTATATCGCGGGACTGTGAGTCATTTTACGGTCAGTAGAACTTATGGCAAGTTCTTCCGGGGAGGAATGCCACCACACCTATTCTGCCACAGGAACGAATACGCAGGCACGTAAGATATTCCACCTTCACGTCTCAAAGTTACGGGCGCAATACAATCTGACGCGGCTTTCACATACCTTATTATGGCAAGACCCCCAATAAGTAATGTATTTGTTTTTATGGGCAGAGGTTACCTCTTAACATCAAATGGGCTACAAAAAAAAAGAGTCAACAATATATTTAAACTTGCATGAGCGCCTGTCATAGCGCGTAACTATAAATAATAATAAATATTGGTGGACATTTCATACAGCGCCATCTAGCCCCAAAGTAAGCTAACATAGCTTGTATCATGGGAACCAGACAACTGATATAATATTTATATATACTTTTTTGTAAATTGATACATTTAATACATATCAACATCTAGACACAGAACAAACATCTATATTTGTCACACAAATATTTGTCCTGGGTGGGAATCGAACCCACGACCTACATCACAGAAGGCAGGGTTACTACCAACGGAGCTGTGAGGCCAGTCGAACCATTCGAAATTAGACTTAGAGATTTTTATATTTTCCCAACTCCGCAAGCGTTTGATAATGGGCCCAGATAATATCGGGCTATTAGTAAGAAAATGAAAAATAGTAACAGACGATGGGTTGTCTAACCGAAAAAATACCTACATTAAAACTGAGTGACGCTTTCGGGGCGACCCACTTTTAAGCCGGATTTTTGGCGTTCAATTTTGTCGACCGCTTTTTCGTTTTGATATTCCCTTTTATTATTCAGTAAACTCTTGCGAGGCGTGTAATAGCAAAAAAAGGTTTGCGTTGATTTTATTTACTGAAGTTTCCTGATTTAATTTACATAATTTAGTTCGGTAAATTATCAGATTTTCATTCACCGCCTGATAAAATGTTCTGTGTTCAGTAACAAATAGATACGAATATTTTTAGAATCCAAGATGCCCAATATGTCCTGGGTCATGTTTTACTTTATATATGCCAAGCAATACACAACTAAAGATATTGCTTCAATACTTTTCCGAGAAAAGACAATTGGGAATTTGGGAAGTTTTAAGAGGAGTTAAATTACATTTTACAAGCTCTCCATCAAAAAATGATAGGAATTTAATTAATACGGGGACCGATCCAAGACCGTTGATTCAATGTCGACGACAGATTTAGAACAATGATGGGATTCCGTTTCATTCTGTATATTTTGTAGCTAAAATATTTTCGCTCATAAATAAATCTCTTCGTCTTTCTATCAAGAACTCAAGAATAGAGACCATTGGTTTTAATTTGAAACGTTATTTGTTTCATTGTTAGATTACTGGTTGAGTGCCAACACGGAACATACTACTGACCAGCTAATTGAACAGTTTCTATGAAATGTAGAATACAGCAACAGCTACCAAGGGCCTGACATGTGCTACTTTTAGACTCTGCGATAGACATTATTGTAACTGCATCTAGGAGTACGCGTGCGATTTGTCACCCACCGACGGTTTTGCTTGGGCCGTGTTGTATTTGTCTATAGATAAACGCGTATAGTATTATATAATTTATGCGTCTGGCTATCAAATACGTTTGATGATTCGTCGACTAACGCCTTGGAATCGAATACTTCTGAAGGATCTGGAGATCTGTTTCTTCCAACGGACACCTCACGTTCCATCGATCAGTGTTCGGTATAAGCAACTGTAAACCGCGGAGGTTAGTTGTGAAACTTACAGATATATTCGTCCAGCGATCTGTTGCCGGTGTCCGATGGTAGCAACTAACGATTGTTTCCAGTTTCCGACGCCACTCTTTTACACTGAAATTTGACTACTACTTTTGCGCAGCAACAGCATTCCTATTGCTTGATTTTCATCTGAGCCGTCCTAACTAAGCGTTGTTTGGTGTGTTTGCCTCACAAAGATCAATGACATAGTTTTTGTCTGAAAAGGTTGCATATGTAACGAACCCTATCGGCTGCGGACGACACGCAGTGCCTGCATTGAATTGGGAAAACTGGCTCCCAAATAACGCAACCAAATAGGTTTTATTCCGTTCTCCGAGCCGGCTTTGAGATGAACTCTGAAAGTAGAATAGCTACTAACTATGGAATGAACTATTTGTCTTCACATAATATAAAAAAATGTGCCATCGCCCTAAGAGATATGTCACGGCTACAGATGATCAAACAGTGTCTATCAGTGGGAGGCATAGCACAGAATATAAATACATACAAAGTTACTGGGTACATTATCATTTCACGGCTATTGTATATTGTTCATCTATTTATAACGGGCCCAGTCGGCTCGTGGTCATTATACGATTAAGTGTGTCACATTTTTTCTTTTAATTACTGAGCATCTGAGCATTGTTCTTATTTTATCTTCTTGTTGTACGAGATGTGATAATGTTGCCAAAATCTTATAGAAAATGGGGTTAACTGAGATTATACTTACTTACTGTGAGATGTCGAAAGAAAATGTTTACGTGTGAGATAATACTGAGAGCTTAATCAAAAATTCGGGATAGCTGGTCGCATAGTAGGTATATGTGATGTTTAATTGAAATGAATATTAATAAACTGCCGGTTGCAGTCAGGAAGGAAGCGCTACCAAGCCCGGTTTTGAGCTTTTCCTATCCTTCCTATTTTATTTCGATCACAAAATTCTGACTGTGATCGTAAATTATTTTATTTATGTCGTTCACACACTCACACAAAAACACTATGTGGATAGATTAGGGAACGAGCAAATGGTGGTTGGCGGCAAATTTTACTAAGTTGGGTCCTGGTTCCTTCGGGAAGACCCAGGTCTTATCGTACTGCGACCTATTCTCGAGTCTTAAGAGTGAAATATGTGCCCTATAGTTCCCGCAGTAATATCTTTGAAACTACCTGAAATAAGTTACGGAGTAATTTTTAAATTTTAATTAATTTTAAGCATGAAACAATTTTAACATTTGCATAAATAATAGCAGGTACCTCATTTATATTGTTATGTTACAAACGAATTTGTTTCAGTCCAAAACAAATTATTATTGGAAACAAACCTCGATAAATTAACAGATTGTGATCTGGGAATGTTTTGTTTCATTAAGAGAATGTCGCCCGGATTCGTTCGTAATTTCCTTGGCGTGAAATTTGTCACTCTGTCAAATTATTAGGATTATTTCACTGGAACGAAGTTTAAGCTAACTTATTTGTGGGAATGACAGCGATGGTCACTACTAATCATGTCTGCTATCCTAATATTTTGTACCATGCAAGCTCGATGTTTCGATTCAGTTCGATTGCTACCTATGCTAAGAGAAACATTTGTGTCAGTCATACTTAAATGTTTACTCCATGGTGTGGTATATATTATTAGTAATTATTTACAAAATATTATATCAGTATCATCTGGTCCCCACTGGTTTTTTAGATTGGGCTAGATGGCGTTGTGTGAAATGTCCAGCAATGTTCTGAATTTATCTTCTTCTGATTTAAATATTGCTCGCCTCAGTTGTCTTGTAACAATAGTTTTAATACGTCTACTAAAACTACAAAATGAGTTACTATTACGGTCTTGAATTATTTTATAAAAATGAGAAAGAACACTACTCTTCACACTACTCGTCACTTGTTTACTACTCATAGTTTTTGATGTGCGTAGCTTAATTATTTTTATTTACTCATTCTAAATTACATGTATGTTTTATTTTACGCTACAGTTCGAGGTTTTGGTGCTATTTCTTCATATTTTCATTATGTTCAATAAATTTTAAATTATTGTAATATTTATGGCTGAATGAAATTACTATATTTTAACCAAATGTATTATGGAACATGCCCTCAATGTGTGCAGGCGTGTAAGGCACCGACTAGGATGTGACACTGCTCCCCTGCCAACATAACTCGTCCATTGTCTTGTCTTCATAATGAAAAATATATAGTATATCCATTCATTCGCTGCTTTGTATTTGTCCCTTTCGCTGAAAACTATTTTACCCTGATTCACCCCCTCGCTGGGTACGAGCACGTGTGTTTGCAGCTTGCTCTTTCCAACTAGCGTGTTGAAGAGAGTCGCCGTCCCATTCTGTCGTCAGCGAAGAGCGCACGCATTGCAGGTGAATCCACGCTCAGTTGTGTCTTAAACGTTGCGTGGGTGTGACGTTCGACGGTCGACCATTTCCCGCGAAAATTTACGTACGAAAAATATCTCTTAGTATTTTTGCGGTTTCCAAAATTTTATTATATTTGTTGTTAAGTGTCAGTGGTTTAATTAAATATTTTGTTGTGATCAGAAAGGAGAAGGTGTCACGGATTTTTGTTGTCGATTTTTCTTCGTTTTTACAACTTTATACGGTGAGTTATATTTTATCTTCCCTACTTTCATCTGAAAATCGTATTAAACGTTTAATGTTGTAATGTGAGTCATAGAAAACTTGCAAATTGTTATATATTCGCTGTAATTTTTTTTATTTGGCTATCTAAGAAAACCCTTTGTGATTTTGATCACAAATTGTTGCCGAACCAAATACATCAAAACAAATCAATGTAAAAATTTCACTATGTTAGAATCCCGTTGGGATTTTATCAATGGACCCTAAATTTGTTTTCGGACAATATTTACATGTCGGTCTCTCGGTCGGAATAAAATTTGTTTCTCAAACGGTTTAAGGGCCGGAAAGTTTTGGGCCGGAGCTAATGAAAATATTTTTATACGATACATTATTAATTATATTTTAATTATACTTTCACTGAATAAATCATCATAATTTCAGATACATCTTTTAACTTTTAGTTCACGACGTAGTGTATTATTGTCAGAATTGGAAACTTTAATAAAGAATACATCAGAATAACACATGGCCTTTAATTTATGAAGATATTGTGTAATATGGCTACAGTTTTGTTTCGAGGCAACGATGATGGTATTTTTACCCAATGGGGGTGAAATAGGGAGAGTAGTCCCACATGGGCGAATAAAGCGCTACTATTTAAATAATCCAAAAAATCTGGAGTTGTAAAGTATAAATTATATACGCTGAACAATAGGGTCATAACTACGTTTATAACTATATATATATCTGTCACATTAACTTTAATGTTATCGCGTGTTTGGCAATCATATATTCCTGGCTTTATTACAACTGCTCTTGCTCCTGGGTTTCGCCGCATTTACGTACTCATTGAAATTTGCAAATCTTGAAAATCATCGCCCGGGCGTGTTGGTATAAGTTTGGAAAGGAATGGTTATGGAAGTATTCGTGGGAAGACACTGGAAAGGCGATGAGCTGTGGTCCCGCGATAGTTCCCATAAGGGGAAAAGTGGCCTAGTAAATAAAAAAATATTTTTTTGATATTGCTGTATGGAAATCAATAATCAGGGTTTATTTCATACTACACTGTTCGTAAGCGAGTGACAAATATTAGACTGACACAGTAAATTAGCGACTCGAAATCGTGGAGTGATAATGGCGTCCAGTTGTCTTCATACTCCGGTGCATTATGTAGCTCCGCCAGATATATATAGTATATTAAGATGTTTGTTACCTGCGCACAGTCTCCACTCAAGAACTTGTCTATCACACCGGTTATCATTTTCAGCATTTATGATCAGCTCACTGCCACTACAGCTTGCTAATCCTATCGGCAATGTCGATTACTTTGGTCGTCTGTCGGACAATCTTGTTACGGATTTAACTCACTGAGCATAGCCAGCTCTGTATCTCACTGAGTGATTTTGAACTGATGGATTATCCTCACCCACAGTTTCCAGGTTTCAAATGCATAACGCATTTGACGGGCCTCACAGTTGGTAGTAACCCTGCCTTCTGCGCTGTTGGTAGTCGGTTCGATTCCCACCCGGGTGTTAGTATGTATTACATTATTTATAAAATAAGTATTATATCAGTTGTCTGGTTACCATGATACAAGCTACACCTAGCTTACTTTGGGGCTAGATGGCGCTGTGTGACATGTCCGCCAATATTTATTTATTAATTTATTATGTATACCGGTTTGAAAGGCATGGTTGTCACACTGGTGGGCGCAACATAATTCGACTTGGATCTTCCCGTACCTAAGATATGAGGGGACCTGAGTCGGATTGTTGTCGGATATATTTTTATATGTAAATGTATCATCTCTATATTCTTCGCCCATACATAATTTACGTTAGTAACACAAATGTAAGTATTGAATTGTAAAGTGGATCAAAAGGAAAAGGATTCCTTTCCTTTTTAGAGGTTTCCTGTTTGTTTATCCCTGCGGCGGGTTGGATAGGATTTGAATTGATATCTTTAAATAAAAAAAAACTGTACTCATTATACTGTTATTGTACTGTATTATACTAAATTTAATTTTTACTTTATTATTACTGTATTATTGTACTGTAATACTACTAAGCAGTTACACGCCATTTATTAAACAGTTTATTAGATTGTTTTATTGATAGCCATTTTGGCAATAACATGATCATTAACAATTGTCAGTAATAATTAAAAATGAATTATAAGGTGTTTTTTTAGAAATAAATGTAAGATATATTTTTCTGTGTCGTGATGATTGGTCGAGGAGTTGAAGCCATAGCATATTACGTGCCCTTGGTTTTAATTACGTTGCTTCAGATACTAGTTGAGACATTAAGCCATATTTTACACAATAGTTTATATCTAATAATATTTATACGTTAGACGTTGGGAAATGGACGCGACTTTTTTAATTTTTTTATAAGTCTGTGTCAATACTTTATTTCTATAGAATTCACAAATAAATGATTTGAAAACATCAATAATAACACAAGATCAGCGTACCTACCGTGTATGCCGCGTGCTCAACCCTATAAAAAGAATATAAAGGAGGAAATCATAAAAATTACAATTTGTTATGCAAATCGATTTCTTTAAGACTGCAACTGCAGTTTTGCAATAGTGCTTTGATGACCAACAATAAGTTTATTTAATTCAAAGATACGCTCTTGTTGACCTTCAAATAGTTCTCGGTAAGAGATATATGCGAGTATGATTAAACCACCTATTTAATGTTAACATAAGGATAGCCATAAGTGTTTGCGCAAATAAAATGAACCAAACGATTACAGCAGAAATGAGGAAAAACATGTCAAGTAATAATATACATATTTGTCGGTGGACAATTCACATAGCGCACTCTAGCCCCGAACTAAGCATAGCTTGTACTATGGGAACCATACAACTGATAGAATACATATATACTTTTTTTTTGTAAATACATACATATATGTATGTATTTTTATATAATTTGTTCTGTGTCTGGGTATTAATATGTATTATAATACATATTAATACCCAGACACAGAACAAATATCTCTATTCGTCACACAAATGTTTGTCGTGGGTGGGAATCGAACCCACGACCTACAGCGCAGAAGGCAGTTAGCGAGCTGTGATGCCATGTATTTACACTATTTGCTTATTCAGTGAAGGTTTAACCAAAATACATAATAATTTATGTAATATGTAATAGAAAATATACAAATAAATATGTCTTGTGTTGAGTGGTCCATTATTGTTTGTCCATTGGTATTTTCGAAGTCATATCATCGACTGAAGTGCACAGAACGTGCCTCACTTTAGTTTTCAAAGTGTTACTGTGTGACTACATGTTTGAGCGAGTGCAGTTACACAAGTATACGGTTAATCGCTACATACGTGTGGTTTGCGTTTGACGGCAAATCACGAGATAGTGACTGTGCGGCCGATGGTGGCGCCACGCATCGTTTGTTTTCAGAACTGGATCTCAAATTTAACAGTTATATGCATTTCATGTCACGACACACTTTCTGCTTAAAATCTTATTCATATTATAAAACATTTTATGCAGTCGGACAATTTAATATATACCTGTTATTCAGATGACGTCCAACTACCTTTATGCCTTCGCATAATAAGTTAATGCAAATTGAAATAAATTAATCTTGATATAACGTATAATGAAACTTATCAGGTATTTATTATCTAAAATTATTGTTTAGGAAGAAAATATACTGATTAATATTTTTTCGTATGATTTTTGTAAATTACCCATTAATTAGCAATTAATGTCGAAGTCTGTAAATATTTGGATTATAAATCCCAATCAGGGTTTTTCCATATCGTTTAACTAAAGTAAACAAAAAACACATGATTTATTTTACTGAAATAATAGTGCATGAGAGAAGCCTCTCTGAGACGGCACTTTTAAATCTTTTCGCCGTGAATAGAAGAAATACCACTCGAATAGTAGTAGTAACTAAAGTATTTAACTGCTGCCAGATATGGAGGAATTTTTAAATTTAATTCTGTTGTCAACCCACGCATACATACATAGCTTTGGAAGAATTAGGCGAATATTAACTGTTCCAAACAAACCGCAATAGTTATGCGAACAAAGGTTTTCACAGTCAAACCGCAGTAGTTGAGCCTATAAATTACGAAACGCATACCGTTCGCAAATTGTCGCGGTTGCAAAGTTAAGCCACTCGAAGGCCCGCTGACCTGTGTCGCGGTTTTACGGGACGTCCTGTTGGAAGGGCGTTGTGCCAAATAACGGCGCCCTTTTGTGCGGGATGACCTTTTTGTAACACTGACGTGTTTTACAGCTAAACTTTGCTTAGAATTTTTTTATTCAATTTCGTATTTAGTTTCTTTACAGTCTTTTTTATTATGCTTTTTCGTTGTTAATTTTGCTAGTATTGTTTATGAAATCATAATCATATCATTTATTCAATGACACTAGTAACAATCGTATTTGAAATAACAAAAAATTAGGCTTTAACGAATGCAATTAAAATAATAAATGACAAAATAAAAAAAAATAAAAAATTGTATGTATTCCAAAAATATTAATGAAATTCATCTAACAATCCAGAAATGGCTTGCTTGGCGGCCATTCACTCTCGCTTGTAGATAATGGTTCAGTGCTCCTCAAGTGATTCCCGCTACCTGACAAATAATCCCACTCCAAACAAATTATACATGGAAAGTTGTAAACTTTAAACTAACATTATAAATGCAAAAGTATGTGTCTGAATACAAGCTGAAACTATTGAACATTTTGCAGATTAGTGTCAGCCAAATAACGGTAATATTACAAAGTTACATGACCTTGAGTAGCACATAGGCTACTTTTTCCCGCAATCGCACGTGATATCCATGGGCAGAAGCTAATGTCAAATTATTTTAGTTATGTCAAAGAAATGTTAGTACTATTTTCAAGCATGATAATCAATATTGTCGTATTCCTTGACGTTGTGCGGTTCCTAAATTAGCTCTACAAGATGTCATCAAGAAATGCATTAAATTATATTATGCATTTCAATCTCCGTTGAAATATGCAAAAAAACGCTCTCGGACAAATGTTTTATAATTTTGAAAGTGTCAGTGGAGACATTAAATGCAGAACATGTTTGTTCCATGACTTTTATATGCTGTTGCATTTTACTTCAAAGATTTTTATAGCTTACTTATTCATAATACATTTATACAATACTTTTACGTAAGCGATCACTTTTTCTACTGAAATAAATGTTACGTATTTATCATTCAGAAACAAAATATTATTTCAGTAAAAATTACATTCATTCTTGACAACCCTTCGATGCGTCAGGTCCCCGGTTCGTGTGAGCATAAAGAGAAGGCGTGGTGGTCCAGTGAGGTCAAAACGGTGAAGGAAAACATCGTGAGGAAACCGGCATGTCCCAGAACCAAAAATTGGAAGACATATCTCAGATGGAAGAAGGGAGCCTCTTTGAGGCGCACTTTTATCATTGTCGTCACACGGGTTTTAGAGAGCTTGTAATGCGAGTGTCAGTGTAAGCACAATGATTTTCCTTTGTATTATCTCTATCTTATTTTGTATTCATTATATCTGAAGTATTAATGTAACGCAAAATTAATATGAAACGGAATCAGCACTGTGCCATATGGAATGTTACTATTAAATACATCAACGATATAATGAAATTAAATTGCGACGGGAAAGGATTACAATTTATAGAGTATTTTTTCAACAGCTGTATGATATAAATCTTGATCACAAGGAAATTAGTTCAAGACAATAATATTATAGTCTAAGGAAATAAAATGAAAATGACGTAAAAATGGGAATAACACGATTTTACACCCTTCCGTCGGTAGCTCTTGTTACGCTACATCAACGACTGAGTTATTTGGTTCATAGTAAAACGTAGCGACAAATCTTAATAGTTCTTTTTTTTTGTGATACAGTTACGGAATGAGCCGACGGCCCACCTGCTGTTAAGCGGTAACCTCAGGACATAACAAACGATGCGACTTGGTCCTCCTCTACTAGATACGACAAGACCTAAGTCGCACCATATGCGCCCGTAACTCTGAGACGTATAGGTGGAATGTCTTATGTGCCTGTAATTTCACCCGGAACAAAGTAACGCGAACGCGTTACTGCTTGGCGGCAGAAATGGGCATGTTAGTTCGACAGTATATTCACAAATGAAAGTAAGCAAATTATAATAGCACGAGGCTGTGAAACAAACCAAACGATTGTCGCTTTGACTCGTAAAGTCGAACTAGAAACGTTCTATTTTGATCCCACTCTCGCGACAGATAGTTGGCCGGTGTCCGGACTTTCCGTATATTTATTTTCGTAAAAAAAAATACACAATCCCAAATCACTGAACCTTTTGTTTCACAATTCGGCCTCGTGGTTGATAAAAAAAAAATAACGCGCGAATTGTTGCCAAGTCATAGTTTCGGATTGTTTTTATGAGATTTATTAGACACTGACGTATATACACCAAGGTGAAACGCGAGTTAAATAGAGAAAAATAAACTTATGCAAATGGAAATGTTCCACGCGCAGCACACACGACTCGGTACGAGTACTGTAAATGGTTATAGGTAATATATACTAACTACCTTATTAAGGTATCTTCTTACATAATAACATAACAATGTTCTAAAACTTTTGGAACATCTAAAAAAATTTGTAGGCTTTAAATGTGTTACGGCTTTTAGGGTTTACTTGTTTAGTGAGTATGAAGTATTAAAGCCCATTTTCCTTAACATGCGAAATACGATTTTTCAACGATTGTGGCCTTTACTTTCAAAAAACTTCGATTTTCCAAGAGTCGTTGAACAAATGTTGGTTATGATGTAGGTACAGAAGCTACCTCATAAAGTTTGTTAGTATATTACCAATGACCGTGGCAACCTTGGCCTATCGAAATATATATAAAGGTATAATGTATTTGCATTATATTGTTTGTCTTATATATAATACAAATAACCAGCTGCTGCATTCGCAAAATGACGACTGTCATTGAAATTACATAAAAACATAAAATTTTAGTTTATGAAAATTTAGTTTAAGCATTTATGTTTGTCTATCTAAATAAATGTTCTAAAATACAAACCCGAATATGAAACGATCATTAATGTTGGGTGACCGTTGAATTTTGACTATTACCTACATAACGGTTAAATTACGCTATTTATTCGTATAGCGTTCATTTAGTACGGATTTAATGATATTCATTCTCGAGATTAGAATTTTCGTCATATCTAGTACATAAAAAATATCGTCAACGTTATTCATAACTTGTTTTTTTCCAATTCAACATGACTTATCTAAACATGTAACCTAAACTTTACTAACCGTTAAAATGCCAAACATTAACTATGTAAAATATATCGCATAATTTGCACTATTCACAGCTGCAGAGTTGTCGTGAAATGAGAATTCTGTATCGTTCACTTGATGGCAACCGCGTGGTAATTACGTTTCAGACATATTACTAATATAATAGTCTCAGGAGATGACAATGAGCTGTTTGGGCATTGTTATGTACAGGTGATTGCGCGCCACGTTATATATATATTATTATTATTATTATTATTATTATCAGCCTGCATCGTCCCACTGCAGGGCAAAGGCCTCCCTGATCCCCTTCCACTCGTTACGGTCTTGCGCTTTTGAGGTCCAGTTATGCATAAAGGTGTCAAGGTCATCTCGCCATCTCCGTCTGGGTCGACCACGATGCCGCTTTCCGTTGTTAGGGGTCCACTCTGTTGTTGTTTTTGCCCAGAGTCCATCCGGCATGCGGCACACGTGGCCGGCCCAGTCCCACTTCAGTCTTGCTGCTTTTTGAGTGACGTCAGCGATCTGAGTTTTGGAGCGTATAGTTGTGTTGCGGATGCGGTCGGTAAGTTTAATGCCAAGAATACTACGCTCCATCGCTCGTTGGCTTACCTCTAGTGCAGACCTCTGCTGAACTGTCAAAGACCAAGTCTGAGCACCGTAGGTAAGGATAGGGAGAATGCACACGTCCATGAGTTTCCGTTTTAGGGATAGTGGTAATGACCCTTTCATTAGATCTTTCATGGCCCAATAACTCTTCCAGGCGTTTTCCGTACGTCTAGAGATCTCTTTGTCTTGTCTCGCCTGGAAAGATATTATTTGGCCAAGGTATACGTACTCATGGACGTATTCAATTCCCACACCACCTACAGATATTTTTTGTTTTGTGCTATTGGTCATCAGCTTGGTCTTCGACATGTTCATCCTTAGTCCTACCTCGAGGCTCGCCTTGCTAAGATCATCCAGCATATGTGTCAACTCAGTGGCTGAAGACGAGAAAAGGACGATGTCATCAGCAAAGCGCAAGTTGGTCAGCCTTCTTTCACCGACGACAATGCCTTTCCCTTCCCAACCAACAGCAAGAGTTCTGAAAACTTCCTCTAATGCGGCGGTAAACAATTTTGGAGACAACGGGTCACCTTGTTTCACTCCTGTTTGGATGGAAAATGTAGATCCAATGGAATTAATTTTAATGGCTGCAGTGCTATTGTAATAAATATTTTGAAGAAGTTGAATGTATGTATTGTCAATACCTTGATTTCGTAGGGCAGTAAATATTGATGAGTGGGTAACGCTGTCAAATGCTTTAGAATAATCAATGAAGGCTAGATAAATGGGAAGTTTGAACTCTATGTGTTTTTCTATAAGCTGATTAATGGACTGGAGATGGTCAATAGTTGAGAGACCTCGACGGAATCCTGCCTGTTCGGGTGGCTGATGCAAGTCAAGTAGTCCTGATATCCTGTACTCAATTACTTTAATTAGGGCTTTATAAATATGGGATGTAAGCCTGATGGGGCGATAATTTCCAATATCGGACTTATCACCTTTTTTATGTAAAAGTATTATGTTTGAGTGGCAAAAGTTAGTGGGAAGAATACCAGTACGCAGAATGTCGTTGAAAAGGTTGGTAACATATGGATATATATTATATATTATTATATATATTATATATATATAAGTAAATAAAATTGTACTAACATATATATGTATATATACTTTTGTACAAAATTCATCACTTCAACAAATAAATCTGTACAATACATAATAAATTTTCAGGAAACCTAGAACCTACTCAAGTAAGATGAAGAAGTGACCCTTTATATTGACCATATATTTCAAGTTTTGTTTGGCATTCTCGTCTGTGACGTCACGTTACCTCGCGGGCAAAAGATTGACCGAAATTCGTCGTAATGATACTGTCCTGGGTGGCAAAAAACTGTGTTTAGACAGCACACCACAAGCAGATTAAAATTTTCCAGGTGAGGCTGCTATCATGTTAGATTACGTCGGTACACCGGGCGCCTAGATTTCCAAACACCCGAATATACTCGTACCAATATAAACACACGATAAACATTCCTCAAGTCAGAACCATTTATAATCACGTACACGAATCCCATTGAGCCGGTGCTTGTCTACGCGACAGATGGAAATAGACTGCGTTTGTAGTGTCATATGTGACATTTGAATGACAACTAGAAGTTGGAGATATGCGTCCTATGATTTAAATAACTGAGTGTTACTTTTGCTGTAGTACATTTACTTTTTTAGTTATGCAGTTTTCCTTATAACATGTTTGTTGTGAATTATTGCATTAGTCACAGATTAAACATTAGTATACAATTTTAAATTCATAGTAATTTTTAAATTTGCTTTGCTTGCTTTTTGTATTCACAAAATAATATGCGGATGTACAAGAGTATATTAAGAGAAGACATTGTTTGTTGCTTGTTTCTTTCTGTATATACTCGTAGTACTAGGAATATTTTATTGTGGAAATCACACAGCGCCATCTAGCCCTAAACTAGGCACAGCTGGGAACTAGGTATCTTATAAAATACCTAAATCATTTTTGTGAATAATGTTATTAACATTCAGACACATAACAAACATCTATGTTCGCCACACATGTTTGTATATGGAAATCGAAGCCACGACCTGTAATAGCACAGAAGGAGTTATTACCAACTATAGAACTAAGTGTGTCTTTATTTTTTTAATTATTATTATTATAACTGATTGTGAAAAGGACGCATGAGGATTTTAATATCGTTATTCTCTCTCTCCGTCGCAAATCCATTGCTCCAATCCTTCAATAATCTTTCTCAATTCCGGCAGAAAATAACGTTATACGCAATGGATGTCGGGAATATAATCTTGTCTCCCCACCTCGAACATATCTGATCTCTTACAGTAGTATTTAATCTGCCATTAAGCATCGACACATTTTCATTCATAATTAATGAATTAATCTCGAATGAACCAAGTTACAGTTAAATTAGTCATACTCAATGTTCCGTTAGCAGGTTTATATCTTGCAATAATTCTAACATTATCTTCCGCAGAATGCGTAAAATTTTATCGGCGATGAAGAATCCTGTTTGATTGTTTTCATAACGCGCATATCGGTATCCACAGTTCAAGGAGTTAGCGTTGAATACATTGCGTCAAATATGTCCACAAACTTCGATTAGCTTAGCTATAGATTTTTTAAATTACAAAATAAAATTTATTAAATTCAATACGGAACTGAATCTTAATTTATTTAAATTAATGTTAAATAATTTAATATTAAGAAGTTTTTAATAGACAAATTTTGTAATGTATGTGACTTATTTTTAAACGATAATTTTTTATAGGGAAAACTATGACGGCAATCAGCTCACTATATGTCACGTCTACATTCTCATGAAAGTGTAACCTGCGAAATGAAAAGTGGTCTATTAAGGCTGTTGCTACTCATTCGGGGGAAAAGGTGTTGTAATAACAATATTGGTGGACAATTTGCACAGCGCCATCTAGCCCCAAACTAAGCTTAGCTTTTAATAGCTTGTACTATGCCATATACAACACCCAGACACAGAACAAACATCTATATTCGTCACAAAAATGTTTGTCCTGGGTGGGAGTCGAACCCACGACCTACAGCATGGAAGTCTGAGCTATTACCAACAGCTGTGAAGCCCGTCTAAATATACATATACATATATATGCTTGACGTCTGAAAATTAGCTCTTGCTCCTGTACTACATCTATAAACATAAATCTTAGTTTACACTATGTATCTATCGATCGTATAGTTCTGTAAACTACCATCCGTCTCGCTGTTCATTACAATTGTATGTTTATAAAATAAGCTTAGCTTATTTCTGTTTGAGTTTTGTCTGTTTAAATCCTCTTTGTTTGTTTTGTTTCTCTACGTATTGTCTTTTTGTTCAAAGGAAAAATGGCATTCGAATTGCGCTGAGCCACAGGAAATTCGCTTTTGGTGAATTTCCATATAATTTAATTGTTCATTTATAATAGTCTTACATTCTTCGTCTTCACTTTCAATATACTTATATCATATCGTTCTTACCTAGGATGGGAGAGATGTTGTTAGTATCGGTGTTCCGACTAGTTAGTTAGTTAGTTTGTCTAGTTATTTCTAAGTATGCCGTATTTTTCAAATTAGGATTCAAGAGCAATTTCCATTATAATCATCATTCCATATAATCAGTTTAATAATGACTAGAATATGTATCTTTTTAATTTTTTTTCCAGTAGGTAGCGATACCACAAAAACTTGAGGACAATCAAAGTCAATACTAATGCACTGTACAAAAACAGTACATAATTATCCTCAGCGGCATACGTAATTGTATGTAATTCCGTAGTTAGCGTATGATTTGCGTACAAAAAATTACTAAAACGACTTTAAGTAAAAAAATAAACAATGTGTCGTTGAAGTGTGACCTTGAATATAACTTGAATATTTCGCACATGAAGTCTTAAGCGACGCGGCACGCTGCGGTAGCTTTGCATAAAATACAGGACACAGCAAGATGAGAGGTTGTTTGTCTCTTTGTCAATAAACATAGAGAATCGTGAGTGGAAGCTTTTATCTTAATGGGCTTATTGTAAAACATCATCATTACCATCCTAGTTTGGAATCACCCGCTGTTGGGTAAAGACCTATTTTGCCAGCCCCATCTGTATTGTGCCACTCTTGTCCTGGCTTTTCCTGTTGCTTTCACAATGTCATCGGCCCAACGTGCTTTCCGTCGTCCTGGATTTCTTCGATTTCATCTGGGCTACCACTTGGTCAAAACTTTACTATATCTGCCATCACCTCGTCTAGTCCGATGTCATGCCCAAATCCATATGAGGCTGTGTCATAGACATCGAAGACGTTCGCGACGACTGACTTCAGTGTTACCAACTCGGTCTACAAGATTTATCCACTCCAAGGCCCTTTGTCACTCACACTAGGTACCCGTCTCCTTAGTGAGCGTGCCGAGACATGGACGCTCACTTACTGTAATACATAGGTATTTGCAAAAGGTGAGCTTTTTGTTAACATTTTATTCAATTACCCTTATTACCTTTGGTAGTATACTAAAGTATGGTAATATAATATATAATAGGTATTCACATATATACTGCGATCGTTGCCCCGATATATACACTTTATGTGGTGGAACCATTAGTAACGACATCCCGTAGGGCGGGCGGATTGCCAATTGTGCCTACTTCTAACGTAAAAATACCCTAGACTATTAAAAAAAATCCATTATATGTTTTTTTACGACCCGATTCAAATGATTATGATGCAGTGAAATTGTATATTGAGGTTCTCTTATTATATTATATAAAAATGTGTTGTGGGATGTGACTAATTATCTTTTATGATTAGTACTTATTAATTCAGAAACGGGCTTGGTGGCAGAAGGAACGTACCTGGACAAAATTGACACTAGTTTGACTGCCGAATCATACTTTAAGAAATATATATATAAGTACACAAAATATCACCTAGAACTACGAGTAGAACTAATAAAAAATGGAGAACACTGAAAAGAAAATATAATTAAAAACACAGAGCACATCCAGTATTCATGAAAAATACACATTTTTTCAGGTCGGAAATCGAATAGTACAATTTATTGATATTCTTATTTTTATAAGTATTCCTCACTTTTATTTATTTACCTCTTTTCAATAAGACATTATCAATCGGATTCCAGACTTACTATCAGTTAATTATGCTGACTAATGAACTGTCCCATTAACAAACCTCACGGTCGTAGCACATGCGCTACTTTTTGAATCAGTAATCGGCGACCGGTGATGTTATATAAATAATAAATAATAATAACTAATTTAACTAATTTTTAACTTAGAGCTAGATCAGTTCACGAGAAAAGTTTATATACATAATTTACAAATTGTCGGGCCGTCAATATTTATTGCTATCCGTGCGAGATATATAATGAGACACGTAAATACTGCGACTCGCGATTTAACGTTAGCAAATGCAATACGCCTAATACTATAGTATTGTCAACAGAAAACGCCGTACGCAAATATGTAGCGTGCATGCTTAGGCATAAACACTCGCATACATAGACAGACCAATTAATGAAGGTCCCTTAAAATACTTTACTAGATAAAATATTTTCTAAAAGCCGACGCGAGGCGATTAGAATACCTTGTGTTTATATTATTTTGAAAAAACAATACAGATATTCAGCCTTTTTCAAGAGAATAAAGGTGTAAAAGAATTCTTTGACTGGACAATAACGTATTGAATTTGTTTCTAAAGATGTAAATCTTAAACATAAACTTAGTATGGACTGAAGAATTGGCAGAACGATACCAAAATAGAGTTCAGAACTAAATGTACAAAGAAACAGGCTTTTTTTATTCATAGAAATGCTGGAATAGAAGGTAGCATGGAGTAAACGAGTTGTTTACATACAAAGGTCGTTAATTCAAATCCAACAACCTCGACCAATTCTTTAGTTATCCAACAAAAAAATCCTGTTTTCTGATTTTTGTGACAGCCTTAGAAGTAAGCTTCTACCGCAATTTGTACAAACGATTTCATGTAGTTAGAATCCACCTAAAGGATAACCTTGGAGGATTTCTTCGTGTTTCCTTTTGTTGCGAGTATCAGAAACTCTATATACCACCATAGGGATACCACGCCTTTGAAAAGAAATAATGTATTTGCAGTTCATGCCAACATTTCGATTATTTTTCCCCGCAACAGTTGCCTCTTTAAGAACGAAGACTACGCTACTAAAATCGACAGTTTAGGCAACATTTAGCTGGCAACACAATACTTTTTTCCTCTGATCAACTGGTGGTCCCATCGTAGGCTATCAGCCGGAGCAAAACACGAGTCACAATCGGCGACACACGATTCCCCGACACGTCGCACAAGAATTATGTTCCCTGATTAATCACCATCTTTATTACAAGCGTGACTCGACTTTTTTACTATTTTACCGAACAAACATACTGCCGTAAACCGACATGAAAGAAAAGTTTTAATTACCGACCCTGTGATCTGGTGGCTGGTGTTGCCACTTACTGGTTTATATTACGCTGAATTTACCTATGTGTGTTCGAATTAGTTTGAGTGAGGCGGTTTTTTTGTAATGTGTTTTCCTAGTTCCATTTTATTCCACGAAGTGTACTTTTAACTTCCACTTTTATTATTAATTATTTTGGTCAAAATAATAATTTACTATGTATTTGAATTTCTCTACTGCCTTTACCTTTTTTTAACTTCACCGTATGTACTTATTAATATATAATTATTATATGTACTTAAAAAGTTATTTATTTTTCATTTATCTCCAAATAAACTGTAATTTTCTTGGATTATTTTCAATATTGAAATAAAAAAGCCTTTATTGGTAATTAATTTTATGCGAATAAAATCATTTTCGCTAAGCTACAAATATTTTGGGGCCCTTCAATAAAACCTTTGCGCTTTTTATAGCTGGCAACACCGCGAGCCGGTGCTTTTGATATGGCGGCGATAAAAAACAGACGTGTCACGATGCAAGCTCGTTACAGCCCGATTGTGATTTAGTTACGGTGTGTGGTTAATTGATTTTATTTATTATATAATTGTGGTATTTAAATTAATATGGATTTTTTCGGTTCGGTTTTCTATAGGCCGGGATTCCGGCCGGCATTCCTTTGGCCTTGGTCTGTCTATATTCTTGTGATGTCATTGGTTCTTTATAATTTGAATTCTTCTGCGAAGCTAGGATTCGGATAGACCTCCGTGAAAAAGAGATTTGCTATCGACGACATTGAAATGATGATTGTCAATGTTGTGATGCTTCGTAGTGTTTCCGTATCGGACCTTATGGTAGCAGGGTGCAGTTTTATGCAATAGAACTTCATACTTAATTAAATGAAATGACTTCTAGTGAAGTTTAGTATGTAATGCAGTGTGATGGAAGGATTAAAGTGCGCCACAAAGAGGCTCCTTTCATACACTTGACACATGTCTTTGATTTTCTGGTTCCAGGTGATGTCGTTTTCTTGAAAACTTTTTCCTTCACTTTTAGAGAATGTGTTTTTGAAATTGTTCATAAATTTTTAGTGAAAAACTTATTGATTCACTTCAAGATTCAAACCAGTGACCTTGGGATCTGTACCACTGAGCCACTACGCTCTCATTAAAAATAAACAACATACCAATTGAGAAGATACAGTTTAAAACAGTTCATAATTTTACACTATACAATCACGAGTTTCTGCCTGCTAGTGTTAATTCAAGCAAATTTACAGTGCCCTATATTCAAAGCGCTGATTTTCATTGAATTTCGCTTACACAAGAACACATCGTGGCCGTTAACGTATTTATTAACATTGTTGGGATGTCCGGATGTTCGTGTGTGGGAGGTAATTTTTCGTTACGTTTGCGTGTAAGCGTACATTGTGCTTCAGAGAAATGTTACCAGATGTATTTCTTACTTTGTCAGTACTAATACTTTTACTGCTGTCAGACTCAAAGAGGCTCGTTTCGTGCATTTGACCATGTCTTCGTATTTCTAGGGCATGCCGGCTTCCTCACGATTATTTTCTAAGAACGTGCTATTGCGTCCATAAGTTTCGAGTGAATAATTCATTGGTTCATGTCTGGTTTAGAACCAGTGACCTCTGGATTGAAACTAGGATCAATACCACCTTATTCTCACGCTTACTGAATAAAAAGAAAGTAAGTAAAACATTTATTTATGGGAAAGAATAAAACAGACAGTTACAAGCTTAAGGAATAATATTAGGTAGGTAACATGAAACAAAAAGTAAATAAACGCATACATACTAATTACGTTGGATCGCTAGCTCTCAAGGGGTTAGCTTTATCCTCAGCTCTCTGTACAAGGTTTGTACAGACGTACGTGTCCGTTTAATGTTCGCAATAATTTATTAGGGACGATGATTAAATTATCTCTCGGTTTCTCTTCGGCTGAAATATACTGTCTTTAACATAATAGCAACAAAAAACTTTGCCCATCGTTTGTAATTATATTTATCTGTGATCCTAATAATATCTGTGAGCCGCGGGATAGTGAAGCCGAATCAACGCTAGTGGTGTCAATGTTCTACAGCCACTAATACAAATGATTTATGGTAGGATAGATTTAGGAACTCCTTAACGCCAAAACAGCTGAAACGATTTGGCTGAAATTTTGAACATAAGCAGATGATACTTGAAATGATACACAAGCGGCTCTTTATCCCGGTACCGCGCAGGTGAAGCCACTGGTAGAAGCTAGTAACAATGTAAAATATCAGCTGATGTGTAGCTCAACTAACCATTTAAAAGCCAAGAATCAAATAATTATAATATAGCCTAGTTAACGTAACTTCACAAGGTCTTGAATAAAACTCTTACGGTTCTAAAATGCGAAACGATTTTATTTCAAAGTTTCACCTTTTCAACTCACCGTGTTTTTGTACTAAAATGCAAGCACAAGTTTTGAAAGCAAACAGTTTACGAGTCGGTCTCTTACAAATTTAAAACTTTGCACGATTTACAACCAAAGCCAAAAATAAAAATGGAGACGAACAAATTTGCTATTGTTATCGGAATTACTCTCTGTATACTGTTGTCGGATTTTAATGAGTTCGAGTGTTTAATGAGATGAAATTTTACCTTAACACGTCGGATTTTTGCTTTAGGTTGCCGTAATAAGACTATGAATCAGGACACCTGAACGTTCAATTACATATGAAGACTATTTACGGCCTGATTTTATCCGTACCTCACTTGAAAACCTAATTTCAGGTTCAGGTTAGAATGCATGGGATGTTGAGACTGTGATAACTCGGTAGTGACGTCCGGTTAGGCAGGCCCTTCCCACAAGGGTTGGATCTTGCGGTGAAGGAACACATCGCGAGGAAACCATTGCAAATGGCCGCCCGTGGGCGTTAGGCTTTAACATCGATTTGTTTGAATTAACTTGAAGTTGACTTATATATTTAGTTGAAGAATAAATTCGAGTGTCATTGACTTTGTTTTGCAAGAAACAGCAGATTTTCATGTGAATATCAATAACCTGAAAATTTTTGATGCAAATTTTGAATTTTGAAATGCCATTATGTATTATGTTGTTGGCTCTGATACAGAATTTACGTCTTAGAAGTTGTTAGCATATTACAAATAACCCTGCGTATACCGGTGCGGACAGACAGACAGATAAATCGTAAGCATTTGATAATAAGACCGCAGTAAATATTCCGTTTCGACGTTGTGAAACAACGACCATTTAGTTTTATTTATTGTATTGTCAATTTGAGCCAAAGGATTAAGGTCGAACGGAACACAGAATTAGTATTTTAAAACATTTAAAATTAAGAATGGGTGATAACTTCTGTCTGTTGTGCTGTCTCTGTCATTTCTATAAATAATAAATTGAATAAATAGAGCGAGACAGTCATATATAGATAAAGAAATTTATGTTCACTGCAAAATACTAATTTGTCGTATTTTATAGCCACATTCGTAGTTCTTTTTTTGATGTCTTTAGTATTAGAAACTATGTTTTTGATATTATCTGTAAATTATTTAGGACTTATAATTAAAAAAATATGTGAGTTCATTTATTTATAAACATATCTCGAGGCGCAATTTGTACAGTTTTGAATATTTCGACTCATTCCAACTCAAATAAAATATGTATGTTATTATGCACACTAGTATTGAGATTTATTTAGTATATGCTGATAGACAACACCTGTTAATATTCTCAATTCTACCAACATAATGCATTATAATAATTCAATAGCCACGATTCGCGTGGCATATCTAGGACAGCTCTAATTACCGCCCGACCATATTATTGCGTTAATTGCGATGCACTTTATGGATTCCTATACGTTGCATCTTTTGTTATTAGATTCTACCAAAGGTATACTCTAAAACGACAATGAACTTTACGTTGAATTTATAGTTCTAAATATAATATGCACATCCAAAACCATATGCATTAAAATCAAGACAGTAAATTCATACGAGTAGGTGCCTATTTTATTCAAATTTTCAACTCGTAATATGCATACATCATACATACATAAAATCACGCCTGTTTCCCGGAGGGGTATGCCGAGATCATGGTAAATGCTCGTAATATGCAATTGAATGCATTTAATTGCCAAGTGCTCATTTTTACTTGTACCGCCACAGAGTGGTGAGATTTCCTGGAGAATTTTACTATTATTTGTTAGGTCTCCACTGGACTGATGTTAAGTATGCCAAATTACCTAAGAAAGTGCACAAATTCGATTCTCCGTGCGAGCATCTAATGTTGCTACAGCTGAGGCCTAGCGACAAGCGAGAGTAAAGTAGCTGTAATCTCCGGGATCCGATCTACCGGTTGGTAGATGTCAGGTGTCTTCTAGTGTTAGGCTCTATTTTATGCCGGTTTTCTCACTATATTTCCCTCACCCTTTTGAATACGCGGTATTGTTTACACATTTTTCAATCTAAAAACTCATTGGATACTGAACTGCAGTCTATCCCAGGACCCAGTGACCTCCGTATGAAAGCGCGGGGTTTGTACCACTTAGCCACCAAGCTGATGATCGCTCACAAATGATATATCACAACATCTCAATGTCAAGATCATCACGTGTGAGTTATGGCACTGACGTAAGCGCGTGCGTACCAATAGAGTAAGTGTATGAAAGAAAACATTGTTTATTTCGACCTTGCGCGTAGATTTTGTATTCTTTTCATTATTATGTGTTAGGTATTAGGTGTTTTTAACCATGTACATAAAATATAACTCAGAATTCAAAACTCTTTGACAATCAGACCGTTTGTGCTTATATCTAAGTTTCGCGAGTTTTTATAATAAGTTTCTTCACACATGGAAAAATGGACAAGAAACCCTGAAAGTGGTCGTTTCCGAGTTCATGTCACTGGGTTTAGATAGATAGATAGATAGACAACTCTTTATTGTACACCACACAGACACATACAAATAAACAAGTTAAAAATAATTTACAATACATGTGACGTACAATCGGCGGCCTTATTGCTTAAAGCAGTTTAGGTGCAAAAAATCTAAAATCGTGATTCGTTGATCGTGACTATTCTTCTCTCTCAAAACAATAGCGGTCATGAGCTCACCACTATTCACGTCTACTTTACCATCATACTGTAACTCACAAGTTGAACCGTCGCCCATTCGTACACTTTCATATAACAACACCGGGGACTCGCTTATTTCAGTTTCAGACTCTGTTACCCCGGCAAGGAAATGGTACGAATTTGCTTTAATACTGTAATTTGAACAGTTCATGAAAATTGTGCCATGACAAACTAAGCGCGCTTTGAATTTAATGTCTGATTTGTTTGCTAACGATCAATTCATTCGCATCTGTTTGTATTATTGGTATTTCTATTGAGTTTTATCGAATATTTTAACAACTTTACATGTTTTATTGTTTCAGGTATGTTATTTGACCTGTATTTGGAATGGTAACTTCTCATCTACTGCTATCGACGTGGCAAGACATGTGTCTCTACTTCCATGGCAGTTTACTTCGAAATGTTAATACTGAAATTCATATAAATGAAACATATGAAATATGTTCGTGTACGTACAGTGCTTTATCAAACCTAGCCTTTAGCTGATGTTAAAGAAAGAATAAATCGAAAAACCCTAGTAGGCCGATAGTCTTTTTGTGGGATGTTATTCCAAAACTTCTTCTAGATCGAAATAAAATAGCTACTATTACCAATACAAGTCATAAAACAATGAAAACACTACTAAATAAATTATATATTTTGTGTCCATTGATAATGTAGGTTTGTTTATTTTGGTTGTTTCGTTTTCTTTCATGAGTTATGTAGGTAAGTATAATGACAAACCAAAAAGATTTTCATAAAAGTTTTTGTATTTTAAGAAAATGAATGGAATTAAATAAAATAAATAAAAATCATGGATCTGGAATTTGAATCATTAGCTTTGTCGTCTTTATGGTACAGGAGATAAAATAAATACCTAAAACTTATCAATTAAAACACATCAATTAATCACACAAAATTCACTAACATTAAGTAAGGCATAAAGTTCTAATCTTGTGAACGTTTATTATATGCTGCCAACGCTTAGACAGCCACGTTTACCCAAATTAATCTCACCCCCGATATCACCCCCCAGATCACAGGGCTGGCACGTTGCAGAACAAAGGCAGATTTTCATAATCCACCGTTCCGAAATACGTTCCCGTAAAGCAAAAATTATAAAAGTCCCTACCCCGCGGGTATCCGGAAATAGCACGACTGGAAGGGCCGAATATAATAGACAGCGATTGTATTTTTACGGTTCTCATTATAGAACGGACGAACGTGATGTTCCGTGTATCTGTGTCAAGTGTTCCTGTTTTGTAATCATTGTGCGTCTGTGGATTATCCGCGGCTGTCATTCACTCAGCGTTATTTTCGTAGTTTTGCTTTGTTCTAATTAATGGTGCTCTTTGAGTTTTCGTTTTCACGGTACGGTACACGGTTCACGGTTGTACGTAGAAAGCATTCACGAATAATTTGTATTGTTCGTCGACTGAAACTGTAGTTTTTAGATCTAAAATTGCTCGGGTTTTCAATGAAACGTTAATAAATTGTCCAACACCGACTGGTCGTTTGTTTTGAATTTATAGAGACTCTGCCTTCTGAGCTGTAGGTTGGGCATTCGATTCCCACCCACTACAAATAGTTGTGACGAGCATAGAGGTTTCTTCAGTGTGTGTTTTCTATGTTCACGTATGTATTTACAAAACGTGTATAAATATTATCAATATCTCGTATCTGGTTCCCATAGTACCGCATACTGAGTATGTGTAGTGTACAGAAAGCGCTGTGTTCACTAATATATATTATTATAATTATGACATAGCATTGTTTTTGTCATAAAACAATAAATATTCCATTTATACAGGGTTACAGGAAAAGTCGTGCTAGATCCGTTAAGAGCGTGGAGTACCCATCATTTCTGACTTATTTCACTATGAAACACCCTACCCTAAACTTAACCCTTTTCGAGATATTCGACTTTTAATTTTTTATTGAATATTGCCGATTTTTAGGCTACGAAATTTATTTTTGTTTATTTTGTGTATCTTATTATTATTATTATTGCATTTTTACATGTGTAATAAGATGCTTTAGGACATCAATCATTAAAATAGTGCATAAGTTAATTGAATAGACCGTAGTAGACAAGTGAAAGTAAAAAAATAAAAAATATATTAGCAAGCTTATTTTTCTCTAAGGGATATCTAAAAAAAATATTATGACACTTGTTCGGCAGATATTTTTTAAAATATCTACGTTTCATCAGCTATCTAACGAGGTCTAACAATCTAGGGTTTGTATTACATTTCGTGGAAAAAAGTAGTTGGGACGCTCCAGGTAGCAGTTCTAACGGTCCCGCGCCTATTTTCCTTCAAGTTAAGACGCACCGAGAGAGCGAGACAAGTGACGATTTATGTAGGTGCGAATGAAAGAAAAAGTGTAGAGACCGGTTAGAGCTGGGAATACAACAGGGGGTATTGTTTTGGTTGTCAGTCTGCTTTTGTGCTTCGTACATAGTAGATGTGATATCGTTTTGCTCTTTTTCTCGACTTGGCTGTGATTCTGGATTATTTCTTCTGATTTGTGACTACTGTGCTTGTTAACCGGACTCTGATTTGTACCTGTGATACGGAAGTGTTGAAGATGACGTCCTACACACCTGAGGAATATGCTGATATGCTTATTTGTTACGGATACTGCGATTGTGTGTCTGCGCAAGCTCGTAACGAATACATAACTCGCTACCCCGGTCGTCGAGTGCCGGATGTGGCCTGTTTTGACAGAGTTTATCGAAGACTTAAAGAAACTGGCTCTGTTTTGAGACGAAATACAGACATGGGAAGACCACGAATTGACGACGAAGAACAGGACAATGAGATAGTGCAACGCTTTCGAGCGGATCCGACTACTTCCACTAATATTGTTGCCCGTGATCTGGGACTTTCGCAATGGAGAGTGTGGTTTACAGTGCATACTGCTGGCCTATACCCGTACCATTACACGCCGGTACACGTTATTGAAGAAGGAGACCCCGCGAGAAGATTGGACTTTTGCAGATTTATGCTAAATGCTGACGTAGAAGACCCAGATTTTCTAAGAAATATCTTGTGGACGGATGAGTCCAAATTTGATAAAGATGGCATAACCAACTATCACAACGTCCATTACTGGGCCCCAAAAGAACTAAGGAATCCCAATAGGAAAAGAGTGAAAGGGTCCCAACGAAGATTCAGCGTGAATGTGTGGATGGGCATTATCTCTAATCATTTGATTGGACCTTACTTTCTCCCGGATAATCTAAATGGGGAAAGCTACGAAAATTTCCTGAGAGCAGACTTGAGTGATTTGCTGGATGATCTGCCACTCAACCTGATCAGGGACATGTGGTTCCAACACGATGGCTGCCCTGCCCATTTCAGGAGAAGTGTCAGAGACTGGCTGGACACAAATTATCCAAACAAATGGATAGGACGAGGTGGGCCGTTGCCATGGCCAGCAAGAAGTCCGGACCTAACCCCCATGGATTTTCATGTATGGGGGTGCATGATTAGTCTTGTGTACAGCGAGCCGAATCCAGTTTTGTCTGTGGAAGACTTAAGAGAAAGGATTGTGGATGCAGCAAATAAAATGAGGACCACGTTGACCACTGGAGTAGTGAAGACTGGTCTCCGTAGAAGGATGCGACAATGTTTCAGAAATAGAGGCGGCCATGTTGAACATGAACTGTAGAATAAGAAAAAGTTGTGTGAAAACCTTTAATAAATGACATTTCATGCATACCTAATGTTTTATTTTACTTTTTAGGGCTAAGTATAAATTTTCTTCTCCACTGTCGCCTATGAAACTAATTTTTTTCCAATGCATTTGAATAAAACCCTAGATTATTATACCTCGTTAGATAGCTGATGAAACGTAGATATTTTAAAAAATATCTGCCGAACAAGTGTCATAATATTTTTTTTAGATATCCCTTAGAGAAAAATAAGCTTGCTAATATATTTTTTATTTTTTTACTTTCACTTGTCTACTACGGTCTATTCAATTAACTTATGCACTATTTTAATGATTGATGTCCTAAAGCATCTTATTACACATGTAAAAATGCAATAATAATAATAATAAGATACACAAAATAAACAAAAATAAATTTCGTAGCCTAAAAATCGGCAATATTCAATAAAAAATTAAAAGTCGAATATCTCGAAAAGGGTTAAGTTTAGGGTAGGGTGTTTCATAGTGAAATAAGTCAGAAATGATGGGTACTCCACGCCCTTAACGGATCTAGCACGACTTTTCCTGTAACCCTGTATATCGTCCCACATTTGGAAATTCATATTAAATATTTTTAAAAATTGTTATATTTCAAACGATATTCAAATAATTAACATTGAAGCTCATTGCTCAAAAATCGTTTAGTGCTTTGAAACGTTTACTAAGTGCTCCATTAGTTACCCTTGAAAAAGTAATTTCTTTAAAAGCTCATCAACCGCAATATTTTACCTGAATAAGGTAATAAACATTTCCAGCCGTCTTTACAACGGGGTGGCCATTTCGCGACATTGTCACTATTTGGGTCACTGGCGCAACTCTGATGACACGACCCGACTCACCTTACGTAATAATATGTCTCTTCTGTTCGCACTAATTCCATGGTTTTGTGTTGAAGGATTTTCGTAGTGTTGATTCTTTATGCTGTCCGTACTTACTGTTATATAAGGTAGAGGGTTCAAAACCGCTTCCAAAACCTGTATGCTACATTTCGTTCTCGATTTTGTTGTTGTGTAACACGGGCTGATAAGTACGCTCATAAATAAAGTCGTCAATGCAACCTACTTAATTTAATTTTACTAAAACGTTTGGTTTGCTGATAAAAATGCAACTTATGTGTAATTTTTTTTATCATTATTTTCAACGTTTGCGAAAATCGAGTCAGATTCATAATTATGCAAGTTCAAATATTGTCCACGTATAAATTGTGCTTAATAATTTATACAAATCTATGTTAAATGCTGTTTTAATTGAATAAATGAGGTTCATTGATTTCAGAGAAACTCAAATATATTTATTTGCAGAATTGTTTCAACGAACACAGCTGTACCTTTGAATGTGTACATTGGAATCATCGTCATTAAACCATTCATTTAATAACTCATTGAAGAATTAGTGTTATTATCATAGTTATTTATCAAAATATTTGCATTTAAATGTCGGGGCTCACAGCGCACTTGTTAGTAACTGTGCCTTTTGTCGTCAGTTCGATTTTCGCCCAGGACAAACATCTGAACATTTGAGTGTGGAACATGAGTAGATGTTTTTCTAATTCTTTGTCTGGGTGTTAATATGCATTTATACAAGTATGTATGTATTTACAAATGAAGATGTATGAGTATTCTGTCAGTTAAATAATTCCCTAGAAACTGGTTAGAAACTAGACTGCGCTGTGTGAAATGTCTACCAATATATTTATTTGTAAAAAATTATGAAATTTATGCGCCGACGGGCGATGCGCAAGCAGTCGCGGAATTAGCGTCGTTACTCGACCATCTGAACCGGCTCTTAAATGGTGTATGCCTCCATCAGAGAGGTTTCTAGGCAGTTTGTGTTCCAAATAATTAATTGTATTGATGAATAATCCACGTATAAAGTATTGACAACCATAAAGAAGTCGTTATGTCCTAGAACCAAAAATGCGATGAAATCTGTCAAATGCGTAAAAGGAGCCTTTCGAAGCGCAGTTTCCTCCACCCTGGTTCAAGAGACTCAGTGACACGAGTAGACCGAAGAGAAGCAGTCCAAATGAGAGTTATTGTAGTGTATATTTATAGTATTTGACGTTGAAACAGAAGCCCGTCAGGACTTTCATATATTTTTCATTAAGCTGTTATGGTCGGACCCCGCTTACTATTCCCCTAAAATCTGTTAAAACTCCATTACTCCGGAGCGAGAATTTTAATTAAACATCGGTCGAGTTAGTATTCGAGTTGGTTCAGTGTTCATCCCCGGACGCGAATTAATGTTAATAAAGAAAAGTCCATTCGAGTTGTAAACAAGTCTCTGCAAATTATGTGTTGTTGTTAACTTATTTTTAATTCATTGTTATTCTGAATTTGGAAGTCCACGGCCGCGGTGGGCTTTCGTTTCGGACAGCTTTTCACTCTCACCATTTGTGAGTAGGTTGAAGGCTTGCAGTGGGAATAATTATGTCACATTATCCATTGTGATTGTTATGGAACTTGTTTTGTGTTTGTTGTTCGCTTGCTCCCGTGAGAGTTTTGGGATCTTGGGAAAGGATAAAGTAGATAGAAGATAGTACAGGGGGCAAACATCAAATAATCTGTGACGTCACAAAATAACAGACACTCCCGCTTGCCCGCGCGCTCCCCTCACCATGAGATCATGATGTCCAGTTCTAGTCAGAACTTGAGTTTCAATCCGAAGGTCCGAAGGTCTAACAAAATTTGAAGACATGAATGTGTCAAGTATATGAAAGCAGCCTATTCGAGGGGTACTTTAATGTTTGCCCTCACTGGGTCGAGAGAGCCCGAAACAAGAGTAGTAGGTACAGTAGTACCATTGTCATCTTCCTCTGCGGGAGTATTGCAACATAAACCATGACGGTGCATATATTTTTCACATTTTTTTCGACATTCGAAACCCTGTAATGAAATACCATTACTTAATGTAGAATAAGATAAAGTTAATAAGATTATTATAAAATAAGTTTTTTCTCGATTTTGCGAGTTTGTTATCCACAGTATGTAACGTGACACAAAATCATATCCACATCACGAAACGCCGTGTACTTTATGGAAAGCCCAAATTAAAATTAATGTATGTTATTAGGTTGTGCGATGATTCTTTCCGGTTGCTATGTTTCAGTACAAAAACTTTCTACATTGTATTTATAAAAACTTTACTAATATGTTTTAATGTATTTTTTTCAAAATTTAGATGTTAATTGAATAAAGTTACTTGAATTAATCATTTTTTTTAAATTTTGATTTAAGTATTTCAATTGTAATGATATTTTGACAATGTTCAATTGTACAATGATCATGCGAAAATAAAGAGATCCCTCCTTCAGGGGTTTCTTATCTCTTCTTCCCCATGGAGAGTATTAAGCCATAACTACGAGTGTCCTTATTTTTGAATATAAGCCATTTCTTTATGAATTCATTGAAATATAATTTTTGACTTAGTAATGTGTTTAAATTGAGTGGGATATATATGATCGAGAAAAAAGTAATTATCAGTCTGGCCGGAGAATAGCCTACACCTAAACATATATAATGACCGTTGTAAAGGAATGTAACAGTTGTCAAAGTATCTTTCATTTACCTCTAGTTCCCCGGAAATCAAATTATTTGAAGAAATGCTTGCATCTTTCCTTAAACTGTCTTATTGTGTGTGAACCCATCAGATACGGTATCCGTGAGTTAATAACTTTATAAATAACGTTCCCACCAATTGTGACTACGAGACTTCATTTTGACATTGCCTTATTTTGTATAACATTTCCTTTGTACGTACACGCGATTCCACTATTAACTAATACCACTCGTCAAGCGAACGACGAGTGCAAAGTGCGTGTAGTAAAATACAAAACTAACGAACGTGTTCGCCGATAAAGCATGTTCGCTCGACTTTCGTGTTTAATTCAATAAGCGCAGCGCATTTATCATCCAATTTTGTGTAAACTGTATGCCTAAAAGTAATTGTGAGCAAGTTACATGTGGTTATCTCACGTTTTGTCATAGAGTTTTGAACTTTTCATTGAATACTGACGTTATTTTAAGATTTTTAGTTATATCGGAGGTCTAATTAATTACTTACTGACTAACCTACAGCTCAGCTAGTAGTAACTCTGCCTTCTGCGCTGTAGGTCGCGGGTTTGATTCCCACCTAGGACTCACACTTGTTCGATTAGCATTAGTGTTTGTTCTGTGTCTGGGTATTAATATGCTTTTATACTATGTATCTATTTACAAAAAGGTATATAAGTATTCCATCATCAGTTATCTGGTTCCCACAGTACAAACTATGCTTACCTTAGTTTGGGGCTAGATGACGATGTGTGAAATGTCCACCAATATTATTATTTAATAGTTTGTGACTGCCTTGTGTTCTTCTGTTTGTCGTATTTGTGTTCGCAAATTGCCTATCAAGAGGTTTCGGTTTAACCGAACTAGACCATACTTAGTAATCATTGTGTTGCAAGTCTGCTCTTGTTTTTGAATAATGCACTGGTAGAATACTTCTTATATTATATTACTGCTTTCCACAAACCATATTATGCTTCTATTACTGCCAATTTAAGATGACAAAAATCACTGTCTATTTTAGGAAAAAAAAACTTAAGTTAATTTGCCTTTTTTCCCCCTCTTTCTTGCTTACTGTCGTTCGCTTGTTGTGTATGTAACAAATGACGCGCCAATAACTTATAATGCTTGTTTTTTTTGCTCATGTCGTGAGTTCAAATATATTTTGAAGTTTAGCGCTATTCCTGTGTAGATTTAGTTATTTTGTATTTGATATTCAGTGACGCTGTTATATCGGAAGATTCAAAACAGATAAACAAGATTAATTTTTTGCTGAGAATCGTTTTATCAAGCCATCTGTTTTTTACTATTATTAAACGTAGGATCTTTTCCGCGTCGGGGGGCCATTCTTTAACGTTCTATGTCGGCAGAATCTACAACCGCTTAGAACGTCAATAAATTTGCGACGACGAAAAATTGACATTTTGTGGCTGTAAGTGTTATAAATAAAGCGTATGTGCACACTAAGGAATTTTGGAGGTTAGGGGTGAGGGATTATTCCGTAAGATTTTGCATTCAATCATTTTCGCCAACTTAATAAACAAAAATGTGTTTTAGGGTTTCTGAAAATCTATGCTCAGAAACTAATAAAGGTGGATATTCCGTCTTAAAAATTAATATTGATATTGTAGCTTATTTTGTTTTTTTCTATGCTATCTAGGTTGTATATTGGTACTGGCCGAAACAGTTTATGAGAAATATGTTTTAGTTCAACTTCAGACCCTGCATTTTCAAGGTCAATATTTTGAAACTAGATTTGGAGCGTCGTTGCAATGGTAATAAAAATGCAAATTGGACAGCGATATTAATATTCAAAGAGCCTGAACGATCCGGAGGTCAAATAGGTCACTTAGGGATAGAAGAGTCTTTCACAAGTTCTGATCAATTTAAAGATCAAATCGTACTACAATAATATTATTAATATACATACCTATTATTATTATTATTATTATTATTATTATTATTATTATTATTACAACCTACGTATGTTTTTGTCTTAAGTGCTTTGTTAAATATTTTCTTATCTTTTTTGGCATGTCAAATAAATGTTTTCTTTCTTTATTTCTTACTCAAATTCAGAGTTTTTCTAATGTGTAGCGTTGTAAATGCTGTTAAATAATAATAAATGCCATGCCGGCCGAAGCTATTTCGGAATAAATTAGAATATTTTTATTTAATCTTCATCAATATTCAATATTTATATTATATGGTTTCATATGCATTTCAAAAGTATGATAACCGGATATTGAAGTAATAAACGTTCAGAGGGCATGGTAGTAACTTCATAAAGTGCCCTTTGAAGCACGAATGCGCTTTCCGTGCAACTGCAGCGAACGATGGAGGGAACCGGCATTTAAACTCTAATTAAGGAAGTATAAGTTCGTTTGGGTGGTACTTCTACCATAACCATTTCTACCGCCAAGCAGCTTACTGCTTACATTAATGCAAATGTCATACCTATAACGCATATGCATTACTATTTTCTGGTTTGAGTATTGTTGCCTGTGAAATCATAGGCACACTACATTTCGCCTTCTTGAGCTAAGGATGCAATGTTCGAGACTTGGATCTTCCCATACCTAAGTACTGGAAGACATTAGCGTATTTCTTTTCTTATGGGGGTATTGATTAACTTATTATAGGCCATTATGCTCGTTTCCTAATTAATTCATATACAAAACAGGATCGTAAAAGCTGCGCTGTGAAATTGTTTAGTAAGATTTTTTGAACTCGTATTTTTTTAATACAAAGTAAGCACAATAATATCCATTACTTTGAAACATTCCTTACGGCGCCGTAGGGACCGACTAAAGTGAAACGCGCGCTTCGTGATTTTTTTTCTTGTTTCCTAATACCATATATTTCATAATACCATTATACACTTTATCATTTGCCTGATATAGGAACTGATGTATCACGCCATTTCAAATAAAAAAAAAACATTTTTACGCTGCAAGAAGCCACTGAGACATCATCTGTGACGTTTACTTAAAAAAATTGTATGAACAAGGATGCTATGTGCGATGCAAGGAAGCATTCGTCAGTATTTTATTGGAACCGAACAAAACTCATATGAGCTGAGCCATTGATGTCACTCAGACATTTAAACCAAACATGCATTTTACTGGTATAACTAGGTAGTAGGTAGGAGTTCTAAAAATGCCTAGTATAAATAGAAACTTTAATACAAATACTTTTCAAACTTTGGCTTACCGTCAAAAACAAATACTCATTATTGGAGAGCATTTCAGAGTTGAAAAGGAAGTTTACTGGCCATTTAAAACCGCATGCCATTAGACTCATTTCTATCTGGGTCGTAAAAATCTGACTGAAACCGATTAGTTCAGCCTTGATTTGGCGGTTCGACCGAAATAGAGGAAATCCGATGCAGCGGTACATCTTCATACGCGGCCTTATTTATTTTTTATTTTGAATAAATCCACGAAATGGCTTGTGAACGAGTTGATAGAAACACTAATTAGCTAGTCCATTACCTTTTGATTAAAAAGTAGCGACTCTAAAGCTTTGGAGTCACGAAAGAGAGTGTCTAAGCATATCTTAACACTTCGCGAATCATCTTTAAAGATGCAGAGGTCAAAGTGATGTATTGCAGCTTCAAATTTAATTACTGGACCTGTTACCGCTTCTATGTTTGTAATGTACTAGTGCAGTTGACTGCAGCTTCTCCCGCAGTTTCCGTAATAAAAGTACTCTGTTTGTTATTCCGGGTAACCATAGAACTAAATAAAAAAAATCGCCAAATTGGTTCTTTTATTTGAATGTGGGGGAGTAGTAGTCGTTTTTTTTTTTAATAATGGTGGACATTTGTACAGCGCCATCTAGCCCCAAAGTAAGCTAAGCATAGCTTGTGTCATGGGAACCAAACAACTGATACAATACTTTTTTCTTTGTAAATACATACATATCATACTTATTAACACCCAGACACAGTACAAACATCTATGTTTCTTAACAAATGTTTGTCCTGGGTGGGAATCGAACCCAATACCTACAGCGCAGAAGGTAGGGTAACTAACCAACTGATCTGCAAGGCCAGTCAAATATAATATCATATTGATAATATTGTAGTATGATAGTGCAAAAGTATACATGTCCTGAAATATTTCAGTTGCTTCATAGCTTAGTGTATGCAATAATAAGGTCGATAATGATAAAAAGGGAACATCGCAAGGTAACCGTCACATGTGACAGAAAGATTATTGCAATTAGACTTGCGTTTTTATAAAAAGGCTTCATATTATGTTAATTCGAGTACTGTGATCAAAGAATTGTCTTGTCCTTTGCCGTGACAGGCTTTGGATAATTTCCTACTTATAAACCGGATTAATATCGATATGTGAGATTGATTAGGTTAAGTAAGCCATAGAAGCTCAATTGGAATCAAATTCTATTTATTTTAGCTGTATAATTTGCGGAGTTCCCTTGATAAAGTTTGAAAATATATTACGCTGTGCACTACATACAAGTGGCAGATCAAATATTTACGACCGACAAGAATAGGACGCCATTTTGTGTATGCTTTGATCTACAAATGTAAACAGATTTTGTCTTATCAGGCATGTTTGATATATGTTTGCGACCAGCCCTCTTGTCGGAGTTTTCACCGCAAAGAGGGCCTGACATTGTTTATCTACGGACCTACGGTACCTACGGTTCATTAACGCATTTCAGTTGGGTTTTAATTGTTCATTTGCTTAATATATTCAAAATATATTAGTCTTATATTGAAAAACATGCCTTCATATAAACGAAAATTGATATAATAATGAGAAGAATATTTTATATGTGACGTAAAGCTTACATAATAGTTTAAAATAACAATATATTTAAAGTAAAGCCTAATGTCCGCCAGTGAAACGGAGCCGATGCACACGTCTGTTCTCCGATAGGTTCAGCCCCGCGCACGCACGGTTGGTTGCATTCCGTTTATCGCCGGTGCATTCTAACCTGATTAGATTCTTCAACCATAGATAGATAGAAAATTATTGGACAAGGTAAAAATAAGTACATAGGCGAACTTAATGCTAAATAGCATTTTCTTCCAGCTAACCTTTGTGTGGTATGGACTGGATGTGGTAGTGCATTTTGGTTAAAGTTATTTAAAGTTTATTTATACACATAATATATAAAACTATATAATTATACACATTATGTAGTTTTATATAGTATGTGTAAGGACACCTGAAGACGTAACTTTTATATTAAAGAAACGTTAGTCGCACAAGCTCGATTCTACCGATATGGTTCTACCTGTCCATACAAAACATGGAATAAATTGACCAGTATTTATATGGGTTTATGTTTATATATTATATATGTATATGTGTGTGTGTGTATATATATATAAAATCGAGCTTGTGCGACTAACGTTTGTTTAATATAAAAGTTACGTCTTCACATGTCCTTACTTAGACATCGGGAAACCTAGTGCGATATCCCGTGTGCTGCCGTAAAGAAGCGTGCCTTAACAGTATGTTTGTGATATCTCACTTTGCCTTGTGTTACTTTGAGGTGGTGACGTAAAATATCTGGCTCATTCATGAGTATAATGATAATGAAATGCGATCCGTCTCGGCTTTACACGGCCGAAAAACTTGTCAAACTCTATATAAAAATCTTCATCGTGAACCGATCGATCATTAATTTAAAATCGTATCCTGTCGAAAACTCCTCCATTCTTTCTAAGATATATAAATGAAGACAGACTTTAATAGTAACTATTATTTCTTCCAAAGGTTGATAGTCGCTTGTACTACGCTTGTAGTTGCTATAAGTGGAGATTCAAATAATTTACGAACTATAGGTAACATGGTGTTCCGTGGTTACCAAACGTGCGTTTCAAATAGTCCATAATATGTATGTATTAGAGTATAGTAAGCCAATATATCTTATAACTATATTTAGTTGTCCTATTTTAGCGTAATTCAAGACGTTCAGTTTGTGTGATTTGGAATTTGTTCTCTGAGATTTTGTGTAGTTTATGTTGACGTCATGTCTTTGCTGTGCTAAATTGCGAGCGAACACAAATAATTGTTTTCGTTGGAATGTTCGCAACGTAAGTTCGCAGGTTATTCTTAAAAGACTGATTAGTGCGCAACGAGAGCGGCGGTCATTGCTTAGATGAGTGACCGTTTATTTCAAGAAACTAATATCACCACCAAAGTGTTGAAGGATTTAGTAATTTACTAGTTGCGCTTCGCGGTGTTACCCGCGGTGAATAACTAATTCCACGGGAACACTGCACTTTTCCGAGATCAAAGTAGCCTATGTGTTAATCCAGGATATAAGCCATCTTGGTACCAAATTTCATCCAAATCCATTCCGCCGTTTGAGCGTGAACGAGTAACAAACATCTATACAAACTTTCACGTTTATAATAGTAGGATTATAATAGGAATTATTGGTTTAGCCCGCCCGGACTTGGTTGGTGTAAATGTCCTGGCCGAATATTAAGGAATGAATTACTGGAAGTAGGCGTTAGCCGAGGGGTTTGTGAGAAAGCAGTGGCGCGACGAACTCGCACTTTGAAACATCCACAATCTCAGATGGTGTAACCTACGGCCCACTGAGGCTCTGCCTACCACTTCGAAGAAAAAGACGTGAATATATGCACATATGTATATGTGAGAAGCTTTTATTAGAACACCGGCAACCAGCAACCTAGTTACTACTGCCACCATTCGTCCAATGTCATAGATTACACGGTGTTACCTGCGCGTGCGCAATCTGTTATTTCCTCGCCGGCCGGCGCCAGCTACGACTACTTTCACTCACTACGAGGTATTTTATACTGCTATTCCACGTATAAGTCTCGTAAGGAAGTTCCCAAGTTCTGAAAAAGGTGAAGTATAAGATCTTGAAGAAACCGTCATGAATGAATTAAAGAAAACTCTTTATTTTACACCATTAAAATACAGTACATTAAAACTACTTAAGTACACGTACAATGGACGCTCTTATCGCTAAGAAGCGATCTCATCCAGACAACCTTTGGATGATCGTCATGTGCTATCACCGAAAATTCGCCACATTTTAAACCTTTCACCGCACTGGTTTGAGAGAGCCACACGAGTGTACGAAGTAGGTAGTATTCAATGTAACCTTGACCAGAATCGAGCAACGTAGTCTCAACCCCCACCAGGCGTTCAATGTCAATGGTTACGCGATGTTACCTGCGCGTGCGCACTTCCCCGCCGGCAACGGTTGCGACCGCTTTCACTGAATCGTCCGTGTTTGTGATGTTTCGAACGGTACAGAAAGAGGTTATATTAAGAACTTATATTACTACTATTAGTTACTTACTAGGTTATTTTGACTGATATTTTTTTCTGATTTATTTTATTAATTTCGCCCAAGAACAAATGCTTACCATTAACACTGATTGCTAACAATTATGAATCTGATCGGATCGAATATACGTTTCGTGGGTACAGCAACTGATTAATCTAATCAATTATTGATCATGTCATGCCTCTTTTTCTTATTTTTTCATCAAACTCGCCGTAACTAGACGCATGTCTAGCTAACTGGTTTGATGAAAATCTTCCGTAACAACTACATGTCATAATAATAACGTCTCCAGGCACTTGTAGACGGTCGAGTCGTTCGTCAAGTAACCTACTCACGGGGTCAAGTGAAATGTGCCAAAGCGGTCGCGTTCGCGTTAACGGCCGTTATTATGGCATAGATTGTACGATACTGAATCCATGGGTCTATTTACATAAGCCAAATGAAGCAAGTCGTAATTTGATACGAAGTCATGGTGAATTAGAAATTCATGTTATATACTAGCTTTCTACCGGCGGTTTTGCTATGTATTTTGTTTTAGTCATATTTTATAGGAATATAATATGAAACCGTCCAGTTGTATGTCACTGTGACAAAAATCTCACTGATCCATTGCTGCGTGAAAAGATGACAAAATAATATTATTAGAAGTTGCCAATTAATATTTTAGTGTCAGTGTTATGTGTTTGACCCTGAGCTTGATCATGGAGGATAGAGAGGATTATTTGAGCTCCGTTCAAAACAAGTTAAACTGGTGCGCAATTAAAATTACTGTACAAGGTAAAAAATGGTCGCAGCAAATGTACGGCTATCGATCCGGTTTCCAATGTAAACGTTAGTATTTATAAATTAACACGAAGCACCATTATGCTACTTTTAATTTCATTAAAAACTGGGTGACTCTAGCGTGAGACTTGTAATGGATGCGACATGTCATAGGATGTAGCTGTTTTGAGCTACTGTAATAATTAGTTGGAAACGAATTTGTTCTGGTAATTCCTCGAGCGTTACATCCGTCTATAGGAGATGGCAGCCACTTACTATTAGCTGGGCCGTCAGTTATGTTCCTCATCATTTACATAAAACAACGTAACAAAATTTACGTAATATTTTATTGCAAATTTATTTTGTAATATATATAAATATAATAATTTATTCACATGTATTACAAATAAAACAATATACATAAGTACATGCACCAACATAGAACACCAACCACTTGACCACGCTAGCGGAGATATATTTTAATTATAATAACCAATACAATTGTAGTGTTAAATAATGTAAATATTGTGTGGAAACTAAGTTGTATTAAATGATGAAATGGCCAGCTTTTACTCGCCACTTTTAACTCGCTAACAGTTTACAAATTGGACTCAACAAAAAATTTACAAACTGAACACGATCAGTTCTGGGATCACGAACATCTGTCCGATTGTTTACATTCATCCAAGTAGTAACTTGGCAAACTTAGGCGACTCCATAACTGGTCGGGGTTCGATTTCTGCTCAGTTCACGAAACTGGACGAGATATTTTAAAGAAGTTTCCTTGCTATCACGTGTACGGTGCTGAAAGTGCATTTTTAAAACATCGATTTTTTACAATTTCAACAATTTTGATTTTGCTCAAAGCTAAATAAATAAATTATGTGTTTCATTGTATTATATGTTTGTATTTACAAAAAAATATATAAGTATTATATCAGTTGTCTGGTTCCCACGATACAAGCTATGATTAGCTTACTTTGGGGCTAGATGGCGCTGTGTTTTTCACGGGAGAGAAATACGATAATTGTTAAATTCACGCCACACGAATATTCCCAAGTTTTAAATCAAGTTATGTCACCTTCACCTAGCTTAAGTAAGGTCTTTGCCCTAAAGCTATTACTCTAAGCTGCTCTCAGAAGGTTTGTAAGTTCACGATTATGTTTATTTATACACCAAGTGACAGATCGGTAACAAGTAAGCAAAGTTAGTAAACTTTGGTGTGAGATTCTCTTTAAGAAATATAAATTTAGATTATAAGAACATAGAAAACTTTAGTTTTTTAACTCGATTACGTAATTTTGTGCATGAGTTGATGGCTTGATCACAAAAAAAAATACAAATAAAAAAAAAATGTAATTTATCTCATTCAAATTTATATAAAAAAAAATACATGTTTTTCCGCGTTATATACTAATTAGCATGGTGCCAGAATGGTACTTACTGACCCAAAAGTTTTACGGTATCGGACGTCTACCAGTTTGGATTGAGGTCTTGTGATAGATTTTTTGTGATTAAATTAAGAGACGAGCATATGGCTCACCTGGTGTTAAGCGGTAACATTTGCCCATCACAAGCAATATAGCTTGGGGGGGACTACGTCCCCTACTTAGGTACGACCAAGACCCTAGTCGTAATGTATGCTGAGACGTGAAAGTGGAAAGTCTCTTGTGCCTGTATTTCACCGGCAAACACACCTTTCATACACACAGCAACGCAACGCATTACTGCTTAGCGGCAGAAATGGGTATGGTGGCAGTACTTTTGCGGACTAACTTGGCATTCGTTCTATTTTTTTATAAAATGAGATTGTAGGTGAGATTACAGCCATTGAGAGTCTAGAGGTATTTTACCTACGTCATTATAAATCTGATAATATATTTAAACTGTGTTTTAAGCACTAAGAAAACAAAAATTGCATAAAAAATCTTTTGTGCTTGTAAAGTTGGCAGAATCTTCAAGACGAGGGAGGTTAAGTTACCTCGACCTTTAATTGAAGTGGTACTGAAGATTTTTAACTTTTCACTTAAACCCCTCCCACCGTGGACCTAAAGTGGGTAAAGTGGTGTTGCAAGTAATGTACCGGGTAATCTCGCAAATGACTTCAGGGGCAATTTGGAGCTTTTAAATATAAGACGTAGAATCTATTGGCTTTTTCTTTTCGACCAAAATATTGATAAGTGCAGTACGTGGAATATGTTAGCTGCTATTCACGAAGGTGCAGTTGGGATGAGTGCACCTCGTGGAATACGTCAAATATAGGGCTTGCGTATTTGAAGCCCACGGATTCCTAACGCAATATCCTTCTGTGCCTTTTGGCGTTCAATTTCGGCTCGTTGTGTAAAAGGCACCGTGACCTAGATGTGAGGCGCGACCTCCGCGCCGGTTAAATGTGATGCGCATCATTTTGCTTTATCTCAAATCTCAGTTATTTCACGTGTAAACCTCAGATTCACTGCAAATTGAATAGTTAAATAAATAAATAAATATCGGTGGACATTTCACATAGCGCCATCTAGTTTGTAAATACATACATTTAATATGAACACCCAAACACAGAACAAACATCTACATTCGTCACACAAATGTTTATCCTGGGTTTTGCTGGACAAGTAGTTTGACCCAACTTTCAATCCGAAGGTCGCTAGTTCAAGTACAGAGTGCAGCAATCGAAAAACGATATGTACGGCACACTATATTCATAAAAGTAAAACATATCGAAATAGACAGCGCTGAGTATACGTATTCTCAGCATATGCTGAGCCATCACTTTTTCGGCACAGGGCGCATAGGGACTCATCTTTTTAATGTATTTTTATGTTGCTTTTCATATACTAATTGTTTATATGTTTGTGCTGTAATAACTGTTTTGATCTATCTGTCTACTTAGAACCAACGATTCTGATTAACATTTTATCTCTCGTGATTGAGCCTATTACTCCTGCATAACAAGAGTAAGCTGTTCCTACAGTGTAAGCATAAGGAGTTGACCAATCCATATCAGCAGAAAAATGGCCAGAGGTTTGGCAATTGAGTTACAAAATTAGGAAGTTTTGAAAAATGCGCTAATTTATATTCATACCGTCCGTCCACATGATAACATCTGAAGGTCGACCTCATCTTTCAAAAGAGCAACGGAGTTGTGTTGGTAACAAGCATCAAACAAGTGGCATTCAACTTGAAACAGGTGTTCTTTGCACTATAGCATTTGGAAAGTTTACTGACATTTTAATTAGTCCTTGCGTGTGCAGGGACCATGTTTGTGCGAATACATTGCATTTGTGAATAACTATTTATGAGTTTTTATGTTCCACTGGCGTCTGCCCATGGCTTTACGCGGTACCTGTAGAGTAGATATCAGCCAAAACAATTCTGCAGTTATGTCGTGAAGCCTAACAAACATACACATCCACCCATACAAACAGGTCTCAGCCCATCACCAGAGTACAGTAACGCTGAGCCAAATCCCGCTTGACCCGATTTTTTGTGATATATACTCGTGCACTGGTTGTCTTGTATCAGTGCGGTAAATGGATTAAAAATCGCCTCAAAGAGGCTTAGTGTGTCTTGACGCATGTCTTCGAAATTTTCAAGAGAAAACGTGGTATTGCGTAGACGTAGTATTCAAACTGTTTGATGTACGTTTGGATTTTAACCAGCGATTGACAGAAATCTGTGGTCTGCACCACTGGCCACACCATTATTGATTTTAATTGTTACTTAATCGCCGAACATTGATCCTTAACAATCGGTTAAAATTTCCTGTGAATCTCTGTTTCTCGAGACGCTTTAAGAAAAGGTGAAAAAGGCGCCTTGTCAAAGTATATTTTATTAATCACACATAACAAATATATGGTGTAAACAGTCTTTGATAAAGTTTCGTCGATATCATAATAATATTATTTATATATAATTTAAAATTAAATTTTATAAATAATATTTCGATCATATAGGCAAAACAATTGAAAGATAGTAAATAAGAATATAAAATGATATTCCTGATAAAAATACAGACTTTAGAGATAAAATAAAAGGGTCGTTAGACCTTTTGCAATGCTGAATAAATAGCAGCCTGTTAATAAAGCGCCTGCGAGTTTTATTTATAAGGCAGTTGCTAAACAGTACGTTGCGAATGCTTCAAAACACGTCGTTCAATTTAGTTGGCAAACACAAAAGTTACAAATTTTATTAATATCTTTCAAGATGTGTTAATTTTATTTATTTAACCAAGTTGATGTCAGTAATATTACTTAGAATGAAAGTGTACTGTACCAGCTTTTTCATAAGTAATTCTGCAGGACGTCCTGATGGTGTTACTTTCATTTTGCACTTAATAAAGTTCTAACGTACAACCAATATAACCTGGTCGTAAATTTTCAGGCTTTGGACCGACCGGCTTCTAAATTTACTCTTGGCTGGTAGACATGAGGCAACATTACAAACATACCATTCCATACTAAAACATCGACACTATAAACGGAAGGTGTGGAGTTTCCATATTTCAATATTTGTACGCAACCCTAATAATACTATTACAATATACTACTGATCTTGTAACCATCGCTATCGAAACCAGTGAACCTCAAATAATGATTTACAACGCCTCATAATTACATTTCACACTATTTATAGTTCAACATCAATTATATGGCCGTTTATAATTTGGGCGGGTGAGCCGCTTCTCGCGCCGCTGTCGCAACCGCACGCGTCGTGTGGCAAACGCCTTACACATAAGTATGTTTTTAAAATTCACTCCACGCGAAAGCGAGACAGTATAATAAGACGAGGTGATAGATGTGATCTGACTGATCCGTTTGATTGGGCTTCTTATCCCGAAGACTTGAGATTCAAAGCTATTTTTGGACTGAGTTTGTATGGCCCAGTGGCGAACCCTGTTGCAATTTCTCAGACTGCTAAGACGGCTTCTGACATAGCTTACAGACGGCTGTAATTTTAATAAAGTATATACATCAATTATATTTTGGTTTATGTGGTTTACGCATGATCGTTCATGTGAGAAAGACTTCAATTCGTTGTACTGAAACTTATGAGTGACTTGTCTCTGCGGGATATAATGTAAGATAAGAGAGCGCTGTGGAGTTAAAGCAGATATATTTGCTACACTGGAGAGGGGTATGTTGAGATGTTTTGGTCGTTTAGAGAGGACGGATGAAAGAAGAGTGACTAAAAAGGTATCTTCGGATACTTTATCTTCGGATGTTTTTATCATACTTTAAAAAAATACATCTCCTTAGACGAAAAGGTAGCTAAAAACAAATGTCTGTAACTGTCAAATCGCCTCAAAGTTCAAACTCGCACAAATATTTTGCGCCAACCTCCGATAGAGCAATAGTCAAAACCACTCGGGTCGTAAAAGTCCCGAATGATCCACTAAGGCCGTGACCGCATTAGCCCCTGAATGTAATGCCCTCTGTCCCTCATACGGAACACCTGGTGCTCAGATTTCCTCATAATGTATGGGCTTGTATTTCCTCTCTTTAATATATACGCAAAATCGTGTTCATGGAAATCTTTCTTTCACGCAGCAACGAATTAACAGATCTACCAGCCGGAGTAAATGATTTGTGCATGATTTGTGATTTGCGCCTATTGCGCTATTTGACTGTAAGCAAATGACTATACAGTTCGATCATGGGTCTGTTTTTTTTTATTAGTTGTCTAAATAAAACCTGCAACGTTGTCTATCCTAGTGCGGTATGACTGTGTGAGCTTTTTTTATATATTTTAGGTTGAAAAAAAAAATTCTTTATGTATTAGTATTTAGAAAATTAAAACTTAATTCTGTTATTTCATTTTTAATTAAGTTTGGCTTGAATATACTTGTATGAAACTACAAACCTCTGTAACGGAGGTGGGTGTTGATGTCTGCGACACAGTTTTATTACTTCCGCAGACATCATTGTTTCCCAATTCAAATTTAATCCACTGGTTTGTACCCCATATATATATTTTTTTTAATAATTAAATTTTAATATTTATATTGATATTTTGATATGATTTATAGAGCAAAGAAAAGTGAAATCGCCGTTTACCAATCAAACACCTAATGAAGGTAGCAATCAAGAACATCACACGAAATTGTCGGCTGTTGCCACATTTAACATTGAAATCATCTCAGTGGTGGTGATGTGGCTAACGGCGTTTCGTAAATAACCGTAAACGAGCCGCCGAATTTATTTCGAGAAGACAGAAGTGGAATTGTGGCCTTCCGTTTGAAATTTCGACTGACTGTGATTAATGATCGACCTAGACGTAACTGCCACAACGTAATTAAGGGAAGAGCTAGCTCACTCCGTTGGACCTACGGGTGGAGCGTGCGATGGGATGCTTGGCATTTTCTTGGCAAACAATCGCGGCACAAAACATAAATACAGGCAAATTAATATAAAATATAAATTATCACACTAATCATGATAATTTATTCTTTTATAATACTTATTTTGAATCCCAATTACTAGCACACAATATAATATTTTTAGAAAAATAATATTGAAATTTTTGTAACTGAAAATAATTATTTGATAAAGACACAAAATGTGAAATCACGAGAAGATTATATTATTTTATTTAATAAATCACATATATGTAACAGTTATTATATTACAAAACTTAATCATTTTTTTCTAAATTATTCATAAATATCCTTGTTGTTGGCTTGTGTCTAATTTATTGTAAATATTTTTTCTGTACATTGGCACGGACCAAGTTCGAGAAATTCACAATTCTATATAAAAGAGAAAAGGACTGACTCATCGAAATCTTCGAAACTACGTGACTGAAAGTTTACCTCCTTTCAGAACGTAGACGACCAACTTGCAGTTTGAGAAGTTTACCGCTAAGGAGGTAAATCAATTTCAACGCGAACCGTCTCACGGGTTGGTCCACAATCCATAATATGTATTAAACGGTAGACTCACACACTAATTAAACAAACATACATTCAAGAGCCGAGACTATGGAGTGATGCAGCTGTTTCAGCATCAACTTACTCTCCTTTCAAAGCTCAAAGCAAGTCATAATTTGTTCAGGCGGGCGTACCGAGTTAATTGCGCATAAATATTTCCAAAAGGTTAATTTTTCTTAAGATTTTGGAACGTGCAATCTTCTCTAAATAGGTACATTTTAAACCATTTGAGTAAGTCAAGGTTTAATGAAAAAGCTGTAAATTGCCACCTCATTTTTCATATCAAGATTTTCAGGTTTTATCTATTTCATTTTAAATTAATTTTGTTATGCTGCACGACACCCAAAATATCTTGTAATATCTTAAGTATTCCAGTATTATGTAGTAGTCAAAGTATTGACAAAGTAAATGTAACAGATTTAAGTGCTTTAATATTTACAAGAAAAAAAGTAATTCTTCTTTAAGGTCTGATAGCGCTGGAACAGGCAGCTTAGCGATAAGTGCGGGGTGACCGTATGTTTTGAATATTACTTATTGATGTTTCCAAGACATTTCTTTATGAATTCAGTGGAAATAAAAGCTTTATCACCTTGTTTTGACAATGTATTAGTGACGTGTTAGTTGTCTTTCTTTTAGAGTTTCATTATTCATAATCATTTCAGCCTATTGGTACCCACTGCTGGGTATATAGGCCTCCTGTTTCGATCGCCAGTCCTAAGGTTACCCTGTTTTACGTTTAAAAAAATAGTACAAACTGTTGAAATACAATATAAATACGTAAGCTTGCAATTATTCTATTATTTCTATGTTTGTCCTGAAGAAGCTAATAATAAAGAAATAAAGCTTACACACACTCGCCCTTGCACTAGGATTCCCTGTGACGCATGTTTTATGAACACGCATACATTAAAATGCAGAATTAAAAAACAGAGATTTATGCTCATCATACATATTGTTGCCCCGTCCCTCAATCGAACCTGGGACACTTCGATTTGCTGGCAGGGTTACTTACTTACTAAAATATCTAGACTAAGTGACTAAGTGTCAATGTGCGTGCTTGCTACCAAGTTCGAACCAGCGACCCCCGGATAGAGAGTAAGAGTTCCTTGCCTTGAGGTCATCATCCAACTGTTTTAAAGTTTCACATAATTAATGATCCACCTATTCTTGGAGACTTGCATATCTAGCCCGCGTTTTGAATTCTCCGAGTATTCTAGCTCGAGCTCTTGAAATTCTTTGGCAATTATTATAATCACTTTCCTAGTGTTTTCACTTTATTTAGTCCTTTTAATGGTAAAAACAGTATTCTGATTGTATTTTACGTTTGTAGTAAACTTTTTCTGTTTTGATTTCTGTGAGTAATTTGGTATCCGTCCAATGCTGCTCTTTACCCATCTGTAACAAAGTATAAGAATATTAAAATATAACCGATAATAAATAAATATGAACACCGCCATCTGGCCCCAATCTCAGCAAATATGGACACAAGTGGTATTGCTTTTATCATGGGCTACCAAGTGCCTTCTGCTTGTTTCGTTACATACTGAAATAAAAACCTATTCATATCGTCCAGTACTGACCTCTTATTTTCGCACTGCATTTTTTTTTATATCATATATCATAGTGACAGAACGAGCTGACGGCCCACCTGATTTTAAAATGGAAACCGCCGTCCATAGACAACAGCAATACGACTCAAGTCCTCTCCACCAAAGTACAAGATAACTCAAGTGGCATTGCGTTGCGTCCATCACCCCGAGACGGGGATGTTACGTCTCATGCGCCTGCAATTTCGTCGGCACCCACTCCCTTCCACCGGAACACAGCAATACGAGTGCATCACTGTTTGGCGCCAAATTACCAGGTGTCAGTACTTCTCCGGGCGAACTTGGCACAAATTCTACTGCTACTAAATGCTACTGCAGGGACTCAAACCCGCAACTTTTACCATATTTTTATTTTTCATTTATGTACCCTACTATAGAACTATAGACTATATAATAATTCTTTTTTCCATAATAATGTGTGTAAATATTATTAAGATACTACCTCGGTCAGCTTATTGGCGGATATCAGGAGAAAATAATATTATTATTTAAAAATATTCTTACATACATTATTAAAATATTCCCACGCGGCTCGAATGACGTGATATTTATGTAGATGAGTGTGGAAAACGGTAATGACGTCCCTATTTCATACACTACAAAGTTGTGGATTAAGGCTGTTCTGGTAGATTATTAACCTATCCTTTGTATTTCCAAAACAATTTGAAGTAGTACTTCTACTACATGGTGGGCCATCTAGCTCGTTACGTAACTTAATCTGTAGCATAAAAAATATTGCTAGTGTTCAGGTCATTATTATTATTTCTTAATATGCAATTCAATTGTTTTTATTAAATACTGATATCTACTGATATAGTTTGAAATTATTATCAAGACACGTTATAATACTTAGTCTGTTCTATTTCACTAGTCTCTCAAACATATTGTGTAAGTTCCCTCAAGCGAAATCGGCTGCAGTTGCTAGTTCGAATCCGTCTTTACAAGAAGTCGGCTATTAATGTTGTTTTGCACATTTAATGTTAGGAGCAGAATAAAATTATAGTTTGTGGCCACTTGTATTCATAGACGAGATACGTCACCCAGTCGCCAGAAGTCCAAACTGACTCAATAACTGACATATATAATACATAGTATTAAAGCTATGGGTCAGTAAGTGTACTAGGATGTACTTTTTTTTTAAATTGATATTTAAATTAATATATGACAGCGAAGCCATCTACTAAATTTTGTGTGTATACATGTGTTTACAACTGCTATTGATTTTAATGCTTTCATGTATTTATTTACAGCACTTCTAACTCTCTGAAATATGTCAGCTAATATTTACTCTGTGAATTTTAATCAAGTATCTATGAATACGGTGGACCACAGCTGTGACTGGTTTAGCAAGGTTGTTAAATATGCGCAGATAAGCTGCGTGGACGCATCTTAAAATATATTAAAGTCAACAGCTTACCGCTGTTTTACATTTTAGCACCTCAATTAGATTTATTCTCGCTTTTCCCGCGAAGGTGTATATAGAGCCTCAAGGGGCCAATTTTCAAATTTTGGGTTACACTATACTAGACGTGGCAGGATCTACCAAAGAGTAGAAAAAAGAGGAGAAAGGTCATCTGGTACTGAGTTCGACGGTCACCAGCTCAGCTAGCGCACACAACGCAACACCCGATTACAAAATACTAGACGCACGTAAATATAAACTAAGGACACTCATATGTATATATGTAGCTCATATAAGCCAAGCGTTATAAGGGACAACATTTTCTTAGTATTTTTTTAATGTAAACCTACGAGTATGTTACGGAACGAGCAGATGGCTCACCTGGTGTTAAATGGTCATAAACATTAACAAGAAATATGAATTAGGTATTCCCCTAGTTAGGTATACGACAAGACCTAAATCGCATCCTGAGCACCCGTAACATTTAACGCGTGAAGATGGAATGTCTCTGCCCCTGTAATTTCACCAGCAACCACACCTATCAAACCGGAACACAGTGATGCGACTGCATTATTGCTTGGCGACAGCATTGGGTTTGGTGGCAGTACTTCCCCACACGAACTTGGCATGAGGTCTGCTGCTTCTAAAGTATCATGCACGAAATAGTGTTGTACTTGTATGTATGGTACTGTATGCTCGTTGCGCATACAGCGTTAAGCCGGTATGCGATGTTTGTTCTTTAGTATTCAGTGCTCCGTGCGCTCCGGATAAAGGAACCTGTCTATAATGGAAGACCGCCTCTTCACTCTCGCTTCAATAGTCAAGTGTCCGTGTAGTGAAAATACCAACGCTTAGAAGAAAGAATATTAGATTGATACTTGAAATTTACTTGGATGATTAATATGCCTTGTGCCAATTTGATCGTTTTTTAGCAAATTTTTTTTTGTTACTGTTGTATAGTCCATTCGGTAGCTCTTGTAATAAAGGCGAAAATATATTTTCTTTCACGTTAATCACCTGTGTGCGATAGTGACATAGAGAGTGGTCAAAAGCTAAAAACCATTACATGTAAAAAGAAGACATGTGTCTAGTGAACGAAAGGAGTCTTTTGAGGAGCACCTTATCATTTCACCACATTCGTTCGAGGGAGCCACTGTGACACGAGTAAGTCCTTGGAAAATGTATGAGCTCATTCCCTGTTTATATTTTTAGTAAACTTCAAAGAAAGGACTTTGAGGATACAATGCTTGATCGTATTCGTCAGTGGGCGTTTTGTAAGTCAAATAAGATCGTGTCGATAGAAATTTATACGATGCACTATTTTATACCCTTTTCCCTGAGTGTATATCCTTCTTTGTTTATTTATTGTCCTTGAGACGTGCCTGAAATACAATGTGTAATGCAATTGAATGTTAAAGCAAAACTTTGCAATTCTCGTAAACAATGCGATACATAATGGTTGCTACACGGAGTTACGATAAGCAGTAGGTGTTAGATATCGCCCGAGCTTTTTAGTGATGTAAGTAAATATTATATATAAAGTAAGCTAAGCATAGCTTGTATCATGGAAACCACTCTGTTTCATAAATGCATACATAATTTTATACATATTAACACTCAGATACAGAAGAAACATCTATGATCGTCACACAAATATTTGTTTTGGGTGGGAATCGAACCCACGACTTACAGCGCAGAAGGCAGGTTACTACTAACTGAACTATGAGGACAAGCTTAAAATAATTGTTGGTCGAATGCATCAGCTGAGTTATTTGCGGAATCCACAAGGTGTGAGTGTAAAACTTACGAATTCACTATCGTGAGAGCGTAGACGAGACAAGTGGTGAGCTCAAAACTGGCATTGCTTTCCCACGAGTACGCAGCTTTCTCTCTCGATAATTCATTTCTTATTTATCCGACAGCTAGGACGAATCTGTAATGTTCACCATTGTAATTTTTGTGATAAATAAAGAAATTTCAAATACCTCACTTATCAAAATGTGAATTATATTTTGCGCGAATTGTTAGTACCTTCTGAATTAATTGGCGTAAATCAGTTGGGCCTAAAGAACTCTTGAATTAAAGTCATCGAAAGTCTAATTACTAATGTAATGTAGTAATTTAACTAATTTATGTCGCTAACAAGAACAGCATGAACTAAGAAATCATAATGAAAAATGCTTTCAGTTTGACACGCGGGAAAACAATATGGCTCAGTTGTAAATTGTAACTCATTATCAACTTATGTTATAAATCGCATTCCGTGATACTCTACAATTTGCCACATTGAGCGGGTTCGCTGATATTTAGAGTTCCGTTTCGTGCCAGAAAGTTATAGACTTTATTACACCTATGAAGTTTGTGTGTATTGAAATTATGATTATGATAGTATTTTAGACACATAACTGCGAATTACGAGTAATAGTTTTTGAAAATATTAAATATTAGGTGTGTTAAAGAAAAAAATAAAAAAACAAACATCTATTTTTCACACAAATGTTTGCCCTGGGTGGGAATCGAACCCACGGGCTTATATGGGTAGATGTTACCACTTAATAGCGAGTGGGCTATCTGCTCGTTCCGTACACTTCATCAGGTAAAAAAAATATATTTTTCTGTGTAGTGTTATGAATCGCCATATACGGAACCCTGCTTACAATACTCGTACTCGTATCTAATTATATTTTAGCATCGGACGAGGCGACGACGCGACCGACGGGTCGACCGGTAATATTTATCAAAGATTTTTCTCGTTGCAGGTAAGTCTGACCGGATCCAGTTTAGCAGCTGCGAAGGTAGTGTCTTCATGAATTAATCCGTCTCATTTTTTCAAGGGATAAAACTACTTATATGTTACATTCTTTTTTCACTAGTTGTATATTAAGACTGGTCTCGTAGCTCAGTTGGTAGTGACGCTGCCTTCTGCGCTGTATGTCGTGGGTTCGATTCCCACCTAGTACAAACATTTGTGTGACGAACATAGATGTTTGTTCTGTGTCTGGGGGTTAATATGTATTATATGTATGTATTTACAAAAAAATAATATAAGTATTTTATCAGTTGTATGGTTCCCATAAAACAAGCTATGTTTAGCTTACTTTGGGGCTAAATGGCGCTGTGTGAAATGTACACCAATATTATTTATTATTATTATTGAGTGCTAGATAGCACTTAATATACGACTAGCGGCTCGTCCCAGCTTCGCACGGGAAGCGTTAAGTATTTACAGCTGGAACTAATCTTTGTCGGAGTAAAAAATTGCCTATAGCACACAAATATAATATAGCTTCCTATTAGTGTAAGAGTTTTCAGAATCAATTCAGTAGTTTTGGACATTCAAACTTACAAACAGACTTATAATATTGGTATAGATTAGTGTAAATTTGAGCTATTAGTCTTTCCTCCACAGAAAAGGAAAACAAAAAGAATTTTATATTCGGGATGATTTAACGCGGACGAAAAATATTGCGGCTTTATTATAAATACGTTTCTGAAGTGTGAAAGATTTTCAGATTTGACAAGTATTTATTAAAGCTTAGTGGCCTGCCCAGCGGTATACATACCGAGCTTCAGTCTGGACGTCGCTGGTTTGAATCCAGACGTGTCAAATGCACGACAGAGCCTCATTGTGGCGCACTTTCATACTATCACCGAATTGATGAAACGAGCCAGTGGGACCAGTACAGTACTAGTGCAAATAATATAGTGCTCAAATTTTAATCTAGTGTACAAATATACAATCTGTCTTCCTATTTCTAATTATAGAATAGAATGTTCTCACGCAGTTCCATACAAAGTTGCGAAAGGGCTTTAAATCATTGGATTACTCTGACGTTTGGGATTATAACTCGGGATTAAACTGACTTATCAAGCAGACTACTGCATTAAGATGTTTTTCAATGTAGTATGTAGTTATCACAATTTTATTTTTTTCATTAAATTTATTTATTTTGGAAAATAGTTTTGGTATGTAATTAAGGAACAAGCTTCAATGTAGTATGTAGTTATCACAATTTTCTTTTTTTCATTAAATTTATTTATTTTGGAAAATAGTTTTGGTATGTAATTAAGGAACAAGCTCAAGATGTAAATAAGATCTTGGGGTCGCGGGTTCGATTCCTAGTCGGGACAAATAGTTAGTCTTTTTTTTTTTGTAGTTTAGATGGCACAGTTTTCCTGTTCCAAATATACAGGGTTACAGGAAAAGTCGTGCTAGATCCGTTAAGGGCGTGGAGTACCCATCATTTCTGACTTATTTCACTATGAAACACCCTACCCTAAACTTAACCCTTTTCGAGATATTCGACTTTTAATTTTTTATTGAATAATGCCGATTTTTAGGCTACGAAATTTATTTTTGTTTATTTTGTGTATCTTATTATTATTATTATTGCATTTTTACATGTGTAATAAGATGCTTTAGGACATCAATCATTAAAATAGTGCATAAGTTAATTGAATAGACCGTAGTAGACAAGTGAAAGTAAAAAAATAAAAAATATATTAGCAAGCTTATTTTTCTCTAAGGGATATCTAAAAAAAATATTATGACACTTGTTCGGCAGATATTTTTTAAAATATCTACGTTTCATCAGCTATCTAACGAGGTCTAACAATCTAGGGTTTGTATTACATTTCGTGGAAAAAAGTAGAGAAAGACCCAGATTTTCTAAGAAATATCTTGTGGACGGATGAGTCCAAATTTGATAAAGATGGCATAACCAACTATCACAACGTCCATTACTGGGCCCCAAAAGAACTAAGGAATCCCAATAAGAAAAGAGTGAAAGGGTCCCAACGAAGATTCAGCGTGAATGTGTGGATGGGCATTATCTCTAATCATTTGATTGGACCTTACTTTCTCCCGGATAATCTAAATGGGGAAAGCTACGAAAATTTCCTGAGAGCAGACTTGAGTGATTTGCTGGATGATCTGCCACTCAACCTGATCAGGGACATGTGGTTCCAACACGATGGCTGCCCTGCCCATTTCAGGAGAAGTGTCAGAGACTGGCTGGACACAAATTATCCAAACAAATGGATAGGACGAGGTGGGCCGTTGCCATGGCCAGCAAGAAGTCCGGACCTAACTCCCATGGATTTTCATGTATGGGGGTGCATGAAAAGTCTTGTGTACAGCGAGCCGAATCCAGTTTTGTCTGTGGAAGACTTAAGAGAAAGGATTGTGGATGCAGCAAATAAAATGAGGACCACGTTGACCACTGGAGTAGTGAAGACTGGTCTCCGTAGAAGGATGCGACAATGTTTCAGAAATAGAGGCGGCCATGTTGAACATGAACTGTAGAATAAGAAAAAGTTGTGTGAAAACCTTTAATAAATGACATTTCATGCATACCTAATGTTTTATTTTACTTTTTAGGGCTAAGTATAAATTTTCTTCTCCACTGTCGCCTATGAAACTAATTTTTTTCCAATGCATTTGAATAAAACCCTAGATTATTATACCTCGTTAGATAGCTGATGAAACGTAGATATTTTAAAAAATATCTGCCGAACTAGTGTCATAATATTTTTTTTAGATATCCCTTAGAGAAAAATAAGCTTGCTAATATATTTTTTATTTTTTTACTTTCACTTGTCTACTACGGTCTATTCAATTAACTTATGCACTATTTTAATGATTGATGTCCTAAAGCATCTTATTACACATGTAAAAATGCAATAATAATAATAATAAGATACACAAAATAAACAAAAATAAATTTCGTAGCCTAAAAATCGGCATTATTCAATAAAAAATTAAAAGTCGAATATCTCGAAAAGGGTTAAGTTTAGGGTAGGGTGTTTCATAGTGAAATAAGTCAGAAATGATGGGTACTCCACGCCCTTAACGGATCTAGCACGACTTTTCCTGTAACCCTGTATACAGGTAGTGTAGTGATCAGCACTAATTGCCTATTTTGTCATCAGCTTTTACTGCAATAAACCTGACAGATTGGTGTGGCCGTTAAACCGTAATTATATATAGCTCACCACTTGTCATCTTTTGTTCCCGCCATAGCCTGGGAACGTTGATGTGAGATACCTCACAAAATCTGAGCATTGAATCTTACAAAACAATCGCACTGCAATCAAAGTATTCTCACATCGTGATTGGATCGTTAATTTACATAAATCAAATGAATGAAACAAATTCCCTGTACGTTTTTGTGTGGAACCGGTTCCGGGCACCTAATTCACTGTGGTAACTAAACAAAACCTCGCTTCGGGCCTTTCTTGACGGGTTCTGTACAAAGAAGCATAGATTATGTATTCGTCGAGTTATCTAAAGATTTAATGATTTTTTTTGCAATTTATTTTAGGCACAACCAAAATAAAATCGATTTTAGCAACATAAACACAATTAATATCAATTATTATTAAAAAAGTAATAGCTTGAATTTTATATTAATAAAATTTATTTCTATATTAATACAATTTTTAACCAAATAGTAGATAGCTCTTTCCAATGTCTAAATGTCAAATAATAAAAAAAATGTAATAATATTCACTGAATGCATATTATTTCGTATGCAATAATTTATAAATTTATTTATTTACTTACCTATAGTCCTAGATTACCTATTTGTTTCTTTAAATGTTTTATGGAGTTCGGCCCACCTGGTGTTAAGTGGTAACCTCTGTCCAAAACAACCGATGCGACTTCGGTCTTCCCCTACCAGGTACGACAAGACACAAGTCACATCGTATGCGCCCGTAACTGTGAGACTTGCAGGTGGAATATCTCATGTGCCTGTGATTTCACCGGCAACCACACCTTTCAAATCAGAATACAGTAACGTGAACGCGTTACTGCTTGGCGGCAGAACTGGGCATGGTGGCAGTACTTCCCCAGACGAACTAATCCAGTCGTACATAAGTAATACGTGTAGCGTGACTTGTGCGTGGTGAGACTTGAAATGTTTACACGGGTCTTGTCCGTCAGTTGATTAGTGTTGTGGAACAAAAACCGAATCGTAAAAGGTTTTTTTAGTATGTCTGATTGATTTTAATTGGTTCTGGGTCAAAGAACTTGGAATAGATTCGGGTTTGTCGAAGGTTGGACGATGCGTCTTGTAATTGCTTGGGTAGTGATACTCGTGTGTAATGTACTTAAAAGTTCTCACTGTACAACTATTTGAAATTATACATTGTTTTATTCTATTTATATATTTTCACTAAGTACCACTCTATTAAGTAAACTAAAAAAATTATTAAGATAAGCCTTTCTAAAATCAAGCTCTCAATTCACTTGACCAATTTTAACAGACAAACTTAAGTTTGAAACTAAAATCAAAAATAGTGGCATAAATAGAGAATTCAAGAATAGACTAATAGAGTAATAGACTAATATAATAATTAATATTAAACCATCAGATTTACTCGTAAATATGATGGAAATTATGCATCAACCTGACAGCAAATCAAGTAAGTAAAGTCTGTCTCTTGTCTCTCCTTTCATTCAGTAGAGTATGAGACACTATAACCTATTATTGTAGTTTGTTAACATCAGCATCGGTGCTATTTTTTTACATATTTTTTTTTGCAAATACGATACATATTTAATTTAATATTTGTCCTGGGTGGGAATCGAACTCATGACCTACAGCGCAGAAGGCAGGGTTACTACCAACTGAGCTGTGAGGCCTGTTAGATTTGATACTTAGATACAACAAATATAAAAAGATGCAAATTGATTTACCTCTATCAATTGCGTTATACCAACCTTATTACTTACCTACTTGTGAAAAATGGAGTCATCTCAAAATACTTGGGATCCTATTAAGATTGAACAATAAACATTGAGATCGGATCTTCGGAATCACGCGATTTACAATTCAAATAGAACCCACTCCATCAGCCGGTCGCGTTTACTTTATCAATTGGATTCGAATGTTCTTTTAGGTTGAGTGAGATTCTTACGTTTCATGAATTTTCTGTGTTTAATAGTACCGAGACATTATGGTTTAATAATAATAATATTGGTGGCCCCAAACTAAGCATAGCTTGTACCAACCAGACAAAATGATAGAATACATACACTTTTTTATTATAGACATAAAATACATATTAACACCCAGACAACTGTGTATTAAATGTTTGTGTTTCGTGTTGTCTGTGCCAACTGTGACACAGTGAATCCTAGTCTGTGGTCGTGAGTTTGTTAGGGTTCCACACATTTTTATTTAGTCAGTGGCAAGTGTAGTAGATTGTACAATCGTTCAGCATAAAAAAAAATAACACCTTACACATCAAAAGTCGGTAATCAGGTCAGGCTGCATAATAAGAATAACCGATATTTGTTAATATGTGGTTATATAATTATGTGGCTAATCTGATGCGTAAGATTTTCTGGAAATTCATGTTTGTTTATCGAGTTTCGTCCCTGACTGTACGCTATTTAAAGCGATAATATTAAGTTGTTTCTAATTAGTCTTATCTTAATAACTAAACAATTACTACAATCGGTTAACATCGGGTGATTAAAAATCACTTGGCACTCGTTGTCGCAACCAAATTATCCCAACTTAGGCGGATATCTCGAAATGCCTGTGTTTAAGCAAAGCTGAGATGTAAACAGCTGGTTCAGTTTGTATTACTGCAGAACAGACTTTAACTACGATCGGCATGGAGATCTTAAGGCAGTAACATTTAGGAGTATGACGTAAGTTGTAAGTTTATTTTTATTTACTCGTTGAGTAAAGGCGAAGGGAATTGTATATGTATGGGAATTGTAGGGAAATGTATATAAGGCAGCCGAAATAAAATCATATATAATACCGATATTTCAGTAGATATTATGTAATGTAATATATAGCATGATTTGTCAGCAAGTAATTTGTGTAAGATTATATTAATCAATTTAGTAATATTTGTTCCTAACTGTTTAGAACCTTAGCAATTAATTGAAAATTTGTTGTGTTTGCGTCTCTTAAGTGAGACTCCCGTAAGGTAATTGAAGAGACTGATGTACAAATGTGCTGCTTTAGAACGGAATGTCTCATGAATATGTGATATAGCTTACGCGAGAAGAGAGCTCTTCAATTCCTGTATATTTCGCTGTAGTAATAACCTAATGAATATTTCGTCGTGCAGTGATCTAGCTGTATATTTTCGCGCTGTGCATAACCTTGCTTACAAACCGTATCGTAATGATCCTCAGTTTACCGGCTTATAAGCTAAAATGGCCACAAAATGACCGCTTTTAAGATACACGTTATTGGCAACACCGGTGCTACGGTGGATAGGCCGAGTCCAAAAATTACATAGAAGGACTTGTTGAAGACTTAAGGGTTCAAATGTATGATGTTCTTCTTGTACTGGGACAAATATTATGATAGTCCAGTGATACTGAGCAATAGTCTTATCTAGCACCACTATCAGGACGACATAGGACTCATAAAGTGCCACATATAAATCTAACGAATTTTCTTGTTTATTGATAAGGGTACAAGGATAAATAAACAATAAACACACTACAATTACTGTTCAATCGGACGACACGATAAAAAGTTTCATACAAAGTTTACCCCTCCCTTCCCCCAACCCCTACAAGTTTTTAGCGAGAAAATATAGCCTTTAACCGTCTCCAGTGTCCCATCTATCAAAAAGCGTGAAAGCTTAACAAACACACTAACAAATAACATTTTTGATATCTACTCAAATAAACTATTTTTAATTTGAAATACTGGACAAAGGTAACCCCTTTTCATCCAGCCATTGCAAGATTATTGTCGCTAATACATCCAACTTATTTCTGTCGTATGTTAAAACTTTACAAGATCTCACAGTTGGCGTGATATGAGTCCTTGTGGGTGTTAACGGTCTGTACCTATTGTTTGATTCATGGATATATTAAATCTAATATTTAGAATTTTTTAAGTGTATAAATTAACTTCCAGATTTAACACCTTAATACACATGCCTGTCAATCACTATGTGTAACTACAAGGTCGACCAAATCTTAACTCAAATTAATGGAGGGCCGGAAACCTTACTCGGTAATTACCGGCAGTGCATACAGCCTTGCCGAAACATGCTACACATTATACACAATGACTATACAGACAAACAGATTGCGCATCCAATTAACAGTTAATCTCTAACGTTAAGGTTGGACGTTAATTCAAAAACGCGTTGGGCCTAAGTATACTGTGATAATGTGTTATTCTTACAATGGATGGTTGGATATAGCGATATCTACCAATAAGTTGGGATTATCTTTTTAATCTCCACATTCTGAATTAAAATTTCAAAGAGTGTTTTCAGAATAAAAATATGTAATATATAAATTAATATATGTATTTTAAATATAAGTGTATGATGTAACGGCAGTATTTTAAGTGTACTAAATAGTACGATTAGAGATACCAGAAGTGTAATTATACAACACATGTAAAAATAAAAATGATGGCTACTTATATTCTTCCTTAGTTACAAAAACGTTTTGGGTATTTATAAATTTTTCATCACTACCTTGTTGAGTAAATGTTTCATGTAACTTCTAAACCTCCAACTGAAAAAAAAAAACTGGAACCGATTTGATTGTACCTGCAGATTGTGAACAAGATTGTGTGGGCTATAGGTAAATTCCTACCTCCTAATGTTAACCAGTTGGTACGGCGTCCCTCATCATGTTTTTGCCCCCTAATTATTTGTGGTACAAATTACACGTTTGCCCACTATATGCTGCGTAATGAAAATTTCCGTTTCGTGTTTAGGCAAATGTTTTTGTACAAATTGTCTGAGAAAAAAACTTAAAGAAATTAAGCAATATTCTACATCGGAATAACAATTATTATTAACGAATCACTTTAATACATATTTAAAGACTAAATTCAGTTTGCGCTTGAGTTCACTTTGTCAATAACGAGACATCTTGCGCAAAGTGATTCAAAAGATTATGAAGCAATGACGGGTCGTTGGTAGGTGCGTCGGCCTACGATAGATACGTAAATCGTGAGTTCAAATATTACAATGAACCAGAGCTTCCGTTGAAGAAAACATGTTGAGAAAACCATAGCATTGTAGTAGGGTAAATGCCCGGCTTGCTAGCTGTTACCATCAAGTTGAAAATCTACCTCCGAAAACGGATTCTTCCGGTTGCCTCATTCGTTTTCCAAATTCAAGCGCTGGATGGTGCCACCATTGGCTACATATCGGGTGATATGTAGACAACGCGACCCTGTAAGTAGTTAAAAAGTAAGTCTGTACAATCACCCACATGCTTGCCATACGTCGCGCAAAAGCCGGCGACAGGAGGCGGCGTCGCACATCGCTTATTTACGGCGCCGCGCCGTGCGCTTTTAACGTCAATATGCACGTTGTTCTCATCACTCCTTCTGGCGTGAATATCCGTTCTTTTCAATTCTACGACGGCGGCGACTGCGTACAATGAAAGCCAATTTCTCCATTAAATCGCTGCATTGATAGAGCCATTCCCGCTCGGGTCAGGCGCACTGACCTCGCCGCTGGCTTCTGCTATCAATTTAGCATCATTATATTGGATTTTTATTGCAACTGGTTTGCTAGATTTATACCACAGACGATATAATAGTGCGTGATTGCGTTTGATGTAATTTATTGATGTCAATAATGCATGATTTGTATGTGTTTATGTATGATTCTATCTGTTTCTATTGAGTAAAACTCTTTGAAAATCAATAGATTTAGTTTTTTTAAGCTAATTCGTAAATATTGCTTTAAATTTTAAACAGTTAATTTGCCTGGTGGTAATTATTATTGTAATATTATTTATAAATGATTTATTTATATATTTCTTATCTAATCTTGGTCTTCAATTCATTAATAAAGCGTTTTTTATTTTTTTTAATAGCTAATTAATTTTAATTAATTTGTCAAATATTTTACTAAACACGCTCTTACGTTGTATAGTATATAGAGCTTTAGAACATGTCAAGACACATCCGAGACGAGCACAGGCACGAATGACTTGTTTGTTTGAGCAGTTTGGACTCCATCATCAGAACAGTTCCATGGTGCCAAAATATAGCAGTGTCACCGAAGTTCCTTAGATATTCAATAAAAAAAGTGTTTGAAAAAATAGTTTCAAACTAACGAAGCAAGTTTAAACAAAAGCTTATAATAAGCTTAGTTTACCTTTCAGTTATCATAACAAAAGTATTTTTTTCGCATATAAATCTATTACTATCTTTTGACACGCTGATAACAACATTTATTAATCATGGTAGCAAAGAATCTTGATTTCATATATTTGATTAATTTGCCCAATACATTATCCAAGCCCTGCAACAGAGAGATATTGAGAATTACTTAAAAAGTCTTTATAGCTTTTTAGTTGTTTTCTGTCTGTTAAAAAACAATGTCATATTAATTGTCACTTCCATGTAACCAAACTTCTAAGAATTGAAACTCAGTTTTTTTTCATCAAATTTACTGACGGTATCGACAACGACTTTGCGCTTTTTTATTCCAGTAAAGCTACACTGTGAGTTCTTTTAAACATAGGCCAAGCTAGACTCTATCTCTATTATTCCCCATAGGAACGTTCATTTAAATTTCCTCTCAAAATTCAGAGGAAACTGTAAATCTCATCGTACAATTATTCAAAGATGAATTTTACTTGAGAACTTTGAGTTTTGTAGTTCTGTGACAGACTGCGCTGACGAGATTTATTAATGTTGGCTTTACTTCTTCCAGTTTGGAGTCGGTTGGCCGTCGCAAAAACTTGGCTCGCTATTCATCTCCATTCAGTGACGTATATTTGAGAAATGATTACGTGAGGAAAACTACGTACATATTGTTGGTGGAAATTTTAACGTAGTGTTCTCATGCGGAGTGACAGGGTCGTGGGAGGAAAGTATTTGCTCTTTTGTTCGCCCCGTTAGAAAATTATATTTCTCTTACAGTGACCTTGGTTGCTGATGAAGACCGGCGGTTATAAAAGAGGCCTTAGTCCAGTAGTGGACTAGTGATGGGCTGATGATGACTGCGTCTCTGGTGACAAAGTGGTTAATGCAACCGATTGAAGGAATTCATATTCGGTTCGGAGGCGGTACCTTATTTACATGTTCTGCAAATTTGTTTCCACTTTTATCCTGGTATCTCTTAGTGTTAATAGGTACTTAGTTTCCATACCCCATGAATCGAAACGTATTTGAGTACATATATTGTATCAATAATCGTCTAAGAATGGATACTTAATAATGCTAAAAGTAACTAGAGTCAATTTGAATGGTCGCGCAACCGCCAGATATTGTGACGATGTTTGGTGATCTAAACCTAGCCTAATGATTGTGGTTGGAGCTGTTTGCGTGGATGCACCTCATTCACTCAAAATATGTTTATTGTCATCTCTTATACAAGTATGTTATTAAATGGGATCTGTTCCGAGGCTGGCTGGCTGGAACCATCAACAGTACACAGCCGAAATATACAAATTCCATACTGTTTCTCATTTCCTCAGAATATATCCAAGTTGAATTCAAAATTAATAACACTCTCCCGGAAAACGTACTTCATATAACAAACAGGTCGATTTATGTGCGATATTAACTTTGAGCGCCGTCGAGGGAGAATTCGGCTTATTTGGAATGTGTCCCACGTAGCTTGGTAGGTGGCACGGCAGTCGATCAACATACCCTTACGAATAATAAACCGATTAGAAGCGATTAAGAGCCGACATAATGAATGAAAATTAACAAAATGGTAGCTTTAAGTTTACATGATAACGACGTTCCGGTTGATTAGTGATGAATTTTCAGTTAGTAGGTTTGCTGCTATGCGATAATATAAAGAAGTTTTTTCAGAACCGACCTTTACTTGTTGTTTTTCCATTAAAATAATTCTTGGTCTTATTATTAAAAACTAACAAAATAACAACACAAAGCAGTATTAAAAATAATCAAATATTTCAAATTTCTACAATAACGACGTAAATATCATATATCAAAGCATCGGACACAACCTCAACAGCCGATTAACGCGTAAGCACTTGTAAGAAACGCTTCTACATTGTGTATTTCTGCTACTATTCCCTTCGTACAACAAATCGATATATTAACGTTTCACAAAAACCAAGGAAAGCATTGCACTCCTATTAACACAATTCAAATTTTAAATTCCAGAGATGGGTTTAAATTTTAATGAAAACTTTCAAAATATCTAAGATAGAGTTTTCCCCATTCAAAAATTTTCTGGTATGAGAATCTAAAAAGCGCGAACCGAACCTATTAAATGCCGATTTCAAAGCTCTTTTCGATTTTCCGTTTGAAAAGTCGGCCCACAATCAATCTCTTTTAACCTATCACTCGTATTGCCGGGACTGTCAATATTGCTTCCTTCATTGATATGAGGGCAGATTTTTGGAATCGGTCCTATTGAAACGGCTATCGTAGCCGTCATCTCTGGAATTTAAAATTTGAATTGTGTTAATAGGAGTGCAATGCTTTCCTTGGTTTTTGTGAAACGTTAATATTGAAACCTGAAAGCCTGAAAGCTTTCGCACAAATCAGTCACATTATCATTGTTGTGATACTGATGAGACGTGATAATCTCCGTATTTTAATTAGAAATTTTAAAAAGATGCCGAAATAAAACTTTACTCTAGTTCGTGTTACCAAAACATTACAATTATTCGCGTTTAATTAGCAAGATGTTTTCGTATTTCTGAAAATATTAACAAAGTTACAAACATTTTGTTTGGTTGTACTGAAAGAAATTAACTTAAAATATCCATAAAAATAAATATGAAGCCATACTTTTAAGCCATTATTTATTCTAATAATTTACATAAAGTTGCAAAATAACACTGTCTATATTATAGGACTTAGCATTAACCCTTGGGGGAGTCAATGAATCTCCCATAATATATAAATAGTACTTTCGCACTGAAATCCTGCGACTTATCTCTAAGCGAGCACTATCTATCAACCTGTGACAAGGCGGTGTTCACCATTTGAATAATTAATGGCAAAAACATGTTAATAACAATCGTTATCGAAGCGACAGAGACATCCTGCGTATGAGTTGTTTATCTCGATTTTTTTCCTTCAAGCCGATGCACCTTTTTGAAGTCTTGAATTTAATGTCTGTGATTATTATTCTGTTCACTCATTTGTTAATGTGTACATTGTAAGTGCTTGAGGTTCGGAATCTGTTAAAGCGATCGAATTCGAATGGCCTAATTATTGACGCTGTGGAGGGCAACCAGAAGAAGACTAGAGAGTGGACTAGACCGTTTATAAGTAGTAGTAGTCAATGCTGTCGTCGAAATGTACAGATCAACTTGGATGTACCAAGATGAAACAAACAATGAATAGAAAATCCAACATGTCATTGGCCAGAAAACTTGAGGCACGTCTAATGCCCTTGCACTTACTCTATTTTTTTTTCTATGTGTTTACAGCATATTCTCTTCACTCTCACTTTTTGAGAGTTAATGACTATCCCTGTAATTAAGGCAAATAATTATAAATCCAAGAAGAAATGTTCAAATCAAATGTTTTTCTTTCTTTCTAACACATACACAATACACTAGGATAACATGTTTCGCCAGTGGCATAGTCAGATGCACAATACAATCCTCCAAGAGCCGAGAACACGCATTATGCTAATCAAACAAATGATTGGTCTGGCCGGATACTGAACCTGAGACCAATCGCTTTGCAGCAAGGGTTTCTACTAACTGATTTACGGAGCCGTCGATCGGTATGAATAGGTAGTTCTTAGCTTCTGCCTGCGGTTTTGTCCACGTGGTACCAGGTTATAAAGTTACTCCAATCATCTGTTTCGATTTCAGCCAAATGCTCCAGTAATTTTGGCATTAGAGAGTAACAAATATCAATCAGTAAAATAACTTTCGAATTTAGTTCACACTAAAAGAACATTTTAATGTGATTATTGAAAAACTAAACCAAAACGTACGATTACATAAAATCTTGTTTATAAAATTTGTTTGTCCTAATTTGAATATAAACCAAAACTGTTGGGATATTAATTATTCGTTCTCTCTGCTATTCCTTGTTAGAAGATTAATGGTGTAGCGTTTAGTTTCGCATTTAACTTTAGTGACTAATGTTGGCTTAGTATTTAACTTGTCTTCTGAGCGTTAAGCGTTTTCAGCACAATTTTGTTTTCATAAATAATATTATCGTAACGCTAATTTAGCTTTAAAAACCTGCATTACTTAAAATGTCAGGATTATTTTATTGCAAGCCAAAATATAGTATTTTTTGTCATTCGTAATCTAGAAATTATGATTGATTAATGTTAATGTATAATTAATTGAGTCTTGCATGTTTTGTAGGGTTTGAACAGGCGTCAAACTTAGCGATAAGTACTCGTACGCGTAACCTTATGTTTTGAATGTTACTGACGTTTCCAAGTCATTTCTGTATGAATTCTATGGAAATATAGTTTTATAGTTTTTGACTTTGACTTCTTTGTTGAAATTCTGTCACTTGTATTTTTGTTACGCGGTTGATTGCACCTCTTTTATGGCGAAGTGGTGTTAACAATTGTCTGAGACTGGGTCGCAGGTGCTTACTCAAGTATTAGCAGATTAACAGCATCCAGAAAATACGTCCCAAGGCGATTTTCACCTCTGGTACCATTGTGACCTCCGACGGTAATGATGGAGGCGGTCACGCGACAGATTCAAATTGCCGAGGGCCGCAGACAATAAAATCATCTCGGTTCATATCGGGGTCGGGGGCAATTTGTTGTATAAATAGAACACGCGAGACGCAAGTGGGTGTTGCTACTGATATTGTAGTCTTTGAAGATATTCATTAGCACTAGGACTCTGTTCTAATCTCCTCCCGAGAAGTACTGCTATCATACCTGTTACTACCTCTATACAGTTGTGTTGATATTTTTCTTTTTTTGAAGGTTTCCTGCGTAGTTACTGGTGCAAGTCATGTGTCTGAGTAACCCGATTTTTTATTATGATTATGTTAATTGGACTTAGGTTTTCCCAGCAGTGTTTTTGTCATGATTATATGATGGTAAAGCCTGTATATTGAATCACCACCTTAACTTCGATACAGAATCAGACTGTTAAGTTAATTTTTTTAGGTTAATTTTAGGTTAATTTTTTAGGTTCAAGATTTTTGTAAAATTAGTTATTTACTATTTTATGATGAGGTTAGACATGTTTGATTAGCTTGATGAAATTGCTATCCAACTCGTTGACTCACCAGATGGTTTTGTATTATTTCATTAGGTTTCCCATTTGCTGTCGAGACAAAAACAATTTTAATAAAACATCTGTTGGCGATACAGAGTCTTGATTAAGATACAAAAACCGAATAAATTATTACGAAGGATACAATGGATTAACAGTCCGAATTATAATTTCAAATCTTAGAACATTTACTTACTAAGAACGCTACTTTGTTTTTGCGATCTGCAGCATGCATCAGTGATCGCAATTATAAAGTACCTTCGGGGTGGATATCGTTAGGACATTTTTTATTTTAAATACATTTAAGATTGCAACCAGAAATCACAATAGTTGCTGCGCCGAAGAAAATGAAATTGAACAAGCACTAAATGTATTTTTTTTGCAAGTACTCTCATGTTCTTGAAAAGAAATCAGTTCTAAAGTAATTTGTTTATTTTGTTTAACAGAAAATTCTTTCAAATCTACATACTATTTGTGTACATCATAAATCCTTTTACTAGCGTGATTGAAACACTGACGTGAAGCCGTAAAATAGGGTTTTTAGAAACAAATTTAGGATTGGAATTGGTTTTATATCTCAAAGCATTTATATGTGCCAAATTTATTGTTGATAACAAGAGTTTTGATATCATCGTTGCGTGAAAAACTGTAAAGAAAAACATGTTAGCTACTCGTTTTTGAAACTGTTTTTAACTCATTTAAATGCCTGCTTATAGACAAGATTGACTTGCTTATAGACCTGGCGGGATGCTAATAATGCTATTCGAGTGAAAATGATGGGAAACAAAGATTGGGAAGTGTGTATAGTACCTTTGCCCAGCATTCGGATAGTATAGCTTAGGAAAGACTCGATAAAAAATACTAGTTCATTATTGATGGCGATTTAACCCAAGCGCAAATATCATACCATATTACAGTCTACTGATGAAGAATATATTCCACGACTGTACTTTCGATACGCATCTAATCCTGATGTTCGTTTCCAAGGCTCCCCGATTCTCATCTGCATTGTTTTTAGTCTTCAGACGTAGTCCATTATTCATAGATGGAGCGATAAGTGAAATATTGTTCATAGACATCTATTTGCTATGCTGACGATGGACTGAAGGTCGAATGAACAATAGTTTTTTCATCACGAGATCGAGCAATGCTTGAGCGAGATGATACGGCTTCAGATCGGGCAGGTTATCAGCACTATCATCATTTTGTTCAAATATAATAAATATTATATCAGCTGTCAATGGTAAAGAACTATATTTTTATGAAACTTTAAATAATGACTTTGAAAAGTCTGTAAGTAATATGATAAACTACGCAGTCACGCTCATATTGCTACATTACGTAGTTCGGTAGTGGTGCATGGGACATTCCACCTTGTTTTTTTTATGTTACGAAAGTGACGGAACGAGCTGACGGCCCACCTGATATTAAGTGGTAACCACCGCCCATAGACAACTGCAATACGACTCAAATCCACTCCACCAAAGTACGAGGTGACTCAAGTCGCATTACGTTGCGTCTATCACCCCGAGACGGGGATGTTACGTGCCATGCTTCGTAGATTCACCGTCACTCACTTCCACAACAGGACACAGGAACACAGCAACACGAGTGCGTCACTGCTTGACGGCAGAGTACCAGGTTTGGTGGCAGTACTTCTCCGGGCGCACATAGCAAAAGTTCTACTGTTACTAAAACATCTTAAGAGTTATGGGAGTGATTTTGTGTATAATATGTATGTGATATGGGTTTCAAAGGTTCCAAATAGTATTACTTTTGTTATGGGCACAGATTACATCTTCACAACAAATGGGTGACGAGCTCTATCCGTAGTTAATTCACAAAATAAAGTCGTCATCGACTTTCCGAGTCTACTTGCAACACAAATAAAAATAATATTTCTTTGGTAACATTTGTCGTTCAATGACTTTCTTACATTATTATATTACAGTGGCTTTAAGTAATGTTTAGTTTAACACACGTGTAGGCGTTAGCTGTTATTCCATTTGCAAGGACTTCGAGAATAATCTACGTTTACAGTAGGTCATCTGTATAGTAGCATAATGAAGTTGAGATGTTTATGTAAGATTGGATTATTCATCTTGAAAGACGTATTACAAGTAAGTTACTAGGAATATTAAAATAACCGACTTCATCGCCAATGAACGACAATGATTCATCCCATTATCTCATACGAACGATATAGTTTTACCAGTTAGCTTGATTTTAAAACAAAACTGCTGAACCCATTTTGATGAAATTTCTTTGGAACCAACCGGAAAGTATAATACACAAAAAATATGTTTTCAATTCGTTCATAAATGAGGGAGTTGTGAGGTAGACAACATTTAAAAAAATACACGTACTCTTTATAAATAGTTCTATTATTCCACAGGGATTCTAATGGCACAGCGTTTTAATTGAAGTTTTATAGCCGCTGAGTCCTTTGCCGTGTATCAGCAATTAATTAATTAAAGAACTATAATGCAGCTACTAATGCGGCAATTAAATCCCAGTCAACGACGTAAATCTGATTGCCGGTGAGGATAACCATTATTCACTGTATTTTTTTTATGTATTATTTTTATTTATGATTTTTTTAGTAGTAATTAGGATTTGTATTTGTATTTTCTACGATACAATTATTGCAAAAAAAATATTACGAGTTGAGCACCTGAGTTACAATCCCAGAGTCGTGGGTTCTAATCCTGAATAAAGTTACTGCAGTTTTTCTACTTTCTTTCTTTGCTTTCTACTTGTAAAAATAATGAGCAAAATACGTTCTTAAAGGGGACATCGTGAGGTGACCGGCTTGAACTAGAACCAAAAACTTGAAGGCATGCAATATTAGTTGAAAAGGATTGAAAGGAGCCTCTCTTAGGCGCACTTTAATCCTTTCACCGCACCGGCTCCAGTGTCAACCAATTTATGATCCCAAAGCTAATGCCCATTTATCCTAGTCCGAAATGTAGTGGGCCTGACGCTGGAAAAATAGGAAGGCAGACAAGTGATATCTACGTGATACATGAAAAAATGTAAAAGCGTACTTGAAATGCATTTAAAGAGTTCGTTCGTCCGTCACTGCCAACATACCTATTTCTGCCGCAAAGCAGTGCACTGGCGTTGCTGTGATCCACTTTGAAAGGTACTGCCTTGTTCGGGCACTTCACTAAAAATGATTTTACCGATTGCACAAATAAAGTTTGATTACTGTATCAGAGTAGGTACACTATGCGCACCACACGAATACCCGTCTTTTTGTCATTTACGGGAAAATTATTGGTTCAATAAATAAAGGTATCAGTGTCTTTCCCCTATAAATTATCGGGTTCCATCTAAATGCAATTATTTTTTGCTTATCAGTATTTGCACAGGCGACGTCATCCTTTTGTAGCGTAAGACTCGTGAACGTCAAGCAAATGAAAATTGAACCCTATCTTATGGGGAATAAGATTGTGTAATTTCAGCCGATCTCCATTTTGATGTGTAGTCCTTTGACATTTTCAGTGTTTAGAAATGGCTTAGAGCGAAAGCGTCGGATGATAGATGCTACCACTTACCACCTACGGGAATGTGTGAATAGGCCCTAAAACCGCAGGGTGTATTGTTTGAGCAATTTCTAAAGGTTATCTTTCAAAGGTCTTTTGATGGAGGTAATAGGTGTTTTAGTATGAATGGTAAAATTTATAATCAGGAAGGGTATAAAAATATACGATACGAGTTATTAAGTAATGTCATTTATAGATAAGCAACGTTGGAAGCCTTGGAGACGATAAGGTAATGTGTTACCAATCAAAAAATCATTATCTTATTAAATATTTCGTATAAAATACCAATCATAAAATGCAGGATGAAAGTTTTCATGTCGTTTTGTCAGGATAAGTGGTCTAGTTTCAAGAATACATATATGTTGTATGAATCTGTCTGTCTAAGACAGACCTTGTCTTTGACTAGGATAAAAGCGTTTTTGGATGTATTTTAGCTACGGAAAAAGGATTTGTTGCTTAAAATACGAGTATCATCGGTGTCATGTGTCATACACATCTCTGTCATTGACAGATCTCAACTTACCTCTACATTCCATTTCGGGTACGAAATACCAAATAAAGTACGCAATAATCACAATCTTTTTCTTTGTTGCTCTTGAGCTTTTATGAAATGAAATGAATAACACGGAATATATTAAATGCGCTTCTACAGTAACTGACATAAATTATCGACGTCTAATAATGTGGATAAGAAATTACAAAAAATAGAATTACAACCGGCACGTACGATTATGGATATGTTTTTAATTTATTTTATGAGTTATAGTTGCAGGGATGTCTCATGTTAACAATTTGAATACTGAGTTAAACTTCAAAAATGCTGTTTGTATTTGATGAGTTTTTTTTTGATTAGCTTAGGACTTAAACCATTAATAGTTAATTTTAAAAATGCCTTAAAAAGCGATCTAACGATGTAGGTGACCTAGTTGTGTTCCAAAAGGCCAATTGAGCTACCTAAAATCCATTTTCATCTATCTATGTGTAAGTTCACTGATCCAATTCATACGAGGTGGAATTAAGGCGGCATTGCTAGATAGTTATTCGAATTTCTGCCAAGTTTTACACTTATATGCCTTAAAGTTCTATTAGTTGGTAACCCTGTCAGCTTTAAACGTAATAAGCTTCATATCACGTCTAACAATAACATCGCAAAAAGCAAAGGCTTCGTTACACATTCGATAATAATTCAATTCGATCGGGTGGTTCATTTGCACTTTTTCATGTTTTAATTTTATTATAGCATTTTTTGTTTATATCTTTATGTAATACTTTTTTTGTTATTGTAACGATATGATTGTATTTACGAATATATGGAAAAAATATGTTGCGTTACGTTATACGTGATGCTCGTTTCAACTGATTTTGTGTGATGTAGCTACGAGTATATTAGACTGCTTGATGTACCTATGCCTTATATATATAATGTATATAAGTATATATAAATATATATGTATTATATCAGTTGTCTGGTTCCCATGATATGCAGCTTACTTTAATGCTTGATGGCGCTGTGTGAAGTGTCCACCAATATATATTTTTATTTATTATAATTGTAACTCTGCGATGAATTCTAAAACGTTTTTCTTCTTGTTTCCAGGTAAGTCGCAGTCAAGGGTGCAGCACATGATAATGATGTCATTCCTACTCTACATGCGCTGTTTATCCACCCATTAGTAGAGCGTTTTTTTATAATTTTGTTGGTGCCTATTCACATATTATAGTGTTCTGATTATTGAGTTTCCTGATGATTTCCGAAGTATAAAACAGGTTTCGCAAAAATATCATAAAATAATCACATACCTTATTACCGAAACTAAATTCGAAAAAATCATATAACTGGAATTTATACTAAACTAGACATGTCAAATAAAACTAGACATATTAAATGTTATGAAAATGCATTTAAAATTAAATTATAGGACAGATAAGAATACTCAAAAATTGATAATTCACACAACACTCTACCTTAAACTAATTACTTACGAAGTACTGCCACTATACATGTTTCAGCCGCTAAACAGTAACGCATCCGCATTACTGTGAATGATGGTGGTTAGTTAATAAAACTTTTTTGGCACCGAATCCATCAATTAGTTACGAATGCCGAATACACTTACAAATTCTTCTTTAAAACTATAATTTGTATTCAGCTACTTTTATTTGCTCATTTATATAACTTTTATTTCATGGTCATTAGCATTTCCTACGCAATAAAAGCGAGTTATTTAGATAATAGTGCAAATAGCTAGCAGCTCGCGTCCAATTAAAAGTGAATTACAATCGCCGACAAAGAATACGATGACGCACGATGATCTAATACTTGTCTATCTAGGGCTTTATCGTACTATTTATTTTACCTTTTAATTAAGTACAATTGCCTTATCATTTAGCCTAAGTACTGGTACATTCGTGCACTGATTCTCTTGAACCAGTCTGGTGAAAGGGTTAAAGTGTGCCTTAGAGAATCACCTTTCGTGCCCTCAGTACATACGTACATTCTTGTCATTGTCATTGTAGGTCGTGGGTTCGATTCCCACCCACAAACGTTTGTGTTTGATGTTTGTTCTGTGTCTTAATATGTATTATATGAATGAATATGAATATATTTATTTGCTGGAATACAGGTAACAAAATGTCTTATATTTAGTCTCACTGTATTCGGCTGCAAGGCCGTACTAACTTAAGGTAAACCTTAGCTGTTTCAGAGAGAACAAAATTAAAGTTTAATTAATATAAAACTAAATAATAGCATCTTTCAGAGATTTTAGCAATAATTATGAATCCAAAGCTGCAAAAATGTATTACTAAAAAAAAATACGTATTATATTACTTGTCTGGTTCCCATGATACAAGCTATGCTTAGCTTACTTATGGGCTAGATGGAGGTGTAAGAAATCTACACCAATAATTTAAAAAAAATCTAATATAACAAGCACTAGGTCATCATGGTGTGGTGCGATCTAGGTAAACTATCCAAATTATTGTCCCGGCAACTATTCTAGGTACTCGATGATGCTACTGCTTAGCATTCAATACCTGTTTATTTCCTTTTAAGCTGTTCTATGAATATCGTGATTGTAAATCCTATTTAAACTTCTTAACATGTTATTTACAACATGTTATTTATGATTCTTATGATGGAATAAGAGGTCACGGTCGTTGCATTCATTATTGCAGTCTGTCGTGTTCAAATGATATAATTGTTAAAAAAAAAGATGTTTTGTGCTCTTGAAAACGAGAGTTAATTGGCTATAATTTGTTTAGAATATGGAGGTAATATTTAGCACACCTCCGCTAAAATTGTAGCTTATGTTTAGTTGATGTGATCGTGTTGTGTTTGGCAGGATACGTATCAATTCCGTCAAATGATTCAAACACTTAATTAGACGGGATATCCCTGTGTCCTTCCATATAAAGCTATCATTACTATTCTTTATGGATGTCCAATGCGAAATACAACGTCGTCTATTGCAAAATAGCATGTTTTACACATTGTTGCAGAAATTACACATTGGTGTCAAACGTGATTGGATTCCATTAAGCTGGTCTAAACAACGCCGAATTATTCTATGCATACGCTTGCGCTGACTGAAGTCTGAGAGACTCCTGTTACGGTACAAACAATACCTAAGCAGGGGATGACCCAAATCGTAACGCTTGTTGTGGGCATTTAACATCAGGTGGCCCATCTACTCTTTCCATAACATTATAAGTTAAAAAATTTGTGTAATGTTAAAGTTTATAAAATCATGTGTAGGGAATTTCTGAGCGCTACCTAACCAAACTGCACGCAGATAAAGCCACGGGCGGGTCCATACGTATAGATATTCCACTCGGGAGCCAATTGGCCAATCAGCCATGTCAAAAAACATTTTGATTTGTGCGTGCACTGCTAATAACCAGGTATTCCACAGCGGTACGGCCGGACGGATCTTTCAAAGACAGTAATGACTGGATAAATATCTATTTGGTTTAATTATCGAATTTTTATCCACAATTTTCGCGTCCGTACCGAATGATGCCGCGACATGTTAATGGCTCTCATTAAAGCGGATGCCTATACTAACTGTGTTCTGTGTATTCCATCGGTAATTGAATATACTTGGTACGTCTGATTCTGTATAATAGTTATTAGCTCATTGTTAATTGTAATTCAGCTTTCGTAAAAAAACTGTCAAGTGTGGGTAGTGTAATATGAAATAGACTTGTGCACTGTTATTATTCTCATATGTGACAATAATTAATCTATCTATTTATTTATAATTCAAGTGCTTTGTTTTGTCACCAAAAAATATTGTTTTATTAAACACTTTGCGACAATCTAAAAAATCATAAGCGATAATCACTAATGTGTTGGTAAAATAAGCCTTTGAAGCGGTTTAAATTTGTTAGAAGCAATTGCAACCACTAACTTGGTTGCTTCACGTCACCCCAGGGTGTAAGTTGTCGTAAGTTTGGGTCGCTTGCATAATTTCATCAAAGGCTGTTCGTTAATTACAAACTTAGTAACTATTGAATCTAAATTGTCTGTTGAAAGCTATGTTATACATACATTGTTCTCAACTCATCTAGCTCGCAAAAAGAAACGTTAATTCTCAAGTTTCCAATGAAAACAGCCGACTCGATTAAAATAGAAATTCAATAAACCGATAGCATATTACAAATGATACAGATTCGTAATCTCGTTCTATTGTCATTGTAAAACATTATCGAAACGTCGGCATTACGTTTCCTTGATGTAACATTATCTAGAGCTCGAAAACTTCGAATCAGTTATCGGCTCCTCAATTTATTACTGGGCTTTGATAATTTTATTACTGACACCTGAAAATGTCAAACAAATTTGAGTCTTGCGCAGTTGTGATAAGAACGCTAAAAAACTTAAAAGGATTTTATGATGACTTTGGGTATTTAATTTGGGGGTTTAGTAATATGGGATGTAATCAATAAATTACTCATTTTATTCGAACTTTGCGGTCGTAAACTTTATAAACGCATTTTTAAATAGAAACAAACAGATTTAACCTGCGTTTGGAAAATGTAACTCACCAAAATTTTGTGTATATTTTGTTTTATATTTTGAGTTTCCGAAATATGTATTTTTTTATCTATTGATGTGGTAAGAACACCTCATTCTTTTTTGTTTCACTAAATTTGTTCTATTTTTTTGACCACAACCATTGCAGGCATTCTTTGTGCGATACAATATTTTTAATACGATTTAATCGAATTCGTTTGGAACCATGACATAAGAAGCAGAGTGTTGTGTAATGTAGTTATAGGTCTACAATTAAATCTTTATGATTTTATCTTTATTTGAAATCAGAATAATGAAGTCTAAGACGACGTGAAAAAGCTCGTGACTTCTGACTAAACATTTTTACGCGTAAAAAATATATCTCTTATTTCACTGGAACTGTTTCCAGTTCCAAAATAAAGTTCATCTAATAGGAATACGGTTTTAAATTTGTAAAGAAACTTTCACATACGATCTCCTTGCACCGTTCAATAATGGACGAATATTATTTAGGGCAGAATCTAAAATAGAACGAATTATTCAAGTTATTAATAACAAATACATATCGCATGTCACTCGGCTGTTTAAAATTTGAAATGTTTGTTTGGGTTGTATCTGACAAGCATATCAAATTGTTTACAGTTCATGTGAATAGTGCAGCTTGGATGGTATTGGCCGTATTTCAACAAAGACTGGTTTTTACCAGTTTTATTTCTGTAATATTATAACCACCAGTTTCTAGTTCCGTTGCCAGTTGACCGGCAAATTAATGCATGTATGTGGCAGGTGCAAAAAATATAATTGTTGAACCGGTCCTATAGTCAATGAAAATTCCCTATATATTCCCATTATATTGCAAATTTGTATCTGAAACTTAAATGCTGTTTCATATTGGTAATATGCATCATTACATGAGTTTATTGTACAAAATGTAATACTTGTTTGAGTAAAAGATTGACTCGTTCATAAATTAATAACATAAGTGGGTCGTTTACCATAAATTGAATAATATGAAAATGCACTATGGCCTTTAAAAGCTTGTGTTCCACCACATAAGTAGTGTAGTGATTGGCATGACTGACTGAATTGTACTGATCGCGAGTTCTGTACCGCAGACTAAATTTATAACCGACAAAATGTATTCAACGTTTTGCGACAAAACAATCCGTGTTTCCTTCGTATTTCGGTTTACAGTAGTTTATTTTCCTCAAAGAAATTTACATTTCACTAACATAAAATATAAAGTTTGCGTGCAATTTAAAATACTTTAATTGAATCATTCGTAAGTTGCATTTATTTGTACATAATTCGTAAGTGCTTTGCATTGTGTACAAAAACAGGTAACACAAACACGCACTGTTCCCCATTATATATATATATATATATTTTTTTTTTTTTTATTATTTTTTTTTTTTTTATTTTTTTTATTTTTTTTATGTGATACAGTTACGGAACGAGCCGACGGCCCACCTGGTGTTAAGTGGTAACCTCTGCCCATAACAACCGATGCGACTTGGGTCCTCCCTTACTAGGTACGACAAGACCCAAGTCGCATCGTATGCGCCCGTAACCCTGAGACGTGTAGGTGGAATGTCTCTTATGCCTGTAATTTCACCGGCAACCACACCTTTCAAACCGGAACACAGTAACGCGAAGGCGTTACTGCTTGGCAGCAGAAATGGGCATGGTGGCAGTACTTCCCCGGACGAACTTGGCGAGAGTTCTACTGCTCTTAAATATTTAATATTTTATCTTAATATTTTAATCATGATTGTTTACTATTATTTCTATACATACTATTTTACAGATTTTTAGTTTAATGATAAAGTTTCTCTCTCTTTTTAATGCGTGAACCTAAAATTAGTTTAGTTATGTTTTTTTTTATTATCACCATCAAGGTATTTGTACCAGTAGAACTTATGCAAAGTTCGTCCGGGGAAGTATTGCCACCATATCCATTTCTGCGCCAAGCATTAATGCATTCGCATTGCTATGTCCCGGTTAGAATGGTGTGGATGCCAGTGGAGTTACAGGCACATGAGACAATCCACCTCTCAAATTTAAGGCGCCCAAAATGCGACTTGGGTCTTGCCTTACTTAAGTATGAAAGGATCCAATTGGTAGTATTGCTTGTTATGGGTAGAGGTTTCTACGTAACACCAGTAGGCTTAGGCAGTAACGAGCATTTGACCCATCAAATGCTCGTAATATTTTATTTAAAAATAAGTTAAATATTCAACTGATATAATTACCAGCAAATATTCCTTACATGTCACAGTGGAGGAAGCTTTTTTAATATTTGATCGTATTGTCACAGTTTCGTCGGTGCATAGTCACCTTCGTTCGAAGGAAAGTCAAACCGCATAATGTATTTTTTTTGTTTGTATGTATCTTTGTAATTTATTGTATGCTAAATGAGTTTGGAGAAAAAGGTCCATCGTTTGCAAATTATGTATGAACGCTTCGCTGGTTCCGATTTATGTGGCGGGTTTTTGTTTTGTTAAGTTCCTGTAGGGAGACAATCAATGTTTTTAGTTTCTTTGTGGTATGGCCGTTTGTTTGTATGCTAAATAAAATGGCTTAGACCATTCTAATTAAAAACTTGATTCGAACGACAGGCTTAACAGTTTTATTGTATCATTCGTGCATTCATAAATCTAATTTCTTAGCTATTGTAGGGGAGCGAGGGGCTTGTTGTAACAATTTTTAGTAAAACTTATATATCTTGAGATGAACCACTTTTATTTCCAAAATTAAAACATACTTTGATAGAGTAACTATTCCTCTATTAAATTAAGTACAAAAAATATCAAAATTATTCGCTATCATTTCACAATTATCATTTTTATTAAAAATGAGCCGTGTTACAACTTACCCCCCCCAAGTGGGGTTAGTTGTAACATCTACTGGGGTAATTAGTAACAGTAACAAAAAACAAAAATATGACACCTTTCGTCATTAAATTTAGAAATTGTAAGCTTTTAAAATAACAAACGGTGGGAGCAATGAGGAGGGAACGATAACATGATAATATTGGTTTTTTGCACTTTTCTACAACCTGAATATTCACATGTGAGATATATCTATAAAGAGACACATGACATAGGCCGAAATTCTGACTCGCTTTCCGAATACTAATACAGTTATTTCCTAAAACTTCAGCTGCAGCTAATTCATATACTTCTTTGTTTTTTGATGCCCGATCTGACTTCCTTTTATATTCTCTCATTCTGTAAGAAAACAAAACAATCAGTCACCTGTCCAATTTATTACCGTGCCAACAGTTGCTTAACCTCGATTATATTATACAGGGGCAAGTTGTAACACGTTACAACTTGCCCCGTATTTTGTTACAACTAAACCCTTGGTATCATTACTAACGTTTATCGTGGTCACTATTCAAATAACTAAATAACCAAAAAAACTGTTGTATTATATTTAAGGTAGATAAATTTGAATGCCGATAAAGTACAAAAAGTTTAAATAAAGTGGATAATTAAAACGCTAACCAAAAATTTACGACAATCCAATTTTACGTTACCTGGCAAAAACGACGCGCTTACGCACACCCACTCACTGCGCCGCTCGGCGGGTCACTGAACATGACGACACGATGCGGCGTAATATAAAGATAAGATTGAGTCAAATACACGTGCTTAAAAAACGTAGTTCGCGGTAAAAATCCACTGTTACTACTTACCCCTGTTACATCAAACCCCTCGCTCCCCTACAAAGTCGTGGGTAATATATTTATTTATTCTGTCATCGTTTTATATGTATTATATGTATGTATTGACAATATATATATTATCTGTTCCCATAGTATAAGCTTTGGTAAGGCCGGCGGGGGCTGAATCTGGAACCTGTTTAGTAGATAAGGCTAAAGGCTACTGCAGACTGCGACCTCAAACTTACATCCGGGTTATTTTATATCCGATAAAATCCCGACTACAGGTCAGTAAGGAACAAATGACGTATCGATACAAATACACGGTGATTATCGGACCGTAGTTTACTACCGCCCCGCCCCGCTCCGCCCCACCCATGCCTTACACAATACGGATGTAAAGCGATCTTTTAAATTTAAATTCGTGGGAACACGTCCCATTAGGGCCGTTTATGGGTCACTAGCTGAGATTGTTAGGTATATATATATATATACCTAACGTCATTTACTGTTCTGGGTGAATGAGAGATACGCGTAGGACAATATTTTTAGTTTTTTTTATTGAATTCATACTTTATTCGCTTAATTTTGGGTCGTTCGTGAGATTTCCTATAAAACCGGACCTAATTACAATCCTTTCAATCAATCAGTCATACATGTACCTAATAGCAGAAAAAGGTTATACATTTTTCATAGATAACGTAGAATAAAGGTTGTTGGCTATCGTGTACAAAGCTACCCCTAAGAGGATGTTAGCATGTTACAAATAACCCTGTTGTGACAATGAACACAATTTTGACTGGCCTCATAGCTCAGTTGATAGTAACCTTGTCTTGTGCGCTGTAAGTCGTGGGTTCGATTCCCACCCAGGACAAGCATTTGTGTGACGAACATAGGTGTTTGTTCTGTGTCTGGTTGTTTATATGTATTATATGTAAAAAAAAAGTATATAACTATTCATCAGTTGTATGGTCCCCATGTTATTCCTATTTACTTAGCTTACTTTGGGGCTAAATGGCACTGTGTGAAATATCCACCAATATTCATTTCTTTATTATTTACCTAGTTACGTAGCCGAATCTGTGGTCGCAATGGAATACCAATCGATGCCATCATAATCAGTTAAATTACCGAACAATAGTTCCCAATCATTTCTATATACCGGACATTAATCGCTTCCGCAAACGGGTCCAGAGAGTAATAGTAACACCGGATACCTATACAATGCATTAATATATCATTTGAATTTCAGCTTTTTGATGATCCTTTTGAGTTTTTTCGGGTACAAACAACATTCGGTATTATTTTCAATGTAATTAAAACATTTTTATCCCTTGTATATTACATTATATTATTTATTATTTTACCATTCGCTGTGAAGCACGCACGGGAATTTTCGTATTTATGCTTACGTTAAATATTAACTTGTATAATTTTTCACTTATGTTGCTCCAAACTGGTTTTTTGCAAATTGTGTTTAGAAGAAAGAAATTAATCACTATACACGTCCCATATTTGGACCACTGCTTTCTGAAGGCGTACTTTTCGTTTTTAATCCATAACATTATGTCAAAAGTTCAGAAACGAGCGATTATCAACCTGACACAGAACACAGAAACACAGTAAGAGCGTTACTGCTTGATAGAAAGTTGCAGAAATAGATATGGTGACAGTACTTCCCGGAAAAAAAATTGCCATTAGTATTATATGACGTTTTGATTGATAACGATGTTTGATTGGAAAATACATCATGTTATATATAACAGGTAAATTCAATTGTCAGTAAGGAGATTACACGATAAATGTTCTTTTTAGTTTCAATACTGGGATTAGTGTTATTTTTATCTTTATTTGGCATAATCTAGTTTATCTGTGCAATTATCAATTTATGGTGCACTTGATAATGCAGCTTGACCTTCTCGGTGTTGTAGGTAGTGGTAAAACTGGATAAGCTTGCGGATTTGATTTGTACACACGTGACGAATGGTTCTATAATATCTCACTTTAATACACAGATCGGCGGACTGGTTCGAGAGTGACACTGGGTAGTATTACTATCAAAAATAAATAAAAATTTGTCAATAATAATAATATTATTGGTGGACATTTCACACAGCGCCATCTAGCCCCAAAGTAAGCTAAGTATAGCTTGTATCATGGAAACCAGACAACTGATATAATACGTTTTTTTTTGTAAATACATACGTATAATACATTAAACATCCAGACACAGAAAAAACATCTATGTTCGTCCCACAAATGTTTGTCCTGGGTGGGAATTGAACCCACGACCTACCGAAGGCAGGTTTACTATCAACTGAGCTGTGAGGTCAGTCAAAGTTATATAGTAATAGTTAACATAATTGATATCTTGATTATTGTTATTTTTTATCTTAGTGCTTTTTATGTTTCTGCATGTTTTGTCTGACTGACTTGTCTGACTGTCCATTATAGTCCATTATAAATTAATTATAATTAAACGCTTTATTTAACCATATTTCAATAAAAAATTATGCCGAATTGTTATATAAAATAAATAAATAAATAAATAAATAAATAAATAAATAAATTGGGCCCACCATAAGAAAATTTGTTTATTCTTGCTCGCGTGACCGTCGTCGTTCAGGCAATCTTGCAAACAAAACTGAACATATAACATATAGTTAATTCTTGTCTTCAGTGTTCGTTCCCTTAAGTCCGCTAGTTTTTAATACTATATATTAAAAAATATAATTTACTATAGAAAGACGAATAATAATTTGTTCAAATTATTATCCTGTGGACCGGAGAGAAAAGTGCAACATAATCGAAAATAACATTTATTTCTGATTTGCATAACAAAAATGGAATTCATACACCCGTCCCTAATATACACACATAAAAGAACTTGTCATGACATGGTGTCCAGCGGCCGAATAAATCTACCATTGTCTGCTGATTGTCGATCGATTTGTGAAGTGAACTATGACTGGTGCGGGTCGTTTTGTCCCGCTAAAGGAGAACTATGGCACAAGCGGAGCGTGCAGCTGAGCGATTAAAGCGATAGTGGGTATTACTGATAATAATATTAATATATTCATATTTTCTTCACAATTTCAGGTTTCATTGTAGTTATAATAGGTACTAGGTAATAATATTATGTAGTAAATGCTTAATAATCGACTGATTAGAGAAATACTATTTGGTAGAATGAAAAATGAACTTTGTGGCTCTTGTTTTTCATTATATGTTTGAAGGATGGCATTAGCGTAAGACTCGGATAAGTGTGCTGTATAGTACCAATTGGCTGCCGACTGTGAAATAGTATTTTGTTAGTAACTTTTTAGGTTTACCGCAGTGGAATTGGGAATCATTGTTAGTTCTTCTGAGACAGTTTGTTCTGAATAAAGAAGACCAGGGGTCTAAGTCGCTGGAAGTAAATAAATAAATATATTTTCGACTGGCCAAATAGGTCAGTTGGTGGTGTTTCTGCCATCTGCGCTGAACTGGCCTTCTGTAGGTCGTGGGTTCTGGCCCTGGACATATATTTATGTGACGAACATAGATGTTTGTTCTGTGTCTGGGTGTTGATATGTATTGTATGTATTTACAAAAAAAAAAGTTCTCTATCAGTTGTCTTGTTTCCGTAGTGCAAGTTATGCTAGGCTAGATGGCGCTGTGCTAAATGTCCACTAGTATTAATTTATTTTTTTATTATGCTTGTTTCGCTTAACGCTCCGCTTACGCTAGCTTGAGGCTGTAGCTAATGGTCCAATACGTTTTTTAAACCTTTTGTTGGGCGGCCATTGTTAATTTGGGATTCATTAGTCGTATTATGATTTCGATACGGATGTTTAGGTTTGTCGTGGGCGGGTTTTGTGGCGGGATGGATTATTTTGAAACACTTGTATTGAGGATGTTGTAAATAATGTGAGTATTACGTTTAAAATGTTTGGTTATCGCAACTTTGTGGTTGATAATTCAGTTTGGAGCAGGCATGAGGCATGTACGTGATCATATAGAATGTGCATTTCTAATAATAGATATTGAAGTTCTAAAAATAACATAGGTACTTTTTGCCTATTTACAGAAATCATAAATTAGAATATTAGTTTCCTTTTTATATCTCACATAAAAATTTGTGTGACGAATATGGATGTTTGTTCTGCATCTGGGTGTTAATATGTATCTCCAAAAAAAAAGTATATATGAACTCTATAAGTTGTCTGGTGCCCATAATACAAGCTATGCTTAGTTTGGGGCTAGATGGCGCTGTGTGAAATGTCCACCAATATTATTATTTACATACCACTTCGGACACAAAGCATACATAGTGGCATATATGTGCTTGTAAAATGGCCAATAACGGATCCTTAGGCATGTAAGATACACATAAAATTAACGTAAGTATTCATTGGTTAATTAGTATTATTTACTAACACTGTGCCTGTACCTTTGTCTACATTAAAATTCACTGCCTCACCTCTACCTCCTAAAAAGGTACCAAAAATGTTGAAACGTATTTATTTATTTATTTATTTACGAGCTGAATATACAAAAACCAATTTCACCCGTTTCTACTCAGGCTTTTGGGTATTTTATCCCTTTTTTAACCGCAGAATAAACAACGAATAGATACGGGATAAGCGATTTTTGCATCACAAACTTAATACACTCCCAATTCTTTGTAGACTAGGAGCTCGCTTAGGTTTTTTAAACTTACACTTCGTACATTGTCAATCTCATATAAAATACATGACAAATTACTAAGAATTAGTTTAGTAGTCAAATAAATTTTCCAGGCAACCTCTTCGGTCATGATATAATGTGGCTCTAAATAATCCTTACTAGGATTATAACATAAGTATGATGATAAATCTTATCAAAGATGACTATCGATTTTGCCCGGAACTATAAAAAGTTAAAACGATACATGCATCAGCAAATATATTTATCGTTATATCAATACATCAATGTCAGTGGTGTTTTGAAGTCATAATCTATGATGATGATGATGATCATCATCAGCCAATAATCTCTTAGCTACTTGACTGTAAGAACCTTAAAAATGCAAAACTATATCAATTGTTTACTGCGTTTTCTGTTTAAATAAAATATGTCTAAAGAGGTATAAAACTAAAACAATTAAATTCATCACACGTCTACACATTGTACGACATTAAGGCACTAATTTCAAAAGCACTTAAGTATAATAATGTAATGAAAACACCACCAGCTCCTGGCCTTTACGCCTGGCATTGTAAGCGGCCCGTATCCGCGGTGATGTTATTCAAATGGGCTCCTAATCTCATTTTTGGTAAATAATTCACTCGTAATAAAAAAAACTTCAGGAGTAAAGTTGTTTGCATACTTAGCTGCCGAATATATTCACAAGTACTCTTTATAACTAGTGATGTTGCCTGCAAACGAGAGGCCCATCTATTCCCAGCCAAGATGTGTTTTATGGTGATCAAAGGCTGATAAACACTATAATACATAAATTTCAGTTATTCGAAAGCATTTTTTTAAGATATAGACTCGCCTCACAGCTAACTTGGTAGTAATCTGACTTCGGCGTTGTGGGTCGTGGGTTCGATTTCCATCCAGGTAAATCTTGTGTGTGACGAATATTTATGTTTATTCTATGTCTTGGTATTATTATGTATTATTTATATGTATTTACAAAAGGTATACAAGACACAGCTTACTTTTATCCGGGCACCAGGGCGTACGAAGCAGCCGGCATAAACTAGTATAGTTCTTATAGAAATATCAGCAGTTTACGTCGCGTCGGTCACAGACCGCCAACTACATGTAACCCGGTATTTTCTTTAAATTTTCCGCTCCAATAAATGCGTGCGCGCAGACGACCTCTTTGATCTATTCAAGGATCGTCTGGGTTTTTGTAGTGATAGAAAATCGGTTGGTTCTCCTATGAAGTTATTTTAGTTATATAGTATAGTTTGATTTTGTCACTGGTTGAGTAAACAGTCGCGTGTGGTTTATATCATTCTATCTGATAGAGTTTAAACATGCGTTAAACTTAGCAAGAAGTACGTGATACTTTATGTATTTTTAATTTGTCTTACTGACTCCAAGCCGTTTCTTTAAGAATTCTATGGAAATAAAGCTTATGGCTAATATAAGATATTAAGATAAGATAAGAGAGATAAGATATATTAAGATACTGCTATTATTATTACTACTATTATTTTAATTATAATATTGTGTAACAACAGACTGGACCCTGAAAAAAAATATTTCAGGTTATATCTGACTTTGTCGCGTATTGCGAAACGCACCAAATACAAATTAGTCCTTAGACCATCCAACCAACTTCGCCATATAATGTCGTTTAATTTAATCAAATTCACCACCACATTTCCATTATAAAACACCACAACGATGCAAAGTGCAGAGTGATCATTAAAAATATCAGTCAAGTTTTAATAAAAAAAAAAAAAAACTTTGCATCATAAAAAGTGCAATATTTAAGCTTTAACTCACTAAACTAAATGTTTTGCCTCGGCCTGCAGAAAAATATATTGACTTATTATTATAATATTATGACTATTGACCTTTAAATTAGTAAATAGATTTTAAACCATTCACCACACCCATCTTTCTATCTCATACCTTGTTCTGATTGATTGCTTATTTTCTATTAATTGACATAGTACTTATTTTACGCGACTCCGATAAAACCCTTCTTTACATCTTTGCGTTTCTCTCATAATATTTCCACAGAGGTGCATCGGCTTACTAATACTACTAACAAGGAAGAGCTATTTGTATGTCTAAAAAAATATCGTCTTAAAGCATATTTGAATATAGTTTAGCCCTACGGGAGTAGAATATTAAACCGGGTTATAATTGGATCAGAATCTTACCACATCGATAGGTTCGCGTCGTTCGTTCCAAGGCTCGCCGTGATATAACCTACCTTGGGGAGGCTCGTTAGACGAGGCGAATTCTCCACAGAGCTATAGTTTATTGGATATGTTAGTTTTAGACGGTTTTCTGTTTCATCTGAGGAACTTTTAAGGATTTATTTCATGTGATTATGTTATGGAACGAGCAAGAGTCTGATGTTAAACGGTAATCTCTGCCCATAGTAAATACAAAACGTCTTGAGGCCATCCCCTACTTTGGTATGGGGTCGCATTGTATTGCACCCTTAACTTTGACAGATGAAGGTGCAATATCTCACGTGCCTTTAATTTCACCGGCAACCACACCTTTCAAACCGGAAGAAAGTAGTAGTAGTAGTATCTTTCGGTTTACTACGATACGCCCCTTCGCCCTGCTAGTTCAGGCGCGAAAGAAACATACGTACATACATCCATCCAAACATAAAGAATTCTTTCGAGTTACAATACGTCTTTTTAATAATATTAGTTTGAAATGGGATGCTTTACTGACGTGCTTTTTCTTCTACCCACAGGTACATGTGAAAAGTGTGTGAAATCATTCCATGCGTGCGAACCACGAAGAAGTGTCTGTGTTGTGTTGATGTGGCAAATCTGATCGAGCTGGCGTGGTACGGCGGGGGGGCGATGCAGGCCGGGGGGGGATGGTTCGTGCCCTGGACTATGGGGGGCATGGGCATGCAGAAGTTTGCGGTGGCACTGCCCATGGGAGGCGTGATGCCGTTGATGCCGCAGATGTTAGCAGCCATGCCGCCGCAGCCGCCGCCCTTGCGGCTGATTGCGCCCCCGCCGATGCCGCATCCAGGGAGAAAGGTACGGTTAAAACGACAATCCCTCTATCACGTAACTTTGTCCCCTATATTAATAATGCCACTATCAGCAACACATATAATGTTATTACTCTTAAAACATATAATCTTACTACTCTCAGCGGAAATAATGAATTCGTAACTCAAGCACACAGGCGCAATCCCAGGTGACTTATCAACTGAATAAAAAAGGGTCCCCATTACTACATATCTATATCTTATCTCGTCCATATTTCGCTCTAATACTTTCAATAAAAGTTCGCATACTTTATCGTTTGCAGTAGAACAAACCATTTCAGAATGCCGCCTATTTTCTTGCGTATAAATGGAGTAATGGAAAAAAGAATCATCTGACGAGGGTTCCCTATCTATTACGGGGGGCAATTTGGGATAGAAGCCGCTGGTTTCACTCATTTGTACGATATCATTTAGGGTTTACGGTCCACTGTTTTCTATTGAGTTTTGTTGGAAAAACTTTGGGAGATATATATTGGATATTCCGTTCCTGTAATAATTAATACAATCCGAAAAATCTGATAGTACTTGAGGTCCAGAATCGGACTGGGTAATATTTTTTTTTTTTATTTTATATCGTGCCATACTGAGAAGACATATAAAATGTTTTCTCCTACGAAGAGTTTGTACTTGCACAGGACGAAAATTACAAACATTTTAATATCTATGAATATTTATTCCGAAGTGTTGTAACATCACAGTATTATTAGTGATGTAGTCTGATATACATATCTATCCTAGCGGTAAAATACTTAAAACGGTGTAAATTTCGGCTGTATAGTATGAAATCTCATTAGAATTGATATAATGATTAAGTCTTATAGACAGTATACTATGCGGATAGAAAGTATAACGATAAACATTGGCCCAAGAAATTGGTTCTGTGTTTCACTTCGGAATCTCAAAAAGCTTCGCACAGAAAAGTTTCGGGAAAAAACTCTAAATACTTGTTGTATAATATTTTGGGCTCGGCATAACAGACAGGGACACCGAGAGAGAACTATGCATATTTTACTGTCGCGGGATTGCCTGTTTCCACAAAACTATGCATACCATGCCGTAAAGTTAGACTGACGCGCAAAAAATGCGTCGACATTTTCAACAGTGTGGAAGCAATTTCAGTACGAATTTACACGAGTGTTTAAGAACATTAATATTTGCATCTGCGCCGGTGTGAGAGCTCCTTGCGATACAATACTAACATTATATATTTTTATTGCGATTCAATCAAAGCTCGATCCCACTCGACGGTAACTGATACCGTAACTACAGAGTATAAAAAAATACTATTACTATACTCAATTTAGATCTTGGTTCAACAAGCTTTTGTCGAATGAATTTGTTAAGTTATTAAGTTTGCGCATAATATGAAAAGGTTGCATAGGACTACCTATATGTCTCGAAATTTAAACGTTAATTGGTGTGAAATTTAAGCACTTTGATACTTAATACATATGACACAAGACATTAGCCGTTGTAAGTGAACGTTCCCGAAAACGGGTGTAACCAAGCATTATGCAAAACTTGTAACTCATTACGTGGTATGCCACTAAACCACGTTACAATTTTTTATGACAAAATGTTACGGAACGAGGAGATTGCCCAGCTGGTGTTAAGTGGTTACCTCTGCCCATAACAAGCAATACAACTTGGGTGTTTCCTGACTAAGCTACAACAAGACCCAAGTAGCATCGTATTCGCCCGTAACTCTGAGACGTGTAGGTAGAACGTCTCATGTCTCACCGGCAACCATTTTGAAGATGTTGTCATACGTAAATTTAAAATTTAACAATTTGTAAATACTACAGTTTGAAATTTTGGAAATCAAGATGATAACTAAATAAGTTTACGTTGCTTTTCATAAATAAACTCCAATTATTGAAACGGTCGATTAATACACTCAATATACGGCAAGGACTAGTTCATTTTTTTAAATGTATCGCCTATGGAACAGCAAGATACAGTAAGAGATGAACGAGAGATATACAAGAAAGAGATACAATAATACAATATGATACAATAAACTCTTTTTAGGGTTAAGCTAGCCTTTGTACATGTCTTTTCTATAATTAATATTATAATATTTTGTTGTGTACATTAAAGAATAAAAGAATAAAGAATAATTATTGTAATATGTAAAATTCGATATTTTTTTACGAGAATATGTAGTTTCTGCCGCTGTGGCTCTAACGCAGGCGCCGTCTCTTTAGTTTTATTACCTTCCTTTTTTTTGCTTCAATGTCATGTTTGCTCGCTAGGTACGCAGGATCATCGGGACTTGTTTAACTTGTAGTGAAATTAGTTTGGTACAATTTACAAGAGGTCAGCGTTTTTCAACTTCTCTTTGTATATTGGGATGCAAAATATTGTTGTTTTAATTGGAAAAAAAATACGTAGTAACATTTTCACACATATTCTCACACTGTTGGAAATATGTATGGTAGCATACGTATTTCTGCCTCCAAGTACTAACGCACACGCGTAACTAACTGTATTCGGGTTTCAAATACATAATTACCCGGAAATTATAGACACAGTATACATTTAACTTTCACGTGTCACAGACAAGGAGGGCCCAAGTCGTATTGCTTTTGTTATTTTTTTGATAGGCCTCAGAGCTCAGTTGGTAATAACTATGCCTTCTGCGCTGTAGGTGGGTTCGATTCCCACCCAGGACATGTTTGTCCTGGGTGGGTTTGTGTGACGTATATAGATATTTGTTCTGTGTGGGTGTTAATATCTATTATATGAAGGTATTTACAAAAAAAAGTATATATGTATTCTATCAGTGTTTCTTATTCCCGTAGTACAAGCTAGGTTTACTTTGAAACTAGTTGGCGCTGTGTGAATTGTCCACCAATATTATATTATTTGCTGAGGTTACTGTTTCACGCAGGTGGGTCGTGTGCTCGTTGTGTAACGCTTCCGCCTATGCCTCATTTCATAATGTAAGTAATTGGTTTGAGTCCCGGGCCGTGTAAGGCGTTTAATAGACGTCGTCATGTCATCGGATTAACTACGTATACGTTACTACTCCTCCGGTGTCTGTGCAATCTGGCAGATGATTTGTTGTTTTTCATCCTCCTAAAATTTTCATCTGTTCCTGACCTATTTGCGCAATGAATTCTCCGCGTCGTAACTTGTATGAGGGAATGTAGATTGTTTGAACGTTTGTTGAGGCGCTTAATATTTTTCAACACAGGCTGGGCGGGGCGGGGGCGGCTGTGAAATCATCTCGAAAAAACATTTGAATATTGTGTTTTTTTTTTTATTAGTGTGCAAACCAAATATTATTTATATTTTACAAATGGACAAAAATCGTGGGTACATAAACTTTTAATAATAATAATACTAATAATATTGGTGGACATTACAAACAGTGCCATCTAGCCCCAAACTAAGCATAGCTTGTACTATGCGAACCAGAAAAACTGATAGAATACATTTTTTTTTTTTTGTAAATTCATACTTATATACATATTAACACCCACACAGAATAAACATTTATACTCGTCACACAATGTAATCCTGGGTGGGAATCGAACCTACGACCTACGTCGCAGAAGGCAAAGTTACTACCAACTGAGCTGTGATGAGTGTAAGGTAATTGCCAAAGATATGGCTTCAAAGAGTTAAAAAAAAATTGTACATATTCATTGAATTCTGTCGCTGACTGCACAAGAAAAGAAATACCCTCATATTCCCTCCCCTTTTCTTCAGATTTGCTAATTCATGCCAATCATGGTGTTAGATTAATCCGTGCGAAATTAACATGTTACAGCGTGAGGTTCGCAACAGCAATAGTGGGGTTTAAATCATAAATCAAAAAGTAACTGCCACTTGGGAGCGGTCATTAGCTAACTCACTCACAAATTATAGCTCCAAGCGTTCCGTCGCTGATTGTGCAAGCTCTTATTGTGCTGACTGTACCGTGGGTTACGCTCGGACTTGTTCGTAATTTCGTTGGTTAACGATTTATCATCGCTGTCGGATTATAAAGGTATGAATTACCGGATAAAATTCTTGGCTGAATTTTTCGTGGGGAAACAATGGAGGTTTTGCTCACCATTTGTCCCGTCTATGCATCCTTTTACAATAAATAATATACATCGTTTGATACTGACCGTGTAGTGTTATATAGCGTGTCTGTCTGTTACTTTATTTAACTACTGGTATACTGACCGGCTGGCGTCACAGCTCAGTTTCAGTTTCAGCTTCAGTTTTTGTAATGCTAAACTAATAAATATAATTTAAAACAATAACTTTGCTCACGAATGTGCCTTCACACTAGTTTTGAATACGGCTAATATAGAAGATGCCGTATACACAAAGATTGAACTCATTGTACTACAATGTACATTAGAAAAACGATGTAATACAAAAAAGAGGACAAATATTGAGCGGACAAGACACTGTGAGAACGGCGCTCGTGTGGAGCCTATTTTTTTTATCTTTTACTGTATGACGGTTCACGTTTAATATATAATAGATGATGTCCTGTTTACCTCTTCTATAACTGGATCTTGCTATATCTGTAATGTATAACACTAGATTAGTTAGGAGGTAGAATATGCTTGAACGGCTTAAGCCTCTATTTATATAAAGGACTGCGCCTCGCGGTTACCCGCGGTGAGTAAGTAATCCCACGGGAACACTGCACTTTTCCGGGATCAAGATAGCCTATGTGTTAATCCAGGATAAGATATCTCGGTATCAAATTTCATCCAAATCCATTCAGCCGTTTGGGCGTGAAACAGTAACAAACATCCATACATTTTTTAGAGCAGTAGAACTCACGCCATGTTCGTCCGGGGAAGTACTGCCACCATGCCCATTTCTGCCGACAAGCAGTCACGCATTCGCGTTACTGTGTTCCGGTTTGAAAGTTGTGGTTGCCGGTGAAATTACAGGCGAGACATTCCACCTTCACTTCTCACAGTCACGGGCGCATACGATGCGACTTGGGTCTTGTCGTACCTAGTAGGGGAGGACCCAAGTCGCATCGGTTGTTATGGGCAGAGGTTACCACTTAACAACAGATGGGCCGTCGGCGTCGGCTCGTTCCGTAAGTGATACACATAAAAGAAGAAGAACCTCACAATCCTTCACGTTTATAATATTACTAGGATCCGCTGTACTGTACTGGTTGGATGCGCAGGCGCATCGCGTGCGTTTAGCTAATCGCTTCATTGATTCATCGTCTCGTACTTTTGCACAAACGACGCGTGAACCGGCGCGACTCGTTATATTTCGCTCTGAATGTGGATATGCATTTAATTTTTTGATAAACTCGGTGGCATTCTTGTTTTGTTGCGGTCTACAAAGTAATTACGATTGTTGTCAGTATTACTTTGTAGGTTGACTGCTATACAAGCTTATTGCTGGTTATTTATTGGGGCTATTTTATTTTACGACGAATAATACAATTGTTGTTTGAATTTAGAGTTCATATCTAATGTAGGCCATACACGCTACGGTCTACCGGAGAGGTAATCTGTGCAGGTATGCCTGCGCAGGTAGACCGGAATGTGTGTGGGAATAGACCTGTGCAGGTTTTTGAACCTGCGCAGGCGACCGGCGCAAGATCGAAAATCGATTCTTTCGAGTGACACCGTACGGTGTACCTGTGCGTGTGTGCGTGTACTCCGGTAGCCTGCGCAGGTCGCGTCAGTTGTTTTCTAGTGTTTCTGTCGGACGGTTGTCTCATCGCTCGCATCGTATTGCCAGAAAATGGCGCCACCAGATTCAACTAAAAAAATCCTTGAAGATTTTATCGAAATGTATAGAAGTAATCCATGTCTTTGGCAAATTAAAAACAAAGATTACCATAATCGAGACAAAAAAGAAGCTGCTTATAAATTACTAACAGAAAAATTGAGAGAAATTGAGCCAGATGCGAACAAAGATGTAGTTGTGAAAAAGATCAATAACTTAAGAAGCAATGTTAGGAAAGAAAAGAAGAAATATGAGCAATCTTTAAAGTCTGGGGCATCTGCTGATGATGTGTACCGTATTAAACTGTGGTACTACGATTTGTTCAATTTCATTCATGATCAATGCACTCCAAGGGAATCTTCATCCAACTTAGATAGTGATGACGAAAATAGTTGTGAGGTAAGTAAAGTATTTCATACTTTGTAGTATAATTTTTATTAAGTTCAATACATGTAACACATAATTATTTTGTATTTACAGTCATTCTAAATTTCACTAAAGCTTATAATATAACTAATAGTGATGTTCCGGATATCCGTATCATCGAAAATAAAGATCCGTATCCGCGTATTTACATTTTTAACGATCCTGTACATCACTAATAACTATGTATTTAGAACTACCTACTCTGCCCGTTCAGCCTTATTTTTTAATTTACATGATCATTTTGCCATGGAACCCTTCCCTCCTGATTGAAATAATTCATAAAATTGTTTCGGACTAACTTCGCGTTGTTCAAAGTATTTCCTGGGTTTCTTCTTTCCAAGTTTTCCATGGTACTATTTTGTGTATTGTATCCTTCAGAAATTATAGTCCCGTTTTCAGAGTTTTCTCGATAAAAAGATTTTTGAGGTGCATATGACTTTTTTGAGTGTTCAATTAAAAAGTTATGTAATACACAAGATGCTTTCACTACTTTATCGATATTTTCGGGTTCTAAATTTATATGAGTATAAAATATGCGAAATCGTGATGCCATTATCCCGAAAGCGTTTTCAACAGTCCGCCTCGCGCGAGATAATCTGTAATTCAGGATTTTTCTTTCTTGCGATGTTAAATCTGCCTGCCGAAATGGTTTTATCATATCGGGGCGTAATGGGAACGCGTCATCTGCCACAAATACATATGGTAAATTTCGGTTACTTCCTGTTAACAATTCACTGCTTGGAATACGTAAATCACTATTTTCTAATTTTTCAAAAAATTTAGTGTTTTGTAAAACCCCTCCATCGGATATTCTGCCATTCATGCCAATGTCTATATACATAAATTGGTATTTTGCATTAACAATTGCCATAAGAACTACGCTATGTTGCCCTTTATAATTATAAAAATACGATCCACTATTAGCCGGTGGAACAATCGCTATGTGCTTTCCATCTATTGCACCAAGACAATGAGGAAAGTTCCATCGATCTTCATACATCTTTGCTATTGCCTTCCACTCTTCTTCAGATGTAGGAAACTGTAATATAAAAATAACAGATTTATCATTTATACAATAAGTAGTTATTTTTGATGTGAAATATCTATAGCGGCAGGACATAAAAATATATCATTATAATTGCCTGGAAGAGATCGCTTTTAGCGATAAGGCCGCCCATTGTGCCATATTCTAGTTTTTATTATTTTTTGTTTGTATGTGTGTTAGTGTTAAGTTCATATGGTACAATAAAGAATTTATCTAATCTAATCTATCATTATTATTTTATGTTATTAATATAATATGTAATTATTTATGTTTTTAGAAAGACAACACTGAAGACTCTTCAAATGCCGCTGAAGAATATTCATCCAACAGCGTATCTACCGACAACGAGGCTCAATCAACATCGTCAAATAATAATTCATCTCGCCCACCAAAACCTTGTAAAACAAAAAGAAAAGATGAAAGCTTAGCAAATGAAGTATTGGAATCGGTACGAGATCACTTTAAGCGTCCTCGCCCAATTGTAACAGAAGATAGGTGCGATATTATTGGCAAAAATGTGGCAATGAAACTGAGGGCTTTAGATGCGAAACAAATAATAGTCGCAGAAAAACTTATAAATGATTTACTTTTTGAAGCAGAAATAGGAAACCTCACTCCCGAGCATGCCTATATTAACATGAGAGATATTTTGAAACAAAATCAACGAAGCTATGTTCCTGCTCAGCAATATCGACAACATGCATATCAGTCCTCTCCTAATTCCAATAGGGCATATACCCCTGTAAGTTTTGTTTCTTCCGGAAGTCCTAGCCCACCCTGCCTTCCATTTCCCACTAGTCAAAATTCAGAGTATATTTCTCAATCATTTCATACTAGCCATCTACTCAACAGTTCCCAAGGCAATCCCTACTCGCCACAAATACGAACACCTACAATTTCAGGAAATCAGCCCAATGAAACAGAGGTAGTTTTATCGATTCCAGATTCGGCAGTGACATTCCTTAATAATTTCAATGTTGATAATGAATAATTTGTACGCGAAAGTTTTGTACTTTAATGATTAAAATTAAAATCGTATTTTTTTAAATAAATATTATCTGTTGTTTTAATGACTTACCTTCAAATAATCTCTTCTAAGTACTTTATACAAAGCCTCACATGTTTCAGGAATAATTTTTCCAAGTGCCTGAGGCGAAATAATTGTTGAAAATTTTAGGTCCTCATAACTTCTGCCAGTTGCGAGAAATCTCAATGTAACTGATAATCTTTCGTGCGCAGAAATACTATTTCTCATAACTGTGTCTTCTTTTTTTATCATAGGAGTAACCATTTCAAGTAATTTAAGGTATGTTTTCTCGTCCATTCGAAGATAGTTTTTAAAATCTTCTGGTTCAAATTTCAATTCATTTAATAAATTAACATGACTATATGTTTTCCTTTTCAATAACCAGTGCTTACACCACATTCTTCGCTTGTTTTTCGTATCATTTTCCTTCAAAATTAAAGCAAGACCTAGCAACGCCAGCGCGTCATCGTCCATATTCGATGCCATCGCAAAGAGAACTGAAGACCGCTCCGATACACCGGAACGTCCCCACACACGCTACCATTGTTCGGTTGACCTGCGCAGGCATATCTGCACAGATTACCTCTCCGGTAGACCGTAGCGTGTATGGCCTACATTAGGTTTACAAACTTAGCGATCCAACTTTGTGTCCGGTGGGTTTCTTTTGTGTGGTACGAGTATTAGCATAAAGCTTAACATTAATATATTATGCTTGGTATGTTTCTTTTGTGTCCTTCAAAAGACTGGTTAATACATTTGAAAGGCCGTCAGCGTATCAGCAGAGCTGCAAAGTCAAAGTCAAAAACTTATTTCCATAGAATTCATAAAGAAATGCCTTGGAAACGTCAATAATATTCAAAACATAAGGTTACGCGTACTTATCGCTAAGTTTGACGCCTATTCAAACCCTATCCGACTCTTCATGGGGGACCAGACAAGAAACCTCTAAAGGATGTCTTCCTTTTTTTTCGTGAGCACGATCCTTGTAACAATATGTTCTGGTGCTAATGTGCAGCTGTGGCCACTTACCATCTGGTGGCTCGGAGGCACCTCAGTGAACTCTGTCATGCTACTACTAGTAATACAAAGAGGCTCCTTTCGTGCAATTGACACTTCTTTTTTTGTTTTTAGGACAATTCTGTTGCCTCGCGATGTTTTCCTTAACCGTAGCAGAACGTGGTATTGGGCACAAATATTTTTCTTGCGAATAACCGATTGGTGGACGTACGGGTTTGAAGCAGGGACTCTCGGTTTGAAGCTGGCTATCTGAAACACTGCTCCCTGCCCCCTCACGACCTTAAAAAAATCTCCTTACGTAAACTAACTACTTCGCGGGTGCTTTTTCTATCTATAGAATATATACAAGCAGTTTGATTACTAACGAATTTAAGACTCATTTCGATTGACCTTCTCAGTCTATAGTGTTGATTTAGACGACTCATTCGAATAAGAAATACTGTGACAGAACTCTGAATAAGGAAGTTACCCACCGAACGATGTTCTTGTAAAAGTAATCCACATTGAACCTATTGCCAAGGTGAATCTACTCATATGACATTAGAAAATAGTTTGAAAAAGATTTATAAAGGCCTGACGAGACAAAATTCTCATCTCCTTATTTAACATTCGATACGCACTCTAGGTTAGGACGACAATAACGACTTGTATTGTGTGAGAATTGGTTTTAAAACGATTCAATATCGATATAATTACTGTTCAGAGATCGTTGTAAACAGCCGGACAATTTGAATACCGAGTGGGGGGCTGACTTGCCATTTTGCGTTTTGTGTTTATATTATGATAGAATCTGAATTGTTTTAGGTTTTTTGAAGCAAAACGAACTTCCTGTAGATTTTTGATGCCACCAAACGGAATAATTATTAAATAATTTTAATTCTATCGACTTTAGGTTCAGAACGTTCAAACCGCATAACACCGTCATCAGGTGGTATATATGTCTCTATTTTTTTTCCTAAAGCGTAGCTAGAACGGACATTTTATAATTTTATGATGTGACTCTGGAACTATGATGAACTCAGGGTGCTTGAAAACATATTATAAAGACCTCTTCTTTGTTTGTGACGAGTTTCAGTTTAAAGAACTTTATTTTTTCACAAAAGACATATGTCACTTACTTGAGAATAAAACAAATAATTAATTACGATAACTTAAGTGCGTCGTTCTAGTAGGTAGGTTGCTAATTATAATTTTCGTTTTACCCATCCAATGTAATTAAGTAATATGTAATACTTTGTTGTTTGTTGAGTTTGATCTTGTAATTAATGATAAAATGATTAAACATTCGACGACAATTATTATCTCATAACTATCGCCCATTGTAAAAAAACTATATAAAACTTTTTATGTCTTTTTTTTTTTTTTTTTTTTTATTTATTGTCATAGAATCCACAGCACTTGGAGAAAATTTACAATTGAGAACTTATAACTAAAACTTAATGCCAATAACAGATTCTCACTATGTATATAATATGGCTTATATTTAGAGCCGCTACAAGCTAAGAACAAATAAAAATTATGGGTAAGTTAAGGCTATTACAATGTAGGTGATGATACTTAAAACGGTAAATGAAAATGAAAAAGATGGTAAGGAAGGTAAAATGTAAGGGTGCGAAAGGTACGCATTATGAAAATGAAATGTATATGTGCGTGTGTGTGTGTGTGTGTGTGTGTGTGTGTGTGTGGTGTGTGTGTGTGTGTGTGTGTGTGTTGTTTTTTTATGCATGTCATTACAAAGTAACAAAAGTGTATAGATCAATGTAATCTGAGTCATGTCACGACTTTCCAACTGCTTCCTCACATTACATGCATGATGGACTTTTCAAATAAATATGTAATCTGTCATTACATCTCATTGGAACTTGGCCCGCCATTCCGTGGCCATCACACGACTTCAGCCCACCGGCACAATACAAACACACTTTATCTGTAACAGCATAAGGTTGTAAATCGTTTGGATACCTTTTATCGGAACGCAAAATGATTGTGGAATCGATACAAATCACGGAAAGCATTCAGCGGAGTCGTGTGCTTGGAAACCAATTTCCTGTTTCTTTCATATTGAAATGTAAGTGGTGCCCTCTCTGAAAGGTAGCCGCGAATTCACGACGCGATGTTGCCAAATTTAAATGTCGATGTTTGGACATTTTCGTCGGGGAAATTGTGTGTATAATAAAAATATAATGGAAAAGTACCGAACTATTTTTATATTTAAAAATCGCTCTTAAAGCCATAAATAGGGCGTAAAGAAACAAATCGAAGTGCTCTATTGTAAAAGTTTGTGTTTAAGTGATAAATTTACTTTTATAGTTTTATGTTTTGGATTGTCGTATCAATTTCACTCTTTACGCATGCATTGGCTGTGATTGGCGTTTGTCTAAAATATTTTATTCTGGAATGTCTAGTACTGATATGAGAATGCGTAAGTTGATGCACTTGCACTGTTAATGGCATCGTGTAAACGCCATTTAAGAATTACTGCTAGTAATACAAACCATACTATACAAACCGTTAGGACTCGAGTGTTACAGATCCCGAATTTTAATCCAGAGTTCGCTGGTTCAAATCCAAACGGGTACGCGTTTGAATTGAGATTGACTGAGATTTAGCTTGAAAATTTTTTGTGCAATTACGTAGTTCTCAAAACGGTGAAGGATAACATCGTGAGGAAACAGGCATACCTAGAACCAAAAAAAAAATAACGACACGATATATCAGAATGGTAGATTAAATGAATAGTCTCTTGTAATTAAAGTAATATTAAAAAAGATTTGTAATAATTGAAATATTATTTATTGTAATCTGTGTTTACTTTGTTGGCGGTTATAAATAAAATAAATAAATAATAATAAAATTAGAATAGCTGTAAGTTTAAGAGATAGATAATAATTAATAAGAGTATGTCTTCTTGCAGTAAACTGTAAGGCTGCTACGGTATTGATAAATAAATTTATTTTTATGTATTGACTTTCACTGATTTGTTTTAGGGTAGGGTATGCGTATACCTACTCCGTCTCAAATGTTCGTCCCAAATTCTATTTTTGTAGTTGGCATGTTAAGGATATCTGCGAGGGTCAGTTCGGTAATTGTTTTCAGGCGAGTTTGCAAAAGTCCACCCGAAATAAACATCTCGAGGTATTTAAGGGAAAATCCGGTCGAACGAAGAGGTTTTGTGGACTTGGTATTCAGACCTTTCCGGGTCCTTCGTCAGCGTTGTGTTTGAAAATGGAGCATAGATTTTTGTAACTTAAGTGTTGGAACGATTTGGTGGCATACCCGATAGATGCTGTCACTGCCCATAACAAGAGCAACACAACTTGGGTCATCCCTTAATTAAATATGAGACGACCTAGTTGTCTTATACTTAAGTAAAGGACTTTTTTTGCATTGCGCGTGCTTAACTCTCATGTGCCTGTTTCACCGGCCCCGTTCATAAAAAGAGAACAACGCAATGTGGGGAACAGCTCCTGTACAGCACAAAACAGTATGGTGTCAGTTCTATCCCGGACGAAATTTGTACATAAATTTGGTTATATTGCTACAAAAATATTGGAAGTCTGAATTTTCCGGTAAAGAGTTTATAGTGAAAAAATGGAGCACAGTAACTTTATTTTCAAGAGAAAATGGTATAACACTATTTGAAAATAGCATCCTATTCTAGATTAAAATTTACTCTTATATATGTTTGTGTTTACGCAGCATCCCACTGTGAAATTTCTAAATTAGTCAAACAAGATTTTTCTCCAGCCAGACAACAAAGAACCGAATCTCTCATCTAACCTTGAATTTCTCCGCATCCTTACAATACCTGGAGCACAGTTGAAAGCAGCTGGTTCACTCGATAGAGAAGAATAAAAAAAATATCCATGGATATAATTATTACTTGTATTGTCCGTTAAATAAGCATGAAGAAATCACTTAGACATCTACTGTACAAACAAGTAAATATGTACCTAGTAGGGGAAGACGCGAGGCGTACTTATATGTGTCAATTACTCATTATAAATATTATATATTCCTTTATCACATAAAAAAGATCTTATTTTTATCTATCATAATTTTCCATCATTGTTGACACCTTAGTACAATATTAAACCTTTGTGTCTTGTACCTGATATATGTTTATACTGAACCAGCTGTTGTGTCCTACGCTTCAACCAAAAAAATATTAAAAAGCAACGCGGCGGTGTCACGACAAAGAGCCGATTTTAAACTTAAAAGGGTCAAGCGATTCGCCCTTAGTTTTTGTCGTTTTCTAATTTCGACAAAAGGATGAGGACCGCGAATTTATTTGTAATCAACGCAATCTTTTTGTGCGTCTCTTTCGCGAGCTTAAAGCACCGAAATTGAGTATTCACTTTTATCATGTTACTGTAAATGAATGATGATTAAAATTTGACTGTTGGTGATCTTATCGACCTAACGAAAGCTTTGCTGCGAGCACAGTTTCTTAATTTTTTTATGTGAATATGTTACGGAAGTAGCATTTGGTCCACCTGATATTAAGTCGTATTGCTGTTGTCCATGGGTGGCGGTTACCACTTAACATCCTTTCTCAGCCTTTTGTATGAGAGGTCCTACTTAAGTATTGGAGGACCCAAGTTGCATATTTTGCGACTGTTACTTTTTGAGACGTATCTCGACTACACCTTTCAAACGGTACAAGGTAAAGCGAATATTGGTCGAAGGCAGAAATAGACCACCTGCCTTCACATAATTAGTCACCCCTGATGAATTACAGAACGATACTAAAATTATCATCCCCATTCTTTAGTTACCCGGAAGAGGAAAACGAGAAGATATTCTCAAAATTTGCAAAAAAAACATCCAAACATTTATAATGTACAAAATATAGTTCACAACAAGAAACTTCTGCGAAATTCCAACAGTAATTAACGATCGTTTAAATTAATTCGATTAATTTGTTCTCCCTGAATTCGATCAACGTGAATCGAACGCCATAGAATATCAATTAGGCTTCTTGTGTGATGGTATTGTTGCGCTGGAATCTAAATCGATGTTTTCAATGATGTTCCAAACCGAGGTGCAATGCAATTAGCGAGCTTTTTGATCGCCCGGTGTTCCAATGGAAGCAGCGATTTGATAGCTTTCGGTCTTCACTTTCCATAATCGAACTTGATTGAATCGATTACGCATTTGTATCTTGGTATCTTTTATTAAAGTTTTTCATTTTTAACAGACTTCAGAGAAGTAATTAGTTAGAGTTTCTTAATCTGGATGTGTTTTTTTATGTTACGTATATGAGATCTCATTTATAAACCGATTTGAATTTTTTATTACTTGAAACTTTAGATGGTCCCATAGAAATATAATCGAAATAATTTCAGTAGTTTGGTTTTATATAAAAATAAGTGAAAAAATATGTCATCCAATTACGAGATGACGGTGAATCATTCTCATTCATTGGCGATGATTCCATTGTAATGTTTTTATTCCGTCGATGTTATGTAATTACTTTGAGATAATCAAAAAGTTCTCTTGTTTCCAAGTTTCAACGGAAAAACGACATGAAAATCTTCTTTTAAAGTTTAGTTGGTAAACTAAATAAATCACTGCTCCCTCCGAAGTGACAGGGGCACGGACCGGGACGCAGCGGGGGGAGGGAGGGGGATGCAATAGCCGCCTCTACCCGCTCGCATACCTTCGTCTCGACATGTATTGAGCAAGCCGAAACATTTTTTTTCCTTTTAAATGGTTTTTTTTATGTAATACAGTTACGGTAAGAGCCGACGGCCCACCTGATGTTAAGTGGTAAACTCTGCCCATAACAAACGATGCGATTTGGGTCGTCCCCTACTAGGTATGACAAGACCCGAGTCGCATCGTATGCGCCCGTAACTCTGAGACGTGTCGGTGGAATGTCTCGTGTGCCTGTAATTTCACGGGCAACCACACCTTTCAAACCGGAACACAGTAACGCGAAAACGTTACTACTTCGCGGTAGAAATGGGCATGGTGGCAGTACTTCCCCGGACGAACTGGGCGAGAGTTCTACTGCTCTTAAATGAACATTCCATAAATATTTAAGCGCCAAAAGTTACGGTAGACATCTCGCCTTTGTGTGTACAGTAAAATTTTTCCGCCATAACATGATTAAATATTTAATCGCTTGATAAAGCTAACTAATTAAAACTTGTCGAATTTCGGCATCGCAATCAAGTCATGGTGTGTGCCGTGTCGGATAACACCGTCCAACGCTTTATATTAATTAGAAGCCTTGCGGTATTATATGAAAACACATGAATATTATATTAGGATTATGTATTATGTATTATGTGCGTTTAGTTTATGTAGAATAATTTATTCCGCGGTGCTTAAGTGTGAATTTATTGTGTCTTGATGTTATGTTTCAAAACAGTTTTTGTGCGTATATGTATAAAGTTTTAAGGGAGCATTCATAAAATACAAATTAAGAATCGTTTAAATGCAAAATTGTGTTACTAAGTTTTTTGTTAGCGTCGTCTCATTAAATTTAGCATGTTGAAGGGCTGAAGTTATGTATAAAATAACAATGTGTATAATTTTTCCCACAATTATATTTTACGACCTCTGACAACCATAATCTATTTGAAAGAAAGAAAAAACATTTATTTATGTCATAGATATAACAGAGAGTCACAATATAACGAAAAGAAATAATATTAGGTAGGAAACATAAAATTAAAAGAAAGTAAACATACATATACAAAAGTACACTATACATATTAACAATAACTTGATGTGCCTCATTCTGCTTTACATACATTGCCACAAAATGGCTTCCACCTCAGTATTTGCTAGGTTGTGAGGTTGTGAGCAACCTAGCGCTGATCATCATGCGGGCAAAGGCGCTAGCAGAGTTAGTGGCTATCTAATTTAATAAAAAGAAAATAAAAGACATGGTGATGATAAATTTACCACTGCTTTTTGTTCCCACAAAAGAAGAAAATAGTAAATTGAAGCTTCAACTCGCTGCTTTGGGGGAAAGAAAAAAATGCCGTGAATATTATTGATGTACGAAATGTTTACGAATGTTCCCATCCACTACACCACTCTACCATTTTGCATTTATTTGAGGACAACTCCTTAAAGTTTCTCTAGTTTCCAATTACCAACAGCGTAGCCGAAGACAACGGGGACACGTAAAATATACGAGTTGACACAAAGAACATCCATTAAATTAAGCTAAGTAGACGTGGAAACTTCGGAAGCAGAATTACATAAGTACGCCGAGACTGGGATTTCCGGCTAAATGCAGTAATGTCCGGCTATATCTAATTTATTGCAAATGAAAATTTGGAGCCTGATGCTCGAAGATTGGAATGTATTGATGCCCAAAAAATAATGGGACATAAAAGTTATTAATAAAATTTATTCCAAAGAGTTCCATTTATAGACAATTTCTATAGCTGTTATAATATATTTAACGGAAATGGCCAGTTCTAGCAACTTCCAGCATAGCTCACGATTGATTGTAACCTCAAAAAACATCGAAATTCCACTAAAACATATGTTCCTGTTGATTCCTGATGATTTACAGATACTGCTCTTGTAAAGTTGTAATCATATCAACAAGAACCAAGAAATATTGAATAGTTATTAATTAAACAAATATTCATCATTCATTCATATTGGCCTGGAGTTTTGTTCTGACATGTTCTGCGATACAAGGGTTTGAGTATAGAAACCAGTGTGGGGAAAGGACTTCAGATGTGCTTCAATAAGGCTCCTTTCGGGCACTTGACACGTGTTTTTGAATTTTTGGTTCCAGCACATGTGGGTTTCCTCACGATGTTTTCCTTCTCCGAGAGGATTCGAGTGTAAATACAAAGGTGATCACAAAAGTATCCTATATGTAGGTAATTAAATAAAAACCATTTTACACAGTATCCGGCTATTTTCAAGAATGCATTTCGTTGTTTTCCGCCCATCTCTACTCGGGACTAGGGTAAACACCCGTGAAACGGGTTCGGGGTCGTTAATGCCGCGTAGACCGTGACCGCCAAAAAATACGCAGTCTGCGGTATTTTCTTCTAGGCTACTTGGGCTAGTGTTACATTGCTGGCGAAATAAATATGGCTATTAGAGCGAAGACAGCTGGCAAAATAGCCAGAATTTTCTTAACGAGATTTTGGTGTATTTGTATTATATTTGAATCTTCGTGTAATATCTATTGTTGTTGTGTACCTAAATGTGTGTGAATAAATGTCTTTTTCTTCTTCTTTTGTCTTATTTGGAATCCATTTTATGTTATCGCGAATTCAAAAAAATAATGTAATTACTCAATTGTTCGTTTTTTTTTTATCAAGTAGGTACATACTCTGGTTATGTGGAAACGAAAGATTAGTTTCATTACATTTCGACGCGTAATTTTATACCTTTTAATAACATAATTTCAATTTCCAGCAATTTATATTATCGTCGTGTTGGGACTTGCTGGCGTTTTATTTCGACGCGTACTGAAATGAGCCGATGGAACTTTTTAATAATGATTAAATTTCGAGTAAATGGCAGTGAAATTATTTGGACAAAATTACATATTTTAATCAGCGTTATTTCTACAATAATTAAGTGCAGCCTCATTTAAAACAAAGTAGAAGCTACTGAAAGAATTCCTTTTAAGTTAGATACTTGAGACTGGTACTGGAAAAGCCACTACTTTTTTCAAATATTTTTTCTTTTGCTACTATTTACGGCTCGATAGTAGAGTTATTAACTGCGCCTACAAACGGAGGGTATTGAGTTTGATTCCGTTCTGTAACTTAATCACATTAATTAGTTGACGAGTAGTAGTGAGCTTTGAAAGTTTTGTTTGGCTGCAAAGATTGTTTCTTTCTTTCTAATACTACTAGATTCACTGGCTCTCTGAAACCAAAGTGGTGTATCGATTAAAGTGTCTCTCAAAGAGGCTCCCATCGTGCACTAGACACACGTCACAATCTCTAATTTTGAGGTTATAATTACTCTAAAACCCTATTATCGTCTTTCCGTTTAGAGTAGAAAGCCCTACAAATGCTACTTTCAGAAGTACGTCTCGGGTTCCCTTTGTCGCGGTTTCCCTTTCTTCACGGGAATTCGAATCAGCTTTATTTTAATTCGTTCGTAGTATCCGCGGCTTTGCGGACCTTTTTGCGCAATCTTGATGAGTGAAGAAAGTATTAATAATAACAATCACACTCACAATGCTGGCGACAGATGACTTTGGAATAAAACACACAACAACACAACACAAACATCCAAAGTCAGAGAACAAAATAAAGTGTGTGCCCCAGCCGGATATCGCACCGGGGACCCCAAGCTTCCGAGATTAGTTAGTTCCTATTTACATGAGAAGTAGAGTAATATAAAACAGTAATGTTATTTCGAATTTATGTTGATTTCGTAGCTGTATTTTAGTAATTTTTATTAAATTTTTGTGCTTATCAACCAAGCAACACTGATTACACGAAACACTTTTTGAACAAAAATTCGATTTCAACCTCGTTAAAAAAATGCCATGTATATCTTTTGGAAAAAATATCTCTTCTCTGAAATGTTTGCTGGAAGATAACTCTTCTTTGGATTAAGATAAGAGCTTGTTCATGTATTTTCGTTATATGTGCACAATTATAAAATGAGCATAATATATTGCATTACTACCGACTCTGCTACTTAAATAAATAAATAAACATTGATGGGCATTTCACACAACGCCATCTACCCAAAACGTAAGTATAGCTTGTATCTCAGGTACCAGATAACCGATACATACTTCGGTACATACATATTTTGTTTTTAAATAAAGACATACAATACATATAAACACCCAGACACAGAACAAACTCATTCGTCCTGGGTGGGAATTGAACCCACGACCTGCGCAGAACCGCGCTGCTATATTGTTACAATCGACCGAACCAGCCAGTCAAAAGTAAGTGGTACGCACCCGTACATTTCTGTCACGGTGCGGCTGATGCGAAATCGAGTCTCGTTTTTCGTCGGAAATATCGGCGTTTGTTTTTGGTCGCAATATTTAGTTGGTTTCTTTGTGCCCGAAATTCGGCGAAGGTTTTTACGAGCCATAACTGGTACCAAGTTTTGTTGCTGAAATTTAATGGGACCTCCATGTGGAGTTATAGGCGCAGCTCCTTTAGTTTTTAAGATTTATATTTAGCTTTACTCGTGAGACGGGCGGGGCTGCCGAGTGGAACACGCCCCGACTTTAATCCGAAGGTCGCCGGTTCGAATGGGTTTGGAACGGTTGAATTTTATTGTTTGTACCATATAGCATATTCTTAAAACTTACAGGTAAAAATAATAGTGTTTTACCATTTGCCCTCACATTGTTCAAGTGGAACGTATTAACGCAGTGGAAAATACTAATACAGCTTTAATGTTGGTAAAACATATCGATCACGTATCTCCGTAGCTTAGTTTGTAGTTTCTTCGCCAGCAAAAAGAGAAATACTGGGTTTTAACAGCGGTCGGGCCTGTCAAAAATATTTTTAGACGAAAATTTTATATAATATAATAAACATCTATTATATACATATTTATTATTTACTAGCTGTTGCCCGCGACTTCGTCCGCGTGGAATTCGGTTTTATCACGCACACCTATTTTACCCCTCGGAAAAGTAGCTTAAATTACTCCTTATTACATCAGCTATCTGCCAGTGAAAGTCCCGTCAAAATAGGTCCATCCATTCCAGAGATTAGCCGGAACAAACAGACAGACAGACAAAAATTATAAAAAATTCTTACGGATCCCTAATTTTTTGAAAATAAATTATAGCCTATGTTACTCCTCGATAATGTAGCTTTCTATTGGTGAAAGAATTTTTGAAATCGGTTCAGTAGTTTCTGAGTTTACTTCGGACATACATACAACATACATACACCTTACCAACATTATCTCTTTATAATATTAGTATAGATGTCTGTGATTTCCTATTGTAGTGGTATGAATGTCGTGTAAGAATTCTCTATATCTATATACCATTGTAAAGCTGTTATTATATTTTGGTTTAGTCTAGTATCACGGAACAACCTATTAGACAGATTTTGATGAAACTTTTACGTTTAAAAACTTATGATGATGCTTATAACTGGCATATATTTTATCACGCTACGATGATGGGGACCGGTAATGTAACATTTATACGGACGAAGTCGCTTACAAATACTAAATCTTTATATTTTTAATAGCAAATAATATTGCCTGTACATACACTATAAGATATCATCACATAGTAAGACAGTAATTAGTGAAGAGGTCTTGGCTTAATCGTGTCCAGTGTCCCGTGACAATCAGCTCATGTCGGGGTACACTAAACGACCAATTAGCAGATACGTTATCTTAGACAAATATCTTACTGTGCCGATATGTACAGGGTGAAAATCACTCACCGAACTTAATGTGTCAAAAATATTTAAATTCATATACTTTACATACTAATAACTAACGTATTTAAGAAAAAAACAGTAAGGCCGGTATATCTTCTTTATCTTTAATATCTCCTTAAGTGATATTGGTTCCTATAAATAATTAATTTCCACAGCTATTTCTGTTTTAATATCTAAAGTAAATAATTACATATGTATATATGTGTTGATTAATTACCTCCTTTATTGATTCTAGCTGGAAATGTTAAAATGCTGTTCCCAGCCGCATGAATTTTGTTTCCGTTTTACATCACACGACAGGACATTCTGAATGGTTATAATCATTTCAAAATTTTTCTTAGTATTCTGTCCATCATACGGCCGAACGAAAAATGCTTACGAGATTTGTGGCAAAAACAATTGACTCTTTACCACCACATATTAAATATTTTATCGTTACTACATTTCTGTGAAGCGCAAGTGGTGGAAACTTGAATTATAACCTTTTGTTGTTTTAAACATACCCTTACTACGAAATATTTCGTTAGTCATTATCGCTGAGTTATATAGATAATAGTACGGTATCCATAATGGTTCTTAATACCTGTTTCACCTTTATTAAGCTATTGCATAGCTTCTATCGCGGGCCTTGAGCGTGGAGACCGAATCCTGAAATTCTGTAACGAAAAAAACCTAACACCCCCCACTCCGACCGGCACAGCGGTGATACTTTTTAGTGTTTCCATCTATCGATAAATACCAGAACTTTTAATGACTTTTTGAAATATCACGCGCAATAGCTTTACCGCGGCAGTCTCCGAGTGCCACACGTCTTTTTTTATTATTTACCTTCTACTATGTTATAGTAGAAGATTTTTATCAAAGCCCTTTCTTTAAAATTTCCTTTGTAATTTTATGCATATTCTAAGTTTTTGACTTGGCTGTTGGATTATCTAGGAATATAGGAAAGTATTTGAGTACCTCCATTACATTCCATATACTCCTAACCATGGGATTCATGGGATAACAATGGTGGCGACGATCTAACCACTTGTCACGTCTACTTCACCACGTGTGAGTGGCCTTTTGTGTGAAAATTTGCTCTTTGAGATTCTGTGTTTGGGGAAAAGGCATGACTCTATATGTAAAAATAATTCATTTTGTGAGTTTCCAGTCGAGTTTCGTTAGTACCGCAACGAAAGGCCCACTTATTATTGTGCCCTAGTGTCGGACAGTAAACCGCAGTGGTAAAACAGTAATGATTTCTGTTTAATATCACATTGTTCCTTAAATGGGGAGCTCGTGTGTCAGTTACATCTCTCCGGGACGGACACGGCACGATGCCAATTCAAATAATATGATCATTGCGATAATTTTTAATAATTTATTATCCTTTATAAGTAGATCGAGCCATAAATTAACAAGAAAACGACACATTAATAAAATCACTATCATATTCTTGTGGTTTATGTTTAGTTAGTAGTTAGTAACCTCACTCAAACAAATTTATTTAGCTTTTTTGAATACTCACATCGTAAGAATAATGTTGTGTTTTAATAATCTACCCTGACAGAATTAAAAGCCAATTCAAAAAATTTATCCAAATATTCGAAATAGCTTGGAAATGTCAATGAGTGTCAATGAATAGACAAGAAATCCCTAAAGGAGGGATTCCTTTTTCTTCCCGTTCACGTCCCGTCGTTTAGAATTAACCCTTAAGTGTGACGTGGCCCAGTTCATAAGTTCAAGGTGCGCATTTATCATCCAGAAATGGATTCTTAAGATGGCGATTGAATCGATGATTAAGCCGATAATAAATTTTTATTGCATCTTTAAGTGGTTAATTTCGTATATAATGTTTTGTAGTGGTTGTTACAGATATTTTTTTGATGCATGTTGTTATTGTTTGAGCACAATATCTTGTGATTTAGGAGTATTTAAGTATCGGTGTATAGCTTTACTATATAATATTGCTTCAGCTAAAGTTTTTGTGGTCAGTTAATAATACGTACCATAGATGGGTATAGCCAGAGAAGGTGCATATTTCTACATCCAAGCAGTAGTGCACTCGCACTGGTGTGTTCAAGTATGACAGGTATAGATATCGGTGTCATTACGGGCACAAGAGACATTTAATCTTCAAGCCTTCGCGCGAGCAATATGACTGGAGGTCCTGCCTTACATTACAATGGGAGATCCCAAGTCATATATATGACTGTCATTACAGTGGCTACATACCGCTTTAAATTAAGGCCATCTTATTGTTCTGATATTTAAATCACATAAAGGAATCAAACATATTCATATTACTAATATATTTCTGGTCATATCCAAAGATATAATGGAATGCTATTATTTTATAACTGTATGCATCATACCGCTAAATAAAGAATATCAGGGATGCACGAGCGATGCGTTGACATCCGATTCTGAATGTGCGTTACTCACATAATCGCGGAATCATGTCGGAGAATCGAATCGTATATCGGGCATTTCAGCTTATCACTTGTACCACACCAAACTTGACACTAAAGCTGACCTCGCCGGCGCAGATCCCTCTTACCTTGCAAACCCCACGAATCCTACGTCGTGTTTTTATGACCAATTCTTATTTTTATTTTTAACTCTCTAAGTGTTTTGTGGTAAACAATATCTCGTCTGCGGGAATACAATGAGGCATCGCCAATATTTATATAAATATCACGCGTTTGTTGCTTCTGCAAATAATATCTTGGTTGTATTTGTTTTATTTTTCCTTGAAAGATATGCATTTATATAAAAATGCAGCTGTGCCTACCGTTTTGAAATATTATGTTTTTTTTCCTACAATATGCGTTATTATGGTGAGTTTCCTCATAATTGTAAATAAAACTAAATGTAGAACTGAATTGTATGGAGAAGAAAGTGTTTCTATTTATTTGATTACGTCTCTTTGTTAATCGTAAAAATAATATAATTCAATATCATACAAGTTCACGAGTTTAACTTGTCGTGATTATGCTGTAGTTTTAAAGTGAAACAAGTAGGTAATTAAACCAGCCGATTGTGACTCAGACTCTACGAGGATTAACTGTGCCGTCCTAGATGTCATTATGTTATTGTGTAAATTAAACTTGTGTGTAATTATATTAATGTATTTTTACCAAAATAGCTGTTTTTTTATATGTATATATGTCAGAAATGTATGTGTTTATCCTAAACTGGCCGGGTAATGTTTCATATGTTAGTACATGTCCTATTTTTGCCGTAAAGTTTAGGTAAAAAATGTATATCCACTAAACTGTGGCCCCAATGTATCCAACTTAAGTTTCCTCGGTTTATACTTAAAATACTTTATTGACTGGACATTACTAGCAATGTTGCGCGACAATATTGCAATGAAAATGTTGCTCGTGTATGGCATACTGCATTACGAATATATCCAGATAAAATCACGCATTAGTCTATAAAACGAATGATTATTTCGGATGGCAGGCATATTTTGTAACGTGTGTCTAATAAAGTATGATACCTCGCATGTTAAACCTGTGTTCCTATTTACTTTTAATTACTGAAGATCTCATCTATACCCATCCAACGAAAGACGCCGACTTAGATATTACGAATAATTTACAATTAAAAATCTATAAAATTTTATCTGCCATCCCATTTACATGGGTATTGTAAAACCGTCAATTCTGCATTAAGGTCTCGTTTGAATGCCGTGGGCGGCGCGGAGTCGCCTCGTTCGATACTTGGATTTAAGTTAGTCATTGAAATAGACACATTCTCTCTGTCCTCAAACTATTCCCAAGGTATAAGTATACCACTAGTACCAGTGTCTGATCATAATCATATATATATATATATTGTGTAAACTCATTTTGAATAGAAATATACATTGTAAAAAAAAACTGATATCCTAACAACTCCATTTGTTGAATTAAGAAATTTCATTTGGTGAATTAATAAAGTCCCTTTAACCTTTAACTTAATTTCCATTAAGGGGTTGTAAGAGTTGGGATCAAGTAAGACATACAGTTTAGCCGTTTTAACTTGGCTATCCGGAACAAGGTTTTTAGAACATCTGTGTTTTGGGCAATTTGCAAAACTCTGTCTAACTCTGTAAACTGTGTCTCTGTCTGCTCTAGGATGCGCACTGAGTTCCTTACAGCCAATTTAAACCGGCCGAGCTGTAGGTACCTTGTTTGAATGACGCAGTCGCCGACGAGATCGCGTGCGCCGCAATGGAAACCGCCCTTAATGGTAAATTAATACACGGAACTGGCAATCCGATCCGCGAATATGAACATTTTAATTTAATTACTCACGGTTTAATCGAGCTAATTTCATTAGTGGATATTTTGGTTTTATTTTTAGAGTTTTAAGTTTCTTGTGGAATTTTTTGATTCTGTTTTATATACGGAAAGGTTTTTAGTCGCGCGATTATATAGTTTCTCAACTTAGTATTATTCAAATTAATAAATGACACATCAGTTTAAGCCATCTAGGATTCCCAATGCTTATTAGAATAATGAGTATCAGAACTTGCGAAAAAACACAGATTAAATATTTGGTGGTACGCTTAAATAGCCCGCAAAGGAATCGAATCCACAACTCTGTCATCGCTGCCAATTGATCGACCCACACCACCGAGATGCTCGTACATATCTCAACGAATAATCCTTTTGTATGTTTTATACTATATATTATTTTATCTACATACCTATAATGTTTTCGCCCGTAGTTTTCTAATACAAATTTTGTTAATATAATTATAATAGTTTAATTCACTCAATTTAAGTGACGTTCAATATGCCCTAATAAGACTTGTCAATATGATTAAAAAATATTTCAATAGGTTTGACTTGGAACCACCTTTTTTTTTTTTATGTAATATATTTACGGAACGAGCCGACGGCCCACCTGGTGTTAAGTGGTAACCTCGGCCCATAACAGCCGATGCGACTTGGGTCCTCCCATACTAGGTATGACAAGACCCAAGTCGCATCGTATGCGCGTAAATGTGAGACATGAAGATGGAATGTCTCAAAAACCTAAACCGCGACCAAAGCGCCGCATACAATGCTTGGAACTAACATTAGTATTATAACCGCGTTCAATGCTTGGAACTAACAAAGTTTAGTATCTATTATAAAGTGGTGTGTTGTGCCGTCAGCAGGACGACAAATGATATGTGGTTCGACACCCGTGCGGGTGCCAATTAACTTGTGTGTTTAACAACGACAGATCAATTAAACGATGCAAGATCATCTAACACTGGCGTCCGTCCAATTCTATAGGTCATGACATTCTTTTCGGTCGTTAATCTGTTTGGACCTCAGCGAGTTACGTTACAATTTAGCTCAGATAACTGCAGGTGTTTGTTCATTGCTTCACATTTAAAGGTAAATAGCGCGTCACGCTTGCTCGTAATAGATGAACCGGTTTAGGCCTACTACTAATGTGCCCAGCTTCAAGCCTGAGGTCGGTGGTTCGGATCCCGACTTGCATTAACGATCTCTAATTTTTTCATTTCTAAGGTTTAAGTGTATTCTAGCATGACACAGACAATCACTGGCCTCACAGCTCAGTAGTAACTCTGCCCTCTGCGCTGTAGGTCGTGGGTTCGATTCCCATCAAAGACAAACATTTGTGTGACGAACATAACTGTTCATTATGTGTCTGGGTGTTAATATGCATTATAATGCATATTACCTACGTATCTATAAGTACGTATTTAGAAAAATGTCTACACAAGTATTCATTCATTTGTCTAGTTCCCATAGTACAAGCTATGTTTCGTTTGAAGCTTAAATATAAAAAAGGCTCATGGCTGGTAACTATAACGCTGAAAGCTTTATGCAGCGTTGTGCGTAAGTGCGTTTGGAGGGCGTGTTTAATTAGGCTAGAACAGTCGAAACATATCGGAAGAATTCTTATTTATTTAAAACCACACTTTATCTTCTCTACGGGAACGGCCGAAATCTTCGCCTTTAAAATTGTTTCATAGCCCTGGTCAAAGCTAAACGTAACCAGAAGGCTCGTGCCTATTCAGCTCAGTCTTTTTAAATCAATTGAATCAGCTGAGCTACCAATAGATTGCGGTATATCGTAAATTATTTTAATGAAATATTGTGATTTAATTTAAAAAAAAAAAAGACACAATATTATCTAAAAATAGCACATATATATATTCCATTATATAATGAAGATAAACGGAGTAACGTTGATAGCGTGTCGGCGTTTATAAATCTATCAACTCGTTATTGAGCAATACATTTTGTCGCTCGTCTGCAATAAAGTTTAACGGGTCGTGCGCGTCGACCGTGCCTTTACGAGTTGCTCGTGTGTCGACAATAATCTTTAATTGCTAACGTAACCGCTTTACATTTTGATTTAAATTTATTGCTGTCGGTACCAATTGAATTCTTGACGCTTTCAATTGGGTACCAATAATGATTGAGCCACTGCGCATACCGTTTTTATTCTCGTTAAACCTAAGTACCAAACTATGCACATAATAATAATATAATATATAAAAAATAAATATTGGTGGACATCTCACACAGCGCCATCTAGCCCCAAAGTAACCTAAACATAGCTTGTATCATGGGAACCAGACAACTGATATAATACTTGTATCTTTTTTCGTAAATACGTACATTTAATACTAATTGACACGCAGACACCGAACAAACATTTATATTCGCCATATAAATGTTTGTCCTGCGTGGGAATCGAACCCATGACCTACAGCGCTGAAGGCAGGGTTACTACCAACTGAGCTGTGAGGCCAATCATAGACGTATCTTACTGTAAATTAGACTTGAATACGATAGGCGATAACATCGGGAAGTGATATTCTTTTAGTTATGTAAATATAATACTTTTAAATTCGTTCTATCAAAATACAGGCTATTTCAATGTTGCCTCTAAGTAAAATATTTCTTCTGTAGTGCCCACCAGGGCGGCTTTGAAACGTAACACGCTTAATAGAGGCAAGAAAAACGACTCGTATAGTAGTAGTAGGATATAATGAAATCGCTGTCTCTCATGCTGCACACCACGCCCGCATCACAAGGTGATACACCAGTGTTTAAGGGCACCAAGTCACGCGATTTAGTGATGAGGTGTCTTTTTAATCAGTCTGTTACGTATAAGTAGCCAGTGTCATGGCTAGGAGTGATTGTTCTTACAATCATCATTATATCAATCAAATTCATTTATTCAGACAATAAAATCCATTGATATTATAAAATCAACTTAAAAGTAATGTTAATATTCATAACTAAAAGGGGAGGGATAATAAATAGAATTAAAAAATGTTGCATTTATTTATGTGTTTTGATATAGTATTTTTTTTCTAGCCTGTTTGGGAAGAGTTTGAGCTGATAGTTCGAGGTCATAGACAGTTATTCAGGCCAAAACTAATGATCGGATTGGGATCAAACTTTTTATATATAAAATAATCAAAAATATTCCTTTATCGCTTGCAAACAAATAGTAAACCTCAAGCCGCAAATTAACTATAAAATATAAACTTACTGATGACATCGAGATTTTCAAATTAATTCATATGAATTCAAGTAGTTTTGATGTCATCAGTAAGTTGTTTATGAATTATGGCATAATATTGAATCGTTTTGCTAAGTGAGGCCGAGTCGCGATATGTAATAGGTACGATACTTTTAAAGTACAGTCAGCTCCATGTTGACACTAATCACTATTGACCTTATAGCTCAGTTGGTAGTAACCTTTTGCACTGTAGGTCGTGGGTTCGATCACCCAGAACAAACATTTTTGTGACAAACATAGATGTTTGTTCTGTGTCTGGGTGTTAATATTATATTTATGTGATTACAAAAAGTATACAAGTATTATAACAGCTGTCTGGTTACCATGATACAAGCTACACTTTGCCCCCAAGTACTTTGGGGGTACTTGATGGCATTGTGTGAAATATCGACCATTATTATTATTATTATATATTTTTTTATTATTGTTTTATATATATTATTATTTAGTTTATTATTATTGTGATATGATCACATACATATTATTTTATGAATATTCCGTTTATTGTAAAAATTTATTTCTATGTTATGACTTCACTATTATCACATGATGTCATATTGTGTTTTGTAAACTATCTTAGACTTAAAACCCCTGATTTCATATTATATGTACAAAATATACATATATACTACAAATCAACCTGACTTTAAGTGTATAGTATATTAACAGAATCCCAGAGAACACAATGGAGACTAATTGAATTGGTCTAAATGTAACGTGGTATTAATATTTTTGATTAATCCCGTACCCCATACTCTGACAACGAAATAATAATCACACCATAAACATTTTGAAGGTTAAATTTGAAAGGATTTTGCCATGTCCTTCACAATTTTACACACAAATCATGCTAAGTGCAAACCTTAAGCCAAATAAAAATATCAACATACTAACATATTACATTAAAAAAGGCTGTATAAAACAAAGTATCAACTTACGGCGAGCACTGTACTAGTTGTTCACATTAGGTCAAGCATTAGGTATAGAAGGTATATAGTGGTACTTCTTATTGGTGTTATATACTATAATTATGTTATTAACTTGGAGGACGATTAATAACTTATAACTCGCACTATTCCTTCTTGCCATAAAAATATATATTCTCAGGTTTTGCTAAAACCTACTTTAATAAGTTTGAGCCCAATACACTACAAATTGACAACTTAAATAGAAAAAAAAGTGAACAAAATTTATAATAAGAGAATAGACTTAAAGACAGTAATATTCTCGTCAAATCAATCTCTCACTTTTCTTATCTTTATCTTCTCTCATTCTTCTCATTGACTAATAAGCTGATTTTAACTCCTTTACCGTGCCGCGACCGAGAATTTTATATTTATTGAATAACTAAATTCAGTTCTTTCTGAAACCGATCATTTCGGTCTTTAATGCGCCATCTAGTAGGGCGTAGCGAAATTTCTAAAACTTTTTATTGAATATTCATATTAGAACACGAAGTTTAATAGTAATAAAAACCAAATTCGATTGATATATATACCCATTTACCTATTTGATTAAATTAAATTCAAACTAGTGACCTTTTGCATCATTTTTTTAATTTGTGCGTGATTAAAATCACATGTTTTTACAATATTATAGCTAAAATAATACTAATAACCTGTATTAACACAATGTGCATACCTACTCTAAATACGTCAAGGATGTGTGGATGTCAAGGATTATTTTTATTATACACTAACTGGTTTACATTTGAAAAATAAAAATCAGTAGGCTTGTTATAGTCCATTTTTACCGATATTATGAGGTTATATGCCTAGACGAGAGTGACGCAGAACAGATGGTGGTAACAAAATTACAGGCATGCTAGTATGATGACAATGATAATGAGGTTATGCAACTCCCAAACGCAGTTTTCAAAAGGCGCCCATCATTAAAACATGATTAAAAATGCACTTTTGATTATGTTAAACAATTCACTCATCCGTTTATTAATAATAAATATTTATTAATAATAAATAGGTAGTTGACACGTCCAAAGATACGAACCACATTATAAGATGTTCCCTATTAATATTAAATAGCAAACAATGAGACGGCAGCTTGCGATTACGATTCTACCAGGCGCTGCGAAAAAGTTAACAACAAAATTAATCAACTCAAAGTTTAGGGGTTCAAAGTTGTTTGCATAAATTTTATCCCGATATGTCAATAACTAAACATTATTTTGCTCTATCAGAATTTGATTACAGTTTTGAGGCCCTTTCAATTAAAACTTTGGACAAATTGATCGTGTTTTGATTGTTTGAGATGCTTGAATTATTTGATATAGTGTACCTATTTTATCGAAATTATCTGATTTACAAATGAAAACGTTGCTTCCTATTATTTGCGAGACAAATTTATTATTCAGTGATAAGTTTTAAGGGCACATTCATCTGAATCATGATATTATTATTATCCCAATCCATGTGTGGCAGACAGTTTAGAATTTAAGTGATAAAGTTTTGACCGTTTATAAAATAATCGTGATACCTATGAACCTGTGAATAGATATGATGATATGAGGTTCAGCATTGCCTATACAACTGATACTGATCAACAATTTAACATACTGACGGTCATAATGTTATTGTGACAAATCAAATCTTTGATTTATGCAGTCTCTTCTGTTAGCAACAAAAATTGTAATGTAATTGCAATTGTATTTTTTCAGCAAGTATAATAAGTTTAAGTGGCGTAGCTATCTTCAGCGTAGCTCGCTACGCCGTGTAGCTTCTAGTTATATCGATCTTGGTTAAGCAAACAGTTTTGTTGCAAGTTCTTAATTAAGTTTATTCCATGTACTAATGTTTAGTCATGCAATAACACAACCAAACATTTATCATAGAAATTTTCAATCCTTTTTTGATTCTTTTCATTGTTCTATCATTTTCCCAGGGAATTTTCCCAATTAAAAGTAAATAATTACCTAAATTTGATTGCCATCACTAATTGTAGCGAGCTTACCGCCTAGTTTGTACTTTCTTGTTTTGTATAGAGCTCACAATTGCATGGCATGTAGGCGGATATTGCGTAGGGTGTTTGCGTTTATTTTTTGATTTCAACTTCACTTTGCCGTTTGAAGTTTTATTGGGGAATCCGTCGGTCATATATCAGATACGAATTTACAATGTTTGGGCCAATAACATCAAACGGGGTATTCCCTGTTCAGATTCTTTCTAAATCCCTTCTGCTTCATATGACATGAATTCGGTATTTTCAAGGGCTGTATTGGTTTTTTGAAACAATTGTTTTTTTTTTTACAACTGAAGATATGTGTCGGATAGGTACCAAATGTACTATATAAATTGAACTAGATCCAGTTAACAACAAATTCTAAATGAAATTAATTTATTAACTGAATAGTAATTCTATGTCAATTGTAAATGATAGAAGATTTTTATGGATATCGTCGTCAGAAATTTTTTGACTATGGCTAATATATAGAAATTAATATATGAAACGTACCTAAATAGAAAACTATATAGATGATTTCGAATGGCCTACTTTGTATGTAAATTATTCTACATGATTAACATATCGATCGTTTTCAATAAACACAGGAAGTAGTGCCTTGAATAAGATATTTATGATCAATTTCATTTTGTTCCAGGGTGAAAAGGACAACGGCAAGAACTGTATACTATCGTGCGAAAAAAGGAAAGCTGACGACACTGATGTCAATAAGGATTTGAAAAAGGTAAAATTATATATACGTAAATAAGGACTTGTCGGTTTCTTTAGAAGAAAGATTTAGCTATGTTATACGTGGGAAAGAAATGGTGGTTATGAGCTCCCACTATTGTCTAAATCGTGTGTAAACTGTGTTGGGTTCTACCTACCCTTTTGGGGAAAAAGCCAACTTTCAACAACTGAATAACTTATAATAAATTAATAGTTTGCAAATATAAAAGTAACTCAGTTAGAATGAAAAGTTGGGAGTCACACATCTCCACCATTTCTCAAGTTACTGTGTACATACCTACGTATGTTTGCGATATTTTTTATGTCCCAAAACATCCTTCATAAATTCCAGTACCAACTTATACCGCCTCAAGTGGATGCGAATATCGCCCCGCGCTGTACAATTATGGGTGAGTGGAGCGCCACTCAAACCGCTCTCCTTTAGGACAAGTAATGTATTTAAATTAGGGTCGAGAGGCCGTTGGGTCCTACTGACTGATTTCAGTGCTTTCTAGTCTCGGCCGGACTGTCCAATTTTGAGGGACGATTTTTCTGCAGATGAGAGAAAAACAACTGTTGCATCCAAATCAGATCCATTTTTCATCTGCAGTTGGTTACACGAGGTTCAGTGAAAAGTCTCTTTTCCGAGCCCTATAGTACTTTATCTTCTCGTAGTAAAAATGTCCGAACGTCGATAAAACTTGGGGAAAAGGTTTCTACGGGCATGACCACGAAAAATAATCTACTGATTTTCCTCAATCTTCATAAAAAACATTAATCTTGATCGAAATAAATACCATTGCATGAAGGAAAAAAGAAAGTTACGTCTGAAATCAGTTACAAAAGTCTTATGAAATAAATGTTTGTCGTGGCATCGATCAATCACGCAAATTGATCAAGGAAATACGCGCATCTTCTAAAGTATAGATTTTATTCTTGCTCTAATTTTGCCCACATTTTCATAAGAAAATTCTTGTTGGTTCTTTTTGTTTGCAGTCTCATGAAAGTTGATAAAAATATAGGGTTGCTTTAATATCAGTTACTTACTTAATTATGATCACATTTATTTTTATGAGATCGATGTAATATCTGTTTGAGAATGTAAATTAGTCTACCTATATCGAGCCGTAAAATCCAAAGCTGCTATGAATTTTCTTCCCTAATACGATACAAGAAGTAAATAATCTGTTAACCTAATAATAATTCCAAGTTTTTTTTTTCATATTTTCAGTTTTACGCCTGACTGAAGTTCATTCTTTAAGTGCGATTATTATTGAATAAATTAATAAGTCGAGCGTTAGCAAAAGGCTTTTTATTAACATTTGAATTTACTTTCAAATTTTCATTACTTTAATGAATTTAATAGTAAATTTGGCTTTTAATGAAATCGATTCTTAAGGCGAAAACTATAAAAAAACATTAAAACTAAGAGCTAATATTTTTGAGTAGGACCGAAAACGAGACTCGCTCGCATATCGGACCGTAATGTACAAGTATCCACTATGCGATAGTGGAAATAATGAAAACAGAACGACCTCGACCCTCGGTCAAGGGACTGTCCGACGTTATGGATATTAAAAATGAACGAAATAGCGACGCTGCACGTTATTTATGGAGTGTTATTTCTCCCGAGGGAGGAGTGTGACAACGGTGAGGCCTTTTGTTAGATACGGTAAATATTTTTTGAGCGAATGTGACTAAAGATGGTATTAATATACTTTTGCTTCAGTCAACATTTCGTCGTATGACCGAGAAAAAAACGTATAGTCTGATTTTGGCTGAGTTTATGAATGAGAGCTTTAATTTAATTTAGTTGGTATTTTTGTTTTCATATGACTAACTCCAATAGAGTATTTAAATATTCAAGTTTTTCTAAATATCTAATTGAAATATTTTCTAAATTGCTTCTCTGACTATTTTGCCGCACCCGAGATATACCAAGGGTCATGCCATTTTATTAGTCTGCCGTTGCATACGTAGAGTACATGAATTTTTATTCAGAAATTCCATAACTTTCCGCTGCTGCACCATAATACGGCAAATAATTGACACACTAAAGAAGGGAAGCAATATAAAAATAATAAAGCTTGACTTTATTAGTATATTTCGTGTGGTCTGTTGAAATTACTCAGTCGAAATTATAACCAATGCGGTAGTAAATCATACAAGATTATCGCCAGCTGTGCTCGGTTCCCGCGTTTAAAGGACTTTGCACTTCATTTAATGGGGAAATGTGCATTTTACTGTTCATTCTAGAACGTGCAGACTATTCATTTCAGTTACAGTCCACTAGGTTAGACTATAAAACAAAAGGACAATCACTAATTTATATACAGGATATTATTGAAATTAAAGCTACTAACCAAATTGTGTCATTATTATATCTATCCTATTAAATTTGAGGAAGATCACATCAGTATATTGTCAATTTGACAATGGCAGTCAATTTAGAGTTATTTTATTGTTATTATTTATTCAATAAATCAATAGTTTCAATTAAAAGACAACGGGGTGGACTACAAACTATCTATTACGACGTCATTATGAATTATGCCAATATGTATATAACGTAGACTGATTTCACTCGCGTGCTTTCGAGTTATTGTTTCCAAGGCAAATGAGTTGCCTCACTCTTAAAATACCGCGTCGGAATGTGGCGACGGAACACTAATGGTCGAATGTTATTGTTCAACCGTCTTTTTAGACGTTTTAACACAAATACTTTTTGTGCGAACAATGTGCCCGCACAAGCGTCTCCTGTTCTCGTGTTCTTTTCTTGTGTTAAAAGGTATCCTCTGCTCAGTACGCCAGCAAAATAGTTATGAGTGATTTCTGAGGTTATTTAATGTGAGCTGATGGCCCGGTTCGGTGTAAATGGTAACCTCTGCCTGTAACGCTGACAAAATATGAAGATCTTTTATTAAACTTCCATCGGTAATATTAACCATGTTTTACGTGAATAAATTATATCTTTATCTTTTATCTTTATCCTTAGTTGCATTGCAAAGTGCTCTAATCGATGTGACATATCATATGCCGAAACATTACACTCTGTCGTAAAACCAGTCACAATAATTAAAATATAAAAAAAAACTTTTACACGTAGGTAATCGGAGAAAAATACAAACAAAATAGACACCTTCCTTCATTATATATTATATTATGCAACAAAAAAACAAATAATATACATATTAGGTGCAACTCTCGTGGACTAGGTATGTACGAGTAAGCTATGTGCCTGTTGACAGACAGATGAGTTGGCTACCGTCCAAATACCTCCTTGTGCGCCAATGATTGCAATATTTACATCACTGAATAATTATGTTAATTGAAAAGATGAATGTCTTGTCCCGGTCTAGTTCAGTAATTTGAACTTTACATGAAATTGTAGCGTTTCTAACATATTTTAATGTATAATATTTTGTGGTGCATGTTTACTGCAAACAGAAATATAATTAGTTATCTCTATATTGTCAAAAGTTTCAAACATTTTTACTTTCGCACTTATACTAAAATGTCTCTCAGTACATAAGAAAATCTTGCCAAAACTTAGTGAAATAACATAAAAAAGGGTATATATATTATGTTGATCCAGTTTCAATACATTCTTATCCCGTCAAAATAAGCAATCTATTCCTCAAAATGCGTTAAATTAGTTCCTACACTTATTTTTATAATTTATCCACATTTTGGTTGACTTTTAGGGTATATATATTATGTTGATCCAGTTTCAATACATTCTTATCCCGTCAAAATAAGCAATCTATTCCTCAAAATGCGTTAAATTAGTTCCTACACTTATTTTTATAATTTATCCACATTTTGGTTGACTTTTTATTATAATAATATAATAATATTTAATAAGCTGGATGCTAGAATGTTTGCACCAACCTTGCATAATCCAACAGGGCTCTTCTATGAAAATATACAATTTCCAGAGACTGTTGAAGAATTTTTTCATTATCTATAGTATCGCGTATCTGATATTTTCAATTACAAAATGGAAAGGAATAAAGTATTTTCACCTGAAAATGTAATTCCTCTCCATGAACGAGGCTGTAACCATTGACACGTAAAAAAATGAATTTACTTTTAATCCCGTTTTTAATTTACGCAACGAACCGTTCTCTATTCAACCACCGACCATCTGCTTCGAGGGTTTTAATCACGGTGTTGCCATTTCAGTCATTTTGATATTAAATTTTCGCGAACACATTTGTATCGCTTCGGTAGGTTACAGCCGATTGTAATAGATTAATTTTGACATAAAGCTTTTGTTATGTAGTCCACGTTGAATGTATTATTGAATGCAAGAGATCTGAAACGATATATGCATTATAATAATCTTATAGAAGTTTAATGAAACGTGTCCACTTGAAGTAATTGAGAATCTTATCCGGTGAAATTACAGGCATGGGAGATTTCACATTCACGTCTCAGAATTACCTATAGGAGTAATGTGATGCGACTTGGGTCTTGCCATACCTATATGGGATCCAAGTCGCGATATTTTTATGGACAATAAAATCCGATGACATTGTCAAGAAGTACACTTTAATGGTTTCGCTATTCTTGTTCTAGAGAACTCGTAGTACAAAATTAATAGTAATAGCACAGGTAATATGTATATGTATGTAGTATATGTATGTAACTTGTTCGTTACGAATAAATGAACTATGAACTATAATAATGATTTAATGTTTTTTTCATTTGCCGATAAAATCGTTGAATAGTTGTAATTCGCTGCAGCACAAGTTTTCAAACAAAAGTAAGGAACAATCCAACGGATGTAGACGAGTTCGTTGGAAATGTTTAAATATTGAAATACAGGCAGCTTCGAAGTCTCGCAACGTCAAAGTCAAAGCTGGCAAATACGTGAAAAATATGACGCGAGATGGAAGGTTAACTGCAACATCCTGTAGATTGTTTCGTTTTAAAAACTTTTCTCATTTCGCCGCCACGAAATGACTATTTGTTAAGCTCTGGCTGTAGAGTTGTCGATCTCTCTGACGTTTCAGCAAAATTGTCCGTCGACCGTTGTTCCAGGATTTTAATGTGATAGTGTTTTCGACATACTAATACAGGCCTCGCAGCTCAGTTGGTAGTAATGCCTTCTGCGATGTAGGTCGTGGGTTGGATTCCAACCCAGGAAAAACATTTGTGTGACGAATATAGATGTTTATTCTTAAATATGTATAAAGTATGTGTATATGTACTCTATTTTTTATATGATACAGTTACGGAACGAGCCGATGGCCCACCTGGTGTTAAGTGCTAACCTCGGCCCATAACAATAGATGCGACTTGGGTCCTCCAACTAAGTACTACAAGACCCAAGTCGCATCGTATGCGCCCGTAAATCTGATGTATGTAGGTTTAATATCTCATGTGCCTGTAATTTCACCGGCAACCATACCTTTCAAACCGGAACACAGTAACGCGAACGCGTTACTGTTGGCGGTAAACTAAGTATAATTTAATGGAATTATACTCAGTTTACACAGATTTTAAATTAACGTTAAGTAGTTTGAAACGTTGATTGGCGCTGTAAAATTAACGTCAAAAAAAACAACAATTTTTAACTGTCACAATATTTACTTATTTACTTTACTGAATCGCTGATTAATGATAAACACTTACGCAAACTGTAATGAATGATTAATGATATTAAATATTTTTCCGGCTTTTCCCGTTTCCTGGACATCTCTACCAGCGAGCCACCGTCCCTTCAGACCAAACTTTTTTATGGGTACGGTTCTGTAAACAATTTCACTCAATATTCCGTCAATATATTATTGTTTAGACGTTCAATCGGTTTTCAATACGCAAAGTTGGGTTTTTTCATAAAATGTGGATTGCGAACGAGTTTTGTTTATGTGTATCTTTTTGACTATCGGGATTTATATCCTAGCGAGCAGTATGACTTGTGTCCTACCCTACTTAGGTACAACAAGACCCAAGTCGCATTGTATGCGCCTGTAAATGCGAAACGTGAAGGTGGAATGTCTCGTGTGTCTGTAATTGTGTTTGAAGGGCTGACGGCTGAACTGAAGTTCAACTCAGAAGGTACTGATAACTCTTGTCAGTACATCTATTATTAATTTCATGATTCTTCAAATATTTGAAGTGTATTTTATATGTTGCTTCATGTTTTTTCTTGTTTCAGGCGAAATTAGAAACAAAAGCACTGAAAGCGAAACGGCCAGGCTTCACAGACGACAGGTACAACGAGACGTCATATTATATTGAAAATGGTTAGTATTCACATGGAAATACATTTACAACAGTAACATTACTTAAATCTGCGCAGAAATTAAATAATATATTAATATCTTTATAAATACCCAGTATTAAAAGCATAGAGAACTTCCATGGCAACCAACGGTTACCTACCGTATCAACCTTTATTGCTACCATTGCAGGTCTACTCTTGACAGCCAACAATGACTGATTGACTGATTACTAGTGACCCGCCCCGGCTTTGCTCGGGTAGCAGAGCATATACACCTTAAAAAAAGAAATCGATAGTTTCATTTATTTTGATAAGGATACGTACATAATCTGTTGTCTGGTTCCCATGATACAAGCTATGCTTAGCTTACTTTGGTGCTTGATTGCACTGTGTGAAATATCCACCAATATTATAACTGTAATTGTACATAGGGACTTACTATGAATGTAATATATTGGTATCAAATTCAACACATTTTTGAACATGCTTTCAATTCATCGTCGCTTCATTTCGTAACCTTATAATTTTATGTGGACGACACACAAATTACTTACATACGAGTAGCATACAAGCTATGCTTAGTTTCGGGCAAGTTCAAGTTGTCCAAAAAAAACTTAGCGTGAAGTAGCTACTTCATAAGTACGCTGTCAATTCAGTGCCTTTGTCTACGGATATTGAATGCACCTCCAAACGACTTCCTGTTGGCTATATATAATATATATGTGGTTACCGCGCTATCGCGGCCCGGTGAATCGGCAATGCGGCACCATGACTCAGGCCGGTGTGATAATGAAACACCTTGTACCATTTACTGAGTACAGTTACACAGATAGAGAGGATTCCTTTTTAAGAAAACTTTTTTGTCCCTGGAAACTTCACACATCTAGCCCCTAACTAAACTTAGCTTACTATGGGAACCAGAGACCTAATAGAATGCTTATATATTTATTTTATAAATACGTAAATATTACACATATTAACACTCAGATACAGTAAAAACATATATTGTTCGTCACACAAAGAACGGAAAAGGAAAAAAGAAACCGAAATTTTACTACGGGAACTTGATAACTGATGGAATAGTTATGTAGATATGAATGTAATTACAAAAATGTATATATTAGATAAAACACCCAGACACAGAGCAAACATCTATGCTCTTCACTAATATTATTATTATATTTTAAATTACGAAACTATAGTTTACCAATCACGTCGTCTTATGTAGCTGACTGTACCTTACAAAATAGCTTACGAGTATATTCGTATAGTTCATGTGGGTTCGGTACATATGTATTAAGTTGGGCAGTTAATCATTTAGTTCTGACAGCTGCGCTAATGGATAACGAATGGCAGTATTAACACGATTATTAGCTATTATGCTAATTATTACGAGATGAGAATGGAGATCTGGACGGTATAGCTTGACGCAAAGTAGATTCGACTCCCGCAAGGGACAAATTTTGCATGATCTGCAATTTTTGCTATGGTTTTAATGCTCTGCGAATAATGCCTAGTATGGGATATAGTCGTATGGCAATTGACAGAAAACCCTTGACACTTGACACTTGTCATCATAATAAGTAGCAGTAGGGTGAACTGTATGTTTATAGCTGTAAGTGTTCGTCCAGGGAAGTACTGCTACAGTTTCTATTTATGCCACCAGTCATAACCATATGGTACCTGTGTTCCGGATTATATAATACATGAAACTTTCCTCAGACAGAGGTAGTCTCAGAGTGACGGGTGCATTGCTATATGACATATGTCCCTTAAGTAAGGGAAGATATAAGACATATGCTGTTGTTATTCGTAGTATTCCTTATAAACATAAGATTCCATATTAGTATGTCATATTCCTTCGTTATAAATGTTGCTTTCAATAGTGTACTACCAGCAAGATCCAATATACTTTGAAATCGATACGTCATAAACATGGTTAGTTAATTTGAACGGTTTAATATCTTTAGACCCTCGGGGTCGGATAGGGTGCCACGGGTCAAACATGTATTTGCGCAAAGGGGGCGTTGTTAACGGAATTGGCAATAACACCTACATTATTTACTTTAATTAAATCCTTTTGTATATTTATATAATAATAAATGTTGGTGGACATTTCACACAGCGCCATCTAGCCCCAGAGTAAGCTAAGCATAGCTTGTATCATGGAAACCGAATAACTGATATAATACATATATAATTTTTGTAAATACATACATATAATACATATTAACACCCAGACACAGAACAAACATCTATGTTCGTCACACAAATGTTTGTCCTGGGTGGGAATCGAACCCACGACCTACAGCGCAGAAGGCAGTTACTACCAACTGAGCTATGATGCCATAATGTTATTGATATATTTGTTCTGTTACAGGCCTCAGGAAAGTATACCCGTATTACTTCACATTCACAACGTTCACCAAAGGCAGGTGGGTCGGCGAGAAGATATTGGATGTGTTCGCGAGAGAGTTCCGGGCGCATCCCGCCGCCGAGTACGAGAGGTGCATCAGGGCCGGAACCCTCACTGTCAACTACGACAAGGTCGATCCCGATTACAGACTCAAGCACAACGATCTCCTAGCCAACGTTGTTCATAGGTATGTGGAGAACAACTGTTTTATTTTGTTACTAGCTGCGCCCCGCAGGAACACTCCACTTTTACGGGATCAAAGTAGCCTGTGTGCTAAGTCAGGATATAAGCTATCTTGGTATAAAATTTCGGCCAAATCCATTCAGCCGTTTGAGCGTGATAGGGTAACAAACATCCATACATACAAACTTTTACGTTTATAATATTAGTAAGATGCAGATACGTTTTAGAGGAAGGAATCTTCAAGGAATTGATTCTTGTATTTTTCCTTTATTATTTTTTTGTAAATATTGGTTCTTTGAGACGGATCTGGGAAATTTTGGTCCTTCGAGCCGGATATAGGACACGGGGGCTTGGATTGAACACGGTGTATATAAATAAACAAATTCGGGCTGTCATAAATTTTGTACTCATGGGCTTGTAAAAGTCTTGAATTCAAATGCAAACGTGTTCTTATTGACTTTCCTGGTAAGGGTCAGGTGTATTTTATGTAGTTCAATATTAGATTTGAGTTTTAAAATATTTTTGACTTAGATTAGTTAACTTATGTGTTTCGGACAAATTCTTTATAACTAAGACATAATTAACATCTTGACGATAAAGACCAATTCTTGTAGAACTCCTTCCTATTTATTTAAATGGCGAATTGGTATATAAAGCATATAGATACGCTTAGTACGGCACTACAGTCAAAAAACAATACATGCCATAGTCATGAAACACTATACAGTGACACACGACCGATTTCAATTACATAAATTTTTTTTTTTTTTTTTCTTTTTATTAATAATCATCACTTTGGATTTGAAGCTGCAAGAACCTGTCTGACTATAATTAATAACAATATGTAAATATATTAACATTTTTCTTCCTTCTTTCGCATATTGTGTACGTGTTTACTGGTACTAAGATCACGATTGTTAAAGATAAAACCGATAACTGACCAATATATTACTCACAAAGAGTGTTTTTAACGAATCTATATACAAATAAATAAAATTTAACTATCTCTCTGTAATTTCAAAAACAACTTTTTACTAAATTTATGAAAGTATATACTACAGCTGGTTTTAAATAAGAATTTTAATATTGGTGGACAATTCACACAGCGCCATCTAGCCCCAAACTAAGCATAGCTTGTACTATGGGAACCAGACGACTGGTAGAATACGCAGTATTTTTTTGTAAATACATACCTACATATAATACATATTAACACCCATATAATATACCATTATACCCATAAAACCATAGAATAGAGTTAATAGGTATCTTCTAAGCAAGCATGCTACATCGTAGACCGCATCGTCACTTAACATCAGGTGAGATTGCGGTAAAATGTTAGCATATCGCATTTAAAAAAAAAAAAATTAGTACTATTGGTCAGTTATCGGCTTAGATCGACAAGTGCGACACTTTTTGTATATCAGGTGTAACTTGTTGATTATGCAATGGAATTATTTGTATATGTATGTAGCCCACGTAACACCAGTGTCTTCAAGCACCAAATGAGCATGCGTGTGCATCGTTGGTCCATCATCCAATGACAATGAAGAGATAGAAATGACATTGGTTACGAGATCATCCAGAGAGGGATACAGACAAAATAAACTTCTACATTTCATATACAAATATAATAAATATAATATGAAAAATAAAAATTTTATCAATATCGAATCAAAAAAATCGATTAATCGAAAACGAATCTAAAAAATCGATTAATCGAAATTTTATGTGGCGTTGTTCTGAAACGAGCCTCTTAGAGAAACTCACTGAAAATCGTTTCGCCGCACTGGCTCGATAGAACCAGTGACTCGACTAGTAGTAGTAGAAACGAGCTGATGGAGCCGGTGTTAAGTGTTATCTCTGCCCATAACTAGCAGTCCGACATTTAACTTCATCGGCAACAGGCATATGAGACATTCCACCGTCTCAAAGTTACCTTGGGTCTTCTTGTACTTACGTAGGTAGGGGAGGACCCAAGCCGTATTGCTGTTTATGCGCAGAGGTTAGGTACTTTACACCAGCTTGTCCATCGTTTTCGTAACTTTATCACATATAAATAAAACACCTCTGGCTGCTCTCTATGCCCCTTGCTATCACATTCTAATCCAGTCTCTTGTATTCCTTCCATTGATCAGTAAACCACAACTCCGTTCGTTGAAAGTGGTCACCACCATTGTATGTCGTCGCCCACGTATGTTCATTTGTGATGTTCCGTTCTTCACCACGGGGAAATATACCCTAACGGACCCTGACGAGTAACTGTGTTGTAATATAATTGCAATGTCACATCTGTAATCGTTGAATAGCTATTATTAAATACAAAAATGTTCAAAAAATATTTTCGGAAGGTCTTAAACTAAATATAATTTTCAATTCCGATATTTACTTTTAAAGTTAGTTTCCCATGTCACTAATAAACTATATTTTTAGAAACTAAATTAAATTAAATTTCAACTTCTGGCCATTATAGATAAAAACGACAAAAAACTATATCCATTAGTTTTCTTAAAGAAAATCGCTATGAAACATCAATTAGTCAAATTAAACAACAAGGTCTAACGTAGCTATTCTAAAGTTTGACACATGATCAAACCCTACCCTCGCCTCCACGGGGAAGAACAGCCACGATAATCACTTTAATAAACACGTAAAAGAAGTATGTTATACAACGATTACCGACGCGACTTGGACCGGAGCGTACGTTGCGTTGCGTTGCGTTGCACCGAGCGGCAACGATGCTGAAGACTCGGCTGAAGTGTGTATCGTTGCAGGCACGAAGTACCAGTCACGAGCCAACCGATCAACCTCGTACATATCGACGAGGACATTGTGGTTGTCAACAAACCGGCCTCTATCCCCGTAAGTGGCAATTGAGACAGCCATGTTATGTGTACGCTTCGCACTCTACTTGTTTCTCTGCATGATTACTGTTCTAATGTTTCCTGTTTGTACGCCATATATCCACCCTTGACCGCCGACTAACGTAAGCGACAATTTTACCCGAATAACATTTTTTGTACAAAGTGATATTTTAAGCTATAACGACAAGGTGTTGTCGAGATTTGCCGCCAAAATTACGTTATTTAGAATATATAGCCAATGCAAAGTTGATCGCCATTTTTCACATATTATATAAAAATATAACTTGCAAGAAAAAAACTATTTGGGTAAAATTGTCGCTTACGATAAGTCGGCGAACAAGGGTCGATATATCTGCATGACTAATGTTTCCTATTCGTCCGTTATTTAATATTAACACCTGTAGTTCTTTGTATTAAATAACTTAACTGGGCTTCATTATGCGTATGCACGATTTCATCGGTTAGTTTATAAGATTATCATTGCTTATACGAGCTGTGTTAGATCTTGTAAAATATCATTTTAATAATTGTTTCATATTAGATTAATTTACTTTTATAACCTTTGACAAAGAGCCAGTTCACAAAGAAAAGTCTGAAGAACAATTACAGTGTCGAAAATTTTACGTTTACATAAATGTTATGGACCAAGTGATTAATTGGACATTATATATAATGCCCGGCCAATATGAGTAATATGCAATATGAGAGAGCAATTTGAAATAACTACTCGGCTGCGTGTGGACACAGTTCAAACCTAACCTAACCAACTGATTTCGCTGTGAAAAATTACCTATCTTGATTGATATAACGATGTTGAAGAATATGGTTCAATTTATCCCATAGTGTGTAATTAATATGGATTTATGACCGGCGAATATCCCTGGACAGTTTAATTCCTCATTCCACTTTCATTTTATGAGCTTTTATTCTTGAAAATAATCGTATAGAGGTATATGAAATTTTCTTAACTTGCATTATTGAAAGCGAATTTTTCTATCAATTAAACACCCTCTGATGACGCAACTTGACACATTTGCGTGACTTGGTAGTCTGCATGTCACCCGTTTGTTTATATCTTAGCTTTATTAACCGACTTCATAAAAGGAGGTTCATTCATTCGGTAACATTTTTATATGATTGATACCTCATATTTCCGTCATTTCGGAAATGAAATTTTTAACTAGTTCAGGAGCCAAAGGTTTCAAAGCAATTGATTGTACATTGATGATAAAACATTAAAGATGATTATTATTATTATTTATGAAACTATTTCGAAAATATGTTTTTTATTTGAGATATACTCTCAGATTGGCCCCATAGAAATTTCATCAAAATCAGTTCACTAATTTGGTTTTAAAATCATAATAACTGAAAAAAATATGTCGTTTGAGTATGTGATAACGAGGTATCGTTCACGTTCATTCAAAGTCAAAGTCAAGAACTTTATTTCCATAGAATTTATAAAGAAATGGCTTTGAAAGAACAATTGGCTATCAACTCGGTTTTTTCGTTTTGCTTCGCAAAGTAATTAAATGTTATCCTTACTTAGCTTTCTTATCATGTACGTATTAGCTTTAGATAATAAAAAAAAAAACCTACATGTATTCACGTTGTCCAAATTCCATTTTGTCTTGCGAAGAAGGACTTAAACATTTGACTAAGACATCTAATGCATTCCGAAGTGATCCCGGAGGGCAGACAAAATCCAGGAAAAATGTGCCGGACAATGGGAGGAAGCACGTCCCAGTTTAATTCGTTACACGATTTCCGTATAAATCCACCGCTATGTATTATGAGCTTTTGGTCCCGCTGAAATCTGCTTTTATACTCAGAAAGCAGTATCTCTCAAAGTCCTTTGCTTACGTAAAGTCCCACTGGCGAGATATGAATGAGCTTCGGTTTTTGCCTCGCCGTCATTCACTTTGAATAAAATGTCTGAATACTAAATGAAACAATGTGCTGAATTCATTAGCGTGCCGGTCTCACGTTGGTTATTCTTTTCATTTGCTTTCTTTCGTTTCTTGAAGCTTACGGTTGCAAAGTCTGAACAAATTTTAATAATTAAAATTTACATGTTTAATTTTATTGTCGTGTTGAAAAAAGTCTGGCAAAAAAGTTGTTTGCGCCTATTTTTACCTTTTGTTTGCCCCAGTTTTTTATGTTTTTACTGGACTGCCACAGAGTTTCTCTCGATAAGCGAGAGTTTATGGGCTACCCTATACTTATCTGTACACGTCTGCTCTGAATGTGACCCTTTGACCTTTGAGTGAAAGCTTTGGTCGGGTTGTAGGTAGGTACCACACGAATTTTCAGATATTATGTTATCAATTACTAAATAATTATTGGTGTACATTTCACACAGTGCCACCTAGCCCCAAATTAAACATAGCTTGTACTATGGCTATCAAATAACTGATAGAATACTTAATTCTTTTTTGTAAATACATATATTTAATACATATAACGCCCAGACACAGAAAAACAACAATAATTAACAATTATCTATGTTCGTTATTCAAACATTTTTCCTGGGTGGAAATCGATCCAACACAGAAGGCAAAGTTACTAACTGAGCTTTGAGGCCAGTAAAATGTGGGAAAAAAAATAACGATAACTAATTTTTTTCTTTTTTCATTTTTCCCTAAACTCCCATAAACCAGGGAATATAACATATCTGGCGCCTCAGTATGTATATCAGTGTGTAGACGTAAATTCTCCTAAATTCCATCCAGCAGCGTAGAAACTTAAACGATAAAAATCATTCATCAAAAATTCCTGAGTGCAATACTCTTGAGTGAAGCGTACGAATCCACCTTTACAAATATTTTGCATTGCGGTATTATGGTGGAATTCTAATATTCTCTGCCTATATTTCTTTGAGTGAAAATAAAAGTGGAATATTTTAGAATATATATCTTTATCCGCACAATTTAATATAGAGAAACACACTAAGTTACAGAAAATACCTTATTAATGAGTTAATAAAGTATTGAATGAGTTCAATATTTACTTCCTATATAAATTTGTCGTTATCTTTATATTTGCAAAGCGACAAGAGTTTGATGTCCAGCTAGTACAAACAGTAGTACGTAGTAGCAGTAGAACTTATGCCAAGTTCGTACCGGGAAACACTGCAACCATACTCATATCTGCCGTCAAGCAGTTATGCATTCCCGTTACTGTGTTTCGGTTTGAAAGGTGTTGTTGCCGGTGAAATTACAGGCACATGAGACTTTCCACCCTCACGTCTCAGAGTTACGGGCGCATACGATGCGACGCGACGTGGGTCTTGTTGTAGGGGAGGACCCATGTCGTATTTATTGCTTGCTGTCCGATCTCATCAGCGATCTCTACACTTTATTCTCATTTAACATCAGAGAAAAAGCAATCAGAGATACTTTCGAGCTTAATTATTTGACAAATTATGACACTTTCGACTGAGTGCGAGAGTGCCTTACGGAAATTATCAATCTATCTATAATATTTCTTATCACTGATATTAATTAAAGTTATTCTAAAAATGCCCGAAGATAAATTTTTAACTGTATCTAGTAGTACACAGCAGACCTTCAAGTCTTGTGTATTAAAATGATACAATTAAACAATACAGTCTAGTACTATAGAATCTAGTTTCTAGTCACGTACAAAATGCATTTGAAACTTCCAGGCGTGCTATGTATAATGTAAACTCATAGTTTTCTTTTAATATCGCAAAGTTGGGAATAACAACCGAAGTTAAGCTGGCATTGTTCTGAAAGCGCTCGTGCGAAATAACTTTAAACCTGATACAGACGGGTCGCGCTGCTTAAGTTATTTAAAAAGATAACTTGTCAGTGTTGTTCGATAATGATATGCACATCAAAACATTACAAAAACGGTGAACTATGAAAAAATATAAATGGGCGGGTATGTCCTAAGAATGAAAGAATAAGAATATAATATAACAATAATAAGAATGAAATCAAGTTCGTCTTAAAATTCGTCAATAAACGTGTAGCCTATTAATAGTCAATATTTTCCATGGTAATATATTTCGTCGTTATGTTAGTGATTCCACGGTTTATGTACTGTGGAATACCAGGTATACTCACGACACCATGGATTAGTGTGGGGCTCTATGTAGTTTCGAGTCATATCTCTGTTGATTTAAAATCGTTTCTGTTTTTGTAATGTAGATATATAAAAAATTCAATTGTATTGCAAAAACGTCACATTTTTTGTAACTAACAGCATTCATTAATGAAGCGTGCTCGCTTGATTTGATAAATATAAAATCCCAAAGCGAGGGTGAAATAATGATCATAGTCATCCGTCTTAGTAATTCAAGCTTCTTAACAAAACATTATGTAAAGTGCAGTAATTATCCGTATCATGCCATGAAAGCGTGGTCGCTCAGTGGTAAGCTCCTAAGTTTCAATTCGGAGGTCGCTGGTTTATACCCTCATGTGCACCAATGAGTTTTTCACTTGTGATAAATTTATGAGCGCATCACGTTCTCTAAAACGGTGAAAGAAAACTTGAGAAAACCGACATGTCATAAAACCTAATATTTGAAGATATTATGGCAAGTGCACAAAAGGAGCCTCTTTGAGGCGCACTTTAATCCTTTCATGACTAATAATCCTGATTTCATTTCATCCTTTTATTTTCCTAATGAGTCCCTAAATGAATTATTGGTTAAGATTTAACCGCTGTGAGCAATCCTTGTTTGCCCATACGGACCGTGAAACGGATTCCGCATTAGAGTAGTCCGATATCCACATTATCTTATCCTTATCCTATCTCGTGTCTGATGTCGGTACGAGCATGTGTTGTATCAGTTTCCGATATCGCAGCGGATAATTTTATGCACATCAATTTGCATTATATCTATATATTCACAAACAAAAAGTATATAAGTATTATATCACTTATCTGGTTCTCTTGATACTAGCTACTAGCTAGCCCTTGATACTAGCTTTGCTTACTTTGGAGCTAGACGGCGCTGTGTGAAATGACCTCTAATATTTATTTGTTGTATAAGTGTTATGATTAATGCTATCTGAATAAATGTCTTTACAAGGAATGGGAAAAAAAATTCACTAACGGTAGTCAGTTTCAGATTGAATAGAGAAATGTTGAGTAAGTAAACGGTGTAGATGACGTAATTACTTGTCTGACTATAAATAACAAAGCGTTCAGTAAAAGTATAGGTAAGGTCAAATAATTTAAGATCTAACTACTACAAATTTACATAATTTGTAAATCATTCTTCAATTACTAACTTTATATTTTGCTTCAGTTTTCTCTCTCTCTCCTCTATTTAAGACCTCTTGACTCGTTTCTAACTCCATTGATATGTTTAATTTATTTTAATGTACATTATCATTTTAAACTGTGTTTATAGAATAGAATACTTTGGCTTGATTATTAACTCTTCAGTAACTCTAGCAACTCTTAACCAATACAAGTACAAGCACAATACAAAAACGTTAAGGGTTCATAAATTTACAAATTAGTAAACATAATTTTGTTTTAACATTCGTGCCTTGTTTTTCTTGTCTCGTACACACAAGGTAAATATCTTCACAATAGCAGAAACACAACAAACAAGTTCATGCATTAGACACCGATCCCGCCAAGAGCCAGTTGGGATTCCCGTAGATTCTCGTAAATAACTCAATGCAGGCTTCCAATCCCGTACAGGTGTCCCGCATAATTTTCTAATCCCGTACTGATCGCGATTATGGGTGAGAAATCTCGTGAGGATAGCGCGATGTAAAAGCTTTACGTGAAAATAACCTTTTATTTTGTTTTGCTGACTGATCGTCCCGGGGTTGTTAAAACCACTACCTGCAAAAGGGGTCACGGGTTCGATTCCCGGCCGGGGCAAACTTTGTGTTGTGGGCATTCATTTTGTAATCGGGTCTGGGATGTATTTCATTATCCATGCCACCTGCGATACAGAGTACCCTAGTTTAGGGGTATAACTTTGCTATAGTTATTTATTTAGAAATGAATCTAATACTACAATGAAATACTACATGAATCTGTAGACTTTCTGGATACTGTCTTTTAATAATATAATCTAACGTTAATTAATATATTATTTAGTTATATTTGTTTTTTTTTATTTAGGAATTGGACAAACTGAATCCTTATATAAATGTTGACCTTTGGAATACAAAATTCAGATGCTCTTTTCAACCTTCACTGATAATCAAGATACAGGTCTAACATATAATAATTTACTTAGATATATCAAAATTGATTACCAGATTGCATAAGTGAAATATTTTCCAGTAATATACGGGACTCCGGGATTATACTGCCGGATTGGAAGCCCTTCTGCGGCGCAGCTAAACGATTATATACAGACTATGAGCTCAATTTATTTTATCATCTGTGATGTTGTAATTCACTTTGTCCGTGCTATATCTGTCTTTTCTGTTGTGTACATTTCAAATTGTTTTAGGATTTATTTCAATCACTTCTTTCTTGTTAATCTATACTTTATTTATACTGTTGCTTCATATAATTGTACTCCTGCAGGATTATTATATCATCACGTTTCGTACTTCATCTCAAAAGTAATGAAATGCAACATCCCATTATATTAATTTTACATAGATTATACAATTTAATTTTACATACAAATACTATTTGAAAATAATTGTAGCTTATGCTTTATATGTGATTTTTATTTATAAATTAAATTATAATTATTAAATTAAATTATAAATATAAATAAATTAAATTCAAATATAATTCAATTACATGTTCAGCCTAGCTTTATAAATATTTGCAATTAAATTGTGTAAATATCACAAAAGCTTTTGACATTGTAACTAGATCATGAATAAAACTGTGCAAACACAGTTACGATAAAGTTGGATATGCAAAGTCGCACACACAATAGAATCATGCTAATTTTAGTTTCATTCAAAGTTTCGTAATATTCTGAGTAATATAATCCAGCTAATTTAAATACGCTAGTACTCAGAGTAGTCATTACACTTTCGAAAGTAATGCACGTAATAAATTATCATGGGCTCATGATATTTATTGAAGAGCCCAATATACCAAGAAGTTTCAACTCTGTTTTGGACTACTAAAAAACAACCAATTCCAGTATAAATCCCATTATTTGTCGTATTGTGATTCATTTCCAATGTTATGTACAAATTGACTGCACAAAGTCAATTGCAACATCAGAAATGCGTGGTGTCCGTACTGACGATGTTATGTGGTGCGCCAGGCACGAAACTCCGGTGCTCGCTAGTCCCTTGCGCGTGATACATGCCGATGAGGATCTACTAGTGCTAGACAAGCCTTGCTCGCTGCCGGTGAGTTTGGACGCCCGTCTGTCGCCTGTTGGACTCTGGACACAGCGTCCTTGGCAGTGTGACACGCTCTAAGCCTGTCGGTTTTCTCATTCAACGCACTGTTATGGAACGTGATCGACTCCATTGTTACCCTTTGATTGAAATCATCTGTTGGACTCTGATTTCTGGTTACAATTCGCCTTAATTTTCCTCTGTACCGTGGTTCATTGGTTTGGTGAACCCACTCGACCTTAAAAACCTTGACCCTTAATACCTAATTGTCCCACTCGGTTTGCAAATAATGCAGACAGACCCACTAGACTTGTATAAAACAATGAATTACTACCATCGCTGAGTTTCCAGTAGTTAGTTATTGATATTAAATTTTGACCTCTTAATTTTTTTTTATCTACTTACTCGTATAATTCACATTTAAAAATGCATAAAGAATTCAATTATAATTCAATTCAATTTGTATATAAATTGCAAAAAACATTATATCATTACTGTACATAATAATAGTTTATAACTATGCAATATAATGTGCAATTTTTCAAATGTATAATAGACTCAAATTCCACATAAATGTAAAATAATGTTGAATTATAAAATAATACGATTTATGTACGATGACAATAATACTGCAAAGTAAACATTTTTTTACTACTAGCCCGATGTTGGTTGGTTTACGTAGGTAAGGAGAGTGCACATTCTTCATATTTTCATTAAAGCTATCTTCAGCAAATTAAATTTACAAACCTGTCAAGAACATAATAGTACCGTCGTCAAAATAAAACTTCACGATGAAATATGGTCTTATTTAAAATAACGCGGACTCGAGAGAAATATTTTCTGGTAAAACTTTTGAAATCACAATTACGACAAGTTCCGCCGGATGTGAAAACTCCGATGAGAAACAAAAGTAACAACATTGGACACAAGATAGCGGTGGCAGCAGCCGCGTTCAATGAAACTTTTCTTTGTTCTTAGGCACATACTCAGTAGTGAGATTTCAAGTGTATCGCTTTTTGGGATTTATCTCAAAACATATCTTTACTTACCACACACATTTAAAAAAGTATTAGGTTAATGGTCGCGCACTAGAGAAGCCTGTGTCGAGGGAGGCTGGATTACCATAAGGTTTCCAAAATATCTATGACGCCATTTTCTTTTCTCGAATTATACATACTTTATAATAATAATATATATTATAATAATAATAATAATTCTTAGGATGAGAATAAAAGTCTGACGTGGAAAAACCTTGAGATCAATTATTTTAGTAAGTAATGGAAATTGATTTTAAGTTTGTAAGAACTTTTGTTTTAGAAAATGAGAAAAATAAAAATTTAACCTTTTTAATGGGATTTCTATTTATCCGATCCCAGGAAACAACTCTCCCTAGCTCCAATCTCGTCCAAAAGTTCGCTATCAGAGTCCAACACGGTTTTGATCTGCACAAAGTTTGATTCTAATACTTTGAACACGACACTTGAGTTGTCTCTGAATACCACTTACAAGTGGTCCTACCTGATTGAGTCCTTTGTGTAATCTCTTTCTTTCTTTCGAACTGGTTACCTTGTAGCAAACATATACTGTTTCACTAACCGCTACTTACCTATGGTTTGTATATCATTTTTATGTGTTAACCCCATGAATGCTTTAATTACCGAAATATTTTTTTTTAAGATAGAACGCTTGTTTTTCGGTTACGAAATAAGGTCGGTAGCACATTTTTTTTAAACGTTTTTTTACTCGGGACAAGACTTTCAAAACAATGAACCAAGCAAAATTTTGATTCTTTATATAACTATATCGCATAGGGTATTGTTAAAATAAAGTGTTATTAATTAATTTCTTAAATACTTTCGGTGTACTTACAGTAAATCGCTATTTTTGTTATTTATCATGCAAAAATGAAACGCCATAGCCATGTATTAATTAATACAACATAGCTTTCGATTAATTAAAATTTGGTATATGCTCAGTAACAGATTATTTTATTTTTATAACTATAATTTCAAGTAATATAAATATAATAATATAATAATTTTATTATTTTCAATATATATGTACGTTACAACATCATATAATTCATATAATTTATCGCTTATTTGATAAAATTAAAACATTTCGTATTGAATTCGCAAAGTTTCTGCTAATGATGAGCTTTTCACGCTCAAGTGCCTCAACTTGCTGCATAAGTACCTAAATTGTTATACAGGGTGTCCACGTGCTCAGATTAACATGCTACATGTCACAGAAAACAGAAATGGAGCACAAAAACGATTTATTTTATTTAATTAAGTTGATATTATTACAAACTAGTGTTACTATTCTGTGTTTATTAAACACGTTACAATATTATTTTAAGTTTCGACTTAAACATGAACTAAAAAACGTTTTGAAACTTCTTAAAATTATCAGTATGTAGAATTTAACATTTCACTCATATTTTCTTAGTTGAGATTCAAACCTTGATCGAAAGTTCAAGTGAAAATCCTCAGGTATGTACTTCTCTTGGTAAAATTTACTTACAAACTTTATACGCAAATTATTGAGCTATATAAAAGCTCAAGACTGATGGACACCCTGTGAAACTTGTAATACAAATCAGCTTTCGCAGTGCAAACTTTACTGGAACTGTTACAAAATGTTTGCTAACTTGGTAACCCCATTATCTAAATCAATGTTAACTTGGATGTTAATAAACGAGGTTTAAGCTAAAGTTTACAAAATTTTACTTAGCTATATTACATTCAAATACCTCTGACGTCATAGAATGTTGGATGAGAATGTTTTCTTGTCTTTTTTTTTTTGTAAAATACAATAATTATCCTTGGACCTCGTTTGTTAATAGCCTCCTTATCTAAATTATCTACTTGCATGTCCACGACACTTGTGAAATTTGAAAAATATCTAAGCACTCACTATTTGGGTTTGAGTGAAAAGGACAAAATGGCTAATTCGCTGTTGTTTACTCATACGTTTTCATCTTTCTTTATTTGCATGCATCTCATCACGGCTGCCATTTGTGTCATTGTGTGCATTTCCGCACTTTATTGTGTATTTCATTTTACCTATCTGCACTTAAGAGTGACAATAAAAAAAATCATAAACTTCCAATCAGTCGTTACATTCAAATACTTTACGAATCTTATATTATTTTTCAATTGTAACTTAATATATGGAATGAATATGAAAGGCCCCAATAAAGATCCCTGGTGCACTCCAGTTTCTACCGTATGCTAATGGAGTAAGGTTGTTTTTGGCAGGTTCATCCGTGTGGTAGATACAGACACAACACGGTCGTGTTTATTCTGGCAAAGGAATATAACTTGAAGAACTTGAGGACGATCCACAGGCTCGACAGGCTAACGTCAGGTGAGCGTAATAAAGAAAAATATGGCAAAGTAAAGCACCATGAATTTTAATGTGAAGCATAAAGTGGGAGGCATAAAAGTGATAGTTATTTTTATGATACCTTGCATTTGAAATGCTCGCTGGAAATAGGTTATAAGATAATCTTAATGTTGAATCAAATTTCTAAAGTGAATATTTAAAAGTGGAATATAGCTACTATATAAGTACTCATAGTCATTGTAATAATACATTGTGACAAAATAGTATGTTTTGCTATACTCAAATCTAATACAAAGATATAAAAATTATACCCTATATAATTTGAAGAATAAACTAAAAAGTAATTACGACTAAACCAGATTAGTTTATTATTTTACTGTCGTATGAAGAATGTAGACAAACCGACCTTAATACCTATGTAAATAAATCATATAGTAACATGAATATGATTAATATAACCAAGCCTAGTATTTTGATGCAATCTCACTGATGGATAACTTATTCAGAGTTGAGCTTATAAATTATGTTGCAGTACTGTCTGTCTAAACAGCAATCTCGTTTCAACACTCCACATCCTCTCCAAATCAGGTTCCCGTTAAACTTATTTGTTGTTGCAATCAGGTCTTCTTCTATTTGGCCGAAGTCCGAAGAAAGCGAGGCAGATGGAACACCAAATCAGAAACCGGCAGGTGCAAAAGGAATACGTCTGTAGAGTCGACGGAGTTTTTCCCGAGTGAGTAATTATTAGATACATAGAATGCAAGGATAAGCTAATAAAGTAGTGGCATCGACTGTATGAGCAGCTTCGTTATTTGATATACCATTTTGCCTTGTGTTTTAGACGCTGAGAATATTATAATATAATAATAATATTGGTGGACATTTCACCATCTAGCCCCAAAGTAAGCTAAGCATAGCTTGTATCATGGGAACCAGAAAACTAATAAGATACTTACATACTATTTTTTGTAAATACATACATATTGACACCCAGACACAGAACAAACATCTTTATTCGTAACACAAATATTTGTCTTGCGTGGGAATTGAACCTACGACCGGTAGTAACGAGCTGTGAGGCCAGTCGTATATGAGAGAATATGGTGAGCTCACACAGCCATCACTACTTGCCACAAACAAATCAGCTAATGCCAGCAACAGCTCTGTAGCTAAGTTAATATTTATCCTGTCTACAAAGCGAAAAGCCCCCATGTCGATCCCCGACGTGGCATACATCTGTGTGATGAGCATAAAATTTGTTCTCGGATCTTGGATATTAGTGTGTGCCTATGCCACCGGCGACACGGGATCGTGGTGCGGGGTATATGTTTATATTCTAGCTTTCATCCAATTACTGTGAACTTTAACAATCCTGCAGGCAGGACAATTCCTGTAGCAGCGAAACCAATACAACGGGTCCGCGATGAGTAAACATAATTAGTTTTGTAAACATTTGTATTGAAAATTGCACGCTATTCTAGACTTAAGATTGTGCCACGGAAAATGGAAATAAATTGTCGATGAAAGCTCAATCTTTTGAAAGCGCATTTTCTCACATATTTTTATATCTGACAACGGTTGCCTTGGACTACAATATGAACTTCAAACGCCAATGTTCAAAATCAAAATCAAAATCAAAATTCATTTATTGCGTAATATTGGTTCCAGCCATGCAGTGCCTGATTTGGTAACTGGGCTTCCAGTGAGGCTGCCGAATCACCATTAGAAGTTTGGTGGCAGATTTCTAATTTGATATAAGTCATATACAGGGTGTGGCGTAATGAGTGGATAATAGGGTACCTGCGGGTAGGGGCCATTGTGGCGGTTCAGAAAAATATTTGTTATGCTCAGTAAAAGTGCCTCGGTTTTCGAGATATTCGACATTTTCGAAATTTAAGAAATATTTCACCCTTCGTCACTATTTTTGGCGCCCAGACTGCAAATGATTTTTTTTTTCTATCTGTTTTTTGGATAGTATTCTTGGATAGATGTGCTATCGAATGGAAACTATTATTTTTATAACACAAGCACAGTTATGTTTTTAAAATAAGATTTCACTAAAATTTTACTTGCTTTCGTTTGTTTTCCTGACCTTTACCCTTCTGTGGTGTAAAAAAAATGTATGGTCACTTGAATGCCAACGTTTAAAAAAATTAGCCTTTTTCATCGCGATTCCGAAATGGTATATTACATGGTATTTCCACAAGTTGATTCAAAATTAATTCCTATTAAAATGGGTAGAGCTAATTATTATAAAATTACAAATAGTACTAAAATTTACTTCATTACTTAAAATCACCTAAAAACATTAGTTTAAAATTCGGTAATGAAATAAAACGAAACAATAAATTTTAAATGCATTTCATTTATTAAATTTACTATCACAAAAGGTGTTCGAAAAGTCCACCACGTGCTCTGATGCATGCTCTGCACCTTTTGATAAAAGATCTTTTAATCCTGTTCGCAAATCTTTGCTCTGTGATTTTCTGAGCAGCTAATCGCACACGCTCCCGTAGCTGGTCCACTGTATTATTGTAGCTGCTCAGAAAATCACAGAGCAAAGATTTGCGAACAGGATTAAAAGATCTTTTATCAAAAGGTGCAGAGCATGCATCAGAGCACGTGGTGGACTTTTCGAACACCTTTTGTGATAGTAAATTTAATAAATGAAATGCATTTAAAATTTATTGTTTCGTTTTATTTCATTACCGAATTTTAAACTAATGTTTTTAGGTGATTTTAAGTAATGAAGTAAATTTTAGTACTATTTGTAATTTTATAATAATTAGCTCTACCCATTTTAATAGGAATTAATTTTGAATCAACTTGTGGAAATACCATGTAATATACCATTTCGGAATCTCGATGAAAAAGGCTAATTTTTTTAAACGTTGGCATTCAAGTGACCATACATTTTTTTTACACCACAGAAGGGTAAAGGTCAGGAAAACAAACGAAAGCAAGTAAAATTTTAGTGAAATCTTATTTTAAAAACATAACTGTGCTTGTGTTATAAAAATAATAGTTTCCATTCGATAGCACATCTATCCAAGAATACTATCCAAAAAACAGATAGAAAAAAAAAATTCATTTGCAGTCTGGGCGCCAAAAATAGTGACGAAGGGTGAAATATTTCTTAAATTTCGAAAATGTCGAATATCTCGAAAACCGAGGCACTTTTACTGAGCATAACAAATATTTTTCTGAACCGCCACAATGGCCCCTACCCGCAGGTACCCTATTATCCACTCATTACGCCACACCCTGTATAAGTCAGCTCGGCCGGATTTTGCGTGACAGGTTGCAAACTGGAATATTATAGAATTTCCGGTTCGGAACTCAACCGTATGTGTGACCTGACCTTGGATCCTTAGGCAGAAGCCAGAAATTCTTACTCTGTCACTTTCTCCACAGCGATGAGATCGAATGCCTTGAACCAATCGAGGTGGTGAGCTACAAAATCGGGGTCTGCAAGGTGTCTCCGAAGGGCAAGGACTGTTCGACGGTGTTCAAACGACTGGGTTACAATGCAGCTAGCCATACTAGTGTGGTGCTGTGCAAACCGAAGACTGGGAGAATGCATCAGATCAGGGTGCATTTGCAGTACTTGGGTAAGTCATCATCTATCACCAATAAGTACATCATCACCGATAATCCACATGATCTTATAGATTTTCTATGGGAGATGCATCCATCACCATTCTAGAAACATTCAGTAGACCGCCCACAAGTAGCGCCTTACTGAAATTCTAGAACCGTCTTCACCCGCCATTTTCCTGCGACATAGATAGTTGGTGTGTAAAATGAAGGGTCAGTGGGAGTCTAATTTCTTGACACGCCAGAAATCAGACTGAATAATCATTCGTCTAAAATCAGTCAAAAGCGGCATAATCACATTATCAACAAGTTTAAGCTAAAACTCGGAAAGGATTTACTATGCAGGCTAGAACTTGATTGTGCTGCATGCTCAACGACAATCAATACTCAAACGTACAGTTTGTTTACCATGCCCAAGGAATTTGCTCAGTATGCCGTGTGCTCGTATTGCGTGTCGTCACATACCTACGAGCTAACAATTCCCCCATCGGGTCAGTGTTTGTCTTACAACATAGCTGTTTGCTCTCAATACGTGTACCGTCTGACAGTTTAGTTTCAGTCTTGCATAGAGGCTCGAGTCGTAACTGTAGCCGAATAGTCATGAAAGTTCTTGCTGAATTGGGTGGCACTAAAATTGGACACTGGAAATGATGGTAGAATCCATTTGTTCTGAAATTTGTCTAAACAGGTTGCTTGCTCAGTATGACGCCAAATTCAAGCATATTGTACCTACAACCATAGCTCTCTCATGAGCTAACGCCTTCGTAATATCAAAGAATAGGGCTTCCCTGGCCATGGTCATCTCGAGCTCGATTTTAGTGAATAAAAATAGGCGCAGGAGCAACACAAAAACCACTGCTAAATCTATAGATTTTCTCCAATGACAACAGTCATTTAGTGACTGATGAATACATAACCCTGACCAAAATCTTCTAATTTTGTCTGGCTAAATGATTATTGATGTCAGCTTTTTATCCTAGCGGACGTACCTATAGTTTAAATTGTAAGTTTAAATCGCAAGTAGTATAAGATATAGTTTTGATAAGACTGTTTCCTCAAGACATTTTTATAGCAATAATAAATCTATGTTCTCATTTACAGGTTATCCGGTTGTGAACGACCCTCTCTACAACCACCCTGTCTTCGGACCGTTGCGGGGTAAGGGGGGTGACACGGGGGGCAAGACGGACGAGGAACTTGTCCGGGACCTGATAGCGATACACAACGCCGAGAACTGGCTGGGAGTGGACGCCGCCGATGACGATATGCTGTTCTCTAAGCCAGCTTCTGACGATAAAGGTAAACTTCTAAAGCTTGATGGGTACGTTAGAGCCCGTTCCACGAAAGAAGTCTCCTGGCTATGGCGCTAGTGTCTACGCAAAGGTGAAATTTCAGTTCAACTTTAAGGACTTATTGCGTTGAACGGACTATACGTATTAATTTTTTTATATTATTATTTTATATTTTTTTATGTTTAAGTCAGTTAGATTTTAAGATGACAAGGTGTGATTCTTTGTAATACTTGCTGGCCAGCACAAATTGAGGACATGTGTTGACAACCTCACTAAAGTCACCAAACAGATTAAACTTTTAAATGTGCTGAAGTTTAACTTGGATTGTTTTAACTTTAAATTTAAGTGTCGAATGAGCTCTTGTTATGTTCATTGATAGATACACGCTCGCATTTCTCGAAGGATGCAACTGATAAAGCCGATTTATTGACCCCAAATGCAATTAAATTTTTTCTCGCAACATAGTTTTCCTTGAAATTTGACTTCTTAGACTTTTTAGAGAGAGCTACTTTGCATTTCGGTAAAATCGAGACGCAAAGGATGCATATGAAAACGAGACTTTTTGTATGTAACTTTCTACGTACTAACTGATTCCACATCCACAACACAGGAAATCCTAGTGTGGAGGCTAGTACACATTCTTGCACTGTTATTCAGTCTGATTCAGTTTTAGTATTCAGCTATTGTGTTACTTATTAAAGTGCTACGAGGTAATATTTTTTGTAAAAAATAAAAATAAATTTATTATTATTATTATTCTACCTTGTATCTGTAATCGCTTGTCTCTGTGTAGTTGGAGAATACGAGTGCGACACGGGACCCGCTTCCCGGGAGTCGTCGCCGCGTCTGGAGTCCCCCGCGCCGGGCCTCACGCCTTCCACACTCATGACTCGTAAGTGTTACATTTTATACACATATATTTATACACACACACACACACACACACACACACACACACACACACACACACACACACACACACACACACACACACACACACACACACACACACACACACACACACACACACACACACACACACACACACACACACACACACACACACACACACACACACACACACACACACACCCACACACACCATGATAATAATAATAATAATTATTTATTTCAGACACTTAAATCATTATTTGTTGAAAGATTTATGTGCGCATTACCACGTTCTCAAAACAGTGAAGGGAAACATCGTGAGGACACCGACATGTCCTAGAACTAAAAATTCGAAGACATGTGTCGAGTGCACGAAAGGAGCCTCTTTGAGGCGCACTTAAAATCCTTTCACCACACTGGTTCGAGAGAACAGGTGACTCGAATATAAGAAGTAATATAAAATGTAACTGATTAGATTAATAATGTTTCACAGCGACTCTGGCGAGTCCGTCGAGCGCAGCCGAGGCGCCGGCGCCGCTGGACGCATCGGAGTCGCCGGCGCCCGCGACTATGCTGCAGCCCTCGCCCGTTGCGTCGCCCTCTCTCAACGACGACTCCAGCGACGCCAAGGTACACATCATACTTATCTCTAAACAGCATTAAACAAATTCGCTATCTGCCTCTGTCTGATTCTCCGCTTACTTCTTCTAAACTTGGACTGGCCTCACATCTCAGGTAGTAGTTATTCTTTCTGCGCTGTAGATCGTGGGTTCGATTCCCACCCAGGACAAACATGTGTGTGACGAACATAGATGTTTGTTCTGGGTATGGGTGTTAATATGTAATAGTATATTATCATTTACAAAAAAAGTATTTAAGTATTATATCAGTTGTCTGGTTCCCACGACACAAACTATGCTTAGCTTACTTTGGGGTTAGATGTGTGAAATGTCCACAAAAAAAAAAATCCTAACGGATTTCGATACGGTTGCTACGATTTTAACTAATAGAAAGAGCGATAAACGAGGAAGGTTTATGTGTGTTATATGTAATTTGTAAATATTTTTTACAAAATGGCTGAACTGGCTCTTTTGTCAAAAAACTGTTAATATGTTCTCGCTAAGCGCACTCCTCATTTTCTATTGTAAATTGCACCCGTGCGAAGCCGGGACGTGCCGTTAGTAATTACATATTGGGAATTTAGTTACGCAGGGAAGTTACACAGTACCAAAGCTTTAAAAAATATTGCTTATTTCAAAATATTCACCCTTACAAGTTTTCCACGATTTTACTTATTTGTACTAGTAAAATCGTGTTAAATCTTTTTCAAGAATCCTGTTGCAAAATTTTACGGTTCGCCCCATGGTTTCCGTAAACCGTTTCATTTTACACCAAAACTCGATTTAGGACCAGGCAGGGTCTAATTTTTGAAAAATACTTTCTCAGTGTTTGTTTCGCCCTACACAACCTCCAATTTCAAATCTTTAAGAGCAATGCCTGTAACAGTAACGCAGGACGTCTTTTATAACCTATATAGAAACTTACGGACCTCATTTATAACTATCGATAGCTGCGATCCCGCGTAGACTGCGAATTAGTGAAGCCTATTTAAAACATCTCCGTATTTTTCGCCCCCGGCAGTCTGACAAGGTGACAGTCGCGACGCAGACGGGTTGCTCGCCGAGCGGCACCAGCGCGGCGGTGATGCCGGGCGGGGGCGGCGGCGCGGACGCCCTCGCCTGCGACCCGCACTGCTACGAGTGCCGCGTGCGGTACCGCGACCCGCGACCGCGCGACCTCGTCATGTACCTGCACGCGTGGAAGTACAAGGTGATTGCACTAGTCTAGCGGTCGAAGCTGCGGTTGCGGTTGCGGTTGCAGTTGCGGTTGCGGTTGTTACAAGGTGATTAGCACCCTGATACTCAGCTCCTCAATGGGGTGATATCTTTTTTAAGAGCAGTAGACACACGTCTCAGAGTTACGGGCGCATACGATGCGACTTGGGTCTTGTCGTATCTAGTAGGGGAGTAATCAAGTCGCATCGGTTTGGGCCGAGGTTACCACTTAACACCAGGTGGGCCGTCGGCTCCTTCCGTAACTGTATCACATAAAAAAACACTTTCCATGTAAAACTTACTTACTCACTCAGTATGTACACTCTTCGAATCGAAGAGTAGTTCCTATCTGCGGGGTGACTGGGGCCTCGAAAGTAACAAAGCTGTTTGGAAGCAGTCGATCGATCGATGCGGACGCTACGCGGGACCCGCGCTGATAATGAGTGAATTGCACCAAGGCGTCGCTACTCAGCAATATAGTAATTAGAGTTTATTTGTTTTTTATCGTTAAACCGTATTGTCATTGTATCTCCAGGGCCCCGGGTGGGAGTACGAGACGGAGCTCCCGCAGTGGGCGAGCGTCGAATGGGAGGAGCCGGAGAGCTCATAGTCACAGCACCTGACACCACTACGGACGCGCCTCGCCAACCTCCGCGTCACACTGTGACCATTAGTGACCGACCGTACGTGACAACGTCAATGTAAATTAAAAAAAAAAGAGAGGCGCCAACCCGTCGGCACATTCTGCCGACGTTCTATAATAAGTGAGAATTAGAATACGAGCCTGTTTTCATCACCTCTTTGTTCGCGACTATTACATCTGTCATTTTGACTTTGACATTTCTTGACTTTGCTTCGTTTTATTGGTGATGAAACTGGTCTGTGTAGTTTCTGTAACGATGTTTTAATATTGTAGTTACTATAGCACTTTTAAGTTTTTAGCTAAACTTACCACGAAAGACCACCTCGTTGAAAAATAACGTGGTAACTTTGAGTTAATTTTAATTTTCCTAAGAGTTTTCAGTTCCTATCGGCCTAGAATGTTTCGTCAAGCTTTTTGTAGTAATTTAGTGTATTAAAATTGTAATGACATTTATCAATAGATGTGTATATCGCTTAAACGAGGCAGGGTCTATACCAGAATCATAATTGATGTAAAAATAATCGTTTAATAATACGAATTACATAACGGGATAGCTCTTCGAAAGTATAATAATCTCGCTTTGAATGAAAAAATTAAAATTGATTTCTTAATAAAACCTTTTATTTCAATATGAACTTGGACCATTATCGAAATATTTTCTTATCGTCTGTGTTTAAGGACCACAAACGAAGCTATCTTTAAATTTAGAGGCATATAACAATAATAAATAGACGAATATGTAATAAAACATTTTGTATGTTGTATGTCTGTTGACGAATCGTTGCAGCGTCGTCACGTTTTGGCTTCCATAGTTTGAAGTAGTGACAATTAAACATATAAATTAATGTTAAATATTTATTCATGAAAATTTTGTACTTTACATACATAACGTAGAATTAATATCTGTAAAGATATCTTCGAGATACCGTAATAGATTTTAAACGAGCGAAAGAAATAATTAAGCATTATATTCGCTTCTATACATTTTTCCTTCTGTTCGGATATCATTCGAGGCCTGTGAAACGCGTTTAATTGTACTCTTATTTAAAAGACAGTTCACATATTTGTTTAAACATATCCAAAGCTGTACTGTAATTAATTCATAAACAACACGGCTTTATATTGTTCATATAAAAAGTAATCATTTGCGGGTCATTCAAGCAGCATTAGTAAAGACATGTGTAAGAGTTATTCTTGTCTATTTCATAAGTTTGAGTGTTTTAATGTTAATATCATGTTTTTTTGGTTTTTGATATTGGATTGTTTTTCAAAATATAATAATATTATGTTATTACGCGCTGGTTCGTTATTTATTATCTTGTAGAACGTATGTATACATAATGTAGAAAATAAAAAAATGAGAAAAGACAAGTTTTTGTGACACTAAAATATTTTCACGAGCTTTTATATAAATTAGTAATATAATAATAATGTATATGTATATTTTTCTTACTCCTAGCGTAGTTGTAGTTGGCAGTGTTTTATGATGCAAGATGGAGGGGTGATTCCACGGGTGATTTTTATTTCGAATATTGCTTTGTAAAGTGTAGTGGAAAGAAAATCGTCTGTAACTTGTGAAATCCCCGTAAATTTAACCTTTCGCTGTCGACTGTAAATATCGCTTGATTATAATCATTATCGTAACGCTTTCTTTGTTTCATCACAATCAAAATTAATATCATTACCTACTGGCTGTTCATCACCTGGTTTGGGATCAAATTGAATTAATGTAATCGGGATTAAATAAACTATTGGTACACAAATAAGTTACAATGAATTCGTTACGTTTAGTTTCATGATAATGCTCGTATCCTTTTGAATATATAATAGACATTTTGTAAATTATAATAAATGTAAGGTATTGTGACATTATGTTCAAACGCTGTAGTTCTAATTCCGGAAATAATGAAATCCGTTGGAGGACATCTCGATCGTTTCCAAATATTTGTACTTATTGTGGGATGACAACGATATAATAATAATAATAATAATAATAATAATAAATTTATTCAAATAAAACAAGGTAAATATAAACAAATCATAAAACTTTTTTAGACATAGGTATATATAACACGGGAGCCTGAACTAGGTAATCCTGTGTTTCAGGCGATATGGAACTAATATCGACTTACCTCTCAGCTCAGTTGGTAATCTGCCTTCTGCGCTGTAGGTCATGGGTTCGATTCCCACCCAGGGCAAACATTTTTGTCACTAACACTGATGTTTGCAATGTTAATATGTGTTATATGTATGTGTTTACAAAAAGTAGTTGACTGGTTCCGACAGTACCAACTCTGGCTAATTTTGGGCTAGATGGCGCTTTGTGAACTGTCCTCCAATATTAAATTATTATATTATATTATAATAATAATAATTTTATAAAAATTACAATGAATTAAACACCCAGAGCAAACATCAGTGTTATTGACACAAGTTGTCCTAGGTGGGAATATTATTATTGCGTTTGAGACGTGTTGAGAACCGAACCTTCTACTAATGTATGATGTCTTGATGTCATGTAAAACTACACATTCATAAATAAAACATCACTGAAGCCCGATAATTTTATATTTATATTTATTTATTTGTATAAAATACAGCGTTTAACATGATGTCTATCTCTGTGGCATATCATCTAGGCACCACCGCTCGGCTCATGAGCCACGCGTTCTGATAATTGTATTTTTATATAGTACGTAAGTCCTGTTCACACATTTTGTTACAATTAAGGGCAAAAGGGATCGACTGATTGAGCTTGGACGAAGGCTGGTGATAGCGAGTTTACGATTTACAGCAAATGTATGAAGGATTCTTTAATACCGGTATCTATAAATATATCTTCAGACACTTTTTATTTCGCTTCCAGAAATCAGTTCGCTCTTTGACAAATTAACGTTATCGTGAAAAGACATTTTCGTCACTTATCGATTTATTCATTTATTTGTAAGAAAAATTTTCATGTGCCTTCTCAGAGTAATGGTAAAAATAAAGATAAAAATGTGTACAAGTATGTTTTTGATTACAGTTACATGTGATTGTTACACGTTTTAAATTAAGTAGGATTACATTTGGCACTGTCGAGCTTTTTACTGTTGAAATGTTAAATGCAAATACTATTCGACCGATATGAACAACTTTGGTGCAAAGATAATAGGTATTGCAATCGATATGTGAACCCTTATTTCGACTGTAGTAATTAACATAGTCGTATGTGAAAAATCGATACTTTAGGGTACAGCCGTTCAAAATTTCAAATATGAATAAAGTGAACTGAACACATGCTACTTTTTCCACTTAGAAAAACAGAGATGGTTGATTTTAGAGATTTAATAATTTACGTGGGCATTTATAGTTTTATTCTAAGGCCTTTTTTATGCAATAAAATTAAAATCGCAAAAATTTACATCCGACAATGTTAATTGCTGTCAGTCGATTTATTGATTTCACAGTCGATTTATTTGAGATTTTGCTTTCAAAATTACTCAAAACTTGTAGTATGAATATCGTAAATGATTATTACTTTTTTTTAATATATTATATATACATCAGAATTATTCTGAATTATTAAAAACAGGAAAAATTATAATTTTACACATCCGCCGCGTGGTTTGGCCTTATTTTTTTTATCATTTTGCGTTATCCTTTTCACGTTATAAGGTCGTTGCGTTAGTGGCGCAATATGCAGTTTATGTTTGTTTTGTTTTGCGCCATATTGTACTATTGTGAATACATTTGTGTCGTGTGCCATATTATGGCGTGCGTTCTTTACGTTTACAAACCTGTGTTTGTGTTATTTGAACGATGACATAATGAAAGACATTGTTAATTTAATAAGTATTTCATAATTAAGAATATTATAGCGTTTCCTTCTTTAGATTCATGTTATAAGAATTCATGTTTCCACTTATAATTAATTAGAATAAAATTCATCATTGAATGTTGCCTTGTTTTATTGGTTAATAATGAAATCCCTCTTAGTCCTTTTTGATTGATTCCCTTTTTAAGATAAAACTATACATTAAATGAGCTATTTTTATATGAATCCGTATGGTACAAATTGCACGCGTAGGTACGCATAATAACGACTTGATTTGCAAATGCACTGACTTGATTAATCGAGCTCTCGACTTTTGTCGACCGGCGAGCAAGCTAATTCTAAAAATCGTCAATCATTTACAGTAGCTCGCTATTAAATGGTACCTCATCAAAATCTTATATAAAGTTATGTATATGACCCCCATTTCTACGCTAGACTTATAAAAATAAAGTTTGACGACAACAGACTCATTCAAGTAGTTTTTTGCTGTTAATTTGTCAAATTTTCCAATTGATTTCGAATCCAGTTTTCCCAATTAGTTAGCTTAAACTTAGCACATATCAATCGGTAAATCATTTAATAAAATTAGCATTTTTAAGCATCTTGTAAAAGCTTTCTTTTTAATAGTACTTTATATAAATTAATTAATTTTTTAATAATTTATAATAAAATTTTATATTCAACAAAAATTCTGCTGCATAAAATATTTCAGTCTTTGCAAATCTATGTCCAAGCAAACTGAGTTGAGGGTATTCTTGAATTATTCATAGAGTAGCCAAGTTTACCGTGTCCGGTTGCAAAGTACCGGATGCGCGGACATCTTGCGATAGCTACCCTATGTAACCCTAGTACGACCTATGTAAATGCAGGGATACAAAGTTACTTAAAATCCGACTAAGATAGTTCGATCATTTCTATTGAAACTACTGTACTGACTTCCCTTATCGTCTTTATATGAAATCTTAAGTTTCAATAATTTTAAGGTATTATGGGAAAAACGGAAATACGTTATTTTATGGGATTAAAGTGGCGGCAAGAACTTATTAAATATTAGATCTGCCCATAACAGCAATACAAAAGTCAAAATCAAAACTATATTTCTCTCATTGTCATTTTGTTTCGAGACATGATTATGCACTAAAATATTAAATATTATAGTAAATAAATTTCCAGAGGAAAACTCACTGATGTACGCCAGGATTTGATACAGCGACCATCGTTTCTTTGTAATCCTAACAACTGAAAGCTTATCTTTTTAGAATGGATTACAATATTTCGGATTGGTTTTAGGAAATGATATTACATAAAACTGATTCAAACGATCATTCTATATCTGCTCTCGTTAGCTGTCACAGTTTGCAGCCCGATTGGTTTTTGGTAAATACGGGGTTGAAACAGTAGATTTCCCCCGGGCGCCGGGCGCGTGACCGTTCGTTATTGTAGCATTTTTTATGTTCGAGGTATTATCTGACTCGACGCGAGGTAGATTACTTATACTACAAGCATGACACGTGCCTTACTAGATTAATAAAATATTTATACAAATAAATAAAACCGGAGTGTCTGTTTGTAATATTAAAATAACCGCTTTTACTAAGTGCATATGGATGTATACACGGTACATATACCTACAAAAACAACATTTTTTACAAGTCGTTACCCGCGACTTCGTCCGCGTGGAATTCGGTTTTATTACGCACCCCTATTTCAGCGGTCCAGCCATTTCACAAATTGGCCGGAACAGAGAGACAGACAACAAAAATCGAAAAAAATGTTTTGGTATATGTACTGTATATACATCCATATGCACTTAGTAAAAAGCGGTTATTTTTATATTACAAAGAGACACCAATTTTATTTATTTGTATAGATTTTCTCTATAGTGAGTTCTGTAATTCTTTTGAGAAATAAAATCTTAAACCGTGACTTAACATATAGAAACCTTAAAACGTGGGTTTTTTTTGTGAGTTTTCCGAATCTTTTGACCCTTTCACTCAAAATGTTTTAACTTTATATGTCGTACATAGCCTCCCAAACCGCTTTAGTGGAAGAAACCAAGTCGTCTTCCTCGCCTTTTCCATAACTAACTTGCACAGGGGTGTTGTTAGAGATTTCTTGTCTGTTGTTCCCCACGGAGGGTCGGATAGGGTCAAACCCTATCCGACCCTCCGTGGGCAGTCCTCCGTGACAGGCGTCAAACTTAGCGATAAGTACGCGTGACCTTATGTTTTGAATATTATTGATGTTTCCAAGCCATTTCTTTATGAATTCTATAGAAATAAACTTTTGACTTTGACTTTGGCTTTGACTTTGACACAAAAATATAGTAACGTCACTCACCGGGTTTCAAACTCCTAGTGCCTAGACACCAAACGATGTCATTGCAGCCAAAATTAAGTATTAAATTTCATGGCGGCGCATCCTCGTCCGAGATTAAAGAGATGCAACTCCTGTTACGCGGAACAGGAAAACGTTATTTGGAGGTGTCATAAAAGAAGTAGAACTCACGCCAACTTCGTCCGGGAAAGTACTGCCACCATTTCTGCCGCCAAGCAGTAACGCGTTCGCGTTACTGTGTTCCGTTTTGAATGGTGTGGTTGCCGGTGAAATTATAGGCGGTGCATGCGATGCGTCTTTGATCTTGTGGTACCTAGTAGGGGAGCCCCAAGTCGCATCGGTTGTTATGGGCGGGGGGTTACCACTTAACACCAGGTGGGCTGTCGGCTCGTTCTATAACTGTATCACATAACAAAAGTTTAGCTTTAAAAAATCTATTGCTTATGCATAAGCATATATTTATGTATATATATATGTATCTATGATAAGACTTTTGATAACAAAATTAAGCATATATGAAGAAAAGTCATTAAATTTCACGTTTTCCATATGTCATGTGTGGGTTGGTCACGTACCAGCATACAGGGTGTGGCGTAATGAGTGGATAATAGGGTACCTGCGGGTAGGGGCCATTGTGGCGGTTCAGAAAAATATTTGTTATGCTCAGTAAAAGTGCCTCGGTTTTCGAGATATTCGACATTTTCGAAATTTAAGAAATATTTCACCCTTCGTCACTATTTTTGGGGCCAGACTGCAAATGAATTTTTTTTTTCTATCTGTTTTTTGGATAGTATTCTTGGATAGATGTGCTATCGAATGGAAACTATTATTTTTATAACACAAGCACAGTTATGTTTTTAAAATAAGATTTCACTAAAATTTTACTTGCTTTCGTTTGTTTTCCTGACCTTTACCCTTCTGTGGTGTAAAAAAAATGTATGGTCACTTGAATGCCAACGTTTAAAAAAATTTGCCTTTTTCATCGAGATTCCGAAATGGTATATTACATGGTATTTCCACAAGTTGATTCAAAATTAATTCCTATTAAAATGGGTAGAGCTAATTATTATAAAATTACAAATAGTACTAAAATTTACTTCATTACTTAAAATCACCTAAAAACATTAGTTTAAAATTCGGTAATGAAATAAAACGAAACAATAAATTTTAAATGCATTTCATTTATTAAATTTACTATCACAAAAGGTGTTCGAAAAGTCCACCACGTGCTCTGATGCATGCTCTGCACCTTTTGATAAAAGATCTTTTAATCGTGTTCGCAAATCTTTGCTCTGTGATTTTCTGAGCAGCTAATCGCACACGCTCCCGTAGCTGGTCCACTGTATTAATTGGGTCTTTATAAACCTTTTCTTTAAGACATCCCCAGTAAAAAAAGTCCAATGGGTTGAGGTCTGGTGAACGAGGTGGCCACAAAATTGTCCCCAAACGACCGATCCATCGTCGACGATATGTTTCATCGAGGTATTGTCGAACATTTCGGGCGTAATGAGCGGGGCAACCATCGTGCTGCAGCCACATTCTTCTTCTATCTTCTAATGAAACATCTTCTAATAAAAGTGGAAGTTCGTGCCGTAAAAAATGTAAATACGTTTCTGCAGTCAATGTTCCAGACAATTCGAATGGTCCGATGATTTTGCCATTTAGAATTCCAGTCCATAAATTAATTTTGAACTGGTACTGGGACCTGTCTTCTCTGGCCAAATGAGGGTTTGTACGCTGCCAACTGTGCAGATTGTGCATATTAAAATACCCATCTTTTTTGCACGTGGATTCGTCGCTCCACAAAATTTTATCGAAGAAATCGTGATCAGCGTTCATTTTTCTCAGCATTGTTTGGCAAAATGCAACTCGTGCAGGGTAATCTCTTGGTTGCAAACATTGCACGCGCTGGTAGTGAAAAGGATGTAACTTTTCTCTTTTTAAAATTCGGTGTATTGTTCTTGCTGACATGCCAGTATTAGAGGCTATTACGCGCACAGATGTGGTCGGATCAGCAGCAATTTCATCAAGTACGTCCTCTTCATTATGTACTTGTAGTCTCCCAGAACTCGTGCCACCGATACCACTTCCAGGAATTCGACCTTCCATGTAAGCATTGTGTACGCGAATTAACACACGATAATCGGGATGGCGTGCATTGGGAAATCTTTCCCGATACAGTGCTGCTGCTCGATTGGCGTTACCACCACACTCGCCGTAGATTAAATGCATTTGCGCATATTCAGACGCAGTGTATAGCTGAGGCATTGCAATCAATATGCAATACCAAAAAATCCAAGTTACAAAGCAAATCAAGTCCGAGATCACAGCACAAAATCGTTAGGTTCACAAAATTAAGACGTCCAAATCGCTAGGCAAAACAAAGTCCGAAATCACTGCACAAAATCAACGAGTATCAATCTAAAACAGGATAACACGTTGTTGTACGGGAGTAGTATGATAGCACACTGACTCGAAAATCATAAAAATGCGTTACGCGAAACGATAGTTCTCTTTCACTCATAGCATGAAAGAGCAAGATAGACATAGTGTCGATTGCCGCTGGGCCGGGAACCAATCTGTTCCAAGAATTACTAGTAGTTCTGCGAACAGTAGACAATTATTGCTAATAATAGTTAAAAATATTTCTTTAAATTACGCCTTGATAAGTTTGGTAGGAATTAATTTTGAATCAACTTGTGGAAATACCATGTAATATACCATTTCGGAATTTCGATGAAAAAGGCTAATTTTTTTAAACGTTGGCATTCAAGTGACCATACATTTTTTTTACACCACAGAAGGGTAAAGGTCAGGAAAACAAACGAAAGCAAGTAAAATTTTAGTGAAATCTTATTTTAAAAACATAACTGTGCTTGTGTTATAAAAATAATAGTTTCCATTCGATAGCACATCTATCCAAGAATACTATCCAAAAAACAGATAGAAAAAAAAAATTCATTTGCAGTCTGGGCGCCAAAAATAGTGACGAAGGGTGAAATATTTCTTAAATTTCGAAAATGTCGAATATCTCGAAAACCGAGGCACTTTTACTGAGCATAACAAATATTTTTCTGAACCGCCACAATGGCCCGTACCCGCAGGTACCCTATTATCCACTCATTACGCCACACCCTGTATATACCAGCTCCGGGTAATTCTACTTCATGTGGTCAATAATGAAGCAGGCATTTTTGTACTTTTTACCGGCCACGTAGCCAGCAGGAATTAAGTGCTTCCGTGATGAAACGACCAATTTTAAATGCGATTTTTTGTATATAACATTTCTGTTACTTAGAAAAGTAAATTTGAAAGGGAGCGGTGCTGAATAAAATCTATAGAACTCCGTATCCTTAAAAGACTTACTGCAGCACATAGAATTTATGTTTAAACGAGAAAGAATGAAGCACGTGAATATTTTTTTTTTTTTTTAATTATTTTTTCACTTATTTTATCTTGTCTTTTTCATCAATAGGTTAGTTAGAACCTTTTCTTATGCAAAGTTACATCAGTACCTAAATCAATTGCTAGTACAACCATTTGGCCTGTGTGTATAACCTTACCTACACGACAACAAAAGCAGTATAGGCTGGTAGGACCCCACTTTCATATAAATACCCGAGTGGTGCGCCTGTAACTCAGACATTGAGAGCCGCCAGCTCTCAAGCCCGTGTTGACAGCGTCAAAGCCATCTGCGGCCATCATCTCGTTGTCCAGTCATCAAAAAAAATTCACTCTGAGACGTGAACTTGGAAATCTTGTGATTGTAATAACTAAAATATATAACCCACACCTTTCAAGTCGGTACACATGAATGCTAATACCTTCCTGCTTAGTGGCAGAAATAAGTATGGTGACAGTACAAAATTGGCACATGTTTAGTTACTGAAAACTTAATATTTCTTTAACTTCTCTTACCCGATTCACATGCCTATGACCTTAAGAGGTTCGTTACCATTGAAAAAGTCCTTTGCATTTCTTTACAAGGCTCTCATTAAACCGGCTTAATGAGGTATTTTTAGTAAGGGAAACGGCAAAGTCTTTGATAATGAGGTGCGCTTTCTTCGACTGCCTTTACAAGAAAAATTACGTCACGCGCTTTGATGACTATTCGTAAATTCACGGTTTGTTCAAGACTAAAAAACTAGACTTATTCATTTCTTTGTCTTTACCAAAACGCAGGTTAGCGCGAAGACGTTCCATGCAGATAAAAATGTGAGCCGATCTAATCTTCCACTGGCTGGTAAAATCATCATACAAAATTATAATCACCTTATCTCGTCAAAAGTTTAGATACAACATCTAAAATATGATTTACATCAATATTCCAAAATCTTCGTATCAGTATGTTGTGATAATTTTAATCCCCTATACGATAATTATTGACGAATGATCAATTCAATAAATCACTTTTATTTGAGTATATCTGCTATTATTAGCCAAGACCAGCTCATCTGTTAGGAAGCCATTGTAGTTAGTTTTGCTTAATTTAAAGCTATATATAAATTAACTTACTTAATTTAAGCGTAATATGTGACGTTTTGGAGCGTGTCTGACATGGAACTCGTTCTGGTATTCGATTGCTGATATTTGGTTATTCAAATAAATAGTCACCTAGTCAAAATATTTCAAAATTTGAAAGGCATGTTAACTAAACTCAGTTCAAAGTAAACTTCGACATCGTATTTAAAATGCTTAACATTTTTTTTACCGCGGGCGTTCCTGTTACCAACTTTTTTAAATTCAATTTCAAAAATTCAAAGAAGCTATTTGTTCTAAAATTTTTGGATTTTTTCAGAAGGAATTCTACCTCTGGCTATTCTTTAAGCAGCTTGTTACTTAAGATGTATTTGTTCATAATATGATGTAGAAATAAATAATTTTTATAATTTTTAATAATTCCGTACACACAATGTTTTAAATTATAATTTCGCTTTTTTCAGTTTTCTTTTAAATGGACCCATGATTTCGTGAGTAAAATAAAAACAAACCTGTTTTAAGTTTTTTTTTTTTTTACAAAATCGTGTTCAAACTTTGATAATTTTTTATTCTGAACGTAAACACTCATAAAAGGAAAAAGCTGTTTTGCAAATCCCGAAACGGATTGTTTTAAAGTAGCAATGAACATAAAAACTCCTTTTATTTAGATCATGTTTTTATTTTTTTCTCACTTGCGTTTATTAATACGCCACAGAAACGGATTTAGGATTTATTTTTTGTTTGACTTTGAGATCCTTATCGCAGGTGACATACATCACAAATACCGATAACACTAAAACTCATGCTGAATTCATGGAAACTCCATGCTCAGTAGTCCCCGGACCGGAATCGAACTTGGGACGCACCGCTTTGAAGGCATAAATCTATTAAACAGTTTCGTCTGAATGTCAGTTGAGGAAAATATACACACTCAAGAATCCTAACTCAGTAATATCTATGTGTGTGAGCCTCTTTTTAGCTGCGCTCGTGAAAACAAATATAACAATTTTTCAAACATTTCGTAGATCTCAAAACCAGATCAATTTTTTCCTGTAGTCCTTGATTCTGTCCTGTATTTCATCCTTTTCTTGTACACAATTGTTAGCAACAATAAAAAGTTTTAAAAGCAAGATATTATACTTGGAAGTTTTAGTGATAAAATGAAACTGTACATACCTTAAGCCGCATTCAATATGGCCAAAGTACCTAGACCTGATGAATAATTTCCAATAAACGATCACAGGGAAACCGTAAACATACATCTTAGTTCTCTTTGATCAGTTTAATGTCTGAAGAGGACATATATTTTGGCTTGAATAGGCAATAAAAATATAATATTTATAATAATATATTATAGTATAGTATAATATATAGTCAACTGGCTATATATAATTATGTTATATAGCCAGTTGACTATACCGTTAACTCTAGCCGTCTACCTCCGACTTAGAGACCTAGGTGCGCCTAAAACGACACGGTATATTCAGGAAGTAATATTTATATTCACAGATCAGTTGGTAGTAATTCTGCCTACTGCTGTAGGTCCTGGGTTCGATTCCTACTCAGGACAAACATTTGTGTGACGAACATAGATGTTTGGTGTTTGTCCTTGTGGGTATTATTATTAATATGTATGTATTTACAAAAAATGATATAAGTATTATATCAGTTGTCTGGTTCCCATGATACAAGCTATGCTTAGCTTACTTTGGGGCTAGATAGCGCTGTGTGAAATGTCTATATTTATTTATTTATATGATGGCGTTCACACACGGGTCACTGACCAATTCAGTCAACAACAATATAAAACAAATCAAACTATACACGGAAACAAAGAAGGCAGAAACATTTTGCTCGTGTTTCATTCAAATATTCATTCGTTCATTCCCAAGGTATTCCTTTGAAAGCCATCAATAAATCGGCGGTACAAATATGGTGTTCCAAAACACGGTTACCTGTATGATTGCGGTGCTCCATCTCCCAGGGGAAATGAATACACACCCTCTATACAGTTGATACGAGTGGATTGATACACAGTTATAGCTAGTTTATTTTTTCACGCTGAAACTAGTCGTTTTATTTGATGGTTTTTGGTTTCTAGGTGAGTGGTATAATGGTCATAATACGTGTTACAATAAAACTAAATAACGCAGTCCATTCCTGCGGCGTGAAGGGGCTCGGGAAGAGGTGAGCGCTGCGGTAGCGGACGCGTCTATCGCCCGCTGCCTGATTTCGCTTTGGTCACAACGCAGGAGGTGACTAAGTTATCTGGTTCGCCTGTAATTGAGTAGGCATTTACTGTTGAAGCTATATTTTTGTAGTCAGGAATATATTTAAAGTAGTAACAATCCCTTAATTGCACTTTAATTAGCCAATCATAAATCACATTTGAGTTGTATGTTACCCATAGCGGTGTCCATGTAATTTCTATCAATTCACAATAAAAATTCCATACAATGAGACTATTTAAAAAAATTGTTGAATATTCAACAACTTATAGTAAAACGTAATGTAACAGATATAGGGCAACTTTGAAGTGTGACCAATATACCCATAAGAAAAACATGACAAAATTAACTAAAGCTACGAACAAATAAAAAGTAAACAAAAATTGCAGCCACTAATAGCTAAATGCCAAAAAAAAAGAGTGCACCCGCCTTGGGAGTGCTTACAGAAATCTGATAAAAATTATATATATTACGAAATTCATTGTAGATTTTACGGTGACCTGTGGGTTTAAACGGTTTAAACCTACAGCGATACGAGGTCTGTTATTTATTATGTCGTAGGCCAGTCTATATCAAACTATACTATATATAACTAGGATAGTACACCTTGTGAAAGACTAAACTTTCGCCATCTGATATGTCCAGAGAAAATTCTGACATGACGATGAAAAATGACCCAAACTTAAGCCACTGCGTAACGGAAATTAAGCATCAGTTCAAAGTGATGACATCACATCAGCGTGACAGATCAAATCAGCGGGAATCATCGAAATGTCATCAATCATAGTCTCCCTCAAGGAAAAGTTATATCCGGTGAGGTAATCAAGTTCCCGCAACTACATCACGGCTACATGATCTGCTTACTTGTTGTCCATTGGAGCGTACGCTAAAAATGGCGTACGCACTCCATCGCTTAATCCTTTCCGCCATCGTTAAATTATGTTTTCATTCTAAATTAATTCAAAGATATTTTCATAGTATTGGAACACACAATATTTCCGTTGGCGTCGGTTGATTAGATAAAACTTTATCGTGTTCACGCTAACACACGTTTTGGACACTCGATGAAGCCAGATTTAAAATATAGGAAAATAAGTAAGTAAAATAGAATAATTATTAGTTCCTAGAAACAAATAACCTTAACGTATATTTGGCAGATTTACAAAACAGTCAACTGCGCTACCCCCCCTAATGAAACAGTAGATTTTTCAAATCCTTTTAATTATTCAGAATGTTGGCAACCAGTTCGGCTGGACGACACTGTTTCGCCAATTGCAGAATGTACCTGAGCTCATGCAATAAAAACTATGCAAACCCCCACATAAATAGCACTTTAGGCTTCCATACACTGACTACTTTAGATTAGACATCGAATTTATTATGTTGCGATTCGGGTTTAACGAAAGAAAGAAAGAAAAGTATTTTATTTGCGGCACTAAGCTACAAAGAGTAATAAAACATATAAATATATAAAACAAAAGACACAGTACCTAACTACTACTATTCGAGTTTCTCTCGAACCGGTGTGGTACCTAACTAAATATTATTCATTCAAAAAATATTATTCATTCAAATATATATTATATAGAACTTTAAAAAGCCTAGTTGCCACAAAAAGAGGCATGCAGTTGATTGGAATCACGGCTCAGTTGGTAGTAACCCTGCCTTCTGCGCTGCAGGTCGTGGATTCGATTGGTCGCATGTACAAATGCTTACAAGACCATCGCAGAACCGCTTGAAATCACAATAGGTACAGGTTGAGAGCCCTCCGTTCTCGCCAAAAGCCCGCGTAAACGCTGTCAATGCCACTATCAATTTTGACAACCACAGTTCATCAAGACGACTGTCAATTTTGACAATGACAGTTTAAAATAAACGTTTTTGTTTGTTGTTTTATGTATTATTGTTTCAATTTAGGACATATCAGTCAAAACTATCATTGATGCGAAAAGTTGCATCTGTGCGAAGGCCCTTAACTTAAACGACAAGATATAATCCAATTTAGATTGTATTTTGTTTAATAAACGTATTGGTTGCGTGCGCTCTCTGCTGAAAATATGTTGGCTGCATTTGGTGTGGCTCTACTTTACAGCTTTGCTGCAATGTGAATTTGTTGATTTGGCACAATATTCGAGCTGGTTGTATGCAAAAATTCGTTGTTGCTACTGCATAGAAATTTGAAAATAATGGTTAGAGGCTCCCACTTTGGCTTTCGGTTTATTTCTGAAACTATTCACTACAAATAATATCTGAAAATATTGATATTACAATAAAAAAATATTTATTCCTCTGAATTAAAGACATATATTCATAAACTAGCTGTCTAATTAAAATATAAGTTATTAAAGTTTTTGATTTTAATGCGATCACAATAAAAATATTGTTATAAAAGGGTGTTTTTTGTTCTAGTATTCCTAGATAAGCGAACAGCGAACCCCAGACAAGTGTGAAAGGCGTTGTCCCAATAGGTACCTAATCCAGATATCACTAATGATAGGTATAGACACTCATCATGAAATCACCTGGATTATCAATCGTGTATCGACTTCAGCATATTATCTTATTAGGAATGCGTATGACAGCTCAGTTGGTAGTAACTGCCTTCTACGCTGTAGGTCGTGGGTTCGATTTCTACCCAGGACAAATATTTGTATGACGAATATAAATGTTTGTTCTGTGTCTAGGTGTTAATATGTATGTATTTACAACAAAAAAGTATATGTATTCTATCAGTTTTCTGGTTCCCATAGTACAATCTATGCTTAGTTTGGGGCTAGATAGCGCTGTGTGAATTGTCCACCAATAATATTTTTACTATATAGACACACAATAATAAATATTGCATCATGTTTTATCTGGATTGTCAATCGTGTATGTATCTACTGCATATCTTATCAGGAATGTATTGCGTATAAAGCAGGTGTTACACGTCCCATCTTTATAAATTCGCCCATCTCTAGCCTCAGAGGTTTGCTGAAAGATTAATCTTCTTATGGCGAAGCTCGCCTGTATTAAAGATTAATGAAATATATTCGTAAAAACAATAAATAAATAAATATTGGTGGACATTTCACACATCGTCATCTAGCCCCAAACTAAGCATAGCTTGTAGTATTGCAAACAGATGGCTGATAGAATACATATATACTTTTTTTGTAAACACACATTTAAATACATATTAACACCCCAGACACATAACAAACATCAATGCTCGTCACACAAATGTTTGTCCTGGGTAGGAATCGATTATAGTCCATGTTTCAAAAGGCTGTATATTTTACAGATTTGTATGACGTCATTAGTCATTAGGATACCTTAAATAAATACCTACATTTACTAGCCAACCCAAACTCTTTGGTCACTAAACATAACTGTAAAACCAAAAATTAAATTGTTCATATTTGAAACTTTGAACGGCTGTACCCTATAGTATCGATTTTTCAAATACGACTATGTTAATTGCTACAGTCGAAATGTATATAATGTAAATCCTCTAAGCTAATGTAAATCCAACGGTCGGTTATTGTACTGTAAACGTATCAATTGCGTCATCGTTACTTATAATTTTTATCGAGGAAGCGTCACCGCAAAAAATACCGACGACGCCGCCCGCGCCCGCGCCGCCACAGTCTGTAACGAAACCGCAAGATTATTAGACGCGTGCTAATACAATTATATTATTGCATCACCTTTTAAATCCAAATTATTTAAATCGATACAATCAAATATTGCATCACCTTGTAACTTAGCCGTACAAAACTTTGTAACTGAACTGAAAATGGAAAAGGACGAGACATCAGCGGACGTGAACTTTTTCAACTTGAAACCGTCTAACTCAAGGTATGTTTCTTTACAAAGCTAGAGATTTTAAGCTTTGCTTTTATTTATTTATGTTCAGTCGTTATGTTTCTTTGTTGGTTACAACGGTACAGGTTAAGATGTAACGTACAGTATGGTATCCGTTTATTATAGAAATAATAATTACTCTGAGTAAGGATGTTTATCTGAAATAAATGTATATTTACAAAGTTTATTATTATTTCGTTATAGAAATGACAATCTAAATTAACTTGTATTTATTTTTTACTTAAAAAAAAGACTGTAACTATACTAAAGACTGTAAAAAAAGATTTTATCTGAAAATTATCAGGTGACGATTTATTGATTCTTTATCTGATTGCCTTACAAAACATGTACGAGTATGTATGTATGTATCAATTTTGTGCCTTAAAGAGACTAGTCATTTATCAATAATAATCAATAAAAATCGTAATTGAAATAAAATAATGAAAAAAAGTAAAAGTAAGCAAAATTAAAATAGTCATAATAAACCTATATTTAGAATCTCACGCGCTGGAGTGAAATAAAACAAAGCAAATTAAAAACCTGTAGAGATGCTGTGATGCGTTCTATAAAAGAACAAGCCTGAAACAACAAAATATGTGTTAATAAAATTAAAAACAAAATAAAAACGCTGTAAAGTGTCCAAAATAATAATAATATAATTGATTATATAGCTTGTATAGGAAATAATAATTAGTAAACAATGTCAATAAACAGCCTGCCTGGCTTCCAAGATAGGGTAAGAAACAATAGTCCTAATAAATAAATTAATATTAAAAACTTTTTTAAAAACAAGCTTTTATTTAAATGCGCTAAATAGAAAATAGCCCCTTCATTTGATACCCATATTGTAGGAGTGCATTGAAAATAACTAGTCTGCCATCTTGGGTATTCCACCATGTTGAATTTAGAATGACGTCACACAGCTAACCATGCATTGTCATCCAAATTAAACGTGTATACAAAATTTCAGCTCAATTGGTTGAAGATATCTGCTTCAAATTGAGTTGCAAGATTCCTCCCGAACAAACATAGTTACATACATTGCAAGTTAAATAAAAGCTTGTAAAAACTTGGTGATATTTCAGCAAAGCCACATCTACAAGCAATGAATCAGACGAGGTGGACAGGGCTCCACCTAGCATGTCTCCGGCGGCGCCGGCGCGCGTCCCCTTTAACAAGACTGACATCTACTATGACATGACAGGCGATAAGCACTTAATTATCTTCAACCATCGTAAATACGAGAAAACATTGTATTTTAAGTAAGTAAAGCTGTTTAGCTGTTTAGTTTTACCTGCGATTTCTCAAATGATCCCCCATTTGGAACACATAGACCTTCTCAATGGTCCCCTTTCGGAACACACCGACCTTCTCAAATGATCCCCCTTTTGGAACTAGAAAGTAATGGGCGTTTAATCTAGCACGAATACCAAAGAGCTTAGTAGATTTCACAAATCTTTTTAGAAGGATTTCAAATAGAAAAACAAGAAGGACTATTGAGTTCTAGAACATACCCACCGGTTTCTTCACGACGTTTTCCTTCACCTAAACAACAAAAAAACAGCCCAAGAGTGGAACTCCTTGCCTGCGTCCGTATTTCCTGAAACCTATAATATGGAAGCCTTCAAGAGGAGAATGAATAGGTTCCTTCTAGGCAAGAATGCTTCATTGTAGACCACATCGTCACTTAACATCAGGTGAGATTGCGGTCAAATGCTTGCCTATCACGAATAAAAAATAAACCTTTTTGAGAACGTAGTATAGCGCACATATTCAATTACCTGGATTTGAAATAGCAACTTCCGAATCGAAAGTCAGGGCTCGTACCATTCGAAAACAAAGTAGCAGGTTCTATCTAATCCATGTTCCCTTTTCTCCCACGCTTTCAGTAACGACATTACATGAATCATTGTACGCTTTTCCAAGTATCTTATAAACATTTGCAGTTTCGAACGGCCTACGGAAAGGACAGGAACAGAATGCGACGTGAAAAGTTTGAAAGAAACTTTTGGGAGCTTGGGATTTAAACCTTTCGTACATAACGATCTGAAGCACGCAGACATTCTGAAAGTGATGTCACAAGGTAACTATTAAACATTTATTAAAAAAACCCACCACCTTACAGTTTATCAGCTGTAAAGTGATGGGTTTTATGTAAAAATTACTCTCTCAAAAACCGTAAGGAGAAAGCACCTAAAATTAAATTATTTTAGTAAACATAATTCAATAAATATATTTTTGAAAAGTTTTCCTCGAAAAGGAGCAAGCATTATCACCACCCAAAAACTAGAAAACCAGAAACTTTTCTGAGTAGTTGCTGACAGTAAGTGGCTACCGTCGCCACTAATAGAAAGTCAAAATTAACTAAGTATTATTCCCTACTAGCTGCGCCCCGCGGTATTCCCCGCGGTGAGTAAGTCAACCCACGGGAACACTGCACTTCTCCGGGATCAAAGTAGCCTATGTGTTAAGCCAGGATATAAGCTATCTTGATACCAAATTTCATCCAAATATTCAACCGTTTGAGCGTGAAAGAGTAACAAACATCCATAGAAACTTTACATACAAACGTTCACGTTTATAATATTAGTAGGACTTAAAGGTCAACGCAGCATTGCTATTTTTAATATTTCGGTGTTCACTAATTATCTATCGTAATTGCCTTTCCAGTGTGTAAAGAAGACCACAGAGGCACATCATGCATTGCCGTCGCGATTATGACTCACGGAGGGAACGGGGAAGTCTACGCAGCAGACCGGCCTTATTTTCTGAACGACATCGCCAGCATTCTACAGAACGGGGACCCGGGACTCGTCGGGAAGCCGAAGCTGCTGTTTGTGCAGGTAACACCAAAAGATAAAAAAACCACCTTTGTTCTGATGACTGGCCTCACAGCTCATGCCACCACACCTGGTAAGCAGTGATGCACTCGTGTTGCTGTGTTCCAGTGGAAGGGTGCCGGTGAAATTGCAGGCGCATGAGACGTAACATCCCCTGTATGAATTCAATTTTGCGAAAAGGGGATATAAGGAGTTATATCACAACATTTACATTTATAAATTCCTAAATAAGAATATGATATTGCTAAAAAATTATGGAAAAGTGTCCCGTTGCGGCTCTATCTACCGCCTCGAGGTAAAATGTGTAAATCTACGAACTATGTTTGTAACATTGCCATAATTATCTTTGGTTACAGGTAACCAAGCCTTCTCATTATGAAATATCCGTCGCTACAAAGGAAAGCGTATCGTGCGGTGCTCATTACGCATCGATTTCTCCATGCGTTGAAGGAAGTCGTGTTTCCTCGGTCCGTTAGGGAAAACTGCCCTGTGAGTCTCTATTTACTATAAGCTATTCTTATCAAAACGACGAAAGAAATCTCCAGCTCAGTTTTTGTGAAAGGATTAAAGTGTGCCTCAAAGGAGTCATATTGTTTCCATTGTGAGAAAATTCTATGATGAGGAGCTATTTAGACCCCGATTTTCAATTAGAAGGGTTGAACGACCTCCTGCAATGAATTTTGTGTGTGATAAATATATATGCACAGGACGTGAAGGAAAAATCTTGAGGAAACCGTCATGTCCTAGAACCAACATTAGAGGCCATGGGTTGTTTACATTACGGATTCTTGTCTTTGCTCCCGAGCTCCCATATTAGATTAAAGTCCATTATACTCCCGCGTGTCAAGAGTAGGTAGGCCCTGTGGTCCAAGCAGGATTCGGTATTGTAGCGCATATATAAAATCACGCCTGTTTCCCGCTGAGCGCACAATTTTCCACCTGCATACTTCTTTTGCTATCATCCACTTTCATCACATTCTTCATGCATGCTCGTCGGTTTCTTGATTCTTGGATCTTGACCTAGGCCTTGTCCAAAACGTCCGATTTGGTCTGAATACGTATTTGGTATAGTAGTTTTGGTATAGTATTACAGTACAGTATTTGGTTTGGTACACTAATTACGATTCGAAAAACAAAACAGCCTTTGGAACTTGGTGGCTTTTGGCTTGAAACTTGTAGTTTGACAAAATAACCTCTGTAATGTAGGAAATTTTGGAGGTGGAGCCGAAATCCTGCTGAAGTTTTTGCTGCTACTACTTGTCATGTCACTGGCTCTTGCGAACCAGTAGACCTTGGAAAGAATACGCAAGATCTTACGACCCGAAGAGTGTAATTCAACTAAACTTGTACATTCCAGGCGTGCAGAGGGGGACACATGGACCGCGGCAGGCAAGTTCAGACCGATGGACGACAGAATATCGTGTTACCAACGCATTCTGACACACTAATCGTGTATTCGTCAACTGAACGTAAGTCACAGTACATTTGACATAGCTCTATTAGTAGTACCGCTGCCTTCTGCGCTGCAGGTCGTGGGTTCGATTCCCACTAGGACAAACATTTGTGTGACTAAAATAGATGTTTGTTCTGTGTCTGGTGTATATGTATGTATTTACAAAAAGTATACAAGTATTATATCAGTTTTCTGGCTCCCATAATACAAACTATGCTTACCTTACTTTGGGACTAGATGGCGTGGCGCTGTGTGAAATGTCCACCAAATTTTATTTAATTATTTGTTTCATTTTATTTTAACAATTTTAGGAAATCTTACAGCTAACTAAATGTATTAGGTTAATAAAAAGATGTTTAAGGCTAATTAAAAGATTCCATATAATCCCCCTACATTTGTATATATTTATTATCAGATTACCTGGCGTATCGAGACAGCGAGGGGTCGTGGTTGATGCAGGCGCTGTGTGACGTCATCGACAATCATCACCGAGACCTCGACCTGGTGCAGATGCTGACGTTTGTGCATCAGGTAATCAGTCTATCAGTTTAACGTAAGAGCCAGTTCAGATGGTCGCGTGAGGGAGAGCGATAAGCCACACCATATATCTCAGTTAGCAGTTTACGCGCGACTGTGAACGATCATGTGAATGTTTGTAGTGACTGTGGAATCTCTATGCATAAGTCTGCGTGCGATTTGCAACCATCTGCAAACATTAAGGTTTTTTATTAGCAAGCAGTAACTTCTTAACAAAAGCAAAACGTCTCGGATTTTCCCCTACTTTCGCATGAAGAGCCAAGTCACATTATATTGCACCCGTAACTTTGAGACCTGAAGTTAATTGCTTGTAATTTCAAGAGTAACCTCAAACAGTGAAATCTAACATCGTATTATCATATACGAGCTATTTCAAGCTATTTTTAAAGTATACTGGATACTTGAATTTAAAATAATGTATGTTTGTTTGCAGACTGTGGCTTACAGGGCGACCAACACACCACTCAACCCTAAAACGGCTAACAAGAAACAAATGCCGGAAACCAAATATACATTGACTAAGCTACTGAAATTTTAACTTGAGTGAAATATTTTTAATACTTGTACTTAGTTGAATTTATTATTATATTCTCTAAGATTGTGGATTTGTAAGATTAAGCATTTTTTTTTACTCGTAACGTAATTTAATAAAGTCTTAATTTAGGTATATCTAGTCGATTCATATGTTTGTTTTACCTATCCTTATCCTTAAACTCAGAGATCGATGTTGGACCCCCGAGTTTTAATCTGAAGTTCGATATTTCAATACCAGCCGAAAGCCAAGAAATTTTTCGCTTGAAAAATAGTTCGTGTTCAGTTCAGTTCAGTTCTTCTTCTTTGGCTTTCGTGTCTTAGCCACACAAACTCTGCCAGTGTCCAAGTTTGATTACATTCACAAGTTGTTCTGTTGCTGGGTTTATTTAAAAGAGAATATGGCCAGTTTATTAAGCAGAAGTTCCAGGAATTTTACAACCATAATGTATATAATATGTTACCAGATGAATACATAAAAAACAAAAAGATGTCATCAAGTTAATGAAACAATAGTGACAGTATTAATAGTTATTTACAGTTTAATTTTGTTAATATATATAAATTTGCTAAGTATGCAGTTGATATTGAAATAAGGTTGTAGTTCGTGTTCATTATTTTTTTTAAGTGATGGAACGAGCTGAAGGCCCACCTGATGTTAAGTGCTAACCGCCGCCCATAGACAACAGCAATACCACTCAAGTCCTTCGTGTTCGTGTTCGTCACACAAATGTTTGTCCTGAGTGGGAATAGAACCCACGACCCACAGCGCAGAAGGCAGCGTTACTACCAACTGTCAGAGGCCAGTCAGATGCGACGCGATAGACGCCACAACGGTCACAATTGATTGTTGATACTAAACATTGATAACCCGTCTAGACAAATGCCTAGACCACTGATAAGAAAAGTAGATCGTTGATCTGTTACCGTGTGATAACCGCTGTCGCTCGATTTCATAAACTACTAGTGGTACCCGGCATGCGTTGCAATGCCACGTTAAGTATAAAGAAATAAAGAGTATAATAAATAAATAATAATAATATTCTGTTTATTGGAGTGTTTTTTGATGTGAAACATCTATAGCCGCACGTAAAACCGATTTCTGGCTTGGCGACGCGTCGCCACGGCATGAGCGCTGATTGGTCCGTTCAAGGTTACGACAAATCATAAACATTATTAGTGATGGGGTACTTAGTTTCTTACAAAATAATGTCGATGTTTCACATCTGCCAGGCGTCCCGTGACGGCTCACACTTTTTTTTTATAAAATTAGTGCAAAAAGTTTCATTAAAACTAAAACCTTTTTTTTTCACTAAAGCAAAAAGTTTCATTAAAACTAAAACCTATTTTTTCACTAAAGCAAAAAGTTTCATTAAAATCAAAACCTATTTTTTCACTAAAGCAAAAAGTTTCATTAAAATCAAAACCTATTTTTTTTCACTAAAGCAAAAAGTTTCATTAAAACTAAAACCTTTTTTTCACTAAAGCAAAAAGTTAAAATTATTATTTATATAACTAATTAAAATATTTATAACGTGCTCTAATCAGCGCTGTATGTCACTCATTAGTTGATTGCGGCAGTAAATGCTACAACATGCAATTCAGCCATCGGCAAACGGCATGTAATACATTGCGTACTCGCAATCCAGTGCTTTTAGAGCGTTTGCTAATATTCCAGCGGTGTATATATTTGTTTTAAACTAGAGATTTTTTAATTTTTATAAAAAAATGTTTAAAAATTTGTTTTGAATTCATGTAAATGAATTCATGTAAATAAGACATTTATTTGTTTCTTCAATGACACACGTACATTTAGGTAATAAAAAGAAAGATTATACCAACATAAAAAAGCATGTACAGTAACCTTTCTCATTGAGGAGATAGCTACGGAACGTTATAAGGCCATCGTCTGCTCGTGTCTGGTGCGCGTACCACGCCACCTCTACTAGAAATTGCATATTCTGTGTCGACTAGACGAAATGAGTTATCAGCGTTGAGATAGCCCATGACCCGCTACCCTCGCGAGCCGGAGATCCAGAGACACTGCTGTGGAGTAAAATACGTACACAGATTTGATAACAAATGTGACAAAACGTTCAGAAGATATCATTGTTCGGTGATAAAATACCAGCACATTTTAGGGACCATGTGGTTTGAAATGTCAATAAATAATAGCGGTTAAAGTATGAAATTGCCGTAATAGATACCTTGAATTGACATAAAACCTTCATGGTGTGAGATTTTCGTGTGAGACTTTTTTCACAAGACACCAATAAGGTTCTTCTTGTAAAAAATGTGCAACATTCGATTTTCGACTCTCCATTGTTTTTTTTATTCAGCTTAGACGTGAAAGATTGATACTTCGAAAATCCGAGTCATTTTGAATACGAGTTCCGACGCGGAGCTAACGCGGCAGAAACGGCTCGCAATATCAACGCTGCGTTTAGAGAGGAGACTGCTAATGAATGCTCCGTGCGTTTTTGGTTTAAACGCTTTCGTAATGGAAATTTTTGAATTTATTTTACACACTAAAAAAGGGCTCACAGAAAAAGTGGCTCATTAACCCTTTGACTTACCACTGATTATTACTATATTACCCCTTTGGGGATAAAAGATTGAATCTATGTACGAATGCATATCTCAGTCGGCGCATTTCGTTATACATAATGATAAGTATAACAGTGATAAAAGTTATGAGCAGGGGTCACGATTTTTGTGATTTGGTAACTACAGATATACAGTCGTTCACGGATACTCCTATCTGACACACCTACTTAACTATTGACTTAATAATATTTTAGAAAGTAGAAAAAGTTAAATAGAGTTCACAAAAATCATGCTTTTGCCGGTATTTCATTTGTCAGTTTTCGCGGTGAATTCGTTCACGATATGGTATGATCAGATGTATGTGGATTTACCTTATCCTTCTAAGGATATCGAGAAGTTACCTCTGAAGGCTCGTCCGCTGTTCCTGACCTTTTGGTGTTTGGTAAGTTATATGTTTTACATTTTTTGTCGAACGAAGCGATAGCGTGCTTAGTGTTCTTAAGAGTCGACTAGGTTAGGCAACGTTCCAAACGGTGATCTCTTGGATGGGTAACCATGAACAGCTGAACAATTCAGGAAACTTACTCTCAGTCCGATAATGTTGGTTAAATGATGTATTCATTAATTTTAGTACTAATTAGTACTTGTATTATTCATGTCATTAGCTGTCTCAAACTAGTATTCCTCAAAGAGGCTCCTTTCGTACACTAGACACCATGTCTTCGAGTTTTGTTTTTAAGACATACCTCACGAAGTTTTCTTTCACCGTTTTGTTTTGAAAACGTGGTTTTTTCAAATGAAATAACTTATTAATGCCTGTGCGGATTTGAACCAGCCACCTCTGGATTGAGACTGGTTGGTCTGTACCAATGGGCAGCCAAGCCCTCCTCTTTTGCTCATTTTACGCTTATGGATATTGATTGCCATGATTTATATTAAATTACATACGTGTAGCACTGGGCTGAGAATAGACACCCTGATCTTCGACGGGCAAGTCAGCCATTCTGGCTAGATCAAAATAGTCGATAAGCCACGCCTCATTCGAATGGTCTCATAATTTCAATAACGGACCGGCTCTTTGGAACTTGGTTATTTTGAATAATTAGTAGTTATAATAAATATTAGTTCTCTCGAAACCAGTGTGGTAAAATGATTAGTATGCCTCACTGAGGCGCACCTTTGGTGCATTTACCATAACTATCTATAAATAATAAATAAATATTGGTGGACATTTCACACAGCGCCATCTAGTCCCAAATTTAGAATAGCTTATTTACTAGACTACTTAGCTATTTACTTGTTCTATGGGAACTGGATTAGGTACTGATTTAATATCTACCCTATTAAGGTTTGTATAGATTTACTTAGACGTTTGCTTAGGCGGGAAAGAAAAGCTTACTTCAGCAATAATATTTTTTTGTTATAAAATAAAATGCATGTTCTCTTTGTATTTCATATGATGCTTTTATTTCTATTTAATGGTGATATGTTTATCAATCTTTTATTAATATGTTACATATTTTTATTAAGGAAAATACTCGTACTTACCTATATGGAAACCTTTATGTCAGAATAACGTTTGTGTTATGATTAAATATCGTAATAAACAGACTGAAATCGAAAAATCATCTAATACCTACCACTACCTATTATTACAGGTACCTATATCATGTCAAAAAGATTATTTCTCTAGAATTCATAAAGCAGGCTTGGAATCAAGCAATAGGTTTTAGATATATTATTATTATTATTATTATATATTATTAGATTAGATAGGTTTTAAATCTATAACGCCACGCGTACTTAATGCAAATTTTAACGCCTGTACATTATTCTTTCAGGTATTACAAACGGTGTACTTCGCTGTATCATTCCTCAACGACATCGGGGGAAGCAACGCGATCTCCCCGAAGAAACGTCCACTCCTCAGACGAGCCAAGGACATCCTGTTCAGCCTAGCGTTCCCAGTGGCCATATACGTGGCTCTAGTCTTCTGGGGCATCTACGCCGCCCACAAAAACCTCATATTCCCTGACGAGATCGAAAGACTGATTCCAGTGTGGCTCAACCACGTGATGCACACGTTTATTGTACCGTTCATTCTCATAGAACTGGTGGTCACTAGAAGAAACTACCCGACGAGAAAGTTCGGTATCAGATTAGTGGCAACTTTCATCTGTACATACGTCCTGTGGATTCTCGTGGTGTACCTCAAAACAGAAGTGTGGGTGTACCCCTTCTTAGAACATCTGAGCTGGCCTTTAAGATTCGCATTCTGCACCCTAAGTACTGCCGTCGGTTTAGCTATTTACTTGTTTGGGGAGAAGATCAATAGTCTGGTATCTCCTAAAGCTAAGGTATACGCGAATGGTATCAATGGTAATAAGAAACATTAAACTGTAAGATAATTACTGCTTTAATTATTTTGGAACGCCTCGATTTCCTCCGCTACGGTAAAATACATTACATTGTGTTGTACAAGGCCGCATAAATTTTAAACAAAAATTAAGTAGTTTTTGCTGCAAGAGCCTTCCATGTCATTTAACATTGTCTGGTTCCCACGATACAATTATGTTTACTTTTACGCTAAATGGCGCTGAGTGAAATGTCTGCCGACACTAATTTTATTTACATATGGCGCGATAAATAAAAAAAGTCTTTGCTGTAGGTAGGTGGTAGTTAGCTAGAATGTGAATTGTCAAAGACTTGTCAAAGAGAGAGAGATTTGTCAAAGACCTTATGAACTTCTCAGCGCCATTGCACGTGCGTCAGTATCCAGTTACAGCTTTCTTCAAATGCAGTGACAGCGTATTTATAAAACTCAGCATGTTCATATCACTCGTATCTACATACATTTCTCGACAACATTTTTTGTTTAGTCAAAGTTTTTTTCCAAAACTAGCTTTAATGGTCAGTCTCTGGACACCATCGAAGGCTATAGTAGGTACTTGGCAAACCAAATCCAATGAACCTAAATACAATATGGCTGCTGATCGCTATTGAGGAGTTGGGTGGTATACTGGTGCCCCTGGCAACATCAGCTCTATCGCTCACCGTAATATTGCATTAGCATCAAATTTATGCATGAATACCAAATTTCAGCCTATTCAGGCTACGACACTGGTTCAAAATACAGTTCAAAAAGTAAAAAGAAAACAAAATTGTATCAAACCAAATTGTACTTATATTAAATGAAAACTTCGGATTCAAAACCTTTAACAATAAAATTTATTTCATCTAATTCAGGATTTTTCTTCCTTCTCCTCTTCTTGCCTGTGCTGGACCACCTGACTGTCTGTATCTTCATCATCTCGGCGCATCGCTCATACATATTACACAGGCTTTTGTAAAATTGTAGAACTGTTGTAGCTCCCTTAAGGTAATCTTTGAAAAATAAATAAGGATCTGCCTGATTCTCCAATTTCAAAGCAATATTATATACAAACGTACCATTGAAACTCTTACAGTATTTGGTACTCTGGAAAGGACAATGACAGAGAATGTTCAAGGAGTTGATTTGCAGCAGGCAACACTGGAACTGAGCAAATGAATGCATTTTCTTAATGTCATATGATTTTGGTCTTTTCTTTATCTTATCATCAAGGTCAAAATGCTTTAGTAATACACTTGCTGCTAACAAACAATCCTCATACTGTACTTTGTTTTTATTCAGTAACTCTAATTCTTCATAATGAGTTTTATTTCTTCTCAGTTCTTCAAGTTTTTTGCTGTGCTTTGTGTTGAAAAATGTATGGCCTCTGAATGTTCCAGTCCTTTCATCTATGACTTCCAACATCACATAACACATTATCAGACTATGAACATGGCTGATGGGCACTGAGCATGTACCAACCCACCACAAAATTGACACCATGATTAATTGAAAATTTGTTGGAATCATTTCTATAACACCCAAGTCAAGACAGTCCATTTTTTGTTTCAAGATATGATGAAAATAAGACTTCAGTTGGTTTTCCGATAGATCACGAAAAGGTATTTCTAATGGTCTTGAAATGGCATATTCTCTGCCAATGGTGGTTTTTTTGTAACATAAGTGTTTGTCACGTCCAACATAAACCATAGTATCAACAGAGAAATCTGTCAGAATGTCGAATGCATACCGCAGTATTGGTAGGTTGCAAAAAAAACAATCATCATCAGTGTAATCTTCGGCCTGCGGTGAGCTAAAATATATGTGGTGTGTGTACAAATTGATATATGCTCTAGGTATGTGGTTATAACGAATTGCTTCGGAGTACCAATCCGGCACACCTATGTCTATATCAGAGCCATCTTCGTCCAAATCTGAGCTATCATCATCAGAAGATTGGCTCTCATCAGAGGTGTCTCTTTCATTTTTATCATCATCAGAAATTCCCACTATCACATCATTTGAAACTGGAACCTCATATTCCAACTTAAATTCACTGTTGTTAGAAACTTCTTCATTACAAATATTGAAATACTTTAGTGAACGACAGTGCTTTCTATTGTAGCCCTCAATACTTTTCCTCATTATGATCAGAACTCTGTCTTTTTGATTCTTCTTTAACCGTCCCAAGATTTTTGACATCGCTGAGTCCAAAGTCTCGTTCTGCAGCCATTTGAAAAGTCCATGAATGCATCTCTGTTGATCATTTTTATTTTTTTTGTGTTTAGGAAGCTTCAGTTCGGAAAAGAATTTTCTGAACACTCTTTTCTCTACATAATCATTACCGAGTAAGGTAGCCAACAGAGGTAGCAGTTCCTCTTTCAATCCACCAAAATGACTAGTCATGTATTCCACCTTGTATATTTTACATTCCAGTGCAAAAATCTTACAACCATCAACTTCAACAGTCTTCGGCTTGCAATCAATAGTATTAAATGGGATGTACAGGACATTATAAATGAAAAAATCTGAATCGTAACTCAGCACCGGGCAGCTCAGGTGTCTGGCCATCGCAGCAATCTCATCATCAGCTTCAAATTCACATACTGTGTATGGGACAGACATATCTGTTAGTGCTTCTATAAAAACATCTCTGACGAGTAGAGGAAATATCTGCAAGCTACCTTGTGTGACTGGATCTAGTCGAGAAGCGCCGTAGATTTTAGACCTCAGTCGACTATACGCAGTCTTCAGTTTCCTTGATTCATAGCTGCCATCTAAGACCACGTAGGGTGTAACGTTACACCTTCGGAGACTTTTGAAGAAGCTTCTAATATACGCAGCAAACTTGTCGTAGTCGCCGCCAAAAGCGGAAAAACAGTTGAGCCTGCGATAGAGCTGGGCGCACAAACTGTTGCCATCTATGACGATACACGAATCGTGAAGCAGAAAAGTTTGTAGGAAAGCATTTTCGTTGTAGTTAATGTACGTAGTCAAACCTCTGACACCCATGTCCAACTTTGTATTACTCAGTAAATAGGTACGTGCACGTTATATGTATACGGAGGTACATAATAACATAACCTATTTCTGTATATTTACCTAACCAAATAATGAGGTAAGGTATGCCGGCTGGGCTTTTTGACACTGACATTAATGACTAACGTGACAGTGCTGCCAGTTAGGAGATTGAAAATGAGGATAAATAAACGTGACAATGCGAATGCCTTCGCGCGAAGCATGAAGAAAGAAAAAAAAATGTATCGTAATTTATTTAGAAAAATCAGAATAGGAGATATTAAAATGAAACAATATGTTATTGAAGCTTTTGATTAAAGAGAATGGAAATAAAGCTTTAAATAATACAAACAGTTTTGTTATTAATATGTATCTAAGATCCATATCGTATAATCAGTCCATATTGTATAATCATTTGAAAAAGTCCGTATCATGTTATGAATATCGAAACTCTGAAAAATGTGAGCCGTCACGGGACGCCTGGCAGATGTGAAACATCGACATTATTTTGTAAAAGTAATATGCAACGGATGCCGTGGCGACGCGTCGCCACGCCAGAAATCGGTTTTACGTGCGGCTATAGATGTTTCACATCAAAAAATTCAACAAGGTCTGAGCGAGGATAGAACATCAGTTTCGGTATACTTTGGCGGTTCGTGGCGTTCACTTTTTTGTGTGATGTGTATGTATAGTTACGAAATTTTTGCAATACTGGCAGCACTAACCGTGGCGCAGGCAGCGTGTGCTTTTGAAAACACGTGTATATCTAAATAAAATAGATAAAAAACTAAGTATCGCAAAATAATTGTGGTATTTTAACTATTTCATTCTAAACAGTTGGTCAGAGAATTAAAGTAAGTAACTAATTTCTAATAATAACTAAATATAAAATGAGTTAAATCGCAAAATGAAACACTAAATTAATGTTTCACAAATTTTGCAGTAGAACTAACAATGACTGCGGAGAAAGAAGTACCCGTATCAAACGGAAATCAGGCGAATACCACCGAAGACCAGGATGATGAAACTGAATTGGAAACTTCGATCATTCAGCAAGTCGAGTACTATTTCGGTAAGCAGTTATAGCTATCCATAACCGAAGCATTATTATGAATAGTGGTAGAATATGGCGTAAGTACGATGCTATAATCTATTCGTGTGCTACTGTAAATATCGACCGTAGATATTCCCTTCATGATAGATATCTGCTGGCGTCAGTTTACGACCATGCGTTTCACATAGCCGGTACTCATGTGTGCCGGCTACTTTGTAGTACATTACTCGCTAAATAATTGAAATGCTGCTGTCAGTCAGATAATGAAGCATTCTTTATGAATTTCTATAAATTTTGCTCAAAAACAATGCCAAACCATACCATATCACATCATACATCATCATAATAACCTTTATTTCCATGATAATTCATAAAGAAATGGCTTGGAAAAGTCAATAAGCAAGTATTCAAAACTTAACGGCATGCATACTTATCGCTAAGGAAGCCCTAAAGGAGGGATTCCTTTTTTTCACGAGTGGTTCTTGTAACAATTGTACCTTTGTACCTTTCCAAGCCATATTGATGTGGCACTTTTAGGGTGTGGCACAGCCGTGCAGATCATCCTCAGAGACCTAAAGATCAATCTGAATGGGTACCTGTGGTCAATGACCTAATGACCTGTTTCACCTCTACATAACCTCCCCGGTGGCATCATAAAATATTGATGCAAACAGGACAGAAAAAACTTACTCACTGAATGCTACATTCTAAGCCCTGCTAATAAATAAATTAGCTTGAACAGTGAATGTCATCTGATAAAGTGCAAACAAAAATTTTTTATTTTACACTTCTTTGGAGTGTAAAATGTTTATTTCTTACTAGGAAACAATAAGTTAGGAACTTAGTTATTTCATGTTACTGTACTCCTACAACTATTATGTCACATTAGAAACTTTGAAGAAGAACTCATGCCCAGGGGAGTACTGCCACTATACCCAATTTCTCCCACCAAGCAGTTGCCTTACTGTGTTCTCGTTTAAAAGGTGTGGTTGCCTGTGAAATTACAGGTATGAGAGATGATCCACCTTCACATCTCAGAGTGAATGTAAAAGTTCACCAGGAGAAATACTGCCACCACACCTGGTAATCGGCTGCACAGGGAGTGGATGCCAGTAAAATTTGCAGGTGCACGAGACATAACTTGCCCATCTCCAGGTGATAGATGCAACACAGTGCGACTTGAGCCATCTCATACTTGGTGGAGAGGACTTCACACTGAGTTCCTCACTGAGTAGTATTGCTGTTGTCTATGGAAGGTGTTTATCACTAACATCAGGTGGACCGTTAGCTGGTTCAGTCACATAAATCACATAAAACATATATGTCTTCCTCCAGGTGATGCTAACCTTCCGCGTGACAAATTCCTCCGAGAACAGATCCAGTTGCATGATGGTTGGGTACCAATAGAGGTGCTTCTGAAGTTCAACCGGTTGGCCAAAATGTCGTCTGACCTCGATGTCATTGTCAAAGCACTGCTGAAATCCACTAGTGGCCTTCTTGAGGTGAATATCTATAAGCTTAATTATAATGTAAATTTTTAACTTTTGGAAAATTAAGTGTTACAGTAAATAAACATAAATTTTATGAATTCAGATATTACTGCTAATTACAGAATCCAAAGAAGGAGCCAAATATAGACTGACATAGCAGATAGTTATCAGAAAAAAACAAGTAATATAATGAACATAAGCTCCATAATATGATAATATTTAAAGCTTTAATTACTTGAAAACTTACTTTACCTAATGCTTTTGATGTATTGACTGACTTTAAAAAATGACAGCTACTTATAAGTACTGTATATTTTGGGTATACAAATATCCAAAGCATACTTATTGTGTACTTATTTCTATATGTTTGGTGCCTGTTCAGACCTCCATGCTAATTTAGCTATTTAAGACGTTTTCTGTAACTTTTTCAATAAGTAGATTATAAACCTCTTTGCTAGATTTTTCGCATTCCCTCTACTATTTGCGCCAAGGGCATTCACGGGAACACTGAATTTTTCCATAAAAAGTAGCCTATGTGTTAATCCAGGATATAAGCTATCCAGATACCAAATATCATCCAAATCCTTTCAGCCGTTTGAGCGTGAAGGAGTAACACACACACACTCAAACTTTCGCTGTTATATCGCTTTCGACTGTTAAAACATAAATTAAATATTTAAAGAAACCCTAATACAAAAAAATCTTAAAATGAACAAAGGTTACCATTCTTTTGTAATATCATTGACAAGCGACAAGATTTCAAATTTGAAATCGATCAGACCTGTGGAAGTTGTTTATATTTATTCATCAAAAAAAGGTGATGATCTTCAAACGGCTGAGCAGATTTTCTTGAAACATAACTTATTATAGCTCTGCTAGTTCATCAGTTCAGGAGCTATAATGCCACAGACAGACACACAGATAGTACGAACTTATAACATCCCTGATTTTCGTCAGGGGTTAATGTATTAGTGTACTAGTAGTAATATGTTTTGGTGAACATTGCAGATAGCAGATGACCACAAGAAGCTGCGTCGTCACCCCGACAACCCGGTGCCCGAACTCAATGAGGAGCGCCGCAAGGAGGTGCAAGCGAGAACTGTCTACGTGAAGGTAACAGGTTCTTACCTGTGTATGACATTGTCCATATTTGTCCACAGATCATTTCTGTGCAGACATGTTAAAGATAAGCAGATGACCCATCTAATTTTAAGTCCTAACCTTATTTCCATATACAGTGTTAACTCTATTTTTAACGCCACTCGATTTAAAGACAAACTCTACACCCTATGTTACATCACGCCCACTTTAAATACCGACAACGATGTGTGTGTGAGGACATACAGCCTGAAAAAATTACTAAAATAAAAACATTGAAAACATCTATCCCGAGAAAACCTTACCTTTTTCCGGGATAAAAAGTAGCTCGTGTGCTATTCCAGACTGTGATCTATCTCTGTGTTAAATTTCATCCAGATCCATTCAATCGTTGTGGTGTGATTGAGTAACAAACGTCCGTCCATCCATTAGACTGGCCTCATAGCTCAGTTGGTAGTAACGCTGCCTTCTACGCTGCAGGTCGTGGGAACGATTCCCACCCAGGGCAAACATTTGTGTGACGAACGTAGATCTGGGTGTTAATATGTATTTATTTACAAAAGAGTATATGAGTATTTTATAGTGGTCTTTGTTCCTACGATACAAGCTATGCTTAGCTTACTTTGGGGCTAGATGGCGCTGTGTGCAATGTCCACCAATATTATTATTATCCATCCGAGCGTTTTCATTCATAATATTAGTAAGATAATATTGATTTCTTTCATCTCCTCTCCATTTAACGTATTATGTTCCCCCCAGGGTTTCTCAAAGGAGAACACACTGGACGAGCTGCTGGTGTTCTTCAAGACATACCCGGGCGTGGAGCACGTGATCATGCGACGTTACCTCGAGAGGAACACAAGGAAACGTGTCTTCAAGGGATCCGTGTTTGTACAATTCAAGACCAAGGAACAGGTCCGGTATCAACATATATTTACACCGTATTTGCTATATTTTGGGGGCCCACGTTGCTCGCGTCCGTAAGTGTCCCTTTGAATCCCTACACGTGTCCCCCGGGTGGTGCGAATGGAGCAACCCAAAGTAGCAGTAGGACTTGTGCTAAGTTCGCCTGAAAAAGTACTGCCTTCACACCTGGTAATCTGTGTGAGATGTATGAGACGTAACATCCCCGTCTCGAGGTGATGAACGCAACGCAATCCGACTTGAGTCTCGCGTACAATGGAGAGGAATTGAGTCATATTGCTGTTGTCTATGGGCAGCGGTTACCACTTAACATCAGGTGGGCCGTCAGCTCGTTCCGCGACTTCAATTACTTAATGAAAATAAATGCAAATTACTTATGGAAGAATAGATTGAACGACATTTATTAGACTATGTGCTTTTAATGATACATACATATAAGCTGTTGCTTTCAAAACCAACAGAAAATGATGACGAGAAAACAATAACCACAGAGGATCCAAGATATCTTATTGAAATAATTAGAGCTTAAAACTTGGTCACCTGACAGGTATGCCAATGTTATGACAGTACTTACAAAAGAAAAATATATGGCACTTAAGTATACTTTGACCATAATTATAAAAATTTCAGTAATTAATCGGATTTTGAATAGCTTCAGATCAGAATTGTATGGTTATATCCATTGGTTACTGCTACTGTTCACTAATTATTTTTAAATAATTTTCAGGCTGAAACATTACTAAACATGAAAGATTTGAAGTTCAATGACACAGACTTATTGGTACTCTGGCAGGAAGCCTACAACAAGCAGAAACAAGAAGAATACGCCCTCAAAAAGGAACAGAAGGATAAGAAGCAGAAGGATAAAGAAGTAAGTGACCGCTTACATTTAAATAATATTTATAACTAGCTGTTGCCTGCGACTTCGTCCGCGTGGATTTCGGTTTTATCACGCACCCTTATTTTACCCCTCGGAAAAGTAGTCTAGGTTACTCCTTGTTACATCAGCTATCTGCCAGTGAAAGTCCCGTCAAAATCGGTCGCGCCATTTCAGAGATTAGCCAGAACAAACAGACAGACAGACAGACAAAAATTTAAAAAATGTTGTTTTGGTATGTGTACCGTGTATTCATATGCACTTAGTAAAAAGTGGTTATTTTAATATTACAAATAGACACTCCAATTTTATTTATTTGTACAGATTTGGGATCTAGACTCACGAGCTCACACAGACATTAGCATTGGTCATCACACTTTTTTTATTATTAGATTTACTGAACAAATAGCAATATTTCTTAATTCTTACCCTGTTTAAGTATGGGATGACCCAAGTTGCATCATACTGAACAAGTCACTCCTAGAACAGATGTGCCTTTAGTTTCACTGGTACTCCTAAAACTGGATCACTGAAATGCTAGTGCACTGCTGATGGCAGAAATGGGTAAGTTGGCAGGACATCCTGGTTGAACACTGCAATGGAACTTATGCTAAGTTCATCCAGGGAAGTAATGTCACCGTACCCATTTCTGCCGCCAAGCAGTGGTGCATTCGCGTCACTGTGTTGGTGTGGTGCCGGTGAAAATTACAGGCACATGAGAAATTCAACCTTCACGTCTCAGAGTTACGGGCGAATATGATGTGACTTGTCTCGTCTTACCTAAGTAGGGGAGGGCCCAATTAGTATTGCTTGTTACGGGCAGAGGTTACCACTTAACACAAGGTGGGCCTAATGCTCTTTTCATAAATAAAAAAGTGCTGATTACATAATTTCACATTTTAGTGTCAATGTTCTGTTTGTAATGGACACTTTCAGCTCGCCTCTAATAAAATGATATATTTATTGCGTAAAACATGGTATACAAAAATTGAATGTTTTTTTTTTTTAAATGTAATGTAGTGTATAGTACGAGCTGACGGCCCACCTGATGTTGAGTGGTAACCGCCACCCATAGACAAAGGCAATACGACTCAAGTCCTCACCACCAAATACAATATACATTACAATATGTTGTTGTAACACTATCGTTGCAGGCCAATAAGAATGAAAAGGAACAGTTCAAGCTGCCCACCGGAACCGTTATGTTCTTCAGCCAGGGCACCGACAAGATGAAACGCGAGGACATCAGGGATGCACTCACCCCGTTAGGTAACTGGGTTATGACCCCCCACTACCCCCCCCCCCCCCCCTTTACTTACATGGTTTTTAGTTCAGTTCAGACTCTACCTTCTGCGCTGTAGGTCGTGGGTTCGATTCCCACTTAGGACAAACATAGATATGTCTGGGTGAACACACTTGATGCTGCCCATGCAAAGCCGGGACGGGATGTTACTTTTATACAAAGACCTTACTTTTATGAGGTCATACTACTTTTGCGTACTTATGCAATGAACAGTTTAATATAATGAAATATATATTTCAGGCGGTGAAATAGCGTACATAGACTTCAAAGTTGGCGACACCGAGGGCTGGGTGCGATACGCGAAAGAGAACGAAGCCAAACAGGCACACGAAAAGATAACCGACGGAAAAATCAAGATTGCAGATGCAGAAGTAGTCTTTAAACTGGTCGAGGGAGATGAAGAGAAGGCATACTTAGTTAAAACTGTAGAGGAAATGGCTAAACGAAGAAAGAATATGAAACAGAATAAGTTCAACAAGGGGAAAAACTTCAAAGGGAACCGCGGACACGGCAGGAAGAGGAGGCAAGATAATCACGAGGACGCACCGCCCAGAAAAGTTACGGCAGATAGTTGAGTGTCACCTAACAATGGCATTTTCTTAATTCACGATATGTGATGATATTTCAATTTAAGATTTTCGTAGATATAAACTGTAAGAGCATGAAGATACCTTTTTATTTAGTAATTAGTAATACAGCCCAGGAGTGGTATTCTAATTCCTGTGATACCATTTTCAGGGACATTGCATCTCTATCATAAAAATTACTCTTAAAATTAATTATTAAAGAAGGGCAAAGTCCTCTCATTTTATTGAATAAATTTGCTTATTTTGCTCTAGATGGCGTGTCACTTTGAAAAAGTATTATAAAGCCAATTAAAACTGCTTATATTTGATTAAAACACAAATTACTAGTAATTTCACACAAGATATTACTGAACTATGGAAGAAGTAGAGTTACAAGCAACAATTTTCCACATATATGTATAGATATGTTTAAGCCATCTGTATGGATACTTGTATGTAGAGTTTGTTATAAGAATACCAACAATTCTAAACTAGGTTATTGGACGGGAACATCGTCGAAAAGCGGTTGTGAAGAATGTAACGTGTTTTTCTAACCTGCTGTTCAATAAATTTATTTGTTTATCATAATTTTTTATTTTTTCCTCAGGAGTGAAAACGAATGCAGGAACCCACAATTTATACGTTCACAAAAATGTTGTTGATGTGACGTCATATTCGAGACTTCTCGAATGTTACATTCGTATTTTGAGAATAGACCTCCAAATGTATTTTACCATCCAGATCATGAAATCTGCAAAAATATGATAAAGAGTTAAAAATTGGTTGGAGGTAATCACCAAAACTAATGATCCCATTCTAATATGAAGAGATAGAACCGCAACTTGGGCATTTTTTCACTGTGGTGGGTTAAACTCATCACAATGTAACTAGATACTATGAAGCTTCAAATAGGGACCAATGGCATGAAAAGAAAATTTGATGTTTTAGAGTTCGATTTTGACTTATTTATTTAAATAACTAGATCACTTTATTAGGGTCACAAACCCTTAGTTTCGGAGTGTACGAAAATCTGATTAGTAGTAAAATAGAGCGTTAAAAGATGTATATGTTTTTAAAACATAACGCTATTTGTTAATGCTCGACTCTTATTCAATAACAATCGAGCAGTCTCGTGTCGAAATGACACGCACAGTTTTATCTGTGCATGAATCTCACATTAAGGACTTCACGCTCTGACTTTGAAATATTATTATTTCAGATTCAATACAAGACAAATCTATAGTAAATTAGAGAACAAATCCGTTTTTTGTCGCATTTACAAAAGTTTTGACTCTCATTACTTTATTATGAAATTTTTCCTTTTCATTAATGTAATTATGCAGTTTTTACGGTTTGCCGATATATACTAAATTGTTATGTACATTTAACTCGATAACGTTTCACCGTGTCGCATCGCATTTAGAATGGAGTACCCTCGGCAGAGTACAAGCTGGGACGAAAATGTTAACAATGTTTATTGTACCGTTCTTTCTGCAGTAACAGCGGTGGGTCTGTGGTTGTCACAGATCTGTTTTTGACAGTGACAAATATATTGTTTTCTCGCGGCCTCGACTTGCGTAAAATCTGCGGATGTTATTGATTTCGTAGTGCGATATAAATATTTAGAGGAATTGGAACAAACACCAGACATGCAAGCATTACCACGTTTGCCCTCGTCAATAGATAGTTCAGACGATGATTCTGGTCCTGCTGGCCTCTTGCATCCGATAATCGGAGACATTATCGGAGACACCGCGTACAGCGAGCGATATGTGCTGAAGATTTTGATCAAATTTGCCAAACTGGACGTGTTTAGGAGGGTGATAGACAAAGAAGAATTTGAAACTGAACTGAGCACTCTTTGGGAGATGTCCTCTGAGAAGGATGTTGTGATATTCCTGCATGAACACAATGTATTTGAACTGTTTAACTTCGCGCTGGCCGAGCTCGATTTCGAACATGCCCGAATAATTGAACTTGTAGTCGGCATCGCGGCCAACATGTGTTGCGAGAAAGAAGCCGTCGCTGATCTCGTAGAAAACCAAACCCTTCTGTTAATGATCCTGGATTATTTAAAGACTGATAATACACCTATCATGATTCAAGCGTTGCGACTGGTCAGTCATTGTTTGTACCAAGCCAGCTTAGAGGAGCGAAAAGTCTGGATAAAGATTTTTGAAGACATACAATATGCCAAAACTCTATGCTTTATATTGAAAAACTCTGCAAACAAAGAGCTGTTGATTGAAGCTTTGGAAAACTTCAATAGTTTATGTGAATACTTCAATATTGAGGCCCTGAGGAAAGAATTCTTTGCCCAGTTTGTCACTATGGAAATTTTGGAATCTGTTTGCACTGCATTCGATGAAATCATGGTAAAGCAAGGGAGCTTATCTGTTGGAGACGATCTAGAGAGAATTCTGGCAATTACATTGCAAATAGGCCTGCACTTGGTTTGGTTTGATCAGTCGCCAGATGTCTATAATGAAAATAGAAGTAGCGTCATCACTATGATTACTCAAATCTTCTCATATTATGAACACAAAATTGTCCACAATAAAGTGATGGATACTGAATTGGAGCATATCATCGAGTCCTCAAATATTATCCTAACATCCTTGAAAGTGGGTGAAATAACTGATCCCAATGTGTTCTTCTTTCCGGGATATAGAATCTGGAAGACATTGACTCCAAAACTAAACAAATACGGATCCAAACTTGTTGACGAGGATGAAGTTCAGACTGTTGATCAATCAATATACTGTTTGAGTGAGTTCCTGTCAACTTACATGGCACAATGCACTCAGGAGGACTTCAAGAACATATTGAATGTCATCAAGAATGACTACAAAGTGATTGTTAAGCAAAGTAAGAAGCCAGAACTGCGGCAAATTATCCAGGGCAAAGTTGCTGACTATAAAAGATGGAAACAAGAAATGAGGAATGCTGCTCTTCAGTAACTTTACATTTCATATATTATGCTGATTCAAGACCACATTCTCAGCAAAAGCATTGAAGGAGCCGGTGGCCATTTGGATTGAAAGTAGTTAAAGAGTTTCTAGAGTTGGTTGGCTATCTTGTCAGGAAGAAATGTTAATAGTACAATTCCAATTCTAATGTTGTCTTATTCTGATGGCTGGAGGCATTAGCACTTAACTTTAATATGTTAATTGTTTTTATGTCCACGCTGATATTGCTGTGGTTAAGAGCAGAAGAACTTTGTCAAGTTCATCTGTGGAAGTATTGCCAGCGTGCGCATTTCTTCCACCAAACAGTAATATTAACATTACTGCTTTCTGTTTAAAAGTTTGTTTGCCAGTAACCAGCCTTCTGTTGGAAAATTTTCAGATAAAATCTATATTAGAAATAGATAGAAAGGTGCCAATTTTAATATTTAACATATGTACTTCTCAAGTTTTATTCCAAATATTAGTAAATACTAGAGCCAATCAGTCGCCAAAAGTCAATAAAAAACTTAGGTCAGCAGACAGACCAAACTGAAATCTGGCTGTTAAACAAACTATATAACAACAGGTCATCTAATAAATATGCCATACTAATGAATAAAAAGGTCTGTCATTTGATTGTTTGTAGAAACCTAATCAAATATAACATAGCTTGTATTATTGTATAGTTTCCTATTAGTCTGCACCTAACCCCTATTCCAAGATGAGTCTTTACCCCCACTTTAAGAAACATCCATTCCAAATATTGAAGGACTGTGATACAAGCAAAAAAAGGTGGAGGGTTACTTAGGTGTCTCATTTTATGTAACAGCTTTTTGCCTTTTGGAAGCTAGGGTTTATGTATTTAGTTTAGTTATATAGTCTCGGTTACGAGCGCATACCATGCGACTTGGGTCTTGTTGTACCTAGGTAGGGTAGGACCCGAGTCGGATTGTATGTTATGGGCAGAGGTTACCCCTTAACCAGGTGGGCATCAGCTCGTTCCGTAACATTCGTAAAGAAACTTCCTCAATTTCTCATATGAATAAGCCATTATTGATGATGCTATGCTACATTAAGTAAAATTGCGGAATATCTTGTAGCGTTTTGGCAATTGCCTTTTGAAATCTTGATGTTCATTCAACTACATTTTGAAGGTATTTTGTCACAAAAGTGACAAAATAATGCCCCCAAATTGTATTTAGTAGCTATTAGATGTTATTTTAATAAATATGCAAAAATAAGCTTTAAGTGTCATAGATTTTTTATTTTCGCTCATTCCTCTAATTCGTGTATTAAATAACACCTACCACATCACAGACATTGGTATTTTACATAACTACCTATCTCTATCTCTTGTTGTCGCGCACGTCCTTAATTCTCGTTTTAATAAAACTTTAATTTTGTGTGGGTAGAACCAGAAAAGTTATAATGACGTTTCCGAATGAAAGAAAGGGGTAGAGGTAGGTGGTATTCAAAAAACTAGCGCCGTGCTGTCGAAAGACGTCTGATGGTCAGGTTCTTTAGAACTGGTGAAAGTATTATAGAGCACCTCAGAGGCTGTTTTCGTTCCCTTGTCACGCTTTGAATTTATGGTTCTAGAACATGCCAGTTTCCTCACGATGTTTTCTTTGTAAGTATGCCTTCAGCACCTAGTGTAGTATAGTGTGTAGTACCTAATGTGTATTTATTTACAAAAAGTAACTATTTTAAATATTATCCAGTTCCCATAATACAAGCTATGCTTAGTTTGAGTTAGGTGGCGCTGTGTGAAATTTCTATCAATATTTATTAACGTTTCGTACGTAGGTAGTCAACAATACAGGAAATAAAACAACAATACGTATACGGGATTATATATTTTTTAGACATTGTAAAGCAACATTTACATTACGATAAAGGAGTTTTACACCGGCGTCCTAACAACTGAGAACGCGAATATCCGAATGTGACAGTAACATACGTAAAGCAGTCACGCGCGCTCACGACTCATCTTACACGATCACACACAACATAAAAAACATTCACAAATACTGAAAAGGATAATAGAGATTAATAACTGTTTAATTTACATTAATGTACTTACAACTAACTAACCACGAGCCTACGCACCCCTACAGCGGGGCAATAATCGCATTTATATTTCAAATATCCATTCGTTATATTCAATATATCGTAAAGATAATAAAAAAACAGGATAAAGACTAGACTTTACACTGAACAACGATGAATTAGCTAACAGCGACGTAACGCGCCGCGTCTCTGTGCCCGGGAGCATAACCGAATATATTACATCACTTGGGGCAGCACTTGGATGCCGCCGCCGTCCCCTAAAAGCAAACCCATAACTTACGATTTTAAAAAAAACGACGCCACACGTCCCTCGCGGTTGTCACCTGTCTACAAACTCATTTCATCTCATCTGTTAAAGCCATAACATAACTTAATTAAAGACTTACTGTATATATATATAAACTATAAAAATATAACTATACGTGACGGAGGGCGGTCCCGGCGGCGGCGCACAGACGCGTAATATACATATACACTTGTTACCTACACAATAAATTACATAAATAATCTGAATTTAAAACAATTTCTTAGGCTTCCGAAGAACAATGTAGTACCGTAATTTCTAAGCTCCCAACGCACCGCTGAACTCACAAAATTGGTCGAGCGGAGATGGGAAATACAAAAAATATTTACAAAAAAAAAAGGTAGTTGGCAAACAAAGCCGCGGGTGATATGAACGCACTATTAGGTATAAACCCCTTTGTACCAACCGGATATGTATTATCATTACATTGTGACATAAATCAACATCTCTCCGCATCGCAACTTTAATTCAAACACGAAACTTCATTTCGTTTAAAACAATTAAAAAAGATGCTTCGTCATAAAACTTCATGGAAAAAAATGATTATAATACAATATAGTAAAAATAAAATGAACGAATACTTTTCTAACGGGTTCAGCCAATATACCAAATGGTCCAAATTTGGCACAAAAAGTACGATTTATAAAAAAATAATACTATAAAAATTGCGCAGACAGGCCGACTGTCTGTAGCGGGACGAACATTTTATATTATGTGTATATAAGAGCTGTTGAACGAACGTTCAAGCCGCGGCCTTGGCAGCTCCAAAAATAACTAACGGTTAGAACATATCGTTTTCTATCCATTCTTGAGAAAGAGAATGATATGAAAGACTTTTGCAGCCAATTAGAAGCCACCAAGGTCCGTTGTCACCGCTGCGGATGGCGAGGGGCAAACGTAAATGTTTATTTTACATGCGATAATCCGTTGTGTCAAGTAAAGTCACAAACTAACAGCGAACATTAATCGAGGCCCACTGATAAGTCCACCCTTAACGCCGAACAATGTGACGAGCTAAATTTATAACGAATATTGAAATTGCAACATTCGCCCCGAGCCACCGCGCGCTGTCTCGCACCCGACATTACCTACAGCATTAACGAGACGATTAATGTAAAATTATTAAAACTATTACGTGGTCGTTTACGCGACGGGCGCTGTATCTACGTTTAAATTCTTTGGTAATTTTTTTGTGAGCAAAGACAGACGAACACTTCTAGTACAATTCGACAAGCGGTAATATACCGAGCAATACTGCGCTTCTCAATTCCGTAACAAAGCCAATATAAATATACGGAGTTTCTTTCACATGTGCCACGATAATGGAACGTCTTGTGAAAATAATATTCTTAACGTATCGTCACCCGTTAAGGCCCCGAGGCAAATGAAACCAACTCAAATTAGGTCTGGTCGTTGCGTGATGTCAGTCACTGGAATGTGCGTACGACACTGCTTCCGCCATATTGGATTTCGAAATACATATCGTAAATTAACTATTACGATGGAAATATTTTAATATTGGTAGTATTGGACCATCAATGGCTCTCAAATTTAAATTTAAATAATAAAATCCTTATTTATATTTGTTCCAATAAGTATGAGGTACGTTTATAAACTCGAAATCCAAGATGGCCGTATAAGCCCACCGCACGGCTAGACCCCATATTGCTTCCATATAAGCGTATATATTAACCAAGAGTAGGTATTCGTTTGTACTTACACACAGAGACATATAAACACGAGTAAATATGTATAAACAACCAACATTCCCCATTCGTTGTCTTGATAGGACAGCAGAGTTATGATATGGTCCGATCACGATATTACACCGTTGTCCTATTACACTGGTAACGTTGTCTAAAGATGGCGTAATGGACTACATTTTGAACCCGATTTAGACTTAATTCATTGGAATTTTTGTGTTACGCCAAAAGCGCCATATTTAATGTCTTATGAAGCTACAATTATAGTGGCAATGTAACACAGGGTCGAGAATCTTGTTAAACTATTCGAAATTATAAAGAATATTCAAGCCCGTCTTATTACACCTTAACCGAGATCATTCACAAAGCGAATTATCTACAAGTTTTGGATATTTTATCTTCACAGTTGTAGGGAGAGTTTATTGTTCAATTCTTAATTATCAATTTTATATATATGTAAAAATTCTAGACAGCGCCATCTAGTCCAAAACTAACAAAACTTTGGATAACTATAAATTATAGTCTCCACATTCGACCATTATTATGCAGTTACTTAGACGCTGATTGGTCAAAGGGAAGCAATGGTCGTCGACAAGAGGGTTGGCCACGTGATCGGTCTATACCTACGGGGCACACAATATAACTAGAGGAATAGATCTACACAGTCTGATAACGGCAAGGGACACTCAATATCGTGTTGTTCGTTGCAATATCGTTATAGTTGTCAACTACAAAGCATTGCGTATATTATAACAAGATCCGGACAGTCTGTGGGAAAAGTTGTATCGAGTCGGCCATTTTGATTTTTCGGCCAATCAGCGCGAAGCACATCGAGAGTTTTGTTCACTGATTCAGTGATTCACGGACTCAGTGCTTCTACAGGGTTCGTGATAGAAATATTGGCCATTTTTTTTGACTCTTGCCATAACTTTCCTCACAGACTATACAAAGCTCGGCCGGCAGCCACGCACACGCGAAACGTGATGGACCTTACTAATCGCAACAGCGCAAGCCAACAGCTCACAACAAGATGACACCGTACGCGACATTCGTTGCGGCTCTATCGAAATATTTACCGCGGAGTTTCAGAGATAGGTAATATATAAAAAAAACGATAATTGTACACTAACTCATTTAGGGAATATTCGAACGTACAATTCGTGTACAATGAACGAAACACCATTTCGAAATTAGTTTCACTCTGCTGAGGAACAGTCAAACAATCAACAAATTGTAAATGACGGCTTGTCTTACTACCGACTCCCTGAAGGAAAGGCAGCCATGATACAGCTTATATTTACCAGCACGTACGGCTATAAAAAGTAGCGTTAATATCCGGTCCATCATCACCTACCTAAACATTTCACCTTGCAGTAGTTTTGCAGTAATAAAAAACATACAAATTTTCGCATTTATGATTCTGGTGAGGTGCCTAATGAAGAGCTCCGCGAGGGTGCAATTCCGGCACACCCGAGATTCCAGTGTACATGTTACGCGCCCGAGAATCCGTACACTTCGAGCACCCTGATCTCGAAGTCCCCGGAGGGGCAGAGCGGCGGGTTGTTGAACGTCGAGCATCGGTCCGTCTTGCCGAAGCGAATGTTCTCGTCCATCCATATTGCTTGACCGTCGCTGAAATTGACAAGTCCTTTGTTTAACAACATGGCTGCGACGATTTTATTTTTTATTTGATACATTTACGGAACGAGCCGACGGCCCACCTGGTGTTAAGCGGTAACCTCGGCCCATAACAACAGATGCGACTCGGGTCCTCCCCTACTAGGTACGACAAGACCCAAGTAGCATCGTATGCGCCCGTAACTCTAAGACGTGTATGTGGAATGTCTCATGTGCCTGTAATTTCACTGGCAACCACGCTTTTCAAACCGGAACACAGTAACACGAATGTGTTACTGCTCGGCGGCAAAAATGGGCATGGTGGCAGTACTTCCCTTACGAAATTGGCGAGTTCTACTGCTCTTAAACTAGTAACGCCCAAAACGCAAATTTAGTAAATAAAATGACATAAAAATAGTTTCCATTCATGAAGTGTATTATTAGATCCATTAATCAGATGACAGGGGTTTGGGCCGACCCCTATCACGATCGGTATACCGTGTAGCAATGGACTCCCCAAAGTTACGGTACGATCATGCGGCCCACCTGTTGTTAAGTTGTAACCTCTGCCCATACCAAGTAATACGTCCTCCTAGTTTTGTCTATAAGGGTTACCTTCTTTCTTCTTGGTTCTTTCTCTTTGGTTCCATGCGAGGTTCCAATCAAAACTTACACACTCAGTAGCGATGTGTCCCTAGTTTCCGTGTTTTAGGTGGCATTGACAAGTAGAAATGCACAACTACGCTACAAATTAAAATCTAATAGGGAACAAACTTTATGCTAATCACACCAATGGTTGCCCAGGCCAGGGATCGGAAGCGAGGCCCCGGATTTTCCTCGCTTACGCTGAGTTACTCATGACTTAGATAAAAAAACGTTTCCGTAGAAGACCGAGCACAGTCCAACCAAAAATCTCCCCATAGTTAATCCGATGAGTCATACCAGCATAATGGAAAAAATAGTGTTGACCAAACACAGTACAGAAATCTTCCCATAACTAATCCGATGAGTACAGGCTGTTGGAAAAAATAATCGTTAACCGAACACATCAGAAAAGATCACCCTATACATACCCGCCACCGATAGTAATCATAGTGCTATCGGCCGCCATGAAAAGCGAATTAGCGTGCGGCGTTCTAGTGTCGCCGTTGTCTTCCAAACACCCGACCCACGGATACTTGGCGCGGTGCGGGTGCAGACTGGAAAATAAAATCATATAAACGGTCACTGACCCGCCACCGATGGTGATCATCTTGGTATCGGCCGCCATGAACAGTTCCGAGCCGTGCGCGACTTTCTCCTCCCCCTTCTCGCTCGCCGCGCACCCCACCCACGGGTATTTCGCACGCTCCGGGTAAAGGCTGCGAACATGCGGGTTACGATGACGATGGCGTTACGTTATGATCACACACACAAAAACCATGATACACTCGAATGCGTGAATCGTGTCACAAAACGAGTCAACTTGACACAGGTTTCAATAACTAATTTTATGTTAGCCTAACGCTTTCTCTTCTTAATTAAAGTACGCAGTTTTAAAGGATAGATGGATGGAAGAAAGGATAGAAACATCACCATTTTAAATATGGCGGAAATAAAAGGCAAACACGCTTTACAATATTTTGACTGTTCAAAAATATAATCTCTATTTATCGACTACGAGATATATTATGTACGAACTTAAAATTTGTTTAGTTTATTGTCAAGACGTGACTGTCTATCTTCAAATATCTGTTTGTTCGTGACTCTCAGAAGTAATTATAAATGTAAGATGATTAACGAAATTCTGTTTGCGCGATGACGCTCAAAATGCCAAGATAAATTCTAGATCATTAAATAATGTTTGCCCGGTGACCCGCAAAAAGCCAAGATACATTTCGGATCATTAAATAACGTTTGCCCGGTGATGCTCGAAAAGCCAAGATACATTTTGATCATTTAATAATGTTTGCCCGGCGACGCGCAAAAAAACCAAGACTTTTTTTTGGATCATTAAATAATATTTGCACGGCTCAAAATGCCAAAACAAATTTAAGATGATCAAAGAATTATGCTAGATATAGTTTTGTGGTACGACTGTGTGATCAAATATTGTTGTTATTGATGATTTGATTGCATTAATACCAATCATGCTTATCATCTAAAAATAATATTTCAAATATGTACGGAACTTGTTCAATTGCAGAAAGCTAAGTTGTAAGTGTAATATGTAGCAATGCTCACATTAAATCCAAAATCGATTGACACTAACGATGAGAAAAATGTTATTCAAACTAATCTATTGATGTTATGAAGAAGCTTTATCCAAATCGGAATTGGGTATTATTGATAAAGATGCGTATCTTCTCAAAACAAGCACATCTCTTTTAAAAGCCATAATAAACGTTAATATTAATATATACATATATGTTGAAAACAGACATATTAACAACATGCAAATACCAAAACTACACCCAGTGAACATGCAATGAGAAGTGAAACAGGTAAACAGAAAAAGCCTTCACCCGAAGAGGTTGATAAATTACAAGAAATTCATAAATATAAGAATGAAATTTAAGCAATAAGTATAGTAGAAATAAAAAAAGGAAAAATAACAACATTAACTACTAAGAATGTAAACTAAGCTAAACATTATACATAACAAATGATTGTAAGTGCACAATACATTATTTTCTTCTACAAAGGCGCGCCGACTGATCAGTTTAACTACAGTGTAAAACTTCGAGTACCTATCAGATAGCATTAAAGTGATTGAACAATCGGTTCAATGGATACCGATTCGATAACTTTTTGAACAGAAATGTAATAAGGATGGCTAGTAGGCATTATAGCATCCACTGTTTTTTGGCTCATATAGAAAATATAATAATAATCATTTATAGACTGAAGTCACTAAGTTATCAATTAAGTCTGAAATAAATGATTGGCTCACCTAAAGAGGAATGTCTCTCCAGTCCCAAAGTAAGCCTGTCTGTTTCCGCGCTCGTCCTTTTGATTTCGTTCGAACCACCGCGTTGAACAGTAAGCGCCGAACACCTGGAAATACATCGAAACAAAACCTTTGAAGACCTCAGAAATAAAATAATAAATATTCGTGGACATTTCACCAAACGAAGCATAGCTTGTATCATGGGTAACAGACAACTGATATATAATAATAATTCTTTATTGGAAAGACATAGGTGATACTTAATACTAATAGTATGTTGCGACAATTACTGTGGATCCAATAGGCGGTCTTATCGTAGTATACGATCTCTTCCAGACTATCTTATATACGTATATACCTTATACATTTTTGTAATTACATACGTATAATACTAACACCCAGGGCGGTAATCGAACCCGCGGTACATCGAACACACTAGCATACTGAATTGTGTATACAAGTAATTCATTTTGTATCTAGAAATAGCCATGTATCTGGAATAGCCTAAATAATGATATTTAGCGACTTACCTCGTTGTTGCAGGTCTTGATCATGAGGAGCGTGGGTTCGTGGTGCTCGACCCTCACGTAGAAGGTGGTCAGCGAGCAGCCGTGCTCCTCGGTCGTGTACAGCAGCACCGGTTGGTACATGGTAATACGCACCGGCAGCCACGACCACAGCGTGAACAGCTGGAAGTGTGCAATTCACTGCTTTATATTTTGTATTGCTGTTTTGAGGATGATTCTGCAAATGGTAGGTGGAGGGGTGGGGGGAATTTCGGTTCTGAGAGGATTTGTGATTCTTTTTTTCTAATACTGTACAATAATAAGTGCGTGAACGACTTTTTTGTGCTTTGACAAGATTGGTCAGATTAGATTCGAGCGTAATTTACTTGCAAAACATGATTATTTGGTACAGTATAAACTGCGTTGAATAATGTGGGAATGATACTTGTATAAAGTGGAAGATTTCAAAACCAATCTTTATCTTTATTCTAATGTATGGAAAGTCTCGGTATATATTTTAAATTTTTGTCTAAATACTGATACAGAATACACACTAAAATTGAACTTAACTAAACGGATACGACGGCACAATATTAGTGGATAACATTAGTAAACGCTACAAGTGAAAAGTGAAATTATGTGCACACCTACATAGTATATACATAAAACAACATTTATATATATAAGTGGCATTCATTGTTGATCTTACTACATTCAAAAGTTATCAAAGACTAAGTTGTTTTAAGTCAGTAAGAAATGAAAAAATGTTTATGTCTAGTGATAGAAAACGAATCAGCTTAATAGTTCTTTTGCCTGAAGTTAGCCAACCAAAGTCACACAAGCCATTAGCGAAGTGAGCCACAATATTTGGGAGGCAGGCAACGCAGGCAGAGAAAAAAAACAGCAATACGTATGCAAAATGTATAGTCACTAATTTTTTTTCGCTTTATTAAGACATCTCGTAAGTAGGATAAACAATGAACACCTAACCCAGACTCATACTAATATACACTATTAGAACATATACAAAAACATCGCATGCAACATTAACGATAGTCGACTAAACAAACAATTAGTTCTAGCTATTTGAGTGGGAGCCAAATTTACATTGATATTAAGCTCTGTACAGACGCAAGCTGTAAACTGATAAGTTTCACACGCGCAGTCCACGGGATATTATTGTGAGACAAAAGAATAATGCATCACAATTTCAGAAGGTTGCAGTTTTCGAGTACATATAGCACGATCTAGTCTACAAATATATAAAGCAATTACTTATCTAGCCCCTAGTTTATGAAACGTAAATCGAAAAACAACTGTCATTGCACAAGTGTAATTATTTTGTGAAAAAATACACCAAGGTGTATTTTTTCACAAAATAATTACTAGAAAAACTACACCCATATATTATATATACACATATATATATAGTTTAAGCAGGAGAGAAACATAATAACTATTTACAGTAAAGTCACTGATACCAGTAACTAATTGTAGGACTATAAATAAAGGGGCTAGCAAATTTATGCTCCAATCGCTGCGCAAATATTTATTTACTAACAAAAGGTTCAATATTTATGTATAAATTATTTGTTTATATGTTACGCTAAATACATCAATTCTACCGAATAAATAAAATCTGAAGTCGTGGTGCCACAAAATTAGCATAACTTTACGAGATGACAAAAATATAAAAAAAACAATGAAATTCGTGAATGTGTGATATTTTTTAACAATACAATTCACAAGTCTGATCTCGCCCTTGTTGATACAACGTGACAATTTGCCAGCAACATAGTCGCATCTTGGATATCATTTAAATAGAGCAACAGGATAAATAAGTACACGAACATTAATCCCTCGGACACACAACCGTATAATTAAGTGCACTCGGATACGTTCGGCTGTGGGAGATAATCGTACATGCACCATAAAAGGGTACCGCACTGATCTAAACTGCGGTACCACAGACTACATACATTTCACCGTACCACGACAACTAACCCTTTATTAGTGCTTTCAAGTCATTCGGTATAACTTACTTACGGATACAGATGTAGTATATTTTATTGTACTACCTACTATCATACTACATTTCTTTAAACTTCGAAAAATATTATATTATAAAATATTATATATATTAGAAACAAAGCATCTAGTCCAGGTGTTTTTGGAAACTGAGTGAGATACTTTGACATCACAAAGATTATGCGCGAACGAACGATGCAGGCCATTAAATAATATTGGTAGATACCTTGATAGAAAGTTGCCAAACTGAATATATTCCAGATCCACTACAGTTATTTGAAAAAAATATAGAATTACGTTTTAATTTTTACAAGGTTTCGTTGTATGCTAGATTGTCATTTTATTGAAAATAAGTTAGAAATGTGGGGAACTATCACTCTCCGCTTTTCAGTTTGGGCGTTGGAACATGAAACTCTGAGACAAACTTTAAACGTCACAATTGGCAAGACTTGTCGCCAGTACCCACTAGATCATTCAGATATATTCGGCAGTTGAAATGAGAGACGCCACGTGACGTAGTTAATCCGTAAGTAAATTACAGCGAGCGGACATCATTAGTGGTGGAGGCAAACCTTCTGGCGTAGGTCGGAGGAGTGGTGCCGCTGGTCGCGGAACACGGCGTTAGGGAAGGGGAACCACAGGGCCAAGTGGGAGGAGCGCGGACTCTGCGAAGCCACACTACACGCTATACCTTGGATTCATCACGGGACTAATGACTTTGGAGCGAGACGTCTACGCGAATGGAACGACACGCTCGCCTACCCGGTCAGATTCGCGGGACTGTAACTTACACTGCGTTTTGACTGTCACCTGATGTTAGCTCACGGGACAAGCGCAAGCAGTATGCCCTAGTGAATCCAAGCCAGTACCCGCTGGACAGAGGCCTTATTCCATAAGAATTGGCTTCTACCACGGAGCTTAGGGCCTAAACCGGATAGGCAAGGAACGAGCGAATGTTCGACGTTCGCTGAAGAGGAAACATCTGAATATCTTCGCTTGCTATTATGTATGTTCATTAATGCATGATCGAACATTTGCTCTCTTGTTCAGAACAAGCATGAACACTTGTCACCTCTTTGATTTTTTGTTTCCATATTATTGGTTATTCCTCAAGATGTCATCACTTTTATGCACATACATTTTCGAAGCAAAAAGCTTATGTGTGCAAGCCTGCTTTGGATAATCTGCGACCTTCGGATTAAATGTGGGAGTTCGTACCTCTCGCTTACCCCCTTGTGTATAAATTGCACGAATGGATTTGACCTCTGTCGCACAACCCATGCGTTGGAGGTACTTAGTCAATCTGCGGGACAATTGCGTTTGAGTCGCGCTACAGATTTGGGTCAACGCGTTTCGGAACATTTAGCTCAGGACTGAACATGCATAGCACGCTTCAAAGGCAAAAGTTTTACTTTAAATATCTCATATGGATCATAAACTGTAGTATTACTTATATTATTAGTAGTATTGTAGTTTATAGGTTTGTTTCATAACTAAAACAGAGGTCGTATTTATCCAAGCTTTCTGTCTACTGAGGCGTTTATCCAAGTTGTGTCCAGATGCTGCGTTATAACGGTGTTCGTGTGTGGAAATGGTCAAAAAATAAGAAAATGATGAACAAAACCGATGATTGGATAACTTAAGACTCGCTAAACTAATCTATCATATTGGTAGCTTTTTACAGTAAAAACACCAGCAACAGTAAACACTTAACAGTAACGCAGCCTCATGCACACTAGCGTATACTCACCTATAGAACGCAAATTAAAAGAAGCGAATTACTATGTTGAGACGGATTCGGTAGCAATCGGCTTTAATAATAAAATATTGTGATGCCAGATTGGGGCTTCCCTCTAAAATTGGGAGGTGGAACGTTTTTGAAGACATTTCTGGTCGTTCTCTGGTGGCAGTTCGGTCTCTGGACAAGAAGTCGGCAGGCTAATGACGATGACAAAACTATCCACAATGACTGTCATTCCAGTCTCGTTCACAGACTTAACTTGCCAGTAACCTCCTCCATCTAACGTTAACATCTGTCGAGTATCATCAATATAATCGTGGCGAACATAATAGCCATCTGGCAACACCGAATAAAATAACACCTAAGTGACAAGCAGTGCATCTAAACATCGATAAAATCGCCGCAAGCTGGGCCGGGCGACAATGGCGACTCTTACTTCACTCTGGTCAAGTATCTGCGACTTGAGCGCTTGGATGGGGTATACGCCCATCGATAGGGCGCGCGGGCCCGGCGAATGGGAGCCCTAACGGGAAAATCGACACACGGTTAGCACTCGCACAAAATAACATGCCACCTCCACGTCACGTCAATATATACGACATGTTAATATATATGTATACGTTATGCCGAGTCTCCTCCGGCTGTGCGTCTGACTTGACTTTTGACCAAACATGGCACAGTGGGACGACTTACGAGTTAGAACACCCTTTTTATCGTCAATTTAGCGAAATTGATGAAAAAAAGGGTGTTATAATTTAAAAGATCATTATTTCGTTTGCGTTTTACATATATTTTTTTTATTTGGAGACTGTTTACAGTAAATATTTTGGTGAGTTCATACCAAATAATTTTATTTTTGTGACACATACAAGCCGGCTACAACTGACTGATTATATTAGACAGGCAATGTGACAGTTTTTATAATGTTAAGGAATTTAATCCTTAGATTTTATTGTATTGCGTCTTGCGTGATAATATTAATATAGATTTCATTTTACGTATAAATGTTATCATTTGGATAATGACCTGTTATTCTCGCACAACGCAATGCCCGACCAAGTTAGAAAAATGTCTGTTAGAAAAACAAATATACACTAGAAAGTCAATTCATAACATCGTTATTCGCATGTTCAGTCAAAAGCCAAGAAAATATACACGCAGGAGACAGGGACACATCTTTACATGTTTACTTGGTACCACACACATGCCAAGTATAAAAAAAAAAACGCTTTCTCGAATACACGGTAGAATGTATCTTACATAGAGAGGTCACACTGAAAACAATTAAAAATATAAAAAATCACGATCATACATTCAAAGCTAATGAGATGAGTTGATCCGTTCAATTCTGAAGTTTCTATTTGAATGATGACATCGATACACAACATTATCATTCACATATCTGTCGCTACACAGACCGAACATAACATAACTGGACAAAAACAATATTGTGGACTCTAGTTATCGAATTTGTAATTTTCGATATGACTGAAGTTAGTTTGTTAGACGCAATCGGATGAATGAATGAGAAATAAAAGCCAAAGCCACGCCTATTGTCGTGTACGATACCATCTGTTTGCACGTCTCCTCAGACATTCTCTGCAAACCAAGTAAAATATCACCGATATACATAATATATGTGTAGCAGGATTATCTGCAATTGTGTGGAGTTAGATATTTCATAATACTTTGTTAGGTCGTCCCAGCTTCAGTTGTGTGCTTGGACAAACATATATAACACTGGAATATTTAATAGTTTATTTCTCAATAAAGTTTTATTGATATAAATAGTAGGCTGTGGCTTGTCTTCAGTCTCTACTGACCTACAATAGTAATCTCTACATCATTGTAATAGAATCCTAACCTATCTAACGTAAATTGCGCTTGTGAATCTAGACATAAGTTTCAATAATACTGTATATAACAAAACATTACATAGAAATGAAAAATCCTATAAAATATTCGACAAAACTGTCATGACTTATTAAATAACTGAGACAATTTGTTTTATTCTCTCGTAAATATTGCCAGTCCACAAACGCAATATCAATAATTTTCAGATGGTGACAACACTGACTGCGTTTACACCATTCCTCAAAGTCAACATCAACGGGCTGTCTACAGCATGTTTGAAATTTGGTGACGACGATTTCGAGTATTCTGGTTGGCGTTGACAGTGGTTGAAAGTGGTTGGGACTCACCTCGCGTATGGTGAGCGTGTGCGACATCATCTGTATGTTGACCTGGGACTGGCTGGTGGGCAGGTTGTCGGAGGAGCGCGACCTCACCAGCCGAGACCCGGTGATCACCTGTTTCGACTTGAGCGTCATTTCCGTTTTTATGAACACCCTGGATATGTACTGTGAGCTGTGGAAGACGATCTCTTTTTATTAAAATAAAAGATTATAAATAAAGGTTGGTGGACATTTCACACAGCGTCATCTAGCCCCAAAGTAAAATAAGTATTGAGCTTGTATCATGGGAACCAGACAACTGATATAATATCCTCCAATCCAGAACGTAGAAATATGAGTGCATAGGTTTTTTTTTATGTCATTGAAATGACGGAACGAGCTGACGGCCCACGCGATGGTAAGTGGCAACCGCCGCCCATGGACAACAACAATACCACTCAAGTCCTCACCATAGTACGAGATGAATCAAGTCGCATTGCGTTGCGTCCATCACCTCGAGACGGGGATGTTACGTCTCATGCGGGTGCAATTTCAACGGCATCCACTCCCTTGGAACTTCCACCGCAACACAGTAATACGAGTGCATCACTGCTTGGCGGCAGATTACCAGGTGTGGTGGCAGTACTTCTCCGGGCGAACATAGCACAAGTTCTAAAGCTACTTCGGGTTGCTCCTTTCGCACCATCCGGGGGACACGTGTAGGAATTCAAAGGGTTATCATCTACGGACGCGAGCAACATGGCCCGCAAAGTGTTGTAGAATCGGCTTGACTCCTCACCTGAGTGCGCGTATGCTAAAGGCGGTCCGTAGTAGTTTGGTGGGTGAAGCCGGCATGTTCCGGCAGAACTTGTCAATGGCATGGTCCACTCCGTTCTTCGTGGCCTCCACGTACCACTCGGAGTTCTGATTCGTTGCGTGTTTGTGGAATAGAATGAGGATCGCCAGTGCTACCCTGTAGAACACCTGAAAATTATCTTCCATTAGTTATACGCACCGGCTGTTTCGAAACTGTATAATGCAAGAGTTTATCTGCTTGCGTTATGCCTAGGTGAGGGATCATGATACAAATCCGATGATCGGAAAACGGATGTCAATAAACGGCTTGAAGTAATGCACGCTGAGCGATGATTTTCAATGAGCTAGAACATATATATGTAACATGCATTGAGTGCTTTCGTAACTTACCCACCAGCCATCAGCATTACGTCTCACACTGGGCCGTGCATGACTGCAATTGAGCTGCATCTATGATACTACTACTAATAACAAAGGTTTCAAAACAGCATGTGGAAATCGACATGTCTTAAAACCATAACTTCGAAGACGCGTACAATAAGTATCTTTGAGGTACACTTTCATCATTTCACCACACTCGTTCGATAGAGCTAATGACGTAACGACTAGTAGTAATAGCTTCAGCATAGAAAAATCTTAAGAGAGATATCTCAGGCAGACAAATCTGTATTGATACCCGATTCCCATTCCAATCACAAAGCGCCACCATCGGTTACTTGGTCGCTTAACATCAGGTGACAATGGAAACCCTGTGACAAGTAAAAAAAGAAACCCTTCCATACCTTGATACCCTCATGGAAGAAGCAGTCGAGCACTCTGACGAGATGCGGGAAGGGCAGGGCAGCCAGGATCCACCACTGCCAGTCGGCGTAGATCCGCTCGGGGCCGATCGCGCCAGACAACCGCGAAAGGTGCTGCGCCGCGGACTTCTGCAGACAAGCGGACGGTTTAGGAAACATGCTGATAACGATCAGGTTTCCTAAGGGTTACAACTTTCAGTACACACTGAAGTATAACTGTGTCATGGGAACCAGACAACTGATATAATACTTATATACTTTTTTTTTGTAAATACATACATATAATACATATTAACACCCAGACACACAACAAACATCTATATTCGTCACACAAATGTTTGTCCTGGGTGGGAATCAAACCCACGACCTACAACTCAGAAGGCAGAGTTACTAACCAACTGAGCTGCGAGACCTGTATCTAGTAAATGCTAATGCTTGTAATTCCAAGTGCAGTTTAATATATAGCATTGATTTCCATGACTTAACTATCACGAGAGGTTAGCTTCTACCGTCTACCACTGACCTCCGTGATATGATGTCATCGATATGTCACGCAGTAACAGGTACTAAGTGTTCCAGTTTTCCCAAGAGACTAAGCAACTAAGTCTTTGGCTTAAGCATTCAATATCAAAAGTTGTTACGGCTTTAAAACATATCTTATGGAAAAACTAAAATAGATTTGTTCGTATGACCAGATTGGATTAAGCACAAGCGTAAACTTCAGCTTTAGATGCTTTCTCTGTTTCTTCTGTACTTCTGTGGAATCAAGCCAACGTAATAATCGACAAAATAAGAGTATTGTTGTCTCTTCTAAGCTATATAAAAAAAAAACTATATTACCTATCGATCTATTCGAGTCACTGGTTCTCTCGAACCAGTGTGGTGAAAGGATTTTAAGTGCGCCTCAAACAGGCTCCCTTCGTGCACTTGACGCATGTCTTCGAATTTTCAGTTCTAGGACATGTAGGTTGCCTCACGATGTTTTCCGCACATAAATCTTTCAATGGAAAAACTCATAGGTGCACGTCGGGATTTGAACGGGCGACCTCCGGATCGAAACTCGGGGTCAATACCACTAGACCACCACGCTTTTATCGATATTACCTAATAGTGCTTCATCAACCTTTTCTTTCGTCTTTAAATTTTCGGGGCCAAATTAAAAAAACTAATTAAATATTTAGCAACTTTCTTGTTGACTTAAATCAGCGAAAACCGAAAAAAACACACTCGTACATCGTAAATGTTCTTGACTTAAATCCACCGTGTTTACCTTAAACATGCGGTTTTACAAATTGGCGCCACAAGTAAAAAAACAATAAAAGACGTAATAAAAATTAAAATGTGTTCACTTAGCCAAAAACTTCCATTTACTAAATATATACGAATATACGAATTACTTTTTTTTATTATCTTTAACGCAAGTTACCAGTTCCAGAAACCTTCATTACAGTAGATACTACACATAAGATAATATCTTTTTATCAACACAGTGTTGCAGTAGTACTGTCTTTATTACATCTAAGATAATATAAAGTTGCGAAAACAACATATATGACATCATGAGGACGTTAGCACCGACGACCAAGGAAAAGCTAAAATGTTCATGTACGAGTGTACATAATAAATGTATAAGCAATGTGGTTCGACTGAGGCACTTTGAGTAGGAAAAATGTGTAAAATTACAGGTACATGAGACATTCCACCTACACGTCTCAGAGTTACGGGCGCAAACGATGCGACTTGGGTCTTGTCGTACCTAGTAGGGGAGGACCCAAGTTTCATCGGTTGTTATGGGCAGAGGTTACCACTTACTCGTAACACCAGGTGGGCCGTCGGCTGTCTGGTTCCCATGATACGAGCTATGGCTTACTTTGGGGCTAGATGGCGCTGTGTGAAATGTCCACCAATATTATTATTCAATCAATAATATATATTCAATAATATACTTGTTGGCTTTCAGCTTCTAAACGGACACTAGGTAACGCTTTTACGTCGAAATCTATTTCATAACTTGAACAACTTACCACCTAATTACCATAATACTTTATGTAAGACGTTATACCGTGTCGCGTGACATTCCTACCTTCAGGAATAAATTATCGGGCATTTTTGTACAGAGCGCGTCACGCAAGGGTTACGTGAGTTATTCAAAGCTTTGTTATCAAAGCCTTAGATATATAATAAAACGGACTTTTCACAAGGGTTTACGCAAGGTGAATTAGCGTTTAGAAATGAATTAATCAAATTATTCCGAAGCCAACCTAGAGTGACAAATCTTAATTATGTCAACCCAGAACTTGTTTCTCTAATCCTTCATAATTAATCGTAATTACCTCGTAAAATGTGAAAATAGAAACACGCCTACTTCTCTTATCAGTGAAATACCTTTATCGATAGCGACAAATCTGCGTTTCTCAAAGAATTATCTCAGTACTAGAACATTTTCAAGACTTACACAAATTTAGTTATGCTATCGTGTTTGTTTTTCCAATCGCGTTAACCCTCCATGTAACACCTTTAAAGATAGATTAGATATTGACGTAGGAAGGCTGAAACGTCACGTTAGGTACATATTCCAAACTAATATTATAAATGCGAAAGTAACTCTGTCGACTGGCCTGATAGCTCATTTGGTAGACACCCAGACACAGAACAAACACCTATGTTAGTCACACAAATGTTTGTCCTGGGTGGGAATCGAAGCCACGACCTAAAGCGCAGAAGGCCCGGTTACTACCAACTGAGCCAGGAGGAATATAGATAGATAGATAGATAGATGACACTTTATTGCTCACAAAATCAAAATAACAACAATCAGAATATGAATAGAATATAGGTATGGGATAGCCTCGCGTCAGTTGCACGCTATGCCTAGCAACATATTTACATGGTATTTCTTTCGATCTTAGGTTGTCTGGTAGAAATCGCTATAAGCGACCGCCGATTGTACATTTATTTTGTATTTTTTTGTACCTCAATATTTCGTATTTTCTATTTTATTGGTGTAATGTGCAATAAAGTGTTTATCTATCTATCTATCTAGAACAGCACAGGCGCAGAAGGCAGAACTGCTACCAACTGAGCTGTGAGGCCAATCACGTCCTCTGCAAGGAGCAATAATTATTCAGCAACTAGCGCGCCTGCCGTAGCAGGCGCGCTGCCTTTCTTGCTCTCCCGTCGTAAAGGGAGAGCAAGAAAGGCTTACTTACGGCGTGTTTCTTAGCGATCTGCATCACAGTCTTCCACGTGACCTCGTTCAGGAGTTTCGTCTGCGTGATGAACATCTTCTCTTTGGACGCGACCAGGCTCGCCATGCAGTGGTAACATTCTTCCTCTGTGGACAAACAAACAACGTTATACTAGTAGTATTAAAAAAAGTCCTACTAATATTAGAAACGTGAAAGTTTGTATGGATGTTTGTTACTCTTTCACGCTCAAACGGTAGAATGGATTTGGATGACATTTGGTATCAAGATAGCTTATATCCTGGCTTAACACATAGGCTACTTGGATCCCGGAAAAGTGCAGTGTTCCCGTGGGTTGACTTACATAATCGCTATAAAGCGATCTCTTACAGACAGATTGATTGTTGTTATTTTGATTTGGTGAGCAATAGAGTGTCATCTATCTATCTATCTATCTACGTCAATTATTCCAGTATAAGCGTCGACTGGTGGCCGTCGCTCGCACACAGATTGAAGAGGGAGATGTAATTTGCAGTCAACTCCCGCAATGACATCCAGGGCCACTCTCGGAGCGGACGGATTAATAAAACGTTGGAATATCCGAAGAAGAGTAATGCAATTAGGTCTGAAGTGGTCTAGTCTACGGACGTCGAGGAAATGGCGTCCAGCTCAATGCTGTGTATATGAATCAAATACTATGTGTAATTTAAAAATTATACGAATATAAAAAGTACCTATAAAGGGGTACCAAATACTTGTTTAGAAGACAATAATTGATGTATGTATTTATGTTTTGTAGATTCTAGCAGTGGCTGACGATAATTAATAGTCCATTAACTATACCTAACTAAAAGAGATTAGTAAGTAAAAAGAAGTTAGTGTACAATAAGGATAGGCTTTACGCGTAGGCTACAACGTAAATGAAATAAAAAAAGCGGAACCGAAAAGTTCTTTCACAGAGCAAAAACAGATCAAAATGATTACTATTGTTATGAATGACCAAGATTCAAAATAACCTTCATTAAAATAGTTTTCCGTTACCGAAGGGTTTTGTTTTTCGCAAGGCTCAATCGTTTTCCGATAACGCCGGCTGAAATGATATCCGCATGCTTCTATGTCCATAAATAAAACGTTAAAATTCACAAATTGGTCGTTGGGATGTTTGGAACAGACCCAAAATACATTAATCGTTGTTTAGATTTTAGATTACTGATATATAGATAAAAAAATATAGATAAAATACACATAAAAAAATATGATAAAAATGATTTTATAGCAAAAAGGATAGTTAAGATCTAAAGTTAATTATTAAATAATAATTTTATCCTAGTCCGAACCAATTTAATCTAGTCCAATGAGTGCACCGATTCGTATAAACAAACTTAGAACTGCAATTTATATTTTTGCCAAATGCTCAAAATATTACCATGGAAATATTTTTTCAAAGTTTTATTGGAAATGTTTTATTTAACTAGGTTAATTCTACGGCACCAATTATTTATCTTACTAGTGCTGAAACAACAACAAGAGATTTCCGTCATACAAACAGAAAAACGATAAAAAATAATAACTTACAAAAGCTTTGATCTCGGTCACGGTCACAGATAATTACAGTATAATGTTCCGTGGCGGTTGTTGTGACAAAAATTTTGATACGGAGTCCGTATTATTAAAGAAGTCTAGCGTCAGTCACCAAACTGAAACTATTCTGAGTCGAACCCACGACCTACAGTGCAGAAGGCAGCGTTACTACCAACTGAGCTATGACTGGCTTCATAGCTTAGTTGATAGTAACGCTGCCTTCTGCACTGTAGGTCGTGGGTTCGATTCCCACCCTAGACAAACATTTGTGTGACGAACATAAATGTTTGTTCTGTGTCTGGGTGTTAATATGTATTATATGTATGTATTTTCAAAAAGTATATAAGTATCATATCAGCTGTCATCAGTGATGCTTAACTCACTTTAGGGCTAGATGGCGCTGTGTGAAATGTTCCCCATTATTTATTTATTTAAAATAAACATGATGAAATCAACTACCTATTCGGCCAGTAAAACCACAATTTTCACCAGTCAGAGTAAGTGTTTGTATGTAAGAATAGCATGAATATTTATTCTGGGTAAGCGTGTCCAAAATAGCCTGTATCCTTCCAGACAAGATCGGGTCAAACGCAATTCTCTGCAATAAAAAGAAAAGTAAATCTGGGTCTCACAGCGGGTAATGCTATTTGGGGCGTCTCACACGGGGATGCTTTCAACGCCGACCCTATTAGGGTTGTGCCTTGGGGAGTATTTTCTTGGACTTTTCACACAACTGCTTCTTTTATGGGAACCAGACAACTGATATATTTGATTAGTTTTGTAAATACATAGATATAATACGTATCGCCCAGACAAAGAACAAACGTTTATCCTTTGTAGCAGCTAAGTTCACAAGGCAAAGCAAGATTTAGGATACCAGACGCCTTTAATATCTAGGCGAATACCGAAAACAAATTTAAATATCGGCGACGCGTGCCTTTTGATCGAGACTCAGTTAATTTGTATTCCGGTTAGTTCCTAGTTATGTCCCCCTTAATTTTATCATACATTCCTACCCAAGTTTGATTTTTGAAATAGGAAAGGTATTTTAGTTAACAGGCACTGAATAGCCTATATGTATTTATGATACTTTAGCAAGGGCGCTGCGAAATATGACAATGGGTACTTCTGTAAGGCCTAAGTCTTTTACGTAACGTAATTCTAATTCAATTTTCAAAATAAAATCTTATCAGCACTTTGCTATTTCCAAAGTTCACCTTGGAGATATCCCGGTTAGCAAATTCGGGAATCGACTATAAACGAGAGCGAAGCAGCACTAAAAGAGGGTAATAAAGGAAGGGGTGGGATAATCTCCAACTCCCTCCAACAGTCTACTAAATGTGTTAGACGTTTAAGTGGATACAGAAAAGCGTAGAATAATTAAGTTAAGGAGTGAGGAAGGAAAAAATGGGAAAAGGAAACGGACCTTTTATTGGGTTCAGACGCGCAATAGCGAGGGAAATGTCGCAGGGAATTATTGTATTACTTTTAGACAATAAAATGTGTTCAACGTACAAGACATAATATAGTTCCAAACGACATTAATGGATGTTAATACGTATTATATGTATGTATTTACAAAAAAGTATATGTATATGTATTCTATCATTTGTCTGGTATGGGAACCAGACAACTGATAGAATACATATATTCTTTTTTGACAAAAATTCGTAAGCTTTGGTCTAGTGCACGGTGGGAGTCTCATTGAATCCCTGTCTTCTGCGCTGTAGGTCTTGGGTTAAATTCCCACCCAGGACAAACATTTGTGTGACGAATATAGATGTTTGTTCTGTGTCTGGGTGTCAATATGTACCTATTATATGTATGTATTTACAAAAAAGTATATATGTCTATCTATCTGTTGTCTGGTTCCCATAGTCCAAGCTATGCTTAGTTTGGAGATAGATGGCTGTGTGAGTTGTCCACCAATATTATTATTATTATTATTCCAAACAGTTCCAGACGACCAACGAAGAAGAAAATATACGATACTTTTCTTAACAAGTATGTTCTGACCGCAGTGGTGCCGATACAGTTTTATTGATATACTAGCTGTTGCCCGCGAATTCGTCCGCGTGGAATTCGGTTTTATCACGCACCTCTATTTTACCCCGCGGAAAAATAGCCTAAGTTACTCTTTGTTACATCAGCTACATGCCAGTGAAAATTCCGTCAAAATTGGTCCAGCCATTTCAGAGATTAGCCGGAACAAACAGACAGACAGACAAAAATTGAAAAAAATGTTGTTTTGGTATATGTACCGTGTATACATCCATATGCACTTAGTAAAAAGCGGTTATTTTAATATTACAAACAGACACTCCAATTTTATTTATTTGTATAGACATACCAAGTCCCATTTCCCATGTCACCGCTGCGAGATAGAACAGGGCTCGACTATCACTGACCAACGATCATGAATAATGGAGCGACACACACAAGTGGAACGACTTCGTTTCAGAACGTTCACCCGCGCCGCGCTTTACGTAATTCAAGTTCGACGCTACCGGCTGAATGTCGACACTTTAAATATGGAACGATCTTATTTCCAAGAGCAGTAGAACTCACGCCAAATTCCTCCGGGGAAGTACTGACACCATGCCCGTTTCTGCCGCCTAACGCATCCGCGTTAGTGTTCCTGTTTGAAAGGTTTGGTCGCCGGTGAAGTTACGTGCACATGAGACATTCCACCTTCACGTCTCACAGTTACGGGCGTATACGAGGCGACTTGGGTCATGTCGTACCTAGTAGGGGAGGACACAAGTCGCATCGGTTGTTATGGGCCGAGGTTACAACTTAACATCGGATGGGCCATCGGCTCGTTCCATAACTGTATCAAATAAAAAAAACCTCTTTAAAATAGGTGGCAACACCTTTTAAAATGGCACATGACTTAAGTTTTTAAGATATAAACATAGAAATTAAATGTGTTTTTAAATAACAATGTTTCTGTTAAGATAATTTCATACGCGTCACCATTGTTTGGACAGAACCACAAAAAGATGTATGTATTGGCAAACTGTTAGGATAGACAATAAACTCTTAACTTCACCCACGGTTCAAGGATCCATTCAAAATCGACGACGCCATACAATCGGGGAGTCAATTCTTGCAACTGATTAGCTAAACACACTACATCTTCACATTTGGTAAAACAGGAAGCATTACTTCTGAATTATAATAAAAAAAAATAAAAGATGAGGTATTTTCTTTACTTGTTACTTTTAGTTATAAATAAAATGGTTCATTGTTAGTCATAGGTAAAATTTACAGCCTAGCTTGTCTAGGCATCATTAGTAATCACGTAACATATTATCGATCAAAAAACCTAATACAATTCAAGGTAAATTGAAACAATGCAAGGCACGTGCGCTACGAATATATTCAATATCTAGCAAGGACGTCCGTGTCATATACCTCGTGGGAATTCCCAAGTCTTACGGTCCTTTTCAATCAAGCAGTCGATACTCCACAGTTTTAAATTGACGCATCCTGTTACTATGAAGCATACGATACAAGACGAGAACAATCATCATCCGGGGGACCAAGTTGCTCGCGTCCGTATGCCATAACCCTTTGAATCCCTAACGTGTCCCCCGGGTGGTGCGAAAGAAGCAACCCAAAGTAGCAGTAGAACTTGTGCTAAGTTCGCCCGGAGAAGTACTGCCTGGTAATCTCCCGCCCGCACTCGTGTTGCTGTGTTCCGGTGGAAGGGAGTGGGTGCCGGTGAAATTGCAAGCGCATGAGACGTAACATCCCCGTCTCGAGGTGATGGACGCAACGCAATACCACTTGAGTCGTCTCGTCCTGGTGGGGAGGACTTGAGTCGTATTGCTGTTGTCTGTGGGTGACGGTTACCACTTAACATCAGGTGGGCCGTCAGCTCGATCCGTCACTAATTCACATAAAAAAAACAGGTCGAAAATGTTGCACAGTGTCGTCGCTGAGGAAATTTCCAAGTGTCCAAGACCCGCACCAGTGAAGTAGTGGACATAAAATGTTGGTTATTACATTCATTGGTTGGTATTAAACAGCTGTAGTTTATAGCCGACCTCACCCACATATTGCCCGACAAGAGATATTCATAAAACCACTATATTGGTCGTATTGCCCTTTACGGTTATTGGTGCAATGAATTGAGCAGAAGTGAAAATAAAGTTGATCGCATGATTTGATCTGAGCTTATGAGCTCGACGATTCGGTGGATACATAAGCCATTGTTAATTTGAGTTTAAAATATCTATTAGGTCCCAGACTGGCTGATACCATTTGCATAGGTACCCACCACAAATTGTTTTTTTTTGTGATATTGTTACGTAACGAGGCGTTGGCCCATCTGGTGTTAAGTGGTAACCTCGGCCCATAATAACCGAAGCGACTTAGGTCGTCCCCTACAAGATACGACAAGACCCAAGTAGCATCGTATGCGCTCGTAACTCTGAGCTCTGAGGTGAAATGTCCCATGTGCCTGTAATTTCACCGGCAACCACACCTTTCAAACCGGAACACAGTAATACGAATACGTTACTGCTTGGTGGCAGAAATCGGCATGGCAATGGGCATCATTTATGAGAAAACCCATGTGTATAAATGTTGGTTACAAATGGCACGGTTTGATGACAGTCGTAAAGTCAGTACGAGGCTGTAAAACGTAGGTGAAACATCCGCGCTTTTACCATTTGTTTCGTCATCATTTCTCAGCGTCGACCCGCCCTCATCGGGATGAAAAACAGACGAGTTATGAATCAGATGAGCAACGTTCAAATGGCTGATGTAATATCGTGCATACCTCAAGAAATGATATGAAAACCTAGAAACTGAGGGTAAAATTTGGTCATCCTGATATAAATCAGAATTTTGAATAAATAATTATTTATTGGTATGTTGGTCATTGTTTAGTCCTAACAACTCTGTTTACCACAAAAGCTAATTAAAAAGTTTAAGAAAAGTAAGATGACAGTAAAGTATTTTCCTCACATTTTTGTGAATTTGACTCCGGTATGTATTGGCTATGGAGCTTTCTTCTGCATAGCAAGATGCTGCATTGCGAATTCCAACAAGAGCCAAGTAAGACGATTTATGATACCTTTATACTGCTTGGCGAAATATTAGCAGAAAAACTTTTTATTTAATAAAGCAATGATCTGACGGGCCTCATAGCTCAGTTGGTAGTAACCCTGCGTTCTGCGCTGTAGGTCGTGGGTTCGATTCCCACCCAGGACAAACATTTGTATGACGAACGTTGGTGTTTGTTCTGTCTGGGTATTGATATGTATTATATGGATGAATTTACAAAAAAAAAGTATTTTACGTATTATATCAGTTGTCTGGTTCCCATGATACAAGCTATGCTTAGCTTACTTTGGGGCTAGATGGCGGTGTGAAATGTCTGCCAATATTTATTATATATTTAATGACAACTTATCAAGTAGATGTGAAATAGAATCAATTGGAAGGTAACGAACTACAATGTAACAGATGAGCGTTTATTAATCATCGGAATCAGCGTATGTCGCGTCACCGCGTACAGGCATTCGAGTCAAAGCAAGCAAACGAGCAATCATCTCTATTCCACCAATCAACGTGGTACATAATTGGCATAATCACAGGCGTTAACAGACAATCACTGAATTACTCGGAGAGCGTGGTGGTCTAGTGGTACTGACCCCGAGTTTCAATCCGGAGGTAGCCGGTTCAAATCTCGACGTGCACCTATGAGTTTTCGGTTGAAATATTTATGTGCGCATACCACGTTCTCAAAACGGTGATAGAAAATATCGTGAGGAAACCGACATGTCCTAGAACAAAAAAATCGAAGACGTGTGTCAAGTGCACGAAAGGAGCCTCTTTGAGGCGCATTTAAAATCCTTTCACCACACTGGATCGAGAGAACCAGTGTGTAAACGTAACCATTTAATTGACCGAGAGAACGTAGGGAGTGGAATAAATTTGAGAGTACTGGCATATTACAAAAATCATCAGTTCGTTCCAACCCTGAACATAAGAAAAAATATTTAAGCTTAGTTTCAATATGATCGAGGAATAAAATATCCAAATTGTGTCCGTTACGTTATACGTGGGATAATGAATTGTAGATCCTCAAGGGATTTGGCAAGAACTGTAACTTATAGCTTCCGCCTAAAAATATGTGTAAGAAAGCTTGTATTATTTTCACAGACAAACAGAACGTTCAAATACACAAAATTTTGACATTTGTATGAATGTATAATTAATATTATTTCAACCAGAAACATTTAATACTCTCTGTTAGTGCTTTAACGATATGTTGACGCAAGTCGATATTTTTGTAATTAAAAGAAAAATAAACAACAATTTAAATCAGAGTTTTAACATGGTAACGACCTTAATGCCCTTGAGTTAAAAAAATAACATGTACGGTGTTGACGATTACAATGAAATAAAAAAGTCGGTGAAATTACATGAGAGATAACAATGACATAAATAAAAATGAACTCGTTACAATGAGGGAGAACAATTATACCGCCGACAATATGATACTGTTGTATTGTGAACTTAGTGAAACAAAACTGGTTCATTCATCGCTAACATTGACCCGTGGCCGGTGACGCGTGTAGCGTTGCCTGGTGTCCGGATAAAGCCGGATACAGTCACGCTTTATGATTGCGTGTCCGGCCAAATTAGTTGGTATTTGGCTTTTGTTAGGCTTTTTAAATTTGCCCAGTTTCTTTAAATTTCTCATATATTGGTATAAAGAAGACTTATTCATTCAATTTTATTGCTGTTTAATTAAAATTTAAGAAGATGAATAAGTAAAGTTTAAATTAAAAAAAAATACTGTCGTGTATACTAAGACTAAAAAATTTGAGGTGTCACACATTTTTACCAAAATGTCCGGCTAAATTAGCCGGTCTGCCCGGCTTTTCGGTTTTACGACCTAGCAACCCTAGACGCGTGACCGTGAAATGACGAAACGCAAGACCCGGAGAATATGAGTAATTCGAGATAATCAGCTGACGGGAGACACGAGACCGATAAATGGATATCAAACGTAAAGCGTATTTATCAAGGACATTTCGTATGTGGCTTGGCTTTCATACTGAGATCGTAGATGTTCCGAATGATAACATTTTCAACAACTTTCTGTATTTACGTGCTGTTGCACTTAGATTAGTTAGCTTAGTTAATAGTAGTTCCAACGTTCCAATAACATAATCCAATCCATCCAATAATAAAATATTATTATTATTAATAACATACGAAGTTAGTTTCAATATGTCCATACTACCTTACACCATGTTTACATACAATTATTAGACGAATAACGTGATAATATAAAACAAAAAGGAACAACCTGGATCCAAACGTAAAAAGAAAAAACCCATGATGGTGATTATTATGTGATTATTTGACTTGACTTATAACAACAAATGGACAAATTATCTATCCTACTAATATTATAAACGTGAAAGTTTGTATAATAATAATAATAATAATGGTGGACAATTCACACAGCGCCAAAGTAAGCTAAGCATAGCTTGTATCATGGGAACCAGACAACTGATATAATACTTATATACTTTTCTTTTGTAAATACATACATATAATACATATTAACACCCAGACACAGAACAAACATCAATGTTACAAATGTCACATAAATGTTTGTCCTAAGTGGGGATCGAACCCACGACCGATAGCGCAGAAGGTAGGGTTACTAACCAACTGAGCTATGAGGCCAGTCAAAGTATGGATGTTTGTTATTCTTTCACGCTCAAACGGCTGAATGGATTTGGATGAAATTTGGTACTAAGATAGCTTATATCCTGGCTTAACACATAGGCTACTTTGATCCCGGAAAAGTGGCGTGTTCCCGTGGATTGTCTCACTCACCGCGGGGAATACCGCGGGGCGCAGCTAGTGTATAATAATGTAATCAAAATTTTTTACTACAATGGTCTCTGTTCTTATTTCAATCGTACTAGATAACAGTCGAGTTCGATTATCTACACAGGTTATAGATTAAGTTAATAACAGATTTCCGCAATCACGCATCCGATGGAAGGCGGAACTCTACGCTGTAGAATTTTAATCTCGGCAGTAAGTGAAATCACAACAATATTATATACTGTTTCATGCCAAAACTATTAATCTGAAATTGAACGTAGGTAAATAAGAGCATACCCCATTATCAAACCGGCGAAGCCGCAGTCAAACACTAGTATTATATACGTAAAATAGTTTCTTGGAACGCGATGCTAAACATTTAAAATAATCATTAAAATTTGTCAACTGATTTATCATAAGTTTCAATAAACTGGATTTAGGGACATAGTTAAATATAGATTTCCGGTATTTTTTATATATATCGATGAAAAAACAATGTTATCGGTACAAGGTTAATAGCCACAATATATATAATAGTTTCAAAGTTCAATAATTGTTTCAAAAACTATAGCAATCGTATAGATATTACTGAATGTTGAGTGATTTTAGTCGAGGCCTTAAATTTCGATTTCGACTGAGACTTTTAAGTTTTGATTTTCTCTGATTTGCAAAAAAACAATAAACAAATTTATTCGTGAAACAATCTAATTTTCATTCGCGTCAATATGACCGCCCACGTAATTTTTTCACACTTTTGTAGAGAAATGAAAATTCAACAAGAAACTAAAAATTTTTTTTTTTTTTTTTTTATCTGTTAAGCTACGTCTCATATTGTACTGTTAGGCATTGCTGTTTTAAATAATTAAGGAATTTCCGAGCAATTGGAATAAAACCATTTTTAGTCAGCGAGGGGCTACCCCAAATATTCATAAATTTCTCGTCTCACAACCCCTGATGAATTCATATATTCTTATACACATAGAAACGATATAATGTCCAAGATGATATTATTATTCTCTTGGAGAGTCGAGCGTTTTAAAATATTAAAATGTATATCTCAAAGATTTTATGTACATCGTAAAAATAGACCAAACATTATGAGCCATATTCAGAGCAATTATTGGCAGACTCACTGCTCAGTTGTGGGTTCGATTCCCACCCAGTATAGACATTTGTATGGGGAGCACAGATGTTTGTGTGTGTCTAATATACTGCAAATATGTATTTACACAAAAAAATATTTACGTATTCTACCAATTATCTAGTCCCCATAGCATATAAGCTTTGCCAGTTTGGGGCTAGATGGCGCTGTGTGAAATGTAAGCTTTTCTCAGTTTGGGGCTAGATGGCGCAGTGTGAAATGTTCATCAATATTTATGTATTTAACTCAACGTCAGGGTTATTGTAATATTGTTTAAATAAAAATTTTGTCTTATTTCAGTGTAGGTACTGAAACATAGATAACTGAGATAGAGTCAACAATGAAACTCGCTCGTCATAGGCTTACGTTGAGTCTACGTGATCGTAGGCATGACATGAACTGCAGAATCTCAGTGTCAGATTAGTCACGTAGTACTTTTAGCAATGTCTTCCTTGAATACTACTAATACTATATGTCCCACTGGTACTCTTGAATGGTGTGGTGAAATGATTGAAGTGCGCCTCAAAGAGGCTCCTTTCTTGAAACATGACACAAGTCGTCGAAGTTTTGGTTATGTTTACTATGTATTGAACTTTAGTTCAATACACACAATACTAGCCGTATTGCTGTTGTCCATGGGCGGCGGTTACCACTTAACATCAGGTGGACCGTCAGCTCGTTCTATCACCAAAACGATATAAAAAAAAATGTGATATTGCACAAATCAAACATCGAACAACAAAACTCATTGGTGAACGTCCCTGAACCAAAGACCTCCGGATTAAAACAAGATGTCTGTACCACTGGGCCACCAAGGTCTCAGAAGTAATAATGCTACAGTTTAATTGTATATATCTATAAACACATCATTTAGTGTGTACGATTGTTTGTGCGTGTAGTACAAAATGATCACAATCTTTGTAATAGAATTATGCTGCAATTTTGTACACGCATCATGATTAGGTGACAATGCATTTTTTATGTCGTTTATCATGATTTATTCGCATTCAAAAATGATATTTGTTACTTAAATATTTCAGTAAAAATATATGTTACATAAAATTCTACACCTGTAATAAGTAAGTAACATTTCTTTGCATGTGAGATGGCTGTGTACCAGGGCTGCATCTCTCACCCAGATTTTGAGCTAGTTCAAGCAAAATTCGCTCTAGTAAGTAAACGAACAAATTAAATTAAAATTGTGACCTCCCTACAATCTCTGTTTATTTAAACGCGCCAAGTAGACTAGCAGAAGATAGCGCGATGTATCATAACATTCTACATTTAGTGAGATAGTGAAATGTATGTACAAATGTTATGTGTTTATACACTTCAATTTCATTTCTCAATTCAGACGTTGCGTCGCATCGCCGGTGACTACACATAGTCGCATAAAATCGGGTAACCTTATCGTTCGCCGATGCTTCCGATTCACCCTGGATAATTATTGAATTGATATTGAAATGATTGATTGATTGATTATATTACTTGGTATTTTCCAACATATCCTACATGCCTTTTTTTTTGGGTAATATATTGAGCTCAATATTCGTGCCCTTCCCGAGTAGAGAGAATAATATGCAAATACATAAATCATTGAACAAATAAAGAAAAATACATATTTTTTTTCATTCATATTTCAAAAACGCTATCACACGCGCTTAGCTTGTTTCACTTTATACGTCAATTTGTTTATCAAATTCGATAAATGCGTGACGCAGCCGTATCGCCAGTGAATTCCTATGAATACTATATCAATAGATATCACGAGAGGATTGTGATCCACTGATATTGTTCGTTGACGCATTTGATGCATGTAAACGTCAGCTCAGTCGAGTGCTGTTTTTTTATATTGTGATAAAGTTACGTGACGAACGGGTGCACACCTGGTTTTAAGTGATAGCCTCTGCCCATAATAACTTAGGTAGGACAAGCCCCAAGCCTATCGCAAGCGCCCGTAATTCTGAGACGTGAAGGTGGAATGTCTCACTTGCCTGTAATTTTACCAGCAACCACATATCTTAATATACTGCTTTTCGGTTAGTAATGATGTTATTTATAACTCTGCAACATTCATTTCTCTATATTCAATTTATACGTACAAAATTTGTAAACGCACTCCCAAACGTTATACAAATATCTATCTCCGTACAATACAAGAGGACACAGAATTTCAAAGTTTCGTCCCAAGTACTTGGTACGTGTAATCAAGGCATAAACCCCGTTGATTGAATATGAAAGTCAATAATAGTATTAGGTACGTCTACGAAGCTTAGGCGTAATTGGTTTCGCAAACTTGGTTAATGTAATCACGTCTCATCCCTTCTCGTCGCGTAAAGGTTCACTATAACAGAATAACTTGAAAACGCACAAAATTGAACGAGCTGCGAACAAAGGATAAATGTTTATATGTGTGAAGAAATCTTGTTCAAATTTCTAAAAAAAGATTCGCTATCAGCTGATGCAAAGCTAAAAATAATCGTACAGTTCAACAAAAATATAAAAAACAAGTCAAACAAACCTATGGGTGAATAACATGGAAACGTTAACTCCAGCTATTATATCAAGCGACCGTTATACAATGATTTACCTTAAAAAGCAGTTACTAATGAATCTGACACATTCGCATCACTAAACGAACTAGATAAATATTGAAAATGAAATGAAACAGACAACATTGACACAGTTGTACAGAGAGCTAGTAATATTATTAATAAAGACAAGAACAGAAGTAAAAGTCCTTGCACTATTGGCAGTCGTGTTAGAGGCTAACTACCCGTACCATACGTGCATGTAACGATATCATGCGAGATGAAATGATTCATAATAACTATTTCAGCGAAACCGCTGCGAATGACATTCGATTGATCAATTCGATATATAATAATTCCTACATCAGTATGAATAGTTACTTCGTAAAGTGTAACTGGAGGTATACATATTTCCTAAAAGAAGAACATATCTTCAGAGTATCTTCCGACTTGCGAAATTGCGAAAATTAACACACAATCAAACAGCTGACGCAGACCAATGATTTTTTTTGCCAAAGATGAATAATTTCTAGGCTTTATACTGATTACTTTCTAATTACAATTGTGTTACGATGTGGTGTAGAATTAAATTTTTCGTTACATGCCCAAAATCCTTATCATTCTACAGAGGTTTAATCTACAACTGGTTTACTTGACGTAGATATATCTATACAAATAAATAAAATTGGAGTGTCTGTTTGTAATATTAAAATAACCACTTTTTACTAAGTGCATATAGATGTATACACGATACATATACCAAACCAACATTTTTTACAATTTTTGTCTGTCTGTTTGTTCTGGTTAATCTCTGAAGTAGCTGGACCGATTTTGACGGGACTTTCACCGGCAGATAGTTGATGTGACAAGGTAACTTAGGCTACTTTTCCGAGGGGTAAAATAGGGGTGCGTGATAAAACCGAATTCCACGCGGACGAAGTCGCAGGCAACAGCTAGTAAGTTATAAATTAACTGGAATTAATTTAAAGTTACTTATTAAGATTTAATAAAGTCATAAGTCTGGTAAAAATGGTTGCATTTAGCGGTTCTGGCAATGCTAGTAGTAAATCTTTTCTTTGATGTGCACTGCACCATGATTTGTTTACTCTATCGTGTTTATGAAATCCATAAATTGCTCGGCCACATTTTCAATGGAAGCAGAGAAACGCTTTTTATTTATGACTAATGACAAATTTCAGAGTTACAAACTTTCAGAATTCCATTAGCTTCATGAATTATTTAAATCGTTTCAGATTTTCTCCACGTTTGTCTAATATTTCAAATTGAATCCGTAATTCGTTAAAGCGCTTAAAATATTCCGAGAGGCTGAACGTTAAAATTTGAAATTCTTAAATGTAATCTTCTTATAAATGAAAATAATTTGTAGCCCCTGGGAACGGTGTTGAATACAGAGCGCAAAATGGTGGAAGGGTGGGATCGGGTCTTAACCCACACCCCCAAACTAGTTTTTGGGTAGGCGGGGGGAAATTTATCCAACGAAATTGGACACGAGAATGAGTCTTTTGAAATACGCGAATATGACAGTTTTTTTTTTTATTTGATCGTGCTCTTTATAGTCAAAATTATTTTGCTCAAAATATTACAAATTAAATTAATGTTCAGACAAGAAAAAAAAGAGATCAAACAATGTTTTGTAAAACGCTGAGTGTGAATAACGCCGAGAGAGGCTTCTCGGCATAACACTTGACCCACTTGTTAAAGTGAACGAACTCAGTAAAACTGGAACAAAGTTTCGAGACAGGCACTAACTAAAGAAAGACCACTTAAAAATAGAAGAGCTAAGTCATTATTTTATTATATTCTTAGGAAATTATTTTGAGATACAAGCTTGTTTTGAAGAGAGTGTGAAGGTTCGAACGAACGTACTTATCTACGTTTTAAACCCCAGTCACATAGCTCGGTAAGTGAATACACGGCCTTATCCAATGACCCACTTATGACTAACCGCTTAAAATCCATCAGTAAAACGATCATGCTGGTAAAAAATGCAGAACTAACGTTGAACCAGACAATTTGATAGCCGGTGAAATGTGAAAACCTATTCTTAGGATGTCGAAACTTGGGGGGTCTAAAAATAAACTGAACCTTATTTAGTGTTTATGTAAAATGTAAAAGCCTTTATTGTTGTAAAAGGAGACGAATTAGGATAGTTTGCGTTGTAAAGAATGTGAATCAATAATAATCAAACAAGCCGAAGAAGAAATAAAACCCGAATAAGCAATAATATAACGCACTTTCGGATCAATATTAAATTATTATGTGTGATAAGGAACAATCTACCAATTCAAGAAGTCATGAATATGTAAGCTAGAGACAGTGTTCCACGCAATCAGAAGACAAATAGCTCCCGCTCGGATTATCAGCGATTGCTTAGTTACACTCTATTCAGAATTAACTTCGCATTGACTACGAGATCGCAATCATGTTGAGAATGTTCTCACAAATCAAGGAAATGAGTGAAGACTGCTCACACCACTTAGTTTCATTTATTAACTCGCTTCTGCGGCTAAATTGCAAGTTAACGAGCCATTTATTGATTTTTACCCCGTTTAATATTAGAGATTTTTTATGTAAGACTTTCCACGATACTTATTTATCAAATTAATTAGATGCTCTATGGACTGCAATATCATAAGTCATATAATTAGAGAATAGACTCTAGGAATAGCGGTTTTCTAATTCGTTACTTCTGTCACATATTTGACTGAACTTATAAGAATACTTAATAACTTTGCATAAGATATAACCTTAAACAATTTCGTTCGACATAGTTCTAAGGGATGTACTTAAGACCTGATTGTTTCCTACATTGTATATTCATGAACATCAGTTTAGATAAATAATAATGGTTAAAAAAATATGCAATAAATATTGAACAATGATATTACTTCCCACGAAATCTCACTGCGAGAGCTAGAGCCCTTATACATATCCATTTTGTTACTGCTATAAAACCGACCGATCGATCGACCGACAAAAGTTACGGTAATCCACATAAAATAAAACTTTTCTAGAGCCTATAGAAACTTTCTGTTGACTCAGTAGTAAAGGCACGCGATACAGACACATCTATCACAACCCTGTTTGGGAGGGCAACAAATGGGGAGGTTGGCTTCGCTGAGGAATTGAAATATACTGTTTTACTTCGGCGTAAGTGAGGCAAAGTACTTTTGCCAATGTAGTTGGAAAAGGGAAGTAAATTTAGTCTGATTTGAAGTTACGGTACTCTGAAGTTGAGCTTTACAATTATTTACATGCGAAATTCACAAAGGAACCACCCCGAGCGTTTGTTAAAACAGTATCAAAGTAGAAAATATTACTAAGGCTACTTGTCCGAAAATTATTAAGGTTCCCTTTCATGTTGAAAGTTATTACGTCGAATTATTGTTCCAGACTCGTTTTCAGTAGACCCTTTAGTGTATCCCTCGTCACTTACAACAGGAAAAGTTTATTAAGCCGTATCTACGTGTCGCCAGTGAAATAAACCATTCGTGTAGCGCGAGAACGGAACAGGAAGCCGTGTCTCGATTCAATGCGCACAGAAAACGAGCAAACAACATGTAATGACGATTGTATTCAAGCTTTTTTTAAGGCCCTTTCGACCTTTGTGATAGAATTACGCTGGCTCAATAAGTGTTTAATAGAATATAATTCAATACCATACGCGTTTCGAGACTTCCACAAACACTACATTAACAAAAAATACTGGAAAAGACACCATCCCTTATATACACATGAAATTAATTAATTAATATAATGCTTGTATAGTACATACATATAATAATAACTTACACCTTATTGTTGCGCTGTTAGCAACGCGCTCTCACATGTTAAGGAAAGTGTGAAAACTGCAACACAGGTTTATCGCAGATGCAATTTTCAATACCATAAATCGCGGATGGCCTCATAGCTTAGTTAGTAGTAACTCTGCCTTCTGTGCTGAAGGTGGGTTCGATTCCCACCCAGGACAAACATTTTTATGACGAATATATCTAGATGTCTGTTCTGTGTCTGGGTATCAATATGTATATGTATGAATTTACAAAAAAATAAATAAGTATTATATCACTTGTCTGGTTCCCAAGACACAAGATATGCGTAGCTTACTTTTGAGCTAGATAGTGCTGTGAAATGTTAACTAATATTATTTTATATTATTATTATATCGATACACTAAGACAAACGACCGTCAGCTTCCAGATTCCGGGAGTGACGGTCACATTGTTAGTATGACGGTTCCGTAGCGAGCACGTTGCCAGATCGATCGATACGCAGAGAGCAGGGCAGGGGCACTGGCTGCGAGCCAACCACTAAAACATGGCAGGCCCCAGTTTATGACGACCGACGCTTTAAAACGAACAGCTCACTGTAATTTTATTTATCCGAGCAAAACACACGAGTTGCACGCCAACCTACTGACACTTAAAACTGATTCGGTTGAAGCATAAATAATAATAAATATTGATGTACATTTCACATAGCGCCATCTAGGCCCAAAGTTAGCTAAGCATAGCTTGTATAATGGGAACCAGACAACTGATATAATACTTAAATACTTTTTTGTAAATACATACATGTAATAGATATAAACACCCAATCACAGAAGAAACATCAACGTTTATCACACAAATGTGGGTTCGATTCCCACCCAGGACAAACATACCTACAGCGCAGAAGGCAGGATCACTACCAACACCAAAAAAACAAAAACAAAAAACACCAAAAAGTGGCCAAAACACAGCAAACAAAAATTTTGGAATTATGTACTGGCAGAAACTTAATCACAAAGAAAAGTGCAAACTAGCTTTAAATAAGTAATCAACATCTTTGAATCTGCAGATAAGACTAACCTATTGCAGAAGAGAAGATAGATTTCATAATGATACGGTAGCACAATGAAATGGCAAAGTAAATATGAACCCCCCGGAAATCACGACAGCCGTTTTGCATACTAAGCAGTCCCGCACCAACCGCATTGTTATAACTTGGTCTATTTTAAAATTGTTCTGCAGTATTCGAGAATTCATTTCTATGAATGGCAAATGAGGATTTTAATAGTGTTATTTTGGACGAAAATGTAAAATAATATGTCTTCTTCTATTCGAGTTACTGTTTCTCTCGAACCGGTGTGGTGAAAGGATTTTAAGTGCGCCTCAAAGAGGCTCCTTTCGTGCTTGATACATGTCTTCGAATTTTTTATTCTAGGACACGTCGGTTTCCTCACGATGTTTCCCTTCACCGTTTTGAGAACGTGGTATTGCGCAATATATGTTTCAATCGAAAAAATAATAGGTGCACGTCGGGATTTGAACCGACGTACCACTAGTCCACCACGCTCTGATATTATCAGTGTAGAGCGGAGAGTAGGTAATGGAGTCGTGAACTACGTACTGTTACATAAACAAATTGTCTAGAACACGAGAGGAAATTGTCACTTTTAGTGGCATCCTGCTCCAAATTGAGTCAAGCCCGCCTCCGTTTCCAATCTTTTGTTAACACATTTATACGTTTACGTTTCATTATTGTGTAAATACAGATCCCAGCAGGAAAAACAAATTGTCATTCATCTTCTGGGAAAAGACAATTCTTGTCACCATTAATATGATTTGTTAAGAAAACAAGTCTGAGGCCGATATATGAACTAGCTATAGAAATCAAATGGTGTTTGCCTCTCGACAAATAATCTATACAAATAAATAAATTTCGAGTGACTGTTTGTAATATTAAAATAACCGTTTTTTACTAAGTGCATATGGATGTATACACGGTACATATAGAAAAACAATTTTTTTTACAATTATTGTTGATCTGTTTGTTCCGGCTGGACCGATTTTGACGGGACTTTCACTGGCAGATAGCTGATGTAACAAGGAGTAACTTAGGCTACTTTTCCGATGGGTAAAATAGGGGTGCGTGATAAAATCGAATTCCACGCGCACGAAGTCGCGGGCAACAGCTAGTTTATAATAAAAGTTGCGAGAACAGGAAAACACATGAAATCGACCGCCGCCGCCCGCGCCGGACGCAACGCAAATCTGTAGCGAGTCAGCTACTTGTTTTTGATGATCGTGACGATTCCACGATATCACGTCAACCAGGTCAGACGCTTATCTAAAGGATTCTAGACTTTGTCGTAGAGTACTAGGGAGCAATTCAGATCGCGATAAAACTATCAGGGATACCGGTCGCAACGCATTAAGCACCTTGCGGCCCGTGTAGAGGGTTCAACGTGTGATCAGCAGATGAATACGACCATAAAGTCGGGAGAGACAGCTCGGGCAATTTGCCTATTGCCGAGTTCAATTATCGCCCCTCCGCGCTCATTACTGAATTAAGGCGACACGTATAAACTGTATGACGCCTCTGCTTTACAATTGAGATCGCACATCGTAAGTGTTGATTTCCCTGAATCAAGCGTCATTTACAGATCAATCTGCCATAAAAATACTTAAGTGCGCTGCTGTGATCCAATTGGACGGTAAAAGCAACACAAATCGTCGAAATTCACTAGTAGAATATAAAATAAGCTATTTGCAGAGTAATTTATTGGTCGTTACGATATTATATTAAATTATCATATTACCAGTAATGACAACCAATAAAATTGTGGATGCGGTCAGTTATTATACAGAAGTCGGGCGAACCGCAGTAATAAACTTAAAGCGTCTACGCACATCATTATATCAGAATAGACGAAGAGTTTAGAAGGTTTAGAATTCATAAAATATTGTTTTCACTACAGTATGGAATCAGGCAAATACATTACAAGACAAAATGAAATAAATGTAATGGTGGACATGTCACACAGCGCCATCTAGCCCCAAAGTAGGCTAAGCATAGCTTGTGTCATGGGAACCAGAAAACTGATACAATACTTATATACTTTTTTTTGTAAATACATATAATACATATTATCACCTATTATAAATCACAATGGGATACAGTGGAACAAGCTTCTGGCGTGAAAGTAGTCAGACCATGTACTTCATCATACTGCATCGGTTGTTAAGGGCCGAGTTTATCACTAAACACTGGGTGGAGCGAAGAAACGTAAAATGCATAGAATGGTGTACTGACCGGGCATGAAGTGCAGCAGGGCGGCGGTGATGGGATACAGGCTGGGGCTGTACGTGATGTCGGGGCACGCGTACCCCAGCACGGAGACCACGCGGTCGGCCACCGCGCGCCCCTTGCGGGTCAGGTGGTACCCGAGACAGTGGGTCGCCTCCACGAACGGCGGCAACATGATCGGCTTGTCCGGTAGCTCCACCGTTCCGAACACCTGGACACAACACATATGAATTTAGTATTGTTATAATACAATAGTACTCGACTCATTGGCACTCTCCAACCACTATGGACAGTTGTGAAAGGATTAAGGTGCGCCTCAAAGAGGCTCCTTCCGTGCGTCATACATGAAATTGCGGCGCATGAGACGTAACATCCCCGTCCCGGGGTGATGGACGCAACGCAATGCGACTTCAGTCATCCCGTACTTTGGTGGAGAGGACTTGAGTCATATTGCTTTTGTTGGCGGCGGTTACCACTTAACATCAGATGGGCCAACAGCTCTTTCTACTAACTTCATGACACAAAAAAAACTGCAGTCTATCTGTGAAATAACAAGATTCACCGTTTTGATAATTTATCTAAATGTAAATATTTTTTAGAAAGAAATATAGGGTCCTTTACTAGATGAAATAAGATTACTTTGGCGGTATTTCGAGACTGTTTTTCTCAGGATCGGCTTAATATATCAAATCAAAATGAAACACTTAAAAAATTCCAACAAAAAATAAGAGGCATCAAACATTAAAACAGAAATCAATACATAGTAACTGCCAAAGAAAATTAACGTCAAAATAAATATAAAGGCTAGAAGTGGTACATTAAAATTGAGTAGGTATCATTAATTTACAGCAATAGAGATTTCCGTCAAAATGCAGCTCCTATTTCAATGTTGACCTAAGCCACTTGTGATAACATGATAATAAAAGCACAAAAGCCTTAACGAACGAGTGCTACGTGCATTGGACCATCTTTTTGATATCAGATCCTGTCAATCGATTTAGTATGCTCATATAAATTTGTTGTTCAATCTACAACAATAGCGATCGCAGGCTGAGTCGTGATTATCCACTTTACAAGCGAGGACGTCCCGACCCGGCCTAAGTCTGTACTTTTCCATACGGTAGTCGCTTCTATTCTAATCAAGTCACTGGCTCTCTCGAACCAGTGTGGTGAAAGGATTTTAAATGCGCCTCAAAGTGGCTCCTTTCGTGCACTTGACGCATGTCTTAGAATTATTAGTTCTAGGACATGTAGGTTTCCTCACGATGTTTTCCTTCGCCGTTTTGAGAACGTGGTATTGCGCACATAAATCTTTCAATCGAAAAACCCATGCACGTCGGTATTGGAATCAGCGGCCTCCGGATTAAAACTCGGTGTCAGTACTACTAGGCCACCACGCTCTTTTCTCATATTAAAGTTTGTAATGACAAATAGTGCATGTGCCATAAAAATATTAAGTAACTTAATCTAGTTTACGAAATATATGTGAGTACGGGTTCAGCGGACGATAATAATCTTACAGATAAAGATAACTACAGTACACTTCATGCGTAATACCAAAAGTTTCTTAAATACGGTCCAAAAATCACGTTAAAACAGAAAGAGCAACGACCGCGAACTGTTTGTAAATCGGCGGAGAACATAACAATAAATACAAACGATAATCGTTTGTCACGAAGAGAACAGCCGAACCCATTTGTTGGCTGAAGACATTTATAATTATACAATGGAAGGAAAAGCTTAAATTTAAACAGATTATTAGGAAAGACTGTTGATAACAGACAGCGGCTGTGAATTTTGTAACTTTTAATTTTGCTGTCCAACTAACTGGATGTTCAGAGTTCGTCCGGGGAAGCACCAGGTGTGTGGCACATTTCTGTCTGATGGAGTTGGGTGCTGGTGAAATTACAGACACATTAGACCATAAATGTTTAGACATACAAATCACGTCTAATGGTGACGGATCGTAATAAGTGGTATTATTGTAAGTACTCTATGGGCAGAGAATATCGCCAAAAATAACGTGGGCCATCAGCTCAATCCTACTCTTCATTTTGAAAAAAAAACGTTACAAACATTCAAAATATACAGGTGTCCGGTAATGAATGGATAACCTTGAAATGGGTCTTAGTAGAACTATTGGGCATTCGGAAAAAAATATCAAATAAAAAAAAACCAAGTAGTATCAAAGATATGTATTTTTTTAATAATATTGATGTTTTGTTTTTTGTATTATTTGTTTTGTTTTTTTTTTTATACTCCTTGTTTTTTTTTTATATTTTTCTCCGAATGCCCAATAGTTCTACTAAGACCCATTTCAAGGTTATCCATTCATTACCGGACAGCCTGTATACGACAGCTTAGAATAACAATGTTTTCACACTTCGGCTTACTATTGTAAGCTTTACCTATTGGTAAGCATTGAATAACGAACGTGTGTGCTTAAATACTTTAAAGTAACTGTAAATGCTTGCCTTAAAGTGTGCTACTAATTAAATTATTTTGTTTTTAAAATTAATAGTTAAATTACTTCATCACGGCTTCACTGATTGAGTCGTGATTTGAGAAATCATGAAAGATGCCAAAGATCAACTGAGGTTTCAAAAGGATCAATGATGTCTTATGAAATAAGATGTCCACGGTCGAAAATAAGCTATAAACAATAATTTAAGTTTTTTTTTCCTATTCAAGACAGAACTCTTCATTCTAGTGGAGAAAAGACATATTATAATTTAATAACTGTGATATTTTTTTATAATTTTTTTTGTTCACCTTACATTATACTAGCGACAACTACCTAAAATAAACCTCTGGTTATATGAAAACAGAATGTATAATGCAGTTTGAGTAAACTAGAAAAATCTACAGCTAGATATTATGACGTCATATATCTACGTCATACGTATGTATTTATTATTTTCACCACGTACTTCAACGTCCGGGCATCGTGATTAATAAACAGCGGTAGATCACCATTCTTTATGTATGTTCTTATGTAATCCCCCGCTGCATTATATTAGAATAGCGTGGTACAGACAGCACGCGTTCCTTCCACTACACGAGCCACCCTTCGTCTGAATATATGGTCGAGCTATAGTCAATAATATGTCAACTCCTGTAAAGGACATTTGATACAAAGACTTTGTGGAGATTCAAAGTCAAAAAGTACATTTCAAAGGAATTCATTATGAAGGCTTGGAAACGTCAGTAGGTAGATAAAAATATAAGATCACGCGTACTTATAGCTAAGTCTGGCGCTGTTGAACTACGGAAATTCATAAAGCATAAGGTGTTATGAATAAAGACATCTATATCTAAATCCAAATGAAATGACATAAACTTAAACCAAAACAACAGAAAATAAATGACATCTTGTATAGAGAACAAAAAGACGCCGTCTGACCGTCGCGTGCGCAGACCACGCCCCCGCGGGCGGCGGCGAGGCGCGGGGGCGGGCGGGCGGCCGTCCTTCGCAGTCAAGGCCGCCCACACACATGGGGCCCCAAACCTGATCCAGGCCCGTTTTGTTTACATACAAACCAGTCCACAATTACGCGGCTGCACGTGCTTGTAGAAACCAAAATGGGAAACTGCTTTGAAAAGAATGTTAGCAGAGTTTGATGAAGCGACATAGTATTTTTTTTTAAACAGTGTCTTACCGCTATTTGTTTAAGAAAATTTCTAGTCGTAACAAGAGTAAAAGATACGCTTTATTCCCACTTTTCTAATTTTTCATTTCACAATTCTTCTAGTATATCTGTTTAGTCCTATATTTTTTATCTTTAGTGAAGGATCCGTTTTGGCAATGTCCACAACACGGTCGTCAATATAAACAAGAATTCTGACAGTGTTTTACCACAAATAATTCAAGAAAGTGTGGACCTGAGAGGCGTGTGAGATGTCAGAAAGGTCAACTAAATCATCCATATTAGAATAAGACAGTTGATAATATCGAAAATCAAAATCTTAATTAAATTAGAAACAAGACGAACTTTTTGCAAATTTTGACATCGGTTTCCACATCCCACCCTATCAGACCCTCCATAGGGAAAAACGAACAGTAAACCCCTAAATTGACAGAGTAATCCTACATACATCGGTCGTGACTATCACTAATAGACAAAAAGGCATAGAACAATGATTGCATTGTCCGTAACAGCATACCTCGGCTATGTCATTAGGTGAGGCACGTGAAGTGGCAAGGATTATAGAGCGACAATGGGCACGTGTGTGGGCGAACCGACCGGGGCCCTAATTAGTGCAGACACAACCCCGGCGAGACCTCTTGCCACCGACAATCAACGCCTAATTGAATAAAGTCCACCGACAAAAGCCGAACCGCTTCGCAAATTCAATTCGGGTCGTTCGAAAATACACTACGGCTAATTGTGTCACCGCTCTCTCGAACCAGTTTGGTGAAAGGATTAAAGTGCACCTCAAAGGCTCCTTTGCGCTTGACCCATGCCTTCGAGTTTTTGGTTCTAGGGTAACGCTGGTTTCCTCACGATTGCTTCATTCACCGTTTTGAGAACGCGGTATTTTGCGCACATAAATTTACAAACTTAAGTCATTTAAGGATTTGAAGTAGCTACCTCCGAATTGAAACTTGGGGTCTGTATCACTGGGCCACCAAGCTCTTCCAAAACACTGACTGATTTGACTCCAGATTATAATCTGTCGTTATTTGCTTGTCGGAAATTTAGAGCATCATGAATTCTATAACATAAAGAGTCCAATGGAATAACTGTGTATATGTAAATTGACTCTGAAGATAATGCACAAGTTTCCCCACAAGCCGCTGTACAATAAATACGAGGTTGTTATTCTCACGAATAAGATCGATGATACTATTTTCGTCGGAGCAAATCCACAAGGCGGATTCCATCGGAAATAACCGTTTTACCATCGTACGGCGAGCCACAGTAAATCTTTCGCAGGCAAAAGTCGATTGTGAAAAACACTCCTGTTATCTGCGGGCTAGATATTTGCGTCGAGTGGAACGACATTGAGCACTTACAAGCGTCCGTATATAATTCAAGATAATGATGCAACAGTAAACGATAACAAAACGTTAAAAACAAAACCAGACATATCCCAGAAGTAGTAAAATTAAGTATATAATTTACTAAATTATCATTTTCTATAGTAACCGCAAAAACGAGTTTAACATATTTTAATTTCAAGTGGAAAACAAAGGAACAAACGACACGTGTTGTATCTAAACCAGCAAATGGACCAATTAGCTTAAATGAGGCAGTGTATACCTAAAATGACATTGTCCGTAAGAACATTGCGATAAAGAAACAGAATTAGTGAAAATTTATCTACACCGCCTCTGTCTCAACTATTAAACCAACAGATAACAACAGTAGTGATTAAACTGAACGACGAGGCAATTAATGAAACAAAAACAAATCAAAACCTACACCACTCTGTGATGACATTAAACCATTTCAGTAAAACAAAACTGGCAGACATCGTAGGCTAATTCCACTGTCCTATTTTGATAAATCACATAACAACAACAATTAGATATGTGTAATAACTTCATGAGACAATTTCCGTATCAGTAGTAAACAATGTTGATCCGATAACCTCGAACTAGGGGTACCTATGTTTAAAAGTATTACTCCAAAGGCGCTTAGACATAGGTCAGTGCAAAATAAATCAATTATTTTGCAAGTACGACTTACGGAACCTGGTGGAATCAAATGTTCGTCGTAAAACGTATAGTTCTAGAAAGTATCGCATGATGCAGAGCTGTTTACAGTGCCATCTTGGTTTGATTAATAACGTGATATTAGCGAAATGGCCAGAGGTTATCACACAACATAATTCATAGTCTGTGCTGATTATTGTGTGCGTTATTATCGTCCAACTATCGTTACTTATTAACAGTGACAGATTTACTAATGGGCACAGAGAAATTATATCACTCATTAGAGAAAATTTACCTGAGCTAAGTGAGCGGATATAAATGGTTTTATCCGAAGATCTAGACAATCTTGCAGTCGATGAAAGTAGGACAGTCACTTTACGTATATACGTATATCGGACTAAATCAATGGTTAATAAGTTACTTGCTGAAAGCAAAGATTGAAGGCGATTTATATGTATTATCAGTAAATCAGATTGTAACAGTGGTAGTCTTTATCTTTAAAGTATACGAGTTCAGATACTAATCGCACTGAAATAATGTACAATTTTAATACAAAACATAATATAAAACCAAAATGAAATAAACATCACGATTTCGACGTGAAGCAGTATAACTTTTGGAATGCATTGTGGGACAGAGAGGGGCGGCATTGGCACGTAAGACGAGTGTTTACCTATTTTTTCTTGGCATTCCGTTGATATCGCACATTATTGTATTGGCAATGCGGAGTGTGTTATCGTACTGAAATAGATCGACCTAATAAATAGGAAACAACGCCGCGGCACCATTGCGCAACCAAAGCCGACACGGATGTGAATATGCCTCGAGTGCTGAACGCCGTGCCGCGAGATACGTTGCACAATGCCGCATCTATTTGATTACTAGCTGGTGCCCGCAGCTTCTTCTGCGTAGAATTAGTACTTCAAGTAGCAATTTTATTCAAGCTTTCATCAATGCCCTAACAAGGGTAGGTATGTCCTTTGAAAAAATAACTTAAATCGTCCCCTAATTAACTTGATTAAACTACTACTACTAAACTTGGTAAAAACGCATAAACATTATTTCTAACCACAAGTATAAGTAATTATGATGGTTTATACCTCTTACTCGAAAAATTATTCCCATACAACCCTACAAACTTTAATATCCTATTTAACTTCTACAAGTCTATTTTCGCTATAAAAGTAGCCTATGTCCTTCTTAAGGTCCAAATCTATCTCTGTACCAAAACTCATCAAAACTGATTCAGTGGTTTAGACATTGGTTAATTGGTTAAGGTAACACAGAGACAGACTACTTTCGCATTTATAATATTAGTATAGATATGCAGTATTCGTATTATAATGATTGAGGGACTCTGTGATATCTAAGCGGAGGAAGCCGCAATAGATCTACATTTAGTCATTGCTATAGTGAATAAGTGGCTACAAGGTCCCAACCCAGATACAAAACTGTCGTGATTTTTATTCTAAAGACGAATGAATATTTTTATAACTTTCGCAGATAATAACTATTGCATTTTATTAGGACAGTATCATAAGACACGTCAAGAAGTAAAACAAGTAGATAATAATGAAAGGGAACTACATTTACTATATTACCGTTGATAATACTCAAAACGTGACCCAAGATGGGTTCGGGGAACTCAGTGCGATACTTCATATATAATTTAATGAAATAACGACCAGTAAACATCTTTGTTCTATGTTTGTGGTATGATATGTTTTGTTGATACGTGAAATCAAAGTTCGATTGTAATAACTCGTAGGATATCAAGACAAGTGTCACATTATTGTGAACCAAAGACGCAAATGTAATGCAGTAAAACTTCTGCGTACAATAATAAGTACTTGGGGTAGCCTATTTTTTTCCAAGCTTTCCTCAATCTCCATACAAAGCAAGTACTTTAAAAAAGTGACTCTTATGGGGTTGTCAGGACATTACCAATAACGTCTAATAAAGTCCTTAACATTATTCAGTCAACGGATTGTTTACGAATTATTAAGATAAGTAAATGGAACGAATTAACGATAAGTAATTTGTTACAATTTATACAAACAATAGACATGAAGGTATTAAGCTAACGTTTCGATTAAAATACAATTTATAACATTAAAGTCAACTCAGCGCGGGTTAAAGTTTCCAGATTTTATTTTTCATTGAGCTGTACTAAAAAACAGGTCACACCGCAGACTAAGTTAAATAAGCTAATAGCTTAGCTTAAATAACTTATCTTGCGGTGTTCCTGAGTAAGTAATAATTAAATTTAAGAAGTCAACGGAGAATAAAAATTTTGATAAATTCAAGTTTCTTGAAATTTTGAAAATTAATTTGATGTTTACAGGGACAGAAAGAAAGAAAGAAAGAGTATTTACTTTGCCATAAACAATGCAAATTTATAAACTAAAACATTATATTAAAAACTAAAAACAATATTATTTGACGCAACTGACATAGTAAAAGGAATGTGTTGAGTGGGTAAAAGTGTCCCTGCCTCAGTATAGTGCTGTATTTCCTGAAAGAGAGAGCGCAGCGCTGGTTTTCAGGCAGGGCCCACAGGTTTAACACAGGCAAATTTTTATCATTTACCTATCAGGCGAAATCACGGGCGGAAGCTACTTTAATATTATAAGTCAATGGAATTTTAATGAACACCTTAGAAAATTCAATTAGGTAAGGTTAGCAATTTATAGAAAAACATTGATGAATCTACTGCAATAAATGTGTTTATTGCAGTAGCACAAGCTACAACAGCAATATGCGATAAATAATTGTGAGAAACTCTAATAATAATAAAGAAATAACCGACTTCGTCGCCAATGAAAGAGAATGAGGTATCACCTCATTATCTTACTTTGACGACTTTTTACTCTGGATTTTTTCCAGAGTTATTGTGATTTTAAAACCAAATTACTAAACCGATTTTGAAATTAATTAAACTTCTATGGGACCAATCTGACAGACTTCCTTACAAATAAAAGAATTTTCGAAATCGGTCTATAAATGACGGAGATAATGAGGCAACAAACATAAAAAAGAACCAAATTAATAATTCCTCCTGAATTCGGTTAATAAAACTAACTGAGATACTATCTCGAACTTTATAGAATTACTGAGATATATCTATGGATTAATTAGCATCGTAACACAACGATTTGTATTTTGTATAATGTGCAAGTGTAAAATATTGAAGAATATCAAATATATTGCTCCTTCGTATTCACTTGAAATAAGTACTTCTATGTTCGACCAATTTTAATTCGACTGTGAAAATCCAATGCAGTCAACATGTTCGTGTAACTTTTCCAACACTTGATTAGCAATAATATGTATGATTTCATCTCACATTATAGAAATCCAGTGACATTCACAATACTTCTATAAATTATCCAAAGTAACGTCTCTACATCCAATTAAATAATGAAGACAATAGCAATTATGTAATAGCTGTCTCTATTGTTAGTCTAATACTTGTTAAAGAAAATAACAAATACTACACATACACACACACAAACACGCATATATACACACACACACAAACACACACACATACACACACTCAGACACACACGTACATAACTAATCTCCTCCATAATCAATCAACTGATGAGCGTATTGTTAAAATCAGGGCAAATTATTCGCTTTCTGCACTGACTGTAGATCAGCATACGTGTATTATGCAAATTGCCCATAGCGGTAAAACACATGGTTATACTTAAAACCGTAGTCTATTGATGATTTCAGTGGTTAAGTGGTTCCAGGAACCAACTGAGACTATAGAGATCTTTAAAATATCCCCATTCCGAAAAAAATTAGCACACTCTTGAAAAATTAGCAACAATGATGTTCCAAAATAAATGCCACCATTTGAAAAGAAAGAAACATATTTTTTTTATTTGTAACTCAATTATAAACACTGAAATGATTTAAAAAAATACAATTTAAAGTTTCTGTCAATTTGAGTCAGTAAACGGTCAGTCTCAGTCAGCATAAGCTACTTGTAAACAACCTCAAAGGAAGCGTACAACCTCAAGACTTTTGGAAAGGTTCGCGAAACACTCGGACAGGAAACGCCACGAAAATGACGCTTAGTCACAGCCGGCCATCATTACAGAGCTGTGCGAGCGCCTGTACGGATGACGAGTGATAATAGTACCGGTAGGACCAGATCAACTCGCCTGCAAGGACGTGCTTGCCAGTGCGTGTAATCGATACTACCACATGCTTTCCGTTTACTGGCCTCTTTGCTCAGTTGGCAACCCTGCCTTCTGCGCTGTAGATCGTGGGTTCGATTCCCACCCAGAACAAACATTTTTGTGAGGAACATAGGTGTTTGTTCTGTCTGGGTGTTGATATGTATGGTAACCCTGACCCTTCTTGACTGGCCTCACAGCTCAGTTGGTAGTAACCCTGCCTTCTGCGCTGTAAGTCGCGGGTTCGATTCCCACCCAGAACAAACATTTGTGTGACAAACATATGTGTTTGTTCTGTCTCTTGGTGTTGATATGTATTATTATATGTATGTATTTACAAAAAAGTATGTAAGTATTCCATCAGTTGTCTGGTTCCTATGATACAAGCCATTTACTTAGCTTACTTTGGGAATGGAAATGTCCACCAATATTTATTATTATAACCATATTCTTTGGTTTTACTGCCTTATTGTTACGAACAGACGACAAATCGATCGAATTGAATGTGTAATTAAAATATGATCAAAAACAACCTTGAACTCAACATCGATAAACTGAGCTGTCGTAAAACCCACGATTGTATGAAACTAATTTTGGAATATCCATAAACTCAACAGTATTCACGTGACCACAATGCAAGCGGTGGAAGGTGAGAAAAACAAAATGGTGCTGTGTATTGGTCTATTTTAGAATTTGGCCGGCAGCCACCGCGCACTGGCTTACCTATGGCGAGTGTATCGTGAAAAATGGACAGGCCTCATAGCTCAGTTGGTTAACCCTGCCTTCTGCGCTGTAGGTCGTGGGTTCGATTCCCACCCAGGACAAGCATTTGTGTGTCGAACATAGGTGTTTGTTCTGTGTCTGGGTGTTGATATGTATTGAGTATATATTTACAAAAAAAAAGTATTATATCAGTTGTCTGACTTCCATGATACAAGCTTTACGTAGCTTACTTTGGAGCTAGATGGCGCTGTGTGAAATGTCCACCAATATTTATTTATTAATCATTATTTTAATGTCATACCGAATCGAAGTTTGGAATCATAATGGATGGAAGAAGCCGTGTAGCGGTACAGGTGTCCGCTACACGGCTTCTTCCATCCAAGCCATCTGTTGAATGGAAAATATTTTGAGACTGGAATCGATTATATTTGGTTGAAACTGGATTTGAGACACACCTCTCAAATTGTTATCTGTAATTATTCATGGCATGGCACGTCACACGTTTCTCGTTAACGGCGCGATCACGATGTTGTTCTAGGTCTTGTGAATGACGACTGATTTTATCACAATCATGATAAAGAAAGATCGATGGATGTCAGGCATTTTCTAATTATTAAAAGCACCGTTTGAATGGCCTCACATGTCACCCTGCCTTCTCCGCTGTAGGTCGTGGGTTTGATTCCCACCCATAACATTTGGGGGAAGAACATAACCGTTTCTTTTGTGTCCGGGTGTTAATATGTATGTACTAGCTGCGCCCCGCGGTGTTACCCGCGTTGAATAAGTAATCCCACGGGAACGCTGCACTTTTCCAGGATCAAAGTAGCCTATGTGTTAATCCAGGATATAAGCTATCTTGGTACCAAATTTCATCCAAATCCATTCAGCCGATTGAGGGTGAAAGAGTACCAAACATCCATCCAAACTTTCACGTTTCTAATATTAGTAGGATTTACAAATAAAAGGATTCTATCAGTTGTCTGATTCCTATGATACAAGCTATACTATATATTATATGCTATATGCTATACTTATCTTACTTTGGGGCTAGATGGCGCTGTGTGAAATGTCCACAAATAGTTATTTTATTATTTATAGTAATCAAAGGTAACGGGAATATGGAGATTTCTTTATATTATTCTGATCAGGTATAGCAAGTATCTTGTCATGTTACTCAGAATTGAATACACAACATTGATGAAAACCGGTATGTGATGTCCTTGAGCCGAAACTGAAAGTCAAATCAACTGATCCACAACATACTCTGATTGCGAGGTGCGTGGATATTTCGAATATCGCAGACCATTAAAAGGTCTCCGGTGACATTGTTGGAGTGATTTTACTTATTTTATTTTTGTATTTTTTGTTGGAATATGCATTTTTTTAAACATGTTGCAAACTAGTCTTTTCTTACACAAGTTGTGAGAATTAAAAGTAGATTGCGAAGAACTCATGAATTCTGGAGATATCAATACATTAATTCAAGCTCTTTTTTCAAATTTTTTGTAGCAGTAGAACTTATGCCTAATTCATCCGGGGAAGTAATGCCACCATACCCATTTCTGCTGCCAAGCTGTATTGCATTTGCGTTACTAAAAGGAAAAGGTGTGGTTGCCGGTGACATTACAAGCACATGAGACATTCCACCATCAAGTCTCAGAGTTACGGACTTATACGATGCGTCTTGTGTCTTCTTGTACCTAAGTAGGGAGGGCTAAGTTGTATTGCTGGGCAAAGGTTACCATTTAACATGTGGGCCATCAGCTCGATCCGTAATATAATCAGTCACAGAAAATAGCTTCATGTTAGGCTAGAGTGAAACGAGATCCCAGGTTCTGCTAAACGAAGTGTATAAGGTGTAATGTATACCAATTTATCGGCTCATAATGATAATAGATGTAAATGATACGTTATACATGACGTTACAGGATATTGAACTACGTTCATTGAAGGAACAGTTCATTGATAGTTTCGACACTTTGCTAACATTTCATTATCGTTGTCTTATTGCAACTGATATAAGATAGCAAAGAGAAATTTTAAGCGTGCATATTTATATATGTATAGCGCAAAAAAGGATTTTTTTCTTTTCATAAAAGATAACCAAAATCTTTCACCAGATTATCATTATTTGTAGTTTGTTAAATCTATACAGTAGATCAAGACATATGATAGGTCTTTTTACCTGAATAGCTTTCTATAATATATTGTTTGAATAACGTTTACAAATTAGAACTTAATTGAAACGCCAGATAATTTCCACATAAAGTCATTTGGGAGGATTCCCCCGGTACCCAGCGTTCATATTTTAAAATTAAGGCGGGTCTCGTCATTTCGTCCCGTATAATCCGATTTCGCGTAACAAGATTATGTTGGCAGAGGCCGCCCGGCATTCATTTCATTTTGCTTCAGTCTTTGGACAGCTGTATGAATGGATTCAAAACTACTAGTAAGAGGCCCTTTAGATCTAGCGGGTTTAATATCAAGCAAGTGTAGTGTAAAAATGAAATATTATTTTAAGCAACACGGTGCACTCTAAACATTATTGTAGGTACAATATATCTTTATTAATGTTTAGTTATGGGTATTTGTTTAGGTAAAAAAAAATATTTGTATGATTTCTTGTTTGATACATGGACTTGATAATTATATAATTTAATTTTCAGAGATTTACTTCACTTTTCCTTCGTCTTAAATACTTCATTGATACGCTTTTCGAACGTTTTTTTTTAAATAAGTATAATTACAGACATCAGTTTTCTAGTGAACTTTGCGTCAAATTCTCTCTTTAAATTGTACCTATATTTTATGTGATCTGGTTGATAGAACGAGCTGACGGCCCACCTGATGTTAAGTGGTAACCGCGCAAGGACAACAGCAACCTCAAGTCCTCTCCATCAAAGTACTAGATGACTCAAGTGGCATTGCGTTGCGTCCATCACCCCGAGACGGGGATGTTATAAATATTTTTACATTATTTATATCTTGTTGCATGCATGTGTGATAAATCGCTTTGAAATCCACAGTTATAATTTTTTTATTATTAGTTATTATTAAGCGTTTTGCTTCCACTTTCATAATGCGGACAGCCCAAGAGTGGAACTCCTTGCCTGCGTCTGTATTTCCCGAGAACTATAATCTGGAGGTCTTCAAGAGGAGAGTGAATAGGTATTTCCTAGGCAAGCATGCTACATCGTAGACCGCATCGTCACTTAACATCAGGTGAGATTGCGGTCAAATGTGAGCCTATAGTAATTTAAAAAAAAAAAAAAGTTATCGGCAAGTGACGGCGTCTGGCGAGGTCAAGGTGAGTATGTCGTTGGCACCTCTTGAGTTCACGCTACCCCGCCCCGCCCCGCCCCGCCCCGCCCCGCTCTCGTAGATTGCATGCATGCAACTGTGAAACTGCATCTTTATTTTCTTCCTCTTCTATGCATCTTACTTATAGATAACTATTTGGATTTTACATGAAATTTCGACAAATATTACTTGCAAAATTGCACAGCGTTGGTCGAAATCATTTAGTCGATAATATAAGAACCTATGTATTTCCATTTTTTTTATGTGATGTAGGTGATACGAGCTGACGGCTCACCTTAGGTTAAGTGGTAGCCGCCGCCCATATAATATAATAATAATAATAATAATATACAGCGGCATTTAGCCCCAAAGTGAATTAAGCATAGCTTTTATCATGGGAACCATACGTTTTTTTGTAAATACACACATATAATACATATTAACACCCGGACACAGAAGAAACGTTTATGTTCGTCACACAAATGTTTGTCCTGGATGGGAGTCGAACCCACGACCTACTGCGCAGAAGGCGCAGTTACTACTAAATGAGCTGTGAGGCCAGTCAGAGGTTTCCGTTGCATTATAAAAACACACCGAATATATGAAGGTTGTTATACTACCACGTGATCTAAGAATCGAGTGTCAAGCGTGGTAGCCATCAGCAAAGTTTCCGAGCGTTAATATTAGTTGCAGTAGTACTTATGCCAAGTTCCGTCTGGGAGGTACTGCCACCATACATTGTTTTTTTATTTTTAGTTCGTTGCTCTTGTTCATCTTCAATATATTTGTGTCCTATGTGCTGAATAAATGTGTTTGCAGTTTTAGCATTTCATTGTATAATATCCATTCATGACGTCTATTATAGAGTTATTAGTTATCTATCTATCGATCTATCTATCTATCTCTATCTAATTTCTGCCGCCAAGCAGCGATGCATTCGCGTTACTGTGTAGGTTTTAAAGGTGTGGTTGCCGGTGAAATCACAGGCACAGACATTCCACCTACACGTCTCATAGTTACGGGCGCATAAGATGCGACTTGGGGCTTGTCGTACCTAAGTAGGGGTCCTCCCAGGGTGTAGATGTAAGACGTATTGTTTGTTATTGGCACACCGGTTAGTCATCTGGTCATTTCGTAACATTTTTTTTGTTATAAAGTTGCAATAAACTGGTTTAACACTGTTATAATATTAATTAAGCATGTTAATATTTTAAAAAAACCTGCTAGAAGCGAACAAGTTATATATTTATATATGTCATCATTAGAATATGTGGTCAATAATAAGATAAAGCATTATCACCCAAATTTACCTAGAAGTAATTATTATTTAACCAATTTACTTAATTTTAATGATAGTCGCTACACATACTAATTTCGTACAATAAATATGGAGTAAATAGGTCTTTGCTCTGAATTAAAATTTTCACACAAGGTATTTTTAAGATATTTCATTGAATTCAAACATAACACCACAATATAAACAGAGACGGATTGCAAACTTTCCATTCCATTATATTATACTAGCTGCGCCCTGCGGTGTTACATGCGGTGAATAAGTAATCCACGGGAACACTGCACTTTTTCGGAATAGAAGTAGCCTGTGTGTTAATCTAGGATATAAGCTATCTTGGTACCAAATTCAATCCGAATCCATTCAGCCGTTTGAGCGTGAATGAGTAACAAACATCCATACAAACTTTCACGTTTATAATATTAGTAGGATTACAATCCCTATATATGTGTATGCGCCTACAACATACACAGCGCTCGCAATATGGAGCCCCCGAGTGTCGAAGGTGAGCCACACACAGAAACAGTTGACGGCGTGCCAATCCCTCACACCAATCTATACAAATAAATAAAGTTGGAGTGTCTGTTTGTAATATTAAAATAACCGCATTTTACTAAGTGCATATGGATGTATACACGGTACATATACCAAATCATATTTTTTTTTTAATTTTTGTCTGTCTGTCTGTCTGTTTGCCCGGCTAATCTCTAAAATGGCTGGACCTATTTTGACGGGACTTTCACTGGCAGATAGCTCATGTAACAAGGAGTAACTTAGGCTACTTTTCCGAGGGGTAAAATAGGGGTGCGTGATAAAACCGAATTCCACGCGGACGAAGTCGCGGGCAACAGCTAGTACAATAATAACATGCTACCCATTTATGAATTTTATTTCGAGCCAAAACTTGTTCTGATGAAATTTTAAATGTGTTAAAAATTTATAAGTTTATGTTTACTAAGAGCAGTAGAACTCTCGCCAAGTTCGTCCGGGGAAGTACTGCCACCATGCACGCGTTCGCGTTACTGTGTTCCGGCTTGAAAGGTGTGGTTTCCGGTGTAATTACAGGCACATGAGACATTCCACCTACACGTCTCAGAGTTACGGGCGCATACGATGCGACTTGATTGCCACTTCTCGTACCTAGTAAGGGAGGACCAAGTCGCATCGGTTTTTATGGGCAGATTTTACCACTTAACACCAGGTGGGCCGTCAGCTCGTTCATTAACTGTATCACATAAAAAAAAAGACGTGTGGCACTCGGAGACTGCCGCGGTAAAGCTATTGCGCGTGATATTTCAAAAAGTCATTAAAAGTTCTGGTATTTATCGATAGATGGAAAAACTAAAAAGTATCACCGCTGTGCCGGTCTGAGTGGGGGGTGTTAGGTTTTTTCGTTACGGAATTTCTGGATTCGGTCTCCACGCTCAAGGCCCGCGATAGAAGCTATGCAATAGCTTAAAAACGTCGACCACCTGCGGTATAATTGTTCGGAGGCGGTTAATTATGATGCGCGAGAGGTTTCATTGTGACGCGGTCCGCGCGCACGCATTCGACTTGAGTACAAGTAGCAAGTAGACAGCCGCGCGACGTACTACGCCGCTCCGCGACGCTACGTTACGCACACACGTGATTTAGACTGACCTGTTATTTGAGCCTTGAACGCATCTGATTCGTTGCTATGGTAAAAGTTTCGTTAACACTCAAAACTGGGAGAAGTCTTAACAGCTGGGAGGAAATCGCTTCTGTAATGTTGGTAGCGAAGACATTTGCGAAGTTGGCAAACAATGGGAACACGAATCGAATAACAAAGAGTGGAAGGAAACATCTGCATCACCAGAGTCGCTAGGATGACAATAAGCAGAGAAATAAGCGACCTTGTAGGGACGTCATCTTTTATCCTGAGACGCGATATCTAACTAACATTTGGACGTCGTCGAGCAAGGTAAATAGACGTGACCTTGGGTACACGGCCACTTTTGTGAGATAACAGCTGTTTTTATCGGCACTCTTAAAATTCAATTTATTTCGCACATAATAGAAAAGAAAAAAAAACCAGTTGCGCAACTAAGAGCACTGACCTGCGTGACCATGTCCCAGTAGAATCCGTCGAGCGTAGACTTTCCATGTTGGTGTTGGCGGCAGAGGGCGGGCCAGAGGGTGGCGCGGACGGGGCTGTTGATCGGCCACGAGTTCTCCCTGATGAGGAGCTTGAGCTCGCGCTTGCGCCCCTGCTGGAGGAGCGGCTGGACCTCCTCGAAGGTTTTGAGGGGCGCTTTCTTCCCTGCGAATAAGGGGGTGGGTAAGCACTGCGTCCAGATCGGCGGGGCGGCGTCGGGCGCGAGGGACTCGGCGCTGGGCGCGCGGAACGCGGCCGGTTCTATGTACATAGCGAGGGCGCGGGGCACATGCTGTCGGTGCGCGCGCGCCGGCGGCACTGCCGCCAGCCTCCGGTAAACGCGATACCGGCAACACTGTCACGCTTACATTGTTTATCTGACAGTGTCACCAGCGCCCCGGCACATCAGACCGCACCGCATATATAATAATTAACTAATAGATTTTTGAAAAATATTATGGTACTTAGAATCTGCACACAGATTAATGTCCGCATTCGTTGTAAGCAAATTCTCTAAATTATCCTACGTCAAACAAAGGATTTTAATATTTTTTTTGTTGTTCGTAAACATGACGAAGTAAACAACGCACGTAGATAGCACACGATAACAACATGCACGGATATAAATAGCAAATGGAATCAAAGAATAACGCAATGTTGGAGCCGCGCCAATGGAACTAACGAAATTTTCGTAGTGCATACGTAATCAAACAATCAGCACAGAGACATGCATAAAACCGAATGCCACACCGCTCCATCAAACTAATTTAGTCAACACACATGTTTATTTATTTTATTACCACTAAACAGCTGAAATCCCCTGAATGATTTGATATTCTAGAGGACAGTGACACGGAGATATTAAAAATGTATCAGATATCGATTAGCGATCAAGCTCGCTTATTGCAAACAGCTGTATAGGACTCTAGGCCTACAACAGCCAGGTAAAATATTAAACACACATTTTCCCAAACTGAATAAAGGCGGTATGAATTTTGGATCAGATTTAACTGTGTTAGTAATTATAGTTAGTCATATAGAACAGCAAGGCTAAAGTAAATAATAAGAATAATAATATTGGTGGACAATTCACACAGCGCCATATAGCCCCAAACTAAGCATAGCTTGTACTATGGGAACCAGACAACTGATAGAATACATATATACTATTTTTTTTGTAAATACATATAATAACACATATTAACACCCAAAATGATGATGTAAATGAAGTCTGATTAACGTTATACACTTTTCCTAAAGCTAAATAAGAAACACTAAGTACAAGTTTATTTCAAATAATATTTTATACAATCCTCGGATATAAAAGGAGCCACTTTGAGGCGCACATTAAAACTTTCACCGCAATGGGTCGAGAGAGCCAGTGACACGATTAGTAGTTAGTACGGTAGAAAATATCCGCGATGGTCACATAGGCCCACGTATGACACTGCAGTGTTAAGTAAACAACGGTGATAAGGCGAGGTTATCTACGCCTGTTTTCGAGACCCGAGCCCCGCGATTGATACAACAACTTGTATATGTAAGCAGGCATTCAGTTTAATAAAATATACCGCAAAGATGCCTTTTTTTCTTTTTTTTCATCACTACTTATCTGTCTATTAAAACATAATAAATAAATAAATATTAGTGGACATTTCACAGCGCCATCTAGCCCCATGGATTTACTATGGAAACCAGATAACAGAATATTTATAAACAATTTTTATTGTAAATATTTACAAATAAAATTAACACCCAGACAACAAACATCTATGTTAGTCTCCCAAATATTTGTCCTAGGTGGGAACCGAAACTACGACCTATAAATTTACTACCAATTAAGCTGTGAGAGCAGTCAATAAATTCAATAAAGTAGCCTATGGCATGCTGTAACCTAGTGTTCCTAGGAAATCTGATTTTGCACTTGTTACAGGTACTTAGTATTCAACTTTGGCAAAGCTTAAATCTATAACAGAAACCATAGCGTCCCTGTGTGTGAAGCCTAATCAATTTGTTAGCTAACATATTTGTGGCAGATCCTAAAATATTTTTTTATAGCCAAACAACCGCCATGTTTGCTTCTCTTCCAAATGTTCATTTGAATTCAAAAATTACGAAGTGATAAACAAAGTCAACCAATAGGAAAAAACTTAGGTTTCTTCTACTATGGGGTGACCGGGCGCCCCTCGACACACGTTTACTCGTCTACAGAGTACCTACAGCAGTCTACGAAAGACGGACAAATCAGGAGTAGTAATACTACACAGAGTAAAAGGACGTATAAATTTACTAATAGGACTAATAAAATTGAAAAAGAGAATAAATCAAAACCAAATCGCAGATAGGGTTATAAAGTTAATATCATACGCTCAGAATCAAAGCATAAACTGAACGAGAAACGATCCCCGTTTCGCGCAACCAAAACATTATTTTTATCTTTCACTTTAAATCGTGAATATATCTACCAGAGCGCTATTTCGAATGTAACCGCGCTGGGTATGTAGGTAGATAAACAAATTGGAAAGTGTTTGTGTACGAAAGCACATCGCACATTTAGTAGCCATGTTGAATCATGTGCCTGGACTTGAGAATGGCTCTACATTTTCTAGTTGAAACCTGTACGTAAAGCTGATGATTCCTTGCACTTCCACGGGTAGAGTCTGATGTAAATCGATGTTTCTAATATTAATTAATGAAATAAACAAACAGGCCAACCATCTGACTTAAACATTCTTTATGGGACAGGATTGGCATTGACATTTCACGCAGCGCCATCTAGCCTCAAATTAAGCTAAGCATAGCTTGTACCATGGGAACCAGACAACTTATGATACTTTTTTGTATATACATACATATAATACATATTAACACCCAGACACAGAATAAACATCTACGCCCTTCGCCGGTTTGTCTTAGGTGGGAATCAAACCCACGACCTACAGCTCAGAAGGCAGGATTACAATTATTATAAAAAGGGTAAATAATAATTATTAACTAATACTACATTAGTTCGACAACTGACAACATGATACGACGCCTACGTTACGAAATACTAATTAATATCTCCATCTCAGTAAAGTGTGGTGTAGTGCACGAAAGGAGCCTCTTTGAGGCGCACTGAATTGTAGTATAACTGAACTCTTTTTATATATTTTATGATATATGTTAATCTGCTTGTTATAATTCGGATTTTTTTTTCATATACTTGCGTCGCTTCATCGTAGCATTGTGCTGAAAATCAGCGCTGTAACACGTTGCAGTACACGCTGAGCTCGGTGCTTTTTATACAAATATATATACGCGACAGCGTTCATCATTCGTATGTCTGTATTTTATCTTTTTATATTGTGTTGTGTTGTTTGTACATTTTGTGTAAATAAATTTATTCTTTATTCTTAACGGGAAACAAGGAAGGAGACTATATTGACTCCCGTCCAAAATATATGGTATTCTGAATCACGCACATACCTCGAGTTGATATGTTTGAGTGGCTCATTCGAATGGATTTCAGGTGAATGGTGATTGAGATCACCGGAGTTAAGATATTACACAAACAAAAAAAAAAAAAACAACTCAATGAAAATGATAAATGGCGGGATCACGTTATTTGCACGAAATGGCGGTTTCGTACGTCGCAATAATATATTTAAACACAGCCAGTGGCCCTAGCTCCTACTGAATGTTTGAATTACTGCCCACATTACATTCAAACACAACGCTGGACTAAAATAAACATCCAATGCTGCCTTTTTTTCAATTTTTTTATTCTCACCGCTTTAAGTATCTGTTTAATAAAAACAAAAAAAAGAGTGGACATTCCACAGCGCCATCTATCCCCATGCATTTACTATGGAAACCAGACAACTGATAGAATACTTATTTGTAAATACGTACATAAAATAATAACACCCAAACACAACAAACATCTATGTTCGTCTACAAATATTTGTCCTAAGTGGGAACCGAACCTACGACCTATAAATTTACTACCAACTAAGGGCAGTCACAGTAGATTTCACTTTGATACTTTGATTTCTTACGACACGATGTAAACTACAGAGGGCTATTTCTATCTGCCCCTACCAAATGCCGTTATTAATTTAGCTGCTACTTTTTTCTAACTGCTACTGAATGGTATGTTTGCATTACTGTCCACATTACATTCAAACAACGCTAGTTTTAATAACGTTTCTTGGATAGAAAACGTTTTTTTTTTATAGATCATCATCTTTTTAGTTCATCGATTTCTCTTACCTGTACCTATAAACATAAAATGATTCACGTTTGTGCCTGGAATGGTGTCATTAATTTGGTTCTTATCGTAACGGATGTAAAAACCTACTATTACCTACCATGTTTGTTGTTTGTTACTATGTGTGGCAATTAAGATAATTTATAAAAATTATTGAAGTCTATACTCGGTCTACATCGTGAAAACAAATTTCCAGATATTTATACAAAACAACCACTTATCTTGTACATTAAAACAAATTTACTTTATATAAGCTATTAATACATAAATACGGACTGGTCTCATGGCTCAGTTGGTAGTAATCCTGCCTTCTGCGCTGTAGGTCGTGGGTTCGATTCCCACCCAGGACAAAGGATATATAATATATAGGAAAGAACGGAGGGTAGAAAGAGGTTTGAACAAGCGCCAAACTCAAAAAGTACAGGTTTTTTTATCGACTCTGAAGGTCTACCTTATGCTTTGAATACTATTGAGGTTTCCAAGCCAGTTCTTTATGAATTCTGTGGAAATAAAATTTTTGACTTTAACTTACAAATTCACTATATTTGGCTACTTGAATAATGAGAGCTTACCGTGCTACCTTACCTTTATATAATAGGCAAGGTACCGTCAGTAAATAGAGCACTTAATTTTCTCCATTACGAAATTAGCACGGGAAACTGATAGCTCAGACAGATAAAGCTCGATTTAATTCCAGGTATTTCCCTATAATTATGATATCGATTGTGGGGAAAAACTCACCGAAGTAACCAAGAGGTGATTCATGTGAGCTACTGACCAAATAATACGTATATTACACCTAAAAGAAATGAAATCATAGAATGGTCGCGTAAACTTTAATGGTTAGTTTTTGCGAATGTGAATACAGTCACACACACTCCCACCTAATACTTCTTTAGAAACACATGCCTTATAGAATTTCTCAATAAACGTCATCTAATCTGGAATTTTACGTGAATGAAATGAAGCATGAGCTGAAATCGATCATAAATTTGATTACAGAACGCACGTCGGATATCCGGCCGTCTTATAATCCGTAAAAACGGAAATACGGAGGTCGAATATTGGCCTGAAAATTGGCAATTTTACACCGCATATGAAAACATTTGGCACAAATCAGGAATTTCTGATAGGTATCTAAATAGTTTATTAAACTCAAAACAACCTCGCCCGATCCAAAACACACCAGAAGCCCACCATTTCTTGAGGTAGGTTTGGGTGCATAATATTTATCGTGCCAAACGGGCCGGGGCATTTCTATTAAAAGTTAAAATAATAAATAAATAAAATTGGAGTGTCTGTTTGTAATATTAAAATAAACACTTTTTAATAAGTGCATATGGTACACGGTACATATGCCAAAACAAAAATTTTTACTATTTTTTTCTGTCTGTCTGTTTATTCCGGCTAATCTCTGAAATGGCGGGACCGATTTTGACGGGACTTTCACTGCCAGATAGCTGTTGTAGCAAGGAGTAACTTAGGCTAATTTTCCGAGGGGTAAAATAGGGGTGCGTGATAAAACCGAATTACACGCGGACGAAGTCGCGGGCAACAGCTAGTACAGTATGAAATTATAAAATTTACAGTAAAATCATTAACAGATTACAAACCACTACGGTTATCAGACCAGCCTTTCTCCGAGTCACCCGTTACCCCCCACCTTGCGCGTACCGCGCGACAGCAATGGCCATCATCAAACCGTACCCAAAGAGGCTAATCATGCAGAAACTGTCTCATTTCTGTTTCAATGATTAGTTACCCAACATATTACGGTATTTTACATTTGCAAATTACAGAGTGCTCTTAACATCGACTTTCATCTCGTTGGTTACTCGCAATTATTTTGAAATAAAGAGAAGCTAGAGAACAGCTTTCTAAAAAAACAGGTGCCCGTGAAATTAATAATAATAATGGTGGACAATTCACACAGTGCCATCCAGACCCAAACTAAGCATAGCTTGTACCTACTATGGGAACTAGACAACTGATACATTTATACTTTTTTGTAAATACATATGTATAATACATACTAACACCCAGATACAGAACAAATATCAAATTACAGGCACATGAGACATTACCTTCATATTCATGTCATTCAAGGAGGCTATCCGTAAGATCCAGAGGACCCACGTTGCATAGTTTTTGTTATGGGCATCTGCCATCTGCATCTTGAGTTTTATCATTGGTATCATCTGATACCAATGATAAAATTCAATGGCCTGTTATCTCTCTTATCCACGACAGGCATAAATTATATTATTAACAATTTTAGCATGCGAAATGTACTTAATCAAAATGTTATGAGTATAGGAAAGAACGGAGGGTTGAAAGAGGTTTGAACAAGCGCCAAACTCATCAAGTACAGGTTTTTTTATCGACTCTTCTAAGCAACATCTTTATGACCTCCATGGAATTGAAATTAAGTTTTTTTTATCTATGGTCTATTGACACCGGTTCGAGATAGTCTGTGACACGAGTAGTAGCCGTAGTAGTATTAGTAGTACAAGTAGTTATCATATATCTCAGCGTGTGCATAAACAAGTGTGCTCAAGAGATACAAGAGTTTATCAAGCCCACAGATTTCTTCAGATAGTGATAAGCCTTAATCGAGAAGTCTATTTGCAGTTTTGACAGATAACATAACGCGGTGTTGTTGACCTATATTCTAGCGGAATACTAATGTAGGTAACCGAGTGCTGCACTGTCTAGAACTGACTGTGAGACTGTGAAGATGTAACATCCTCGATCATCAACTCGACACGTAACATCCCCGACGTTACGTCTCAAGCTAATTTATATCATATTAAGTAATTAATTAAATTTATAAGCTAGTTTAAGTTCTGAATTATATTTCAGGCACTATTGTAAACATATTGATACTAAATAAATAAAAATACAAGTGCATAAGGCGAGTGTGAGTGGATCCGATGGAAGGGGTAGACCTCAGCGTACATACTTAGACCAAAACGGTGACGTTTTGGAAAAAAGGCCCAGTCAGGAGTACCCTAAACCAACGAGCATACATTAATAATGTGATGAGAGTAAATGAAGCTACGAAGGTATGTCAGAATCGTAGCTTGTGGAAAATCGTAATCTCTGCCTACCCCTTCGGGAATCAGGTTATGTATGTACGAATAAACAAATATGAATATGAATTCTGGCTTTTAAGCGCGAGTTTGCATTAGCTTCGCGAGATCTATCCCATTCTATGCAAAAATTCACGTCAATCCGTTGCTGAGTGAAAGAAGGCCAATATTAAATCCTTCCTTTTTGAATAATGGCTTCAATGCTGGCCACATGGAAGCCACTTTTCACGGCACAATCCGCAATATGGCTCACCGTTTCACAAACAATGCCGGGACATTATGCTATTTCCGCGAAACTACCTGGTAGCCTTATATGAAGAGTGGAGAGCCATTCTGAGGAAAAGTTTAGATAATGAAAAATGTGCTGGCCTTACAAGTTTTTCCATATGATACGGAGCGAGCTGATGGCCCACCTGGTGTAAAGAGTTAACATCTTTCCATAACAAGCAATCCTACTTGGGTCCTCTTTTACCTAGGTACGACCAGACCCAATTCTCATCGTATGCCTGTAACTCTGAAACGTAAATTGATTTTCATCAATATACATATTATCAAAATCTACAAGTATAACCATGTACAGACCACAGAAATGAGGTGTCTCTTCTAATACAGGTTTCTTAAACTTAACAGAAGATTTCCCAGTTCATCATAGCAACAACATTGTAATTTAAATAAATACCTTTTTGCCTGTAATTTCACCAGCAAAAACACTTACGAACCGGAACACAGTAACGCGAATGCATTTGCGTTAATGTGTTCTGTGTATGATTGGGAGATGAGGTAAAAGGGAAGGATGCATTTGTGACTAACATGCTCAAGGTCAGACATGAATCCACCTACTAAATCTGCATTAATCGCTAAGCAATAAACACTCCAGTTTGGCGAGATAGTTTAAACTGTAAGCAGTTAAATCATCACAGATTCTGACTAAACGGTAATTCGGAAAAATCGTAAGCAATCTGCTAAGATATTAAAAAATAATCTCACCTATCCGATCAACATTGACGTGATAAAATTTTTGTTAAATAAATATATGTCTTTACAAATCGTAATTTATCAGTTTGTAATATCAACATTATGTGTCTGTTTTAATTTTACGATTGCAAACATTAGGCGTCATAAAACAAAACGACTTTTCAATTTCCCTTATAATGTTTATTTAATGGGAAAACTTGCAATGGCAACACTGAGCGGCAAACGTACTGATTATTAATATCTATGACGGCTGAAGTGAACCCGCAATTTAACTTGATAATTACCAATATTGTTGGAGAATTAGATCTATTTCTCTTTGTCCACGGAGGTCTGAATTTTGGCCTAACTTCTGAAGTCGAACTTAATTATCTGTTGAGAGAACATAAAAGGTTAATAGCAGTAGAACTTATGCCAAGTTCGTCCGGGGAAGTACTGCCACCATACCAACTTCTGCCGCTAAGCAGTAAAGCATACGCGTTACTTCGGTGCGGCTGCCAGTGAAATTACAGGCACATAAAGCATTACACCTTTACGTCTCCGAGTTACAAACGCATATTTTTTTACTTCGGTCTTCTTGTGCCTAAGTAGGGGAGAACACAAGTCATATTGCTTTTAATTGGCAGTTATCCCTAACACCAGGTGGGCCATCGGCTCGTTCCGTAACTTTATCACAAAATAAATTTGCAGATATTGTTTCTTTTTTTATGCAGAAAAGAATGATGTTTAAGTGTATGCTTGCATGTTTATATGGAGCTACGCCCATAACAGCAAAATATACATTTTTATTTAAATGCGGGATATTGGTATTTCATTAATTCATAAAATAAAATTATGAACATAGCAAGTTCTACAATGATTCTGAGATTTTTCCTAAACAAGGACATTTGCAACAAACAAGGCCGGCCGTATTTCAAGTAATTCATGTTTCATAAATTAGCATGTGTGACACACCAAGTGAACTTATGCATTACATACACTTATACTATAGATATGAATGATAATTAGGTGTAGGTAACAAAGGCGCGGTCACAGGACAAGCGGAGGAGTGCTTAGCAATACTTCGTAGTCTTAGAACAAAGGCAGATCCGCCTTTATAAACAGCTCAGATCTGAAAGTATTCAAAGCGCCTAGACTAGAAACCTTATACTAATAGTCTCTCTGGCTCGCTCGAACCAGTACCTGAAAGGGTCCTTTCGTGGACTTGACATTTGATCTTCGATTTCTTAGTTCTACGATGCCGGTTTTCTCACAATGTATTCCTTCGTCGTTTTGAAGACATCGACATTTATTAGCGCTATTGCGCTAATAAATTTTTCAAGTGTAAAAACTCTTTGTTACACGTCAGGGTTTGAACCGGCGACCTCCGGAAGCTCGGGGTCTGTACCACTGTGCCGCACCTCATTCCGGAGCCTACTAACGTGGTCGAAAAGGAATCATTACCAGGCGTGTGTGAACGCGCCCATACACAAGTGTATGTACATAAAATCGCGCGTCATTAGGTTTATAGCTACGCTCTCACTGCATCCAAACCCTTATCTGATATGTTTTCACTCAGTTTCAGGCTTCAGTATTTCAGTCTTGTATTAATATTAATTAATCGAAGACTAATAGAACATTCCCGATTAATTAAATCTTCCAACAAACCCGATTTGATTGTGAGGATTTCTAAATGAATACTATTGTTTCAATGAGAATTATTATCTCAGGACAGATTAGGAAAATCTAGGTTGTCAAGAATTGACAGAACAATCATCTGGTATTCCGACAGATATAGGCATGTGAGGCATCTCTATACAAGGTACTATTTATTATTGTGGCTTGGAGCATCTTTCACTGACCACTTCATGAAGTTTTGGGATTAATTAATAGTCATTTATTGTTTGGTTCACTTCTTAAGCACTGATATAGTTATTCATAGCTAGTTGTCGAGTTTGTTTGTAAAGCATTCACAACGGAAAAGGTATCATCCGATAGCAGATTCCAATTGGTGTTGCCCAGGAAATGATTATTAATTATTATTTAAGATTGATAATAAGCTTTCCATTTGCCAGAAAGAAAAGCATAAAAGTTTCCAGTACCTGGTACATACTATTAAAATCAGTGACTATCTTTTATATTAAAATCTACATAAAAATTAACTACTCAAAATTAATGGCATATTCTGAAACAGCTCAGGCAGTAAAATTAAATGATAGTGTTTTACATTCTCATTACAATGTAATTATGCATGATTGATGAATTAGGTCTGCAAAAATAGAAGCAAATATAGTATAAAAGATATTTTCAGAAAACAGGTATATTTAAATAAATAATTAATAAATGATCTCACCTGGTGGACTATCGGTGAGGATGGTGATCCCGGTAGGGTCTACATGGGGAGGGAACGCCTCATACAGATCAGGCTCCTCCTCAAGCACCGCCGACAACATTACGGAGGGCATCCCGCAGAAACCCGCACACACTCACACTATGACAAGACACTGCACACACCACTGTCACCGTACACGGCTGCCCGGAACTCACACCAGCGAGCCACCCTGAGCCATTCCCAATAACAGTCCCGATGACTATCTAAGTCAAATCCTGCTGCACCATCTTCAAATCTGCAAATGAGAAGCCCAAGTTCAAATCACAGATACGGTGCCAATTTACTGGAACACTATCTAAACGACAACGCTATCTCGCGATCGTCGATGAAACCGGAGCCGATAAGGTGATCTTCACATAACATGAACAATCAGTTACCTAATTGAATATAATTACTGTGAAGATCAGCTGATCGCGTCGCTGCCAGGGCAGACTTGACATTTTATGGCTATTTTAAGACATTCGGGCAGCTGATCGCAGCGTATTCAATGTCAGATGCCAAGTGGTAAGTGGCGGCGCGCCTCCGCCTGCCGCCTCGCGCCTCGCGCGCCGCGCACCGCGCACCGCGCTACAATACAGCGAGCGCACCGGGAAGGGGGGCGCGCGCCCGCCGGAAGCGTACTCACCGCAATCCTGACGGTAAATGATGCGGAGCAGGATCTGCGCCTCCGTATTTACCGCTGTGGAGACCCCGCGACGACTAAACCGAGACGCCAGTTCCCGGCGCGACGTAATCACCGACAGGATAACACTCGCGAGCGGGAGACGACGCTTTTGCTTTGTCACTTGCACGAGCACAGTACATCACACGTATAATAGCACGCTAACTGACCATACGCACGGACACATTGTATTTTAACTGGGAAGATGGTGTTAATCGAATTATCGATGTATCCGGAGAAAGTTTTTGTGCAGATTTATTTGTGATATAGTCAAATGGCAAACGGGTTACGGCCAGATAGGAATGGCAAATATTCCTGTAAATCGAAACAATTTACACGTCTTCAATACAAGAAGTCGAGAATGAATACCACTATGTTATGTTAACGCTACGCTAGCGACCGCAATTCGTTGGTTATCCGTTCCGTTCGTCCCTGGCTGCACAGATCCGACCGACACCATTGGCAGATTGGCAGACCATAGACTAAACTTTAATATAATTGGAAAACAGATGAGTCACTTTAAGCTTAGTAGGCAGATAATGGTACCTACCTATTAAATCCTTTAGTTACACGTAAGTGCTAAAATTTAATATAAAATAAAACGGCAAATTTCAATTATCTATAGTATTTATTTACTATAGTATTTTTCAAAGCTTATTTTTTATTTTCAGCTAGTCATTCATATCTACGATTATTTAAATTTTAAATTTGTAAGAAATCCCAATAGTACATTATGACTTAGATATAAAAACGTCTTTTTTCCTAAAGGGTAGTGCCTCAATGGGCCACTTTTGACCTTGGGTAGTACGTTTTTCTATGCAAATACCTATAAATAAAATTTTAGTTCTGTTTATTTTGTCAATATAACAGTGTTTTACTAAATGCATATGAAGATATATATTGCAATCGTTACAAAAAATATTAAAAAGTATTTTCCCCTCTGTCTGTTTATTCCGGCTAATCTCCGAAAAGGCCGGACCAATTCTGACGGGACGTTCACTGGCAGATAGCTGGTGTCATAAGAAATAACTTAAGCTTCTCGTGTCTAAGTAACGAAGGGATTAAATAGGGGTGAGCGATAAAAACGAATTCCATGCGGACGAATTTGCGAGCAATAGCTAGTCCTACATACAACAGAAAAAATATGAATTTAATGTTTTTATGTAAACACAAGTGAATGAGTGAGAAAATCCATAGAATTAGCATTTTTAACAAATGCACATCCTGGAACTTCCCAAGAATATTGTTCATGACCTATTACACAGGTATCTACTTATAGTGTAGCATCTTTTCCATGAGAAAGTATTTAGTTGGAAATAATATGTATTTACATATATTATATTGTAAACTTGTGGAAAGTGTAGATTGTGACACATCTGTTATCCATTCCTTTGCATGATCCCACTTGATCCCCAACCCAATCCTACCCACACTTGCTCACTCTTTCTCTCTCGGTAGCTGTGCATCCTTTTCATTCAATTTGGATATGGCAACATTTTAACTTATATAAAAGTTCTTCAAGAAAAGCTCATTTGGGCCAACATAGATGTCAGGTTTCAGATCTCTCAGTTCGTCCAGATATCGCATATTTAACTAAGTAATATTAATAATGCGAAAGTTTGGATCGATGGATGTTTGTTACTCAATCCGCAAAATTGCTGAAAGGATGTGAATGAACTTTGACACAGAGAATGATTATAGTCTGGAACAGCACTACTTTTCATCCCAGAAGAGGGTAATGTTCCCGTGGGATGACTTATTCACACCGTGGGGCGCAGTTAGTTGTATATGTATAATAATATTATTGGTTGACATAAGCTAAGGAGGAATGTCAGGATCGTAACAGGTGGAAAACCATGATCTCTGCCTACCCCTCCAGGAAACAAGCGTGATTGTAGGTATGTATGTATGTATGTATGGTGGACATTTCATACAGCGCCATCTTGACCCCAGGTAAGCTAAGCATAGCTTGTATCACGGGAACCAGACAACTGATATGATACTAATTTCCTTTTTTTTTTTTGTGAATACATATATGTAATACATAATATCACCCAGACCCAGAACAAACATTTATGTTAGTCACACAAATGTTTGTCCTGGGTGGGGATCGAACCTACGGCCTACAGGCCTACAGCGCAGAGGCAGCGTTACAACCAACTGAGCTGTGAGGCCAGTATATGTGAATTTAATTATATATTTTTTTGCGATATTTGTCGAAGCAGTCGTAATTAACTATTAAACTTATTCCTGAATTAAGTTCAGTGTGTAAATGAACTTATTCACGTTTACAAATACTATGTACGAATAATTTGTTCGGAGAAAGGTTCGTCCGGATAAGGAAGTACAAACAGTGTACAAACTCCAGGGTAGGCAACGCATCAGTAATGCTCCGGGTGTTGCTGACGTCTATAGGCTGCGGTGACCGCTTAACATCAGGTGGGCCGTAAGCCTGTTTGCCTATTTATAATATAAAAAAAAAAAAAAAACAAACTGTAATCATGCTCTGAGTGAGTAACCATTTATTTTTATTGATTTATACTTCAAATTCTAGAAAAGTTGTGTATAATATTATTATATATCGCCACTTGCAAACGGAATATTCACCATTAAGAAAGGCAGATTACTATGAACTTCTAGTCTGTGTGGGTACCTTATGTATCCTCTTTTATTACTGGCAACATTAAAGTTATGGCTGTAAAAAACTGATGTCGCTGTCAGTACGAAGTCAAAGGAAACGCAAATGTCACTGTTGTGTGTTTATTTGTCTTGTCTTCCGCTAGCGGTTCCCGTAAAGCGAGAGCGAGACGTGAATTGACGAAATATTATTTTCTTTGGAGTAAAAACTAAATATAATAAAATTGCCCAAGATAGCTATTTACTTAGAGCTGGTGCTATGTTAAAATGTCTGTTAAGAATTTGGAGTGTTTGAAAGGTTTGTTATCTATTTAGTGACTGTCCTACGTTTCTTGTATGGCTTCTATAGATAAGTCAAATTCTGTATTTATTTACGTTTACAGATACCGTGACGGTGTTAATTAACGCCGCAGGTGACAATGATAATTCCGTCAACAATGTTGTTATAAAATCACTTACGAAAATAGCCAATACCTACCCGAATGAAGTGATTGAAATATTTTGTGAATTCTACAAGAATACTGCGAAAGCTAATCCCCTACAACTGGGAAACATAGTTAAGTAAGTGATTTCGATAATATATTTGTCTCTGTCTTCCATCTGGAATCGTCAACATACATAAAGAGAAATTTAGATTTCAAATGTTCCTACCTACACCAGATTCTTTTCAACCTTGAAACTATGTGAAAGTTATTTGATTTATTAAAAGCAGATAACGTTACTTATCTTAATATATATAATGCATGTATTATATTTAAGACCCTTTTTTTCTCATATTTAGCGCTTGGCATATTACACTTTACTGTTTACATTCAATAGTACTGCTTTTAAATTTTATGTAGTAATGGACGAATTAAATACTTGCTTGTGCCATGTTAATGACTACATATAGTGAATAATTGTATACATTTTGAGTTGGTATTTATATTTTGTGAGTTTATAAAAAGTTTTTATTATCCATTCAGAGTCCTAGAACAAACATGCGTGAACCAAGTGAAGCAGCTGGACTCCAAAGTAGCAGCAGATCTTGTCAGTTCAATGTTACGAGCAATGACTGAAAGTGCTACTTATGAGCCCAGCGTCCAGATGGGCGCTTCCGCTGTATTGGTTGCAGTGGGGCATGAATATTTGGATTTGGTAAGTGTATTAAAAACTCCCTTTTGCAGGACCTCGGGACCCAAGTCTTATTGCTTGTTATCAGAAGAGGTTATCACCTAACACCAGGTGGGCCATCATTCATTCTGTTAGTGAATACATAAAAAGAATAAGCCTTTGTATGTCATTAGAAGTCTAGTGCAGTATTTTAAGTCTACTGACTGCATATATACATAAGTGGTTTAGTCATCAACTTATTCTGTTTGATTATTGCACAGAAAACGTACATTGGTCTAGAGATATTTATTGTTAATAAGTTATGAGATGTATTAGCAGACAGGTGGCAATATATACGTAAGCAGTTTGCTAGACCAAGACTGGCTATTTTGCATTATCCATATACTGGCCTACATCCATTACTTTCATACTTATATAATGTGGTTCATGTAAACAGATATTATTAACATATTTAGTTCAGGTACATGTTTATCATGATAGGGTTCACTTAAACAGACCTATGATTCATTGGTGTAACGTAAATAGAGCTGTAGAGATATTATTATTTGCTTTTGTTTTGAAGCATTATTTACAGTCATACCTTTAAATATAGTATGTGTCATATCTTGCAACTGAATTTAAACCAGTTCCCATCAATCAATGGAAGTAAAAAATTTCACATCCATTTGGTTTTTGGTGACAATCCAATATTGGCAAACTTTTTATTCTAGCACCGCATATGCAAAGCTACAGGCATGTGCTAGTATTTTATTTTACAGTTCTGATATCGGATTTGTATCACCAGGTTCTCCGCTCGCTCATCAACCAGCTCTCTCCAGCGTCAGTGCCCCATTACGCCATAGCGCACACTCTGGGAACGCTCGCAGCTGTCAACACTCACGCCGTGGTCCCGCACATCAAGGAGATTCTCAGCAAAATGCTGCCTTTGCTGTCCTTAATCAAGAATGATGGACTAAAACAGGCTTTCGCTTATGGTGAGTTCTCACTGGAGACCCTGCGTTGCGTAGATTGTGATAACTACGTATACTAAAGTAGTAATATTCCAGATTACCAAAAGGTTACGTAACATAAAGTTATTAAGTATTTTCTTTTCCCTTCTAGCTTTCGGACACTTCGCAATTGCCGTTTCGGAACAAATCGGCGACAACGTCGAGAACGATAACATAACGTCTATTAAAGACAACTTCGTCACAGAATTCACGATAATATTCGACGTTTTGTACAATCAGTGGCTTCTGTCACACGAACACAAAGTCTCCGAGTCGGTACTTGAAGCACTAGGGCCGATAACAAGGCTTATATCTGAGAGACAGTTTAACGAAACTGTCAATAAGTTCATGCTATCATTGTTGTCCATGTATCGCAAGCCCACTATTAATTTCTACTACATCAGTCAATGTATATCGTACTTACTCTCTCCGTCGACATTAAATCCCAAATTGAGCCTGAACGACAGCGTTATAAGCAATATTAATCACGTCCTATTCAATTTGGTATTGTTAGAACCAGACTATGACCAGCCACATACAGTCAAAAACCATTTTGAAGTGCTACGTTGCTTCGACCACATGGCGAGTCAGTTTTCAGACCAGACAATAGAAAGCCTTTTACATCAGTGTAAGAATAACCAAGAAAAAGATAGAATGAAAGCTGTCGTAATACTCACCCATTTAACCACATCATCACAAGTATTTGTCGACAACTATGCGGTGAAATTCGTGGCAATACTAAAAGTGATGACGAATATGGAGCAGGGATTGAAAATGAAAAAGTTGCTGGTCAAAGCCATAGTCGGACTTGTGTACAGAAACTGTATAACGACACAGGAAGAATTCACCATGGTGCAGTTTATAATCAAGCACTGCGGATTCGAAGGGCCACCTACTGTGTCCAAACATGATGTTGCAGATTTACAAGATACGTGCAAAAGCTCCTTGGTACTTATGTGTAACACAGTGACAAGCATACGATCTCAGCTGCGTAACTTATTATTGACAGCACTGACTGTAGATGAGTTTACGCCATCGATGGGCACAGTGAGCTTGTGCCTGACCTCATTACTGCAAAATAATTCGGAAGTTATCGATGTAGGCACTCCAGAAAAAGAGACCGATTTAAAAGTTTCTCCTGATTTGGTCTTTGTTCGATGTCTCACTCATATCGTAGACCCTAACGAAACTGAACGAAACAAGAACTTGTTGACGTTCTTAGAAGAGTATTCCGGTGATATCCATAAGAATCTGAAGCTCTCATGGACAGTGGAGATCCAAAGGTTGCTGAAATTTGTTGGTAAATGTGAATCAAAAGAACATTGGCATGGAATGCTGTTAGACCTACTAGTTTCAGCTATCGAACAAGTAAATAACTCAAAATGGGTAGAAATTATTGCAAATCTTATATCTACTCAAGTATTATCTAAGAAACAAGCTCCAATGATCAAAGGTGTTTCATTGCAATATATGGCAGTTTTGTCTTGCCACATGTCAAATGCAGCAGCTGTAGAAAAAGTTTTGAAAATTATACTGTTGGCGCTTAAATCTATACCAATGGAAAGCTGCGAGTATGTGAGCAAAGCTGCAGGTATAGCTTCACGGCAACATGGCGAATTTGTTATGAACGAAATAGATTCTATCAACAAAGAAAATGAATCAAGAAAAGGGAACAAAATTCTAAATTTTCTATCTCCTAGAAACTCTAAAAGTGAACAAGAGTTTGGAATAGTGAAGTATGCTGTGATAACCTGCTATGGGAAAGTTGCTTGTGAATGCCTCGATGTACACGTGCTGGCCAGACTTGGTGAAAATGTGACATCAATTTTGTATGATATTTTGAAATCTGCACCGCCCTTTGATTTGTGCAAAGCGAGTCTAAACACCCTCTATGAAATAACCAAAGCACTACATCCAGCTGCTCATCATAATGTTACGTTGAGAAATCGTTGGCAACTGTTAAACGCCGTTTTGGAACAAATATACAATTCAAATTTAGAAAAACGTAACGTGGAACTCTATCCCATTATTGTAAAAGCTTCAAAAGCTTTGACCAAATTACAAAAAGGTATACTACCAGAGGAGAGAAACACAATACTGCGAGTTCTGTTCAATAGTATTTTTGGTGAATTGTGTTCTTTCAAACGTAAATACGAAATTGAAGGAAATGGAGACAAAAATGACCAATTAGCAAAGACGTTGAATGACAGTTTAACGCTACTTCATCAGTTAATAAAGGAGCTTATTATTCAGTCGACCTGTCTTAGCACCATAGATGATTTGATTAGTTTGCTAATAGAATGGGTTCGGCATGAAAATGACGAGATACGAACAGCAGCTGTGTTGATTTTACAAGTTGTCTTTGACACGTATATTAAAAATGTCAAACTCAATTATGAAACACCGAGCAAATTCGGTCAAATGGGATACTTACTTGGGATCACAGTGCCAGGGTTGGCTGATACTAATTTCTCTGTAAGACTAACAACAATAGACTGCATCAAATTAATAGTCCAAATTCAAGATTTGTACGAGGGGCATACGATCGAGCCAGATGATGAATGCATGACGAATTTGAATCATTTGCAGAATAACGTTTTGACTAACGATCCAAAGGGTATAATTGAGTATTCAATGTTCGCTTGCGACACGATATCATCTAAAATACCTCATCATCATACGATGCAGTTCATTGAGAGTTTGCTAGAAGGATATGATAACCATGAACACAGAAGTCTGGGTATCAGTGCTATTTTGGATGCGTACTTTATAAGCAAAGGTCAGGATTTGTATCAAAATGTGGAGAGAATAGTGGAGATTATGTTATCTACAATGGAACTAGTCGACAATGAAGCCAAGTTAAAACTGATGAAGCCACTCGCATCACTGACGCGCTATCATTCTAATGCCGTGACAGCTGTTCTACTTGGTCAAAGGCTTCCGTTAAAACCGTAAGTTATTCTCATTCAAAATCATTATATTTTGCCTAAGCTCTGGTCGTTACTCATACTCCCAATATTTCAATCTCGAAAAAGCCCTAATAAATAACACTGCTGTAGTTGGTAGATTGAAATATAATTATGGTGCTCCTAGGGAATCACTTTGGATCCACTTCTTTTTCTTCCGTATAATCGGAATGAGAATGTGCAATTTCGTTAGAAATGAAATTCTTCTTAAACAGATCTGTAGTAATGTGCTGGCATCGGCTAGCTGGAGACGAGGCTCTGGCGCCTGCCATCACTGAAAACTTCCTTCGACTGATGACGTCAGTGGAATTATATGAAGATCCTTATCATATCACCGAAAACCACGTTGCCGCTCTCCAGCCCTTGACTGTGAGTACATACTAACATACTATAGTTTTTTTGTCGAAGGAGTAAAAAAAAGGCTTCCGTAATTATAAAAGATTTTCCTAGACTGCTTATTGTTTAGTAAAATAGTTTTTAATAGTCCATAATAAATATTTATAGGATTGGAATGAGATCAAGACGAACTGATCACGGAATTGTGACTTTTACAGCCACTCTTTTCAGGATTCTTTCTCTGATACCCGATGGATGCAATCATCGCCATTTGCAAATGCTGTAGCTAAATCGACGCGAATTGAGCACAGAATTTGATCTCGGGTTTTTACATTTGTTTTGTTCTTGCCACCTGCAACACAAAGAATACTAGTGAAGGGTGATATGTGTGTGTGTATGCATTTGTTTTAGTAAATGAACTTAATATTTTCAGCTCATAAGTGCCTTAGGAGAAATGCTCCAAGAGCCATCGATGAAGGCAATCTGTGAATCGAAATTTGCGGACCTATTCTCGGTGCTGTACACAACTCTAGTGTGCTACATAGAGGCGGAACCGCCGGCGTACGCGCCGCCCGCTAACAAGGGACAAGAGAGATTCGGATTCGTCCCCAATAGAGATGCCGTGAGATTGTCGCCTGCTAGGATCACTTTGGCTACTTTCAACGCGTTTTTGGATAGAGCCGAGTGTCAAAAGGTTAGTATTCTATAGTAAGGTAGCATCAAGTTTTTATGGCTGGAACTCATTCTAATTATAATAAAAAAGACGTCTCTATCACTCAGGGATAATGTAGCTTCCTATCAGTTTAAGAATTTTCGGAATTGCATCAGTAGATTCGTAAAAATACGAACTTCAACCTTTTTATAAAATGAATGAGAAGAATGGTAGAAGTGTAGATATTGGTAGCGCATATAGTTTTAAATATTAGTGAGGTCAGTGCAGATGTCTCTTGACCTGAAGTTAAGCGGTATCTTAATTTGACAGGCCTAACGCTGCCTTCTGCGCTGTAGGTCGTGGGTTCGATTTCCACCCAGGAAAAATATTTATATGACGAATATAGATGTTTGTTGTCTGGGTGTCAATATGTATGTATATATAAAAAAAGTATATAAGTATTTATATCAGTTGTCTGGTTCCCATAATACAAGCTACGCTTAGCTTACTTTGGCTAGATGGCGCTGTGTGAAATGTCAACAAATATTTATTTATTTATATTTATAATATAACTTAGGTCCACACATGCCAATTTTTGTTGACCGGCCCAAATCGCGTCGCATTGTACCCTTCACTCAGAAAAGATGCAATCTCTGTGTCTTTTCACATATTTGAAGATCAGAAGCAAATTCATTCTCAGTGCAAATTCCCTGCAAGTCCACTAGCAAGAGTCGTCAGTCGTCGTAAAAAAGTTTTGAAGTCTTACACACTTTTTGGCCTGACGTCGTTCCGAAATAAAGATGTCTCAATAAACCGATCATTGGTCAGATTCGCGAAGCCTGTGCGTTGTGCCTGTGCATAGAGCACGGCGACTCTGCCGCGGCTGTGTCTGAGCTGGCGCCGCTGGTGTGCGGAGCTCTGTGCCGCCACGTCGCGCGACACGCACCCAAAGTGGCGGCGCGGCTCGCGGCGTACGCGCGCGCACCGCTGCCGCCGCAGCGTCTTGCTGCCGTCGCGCTCTTGGCCGACATGCTCAACTATAGGTAACTCTTACATTTGCTTCAGTTTCATAACTTTTCAGTTAATTCATGAGCATTAGAACTCACGCCAAGTTCGTCCGGGGAAGTACAGCCGTCAGAAATGGGTGGCAGAATGGTGGAATGCGTTACTACGCCTTCGCGTTACTCTATTCCAGGCACATGAGACATTCCACCTTCACGTCTCACAGTTACGGGCGTATACGAGCGACTTGGATCTTGTCGTACCTAGTAGGGGAGGACCCAAATCGCATCGGTTATTATGGGCAGGGGTTACCACTTAACACCAGGTGGGCCGTCGGATCGTTCCGTAACTGTATCACAAAAAATTATCAAAATTCATAAAAATTGATGCGATTACAAGTTCCAATTTGTATAAGTATATTTGTATAACAGATGCAACGACAACAACGTGGTTATAGAAACGGTACTAGCGACGTTGTCGGCCGGATGGAAGGACGAGAACGAGCGCGTGCGCGCGGCGAGCCTGCGCGGCGCGGCGCACGTCGCTCAGCTGCGCACCGAGCAGCGCGCGCGCGCACGCACCGACGCGCTGCAGGCGCTCAGTCAGGGAGTCGACGCGCAACACACCAGGTAACAATAACATTCACTACGGTGGAATTTCGTGCTCTCCTCACAGGGTGAAATCATCTTACATTACTTAAGAGCAGTGGACTCACGCCAAGTTCGTCCGGGGAAGTACCGCTACCATGCCCATTTCTGCCGCCAAGCTATAACGCGTTCGCGTTACTGTGTTCCGGTTTGAAAGGTGTGGTAGCCGGTGAAATTATAGGCACATGAGATATTCCACCTACACAGCTCAGAGTTACGGGCGCATACGTTGCGTCTTGGGTCTTGTCGTACCTAGTAGGAGAGAAAATAAAAAAATACGGGCATTATATCCAAATTTTGCTCAGACGAAGTTCGGGTTGGACATTTGTTATGTATATAAACTGCGTGTCGTCCTCAGATCGTCATCAGACAACGTGCCGCTGGCCGCGATTCAGGGCTTGACCCGGCTGCTGGCCGAAGCGGACGCGGACACGGACCAACCGGACAAAGAGTTCGACCGGGAGCTGCTCGCTGTCTCGCAGAAGATACGCCCATTTATGAACACCGAGTGTCCATTATTGAGGTATGTATTATAATAATAATAATAATAAATCTTTATTCATTGACTTAGTGCTAAGATTAACATAGTGATTTAGTATCTAATAAAAGGTAATAATTACTATGCCTGAACTAGGTAATCCTGTATCTCAGGCGATAAAGGCTAACACATTACAATAAAGTACCAAATTAATAAACTTACAATCAATGTACATAAATGATGTCTTATCGCTATTTAAACTATTGTATATTTAGGGTTCATATCTGACAGGCCTTATATAATCAGTGAGTTGGATGGATAGAGTAAGGGAAGAAAAGTGGATACCTCTTTGCGCTAATTCTACTCTTTCTACCATAAGTCATTTATACTAGCCGACTATACTATACTTTAGTCAGTAGCATGTTATTATTGTGTGGAGTGAGCCAGCATTCCGGTAAAATTATTGTTACAATCAACATTAAGCCTGTGTAAAAATTGCTGAAATTGTATTGTGAATACCGCGAGTGTTTTGGTTTGACATAGTTATTGCGCTTATGTAAGCAGTTTCTGCTATATTGTTTACATTTTTTAAAATCACACGACTTTGACTCGGAAACAGAGAAATTATCAAGGCCGTTATTTATGCTATCAATTACAATTTTCTAAGGTTATGGCCTAGATTAAAACTATACTGTGGCGCTCTTAGGCGCCTTCATAATCTATGGAGTTAATATATCTCTGTTCGGCTAACTTTTTGGCTGGGCAATCTGCGTCCCCTGTTTTGTGGTTGCTTGGTTTTTTGTAGCGCAAGCAAGTTGCACATTTAGCTGACTCCGATCTCTTTGGGCACTCGTTTATTTGGTGACCTAGGTCACCGCAATGTCCGCACGTGTAGGCATCCGCTCTGCACGATTTAGCCGCATGCCCAAACTGTTGGCACTTGAAACACCTGGTCACCAAAGTAAAATCCCTGACAGGACAGGACGACCAATTCACGAATACTCTGTCTTGTGTTATAAGGGCCTTACGGATAGTTGCTGAGACCTCTATTACGTAGTTACAGGTCTCCGCATCCTTCTTTCCTGATTTATGACTCAGTTTGATAGAGGCCATGAAATTGTCTCTGGTCATGTCCGTGATCTTATCACACAGATTCTGCTCGTAAATACACTGAAAGACCTCTTGTTCCCGGATGTCTGAGGGCACTCCGACTATCACTATTCTTGGTCTGCGTTTGTGTGGTTCATCAAGAGTTACGTCACATCTAGTCAGGTTAACTGAGTTCTTCAGCTTCTCGATGTCACCTTTGGTGTCTGTGCTGATGATAACACCCCCATTTATCGTCTTACGTAGTCCTCTCACGTGTAGCTTCATCTCCTCAGGGCTGATAATTTTTTGCACCAATTTTTTAGTGTCGTCACTGGTTTTCAATTTATCCTTGGGATAAATAGCTACAGAGCTAAGGTTAGTAGGGCGGATATAACTGTTGGTGCTATTTTTAACCATGTCTGCAAATGAGACTTTATCCGTCGGTTGGGACGACTTTTCGATGAGCTGTTGTAGGTCTTGTATTCTTTCCGATAGGTCTTGTTTGTGTTCTAGGACACTTAGGTACATTTGTGATTGACAGGCCTTCTGCTTGAGGGATTGGTACTCCACAGCCATTTTGGATGCGCCTTGAGCTACCTTTCTGCACAAATTACTCACTCTTAATTTTTGGTCCGTATTTAATTTTCCTTCCGAAGAAATGGTGCACACTTCGGTAAGGCATTGTTCAATAGAGGACATCCATTTCTGAATCTCCGTTGTAGGCACAAGATCGAGGGTCACTTCGTGTCCTGGGGATCTCGGTGGCGGGGGCTGCTCAGGGCGGGGAGTGGGCGGGGGACTGCGTGCTATCCTACTGCTTCTGCCAAAAGGGCTATCCATATTTGCTTCCGTTTTCTTTTAAATCAAACCCGTACGTTTAAATGCATTATAAAACACACTTAATAAATGCACTACTATTAGCAGTAGGTACTGCTGACTCAAAACTAGGTCGAGATTTGTTTATTAATTTGAACGATTACTGAACACGTCTAATCTCGGCGAGAGCAAATAATGTCAATCACTTATCATAACTATATTAGCGTTCTTGGATATACTATATAGCAATTGTCCTGCTGCATATTAAAAATCATTTATGGCATATTTAAAAAGTATATAAATATTCTATCAGATATCTGGTTCTCATAGTACAAGCTGTGCTTCGTTTCGGATTAGATATCGATGTGTGGAATGTCCAAAAAAAATCTTTCAAACTTATAACATCTTTTCACAGGAATACAAGAATTTTATTTACAACTTTTACAATTTGTTCTTTAGATTATTTTGGCGCCGGCCAGATGCCAGTTTAGCTTTTAGCTATCTCTGACACTAACAGAACCTACTTATGAGCATTATTTTTTATAATAAAAAGTGGCATTCATGTCTACAAATCTCTCGGCTAAGCTTTACCGTTACTTAATTGTTTTCCCAGGGAAGGATCGATCAGGCTGTTCGGGGTGATAGCGGGACGAGTGGGCTCCGAGTTGGTGGAGCAAGCCATCAGCTCGCTGCCTTGCTTCCTGCTGCATCTCTGCGACACCAACCCGCCCGTAGTTAGGGTGAGTCATGGACGAGGGCTCCGAGCTAGGGGAACCATATTTAGGGTGGTCATGGGGGGGTGGTCGAAGCTATCACTTAACAGCTGCTAGCTCCAAGCAGCACGGGGCTCCCACACAGCAGGATGCTCCCCAACATCCCGCTGCGGAAAGCCTCCAGCCCTGGAGGAGCGTTGCGTGCCTCGGGGAAGCCCTGCGTCTTAACTGTTGTCTTATATACACGGATGAAACTGGTGTTTTTTTATGATCATGCTGCAAGCCAGAAGACACTAACAGAGGCATGAGCGTGGTACACTGGACAGCATTTTAAAACACTAGCTAGAAATTTAAAAATTGTCGAAAGCGTACATAATATTTAGTCTGTCTCCACATCACTGGATTTGGTCTGCTCTGCACGAAAAAGCGAGAAATTTAGTTTTTACATACAAACAAACTTTATTTAACGGTGGCTACGTCATGCCCAAAATTGCAGCAATTCATTTTCGAACCGATAGTCTATACCCGCATTATCCGTTCCAGGCGAGCAAATACACCCTGAAACAGATCTTCAAAACGTTCAACGTGAAGAAGTCCAACGAGCTGGTGCAGACGCACCTGGTGGAGGAGGGGCGGCTGTACCTGGAGCAGTTCCTGTCGGCGCTGGTGCGGCAGGTCGCCGACGAGATGCCGCGAAGCCTCGCCCTCTGCCTGCGCTCCGCCCTCAACTACCTGCACTGCAGCGACCATCTCAAGCCGCATCCGCCGCTCTTGCTGGGTAAGTGTCGCTTCTCTACCTTACTACTACCTACTACTCGAGTCACTATTGGTTCTATCGAAACAGTGCGGTGAAACATTTTTAAGTGCTCCTCAAAGAGGCACCTTTCATGCACTTAACACATGTCTTCGGCTTCTAGGAAATGTCTGTTTCCTTACGATGTTTTTCTTCACCGTTTTGAAAACGTGTTATTGCGCACATATATTTATCAAGTGAATAACTCATTGGTGCACGTCGGGATTTGAACCAGCGACCTCGGGGTCAGTACTACTGAGCCCCCATGCTCTCCACGATTCTCTACAACGTATATTGTCAATAATATTGCGTGTGTTACTTGGTGAATTATAACAATTTTTGTATGTTTGTGACAGGGCTGTTGTACGCAGAACTGTACCGCATCAGAGAGAAGTACCCCGAGGAGACCCAACTAGACCCTGAGGTGACACGGAGCGCGCGCGCGCGACTCCTGCTGCTGATCAAGGACTCGAACCCCGTCGTGCGGCAACATGCGGCCATGGCGCTCTCACACATATGTTTACTCTGTGCTCTAGAAAACTGAACTGGATGTATAGATTTGTTCGCTTCAGTATATGTACCAAATCAAGCCAAAAACTTTTTTCCATACAACTCGTAAACTAATTCCGAAACGCCAATAAGCGCGTACTTATTGCTAAGATTGACGCCTGTTCGAACCTATATCCATATAAAAATCCCTTCCCCCGATGGGGAAGAAATTGGAGGTGACACTCTGAAGATGAAACTAAAAAATGTGCCTAATCTAATAAACATATTGGCCTCTCATATTTCTGAGGCCGCTTCTTCTTATAGACATCTTATAAAGGAGGATTTCAGATTGGTATATTCAATGTAATTTTTTGGCCCTACATAACGTGACACCGCCCATATTTAACTAAGTACTTTTCTGGTTTGCTCGTTACCTTCACTGGCTCGGATGCTACTTCGTGTTTAAATGGGGGACACAAAATGGTGCCAGCATGAAACGTATACTGTTATGGAAATACCAATCAGATCAGATTTTTATTATAGACGCAACAACTTTAGCAGTATCGTTGGTGACGCCGCGTCAAGTATCATTATGAAAAAAAAAAATTGTATTCCCATAGTAGTTATCTGCTTCTCTTATATTATTTACTGAATTTTGCAGTGAGATGGAGATCCAATATATTGTGTTGAGCGAGCTGACAATAGAGAACGTTCTGTCCTTAGCAAAAATTGTTTTGAGATAGAAAATTCCATCAAATTCTTATTAAGAGAAGAGGGAAGACATATGGCACTTCTTTGTCATATTAATTTCCGCATTGAATCGTTTTTAAGTCACAGATTTTGGTAGGATTACACATTTTGTCATGATTTCTAATTATAATCTTACACGCTTGCAAATAAGAATAAAATATATAATAATAATAATCGATAAATATAATCGAATAAGTTTAATTAAATATAGCTTGCACTTAAAATGGAGACTGACATTGGGAGGAGATATTGAAATATATATTAGAATAAAATAATTATAAGTGTTTAGTCATAGATCTGTTAGTATAGTTTTCCCTTATTTTTAGAGCATATAATTTCAAATTACACTTATATTCGCCTTGCAGTTAATTAAGACTGAGGCCATAAGGACCAGATTGGCTTTATCGATAAATTTTCAAATCACTTTTAGGCGATTATGGCTCAATGAGTTATTCGATTACCAAAAATGTTAAACCATAAACAGTATATTGCTAACAAAAACAAGTTTCTCAAATCAATTAAATGAAAAGCTCGACTGTCCTACCCGATATTGAAATAGTCGAAGAGTTATTTCTCATATATGAAAATGGATTCGTATTGTCGCCATATTGGTTTTTTGAAAATTACTTTTTACTACTATTAATTAATTATCACTCGGGATGATTATAAGGATTCCGACGATACCCCACACATCCAAATCTGCTCGGGCTTTTATAAGTTATGGTTGATTATAGAACCGACATACAACCACTTATAAACCCTGAAAACATTACACTCCTTTTTTGGACATCGTTTAACGAGTTAGTCTACTACGTTCTTTATGCCCTCAATTAATTATAGTCAGAAAGAAAAACAACATTTAATAAGTCTTGTGTTGCAAAATACTGTTGCTCTTTCACGTGACGTCATACGATTATTTGTGACGATTTTATGTTCTGACCGATTCGTATGTCATGGAAGTATTAGTAATTTTTCACGATTCGTGTAAAAACGGCTATAGCAGTTTATGCGCCTCTGAAAAATATACACGAGTCGTATGAAATCACGATCCGGAAATAAATACTTCGATGTGTGAATGAGCCATTCGGTTTATCGTCAGTCTGATACTAATAACACACAGTGCTAATAATTGTGATATAATACTGTGTTATGCTTTTTGCAAATATCTCAAAATAAAAAAAAGAAATAATATGAAATTATTAATGTTACCCATGAATTTTATATGTTAAAAATGTAATGTATGTAGAATTAAAGTTCAATTAACTTCAAATTTTATTGGAAATATTCAAATGTACTTAAAAAAAATATTGGCAAACATAAATACTACGAATAAGAAATGGAATAACAAATATTAAAAAAAAAAACATTGATTATGCGTAAAGGATTTGTAAAATTGTTATTTTATTGAATTGATCTTGTTATTATGAAGTTGCTATATTCGTGTTTGTTTGAAAAATAAAATAAGGTTGAATTAACGTATTAGTTTTAATTTCTTCATCGCTTCTCTAGCCGCTGTTTCCTTACATGCTTCACAACTGAAAACAAACGTCAGTTATTAGTTTTATTTAGAAAAGTAGCTGTTGTCCGTGACTTCGTTGGCGTGGAATTCGGTTTTATTACATATCCCCTATATTTTATCCCTGGGAAGTAACAAGTTACAGCATCAGCTATTTGCCAGTCAAAATCGGTCCAGCCGTTTCGGAGATTAGCCGGAACATACAGACCAGCCACACAAAAATATTTTTTTTTTGACATTACAGTCTTATATACTTATATAATGCATTCAGTAAAAAGTTATTTGTTATTAGTTAACCAGATAACCTTGTCTGGTAGAACTATATCGTAACTCACTTCGGTACCCTGGCGAGCCAGAACTCTTTGGTGGGATCGGCGTATGATCTGAGTTGCCTGTTGTCCCAGGACACGGAGTCCATTCTCCATTCCGGTGACACGTGCGGCGGTGACAGCTTTGGAATTGTTATCTGCGAGTTCAACATAGGTCAATAAAAACTGTCTAAAACTATGACTGTTTCCTTCCATGGACGAAAGGCTTAGAAGTAAAATCAAGAAATTTCTGTAGAATTCTGCATAGATGATTATGATTTGGCCAGCCTCGTAGCTCAGTTTTTAGCATCTAGCTTACTGTGCGGTCGTGGGTGCGATTCCCACCCCGGGCAAATATTTGATTGTTCTGTGTTTGGGTGTTATTACATGTACTTACTTTAAAAAAATATATAAGTATTCTATGATTCATCTATTCCAGTAGTACAGGCTATATAACATATAACAAGTTATGCTAAACTAAGTCAATTAGTTTGGGGCTAGATGGCGCTGTGATATATAAATGATAGGTACTATACACAATAGGAACAATCTGTTCTGTCTTCCAAGGAAGTTCTGCTTCACGGCAGAAATGGGCATGTTGGCAGAAACCGCAGAAGAATACTAAACCATGATGACACGGCTTGCTACTCTATTCTATTCGAGTCAAAACGGTAAAGGAAAACATCGTGAGGAAACCGACATGTCCTAGAACTAAAAATTCGAAGACATGTGTCAAGTGTACGAAAAGAGCCTCTTTGAGGCGCACTTAAAATCCTTTCACCACACGATAGAATAGAATGCGTGGTAGTAAAGATGGCTTACGGGATTAGCGGCGGCTGGTAGTCCTGGGAACGGAGCAACCACGTTATTCGAAGCGGCGAAGACACCTCGCGTGTTGTACACTGCTGACGTTACGTACATGTCGTCTGTCAGCACTTTGCGGGGTCTGAAAGTTTTGTAAGATTTGCCACTTGTATTGTATCCATATATGGTATAACAAGGTATCCCTACTCGTAAGGATAAATGAAAAACAAATAGTTAGCTACTCTTAGATCTACCATCGGTTATTATTTAATTTTTATTTTATAGTAGATAGGTATATAGAAAGAAAAAAGATTTTATGGACTGGAACAAATTATATACCTAACACTAAATTGAAAAATAGTAATATATAGTAATAAAAAAAAACGAAATGAAACAATTAAATATTAGATAATAATAACAATAATAGCCTGTATTTTACAATCTTACAACTAGTTATTTAGGTATGCTAATTAGTTTATACTAGCTGTGCCCGCGACTTCGTTCGCGTGGAATAGTGACTTTTCGGGCAGCATATTTTGAATTAAAAATGTTCGCCGTGATTCTTTAAATTGACATAACTTTTTTATTTATGAACCGATTGACATGAAATAAACACTAAATGTTAAGTGAAGCTTACTACAATATATTAGTGAAAACCGTATCTAAATCGAATAAGCCGTTTCTGATATTAGCGTGCACAAACACACAGACAAACAGACAAAAAAAAATTTATTACAATTTCGAGTTCGGCATCGATATAATAACAACCCCTGCTACTTTTTTTTTATATATTTCCATTGTACAGACACCACTTTTCTACAATTTTATTATATGTATAGATTTAATTGACTCCGGTGTAAAGATTGTGTTGCCCTGTGGCACAGGCCTCCCCTAAAGCTTGCTATAATTTTCTATTCTGTTTCTTTGTTTTCCAATTGACCCCAGTCCAATCAGTTGGAAAGATTAGATAGGCAGGTAACAAGCTACTGTCAGGAATCAATAGAAGGTACGAGTACATAGCTCAACTATGTTAGAAGTGAACTCAAGAGTTACCACAAATCACTACCGGCAGATCTGAACGAATTTGTTTACCACTTACCATCCATACCTTGGTAGGGGAATGTACCAAGCGGTTCACACTAGTCATATAATGTAAGCACGTTTCTAAGAATTCCTTACTCTAGTAGTAAGTAGTACATTACATACGAATACAAAGTTACCGCGTGTTGGATTTGTGCAAGTACCTATTACTAGTGCGTAACTACGTAGGTACCTACTAAATACTTGTGCAAGTCTAAATATGTCTAAATATGAGGTTCATTTCAGTCTATTATTCCTGGATTAAAATTTTGAAGCAAATAGTATCCACCCATACCCGTAACCACCGATAACTGGAAGAAATTCTGGGAGTCAAAAAATGTATGTAAATAACATATTAAATGAATAAATAACATATAATTAACATATTATATTAATTAACATATAACATATTGTCCTTAATTATATAATAATAATAATAAAAATATATATATTTATTTTCTCTCACAAAAAACACGTAAAATTAAAAGTAATTTACAAATTATAGTGCAAATTAAAAAAAAACGGCATAAAACGGGTTTTTATGAGAGACTGGTGCTAGTGGTAGGCTAAAAGCCTGTTACTAGTCACCAGGCCCCCACTCCACGGAAACACAACGGTAAGTAAAGGCTTAAAGCTATAAAAATAAAAATAAAAAAGGAGACAAATACAAAAATTAAATAAAGAAATAGGCCAGAAAAACTGAAATTTATTACAGACAGATTGAGTGCGTGTGTGTGTGTGTGTGTGTGTGTGTGTGTGTGTGTGTGTGTGTGTGTGTGTGTGTGTGAGTGCGAGGGGGTGTGTGTGTGTGGCGTGCGTCATTATATAAGTTGTGTTTGTCGTAATACTAGGATATATAAAAAAAAATAATCTGTTATTGGCTCTAAGAGTAATTTTAAGTAAGTACCTAAGTAATTTTAAGAGCTGTAGATTCTGTTGGAAAATAAAATAAAATAAAAATAAATAAAATATAGTTTAGCATCAATATATAATTTATCCAAATTAAGTGTTGGCTTTGAGATGCTACTGAACCGCATATTAGTAGATAACCTACTATCTACCTGCTCAAACGTACCCGTACGTAAACGTATTATTTTAGAAATAACGGAGCTTGGTGGAATTTCAGAACAGCTTCCATTCCCACCATCATTCTCTTAGTCAATGCTGCTAACTTATCGCTGTTATGGAACATAACGTTTTCATCCATCGCCTTTTAAATATTCTAATAGGAAGAGGAGAAAGGAAGTCAGCTTGCCTATCAGCCAAGTCATCCAGACATCCAGCAGGAGTCATCACGAGACGAGGGCGTGTCTCTTGCACAGTCTTTAGGTCAACGTCTGCCAACTTTCCCTGGATAATAGAGGCATATACAATTGACAGTTAAGTAATTTTTGGAGTTTATTCCTCAAGATTTAAGTACTATACTAGCCCGTTATAGGCAAATTTGGGGGCCCATGGTGCTCGCGTCCGTAGGTGATAACCCTTTGAATCCCTACACGTGTCCCCCGGGTGGTGCGAAAGAAGCAACCCAAAGGTGCAGTAGAATTAGTGCTAAGTTCACCCGGAGAAGTACTGCCACCACACCTGGTAATCTGCCGGTAAGCAGTGATGCACTCGTGTTGCTGTGCTCCGGTGGAAGGGAGTGGGTGCCGGTGAAATTGCAGGCGCATGAGACGTAACATCCCCGTCGCGGGGTGATGGATGCAACGCAATGCGACTTGAGTCATCTCATACTTTGATGGAGAGGGCTTGAGTCGTATTGCTGTTGTCTATGGGCGGTTACCACTTAATATCAAGGTAGGTTTCTGATGGTAGGCACTTACATATGGCTTTTGAACATCATAAGGGTTTGTTCTGACCACGTCTTTTGGTGTTCCGAAGAGATTATAAGGAACATTAGGCACACGCCACTCGGTAAGCGCGTGTATATTCTTCAAGGGACGAGGCCGGATCCTAATACAATGGGGTTTTGTCTGATATTTGGTGAAAACTAGCGGCTTGATGTCGCCATTCCGGAAATCAGTTCTATTGGTAGATTCAAGGTTGAAAAGGATAGATTCGAGACGTTTACTGTGGTCCTGCATTGTAAAAAATATATATAAATAAAATAAACCAAAATAAAGTCTCCAAATAAACTTGTCAAGCCACTTCGTGCTTGACAATGTCAGTTTAGTACGATTCGCTGTTCGCTGTTCTGATCTAATTAAGAAAGAGGCTTTTCTAGCCTATATTAATTAAGATCTATTTACCTAATACAAATTTTTTGTCGAGGAGTTAAGCCGATAATAGGCTTTTTATATTTATTTATGGTAATCGTCAGAATATCCAAGTTCTGCCCACATATTTATTAGAAAGAAAGAATGAAATATATTTATTGACACGCCCATTAAACATTGTAATTACAAACAATATCATTAAAAGTAAAACATAATATAGGCTTTAAAATGAATTTATTGCGGTTAAATAAGTCGCTGCCTCAGCATAATAAAACCTTAAAAAAAAACCTAATATTTTCAGTGACACTTAGGCTTTCTGAATGCCTAAATTATGTGTCTATGTGACGATTCCATTGTGGTTTACACATATCTGATTTCAATTTAAAACCATCATGTCTGATTCGAAGGAGAGAATGGAATCTATGTTATTCGACTACGCCACTACCTACCAGACTGACTACCAAAAGACCAGGATCGCACAATCCATCCCCACTACTTACAAGAAGAAAGAAACATGTATGATGATCAGACCTCCCCCACTGAGAGACGTCCACACGCTGTCTGACTGGAAGGCCGCCACGATTCCGTTCGATCTGCTGCTGAAGAGGAAGGAGATTGTAGGAACCAATCCGAGGAGTGTTCAGAAACGTTATGTTAGTCCGTACCGTTACAAATCCTACTGTTTCCTTTGATGTTAACAGTCCGTCCATTTCAAATCCTACTGTTTTCTTTGATGTTAACAGTCCGTCCATTTCAAATCCTACTGTTTCCTTTGATGTTAACAGTCCGTCTATTTCAAATCCTACTGTTTCCTTTGATGTTAACAGTCCGTCCATTTCAAATCCTACTGTTTCCTTTGATGTTAACAGTCCGTCTATTTCAAATCCTACTGTTTCCTTTGATGTTAACAGTCCGTCTATTTCAAATCCTACTGTTTCCTTTGATGTTAACAGTCCGTCCATTTCAAATCCTACTGTTTCCTTTGATGTTAACAGTCCGTCTATTTCAAATCCTACTGTTTCCTTTGATGTTAACAGTCCGTCTATTTCAAATCCTACTGTTTCCTTTGATGTTAACAGTCCGTCCATTTCAAATCCTACTGTTTCCTTTGATGTTAACAGTCCGTCCATTTCAAATCCTACTGTTTCCTTTGATGTTAACAGTCCGTCTATTTCAAATCCTACTGTTTCCTTTGATGTTAACAGTCCGTCCATTTCAAATCCTACTGTTTCCTTTGATGTTAACAGTCCGTCTATTTCAAATCCTACTGTTTCCTTTGATGTTAACAGTCCGTCCATTTCAAATCCTACTGTTTCCTTTGATGTTAACAGTCCGTCTATTTCAAATCCTACTGTTTCCTTTGATGTTAACAGTCCGTCTATTTCAAATCCTACTGTTTCCTTTGATGTTAACAGTCCGTCTATTTCAAATCCTACTGTTTCCTTTGATGTTAACAGTCCGTCTATTTCAAATCCTACTGTTTCCTTTGATGTTAACAGTCCGTCTATTTCAAATCCTACTGTTTCCTTTGATGTTAACAGTCCGTCTATTTCAAATCCTACTGTTTCCTTTGATGTTAACAGTCCGTCCATTTCAAATCCTACTGTTTCCTTTGATGTTAACAGTCCGTCTATTTCAAATCCTACTGTTTCCTTTGATGTTAACAGTCCGTCTATTTCAAATCCTACTGTTTTCTTTGATGTTAACAGTCCGTCCATTTCAAATCCTACTGTTTCCTTTGATGTTAACAGTCCGTCTATTTCAAATCCTACTGTTTCCTTTGATGTTAACAGTCCGTCTATTTCAAATCCTACTGTTTCCTTTGATGTTAACAGTCCGTCCATTTCAAATCCTACTGTTTCCTTTGATGTTAACAGTCCGTCTATTTCAAATCCTACTGTTTCCTTTGATGTTAACAGTCCGTCTATTTCAAATCCTACTGTTTCCTTTGATGTTAACAGTCCGTCTATTTCAAATCCTACTGTTTCCTTTGATGTTAACAGTCCGTCCATTTCAAATCCTACTGTTTCCTTTGATGTTAACAGTCCGTCTATTTCAAATCCTACTGTTTCCTTTGATGTTAACAGTCCGTCTATTTCAAATCCTACTGTTTCCTTTGATGTTAACAGTCCGTCCATTTCAAATCCTACTGTTTCCTTTGATGTTAACAGTCCGTCCATTTCAAATCCTACTGTTTCCTTTGATGTTAACAGTCCGTCTATTTCAAATCCTACTGTTTCCTTTGATGTTAACAGTCCGTCTATTTCAAATCCTACTGTTTCCTTTGATGTTAACAGTCCGTCCATTTCAAATCCTACTGTTTCCTTTGATGTTAACAGTCCGTCCATTTCAAATCCTACTGTTTCCTTTGATGTTAACAGTCCGTCCATTTCAAATCCTACTGTTTCCTTTGATGTTAACAGTCCGTCTATTTCAAATCCTACTGTTTCCTTTGATGTTAACAGTCCGTCTATTTCAAATCCTACTGTTTCCTTTGATGTTAACAGTCCGTCTATTTCAAATCCTACTGTTTCCTTTGATGTTAACAGTCCGTCTATTTCAAATCCTACTGTTTCCTTTGATGTTAACAGTCTGTCCATTTCAAATTCTACTGTTTCCTTTGATGTTAACAGTCCGTCCATTTCAAGGCCTACTGTTTCCTTTGATGTTAACAGTCCGTCTATTTCAAATCCTACTGTTTCCTTTGATGTTAACAGTCCGTCCATTTCAAATCCTACTGTTTCCTTTGATGTTAACAGTCCGTCTATTTCAAATCCTACTGTTTCCTTTGATGTTAACAGTCCGTCTATTTCAAATCCTACTGTTTCCTTTGATGTTAACAGTCCGTCCATTTCAAATCCTACTGTTTCCTTTGATGTTAACAGTCCGTCTATTTCAAATCCTACTGTTTCCTTTGATGTTAACAGTCCGTCTATTTCAAATCCTACTGTTTCCTTTGATGTTAACAGTCCGTCCATTTCAAATCCTACTGTTTCCTTTGATGTTAACAGTCCGTCTATTTCAAATCCTACTGTTTCCTTTGATGTTAACAGTCCGTCCATTTCAAATCCTACTGTTTCCTTTGATGTTAACAGTCCGTCCATTTCAAATCCTACTGTTTCCTTTGATGTTAACAGTCCGTCTATTTCAAATCCTACTGTTTCCTTTGATGTTAACAGTCCGTCTATTTCAAATCCTACTGTTTCCTTTGATGTTAACAGTCCGTCTATTTCAAATCCTACTGTTTCCTTTGATGTTAACAGTCCGTCCATTTCAAATCCTACTGTTTCCTTTGATGTTAACAGTCCGTCCATTTCAAATCCTACTGTTTCCTTTGATGTTAACAGTCCGTCCATTTCAAATCCTACTGTTTCCTTTGATGTTAAATAAGCACTAGCGTATTGAATTGTACGGAATAAAGTCTCAGCTGAGAAATCATGTTATAAAGCCGGCTGCTTCAAATCCGGGGGAAGTCCAGTCACGGTGCACACAGAATCCTTTAAGTGGTATTCGGGAAGTTTATTTAGTTCGTTTAGAAAGTTTCATAGGAATTATGAATTCATTCTTCAGGTTAAGAGTGTTGATATGATACAATAAGGTCAATCACACATATATAATCTACTTAAAGGCAAAAATATTCGCCAGTTTTAAGACTAAGCAAGTACCTAATGTCGATGTTTGTTCTGTGTCTGGGAGTTAATATGTATTTACAACAACAACAAAATCTTAGTTTGGGGATAGATGGCGCTCTGTAAATTGTCCACCAATATTATTATTATTACAATGCTTTTATTTATAATTCTATGTTGGTGTCTTCTTTTTGATAACAATAGCTTTATATGTTCGTATCGTTTTGTACGTTTTTACTTGTCGTACCTACCAGAGAAAAATCCGCCATGACTGGCTCAGTGTTCCACATTTACAGGACAAACCCATAGACACCGGCCGCGAAGAGTCGCAGAGAACGCGTCCCCGGCTGGTGATGACGCCAGCAGTGAGCATGGATGACGTCACCGACGCCACCGCGCGCGCCGTCCTCTGCCAAGATATGTACACGAGCGACATGACCCGAGGAATGCGCGAGGCCGCAGCGCCTTCCAGCAGCGTGCGAGCCCCCTTCCCGGCCCTGCCTGCGCCTTCTAACCCTGTTAGTAATCCCCGCCGCTCCCTGTGAGGCCTTATCATGACTATAAGCCCACAGTGACCTTTGGATTAGACTGCAAATCCGCCCTCATCAGTTTTTCAAATCAATAATGCAGATACACATGTTGTTTACTTTACACACCTTCAGTCTACTGCTAACAGTTTATTACTCAAATAAAGAAGGAAAAAATAAGAAGTACAGGAAAGTTCTTATTGACACCACAATACAAAATTACAAATTATATTAAATATTATTTAACAGAAAACTTAACAGAAAAAAAAAACAAACAAATACGAAAACAAATCTTAACTCAATATTAGGATGAAACTAATGTCCGATAAGCAAGAGTAAGTAAGTATTACAACCTACATAGGTTCACATTACACTTTGAACGCGGAACAGCTTCAACAGTTTAAGTTTCAAACGCAAAGGGAGTAAGGTCACAAGATCATTCGAGTTGAGTCCGTTCAAACTTAAGCCTCGACCAAGATTTCAGAGTATCCCCAAAAATTGAGATTTGAAAATTACACCAACCATCTTCTTTCCATACAGATAGTGCTGCCGCAACTGCAGCCACCGCTCGTGTCCCCCGAATGGAGGATGGAAACTGTCTCCTGGGACGGGAAGCAGCTGAGGGCCTACTGCGATCCCACCAAGGAGTTCTGGCTGAGACAGGAGCTCTATGAGTAAGCATGCCAATTTTAATTTGATTATTTTTATACCTAGTTCTGGGGCGCGATTTAATTTTTAAATTTGTATTTTTTGTTGTTGATGTTGTACCAAAGGTCTTCAATGCATGCTATGACTACCTGTAAGTGAAATTATGTGTTACCAAAAACTTTAAACTAACTATTGGCTTCGTATATACATGTAATCTTAAATAAATAAATTTCTTTGACCTTGTACGCGGTCGTTGAACGATGACGCATTTGTTCCGTTGCATTGTGACTAAAACAAAATAATTGCCATCACTCGAAATTAATTTTTGCTACTGGTAACTTTGCTTTGGTTAGCGTTAAAGGCGCCACGCAACGCCTCGATTGGGAACTATAATTGGCTCTCAAATAAGCTATTGGTTATCTAAGTTCACCATGTCTTGGACATGGTATTTCAGATAATGTTATGTCTGAAATCGTAGGGGTATCAGTGTTTATTTATTTAATATATAATGTATATTGTGTTCTAGGTGCCGTGCATGCGACGAGACGAGCGCTGTGAAGACTCACAGACAAATGCAATTGAAATCCGCAAGGCGCTGAACTTGCATTGTTATAGATATTTGATTGCTATACCTTTATTTAGACAATTTAATTTACATAGCTTTACGGATATTTTGTTATGTTTTTTAAGAAAATACTTGTTTTAACTGTTATTATTATATTACTTGTTGAATACTTATAATTTTATAAAACGTTATACGTGTATCAGTTTTATTAGTGTTATGAAATAACTAATAGGTAACATTCAACTCTCTGGTTTATGCAAATTAAGAGAGCAATAATTTTATTGCTGTGAATAATTTTAATCGCAGGAAAATCGACATGATTACTACTATGCCCCGATTTTATAAACGTTACAAATAACACCAAAGATTAATAATTTAAATAATTTATTTCAAAACTCCAATAAATTACACCAAGTAAAATATACATTTGAATATACACAGATTAACGCTAAAACAATCGTTTACAAAAATACTTATGTACGATATCACAAAACAGGTAAGTTACACTAGAATCCCCCGACAATAAGATTTGATAAAATATAAATAATCTCACGCGCTATATACATTTTATACTTTTTCAAGCCGATTGGCGACCATTAGCTAAGCTAATCTTAGCTCCCATATATATGCCGGCCGCAAACTATACAATTTTGTGACTATTAGCTAGCTTAGTTTCCCGCTAGACTCATTTGGATTTGGAATTTTTCTCCACTCGTCTCTTAGTAGCTTTGGCTTAGCTTAGCTCATGGTAGGCAAACAGCTTGAGACAAGAACTATGAGTAAGCAGTAATCATTTCATATTTTGATCAAATAATGGTTGCCCCATTGAATTTTTGGTGATTTTTTAAATGTTTTTATTCCTTTCTCCGACTAACTCACTCAATATTTTCTTTTATAAGGCGTGCCTTAGGATATAGTCCCAAACGGATTCTTTGTTTCTAAAGTGACTCAAGACTGAAGTGATAGCTCAACTTATCTCAAGCGGTAGCCTTAATAACAGCAGTACGACTCAGGCCCTTCCTATGTATGGGAAGGCCCAAGTCGCATATGCTGCGCCAGTCACACTAAGACATCTTCAACAATAAAATGGATTCGAAAAAAATCGTAATACGTTTTTGCTCGACAATATAGAACGTGACTTTAGACAAATAGCAACATTGCTATCCTGCAACTTAGGGATGGTAATTAAAGAAATCCAGCATATACCGCAACCATTCATAAAAAAGATTCAATTTTTTTTAAAATACACCACATTTTGCCGAAATCGTTTACAATAAAATTTGCAATTGAAATAGATCAAGAATGCAATTTTGGGGCATTTTATTTAAATGCTCAAGTTCATAGGTATTTCATAAAAAATGGCAAAATTTATTGTTTTAATCAACAGCTACGTTAAAACGTTACAAAAAGGACAAAATTCAAATATATTAACTCTAATGCGAGATCACATCAAATACAAAAATATTTGAGGCTTGATTACACCAATGACATGAACAGTGAATCCAAGGTAAGACCGGATTTCTAATCCACCCGTGTCCAATTCGTATTGGTAGATATGTCTTTGAACATTCCAGTCCCCTCTCGATGTTTTCCATCACCGTTTTGTTTGAGACGTGGTATTGTATCACGAGCTAGGATCGATGGTCATCTCATGGGTGCAACTCGCCTTTTATTTACTTACCCTATTTTATTACATATTTTCAAAGGTTTATAAACAAAATTTACTATGAAAACATATTTATAATTTATTTCAATTTAATTTATTCTGACAAGATCAAGGAATAAATTTTATTTAGGATCAAATCGAATAAAGGTAAGCAATTTAACAGCATTTACAAACAAATACATAACTTAGTAAAATAATTATTACAATATTTTGGAAAACCATTTCAGGTACATTACTGTAAATATATGTCAGAGTCAAAGTACTACTAACAAGCGGAAGAAAACTCAATCTTCATCGTTTCGGAAAAATATAATAAATGATAATAAAAAAGGACGAAAATAGTTTTCAAGTAGACATCGCCTCTGCTTCGCAAAGACAATATTCAGATACACCAGCTTAATTATAAATAATTTCATTAAGGACGTTTATTTTTACTAATATAAATTAATTCACATATTCATTATATATTTATGTACAGACGATTTAATTATGTATAATATTTACTAAGGAATTCACTATCATTTGGTATGTATAAACAATAAATGCCCATCACTTTTGTATATACAAGACAAGACAGTACCTAATAAATATATTATTCTGAAGGTTTTGTTAGCACACGGAATAGCAACCTTAATTGGGGGTTTCCCCTCACCCCAAAAAGTAAAAAAGGCCGAATTTATATCGACCTCTCAAAATGTATTTGACACTTGGAATCGGCAAATTTTGACATTGACATCTAAAACAAGATGGCCGCCGTACACCAGCTGTTGGGCCATTGTAAATGGCTAGATTGGCTATTCAGTACCCGTTATTAGACGTCGTCAATCCGGGACGTTGATTTCGGCCCACACGGGGCAGAAGGGTGAGGCGGGCCCACCCCAGGACCACCCCCTGGGTATGGCGAGGTGGCACAGCCCCGATTTGATGGCGCCGGAGTGGCCGTTGAACTGACTCTTCTCTATGGATCCGGGGCACAAGATACTGCTCAGGCCTTTCGCTTTAGCGTCCACCGTTGTGACTAATTGCTCGTCTAGGAGTGGCTCGAATGCATCCAGGGCTGGAAAGGGAGGGAAAATACGTTAGAAATGGACGTAACGGCCAGATATTGCAGAGCAGAGAGACGTATGTTGGCAACTCTGACAAAGTACTAGCAACATCAGCGGCTGCAAAATATATATATTGTAAATAACAGATACATGTTTTCTTTGATTAGATCGATATTAGTTGACTTTAGTAACAAGAAAAAGCTCAATATGTACCGTCTACGCGACCCAGCAACAGCGTTATCAGAAACGTCATTAAAAACGATCAAAGGATTAAATAGATACACTACAATGTAATCGTTCATTCATCATTTCACAATCACGATTAGTACAACACTTCACGATAGCTTGTCTAATAACTACTGCCGGAATATACCGTTCCGCCAACTATCAGTTGTGTGGTAATACCCAACTATAGTTTTGGCGGCAACTACTGTAGTTGGGTGGTTATACCCAACTATGGTTTTGGGGGCAACTAGTAGTTGGTTGGTAATAGTTTGGGCGGCAACAAGTAAAAAGTGGTAAAAAAGTTCCCGGCTCTGGATTTCACATGTTTTCCATCACCAGTTGCTTATGGTCATACCAGGATTCCAACTTCAATAGATGTAATGAACAAATGCTCATTTTTATATATATTCGTCGTTATTAAACAGTAATTGAAAAGGTAGCCTTCGGACATCTGATATGAACACCTGCATGGCTTACAATTTTAGATACACAAATATTAACGGTATTTTCTTAATTATGTCATATTCCGTACGCTTATTTTTGTATATAATTAATAAATAATAATAATAAATATCGGTGGAAATTACACACAGCGCCATCTAGCCCCAAACTAAGCATAGCTTGTACTATGGGGAGTAGATAACTGATATGGCGAGTGTGAATGGGGTATTCGGGTATTATATAAAGAGCAGTAGAACTCTCGCCAAGTTCGTCCGAGCAAGTACTGCCACCATGCCCATTTCTGCTGCCAAGCAGTAACGCGTTCGCGTTACTGTGTTCCGGTTTGAAAGGTGTGGTTGCCGGTGAAATTACAGCCACAAGAGACATTCCACCTTTACGTCTCACAGTTACGGACGCATACGATGCGACTTGGGTCTTGTCGTACCTAGTAAGGGAGGACCCAAGTCGCATCGGTTGTTATGGGCAGAGGTTACCACTTAACATCAGGTGGGCCGTCGGCTCGTTCCGTAACTGTATCACATAAAAAAAAAAAAAAAAAAAAAAAAAACGGAGTGATCGACCGCAGCGAAAGTACTTTGAACAAATTGGCAAAGTACTTAAAGATTACAAGTGTGAAAGTACCCGTAAGCGACGACGCGCATGCATGACGAATTTTATGGGAGTGAAGCGAGGGAGGTGCTCCGAAATCGTAGCAATCGTAGCTCTGGTAAACAGGCGTGATTATATGTATGTATTTTAAAATAAATGCTATAAAAACTTTTGTTTCCTTTAAAATTAAGCTCATGGCAAATTCCTGCGTTTTACTTTGACCAATAGTTAAGAATCGGAGTGATTGTACTGGTTAGAAAAATGCAGTGTATATTCGAGAACAATAAAGTTTGTGTTATCGGGCACTGAATCAGTTATGAGACTATCTATCTCCGCGCCTCTTCAGATGCCTCATGCGAGATTGCATACAAACTTTGGAGCATTACAGTAATAAGACATAATAATAATATAATATTGGTGGAAAATTCACACAGCGCCATCTAGTCTCAAACTAGGCACAGCTTGTAACTACTGCAATTACGGGAACCAGAGAACTGATTAGAAGACGTACATAGTTTTTTTGTAAATACAATCATATATTAACACCCACACACAGAACAAACATTTAAATTCGTCACACCAATGTTTGTCCTGGGTGGGAATCGAACCCACGACCCATAGCACAGATGGCAAAGTTACCACCAACTGAGCTGTGAGGACTGTTTAATGATAAAAGTCTTTTGACACAAAGATGGTTCGGCGGTCTCCACACTGGGCTGGGCCTGTATTGTGGAGATCAACAATTTAAGTAATTGCCTTCTGAGCCGTAGGTCGTGGGTTCGAATCCCACCCATAAATAATATTTTTTCATTTGATCCGGTCACTTACACGTCACGTTTTCTATGTCAGTAAACTCTCCCATGCAAACCAACTGCAAGTCAGTCGCTCGCGCTCGGTCCGCGATGGCTCGTAACATCTCCATATCGTCTTCAGACAATCGGCCGCCGCACTGTACATTGACTAGAATGATCGGCCGGCCGCACAGTAGAAACGCTGTGGAAGAGAAAACTAAACGTCAATACATTAATATTGGTATGTCACACAGCGCCATCTAGCCCCGAAGTAAGCAAAGCTCGTACCAGATGTACAATAATAATATTGGTGGACATGTAACACAGCGCCATCTAGCCCCAAAGTTTGCTAAGCATAGCTTGTATCATGGGAACCAGACAACTGATATAATACATATATACTTTTTTTGTAAATATAATACATATCAACACCCAGACACAACAAACATTCGTGTAGTCACACAAATGTTTGTCCTGGGTGGGAAATCGAAACCGGTATCGAAACCCAAGACCTACAGCGAAAAAGGCAGGGTTACTACCGAGGTGTGAGGTCAGTCAAATACAATAATAACTGATCGCTAAAATCGAGTCAAAATCGACCAGATAACTGATGCAATTTGTTATTTCTAAATACATAACACAAACAGAACAAATATCTATGTTCATCGCACATTGTTTGTCCCGGATGGGTACAGAACTCCTATAGCCAAGACGATGCGACTTGGGTCTTGTCATACCTAGTAGGGCAGGACCGAAGTCGCATCAGTTGTTATGGGCAGAGGTTAGCACTTAACACCAGGTGGGCCGTCGGCTCGTTCCGTAACTGTATCACATAAAAAAACCACTTTTGTGTGCCACAGAAGTTAGATCTAATTATGTTCAGCTGGAACGGTGAATCATAACAAAACTCTTAGCTCAACCACACATATAGTATACCACAAACAGTAAAGTGTTTTACGTGGAATGGGAAGCGTAACAATCGATTGAGCAAACGCAAGGTTAGGCTACCAGAGTGATAATATAATACGGAACGCATCAGCAATAGACAGGTATGATCGAATTTGAAACAATATGAACCTTTGGGAAACATTGTTTTTTTTTTTATGTGAAATAGGGAACTAGCGCCTGGTGTGACGTGGTAACCTCTGCCCAACAATCAATATGACTTGGGTCCTCTCCTACTAGGTACGACGAGACCCAAGCCGCAACGTATGCGCCCGTAACTTTGAATCGTCCAAATAGAATTCTCAAGTGCCTATATTTTTGTCGCATCGATCTTTCTGACCGGAACACAGTAAACACACAGTAACGCGAATGCATTACTGCTTGGCGGCAGAAATAAGAATAGTAGCAGTACTTCCCGGATGTTTTGCTACCTGTAGACCAGCCAATAATATAAATAATAATATATAGGGCACTAGTTTCAATGCGGAGGTCGCCGGTTCAAATCACGACGTGCACCTATGAGTTTTTAAATTAAAAGATTTATGTGCGTAATACCACGTTCTCAAAACGGTGAAGGAAAACATCGTGAGGAAACCGACATGTCCTAGAACTGAAAATTCAAAGACGTGTCAAGTGCACTTAAAATCCTTTCACCACACTGGTTTGAGAGAACCAGTGACTCGAATAGAATAGAACCTCAGACATAATATGAAAGGTGTAAAACGCTATATGATATTTTATCTTTATATACACTAACATTTAATAGGCTACGTCTGTATTATTTTTACTCCAGGTCATGAGTCACAGTGGCATCAAACCAAACGCTTCTGCTAATATGTATTTTGATCATATGATGCAGATAACCAATTCACTAGCAGGTATTTTAATAATAATAATAATAATAAGCTTTTAGCTGTTTAGTCATATTTTGATATTTCAGTCCTGAGAAACATTAAACTCGAAACTTCTGTGAACCAAATTACAGAATTACAGTTGCCTATTGGGATGAATAAATAAACAAAATAGAATCCAAGGAAATCGAAGGTATTCTTTGATATAATGATGTGTACAATATTAGGGTCAGTAGACCTGTAAATATGAATAAATTCATATTAAAAACCCGGACAGACATCAAATATCTGTTTCATCACACAAATATTTGTCCTAAATGGGAATCTAACCCATGACATAATAATAACAATAAAATAATATTGGTGGACATTTCGCACAGCGCCATCTAGCCCCAAAGTTAGCTAAGCATAGCTTGTATCATGGGAACCAGACAACTGATATAATGCTTATATACTTTTTTTGTAAATACATATTAACACGCAAATACAGAACAAACATCTATGTTCTTCGCATAAATGTTTGTCCTGGGTGGGAGTCGTACCCACGGCCTACAGCGCAGAAGACAGGGTACCATTTGAGCTATGAGGCCATCTCGAAATAATGCGCAGAAGGTAGTTATTACCAACTGAGCAGTGTGGCCAGTCAAAAAAGTTGGAAATCTATTTAAAAAAAGAAGAAAGAAAAATATTTATTTTGTGTTACATTACAAATAAAATTAGGTACAAATAAAAGAAAATGTGGCTATATATTTAGTCTGCTAGAATTTACGGTATGGCAATTGAACACCTAACAACGGGATGCAAGGAATCATCTGAAGGCGAGGCGAGGCGAGGCGAGGGCGCGACCAGGAAAACGGCGGGCCACGACACGAGCCAGCATGGCCCTCCAAGTACACTTGATAATCTAAACATTGCTAAACGGTTGTTTTTACTTTAACAAGGAAATGCCATAAATAAAATAGAATAAGGAGAACCAAAACGAATGCAGGTAGCTCTCGTTATATTGTGATCACCTGAAATTTGATCAGAACCCAGAACAGAGAAGCAGACCCGGTACTCGTAACGGCTTAAGGACTCGTCCTAACAAACCAAAAATTTGTAATGATACGCGTCACGACTATACATATATAACATTCGTTAAATTAAATTATTATAGAGCAGTAGAACTCTCGCCAAGTTCGTCCGGGGAAATACTGCCACGATTCCCATTTCTGCCTCCAAGTAGTAACGCGTTAGCGTTACTGTGTTCCGGTTTGAAAGGTGTGGTTGCCGGTGAAATTGCAGGCACATGAGACATTCCACCGACACGTCTCAGAGTTACGGGCGCATACGATGGGACTTGGGTCTTGTGTGGGAGTTGTTACATATATAACTTTCGTTACAAACATATTTTTTCTATTCGAGTCACTGGTTCTCTCGAACAGTGCGGTGAAAGGATTAAGTGCGCCTCAAAGAGGCTCCTTTCGTGCACTTGACACTATGGCCTCGGATTTCTAGTTCTAGGATATTACATGTCGGTTTCCTCATCGTGTTTTCCTTCACAGTTTTGAGAACGTGGTATTGCGCACATAAACCTTTCAAGCTAAAAACTCATAGGTGCACGTCGCGATTTGAACCGGCGACCTCCGGATTGAGACTCGGGGTCAGTACGATTAGACCACGCTCTCAAGCAAGAATTTCCACCAATATAATAATAATAATATAATATAATATTGGTGGACAATTCACACATCGCAATCTAGCCCCAAACTAAGCATAGCTTGTACTATGGGAGCCAGGTGACTGATAGAATACATATATACTTTTTTTTATACATAGGTACATATAATACAGATTAACACAAAAATAAAAATATATATATAAAAAAGCATTTGTACATATTTCTATTTAATCAGCGGTTCTATTTCTATGTGAATTGCCGATGATGTCAGGGCATGTGGGATTGGGGGTTTGCCAAATGACTATGTGATGATCACACACAACCTAAGACTAAATCTTTTACTATCATAACTAATACGCATATGCATTACACTGTTCCGTTTAATAGGTGTGGTTGCCAGTGAAATTACAGGCACGTGATACATTCCACCTTCACGTCTCAGCGTTACGGGCGCGATGCGAAGAACCAAGGTCTTCCATACATAAAGTAAAGTAACCAAGTTGTATTGCTTTTGTTATGGGCAGAGGTTACAACAATTGGGACCAGTTCCGTAACTTATTTGGATTCAAAAATCTACAGACAGTAATTCTCCAAAAGGGCTTCGCCATCACAATTTCTTGATGAAAGGTTCTCTCTAGCAAGTGTCTCTAGTACTCATACCAACTACGAAAACAAATCATTTTAAGTTGGATGGCAAATTATAATGCTTGGCGTGTCGAGCACTCCCCTCAGGCGATGCATGTCTCCATTCATACAATTAATACGGCCAGCCTGCCGGGTTATTCCGGCAAGGGAAACTGACCTCTATGCGACAGACAATAATGTCAATACATTAAGTGAGGTCAAACTTAATGTCAACGATAAATAAGGACCGTTCGCATAATTGGTCGCGTTGGCGACAGCTCTTTGATTTACTGTTGTGCGGACGGCCAATGGTCTGCCGGAGATTTAGTAGTTTTACATTCCGGCTATTAATGGCAGTGCTTCCGAAATAACTTGAATATCCGGCTGACCCATTTACAAACTTCAGCTATTAAACTTACTGTAGGTAGGTAGGTAGTTGAGATAGGGAGCTTTACAGTTTTTTTTATGTGATGTAGTTACGGGACGAGCCAACGGCCCACTTGGTGTTAAGTGGTAACCTGAGCCCATAACCCATGCGACTTGGGTCCTCCCCTACTAGGTACGACGAGACCCAAGTCGCATCGTTTGCGCCCGTAACTCGGAAACCGGAAGTGGAATGTCTCAAGTGCCTGTAATTTCATCGGCAACCAGCAAATACAAATAAAATTGTTATTGGTACAATCTCTCTAGGAAACACGACTCATTGCTCCGGGTCGGGAAACGAGGCAATAAGGAACTTTGCGATTGCTTGGTCTGATACAGTAAAGAAGTATGAAACAGATGAATTTCTCTAAAAGTCGTTGTCATGATAGACATTTATTATGAAACACTGCTGCTTAAAAAGCACCAAAAGAAGTTTTTGCACAAATCGACCTTGAAGGTACAATGTGCGAAAGCTAAATTTGGACACGAATTATTGATCTTCAAATAGGTGGTCCTAGAGGAAGTTACACGTGAACTAAACTGAGGGGAGGAATTTATAGTAAAAGACACAGCGAAATAGTAAATTAAGGGTTTCAGCAGCATTTTGAATTTACATATGGACGTTTCTATGAATTGTTATGGTTTTTTTTTTAACCTTGAAATGTTGGGGATAAGAAGACTATTGTATTTAATTACCTAATCATACTTCATACAAACATTGTCCATCGCTTTGAATGTATAACTGTAGCTATTTTTATCTTATGAATTTTGTTTCACATCCTGTTTGATTCTGATATTATTAAACAAAACTATAATCGTTACCGACAATTCTAAAATGACTGCTGTCTCTTATATACTCCATAAGCGAAATGAGACGGATGAGGTTTCGTTTAGTTTTAGTTTAGACTGGCATTGAAAGAATCGGCATCACTCTAAAATCCACAGAAGCTATAAAAAAGTCCACATTTAAAGGACATCATTAGTTATATATTGATATTATGATTGTATATTTCGTCCGTGTAAAACTTCACAAGACGCGCTAATGACAATGACATGTGTAATTTTCATTATTAAAAGGCTTGGCGTCCCACGATACCGTGCGGTGTCTGTGCCAGATTGAAACTATGGGGATAATTCGACCTAGAATTTTTTCCATGTTTTAATATTTTTTCCTTTTCCGCACGTTGGTTGGTGGTTGGACGTAGGTTTCGTTCCTGCCTCGGCCTTACAAGCCACACTAACGCTGGACGTTGCCTAAATAGTATTTTACAGTACGATGATGATCACTGATGATTTCAGTCTAGATAGAAGAGCCTATATAAAAGAACTATTATCTGACTTGGTATAAAAGGATCCATAACTATTACATACAATCTTAAAAGAACAAATAGCGTTAATTGTCTTCTAACAAATATTATTAATTTCTTGATATAGCATATCAATTTTCCGGAAAAATTACTACCTATTCTACCTACTTCTTTATAACAATGAAGGAAGTCAAAGAAAGACAGTAATTCATTAAACTCCACACGCAGACATTAACCACAACCAATTTCCTATCAATATGATATCAATACATAATGGTAGATAGAATAATAATGGTCTTTATTAATTCGCTAGCTAGGCTACTACAATATTCGATTAGTTAAACTATTCGTATGTATTAATATATGAATAATATGAATACTGTTCTTATATGAATATATTTAGGAGATATAAAGAAAGGGACCACGTTTATCTTATTATGATTACGTAGGGAACGGAAGCTTTCGTAAGATGTTACTGGTACCCACCATGAGCAAATGCACACGCATAGGCCCAAAAATCAATAGATTCTCCGTCTAATTTATACGTAAAAATTATCAGCAGACACGATCGCGCAGGAACTTTCTACAATTCAATATTCAATACTACAAATGAAGTTGAAGCATTCAGCGATTTACATAATCAAAGTTGATATTGCAACTTTTCATTTTGTTTTTGCTGAGATCGTGTTATGTAACGCTATTATATGTGTGTTTATGCGTGAGACTGCATTAAGGCGAGGAGATGAGCCATCTGGCCAGATGCTACACATTATCTTTGTACGCTCAATAAACGAGATGTACACTTTTGATCTACATATTTCTCTCACGACTATAAAATCGAAGCAACTCATAAATTATGCATTTTAATGACTCATTCGGTAAAGTACAACCCGCTGTTTATCCGCTGAACGATGTTATATGTATTAAGTATGTAAACAATAATTTAATACGTATCCTATTCACACGATGTATTTGATATATGACTCTGGATGTAACAAAGGCTTCGGCATACATGTTATGGAACTGAACGAGTAGAATATCTGATAACATTGAAAATATATCTCAATTTAAAATGGCCGATGAGTAAAATGGCAACAATAAACTTTGATTACTTTGATTAAGCTTGATTGAATTTAAAATAAAGCCCAGTATGACTGGACTGGGAGTGCTATGGAAAAAAGAATCTTTCATTTGTTAATCCTAAACAAACACTTTAGAACGATACCTGCTTGAAGAAAACTATGCAATCTTTAAGATTGGCATGAGAAGCGAGATTGGCATATACGAAAAATTTTTTGTACTCGAGTCAGCGGTTACTGTAACTTCCAAACCTTCAAACTTATACCAGTTAAAAACTTTGAAATTAGGAGACGAATAGTTTTAGAGATGACAATAACTAGCGCAGGAATAGAAGGAGGAATACGAAACAATTAAAGATTTTTTTTTAAAAGCTCTCCTTTGCTGGGCTGCGAGTGCTCCACGGACAGATCTGGATCGGGATATTAAGCACTGATTGCGGACCTATTCAAGACCACCAAGTATTCGATCAGACCAATGAAAAGCGAGGACAAAATGAAACGGGAGACTACAACTCGCAGCTTACAACCAGCTGTCTCCTAGGATATAAGCAACCGAGACGCTGAGTCTAATACAGATATTTTAATTAAATAGAAAAATGCTAATGCTTGCTATAGTAACACGATCCGCCAATGAATATCCAAAGATTCAATACCACTACCTGTTACCTCTAAATGGCTTGCCTTTAGAGATGATCTCACGAACTATCTCGTTCCAGTTCACTCGTGTCACAGCTGTTAGTGCTGATAACTTGAAAACACGAAGCGAAACAATCAATCCGTACAAGACTAAATGAAGCCAATTATGCAAATGAGGCGAGCATGATGTTCATTGTTATCCGGCACTCGAAGCTAACGATGATATTATTTCATCACAATATATTACAATTGGTTTCATTTGAAAAATAAATGGTATTTTACAAAAACAATAGACACCCGGATTGAAAATCACAAAGTATCTTTGTGTGTCTTTTGTGTCTTTTTTTTTTCTTTTCTTTTTGCGCCCAAGTACCAGCTCAACCGACTTGACTCTCTACAAAGAAGAGCCGTTAGAATTATTGACGATCCCAAACTCACTGACTCACTCGAACCTCTAAGCGTTCGTCGTGATATCAGTTCGCTGTGCGTTTTTTATAGATTTATAGATTTTATAGATTTTTATAGATTGTACAATGGGGAATGCTCGGACGAACTTTTCGAATTGATACCACCCTCGAAATTTTTTCATCGTACCTCTCGGAACCGGATTTAGGCCCATCCACACATTATAGAACCATGGCAGGCTCGGACAACTCGTTTCACGAGGACATTTTTACCGCATACTTGTAGGCTGTGGAATGGGCTACCTCTTGAGGTCTTCCCGGCAAGGTATGACATGGGCAGCTTCAAGAGAAATATAAAAAGAAATCTCCAGGGTAGGCAACGCATCAGTAATGCTCCGGGTGTTGCCGACGTCTATAGGCTGCGGTGACCGCTTAACATCAGGTGGGCCGTAAGCCTGTTTGCCTATTTATAATATAAAAAAATAATAAAAAATATGCAATATAGAGGAATCAAAATTTGAATCACCTGTTCATAAATATTAAAAACTTTAAAAATATCTGCAATGTTACTATTAACTCTGCGTAGTGTAAGAAATTCAAAAGTAAGTAACTTAAACCAAAAAATAACAGTCATTTATTTTAGAGGAAAAACATTTCGTACACTTCAACACATCCGTTTGCCGACGGAGAGGTGACCTTTTATACCAATATGTTTGACCTTCAATCCTCACACAATGTCTCACAATATCACGCTATAAATGGTGACCTTTCCAGAACTGGAGACCCAATTTGTTATCCCAATTTGCGAATTATCTGCTCGTTGTTTACTTAATGTTAGTGCATAAAAAACGGTAAGGCCTTCGATTTAGTTAATACGGTCAAACATATCACGTGATGCACATTGGTAGTGCATACATAGCAAAATCAATATTTTCGAATGGACGCACGCAATATGTTAGTATCATGTAATCGTACGATTATGAGCACTGGTTATCGTGTTTCCGTTCATTCTTTCGAGCGTGAATGTTCGGCTACAAACAATGGAATGAGATTTTTGGCGTGCCTCAGGGTGATAGATTGGGACCTGTTGTGTTACTTGTATTCACAATCTTGATAAGATCGTTAGCGTAGCGTGTCCATATGTAACTTTAGACATTTTAAAATTCCCAACTAGTTTATCTAGTGTAGTTATAATTTAATGTATAAATCCTTAGTATTTATTTAGGTTTCAATTAATAATTTTATAATATTTCATTCTGTTGCTTGTTATACAATGGTATTACCATACCATTACTACATAATGTCCGAAGGTTCCCTCTACTAACATTCATGAAATCCAGTTTCTAAGTGGGGCCTGGTGACCTATAATTCAAGTTCTTATGAACTTACTCCAGGCACCAGTCTCCCACAATATTAGTTGAATTATCTTATTTTGCTATATTGATAACTTAGCTGCTGACTGTATTGTAAGAGAAAAAAATATATACATTACATTATTATTTAATATTGATAATTTATTGACGATCTTTTGTCAGGCGAAGAAATATTCATTTGCATACGAACAATATATGGAGTAGCTAAGTAGTTAGACTAAATTAGTCAACAAGTGGCTTGTATGACGTAAAATGAAATGGCACTATTGTCAAGTAAAGTATATTATTAGTATTTAATAATACGATAACATCTTTGTTATTTCCTTATGGATATTCTTGTGGGCTGTATTTATATTAAATACCGTCTATCTAATGTATATCATTATTATTGTCTAATATTTTAAATATGATCAGACAAGTGTAATGATGAGTTGGAACAAAGTGCCAATACTTCACAATAATTTGCAAGTATCACAGTTAAGTCTAAAAGCATATTGATAAAACACTACTATGTCACAAACACTTCAAACTGAGAGCGTGGTGGTCTAGTGTAACTTACCCCGAGTTTCAATCCGGAGGTCGCCGGTTCAGACCACGTAGTGCACCTATGAGTTTTTCGATTGAGAGATTTATGTGCGCAATACCACGTTCTCAAAACGGTGAAGGAAAACATCGTGAGGAAACCGACATGTCCTAGAACTAAAAATTCTAAGACGCGTCGAGTGCACGAAAGGAGCCTCTTTGAGGCGCACCTAAAATCCTTTCACCACACTGGTTCGAGAGAACCAATGACTCGAACAGAATAGAACTTCAAACTTGTATATTCCTAGATGTGCTTTGTTATTGTTACACATGGATAGCATGGGGTCGGGTAACCTTCATAAACCCCACGTTCACGACGCGAGCCATTTGTCATGTCGATTTTCACGGCAATTAGTTGACAAGTCGAGGCGTGAAAGTGGAACGAGCTGTATAGCGTCATGTCATGTCATGTCATTACGATGTCCGTATAAAACATTATGTTTAGAAATAAGTAGAAGATCTAATATATATAATTCTCGTGTCACAGTGTTTGTAACAAAACTCCTCCTAAACTGCTTAACCGATTTTTATGAAATTTTTTGTATAAATTCAGTAGGTCTGAGAATATGACGTAAACTATTTTTCATACCCCTAAGTGATAAGGGTGGTCCAACCCAAAAAATTGTTTATTTTGTGGACAACAATTTTTATTTAAAGTTTTTATGTTTCAGCATTATAAAATACATACAACCCTAAATTTTCACCTTTCTACCACCAACCCCCTATTTTTTAATTGTGATATTAGTACTTTAATAATTTTCAACCCACGGTGGTCGATTACTGATAAAATGTTTTTTTTTGTTTTTGACTACTGACACTTTTACTTTAGCGTGGCATTGCAACGCATGCCGGGTACAGGTAGTAATATTATATTATTCAACTCATATTTAATAATTAGCTGTGCCCGCGGCTTCGCAGGCGTGGATTTCAGTTTGTGTATATTATCGGATATTACCTCTTACATACAACACTACAAAAGTCATTAATAACCTCTTCATAATATTAGTGTAGATTGTACGCCAGCGTCGTACCGTTACAATCTATCCAAAGGTTGTCTAAACGAGATTGCTCATAGTAATAAGACTATCTATACTACCGTTTGATGAATCACAGTGCAACTTAGAGTATGTCCCAAACAGTGAATACAGAGCAAAAAAATCAGGAACCCTTGGATTTTGTGCTAGCCAAGTCTCTATTTGTTCAGCGATTTTCTACGGTCTAGAATCTAGAAGCTGAATCGAATTACATCGTTACTTTCGGTCAATTACTAACGACGACGGCTGAAAAGTTTGGGGTCTACGGACTTGAAGCAGGGCGTAGAACTTCACGGCGTTTGTAGTTCACGAAATGAAAGTTTTTGTAATTAAATATTTCGTCATCAGCTGCTGCCCTAATTGTTTTCGACTAAGGCGTGCTTATGTTAGCCAGCGCTGCAATTGGTACAAATAATAATATATTAAATATTGGACATTTTACACAGCGTTATTTAGCCCCAAACTAGTGCTTAATTTGCTTAGCTTGTACTATGGGAACAAGATAACTGATTGAATACTAATATACTTTAAGTATGAACACACATAGAACAAACATCAATGTTCGTCACTCAAATGTTTGTCCGTGGCGAAAATCGACCCCACGATTTACAGCGCAGAAGGCATAGTTAATACCAATACCAAAAGAGAAGTGAGGCAAATAAAATAAAACGTATATATGCAGAACTGTAATGATGATCTCATTATACTGACCTTGAGACTCTGCCGAGCTAAGTTAGTAGACATTAGCGACCCGCCCCGGCTTTGCACGAGTGCAATTAATTTACAAACATACACACACCTTCCTCGTTTATCGCTGTTTCTATTGTTGAGAATCGTATCAAGATCCGTTGAGTGGTTTAGGAGAAGTGAGCGGAGAAAAATACAGAGGCAGAAAGCGACTTTATACTATTTAGGTACATAATAGCTTCCCGTTATTACCGCTATTAAAAAAAAATACCATAAAGGTCAAATATACAATTTAGGTACTGAAAATAGACAAACGCTATAGTATCATAAAGTCTGTTTCAAGTCAAAGTCAAAAGAACTATCCTACTAATATTATAAACGTGAAAGTTTGTATGTATGGATGTTTGTTACTCTTTCACGCTCAAACGGCTGAATGGATTTGGATCAAATTTGGTATCAAGATAGCCTATATCCTGGCTTAACACATAGGCTACTTTGATCCCGGAAAAGTGCAGTGTTCCCGTGGGTTGACTTACCGCGGGGAATATTTTTATTTATTTATTCACAAACATGTACATTATATTTTTACGGGTAAAACCCAATGCAATACAGTACCTTATAGTCTATACGTTAATATTAAAATTAGAAATCATTAATTAAGTAGGTACATAAATAAAAAATAAAAAATAGTCCGCTAAAAATGTCAAGAGATAATTACAATGATTTGTCATAAATTATGTCGATGTCAAAGTAAATTAATTATAAACTACAATTATAACATAAAAAATAATAATCCTAAATTTGTCAACATTAATAATTATATTTACATAGACAATTGAACTAAAAATTAAAAATTAAAAATCAAAAATTACCCATTTAAATACAGAATATAAAATGAATTTACATATAAAAATAATAAAACATATAATTATAATAAAAAGCATAAAAATTAAAAACTAATTACGATAACATAAAATAAAAAACAAAGCTTTTTGGAAATCGCTCAGAGTACAGTAAAATAGATCGATTTTCTCAGCAATCATATTAATGGTGCGGATGCTGCGCGTCAGAGGTGCTTTATGTAGCAGGTTGGTTCGCCCTTTTGGTACTGTTAATAGGGCGGGACGCCTTCGTTTGTGCACAAAGTCTACGGGCACATTCAGCCGCATTTCCTCCAAAATACCTGGATGAGCGATCATCCCTCTCAACACCTTAAACAAATGTAGAGCGAGCGCTGCATCCCTCCTTACTTCTAGCTTGTTGTATCCAACCATGCCTATAACAAACAAGGTTGGATACATCAAAGGGTAGAAGGGGTATATACCGTAGAGCTTCAGGTATAAAAATCTTGTGAACTTATTTTGTATGCGCTCTACCATCTCGTTGTACTTGGCCTCGTGCGGAGCCCATATCGCTGCATTGAACTCCAAATGGCTTCTTACTAAAGCATCATAGAGCGATTTTACTGCTTGCTGATTTGTGAAGCTGTTTGTCTGACGGAGTACAAAACCTAAAGTTTTAAAGGCCTTCTTGCAGATGTTGACCACATGAACCCGGAAATGTAGCTTGTCGTCCAGACGAACCCCTAAATCCCTCACCGAGTCGACTCTCTTCAGCTGAGTACCCCTCAACTGGTAGTCGTGGAAGAGTGGTGTCTTAGCTCGACTAAAAGTTATTATAGAGCATTTGCTGATGTTAAACTGGAGTTCGTTTACCCTACTCCACTCTCCCACCCTGTCCACGTCCCGCTGAAGGCGTACGCAGTCTTCTTCGTCCTTGATGGGCAAGAGTAACTTGAGGTCGTCCGCGAACAACAAGCATTTGGCGTCTTTAACGACGGTCGGCAGGTCGTTTATCATTATGATAAACTCTAGTGGCCCCAGATTACTTCCCTGACTCACACCGGTTAAGGTAGAGTAAGCCTCTGATCTGCATCCCGCGTATTCGACATACTGCCGCCGGTCCTTCATATAGCTCGCGAAGAACTGCAGCAGTTTGGTGGTGCAGCCGATTGTCGCCAACTTCTGAAGCAAAATGTCGTTGTCGACTAGATCGAACGCTTTTTTGAAGTCGAAGTAGGCGGCGTCGACTTGCACTCCTGCGTCGACTTGCGGTAGCACGAAGGCCATGGATTCAAGCAGGTTCGTCGAGGTGCTATGAGCCGGCCGAAAACCGTGCTGAGCGTCGGACAGCCGTGCCGAGACCTGCACCTGCATACTGCGGTGCACTGCTGATTCAAACACCTTCGCCGCCGTCGACAGAATGGCCACCGGTCGGTATTCCGTTACATCTGAGCCAGAGCCTTTAGGTATAGGAATAACCTTTGTTATCTTCCATCGTTCCGGAAAGTGTGACCTCTCTAGACAAGCATTATAAATGTGGGCGAGTGGTTCCGCAAGCGGCATTCGACAGTCTCTCATAATAAAGACTGGTATGCCGTCCGGGCCTGCGGACCGCTTCGGCTTGAGCCTCGTCAGCGCCGCGCGCACCTCGGCCAGCGTCAGGCGCGGCACGTGCACTCGCGCGGCGCTGGCGGAGCTCGCCGCCTCCGCCGCTGCTACGTCTAGGTGAGCTGATGAGGTACCGTAAACCGAATGAAAAAACTTCGCGAATTCCTCCGCACATTCCGGTTCCGAGAGAGTTTTTCCGTTCAGTGTAATCTGTTTTCGATTCACGGTCCCTCTTTTTGCTTTCACAAAATTCCAGAACGATTTCGGATCCTCCGTTAGACGGTGCTCTACTCGTTGCTGGTGCTGAGTTTGCGCCTCCTCTATCATTTTCTTCACCCTTGCTCTACTTTCCGAGAATGCCACATAACACGATCGTCCTTTTTTGTACTCCCTATGTAGCCTTGCCTTCAGTTTGATCTCTCTTATGATGTCCGCTGTGTACCAGTTGGGATACTGATGCCTAGATTCTGTTGTATGATGGCGTTTTTTTGGAACACATTTGTCAAAAATATCTGTTAAAGTCCAATAGAGTAAATCCAAGGCTTCCTCGGGGTCTCGTGTTTTATAGAGATGACTCCAATCCGCTGCTGCAATCGACGCATACAGTACGTGATAATCAGCTTTGGAAAAGTTCCATTGGTGTTCGTCGTGGGTCGATGGCGGCGGCGCGGCGGGCGGCGCGGAGGGCGGCGCGCGGCGCACCGACACTGCGAGCGGCGGGTGCTGCTCATCACGTGGCACCAGCTCCTCGTCCGCGGGGCATACCACCACCTCATCCATACCCAGAGAGACTAACACTAAATCCAATATTCGATCATTACAATTCTTTACCTCATTTCTCTGAGCGAACTCGCAGAAAGCTGTCACATATTCAAAATAATTAATAACATTATCACTACAAGAATACATATTAAAGTCATATCGCGGGGCGCAGCTAGTATTTCCATAAAATTCATAAATGGCTTGGAAACGTCAACTAATAATATACTAATATACTGACCTTGAGCGTCCGCCGAGTACTGGTTGCTCCTCATCGCCATCAGTTCTGCCACGAGGGTCCTCGCCTCAGCGTCTTCCGTCAGCAGGCACACTTGATCCAACTGTATGTCCTCAACTGTGATGCCTCGGTTAGAAGCGTCGTATATGAAACCTAGGTTTTGGCTGGAACAAATACACGAATTTAAAATACGGTTTTTTATGCACCCCATAACAAAAACAATATTATGCGTCATTGGGTCCTCCCCTACTTATGTGTAGAGACGCATTGTATTGCGCCCTTAACTTTGAGATGTCAAGGGGATTGTCTCACGCGCCTGTAATTTCACCGGCAAATACATTTCTCAAACCGAATCAAAGTATTACTGCTTGGCGGCAGAAATAGACATGTTTTTAGGTGATATCCTCTATTACCCACCATCTTACTAGATAAACTCAGTGACCACAGTATAAACTAATGTGTGTAATTTTTATGTGTAAAATATCTTCCATAATATTTAAATAAAAATATAGTTTAAATTATATAACATGTTTATATAATTTAAAAACTCTGTTCTAGAAATAACTCATATACTTATATTTCTTAACGAACAAGATCACTGATTAGCAATTATTATTATAAACTGAACGCCTATATTTTTTACGGTTAAATCCATAAGGATTTTAGTAATGTTAAAATTGACGATTTTGTAATTACCATGCAGATAATTGGCTCATTGTTTCAATAATTACTGCCCCCTTGTTGATAACACAATTTCAAACTGAATATTGTCATTTTATAATTTTGGGCCGCGTTAATGATTCTGTAATCTCTACCACAGAGGTATAGTGGACTTAATTGCATCAGATGCTTACAAATGGGATATTTAAGAATCCTATTGCGTTTTACCAAGAAAATATTTTTCACACTTCAAAGCCAGTCGGAGGTCGAGAGAAGTTACGATTACTACGGTCAGCTGTTTCTTGAGTGTTGAGGCCACTATCCTTAAGCTGAGTTTACATGTTAAATGAGTTTTAAGAATAATGCGAAGGTCAGTGACCTTTGAAAGTAACCTCTACATGAAGGAAGTTGCACATTTAATTTATACTACACGCCACTACCCCGAAATTAAAGGATCGTTTTAAGCGGTCTCAGAGCTCAATTGGTAGTAACTCCGGGCTGTATATCGTGGGTTCGATACCCACCAAGGACAAATATTTTTAATATTTTTATATTTTTGTGACAAACGTAAGATGTTTGTTGTGTCTGGGTGTTAATATGTATTAACAAAAATTTACCTGTTCCCACAGTACAAGGTATGCTTAGTTTGAGGCTAGATGGCTGTGTGAAATGTCCACCAATATTTATTTTATGTATTATTATTTTTTATAAAAATGTATTGTTGCACTAAAATGGACTGTGCCCACGCCAATATTATATAGTTTCGTTATCGAATCGCACTTTGTATAATATACTCATTTATTTAGATGATTCATTCATACATTGCGGAGAACTGATTATCTGAGGTAGATCATTCTGTTTCCTTTGTCATTGTAAAACATTTAAGGTTTAGTAAGAGAATAATTTTAGGAATGAAACATTTATTATTAAAAACCAGACATCTACACTAATATTATAAAGAGGTAATATTTGAAAGTAAGAGTTTTGCAGTACACATTATTGCAGCCTACACGTTGCAAACGCTATTACCCATTACAGCAAAAGCATCTGGATTTATTTGTATGCAAAAAATAATTTTCTTGTGTGCAGCAAGATGTCAAATAAAATGTACCGGTTAATCGCATTTGAACGTTTATATGTAAAGTAAGCTGTTTAGTGATGGCCTTCCATACATTTTACTAAAAAAAACACCAATTTTATAAAAAGTCGACCATTTAAAAGGCAAACTAAGGTTACATTTCCCCGTAATCTTACTACATCACAATCTACAAAAGATTACTTGAAGTCTTATCTTTGCAAGCACGTGTCTTCAAATGCGATCAATTGATTTCAGAAAATGAACAATGGAATAGAAACACATATTACACAATTTACGATTGAAACCGGCTACTGGAAACGTTGGCGTTGAATTATAAATTCAGAATATTGATTTTAAAACCGTGATTGTGTAAATATTCGACGTTTGTTGTATAGTTCGACGACATACTGTTGCATAGGAATAAAGGAATAGGGTTACCTAACCAACTAGGGTTACGTTGGTACCACCTGGGTCGGATAGTGTAGGTGGGTCACGTAGGGAAGGTGGGTCGGATAGGGTACGAAATACCCTACGGTTACGAATAGACATTTTTCGATTTAAATTTTATTTCAGGTTTTAAATAGTTTCCATTGTTGACAGGTAACACTGACGTAGAGGAATAACTCAGGGACCAGTTTTGGGCCCTATTTTATAAATTCTATTATTTTTCAACAAAGTGTCTGTAGGTACTATTTCAATTTATGATGTACAACGGCATAATTTAAGTCATCTATCTCTAATTAGATACAGAAAATATAAACACCTGAAACTGTTTAAGATAAAAAAAATATGAACAAATAATGAAGAAAATAATACTAAATAGTTATTTTGTGCTATTGATTTTGCTGATGATCTTCACAGTTCTGCCTTTCTAGTAATCTTTCAATCCTTTTATTATTACTCCCGTCCGTAGTACTCTTAGTTATAACGAATTGATGGTAAACAAACAAGCTAACTTATGCCTTGCTGTGTAATAACACTTACCTTTGTATCCGCTGCGACGTGCAGTACTCCCACCGGTGGCTGTTGCTCTTCCACTCGTTCACCCTCCTCAGCGAAGGGGTGTTCAACTCATCACAGATTATCTTTAAGGCCGCCTCGTTTAACACATCCTGTATTGCTATTATTGATAATCTGGGGAAGTAGTAAATTGTACATTTATATATGTATCATGGGAACTAGACAAATGATGTAATTCTTATATACTTTCTTGTATTATATACAAGGACAAACATCTATATTCAGCACACATATGTTTTACCTGGGTGGGAATCGAACCCACGACCAAAAAAAGACAAAAAAAAAAACAAAGACAAAAATAAAGATAGTTTATTTGCTTGAACACAATGTAGATTACACAGATGTTAATACAGCACAGGAGGCAGAGTTAATACCAACCGAGCTGTGAGGCCAGTCAAGTGACTGCAGAGAGCCATAAACTGGGATTGTAGGCTGATAACTGACAGTTATTTTTAAGGGAGTATTTTTAGGAAGGAACAAATGGCCCACCTGATATTGGTGGTGGAAATAATAATATCCTTCACGACAAATACCGGTACACAAGTGGCGATTTCTGCTTGATGGTAGAAATAGGTACAGTGTCAGTACTTTGAATCCAGACAACTACTACGTATGCAGTTAGTTCTGGCAGCTTTGCTAGTAAATTATTTCTATACAACTTGCATGAATTCTTGATAATAATAAGAATCATGATTAATCTACATATTCATTTTATCAAACTGGTTGGATGAAAGTAGAAGAGGTTTTGATAAGCTTGAAAATTATAAACTGATACTATTATTGTGCTGACTGACAACAAGAAAGACTGATCAGTGTTGATAATGCATTTTCCCTGCAATTCTTGATTAAACTCAGGCAATTTTTTATTATGAACATTTGCAATTGTTATTTGAGGCCAACAGAGAAATAATAATCTTTTAATTCCTTTAGAGTTATAATTATTTAGTTATCTGTTAGTCAGATTTATTAACCTTAAAGAAAATAACAAAATATACTCTATGGTCAAGGGAAAGAACATATTAAATAACTATATAGAAAATCATGGGCACTATTATTTTCTGTTTATATGAGTAAAGAAATAAAAATTGGCCATAGACAGAGATTAAAAAATCTGATCAATATGACAGCAACACCAAATGCTTTATGATAACACACCCTCGTAATTTCAAGTCTCTGTATGGTTTAGTCTGTCAATCAGTTAAGTCAAGATATTGTCGATGTTTTTTTTACTATCTAAAATTGGCTATGACCTGGATCTAAGAATACTCATGATATTTAAAAACTACATTCTAATTAAACACTATCCTGTATGAGATTACTGCTAAATCTAAAACCTAAGTTTTAAATAAAATATGCATAACTTACTTGTTTTCTAAAATAGTCCTGCATATCACTTCTCTGACACCAGGGTTTGAGATCTTGTCTATGCTTAGCTGGTGAAGGTTCCATGAGGAGAGTCTACAACATCTCACTCCATTCCTCTCATATACAAATACTTCTTCAACTATTGGCCTATGAGAATATGCTGCTAGTAAATCTAATATATCGTTCAAAGGAGCCGTTGCAAATCCATTTGGTAAAGTTAAGGGAAATTTTATTGGCATAGATAAGCTCTTTCTGTGAGGTGATTTTGGTGTGCTTGATACACCGTTGGGTAATGTATCGTACAGTGCAGCATCTGTCCAGCCGTTGACATGGCCATTAGTCAAATGCTGAACACTCTCACTCTTCCGATGCTCAAGGCTTAAGTGTTGTTTCACTGTGCTCAGTCTAACAATATCAATTCCTCTGACTTTTATTAAATCATCTAGGGATTTGAATGGTCCTTTTTTTATTCTGTAGTCTACAATGTTGGCGGCTATCTCTTGGTTCAAGCCGGGGACACATTGTAGTTGGAACACACTGGAAGAGTTGACCGAACAAAGTTTGCTCTCAAAGGGAACCCTCACACTGTCCAAGGATTGTGTACATGAGCTCGCTCGAGACATTTGTTTTTTATTGTTTGCACAGATTTCTGGCCTAAGCAACTCCAGCTTCTCAGCACCTATTCCTAAAACAATTTAATTATTCTTTGGTAATAATATCAAGCATTCAAAAACTATTTCCCCAGCAATGGATAAAAAATTATAGATAGAGTTATTAGATTTGATGTGATATATAAGCAAAATGCATAGAGGAATTTGTAGGATCATTACCATTACTTAATTACCTGCACAAAAATGTATACTAATTCATTTTTACAAGTTTTCATTTATATTGCATTGGACATTTTTAATATCTATCAGTGCTACTGCATAGACAAATACGTATTCATTTCGCAAGAATTAGTTTTTTAAATGATTGGTTTAACCAGGAAGTGAATAATTACCAGAGACAAGGGCAAGGTCGTCCACTCTCTTGAAGCGACCGATCATTTGCCGGTGGCGCACGATCTCCCGCGCGAGCTGCCTGTTCACGCCGGGCAGCGTCATCAACTGCTCCTCCGTGGCCGAGTTTACGTTCATCAGCTCGGGATACTCCTCGGAGGGCGGCAAACTGAACGTGTGGCTTAAACTCGACTTATTCAGCTTACTCCGCCTCACGAAACTCCTGAACGATCGCTGACGACCGCTCTTGCCCCGAACGGAGCTCGGACTTTGCCCCATAGCGGTACACGCCACTTCCAAATCAAATATCGATCATAACACCAATTACACTGGACATTTGATTAATTAAACTATTAATAGACTCTTACGTTCACTATCACTACCTACACACGTTCTTTACGCAACATATCAGGCGTCACTACCTGTTAATCCACTTATCGCGATACTTATTACGGATTAATTACGAATATTAAACTTCACGACGAAATAAACATTAGGGACAAAAACGTCCGCTCCAGCGTCAGCAAAATCGCAACATGCAAGAAATGATTACATTTGACAGTTTAGTAAGTATACTGTTGACAGTGACATGAATGTATTCCTACATTTAAGTCATTATCATAAAACCTAACTGTCAATAGTAATATCACCACAGATAAAATCGGAACTAAAGCTAATCTAGATTCAGCTCAATAGAAAATAGTTATCTATTAATTTATAACGGACAAGTCATACTTATATTGGCGATTACGCGGTAAATTGAAAAAAATCAGGTTTTTTTGTTGGGAGCGGTAAAGCAATGACTGTATTATGTAGGTTTGTACCTTTTAAACTTAGCACAGCACTTACATTATACACGGAAAACGTACCTTACAAGGAGGCTTGTCACTCCCCGAGTGAGATGCATATTTAGTTTTTCAGCTTCGTATATATTTCATATTCGATTCCTTTCATCGCAGAAGGTATGGACACTCAAATGCACAGCAATAAGCATCAGAATCGCGAGGATAAACTTATGCAATGTTTTCCCCTCCGGTATTCGAACCTTTTACGCGCGGTTTATATGCAGAGTTACTACAACTAAGAGCCGTTGAGCTAAACAAACTCAAAAATAAAACATCAAGTCGATCAGAACAGTATCAACGTTTTAATCAAATAATTAATGTATGCAGCCAAAGAAACTATATCAAAATATAAACAGACTGTAAAAAATTGTATTAGAATTGTGTAATTTTGAGATGGAATGGCTGATCCCTAAAGTAGACAGTACTTATAGTTTGTTTCTCACGTGTACAAGGAAGTTTCACTGCATTCAGTCTGTAAGAATATTTACAGAGATGAGTGTTTTACGAACAAATGAGAACATATAGAAATAAATAGGATGAAAAACATAACAAAAATGTTACTAAATAGTACATCATGAATGTTCACTGTCTGCTTTTTATATATTATATAATTTAATCCATAATTAAATATTATATTACACTCATACCAATAACTCCATCGTTTTTTTTTTGTCAATAGACCATTATAGGTCTTAGTACCGCTTAGCATAATAATTAGTATTTTAATAACATACGTGAATAAACAACTAAAAAATTCATCTATTAAACATTGGAATCTAAGTAGTTGCGAAGCGTAACGTAACTATCAAATGAGAATATACTTAACAATAAATCACTATTTGCTTTAAATGTCATTCATATTACATACAACCGACGCGGTATTCAGCATTGAAGGTAGATGCAGTCAACAGAATTAATTCTTCAAATTGCAGGTAATGATTTATAGTTTTCATATAAATACAATAATTAAGATGGCTGCCGCCTCTTGATGTTCAGTTCAAAGATATGTTATTAATAATATATGCGCCTTAATGCGGTCATAGAATTTGACAGATCTTGATTATATCTGGGCATTAGTATCGGCTACATACAACTTGGATTGGAAACATGAACTCTGTTTCAATAACACTCCCTATACTGTGAGAGATTGGTTAGACGATATACCCATTTATAGTTGGGCATATGAGCATGGAATACCAGCAGACAAGTTACTTTCATGGATCTGCTCAAGTATTTAATGTGTACTGGGTATATCATATAAAATTAAATCGATAAATTATTATTAAGTATAGTGACACAGTCAGAGGTGTGAATGAACATGATACCCAGGCATTTATCACGATCTGTTCACACATGATCGGGCGTAATAATAAATTACATACAAATGATATAAGACGGTATATAAAGATGAACAGCGACTGGCACTACATCCAATGCCTACCTAAGAGGATGCTATGTGGCTAACAGAATATACCCAACCAAATACCAAGAGACATTTTGTTCTATATAAAAATCATATCACAGAAGAGATGTAGGTTATTAAAACTTTATCTAATATAAATCAAACTGACATTTTGACTAGTAAAATAAATGTATAAATATAATATAATAATTATATAATTTACTGAGCAAAAAAGCCTAGTTTGATCTGCGGGTAGCTCTGTGAGGATGCACATTTTTGAAGCATTATTCGTAGAAAGCGATACAAATAAATAATACATTAATAACTATACACAGAAATACGTACGTATTAAACATGGTAGGATCATCTGGCATACTACCCCGTGTTATCACAAATTACTTATCAGTTTTGGAGTTGTTCGAATTTTCAATTTCCCGTCACGTATGATGTTAGAAAGAGACTGGGATAACTTTAAACAGTTTCAAATTTTACTTTCAAGTTTCAATCTTACGTGGCGTACAAGGCATCAAAGCCCCAAATGCCATAATAAACAGAAGAACTTTAAGCAATTCCTAAAGACATCGCTTTGTGATAGCACGTTTATAATTAGATCGAACAAGTAACCTCAATCCTAAACAATACAATCTATCAATAATAAATTATGCATTTAGCCACCTAACATTTTTACCTCCCATTACAAAAATAATACATCCAGCCTTTATACTTTTCATCACTTCGTAATACAAACTTTCATATCAAAAACATGCGAATCTTAATTGTATATACATACGCGATATATCATTGACAAACTTACTTAATATAGTTCCTTTATATACGAATTACATATTGAATTTGGTCGCTACTTCACCAGGCCGCCATGACAGCGCAAGTCATTACAAATGAGGTGACATAATGTTAAAAAAAATAATATATTGCGTGCAGCACCATACACATGATAGAAGCGAAACTTCTTAAAGAATACAACGTTTGCGCGCGCTACACTGTCTCATTCTGTCGCTTTGTATCATGTATACTCTTTTGCTTCGTATCCGTGGCGTTGGAATATATTGCTCTCTTTCGATTTATCTCTGAATCATATCTTTTTCTCTCTCATGTAACGAAATGAGCTCTCAATTCTCTTTAATTTATCGATTATCGAATCGCTGCCTAAGAAGTTTCATTTCTAAAAACGAAGCAAATAATACAATGCCAAAAAATAATAAAATAAATATCTGTGGACATTTCACAGCGCCCCGTCTGGCCCGAAACTAAGCATAGCTTGCACTGTGTGTTTCAGACAACCGATCACTTTTTAATAAATAAAATACATACACAACATACATCTATATTCGTGACGCAAATGTTTAACCTGGGTGGGAATCGAACCCACGACTTACAGCGCAGGAGGCCAAGTCGCTACCAACTCAGCTGAGGCCCATAAGTCTATTAAATCTTCAACAGTTTAAAAATGGATGTCGAGTAGAAAGACTAGCGGGGGGCAGGTGATTAGCTTGCTTGCAGAAATCTTTCCGAAGACCGCCATTGGATAAACAGCCATTTTAGAAAACTACGTATGTATTAAGCATCACCCGTGGTATTCCAATAAATCATTATTATTATAGTGAAGCCTGAGCGCCTACTTGAACAACGACCTAACCTCATTGTATTTTCTATTGTACGATACATTATGTAAAAGATGTTATTAAAAATAAATTAGTTGATGTTGGATATATTTCAACGCAAGAGATGCCTGCTGACTTATTAACGAAAGGGTTAATTTCATGTAAATATAATGAATTTCTAAAAATTAATAATAAATTTCTATAAACCTGCCTGGGCATTCATTTCGTGTGGGAAACTTGATTGCGCCATGATGCCCCGATGAAGTAACTCCCTAAGTTCACGGTACTGTATACTAAAACAAAGTTGTTTAGTGAATCACCTGATTTTCAGAAATTGATATAAGCTGCCATAACGTTTGTCAACAATATCTCAAATTATCATTAAATCTATATTAATTAAGTTAATAAGTTACAACATAACTAAGGCGTATTACCTTACATTGATATATAAATACTTATAATAGAAAGCTATGCTTCTCGGCTAATTAATTTTGGATTGAACGAGAGGGCGCGAAACTTAAGTACTTCGATGAAAGTTCTAGTGGATCGTGGTCTGACTGATCTGACCGCTAACCAATGTTTTAAATACAAACACATTGGAGCATGATGTTATGAAAAGTCATTTGGCAGATAAAAAAAAATGTGAGCCGTCACGGGACACCTGGCAGATGTGAAACATCGACATTATTTTGTAAAAGTAATACGCAACGCATTTATGATTTATGGCGTCGCCACGCCATAAATCTGTTTTACGTGCGGCTATAGATGTTTCACATCAACATTTATTTTGCCGTCAGTTGCTGTCCATCTTAGACCCGTAACTGACAGAATGATTTCGCAGATAGATTGCTGAATTAGCTGTTTTAGATAACCACTAGCTTTGTCGCAGGTGGATTGCTGTTTAATTAAAATATAATAATTAGCTGTTAAGATTAATGTAATTTCGATTTTCGATAGTTACTAACAATAAACTATAATATAATACAGTAATCCATCTGCGACCATCACGGAGCTGTTCGGTAAAACAGCTAATTAAGTAATCAATTTACGACAATGAATAGAATTCACCGCCAAATGTTCTTTGTACTACTGAACGGTATTTGGAATAATAACAGTGACCTTTAGTGGCGATATTCCCTAGCGAATTACAAGAGAGCTAAAGGCAAGTTATGTCAAATAAAACACAGTTATTTCTTCAAAAATTTACTTAGACAGAGCACCAAACCACGTTTGGAATGTTCGTTATTGCACCACAAACAGTATCCAATAGTTTATAAATTACTTACATTAATAATAATACCGTTACTTTAATTCAAATGTTGGGAAGATAAATCAATAAATCGATTGAAATAATAAATTCGGTTATAAAACACAGAAAAAGGTCACCATTACATCCCGCGTGAACGAAGCTTTACCTTTTATACAAATAAAAAATTATGAGCAAATAAATTTAATATAAATATTATTTTACTACACGCAGTACCCGTCAATTTGCACAGCAGTATTCGTTGGCATTTGAAGGAAGTTGGCGTTGTGAATGAGATAACATGTGTTATCAAGCCATCGATTCTAAAGTACTGTGTAAATCGGCGGGTACTTTGTAAATGGTTTGTACATATAGTGACTTCATTGTGCATTGTCCGTATACGATCGCACAATCAATCTTCACAGAAGATCACGCGTTTCACACTATAATCTCAGACGCAGATGAGTCTACAACATAACCATTTCAAGCTAATACAATTACATGACAGCGTCTTGAAAGAACGTTGCCTTCTTGGAGTGAACGAATGAATGAATGATTGAGTGAGTGAATGATTAATAATTATATTGAATATGTATTGATTCCGCCGTAATTGTAAGTTAGTAGTAAGACGGTCAGATGGCGTTTTGATGATCTTAGCATAACTCGCCTGTATTTTTTCTGGCTTTTTGGTAAACCTGTATGCACTTGCATTGGTTACCTAGACGCCATATGTCCGCCGCACAACTGTACATTTATTATTCTTACGTTCGAGATCTAGCGCTCAGTTTGCTGCGAGCGAATGTAATTTTGTCAGACCCGTGATGTAGTTGAATTATCAACCAAGTTATCAAGATAAACTGATCGAACGTTTAAGCATTTAGTTTAAATCTTTACAATTTAAGTAATTGTGCCGCCGCGCAAACTGAATACACTTGGGTGCCGGTTGCTACCACCGGACAACAGGACAAAACATATTTTTAGAGTTTCTTATACGTTTTCAATTTTCAATTCAATTATTTTAAGACCGGTTAAAGCAACTGAAAACCATAGAAGCTGTGTGCCTAACTGAAAAGGTCAAAAAGTTCGAAGGTACCAATTATGAGTATATTTTTTACTAGCTTTCGTTTGTCACCAAAATGTGGGTCAGTCTGCACAGGGCTTTATTATCGAAAAAGTTTCTTCTAAACTGCAGGCATTTTGGCTAAAGTACTGAATATCACACTACTTACAAAATCTCGAATTTAATTTCATCCCAAATTATAGCCAATTTCAGTTCCAAATGCCCATTCACATGTCGAGTTTTCTATCCTCGTCATAACAGACGATGGTATCGATTCACTCGACGCCAGACTGGACCAAAAGTTACATTCTACTTCATATGGAGTAAAAGAGGCAGCAATATATTTTCGAGTTTACAACAGAATGGACACCAACGTACAGCGAGTTCGTTTCAGTGTTGCTAGTTCTAGAATTCTTCGAATATTATTAACAATAAATAATGCTTATAGAATGATAATAATTAATGTACAGCATTAAACATTTCGGCTAGAAGCGACAGATCGTTAACTGACGTTGACATCTGGAAGGTAGATCAAATCACTTCGTCTTGTCAAAGTCATTGATGTGTTGAATGATGGCTTGATATTTGACTGGTGAGATCCAACTATAACCTTCCTTCCAGAGACCAGTTTCAGGAACTTACAACATGTCAAGTCAACAGTATTGATTTAACAAGTTGTCTATAAACGACTACGAATCGTGAGCACTGACCTCGCTAACTGCCCCTCGCAGCTACGGAACATCGGTTTCAAATCCAAGAATAGTGCTCACCATTCGCAACGAAGAATCCTCGCAATCCCGTGCTCATAGCTTAATGCCCCTCGATTGTCTAAAGTCCCGGTTGGTGAGGCCTGTGTCTCAGTTGGCTGATGTTGCAAGCGGCGTGTCTCGAAGCGTATGTCGCGGCGAGTGCGGCTCGAGCGGGCTGCGTTGTATTTATTTACCTGTAACGAGAGAGTTTTTTTTTAATGTTATGTGCGATGATATGAAGCATGTAACTGACATGCGATAAATGTGCAGATGGATCAGAACTATTTATATTTGTCTATTACAACAGATCGGTGGAAATCGACACGTTACATGCACAATAAGATAGGATATTCAGTTTTAGCTAGCCAGCACTCGCTAGGGTCAAGGTCCGGAGCTGGCGCGTCGAGTGAAAGTCGCCTCGTGCAGGAGAGAACCGGTGAAGAAACGTTGCCACTCTCGGTGATTGGTTCACCTCGCTAGCAGCTACCACTCGCTAGAGTTGAGGTCGAGCGGCGCGTGTGAGTCGGTAGAGTTGGCTCACCTCGCTAGCAGCTAGCACTCGCTAGAGTTGAGGTCGAGCGGCGCGTGTGAGTCGGTAGAGTTGGCTCACCTCGCTAGCAGCTAGCACTCGCTGGAGTTGAGGTCGAGCGGCGCGTGTGAGTCGGTAGAGTTGGCTCACCTCGCTAGCAGCTAGCACTCGCTGGAGTTGAGGTCGAGCGGCGCGTGTGAGTCGGTAGAGTTGGCTCACCTCGCTAGCAGCTAGCACTCGCTGGAGTTGAGGTCGAGCGGCGCGTGTGAGTCGGTAGAGTTGGCTCACCTCGCTAGCAGCTAGCACTCGCTGGAGTTGAGGTCGAGCGGCGCGTGTGAGTCGGTAGAGTTGGCTCACCTCGCTAGCAGCTAGCACTCGCTGGAGTTGAGGTCGAGCGGCGCGTGTGAGTCGGTAGAGTTGGCTCACCTCGCTAGCAGCTAGCACTCGCTGGAGTTGAGGTCGAGCGGCGCGTGTGAGTCGGTAGAGTTGGCTCACCTCGCTAGCAGCTAGCACTCGCTGGAGTTGAGGTCGAGCGGCGCGTGTGAGTCGGTAGAGTTGGCTCACCTCGCTAGCAGCTAGCACTCGCTGGAGTTGAGGTCGAGCGGCGCGTGTGAGTCGGTAGAGTTGGCTCACCTCGCTAGCAGCTAGCACTCGCTGGAGTTGAGGTCGAGCGGCGCGTGTGAGTCGGTAGAGTTGGCTCACCTCGCTAGCAGCTAGCACTCGCTGGAGTTGAGGTCGAGCGGCGCGTGTGAGTCGGTAGAGTTGGCTCACCTCGCTAGCAGCTAGCACTCGCTGGAGTTGAGGTCGAGCGGCGCGTGTGAGTCGGTAGAGTTGGCTCACCTCGCTAGCAGCTAGCACTCGCTGGAGTTGAGGTCGAGCGGCGCGTGTGAGTCGGTAGAGTTGGCTCACCTCGCTAGCAGCTAGCACTCGCTGGAGTTGAGGTCGAGCGGCGCGTGTGAGTCGGTAGAGTTGGCTCACCTCGCTAGCAGCTAGCACTCGCTGGAGTTGAGGTCGAGCGGCGCGTGTGAGTCGGTAGAGTTGGCTCACCTCGCTAGCAGCTAGCACTCGCTGGAGTTGAGGTCGAGCGGCGCGTGTGAGTCGGTAGAGTTGGCTCACCTCGCTAGCAGCTAGCACTCGCTGGAGTTGAGGTCGAGCGGCGCGTGTCGCTTGGCGCGCGTGAGGCGGTCGAGCTCGGCGGCCGCGTCGGAGCGCACGGCGGCGACGGCCGGCTCGCGCGCCGCGGGGGAGCCCGTCTTCTTGTACAGCAGCGAGTTGAAGAAGTTGGCGAGCACGCCCTCGTTGCCAGGCGTGCCGGGGCTCATGCCGATTTTGGCGCCGTCCAGCTGTCATTGTCAACAAATATGATTAATGTCGAGTACGGAGGTTGGTGTTTTATAACAGTGGTAGTGTATACACCAAAAATTAGGGTGCCAGCGATTTGGTTGAATAGTTTTTGTGTCATATTCTTCCACAATTACTGATGGATTGATTGGTGATCAATCCCTTGTACGTCGGACAGGCTTAAGTGTTTCACAATTCGTTCGACCACATTTATATTAATTTAAATTCTCAAATACACTTTGCCGTCTGGCCTCACAGCACAGTTGGTAGTAACCCTGCATTCAGCCCAGAACTGTGGGTTCAGTTTCCACCCAGGACAAACATTTGTGTGAGGCATAAATGTTTATTCTGTCTTGATGTTAATATGTATGTATTTACAAAAAAACGTATGTATATAAATTATCTAGTTCCCATACTACAAGCTATGCTAAGTTTGGGGATTGGCGCTGTGTGAAATGTCCAACAATTTTGTTTGATATATACATAGTAAGTGTGGGTATATTTGTGTGGTATGATGTGATAGTGACCTGTTGGTGCGCGCGCTGCGTGCGCAGCGGCGAGTCGGCGCGCGGCGCTGGCGCTCCCGCCTGCAGCGCCGCCAGCTGCCGCTGCAGGAACGACTGCTCATCCTCAGCCTGCACCTCCGCCTCGCGGTTACCACCACTCTGTATATCACACATATGTATTATTTTACCTGCACTTATACACTTGTGTTAGTTATATAATACTACAACTAGTGCTGATTAGAACACGTGTCTGTCTAAAATGATTCGTAAACGTTACGCCCACCAAGTGAGAAAAATCACAATATTACATGTGCATAACGAAGACAACTGCATAAGTTCAAATTAAACTAATAAGTAATTGTCAATTCAAATGTGGAACAAATGAAGGACAGATCTGGAGATAAATCTCGCAACTGTGAAAAAAGTTACAAAAGGCCCAAATATAAACAATATTTAACATTAAAATATACAACATACGATATGCCGTCGTAGCTTCAGGCAGGAGCTAGCCGCTAAAATACTAAAAACACTTTATAGTACCCTTTTTACTTCAATAAACTACATCCCACAAATTCTATACCTTTTCAATACTTGTGGACGATAAGACTTGTGACTGAACTTTGTTGCCCGCATTTCGTACGCGGATCAGCAACAAATTTCCGTCACATTTGGCGGGCATACTTTACTCACTTTTCTGATAGCTGGTTGTGTGATAACATCTCTATAATAATCGTCCGGTTTGCAAGACTGCATGTTTTCATATAATATGCTAATTTTCTTCATGCTATCCCAACCAGCGGGTCTGCAAACGAAATATACAATATCAGGCAAATAACATTCCGCTGCACATCTAGATTACGTCAAAAATTACCAGTCGGGTAAGTCAACTTACATCAATACAGCATCTTTCTCGACAATAAGAGCGGGTGTCCGGAATGGCAGTCCATATATCCTGGAAAAACATAAATTTTGGATAAATGTTACCCATCTAAGCGATTTATCGATGCATAAATGTGGTTGACAGACATGTTATAATTGAGTTTAGTAGTTATTATTACATTTATAAATTATCTTCATCAGTTTGCGAAGCAAAATGAAATATTGTCTACGGTCTTCTTTCGTCAGCGACAGGACAATGTAGCTGTTGGCCTCAGATGGCTTGGCAGCGGTTGCACGTGCTTTGGGTGAGAGCGGACTTAGAGAATGGCGCCGTACTGAAGGCAGAAGCGGTCACGAACCTGTGCGTGAGATACTTGTACAGCAGGTCGCAGTTCTTGTCCTCCTTGGCGCTGGTGTAGAAGAGAGCGGCGCCGTACTGGAGGCGGGAGCGGTCACGAACCTGTGCGTGAGATACTTGTACAGCAGGTCGCAGTTCTTGTCCTCCTTGGCGCTGGTGTAGAAGAGAGCGGCGCCGTACTGGAGGCGGGAGCGGTCACGAACCTGTGCGTGAGGTACTTGTACAGCAGGTCGCAGTTCTTGTCCTCCTTGGCGCTGGTGTAGAAGAGAGCGGCGCCGTACTGGAGGCAGAAGCGGTCACGAACCTGTGCGTGAGGTACTTGTTCAGCAGGTCGCAGTTCTTGTCCTCCTTGGCGCTGGTGTAGAAGAGAGCGGCGCCGTACTGGAGGCGGGAGCGGTCACGAACCTGTGCGTGAGGTACTTGTACAGCAGGTCGCAGTTCTTGTCCTCCTTGGCGCTGGTGTAGAAGAGAGCGGCGCCGTACTGGAGGCAGAAGCGGTCACGAACCTGTGCGTGAGGTACTTGTACAGCAGGTCGCAGTTCTTGTCCTCCTTGGCGCTGGTGTAGAAGAGAGCGGCGCCGTACTGGAGGCAGAAGCGGTCACGAACCTGTGCGTGAGGTACTTGTACAGCAGGTCGCAGTTCTTGTCCTCCTTGGCGCTGGTGTAGAAGAGAGCGGCGCCGTACTGGAGGCAGAAGCGCCGCACCCACTGCTGCATGAAGTCGAAATGCTCGTCGCGGTAGTCGTGCTCCTTCTCAAGCGTGCTCATGTAGTCAGTCTGAGAATACAGTCCATCATCATCATCAATGGCAACATCAGATAAATTCTGGCTCTACATTGGAATCGAAAGATAGGTACTAATAATGAGCATAAGAGAATATTGCTCCAAGTCAGTTTGAAACATTTAACAAAATTCTTGTCTAGGTCATCTTTAGTGATTCCTGAAAGATAGCTTCATCCGTGCAGATAACCAACTCTAGTCTTACCTTTGTGGCCACCACGACGATATCCAGGCCCAGGTTAGTGGTTAAAACCCCTTCTGGCAGTGGACAGTCGTCCTCATCACCGTTCTCCAGGTCATCTGACAGGTTCCTGGAGGATCGCTTCATGGGGGAAGACGCTGTGGGCTCCAGTTCATCACCCGGTTCCGTGTATCTCTGCCATTTCTGTACCTGCTGCTTTTTGCTCTGTAGTCTTTGTTCTGCAAAGATGATATTTACTACGGTCAGGAGAAATATCGCGTGGTCTGATACTTTGAGCTATAAATAAAAAGGATATGTCACAGTTGTTTGACTCCATTTATCACTGTCTGAACAAAGGTCGACTTTTGTTGTTATCTGGGTTGTAATGACTTGTTTTTTATAATAGTTTACCTTATAATTGCGAAGCTCGAGCTTAATGTACTAATAAAATATAGGATCCTCAAACCGCCAAATGAAAATGCTATCACCTGAGCTCTCACTGCTTGAAATCAACAGTCAAAATAAGTAAGTGATATTGCCCTAGTGCAATGTTCACTGGATATTACAAACTACAAACTTTTCATATTGTTTATATATGTAATAGTGTTTTTAAGAAAAATGATACTGAATAATAATAATGGTCGACAATTCACACAGTGCCATCTAGCCCCAAACTAAGCTTAACTTGTACTAAGGGAACCAGACAATTGATATTATATTACTTTTGTCATTGTAAATAGATATATATTAACACCCAGACACAGAACAAATATCTATATTCATGACACAAATGTTTGTCCTGGGCGGGAATCGAACCCACGACCACGACTACCAATTGAGCTGTGGGGCCTTTTGATAAAAGATACTTTCTTTCAATTAGAATGGTTCGACCGATAATAGTAATATCTAGGTAAAGCTTGATTCACCACGAGACATCGCGTTCTCTCGAAATATAATTATCATTCGGTGACCTACTCTCAGAACTGCATCTAATCAATGAACGGTATTTGTGTGTATTATTTTAAACTATTTTTGTATGACTCATAACATTTAGCAAGAGTAAGTATTGTGAAAGAATAAGGCTCTCATTACAAGTGACATTAATGAATTAATCTGTGAGATCGTGAGAATAAACACTTAAGCTTTCTAGTTGGTACGTGTACGTGTTCAATGGAAGTATTCATTACAAGTGAACTCGTCCGTTTTTATAATGTAACTGAGTTAATATAATGAGCTGACAGACGGCAGATGTTCCACTAATGGACTGACAAGACGCAGGTTCTATTTCCGCGCGGGTCATGTGACCTTTACATTCATTTAGGCTTAATGTCACTTAGGCATCATTATTTTTTAGAGTGGCCTCACATTTTAGTTGGTAGGGGATCTGCCTTTTGCGCTGTAGGTCGTGGGTTCGATTCCCGCACAGGACAAAACATTTGTGTGACGAATATAGATGTTTGTTCTGTCTGGGTGTCAATATGTATTATATGTATGTATTTACAAAAAAGTATATACGTATTATAATCAGCTGTCTGGTTCCCATGACACAAGCTATGCTTAGCTTACCTTGGGTTAGAGATGGAACCTTTAATAATACATAATGTATGTACACTCAGACATAGAACAAACTACGTTCGTCACACAAATGTTTGTCCTGGGCGGGAATCGAACCCACGACTCACGCAGAAGGCAGAGTTACTATCAACTGAGCTATGAGACCAGTCAAATAAATGCATTGGCTGCAAATCCGGTTGATGGAAGTTTTTGTGAAAATTGATATAATAACCTTGTTTATGCATCACACAAATAAGCTTAGGAAACATAATATCTCGACCCGTTAAACCACTTGTGTATTCCGAACACACGCCACTGATCAAATATTACGTGTCACACGAGTGACGTCACCTGTGACTCACGGCCCAAAAATACGCTTTATGGGACCTCTTAGATTTTGAGATTTATACAACCACGCAAAGATTAGGTTATTGTGACAGAACGAGCTGACGGCCCACCTGATGTTAAGTGGTAACCGCCGCCCATGGACAACAGCAATACGACTCAAGACCTCTCCACCAGAGTATGAGACGACTTAAGTCTCATTGCATTGCCATCACCTCGAGACGGGGATGTTACGTCTCATGTTGCAATTTCGCCGGCACCCACTCCCTTCTACCGGAACACAGCAATACGAGTGCTTCACTGCTTTGCGGCAGATTACTAGGTGTGGCAGTACTTCTCCGGGCGAACTTAGCACAAGTTCTACTGCTACTTCGGGTTGCTCCTTTCGTACCACCCGGGGGACACGTGTAGGGATTCAAAGGGTTATCATATCTACGGACGCGAGCAAAAAGGCCCCCCTAAATGTGTTTCCGTGGAGTGGGGGCCTGGTGACTAGTAACACAGGCTTCTAGCCTACCTCTAGTCTCTCATAAAACTGGTTTTTCACTAAAAAAAAGTGTATTTTCATTTAATTTCCTTTTGTTTCCTTTTTTGTGAGAGACAATAAATGTATTATTATTATTATTCTTATTATTATGATTAGGGCGCGGAACAGCGAATTTCGGAAGTATTGGTACGAAACCAACTTATTGGGTTTCGTTTTTGGTTATGACAGATTATATGATATAATACGATGGGGTTTGAACTGGCGTCAAAGTTAGCGATAAGTCCGCGTTAAGTTATATTTTGAGTGTTAAGTTTCCAAGCCATTCCTTTACGAAATGTTTGTTTTTATTTTGATTTTGATATACGGAGTTGTCCTGTTTTTGAATTCATTAGGTATAATTAACTGTAAGAATGTTTTAGCTGAGTTATGTAGGAATATAATGGCGGCAATGCGCTCACCACTATTCACATTTTATTAAATTAGAGTTACATAATACGTGAAAAGTGATGGTTAATTGTAAATGTCATATTTTTATTGAATTATTAAACCACCTGTTAGAGAAATGGATCAGATGAGCTATCTATAAATCGTTCGAAAAGGTATAATTCAATTGATTTCATTGTATTTTGTAAATTGTTATAAAATAAAAACCACTTCAATTAAAGACGACATAAAAAAATTCAAGGATATGATTGACTTGCTCAAATCCTATGCGATCCTTGCATCCCTAAATTACGTACCTGAAAGTTAGGTCAAGATTTAGTCGTGACCTAACTTTCTGCATAGCATTTTTGCATAGCTTTATTTCTAAGTGGTCATTCATTGGCACTGACATGAAGCTATGCAGCGCTAATACTAAGCGATGACTTACTCGCTACGGAAACTCAAAGATGAGTCATGGATTTGCACAAAGTTGATCAGCGTCCAACTGTCTTTGTTAGATGCACTTAAAAGACCACTTATGTAGAATCTGTTGCATATTCAGCCGTAAATCAACTTATACTAAAGATATGTACCTGATTTTGTTTATGTAAAATATTATCACATTATTTTGATTGGATTAAATATTTGATTGAAACTGGTAAAAGTAAAACACGATTGGATAACATTTTCTGGAGAGGATAATTTTCCAAATTCGGCTGTTCAGGGAATTTTTATCCCGCAACTCAAAATGCAAGCGATTTGATCCTTGAGTAGAACACAAGAAGTTTTCACATTTCTGAAAATAATTGTATATATACAATTTTCAAACAAGTATATTATATAGTTTAACATCTAGGGAGAAAAGAGGAATCAAGAACTGTATTGAAAATTATAGAGTTTTAGGGCACTGAAATAAGATTTATTTTACATTATACATCTTTTGTAAACAAAATCATGCTCATGAGCCATTTTCAAACACTTGCATGAAACAATAAGAGCGATCTTCCTCTTCTCTTTTAGCCAGTCTTTGGGAATGGACCAATAGGATATTTTCAAACTGGTGCCACATGGGTCAAGTCATGGGCACCATGACTTGACCCATGTGGGTCAAGTCACATACCCATGCCAGTAAAGTCTAAACTTACCAGGCGTGAGGTCCAATTTGTCTATGTGATCTCCGAGTACAGCGGCCCAGCTCTGCAGCTGATCAAGTAATCCCCACGGCGTCGTCATCGCCACAGTGAGTATAACCAGCGTGTGGGGGAATGTCTCTGTGTTCAGTGCAAATTTGAGCAGGTTCGTGTGACCTGGATCACCATCCAGGACCCATACGCTGAGCCGTGTGTGGTCTGGAAAGGAATGTGGGGTTAAAGATTATACCACATTTTTAGTCTGGATAGTCTAATTCCTGAGGAGTCAGAGACAATCTCGTGAGTAGAACCCATGTTAGGTACAGAGTTTGTCATGCCTCTGAAGCAAACAAACTAAAAGGAAGAATTTTTCATGGAAAGGTCTGCCACCATACTCATTGCTGCCATAAAGCATGTACCCGCATTGCTGTGTTAGTGGAACTACAAGTTCATGAGATATTCCATCTTTATCTCAGATTGACAGGCACAATTAGACACGACTTGGCTCATCCCATAGTAGTAGATCATAAATTTATCAAGGGCATTGGAGGAAATAATCTAAGGAATCATCATTCAATTAAACTAGATTTGTAACTAGTCTATGATTACAAATAACGGAAGCCTTATAATCACTTGCAGATCACATCAGCTTATTTTGACTGTAGCAGGTGCACAAGTAACCTATTGTTGTAAATACTGATAAATCAATGGATAAGATATGCATCTCTCTAAGGGCAAGTCAAGAACACAATGGCATTTGTTGTTTCAGACTTAAGTTACAAATTTTGCACAGCTAAATGGAAAAAACCATCTTCATCGCCAATGAGCGAGAATGATTCCTTGTTATCATTTACTAGGATGACATATTTTCAGCTTTTCTATTAAAAAACCAAAATAATGAACCGATTTTGATGAAATTTCTATGGAACTAATCAGAAAGTATATCCATATAAAAATAAATAAATTGATAACCTCCTCCTTTTTTGAAGTTGGTTGAAATTAGGTCAATTTATTACGGGAAGCCTGAGAAGAGATTACTGTAAAAGGGAAATCCATAAAAAAATCACTTATTTCCCAAGTAAATCATAAAACAATAACCATCACTGTTTGTCACTGCATGGGGATCACTGATGGCTTAAAAGCTCAGTTGATAGTAACTCTGCCTTCTGCGCTGTAGGTTGTGGGTTTGATTCTCAACCAGGACAAAACATTTGTGTGTTGAACATAGTTTGTGGGGTCTTGTGTTAATATGAAATATATGTATATATTTACAAATAAAAGTATATAAGTATTATATAATTTGTCTAGAACCTGTACTATAAGCTACGCTTAATTATGGGCTAGGTGCTGTGTGTAATGTCCACCAATAATTATTTATTATTTATGTGCATTACTTGTCCGTCTGGAATATTTGACTAAATAATATATCTTAATAGATCTACATTATAATAGATCTTATTCTACAGGGAGTCTTTGAACGCCAAGTGAGATTCCTATCAATTTTATTTTTACATGTAATAATGAAAAGTAAAATATAAGACTTACCATCCCGGTACTCATCACTAATATCTATATATGCATATTCGAGGGCAGATCCTTTTTTCGGGTCTTCAACACCCTGTAATTTTGCTATTAAAGTTGTCTTCCCAGTTTCATTGTCTCCCAGAACCAGTACATTTTTGTTTGAAGGTAGTTTTGTGTTACCTTGGTTCTGTACTTCTTCTAGGATCGCCGACCTGAAAACATTCGTCAGGCATGAGCTATGCGCGAACCGTGCGAGGTTGGACTGCGTCACTTGAAAGTTCACTGATCATCGCTAATGCTGTGTTGTGGGAATATTCACCATCACTTTGCATACAAAGGTAAAACGTAGCTGCTAGGTCACATAATTCTCAGGTGCAAACCTTTGACATACGTAGGTGTGACACATTGGATCCCTTGTATGGAGAGTGCATGTAAGCCATAAAAATAACAGTTGGACCATTACCATAGGTTATCCTTGACATCGCCATTGTCCTTTTTCCTAGATTTGAGCCCATTAGTCTGGCCGTTTGTATCCATTCTTCAAATATTTTAGAAGATAACAACGGCACAGAAAGGCTTTTCTTTCGTTTTCGTTTCTTCTGCCGTTCATACGTCACTCTCGATCGCGATGATGTCAGTGTTTCAATAATAAAAAATAATATGGCGAAATAAGTCAAACTTCTAAAATCAAGACATGACACAGTTTTTGGTTTGTCATAGCTTTCATTTGCACTTTCTTATACTGAAGTTATACGTTTTTTTTTCTTCGTGGTTATCTCATTATTTAATAAGGACAGTCGCAAATAATACGCTTAATTTTACAGTAAAAACTAAATCGAACGTATTCACTGAATTTTGATCTTGGCAACATTGGAAATACAGATTATATAGATAAGTTGAATGTATGTACGGCGCGGCGCAGCGCAAGGCTAGTCAACCATAATATCCTGTGGTTCCGAAGGTTACTGTCACTGTCAAACATTGTTGTCAAATTTGTCATTAGAGTTGGGACAATCGCTATAAGTAAGGTAAACGTAGCAAAATGACTGACTATTAATAAATGTGACAATATATTTGACATACCCAGAATTTTGTAGGTCATCTCGTAATTTTGTTGCAGAACTGTTCTCAGGTATTCGAAATTCCAGGTTAATGTCATTACCGTGTAGTTATGTAATTACCTATGTGTACAAAATGAGAGTTTTATCGCTTTGTGTAGTATCTGGTACTAATACACAAGTACTAGTTGTTTTTTGTTTGGCATAGTCAATAAGACCTTATGATTTCAATATTATTGACGTTTCCAAGCCATTTCTTTATAAGTTCTATGGAAATAAAGTTTTCGACTTTGACTTTGATCATAGTCACAGTAAGGTTAGTAGTAAATTGTGGCAACGTTATTTTTATGTGACGTTAAATACTACTCACCTCTAGTTTCGTTTACTTAATCATCATTCATTCGAATTTCCACAATAAGCGAAAGTGCAAGTGTGTTTTGAAAAATCGAAGACTGAAAATTTTGCTGCTTTTCGCTTTGGCTAGAAAAAAAAAACACATTCTTCGTGGCTTTATAAGTATAATTAAAAATGAGTCGTAGACCGAATACTGGGAAGAAAACTAACTTGTCTCAAGTGAGTCACTATAATGATAATTATTTACTCGTCTCGAGACTCTATCGGGTTTAATTTTCTCAGATAAAGGATTCATTATTTTTAGAAACTGTGATTAGTTGGGCGTGCTGTGATACATTATAAGGATGGGTTAGGTTTTAAACTTTTGTGCTCACATCAAAATCAGCTGATATACCTATTTTGTAAACAAAGGGTCGCATTGATGCCTCCTAATGGTTCCTGTTTCGATGGGATGTTCTTTGTTATATTTTATTTTAAGTAGGTATAAGATACTAAAAGTGATACCAATCTCTGCTTGAGGAATTTTAAATTCTAAAAAAATAGAGTATATCTGGAGATAATCATGAAAACAGTATTGTTGTACAGTATCTTAATAGCTATTTACTAAATGCATATATGAAAATATATTAAGACAACACGAAATCATTTTTTGAAATTTCTGGTAGTCTGTCTATCTATTTGTCTCTCTGTTTTGAGGCTCTGCCTAATAGGCAATAAAGTTGTTGAATCTATGTTTATATGTATTTATATATTTCATATTGTTTATATACTGGTCAGACTGATTCTTAAACATGTATAGTAGTTATAACAATAAATAAACAATTTCAGTTTGGACTCCTAGACATACCAGACTTGGACGATGGAGATGACGAGCCAATGGACTTGTCTGACGATGACATGGATCTTGAAGCAGAACTTGCAGCTATCAGCGGGGGAAGTGCTAAAAGTCACAGGCCTAGGAAACCTGCTCCCGTGTCAACATCTAACTTAGACGCTATGATTGCAGAGAGCCTCAAGGACATACCTACTGATGATGACGTTTCTGGTAAAATTACAATTTTATATGATACAAATTTATACAGTTGCACACAAGTAATTTTAGAACAAAAGAATTATGTCCTTGTATGTGATACAAATTTATAGCCATATCCTTATAGTCATTATTACATTTAAGAACAAAAAATTATAATCACTACTGAAAATTATTAGCACTTTTGAACTTATATTGTATTGTTTGTAGGAAATAAATCTCTGATGTATCCTGCTGTTTAATTTCCTATAACTTTGTTAATGTAATAACAATTGTAAGGAATTTATTTACTTGACTGTGTTATCATCAAATCTTTCGAACACATCCTCGGCTCGAATATATTTGGTTCGACTCCGCTCATTTTGGCTCGGTTGGATTTTATCGGTTAATGAAATTCAGGCTGCTGCAGCACAGTTGGCCACACATCTTATGAATAATAGACAAATAGATTGGTAGTCGATGGTCCAACTCCCTGTCTAAAAATTATCATTATATAAGTAAAAAAAAAAGTTTTTACTTTTATAAATTTGAGAACGTGCTACTGTACGTACACATTTATTTTTCAAGTAACAAGAGTGGTGCACTTCCGGTTAAGAACCATCGACCTCTGGATTGAAACTCGGGTTCTGTAGCACTGGGCAACCACACTCAAACCTCACACATAGAGGAAGTAAGGGAGTGATATTGCTATTGTTATGGGCGGAGATAACATCAGACGAGATATTTGCTCGCGGAGTTTAGCGCGTAATTCAACGTCCAGCCATTTGCTCGTTATCGCCACTTAAAAATAATAAAACCCATGTAATACCCTCATTGAGTTGAAAATACAGAGATGTTTTCAAGAACAAATACTCGGTTTCTGAACTACGCTTCTTAAAATGCCAGCAATCTTTCACGAACCAGTTATTTTTTTATAATTTATCTAGAATCTAGAAAAGAAGAAAATCTAGAATTTATATAGAAAGAGCAGATGGTGTTACGTGGTAATCTCTAACAAGCAAAAGCTTACAACAAGCAATACGACTTGGCTCTTCCCCTACTTAGGTACGATAAGACACAAGTCGCATTGTGTGTTTTGGACTTGGTAGGTGATGACCTGGCACACATAGGCTACTTTGATCCTGGCAGCACACTAGCCTAACATTGCACCTAGCACCGCACGAAGCGGCTGGTAAACGACAGCACTATAATTCCAGACGAGGATGATCCAGATCTCCTAAACGAGCTGCAAGGGCTATCGCTGGAGGGGGAGGAGGAGACGCCCCCTCCCCCGGCCCGCTCCTCCCGCCCCGCGCCCCCTCCCCCCGGAGCCGCCAGCGCCAGCGCCGAGAGCAGCACCATCAGCCTGCTGCAGGAGAGGATATCCAACTACACAGTAGCCGAGAGGAATGCTAAGGCCAGCGGAGAGAGTAGTCGCGCCAGGAGGTTAGTGTTATTTGAAACTACATGCATAATATATACTAGCTGCGCCCCGCGGTAACTCAACCCACGGGAACACTGCACTTTTCCGGGATCAAAGTAGCCTATGTGTTAATCCAGGATATAAGCTATCTTGATACCAAATTTCATCCAAATCCATTCAGCCGTTTGAGCATGAAATAGTAACGAACATCCATACAAACTTTCAAGTTTATAATATTAGTAGGATTCGACAGGCCTCATAGGTCAGTTGGTAGTAACTCTGCCTTCTGCGCTGTAGCACGACCTGTGTTTGTCGTGGATGGGAATCGAACCCACGACATACAGCGCACAAGGCACTGTTTTTTACCAATTGAGCTGTGGGGCCAGTCATTATGAAGCTTCACTTGCAACAGGTTCAACCGAGGTTTGAAAACGCTGACCGACTTGCTGAAGCAAGCGAAGGCCGGCAAGCCCGTCAGCGATGCGGACATCCCGCCGCCCGTCAGCGTCGGAAAACCAGCGGAGCACCAGCCCTCGGAACAGCCTCCTCAACCCCCGCCCAGAACCACCAGCGTCGAAGGTGAGACAGAAGGAATGAAAGGAAAATATATTCAGCACAAGACACAGTTACAAACGAAAATAATGCAGAAAAAGAATAAATTAAGACTACACCAAAAATATTTATATAATATTAATAATAATATTCATAATATTGGTGGACATTTCACACAGCGCCATCTAGCCCCAAAGTAAGCTAAGCATAACTTGTACCACGGGAACCAGACAACTGATATAATACTTGGATACTTTTTTGTAAATACATACATATAATACATATTAAACACCCAGACACAGAATCTACGTTCGTCTCACAAATGTTTGTCCTGGGTGGGAATCGAACCCACGACCAGCTGAGACGGCAGGGTTACTACCAATTGAGCTATGAGGCCAGTCAAAAAAGGATAAACATATGCAAAAAATTCAAATTAAAACTACAGCAACAAAATACATTTCCAAAAAATACCTAAAACATACAAAAAGACATATGAAAAAAACAGTCTCTGAGCTAGATAGTGTTAGCTTACTGGTCACCCTTTTAGCCTCTTTTAAATTATTTTGAATACGCGAATGAATATTTGAATATTTAGTAATTATTTATCTCCGTTCCGTAGCTCCGAGTCCCCAAACACCAGTAGAATATCCAAGCGCTCCCGCACTGATCGACTTCGGCCCCGAGGAACCGACGGAGCCACCTGCCCAGCCGGAACCAACGGAGCCACCCCCACCCCCTCCGCACAGTGACCTCACCCCGGAGAGACAGCGCGGACTGCAGCTCATACTGAGTAAGCTAACTGTGTTCCAGTTTGAAAGGTGTGGTTGCCGGTGAAATTACAGGCACGTGAGACATTCCACCTACACGTCTCGGAGTTACGGGTGCATTCGATTCGACTCGGGTCTTGTACCTAAGTAGGGGAGGACTGAAGTCGTATTTGTGACCGAGGTTACTTTACACCGGGTGGGCCATCGGCTCGTGACGTAACTTTATCAAATAATAAAAAAAATGTTAATTCCAGAACGTCAGACCGAGTTTAAAGCCGCCGCGTTGTCTTGCAAGCATTCAGGCGACAAAACCATGGCGCTAGAGTATCTCAAAGTTGTAAAACAATTCGATATAGTCATAGACGCGTACAGAAACGGACAAGATATGGATTTGAACGAGCTGCCTACCCCTCAGGCTGTAGCGGCCGCGTTGAAGGGGCAGAAAACTGAGGAAACCACACAGCAATCAACAGGTACTCTTTGAAACCATATAATCTACAAATCTACACTAATATTATGAAGAGGTACATTTTGTAAGTTTGTATAATAATAATATAATAATATTGGTGGACATTTAACGCAGCGCCATCTAGCCCCAAAGTAAGCTAAGCATAGCTTGTATCATGGAAACCAAACAACTGATATAATAATACTTATATACTTTTTGTAAATACATACATACAATACATATTAACACCCAGACACAGAACAAACACCTATGTTCGTAACACAAATGTTTGTCCTGGGTGGGAATCGAACTCACGACCTACAGCGCAAGAGGCAGCGTTACTACAAACTGAGCTGTGCGGCCAGTCAATGTCAATGTTGTATGTAAGATGTAATATCCGAAGGTACTCATCCGATTCGAATACAGGGTGTTATCTTTTAATATTAATACTAAATAATATATTATATGTGTAATAATATATATTATATGTTTCAGAGCCCACCCCCGCGCCCCCCGCAGACGAGTCCGGTCTCATAACAGCATCCACACTAAACGAGGCGCTTAAACAAAGACTCTCCTACTTTCAAGTAAGTTTTAATCTAGATTTATACCCGAATTCAGCGTTTTCTTCCAGGCAACCTCGAATGGGCCGGATTTGTTAATAATAGATAGGGTATAATGGTGATGTAAAGTATAAAATTTAAAGAGAGTATGTATTAGAATTAAAAATAACTTCAACAGCAACAAGAAGCGAAATCCAAAGAGGAAGGTAACTCGTCAAAGGCGCGCCGGATGGGCAGAATAGTGAAGCAGTTCCAAGAGGCGATCAAACTGAACGCGAGCGGGCGGCACGTCGCCGGGGACGAGCTGCCTACCCCGCCGGGGTACGCGCCGCTGCCCACCGAAGGGGTATGTATGACATCGATTTAGCCTGTAAGCCATAACTGGCCAAAGATGAATAAGAGATATTGTACAGTAAAATGTATAAATAGCGACTCTCACAAGCGGAAGCAATAAAATACAAAGTTGCTTTTGAAATATTCGAAAAAACGAATATAAAGTTATCATATGGACCTTGATACTTTCTCGATATCCCATCACCAACCCCATTGGTGGGGGCCGAGTGGTACGAACCCAAACATTCAATATGCAAGTCCATGAAAATAGTTGCTAATTCAAGTAACACCCTGATTTATGAGTAATTTCTTTTTAAATTGTATGCTCAATAAATGACACATTAAAAAAGACATTAAAAAAAATATATAAAAAAACACGATTACGATCTCATACCCTTGTGCCATGATTCCCTTTGCAGAATTCATAGGTGGTATGCTCAAACAGAACCAACAATTTGGTTTCGAATATCACTTGACCTTAAATAGCTTTATTCTCTAAAGTTGTGTACTGTTGTCTGTTTGCAGAGCGCCCCGCCCCCCGCCCCCCGCGCCGCCCCAGCCGCCCCGTCCGCCCCCGCCCCCCGCGCCGCCCCTGCGCCGGGGCGGGCGGCGACGTCGCGCTACGACAAGCAAATAGCGCTCCTGCTGCAGCGACAGAAGCAGTTCAAAGAGGCAGCCATCAAGGCTAAGAAGGAAGGTTGGTGGAAGCGGAAAAAATTTATGTCAAATCAATCAATCAATTTATGTTTTATGTCAAAGACATAAACTTTATTCCCACAGAGTTCATAAAGAAATTGCTTGAAAACGTTTGATGTGTTTGAGTGATATATGTTTAATCATTGTATTTATCAGTTAAAAAGTATATAAGTAGGATCCAACAGATGTCGCCCTGGAACGGATGGTAGCGCCACCTGTCAGGTCAAATTGTGAACCTAAACCATCCAGTCGCACACTCACAAAATAATCCATCAAAATCAGTTCAGAATTGTATATACATATTTAAAAAGATTCCATCAGTTATTTAGTTCCCATAGTACAAGTTATTATTGTAGATCTAGATTGTGCTACTTTTTTACTGGTCTCACAGCCCAGTTGGTAGGAACCGCGCCTTCCGCACTGTAGATCGTGGGCTCGATTCCACCAAGGGCCAATATTTGAAATCGAGAGTACCCTAAACAGCCGAGCATGTATGAAGAATGTGATGAGGGTAAATGTAGCTAACAAGGTATGTCAGGATCGTAGGTGGAAAACCATGAGCTCTGCCTACCCCTCCGGGAAACAGGCGTGTATGTATGTATAATTTAAGTCATTACTGCCACCAGGTGACATGGATAAGGCGAAGGAGTATCTCCGCGCGGCTAAAGGGTTCGACTCGTTGGTGGAGTCAGCGCGCGGCGGACTGCTAGTCGATCTGAACTCCCTTCCACTCCCCCCTAAAACCAAGACTGATCTAGACAACACGTGAGTTCATCATTTGTCTGACCTCACAGCTCGGATGGTTCTCCTGCCTTCTGCGCTGTAGGTCGTGGGTTCGATTCCAAGGACAAACATTTGTGTGACGAACATAGGTGTTTGTTCTGAGTCTGGGTGTTAATGTGTATTATATGAATGTATTTACAAAAAAGTAATTAAGTATGTATATCAGTTGTCTGGTTCCTGTGATACAAGCTATGCTTAGCTTACTTTGGGGCTAGATGGCGCTGTGTGAAATGTCCAATAATAGAAAAAAAAAAACACTTCGTTAAATGAAGACTTCGATTCGATTATAATATTAATAATAAGGGCATAACGCCGGAAGTAGCTTTCAGTGAAACCTTACCATAACGTACTCAACGAAGTTATCCCTTAGCAAAGGGATAATAACTAGGAAATCCTTTGTCTCAGGCGATAAAGGCTACATTACAATAAAGTATCCAATTAATAAACTTGTAAAAATGCGTTTACAGGTTCGTCATAGTGCCGGCGCCGGCGCCGGCGCAGCCGGGCGGGGCGGGGGCGGGGGCGGACGCGGGGGCGGGGGCGGTGTCCCGACTGCAACTGCAGCTGAGCTCCCAGCTGCAGTTGTGCAGCTCGAACGCGGCCCACCACCGCGCCATGGGACAGGTCGCCGCCGCCAACCGGTTCGACAATCTCGCGCTCGCCGTCAAACAGGATATAGACCTCGTCGCTGTTGCTAAAAGGTATTATATATATAAAAAAGATGAAGGTTTCTTTAATATGACTTTCAACCGGAACACAGTAACGTAAATGCGTTACTGCTTGGCGGCAGAAATGGGCATGGTGCCAGTACTTCCCTGAACGAACTGGCGTGAGTTCTACTGGTCTTAAAATAACTTACAAATTTGGCAACTGGAGTTGCAAATATTGACAAACAATTATACATTGCAAGCTCGATAAAACTTTGTAAAATTAATGTAATATTTGTAATATGTATTTCGTATAATGTTTCAGTCTAGGTCAAACGCCAAAGTTTCACTACGAGAGCCGTCAGTTCTCGGTGGTACAGTGCAATACGGACCTTAACGAGAACGAGCTAGAGCTGAGTATCGTGCGCGGCATCGCGTACAACGTGCCCAACCCAAAAGAAGTCGATACATACGTTAAATTCGAGTTCCCCTACCCACAGGTCAGTTAAATTTCACATACAAAACAACCTCTACGAAAGTCTAAAACTTTATTTCCATAGAAATCATAAAGAAATAACTTGGAAACGTCAACAATATTCAAAACATACGGTCACGGCCCATCGAGGGTCGGATAGGGTTTGAACAGGCGTCAAACTTAGCGATAAGTATACGTGACCTTTTTGAATATTATTGACGTTTCCCAAGCCATGTCTTTATTAATTCTATGGAAATAAAGTTTTTGACTTTGACTTCTCGATAAAATCCAATTTATACGTTATAAGGAGTTTTCTCGTCAACCACACGTTCGCTATATAGAGTTGACCGTGTATAACGTACAGGAGGCGCCAGTGTCGGACCGCACGCCGACCGTAAAGGACACTAACAGTCCGCAGTACGACGCGGTGTTCCCGCTGGCGATAGAGCGCGGCGCGCGGCCCTGTCTGCGGGTCTTCAAGCGGCACGCGATCAAGCTCGAAGTGTACTCCAAGGGGTCAGTACTCGTGGTGTGGTGAGCCATCTGCTTCGGTCACATACCTGTCGCCAGTAGCGCTTTGACAGGCCTCACAGCTTAGTTGGTAGCATTGAAGGCATACCATAGTACCTCCTATGTATGCCTTCAATGCCGTAGGTCGTCGGTTCGATTCCCACTCAGGACAAACATTTGTATAACGAATGTTTGTTATATCACATACCGCCAGTAGCCTGTTCTACAGCAGTAGTGCAATGGTTGCCGCTTTGACTGGCTTTACAGCTCAGTTGGTAGTTGGTAGACGCATCTTTATTTTACTCCCAATTCTCGTTTATTTATCGATAATCGTTATTGATAATGGAATCGCCGCCTAAGTAGTTACACTTCTGTAACTTACTATCATCTACTAATCTGATTAGTTGGTCCATCATCATCTTTAGCGGGTGTTTGCTTATTAGATTTGTGATTTCAATCATTCAGTTTCACTCTCATGTGTAGAATATTAATTGCCTCCGCCCTACAAGTAATGTTTTGGGGGCAATCAGTTTTTTTTATGTGATACAGTTACGGAACGAGCCGACGGCCACCTGGTGTTAAGTGGTATCCTCGGCCAATAACAACCGATGCGACTTGGGTCCTCCCCTACTCAGTACGACAAGATCCAAGTCGCATCGTATGCGCCCGTAACTCTGAGACGTGTAGGTGGAATGTCTCATGCGCCTGTATTTTCACCTTTGTTATTTTTTTTATGACTGGACACTGTTGTTGGCCACAGATGGCCTTGACAGCGTTTACACTTAGGGCTTTTGGTGAGAGCGGACGGCTCTCAACCGGTAAAACTTAAAATTATACACATTGTCACTAAGGGCGCCACTTAAGTTTGGACCTCGGCTTGGGGCGTTGCGAGTCGGGAGGAATGGTAGAAAATGCGCCCCGCGCGGGTGTTTACCGGTACATCTTTGGTCATCTGTTGTTGCTTTTAACCTTCATTTTTCACAGTAACGATTCGTTACCGCTTGGGTAGTGTAGTGTAGCGTGTGTGTGTGTGTGTGTGTGTGTGTGTGTGTGTGTGTGTGTGTGTGTGTGTGTGTGTGTGTGTGTGTGTGTAGTGTGTGGTGTGTGTGTAGCGTGGCATGTTTTACACAGCTGTAGCGGCGCGTTGTGTTGCAGCGGGTGGTTCCGCGGGGACTCGCTGCTCGGCGCAGTCAGCGTCAAACTCGCGCCCCTCGAGACCGCTGTCACCGTACACGACGCCTTCCCGGTGAGATATATTATATATTGTACTAGCTGCGCCCCGCGGTGAATAAGTCAACCCACGGGAACACTGCGCTTTTCCGGGATCAAAGTAGCCTATGTGTCAATCCAGGATATAAGCTATCTTGGTACCAAATTTCATCCAAATCCATTCAGCCGTTTGAGCGTTAAAGAGTAACAAACATCCATACAAACTATCACGTTTATAATATTAGTAGGATTATATATATTTTTACAAACGTGCCTTACATCGTAGACCGAATCGTCACTTAACATCAGGTGAGATTGCGGTCAAATGATACAATATCGCAATTAATAAAAAAACGATAAAAAATAATAATACTGTTGAACATTTCACACAGCGCCATCTAGCCCCAAAGTAAGCTAAGCATAGCTTGTATCATGGGAACCACACAACTGACATAATACATATATACTTTCTTTGTTAATATGTATGTATTTACCCAGATAATACAAACATCTGTGTTCGTTACACAAATGTTTGTTTTGGGTGGGGATCGAACCCGTGACCTACAGCGCAGATGGCCGGGCTACTACCAACTGAACTGTTAGGCCGCTCAAAAGATGGCGCTGTATTGAATTAATTATAGTAATTGGTCTAATTCTTATCTAATAAGACCCACAATGAACAAACCCGGTTACCAACCCTGTTGGTTGTTCCGCAGCTGATGGAGGGTCGGCGCGCGGCCGGCGGCTCGTTAGAGGTCAAGTTGCGCGTGCGCACGCCCCTCCTACAACAACAGATTGAGAACACGACGCATCGGTGGCTCGTCATTGACAACTGAGACACAGACAGTGGGGCGGCAGCTCGTACGGCTCGCACACAACGCGGCCGCAGCGTACAACTGCGATGCGTCGCGTTACCGACTTCGGAAAAGGAGGAGGTTCTCAATTAAGTTGTAGTTTTTCGTTATATCAAATCTCTGTCATTTATAAACTAATTTGTAAAGTATTTTTTTTTATTTGAAAGGATCCTCTTTCAGATTGGTCACATAGAAATGTCATCGAAATCGGTTCAAGAGTTTAGTTTTTAAATGAAAATAACTATAATGATTTGACCTCGCAGACAAAGTCGCGCGATAGTAGCTAGTTACTTTATGTAACATTATAAAGAACTTATTTAGGTACACTGATCCAGTATCTCGATCCAATCACATGGGATCGGCACTGGATCAGTGTGTACAGTTTTAAATCCAGTCCAGTTGAAGCTTCATGTGGATCGATAATGAAAATATTTTTACAATCTCTTCCAGAAGTTATTTTCTGAACATTTTGTTGTAAGTATGTATGTATGTAAATATTTAATTAATGGATTGCCTTAAGGATCTGCTTTTATGTAAGTTACAATGGTGTACAGATTTTTTATTGTTCGACTGGCCTCACAGCTCAGTTGGTAGTAACTCTGCCTTCTGCGCTGTAGGTCGTTGGTTCGATTCCCATACAGGACAAGGATTTGTGTGACGAATATAGATGTTTGTTCTGTGTCTGGGTGTTAATATGTATTATATGTATGTATTTACAAAAAAAGTATTCTATCAGTTGTCTGGTTCCCATAGTACAAGCTATGCTTAGTTTGGGGCTAGCTGGCGCTGTGTGAATTGTCCACTAATATTATATTATGTAATATTTTGCATGTATACAAGGTATTTGCTAAAATACTTGTGCTCACTTCCGTCAATAACCGTTACTTTAAGTGTCACTTAGTTAAGGGACGGAGGGACAGTGTCTTAAGTCACTTTTGGCACTTTTTTACTAATGTCATGATTTATTGAGCATTCGATCCATTTTGCAGTCTTCATGGAAAATACAATTATAGTATTAAGTTTTTATTTATGTTAAATTGTTAAATTAAATGTGAAACATTTTATGGTATTATATTATTTCTTGAATACAATATTGGCTTTTATTTATAGCATTTAATAATTTAAAATGTAATCCTCCTCTAAACTAACATTGTTAAGACCTATTTTTATTATATGTTTTTTTGGATAATTATCATATAAATCGCGTAATTTACCATTTGAGATCTGCGTGGCCCAGTGGTACAGATTATTATATATACAAATAAATTAAAGTGTCTTTTTGTAGTGTCAAACATAACAGCTTTTAAATCTTAAATACTGTATGCATTTAGAAATTAGAAATAGAAATCGTATAACTTATTTAGACATAGGTATATATAACACGAGAGCCTGAACTAGGTAATCCTGTATTTCAGGCGAGAAGAGCTAACATTTAATCTAAAATAAACACCTACTTTGTTAATATTATAGGTACCTACATATAGCTACATGTATACTTAATGTGTAAACAATTTAGGACTGAACGTAAAAGTAAACAATTTAAAAACTAACAGAGACAAAATAACAAAGTTAATATGGAGGTAGGTAAGTATATACAGTACTTATAGCAAAAAAAGCATTTATTAAAATGTTTGTCTTGTCTGTCCGACTAATCTCATAAATAATCTCTAAAGTGTTGGACCTATTTTTGCAGTACTTTCACTGGCGGATAGCTGATGTTTATGCAGTAACTTAGGCTCCTCTTATCAAAGTACAACAATGCATGACAAATGTACGTTGAAAACATTAACAGTCAAAATTAATTTGGAAATGTAAAACAATTATAATAAATTTATGAAATATAAATAGAGCAAAATTAATGGTTTGAATTAATAGGTAGTCATCCTACCATATTACATGTATACATAGTAGATACATATAGTGTCATTATAGTCACCATTTACTTTATATGTTAAGCACTTAATTGTGTTTTAATATGTAAGTAAAATAATAACAGAGAAAGTAAAACTGAGTGTTTTCCGGTCAAAAAATAGTGATAAAACCGACATGTCACAGCACCAAAAATTCGAAGACGTATCTAATGCACAAAAGGAGCCTCTTTGAGGTGCATTTAATCCTTTCGCACAGAATAGAAACGGATGTCAACACGCAATGATTCTATGTTGACGTCACCGGCGACGCAAAAATATCGTGACGTTATAAATTCCAAAATACTTAGCATATTAATTTTATTTTATTTAATCTATGGACATTTTAATTAACATTTGTCTGAAATAAATTATTATTATTATTATTATTATTTCGCGTACAACATCCGGTTCGAACCGGCTACACTCAGGTCATCCACAGCCCGCGAGTTCTAGACTAGTTTTATAGGTAATTGATGTGACACTAATACGTCAATATTTATTTTATTTATATAATACGGTCAATAACATTAATTAAAGATTTTTTTTTAATTTAATGAAATGAGAATGTTAAAAAATAGGCAAAAATTTTTAAAAATATTTTTTCAATATGAGACCAGTCAGAGAGCAGTCATTAAAATTAATAGTAATATTAGTTGTTTGTAGTCAATCGTAGGTTCTTATTCTTATTATATTATGTAGGTATTAATAAAACGCTATATTTTGACTTCGAAAATATTAAGGTCGCTATTAAATTTGATAGAAATTAAGAAATTATGTACGCTAACAAACCTCGTGAAAAAAAATGCAAAAAGTTATGTGGCCCATGAGGGGATCGAACCCGCGACCTTCGCGTTATTAGCACGACGCTCTAACCAACTGAGCTAATGGGCCTGATGCTGAGCGTCTGAAAGTGTCGGTTAAAATAATAAACACATGTAGAGATTATCACAAGAGCCAAGTTTATCTCGCTCTCAGATGAGACATAATGATGGCCGTCTTTGAAGATAATCGTGAACTTTTCTGTCGACTGTTTGGAAATACTCCTGAAGCACAGAGTCCCCGTGTTCCCGTCTCCCTCTGCGCTCCGTCCTCGTCCCGCTCCCGTCACGTGACGCATTTGACGTCAATGCCAACGCCAGAAGGTAACGAACACGATAAGTATTTCATAGGATTTTTGGGTTCATTATTTGTTAAAGATTAATTTATATTTATATTATACATTTTTTTTTTATTAGACGATAGTATCATTCATCTTTTAAAAAATAATCTCACCTTTTCCATTTTCATGAAGGAAAAGTCGCGCGCTTTTCTTTTCCAAGGGCTGCCATAGACAAAGTAAACAATGGAACTAATTCAAACTTTGACAGTAATACTTATTGTTGACTATAGAGTATTTACTTTTTTACGAAAGAGGCGGTAAATGTTAAAAGTCACGGACTTATTGAACCGCCCTCGTGTGATGCGAAGCTGATTATCGTGCCGGGGGCGAGGTATATCATGCTTGAAGGTCGAGCGGTGACGTCATGGGATAGCTTCGCCCGAAGGCCGAGGTCGGGGGCGGCCACTCGACTTACACGCGCTGTGGATTACCTAGTATTCTGGGAAATTATACAGAGGAAATTACTCTTCTTATAAAACTTTTAAAATTACTACTCCCTTACTTTAAACTTTAAAACTAATAAAAAAATTGTTATTTGCAATAATATACCTTCAGATTGTTCTTTTTTGTGTTTCAGGTACGGAACGAGCCGACGGCCCACCTGGTGTTAAGTGGTAGCCTCTGCCCATAACAACCGTTGTGATTTGCCTCCCATACTAGTTGCGACAAGGGCCAAGTCGCATCGTCTAGCATCGTATGCATGAGACGTGTACGTGGAATGTCTCATGTGCCTGTAATTTCACCGGCAACCACACCATTCAAACTGAAACACAGTAACGCGAAAGCGTTACTGCTTGGCGGCAGAGCTGGGCTTAGTGGCAGTACTTCCCCGGACGAACTTGGCCTGAGGTCAAAGTCAAAAACTAAATTTCCACAGAATTCAAAAAGAAATGGCTTGGAAACGTCAATAATATTCAAAACATAAGGTCACGCGTACTTATCGCTAAGTTTGACGCCTGTACAAACCCTATCCTACTCTCCATGGGGAGAACAGCCAAGAAACCCTTAATGGAGGGCTTCCTTTTTTCTGCTATATTTTACGCTACTAGCACTAGGAGCCCCTAGCACTAGGAGGTTGGGAACGGGGGGCGCACATGAACGGGGCTCGCTCCATTCACAAACGCGTGTAAACAGTGGCGGCCTCGGCATTGCGGGTAGATCGATACAGCTGCGAATGTCAAGTTGAAGGGGGCCAGGGAGCGGGGAATGACGTCACACGCCCACGCTAACCCCCCCCCCCCCCCCCCCCCGCCCCCGCCCTCGGGCCGCCCGCCCTTGCGGTGTTTGGACTAAGTCTGACACAGATATCTGGTAATGACACCGTCTTATACAGATTCTTACCTAGCTAGCTAGCATTTAAAAATGAATTGTATTAATATGTATATATTTACAAAAAAAAAAGATGCTATAGAAAAATAAGTATTTTGGGTACATTTTTTGCTGCAAGAGCCGAAGTAAAAGAGTATTTAAATTAATATTTTAATGTATTACGAAGTGAGAGAGTATCCCCATAAAATTTCTCAGTTTAACCCTGCCTTCTGCGCTGTAGGGCGTATAACACATATTACCACCCAGACAAAGAACATAGGGACATCTATGTTAGTCAAACATTTTTTCCTGGGTGGGAATCGAACCCACGACCTACAGCGCAGAAGTCAGGGTTACCAACTGAGCTGTGACGCCAGTAACGTATTTCATCCCTCGATGTTCCACCGCCTCTGCACCACTTCGCCGATTAAGGTGCGGACCAAGATATGGGAATTTGCGGAAATATTCAGAGGTTATACTAAAATATAAATATTCGCTATCCGCTAGGATTATGTTTAAGTGTTTGTCTTTATTTTATGACTATGGTTTTGGGTATGTAGGTTATTCATTTATTTTTAAAGTAATTAGACCATAAGGACAATAATAATCAAGGACCAATGAGCCTACCAGCAGTTTGATAGAAGCATTTCTATAAATAAATTAAGGTTCCCTAGCAAACTATTGTAAAGAATATAGTTGGTTCCCGGAATTTTTGTGTTCCTTGTCTGATTTCTGTGTGTACATGTTATCTGGGCCCTGTTTCATAAAGCTGACAATTGAGGCAACCTTATCAATGGATAAATTGGTATTATAGATTTATTTTTATTCTTGGATTTTATTATTTTATGATCGCATCACTAGATATATGAGTTTTCTCTTCGGCTTATTCCTGAAGCCGCGCAGGGAGGGGTATGATATCGACCGGCGACTATGAATGGTGTAGTGACGTCAATCGCCGGGACACGCCGTGGTTGGGGGGGTGGGAGTGAGGGGGTGGCGATGGCGGGGGGAGGGAGGGGGACTTGAACTTGCTGCATCGATTCCTCGTGAACTTGCTCTTGAACGCAGCCGGCTGCTAATGTCAATGCAGACTGTGAACTTTGGATAGCAAGGTAGTGAAAAAGTTTTCATGAATACTGGAGAATCTGTAAATGACACGCCTCATAGCTCAGTTGGTAACCCTGCCTTCTGCGCTGTAGGTCGTTGGTTCGGTTCCCACCCGGGACCAAATTGCATCGCATTATAATATTTGACATTATTGACTCGACCAAATTACAAAAACACTTCTTGTAATAATATTCTTACGATCTGACCTTTTCTATAACTATAATGTAGTAACCAAATATCATTTTAATGAATCTCTATTCTAGTTTTGTACTTATTACCTAATACTAATATGTGTATAAATTACATTTTGAGTAATTCTAGTATAATTAATAATTGATTTAATTAATTGTAAATTGATTGTAATAATTGAATAAAATCTGAAACTACTATAAAAATGCATTGAGTAAATTGACAGCAAAATTTGTTTACTTTTTCTACCTGTTAATATATTGTAATATGAATTTGCAGCGCCTTTTCTTAATCCTATCTCCTTCTTAATTCTATCCCTAACATACCACCTTATAGGACTACTATGTACATGTAAGTAAATGAATAAATAAACAAATGAAAATAAATCATCACCGATTATTTAGTTGTTCGCGAATATGTGAATTTTAATATATCTGCAAATCGCTGCCTTAATTTTGATATTGGCACAAAACCAGATGTGTCAAAATTGAGTTATTGGTGTAGTTCGACACGAAATCTTCTGTATTATAATGTGAATAAAATTGATATTCCTATTCGCCCAACTGAGCGAGTGACGTCACTAAATGTCGTTATCTAATTGGTTGGATTTACTCGCCATCGCTCAACGCAAAATCGCTCTCCTGAAAAATGTGTTTTTTTAGTTGTGTCACTGGCAAATTTAGGCAGCTATATGTCCAAAAGTAAGCCATAGGTTTTTCGTAATAATGTTACGGAGCGAGCAGATGGCCCACCTGGTTTTAAGTGGTAACCTCTGCCCATAACAAGCAATGCACTTGGTACCAATAAGACCCAAGTCGCATCGTATGCGCCCGTAACTTAAACGTGAAGGTGGAATGTGTCTCACGTATCTGTAATTTCACTACAACCAAACTTTTCAAATCAGAACACAGTACGATGCGTTACTGGTTGGCGGCCGAAATGGGTGTCAGCACTTCCCCAGAACGGCCTGGCACTAGTTCTACAGCCTGATATTATCAGCGATTAAAAGAATAATTGTAATATCCGGTGTTCACTTTAGATCGGTTACGTAGCTACCCCTGCAGATGTTTTGGTTACGTGGCCGGGGGTTGGGGGAGGGGAGGGGAGGGGTGGGGAGGGGTCGTAGTGGGGGTGGGGGGGTAGGGGGCCGTGAACCGGCAACATTGATTCAACGTGAACTTGCTCTTGAATTGCAGCAACGTGAAGGTGAATCCAGTATTATCAAAGATATGTTTAGTTACAATGATATATGGTACATTATTAGCTATTATCTAGTTATTCCTTATTATTGTAACTACTTTCTATTCATATCATATCATTTATTCATTCGGTAACAATCGTATTTGAAAAAACTTAAAATTAGGCTTAAAATAATACAAGATTACAATAAAATTTAATAAAAAACACTAAGTACACATGCAATTAAAATAATAAATGTCAAATAGTGAAAGCAAAGCAAATAATAAATGCCCAAAAAAAATTCATTAAAATTGTATGTCAAAAACTTCTCTCCAGTAGAATACTCCTTTTAACAATAACTTTTTAAGATTTTGTATATGTATATGTATTCCTTGTATCCTATATTTGTAATATGTATGTATAAATTTGAATGTATATGTTTGTAAAGTTTTAATTTTAGTCATGTTTGTAATAATCAGCCTTTGGGCGTCTTGGATTTATCTGTAAGCCCATTAAGGTTTTTAATGTAATCAATAAATAAATTATTTGCATTATCTTAAAATCTAAAAACAATCTCCGCAGTGTTCAGTAAGTATGTAGTTTTGTAATCATAACATATTTAAATAAAGTATTTTCCAACAAAAGATTTAAAATTACATGTATCTTAGGTTACCTATACCTACTTATGTGGGTAGAATCACAAAAGGTCAACAAAAACAAACAAAGCTTCGTTTTAGTTGCGTCGTTATTTCCCCGTTGTGACAGACACCGGCTTTAATTAGCGTAGCCCTCCAATTTCAGCGTGAGTCTGGTGACGTAACCATCAAACGTCATGCGTCAATTGACGTCAAGGTGAACGTCAGTGGACGTCGCGATGGCCGCGTAACGGCCGTTGTCGAGTCACGCCGTCTCGAGTCACTTGATGCATCGTTATTGATGTGATAGCCCGTTGTATAACGCATTCCGAAATGTAATGGACAGGAATTAGGAGTTAAAGTCAAAGTCAAAAACTTTATTTCCATAGAATTCATAAAGAAATGGCTTGGAAACGTCAATAATATTCATAACGCGTACATATCGTTAAGTTTGACACCTGTTCAAACCCTATCCGACCCTCCATGGGAAAGAACAGTAAAGAATCCCCTTTTCGGGTTTCCTTTTTTTTCGCGAGCACGATCCTTGTAACAATCTGAGTGCTTAGATCTATGTTACATTTTATGACTACATAAATACTGAAATTAGATATTAACAAGATGTTTTGTGTGTCGTTGAGCAGAGCGACATCCGTGACCTTACCTGTCGGCCCTGTCTGAAAACCAGCGCTGCTCCCTCTCTTTCAGGGTGTGCAGCACTATGCTGAGGCAGGGACCCTTTTGGTTTTGCCCACTCACAATCCTTTTATTATGTCAGTCTTGTCAAATAATATTCCGTTTTTAGTTTTTAAAATTTTAGTGTATAAATTTGTATTGTGTCGTTTATGGAAAATTAAACACTCTTTCTTTCTTTCTTTCTGATAGCCCGTTGCGTAACGCATTCTGGAATGTAATGGGCAGGAATAACGTGTCTGAGCAACATTTTGTGATAGGTAAATATACGTTACTATTTGGCGCCAGATGTATGTGTGATTGCAGTAATTGCACGAAAGAAAGGCACCCAGTTCTGAGTGCTTGAGTTTTTTTTATATTTAATATAATAATAATAATCATCATCATTTATTTCTATATAATCTAATCTAATCTATATAATATTGTGTTTCAAGTGTTATTGTCGACGGTACTGGAAATAAATACTTACGCAAACCTAGTGCCCTTCCCAGGCACTAGGTTTTATCTGATGTAGATAGCACCAACCTTGGGCACTTAATAAACACTTCGATTCTTGTCCATTACTTAGTCGGTAAATTAGGTCTTTCTAGAAATCTTTTCATTTCAGTGGCAGCAGATCGTAACCTAAGTTCGTCCAAGGGCGAACTGCCACCATTTTTGCCGCCAAGCAGTTATGATTGACGTTTCCAAGCCATTTCTTTATGAATTCTATGGAAATAAAGTTTTTGACTTTGATTATTATTACTTTATTGACACTTGTTATCAATACCCATTCACCAGCCAAACGACATTGATGGAAATGTACGCGTGAATTGTAGTTCTCATATCATTTAGCATCTTCACAAGTGGCTTATAATATTCCAACAGTGTATCTACTACCGAAATCAAAGTATCACGAGTTCCCACGAACAAAATATAAAGTCAAGATAACTCCCCGCAGAGTATGCTGTGAGAATTCCTTGTCAAACAATGACATTCTAATACATGGTATATAGAATGTCATTGTTGTCAAACCTAGATACGAAATGAAGTAAATATCTAACTTAGTGAGCTTTGTATGAAGCTTTGTTTTATTTAATACCTCGTTGATGTTCCAAATTACAACAATATACCGCTTTTTGGAGTTCAATCCTTAAGAATCATAATCATATTTCAGAAATCATAATTAAGAAAGGTAATCAAATTGAGAGTTAACAAAAAGCGTTATGTTTTTAAAAAGATAAGAGAACCGAACTCACATTTTTTTTTATGTAAAGTCCATTTTTATGTTGTTAAATTATAGATATTGTTATGTAATTATTGAAATGTCTATATGTGTCCGTTACTGTGTTCCGGTATGAAAGGTGTGTTTGCCAGTGAAATTACAGGCACGTGAAACATTCCACCTACACGTATGAGTTACAAATGCATACGATGCGACTTCGGGTACAGGTTACCACTTAACATCATGTAGGCCATCTGCTCGGTTCGCAAATTAGTGACAAAAAAAATATGAGGGCAAGTATGTTTTCAGCCTAATATCTAAACGGGGTTTAAAAAAAGACCTGCAAAAAATAACCAATTTTCCAAATTAGCGTGACTCTACCTTAACTGTCAATAGCAATTTCCATCTCATGTCATTCCTGCGTCAGAGGGAAGTTCCTTCACGCGGGTGGAGCGTGCCGTTATATGAGGCCCACGTCACCGGTACGATAACAGGTGATTATGCGATAACCAGGCAGTCTATTCTATTCGAGTCACTGGTTCCCTCGAACCAGCGTTTTAAGTGCGCCTCAAAGAGGCTCCTTTCGTGCACTTGATACATGTCTTCGAATTTTTTATTCTATTTAATTATTTCTTCTAACATGTCGGTTTCCTCACGATGTTTTCCTTCACAGTTTTGAGAACGTGGAATTGCGCACATAAATCTTTCAATCGCAAAACTCATAGGAGCGCGTCGGGTTTGAACCGGCGACCTCCGGATTGAAACTCGGGGTCAGTACCACTAGACCACCACGCTCTCAACCAGGCAGTGGTAACCAGAAACAGTGGACACACACAGAACAATACCAGAATATGCATTTACAGCTTTGAAAACTAAAACTTTGTGAGTTCGCCGGTATAACCTATTCAAAAATAATGTTAAATGAATATTGGTGGACATTTCACACAGCGCCATCTAGCCCCAAATAAGCATAGCTTGTGGCATGGGAAACATTTACTTTATGGGGGCTATAATCTTCCTGTATCCTGGTGTTCCTGGAGAGATTGGAGCTGGGGGCTAGGTAGTCTTGAGTGGGCTAGATAAATCAATAAGAATTATTGATTTATATTGAATTCTGAACTTTCGGTTGATTTCATAGAAATTTAGCAATTATTTTGTTATAATATTGTTATTATGATGAATATATATATAAAAACTTATTTGTAATGCCATTAAATTATTATAAATATTAATATAATACAACATGTTGTATAATAACCGTTACTAAACACACTAACGGTGTTATTTACTCTAGATAAATTATATTTAGCGTTATCATGGTACCGTGTAAATGTATGTTTACAAGTTTCCTGTGAATGTTTGCATAAATGTCTTATATGTCATTAAACACACACATCTTTTCCAAATTCGATCCGAGTTTATCCATCAAAGACGAACCTCAGACAGAATTAATAATCCTTTAACTGTGCCATATACATTTAACTTGGTATTAACGTTAGTAATTATAACTAGAACAAAAATGGGTTTGAAGTTGCAGTATTACTGAAACAAATTATCATTTTTAGAGATTTATTTTCTTGCGCCTGGCGCCATTCTTTTTAATATCACCTATTATCATTTTGTATTTTAATTTTCATTGTATAGTTGCAGTGGTGGGCCGTCAACTCGGTCCGTCACTTAAATCAAATAAAACTTTAGTTCATTTACTAAGTAAATATTTTAAAACATGTTGGAACGAAGTTCCTTATCGCGCGTTGTGAAAGGGGGCTAGACGGAAAAAAATCTTACGAAAAGTTGTCACGACACTTTTCGCATAGTAAGCTATTGTAAGCTGTGCGGCTTGCGCATGTTTCTCTGTCTGTCTCTCTCTCTCTCTCTCTCTCTCTCTCTCTTATTACATAATATTTGTTAATCATAAAAAAAAAAAATTATAACTTAAAAAAAAAAATTATTACAATTCCTTCACTAATTAATCGAAAGGAACTTCGTTCCATCCGGGTGTCCCTTGACACCTCTCAAGTTTTTTTTTTTTCGTGTTTGGCAATTCTGGTAATTTGGCAAATATTTGTACCGTTATTTTATTAAGGTTGTCTCGCAGTAAGATCTCGCTCATGGTATCACCAATGTCATGTTTATTATATGGTAATCTTCCGCCAACCACGAAGAAGCGCCGCACTCGTAATCGCCCCACCATGGAGGACGCCCCACCCAGGATGGATGTTCTTCACCATGGAGGGTCAAATAGAGTTTGAACAGGCGTCAAACTTAGCGATAAGTACGCGTGACCTTATGTTTTGAATATTATTGACGTTTCCAAGCCATTTCTTTATGAATTCTATGGAAATAAAGTTTTTGACTTTGACTTTGTTGCCGTTTGAGCGTGAAGAAGTTGAGTTTCTGTACTACTCAAAGGAGAAAGGATTAAGTTCCGCCCCGTGGAGACTCCTTTCGTGCCTCCGATTTCGATTATCGCAGCCTCGAAAAGGGCTTAGAGTCGCTCCAAATTCCTGCAATGACGTCACAAGCTAAGGCTGACCTGCCGTTAGGGATGAGCGAGGGTGCGTAGCGTGGGAAGTGTGTGAGCGCGTGCCAGGCCAAGAGCGTACATTTCACTGCTTAGATTCTATATGACACAACTAAAAAAACTCATTTTTCCTTGCCTTGCGAGCTGTAAGTCGTGGTTCAATTCCCACTCAGGACAAACATTTGTGTGACGAACATAGATGTTTGTTCTGTGCGTGGGTGTTAATATGTATAACATGTATGCATTTAAAAGTATACAAGTATTATATCAGTTGTCTGGTTCCCATGATACAAGCTATGCTTATTTTACTTTGGGGCTAGATGGCGCTGTGTGAAATGTCCATCAATATTATTACTATTATACATTATCTCCGGCCAGTTAGTAGCGTCGCGTGGGTGGGTCCCGACCTCAGATAATATTAACTGGAACTAACCAGTGTTCAGTACCTACCTATCTACCATTTCTGAATACTTTTAGTGTTTATTTACTTATCTGTTAACAAAAAAAATATTAATTTATTAATAAAATCACACAGCTCATGGTAAAATAAATGTTAGTCTTATACTGTTAATAGAAATACAATTACTGTTTTTTTTTATAATTATCTTTTCATACCTCGTCTGGAAAATAATAAGACGAAACAAGCTCATTGTTTAAATAAGTTGTACCGTTGCAAATTAACTGTTTAATATAAGAATGTTTCCGACGTGCAAAATATTTATATTCAAAAAGACCTGCAGTGAAGATTTGTGGCCCATGAGTGCCCATTTATTAATTGTTAGTTATAATGTTTTCTTGTGTACAATAAAGTATTTTATTATTATTATTATGGTTTACGTGTTACAGACATCAGCATAATAATGGTGGAGTAGCAAATTTTTTTAATTCTTTATTTAAAAATAATTTACACAGATTTAGTGTGTATATATTACATTACACTGCATAATAATATCATACTTAGACACGATTAGACCATGGATTCGTTATAAAAACTATTTTTATTCTTAGGATCTGTCCAATTTTGAATGGTTGAATGTAATTCAATATCGTTGCTGTATTGAAACAATATAAATCGGCCTTTTTATTCTTAGGATCTGTCAAATTTTGAATGGTTGAATGTAATTCAATATCGTTGCTGTATTGAAACAATATAAATCGGCCTATGTGATACGCAATCTATCACGTTTCCCGATGAGTAGCATGCGTGCTGTCGCAAAGATAGTACAAAGAATGGGGTTATCTGAAGCCACTATTGCTTACATTTGCATTGTTGTAGTTTTCGTTTTAAAACTCAATGCGGGATGTACGGAACCAACTGTGGAAAAGTGATTATCAAGAAAATGTTTTTCAATCGTATTTTAAGTTTTCATACAATACAATTGACTGGCCTCACAGCTCAGTTGGTAGTAACACTGCCTTCAATGCTGTAGGTCGTGGGTGCGATTCCCAACCATGACAAACATGTGTAAATATAATATAGTAAATTATCGTTAAAGTATCCATCCTTCAGGAAAGTTTTTGTGTTTGTAAGGTATACGGCTTTAAAGTTAAATTAATAACAGCGAGGTCTAGTGGTACCGAGTCTCAATCCGGAGTTCGCCGGTTCAAATCCCAAGATGCACCTGTTTTATTGAAAGATTTATGTGCGTAATACCACGTTCTCGAAATGGTGAAGGAAAACATCGTGAGGAAAACGACATGTCCTAGAACTAAAAATTCGAAGACATGATTGTGTCAAATGCACTAAAGGAGCCTCTTTGAGGCGCACTTACTATCCTTTCACCACACTGGCTCGAGAGAACCAGTGACTTGAATAGATAAACTTAAATTAATGTTGTAATGAAAATTATGTTAAGTGTGTTTTATTGGCAACCATATTAATCTATACTCTATACAGATAAATAAAATTGGAGTGTCTGTTTGTAATATTAAAATAACCGCTTTTTACTAAGTGCATATGGATGTAGGTATACACGGTACATATACCAAAACAACATTTTTTACAATTTTTGTCTGTCTGTCTGTCTGTTTGTTCCGGCTAATCTCTAAAATGGCTGGAACGATTTCGACGGGACTTTCACTGGCAGATAGCTGATGTAACAAGGAGTAACTTAGGCTACTTTTCCGAGGGGTAAAATAGGGGTGCGTGATAAAACCGAATTCCACGCGGACGAAGTCGCGGGCAACAGCTAGTATATAATAAAAGTGTAATGTTTTAGTTGAAGACCATCATTGTTATCATAATGAAGAACCCTCACGACGATTTAACTACGTAACATCATCAGAGGTCATATCTGTCGCTCAGATAACCTCCAAAATCTGACCTCATGGTGTTACCAGCATTCATAATAATGGTACTGTGAAAAATAAAACTATTAAATAAACTACAGGGTGTGATTAATATTTTAATTACTAGCTGTAGGTACCCGGCATGCGTTGCTATGCGTAGTTAAGGTAAAAGTGTCATTAAAAACTATTTTTTTATCAGAAATGACCACCGAGGTTTTAAAATTATTAAAGTACTAATATTGCGATAAAAAATAGGGGTTGGTGGTAGAAGGGTGAAAATTTAGGGTTGTATGTATTTTTTAATGCCGAATTTTAGAAAAATAAAAATAAAAATAACTGCCCTACAAAAAAAATACAAGGGGTACCTTTATCACTTAGGGGTATGAAAAATAGTTTACGTCATATTCTCAGTCCTACTAGAAATACAGAAAAAAATATCATAAAAATCGGTCAAGCCATTTTGGAGGAGTTTTGTTACAAACACTGTGACACGAGAATTTTATATATTAGATTTTCAATGCGTTTGGTTGGATTATATTTGCCCTTATTACTTTAGAAACGTCATTAGATACCTATTATACTCCTTCGTCCATCGTTTTTATGTGTGCTTTATGGAATTAAATAAATATAATGACAAAACCAATTTCTTTTATCAACAGAATAACATGCACAGTTAGCTAATCCGATTAAGACATTATTTTGATGTTGATAGCAATCGAAAGGAAAATTTTCGCTATCTGTGTATGTAATATCATGTAATCTTAATCAAATTATCACTATAATTATTATTCACATATAAATTTAATGTCTCCGAGAAATAACATAAGTTGGTATATGACTGGCCTCACAGCTCAGTTGGTAGTAACTGTGCCTTCTGTAAGGTCGTGGGTTCGATTCCCATCCAGAACAAACATTTGTGTGACGAATATACATGTTTGTTCTGTGTGGGGGTGTATGTATTTATTGACAAAAAGTTGTCAGTTGTCTGGTTCGATATTACAAGCTACGCTTAGTGTGGCGCTAGATGGCGCTGTGTGAATTGTCCACCAACATTATTATTATTAATTTATAATTTTGTGGAGTCAATAAAAACTTTTCTTTTATCATTATTGTATTAAACACAATTTACTACAAACGTCCCGTCTTGTACGCGATATGTACCTGACAAAAGTCTAGATAATTATAATTTACACAAATAAAATATAGTGCCGTGACCCCGGTGGCGCAGCCACAGACTATGTTATCAGTGTTGACACCAGCTTGCCAATCGGACTGCTTTTGCGTAAGCGCCTTATCACTAAAGGAAACAACCAATTTAAGAAGACCCCTACAATCTTACATCGGTTGGGTCATTCCGCGGGTCTTCAATACTGGCCGCTCGTATCAGCAAGGTAGGTAACATGGGGCCTTAGAAGTGAAATCGCAGTCAGTCGGCGATGGATCGTCGCCGGCTGAACACTACATGGGAGATGTTATTAATTTCAGATATAAAAAAATACAAAATTGCTATGAGGAATCGCTTTGTATCATTTGTTAAGTCAAAGGTTTTGAAATAAGCAGACAAAACAATGAATAACCCCAAAACGACTAGTTTATCTTTACCCAAAACGTATACTACCACTACTTCCGCTTTTAACATAATACAAGAGTTCTTATGTAGTCTTTCACAAGAACCTCTCGAACCTGTCTGGTGAAAGGATTAAAATGCGCCTCAAAGAGGCTCCTTTTATGCACTTGACACTTGATTTTTCTAATTCTAGGACGCGTCTGTTTTCTTACAATCACTTCAAATACCTACTTACACGTTTTGAGAACGTGGTTTCTGCAAATAATTTTTTAAAGAGAATAACTCATTGGTCCTCGTCGGGATTTGAAGCAGCGACTTCCGGATTGAAGCTATGTGCATGTACCATAGGGCAACCACGGTTCAAGTCAATCTGTTTAGTGAAGTAGGTGACTTAAGGAGGAACAAAAGCATAAGTGAAATGAAATAGGTGTACTTTTTAGAATTACCTACTCACTGTCTATCAAAATAGCGGTTGAGACAGAATAATTAATGTAAGCGCCAATATTTCAATAAAAAACCTAAATTATTTTTGCTAATTAGTAATTCTTATCACTAAAATTACCACAAGTAAACATAAACACAATTAAACCTGATGAAATTGGTTACCAAGTTAAATTCATAAACAATAAGTAGTTACAATAGGTAGAAAGCCTCCATTTATCGGCGTATGTATAGCTACCATACCAGCTAAAAACGTATCTTTACTCTAATTAACGTTTACTACTCCGATAGAGGAAAGCTCACTTTTGTAGATAAAGTAATGAATGATAATAAGTACACGACGTAAATATGTGGGATGGGAACAGTACGCGGCCGGTTTTATAACTGAGCAAAACAAAGCCACGCGGAGCGCGCGTGGACAGCGGCGGCGCACGACTCGCGTTTATAAATAGAACGCGAAGCAAGTTACAAATACGTGGTACTTATATACCACTAGTTTACCACGACCCACGAATTCAAATATTTTAACGAATTTAAAAGATATTAGTTTTGAAGTAAAAAATAATCTAATTATATCTCTTAGGACCTCGACTGTTATAATCCCGACGCCAGACACAGCAGCAACATTTGAACACTTGTCTGGCGCTGGTATTTGAGATTTGATTCAATGTTTAATCATATGTTAGCACTTTGCCATTCGGTGTTGGTTTTTCGAGCACATCAAAGCATTCCAACTTCATACATTGCGTAGCCGTACCGTTGAGAGATGTGTGGCAGTTACATCAAACATTCGTTCAAATGTGTGTATTGAACTATCAAATCTGTGTTCAAATATTTGTCCGTGATTGACGTCGGTGTAAGACATATCATAACCACGCCCAGATGATGTCGATGAGTCGCGCGTTCCAAATTTGAAATGCTGTGCCAAGCATTTCAAATTTGGAACGGCTTTGCGATCGGAGTATTTTGGCGAGGTTGTTATTGTATTTCGTCGTAGTCGTAGAACAAAGGCGGATCTGCAATACAGTAACTTTACAGTAGAGCACTTCAAAGTTTTTTGAATTAGAGTTGATGTGATATTTTGAAAACGGCTAGTCCTATCATCGTCAAATTTGGATATGTAAAACTGTAATAAGATTTTCTATGATATGAAGGTCGATTACAACATAAAAACTAAATTTGAAAAAAATCAAAATCGTCTTTGTCCTACGACTATGACGATTTGTTTGTTGTAGTGATTAGGGTGCGTTCGGCTAGTAATTACTGGTGGCGACATGATTGCAGAATTTGCACAAATTGCAACATAATTTGTTATCGGGCGGGAGCGCAAACACACGATCTATTAATGTAAGTACGCTAACAAATTAAATGACTGCTTTATGTAAACACCTGTTTTTAAGTAAATCAGAAAAGTATGAATGTTATTACGTATTTAATTCTAAAGAGCATTTGCTGAGTGCTAATTGTGTAACGAAAAATTTAAAAATAAAGCTACAAGAATAAAACCTACCTATATGACACACGGGATGTGGGGTAAGTAACCTCTTTGTCGCGCCATTTTCCTTATATTTTGCTGAACTGGGTTCAATAAAGAATGTGATTCCGAGTATTAAGTGGAGAGGCAGTTAACCAAACATTTAAATAAAAAATAATAATAAAAAAAATCGTTTTCTATCATAACTTAAAAGTTTGATGAACCCCGTACCTAACTGTTTATCGATGTAATTTTGTACTGAATCCTATACAAAGAAGTTTTATTGGACAAAACTGTCACAATGTAATACCTAGTCTTATAAGTAGACAAAAGTGCGTTGTCTACTTTTCGTATATTAGGTCTTCGTATTTAAAATACTACTATGACTACTAATAGGTCTCACTCACTTGACTCACTGGTCTTACCGCTCAAATACTTGTAACTCTGCCTTCTGATTGTGGTCGTGGGTTCGATTCCCGCCCACGACAAGCCTTCCGTATGTTGAACATAGATGATATGTCAGGGTATTAATATGTATGTAAATAAAAAGTAACACTAAGTATTCTAAAAAATATATACATATGAAGTATTTTTAGTAATATTGAGGTTTATTTCCTAACAACACTACATTACGTAGTCCATAATTTAACATAAAAGACACCTATGTAATATTTATAGTTGGCAACAACCGGCACTTGAGCTCTACCTGAGCTCTATCTGATGCAACACCGCCAAACAAAAATATATAACTAATTTTCATCGCAATAAAAATCAACCAACCGTAACTTTATGTTTTATTTCTACCAGCCGTTGTCAGTTAAATACTATTTTAGATAACCGTGTGACTAACTTTGCTACGCGTCACTATTATTCTAGAACATTACAAATATATTTTGTATTTCGAATAAATATAATATCATGTGCGAAAACAACGGCAATGGAACGATAAAATGCGTTTAGCAAATGATAAAATGTTAGAATGAAAAAGTTCCTATGCGCTTTATCGTTATCGATGATATTTGCAAGGTTATTTGTATTACTAGTACAGCATGATTAGAGAAAAATATCCATACAAATCCTGTGCTGGGGTAGAATGATGTTGGAAATGCATGCTTGTGTATCCATAAAAAAAAAACCATATCCCAACCAGTTGTTCAAAACATGGGCGTCAGTTCTAAATTCAAATACAGCGGCCAGTCACCGCTGCAAAACGGGCGCGCCGAGCATAAAAAAGTGTTGCCACACGAAATCAACTGAACTCGTTGTTGGCAAGAGGCGCACGCGGTGGGCGCGTCAGCCGCCGACCACGCGGTGCCGGCGTGATCTGTGACGTCACCGCGCGTCATCACAACAACCAAACCCAACCTTAACACATCCACATACAGGTGTCACGTCTGTTGATCAATGTACTGTAATTTTCCGTTTGCGTAAGAGCAGCAAATACGACGGCCGCATTCATACCGCGTCACGGATGCAATTTCATGCCGAATATTTCATAAAATTGAGCGTAACATTCAAAAAAAGAAGCTATTAGAATGTTTTACAATCTGTGGAAGGCATTTATCAGTATGTAAATATACCGCGGTATCGCCGCGCGTACCGAGGCTATAAAAGCGCGCGCGACGGAAGATCCACGCCCAGTGCGGATCGCACGGGCACACTGAAAACAACAAACCAAAAACAAACATACATGAGTCATAAACACATACGTTTAACCGACAGCTCGCACACTGTAAACACGCGTCCGCAGCGTGATTGATAACTATGAGTAATAAAACCCGATCTCATACAGGATACGTGATCGATGATACAAACATCGTTTAAGACCAAACAAATGTGGAAGTGAATCACGAGAAAGGGAAGCCCTGGGAAATGTTTCTTTATAGAGATCATGTCGATAATAACGTAAACAAACCGCAGTGCAATGCACTCGATACAAACATGAATAGTCATTTAGAAGTTGGCCTTTGGATAATTAGCCCCTAAAAACAGCGGAAGGGGTGACAAAACTTTGCATAGGTCATGGTTGAGTGAGTCACTTGAGGATAATAGGTAATAACTAAATACGCACTCAAGGTGAGTGTGACTCTACAATACAAATAATATAAAGCAAATATATAGGTGATTAGCTGTTGCCCGCGACTTCGCGAGGAATTCGGTTTTATCACGCACCCGTATTTTACCCCTTGGAAAAGTAGCCTAAGTTACTCCTTGTTACATCAGCTATGCCAGTGAAAGTCCCGTCAAAATTGATCAAGCCATTTCAGAGATTAGCCGGATCACAGATAGACAGACAAAAATTTCAAAAAATGTTGTTTTGTGTACCGTGTCCATAAGTAAAAAGCGGTTATTTTAATATTACAAACAGACACTTCAATTTTATTTATTTGTATAGATTAACGATAAAATACTACAATAGAGTTAAAAAACATACAAGAGCTTATCAGGTTTGTGAAAAACCGCATCCAAAGATAAACTCATTCCAAACATCCTCAGTCTACAACCGCCTACTTACTGTTAGGTTAGCTGTAGTGCTGTAGCGCCATATTTGTTTATGCGAACATTTTTGCTGGAATATTCTGTGAGGCCGCCCAAGGTATTAACGTTATAGTGCTTTTGAAGGGCGACAGCTGTTTGTGGTAACTTTGTATCCATTGTTCATTTCTTAGGAGTATTATTGGAGGTGACATTTTACATCTTTTTTTTTGCATACGTATAATGGTAAGTAGAAGCAAAATGAATAGTCCTCATTATTTTATCAGTTTATAACATGTATATTCTTTTTTCAGGTCCATTTGGCTGCGTTAATTGTTAACATAAAATCAGGCCGTTTCTCTCCAAGGTCACGAAGAAAGTAGACGTGAAAAATGGTCATCGCATTAAAATTTGTTATTCTGCCTGTACCGTTTCCGTTAAGCAGTTTCCTTCTAATTCTACAAAAATGTCTTAGTTATTCGCAGAATGTATTAAACGAAAGCAGAATCTAAATTTGCGAAACAAACCAGCAGACAGAAAGCCGCGAATAAACTCGACACGATGTGTGTCAATGTTCTGCACAGATAGCCCAACAGTTACAAGCTGGTTCTATACATAATCTGCACCACAGTACAAGTCCCGTGGCTGTGGCGCTAGCGTCTACATCAAAGCGAAAACTGTTCCCTATTCGAACGTAGTTCAGGGTTCTGCTGCAGGACGTCTCTCGTGAAACGGGCTAGAAACTAGAAATGCCACAGATATCTAAATAGTCACTGGGAACTAGAAACGCCACAGCTTTTGAGAGCAGTAGAACTCGCCAAGTTCGTCCGGGGAAGTACCATGCCCATTTCTGCCGCCAAGCAGTAACGCGTTTGCATTACTGTGTTCCGGTTTGAAAGGTGTGGTTGCCGGTGTAATTACAGGCACATGAGACATTCCACCTACACGTCTCATAGTTACGGGCGCGTACGATGCGACTTGGGTATTGTCGTACCTAGTAGGGGACCCAAGTCGCATCGGTTATGGGCCGAGGTTACCACTTACCGCCAGGTGGGCCGTCGGCTCGTTCCGTAACTATATAACATAAAAAAGTTATCGAGTTTCTACCAGGTAGCCGCAGAGTATGTAGTGGGTAGTGGGTGGCAGTGCGGGCGCGGCGGCGCGGTGACGTCACAGCGCGCGCGCACGCAGCGACCGCGTGGCGCGCACGCCTACTGGTACGTGCCAAGTCGTGTCATGCTGTTGTATGGACGCTTGCCCGACTGCTGGGAGGGTGACGTTGCATGATTCTTTGTAATCTGTTGTACTCTATACCGTACCAGTAATATTGTCACTGTAGGAACACAGGCAGGCAGAAATTCTTTTTCATCAAACTATATTTTAACTAATCTAGATTGAGTTTAAATGACAAAATATGCTAAAAATGAGCGATGACCCTTATTTTAATGCAAACGGCCCACATGACGAGATATCCAATATAGAAGTATCTGCTCTTTCTGATACTACGTAATAAGTAGGACTGGAAGAAGGAGGAATTTTCATACCTGTGGGATGACTTGAATGGGTTGATTGATGGTTTTAATCTGATAAATGTAAATATATCCTTTTGACGTCATTGCAGCAGCTATCAGATGCAGGTAATCCATGATGGTTTGACGTCAACTCCGAGTGCCTTATTTAAATCCGTTAATCACTTACAGATATTGCGCCCACTTGTTTTTTACAGAACTTTTGACAGAACAAAAAGATGGTCCACCTAATTGTATTCTCAGCTCAAACAATAGACAGAGGAATAAAGATCGTCTTAGGTATGAGAAGGCCTGAAGTTACATTAGGTTTTATTACATATACTTATTTAAGTACATACTTTTTGAATTTTCAAGTGTATTTATTTTATTTTGCAGTCCCTTTGAGGTGGTATGAAAAATGTTTCACATAACTACATTTTAATCCAATTAACGACGTAAAAAAAAAAATGTTACTAAATATTTCACACAGCGCCACTTAGCTTCAAAGAATAGCATTGTACTATGGGTACCTTAAACTTAAAACTGACATAATGCTTTAAAACATATTTTGTTAACACATAGGTAAGTACTTATAATACACACCAACACTTAGCAGAAAAACATTTATGCTCGTCACACAAATGAATCCACGGCCTACAGCGCAGAAGGCTGAGTTACTACCAACTGAGCTGTGAGGCCTGTTGAGGTCTGAGGATTCAAGCATTATTACTATGCTGGAATATTATATAATTAAATCTGTATAAAAAAAAATAGCAATAAACTCAATAACTAGTGGACCGATTCTAGTTTATTCATTAACAAATTAGTAATCTATCTTATCCATGAGAATAGGATTTTATCATAAAGAAGCAAAATGTATTTTCTTGTTTACTTATATTATCTTATTATATATTATATATTTATATTATCTACTTATATTCTTGTTTACTTATAGCTTAGTCAAAATCAAAATCAAAATTTTATTTCCATGGAATTCATAAATGGCTTGGAAACTTCTACAATAATATTCAAAATATAAGGTTACCCGTACTTATCGCTAAGTTTGACGCTTGTTCAAACCCTATCCTCTCATGGGTAACAGACAAGAAACCCCTGAAGGAGGGCTTCCTTTTTCGCGAGCACGATCCTTGTAGTAACACGCACGAGTGTGTACATCAGAAGGCGCGCACGCGCACCTGAATGGCGCGTGCCGCGCGCCCTGACGCAACCGGCTATTCTCGACGCACTGCGGAGCTGCTCTATAATCTATGCCGCAGTTGCAATTGCGCCCGACGCGTCGCGTAGTTCATATACATAATATGTACCCATATCTGCTGCCAAGCAGTAATAATAAAATAAATAATATTAAATATTGGTTGCCATTTACACAGCGCCATCTAGCCTCAAAGTAAGCTAAGCATAGCTTGTATCATGGGAATGAGACAACTGATAATACTAATATACTATTTTGTAAATACATACATATATATTTATTTACAACCAGAGACACAGAACATTCATCTATATTCGTCCTGGGTAGGAATCGAACCCACTTTTCCCCATCTTTGCGATCCGCGGCTTGTATGTGGAAATTCATTATTATTAAGAAAACTTTACCAGTGAAAAAAACTTATAAGTTTTTTTAAGTTTTAAGTTTTTGGTAATATGTCATTATTCATATTAACAAAAAACTAAAACTAAGCACACATAATGTAATATTACTTTATATACTTAATATTTAATTGCTAATTTAATGTATGCCGGTGGTATTTCCAAAACAATGCTTGTTTCCCGGCAAATGTTTGGACGCGGGCCAAAAGTGCGATAGTCGCGCTGTACAGGCAGTGCGCCAAGACGAGGCGCGGCGCGGCGGTGCGAGTTCGAGGGAAAGTGTGATGATGACCCCTCCCAGGGTCGCAGGGTCGGGAGGGGTAGTAACACTTCAGAGCCACGCGAGACTAAGAATAAAATTAATAACATATAGGGTAAATAACATACACACATAACATAAAGCATTATTGGCTAATGCCAATAATGGGTGGTGCTAACAATAATTTGTTGGTAATTTCTTTGATACATTAATAATAATAATAATAAATTTATTTGTATTTGTTACAAAAAACATTACATCGTAGCACTTAAATAGGTAATACAGTATTTGAATACTTAAACTGAATCAGAGAATAACGGTGCAAGAATGTGCACTATAGCCCCCACACTAGGATTTCTGTGTTGAGCATTTACTGATGTTGGAATAATAAGAAATGATTTTATAAAAGAGAAAGCGGTAGCTTAGTTAATCGTGAACAAAACGGCGGCGACAAACTCACCACTTGTCAGGCCAACGTGGAAGTGACAAGTTGTGAATTCGTCGAAGTAGTTTCCATAACACGATTTTATTTATATTTTCCAAGTACCTATATGAAGTTTTTGTCTATTGTCTAAGGTCTCCATTAGCTAGATCATTGAGAGAGACTAGACTGAGGGCTAGCATGACGTCATGACACAGCATCTACTGGATAATCCGTTCGATTCCCGTAATCTTATAAATATTATCGGGAATCATTCTCTGCGTACAAACTGCTGGTTGCTCCACGGCTAGGGTTGCCAGGTCGTAAAACTGAAAAACCGGACATACTGGCTAGTTTAGACGGACATTTTGGAAATAATGTCGACACCACAAATTTTTTCGTCTTAATACAACACAACAGTTTAAAAAAAATTTTAGTTGTCTTTTTTATCATTATATCAAACCATAATAATTTTACTTTTTCATCTTCTTAAATTCTAATGAAACAGCAATAAAACTGAATGAATAAATCATCTTTATACCAACATATGAGAAATGTAAAGTAACTCGCCAAATTTAAAAAGCCTAACAAAAGCCTAAAACTACTAATTTGGCCGGACACGCAACCAAAATGCCTGACTGTGTCCGACTTTATCCGGACACCTGGCAACGCTATTCGCGGCGCGTGGTTATTTCTGTTCGGTTTGTTTTCGATAAAGGTACAAAGTTCGCCCGCGGATGTTGCTCGGAACATGAACTACGTCTATTTATATCGGGAGATTTGGGTTCCCCTCCGCTAATCCGAAAGGTTTCAACTTCATAATGACTTTATGTCCAAGGCAGATTACTGTTAAAATTATTTACTTCTCAAAAGAAATACAAATTCCCTTGTAGAGGAATCATAAAGGAAAATAATAGTATAGGGCCTTCCTGAGATTAAAACATTTTTATCTATGTAAAAGTTAAATTCTATTTTTCTATTCGAGTCACTGGTTCTCTCGAGCCAGTGTGGTGAAAGGATTTTAAATGTGCCTCAAAGAGGCTCCTTTCGTGCACTCGACACATGTCTTCGAATTTTTAGTTCTACGACATGTCGGTTTCCTCACGATATTTTCCTTCACCGTTCTGAGAACGTGGTATTAATATTAATTACCATATAAAGTTTATATGATAATATAACTAGCTGGTGCCCGCAACTTCGGCTGCGTACTCCGAGTGCCCTATTTTTCCCAAGCTTTCATCAATCTCCATACAAAGGTTAGTACTTTAAAAACTGAAATCATCTAACTAACTTGATTGGACAAAAACACAGAAACATTCTTCTTTTTCATACCAAAAGAAGAATTGTGATGAGTTGTTAGGTAATCCTTACTTGAAAAGTGACTCATTCCCCATACAAATTTACATCCCCTATGTCACACCCTTAAAGTTTAATTTTCACGACAAAAAGTGCCCATGGCCTTCTCCTAGGTCCACTCTATCTCTACATTAAGTTTCAGTCAAAATTGGTAGAGACGTTTAAGTTTGAAAAGGTAACAGACAGACAGAATTACTTTCGCATTTGTAATATTCATATGGATAATTTACTCTAATTTTATAACTGCATTGTGAGTGGTTAGGGTTAGAACACCCAGTAAAGATTTTGCAAGTAAGTGTGAGAAAAGAACTGTGGTTAGCTTAAGCTCTACTGCCTGGAACTTTCTATAAGAACTATTTTATATTAAAATATATTTCGTCGTAGGTATATCTAGAATCTAGACCAACTGGCATATGAACAAGGAGCATAAACAAAGCCCTGGTGGCGACGTAACTTCCATAACTCGCTAAATGTCACTCGACGACCACGTGAACGAATGCGAAATGATGCAATTCTCATTGTATTGTTGATGCGATGCAGAACGCAGAAAGTTAAGGGCGACCCGTGTGGATTCCTTATTATTAGGAGAATTTTCACAGTCCTTTAAACTTGTGATAAGTTGGTCTTAACGCCTGCATACCCACGTAATTCAGCCGCTAAGCATTAACGCTTTCATATTCCTAAGTTTCTACTTGAAAGGTGTGTTCTCAGTAAAATTACAGGCGCACACACATATCACTTTTATGGGCGCGATACAATCAGACTTGGGTCTTCCCAACCTAATACTAACCTAGACGACCTAAGTCGTTTTGCTGGTATGAGCAGAGGCATTAGCAGGCCGCCATTTTTCTCACGAATAACTCAGCGGACACTTTCTTCCAGTAATTCATTCCTTAACCGGGACAAATTTTTTACCACCAACTAGGCCAAGTTACAAATCTGTGCTTACCTGACGTACTCTGCGTAGTGAACATGCAATTGTACGCTGAATGTACGTCGCGCAGGTTCCTTTGTGATTACCTAGTAGCAGGTAATGGATAGTCATTAGTGGCATATTAGTAATCGCGGTCTGGTCACGTACACAGAAACTATACTATCGGGGAACACTACAGCTTTTGAAATTACAATGTTTGTATCAGCATTCGCGTTTTTTACGTCTTACAGTTGCGGAACGAACCGACGCGACGGCCCACCTTTTTAAGAGCAGTACAACTTACGGCAAGTTCGTCCGAGGAAGTACTGCCACCATGCCCATTCATGCCGCCAAGCAGTAACGTATTCGCGTTACTGTGTTCCGGTTTGAAATTGCAGTCACTTGAGACTTGAGACATTCCACCTTCGCGTATCAGAGCAACGGGAGCTTTTTTTATATGATGCATATATGGTAGAGCGAATGGCCCACCTGGTGTTAAGTGCTAAACACGGCCCATAACCGATGCGACTTGGCTCCTCCCCTCCTAGGTACGACAAGACCCAAGTAGCATCGTATACGCCCGTAACTCTGAGATGTGTAGGTGGAATGTCTCATGTGCCTGTAATTACACCGGCATCGACACCTTTCAAACCGTAACACAGTAATGCTTTATTACTTGGCGGCAGACATAGGCATGGTGGCAGTACTTCCTCCGAAGAACTTGACATAAGGTCTAAAGTCTCTACGGTCTGTGAAAGAGATGAATTTGTGGCAAGAAATCGTCTATTTTAGAGCACTGAGAAATCTGACATTAAAAAAAACACATGATTCACAACAACAAGTTAAATTTTTCCCCATTTAGGAATTAGGAAGAAAATAGATGTACTGCGGTCTAATGACCAATTTATTTGATATTATTATTATTAACTAGTACAGCAATTAATTAAAATATATACAAATAATTACAAAATTAACTAGACTATTAAGAAAAACTTGTTACATTTAAATATCTACTAATCTAATAAACAAAATTTTCATGGCGTTTAGAATATTCCGTGGCGCGACTGTCATTGAATTTACCCCACGGTGTTTTCCTTCACCGTTTTTGAAATCTATTATTGTGCACATGCGTTTCTCTAAAAGATGTTCTAGGCCCTAGGCTAAGTGAAAAAAATACATGGCAGATTGAGTCAGATTATTTGTACGTTCCTAACTCAACACAAAGAACACATGTTTCATGAATCTACATTATCTAGTCTGGAGTGATTTTAAATTAATTCATGTATAAGTTATAGATAAAATGTATTATGGGATCTGTTTTCACGCTCCAAGGGCGGCAATTAATGGTATTTGGCAGCTGATGGTATCACCGTCATTAATATAATTATTTCTGGATCAGATATTTTATTGAGTTGGAAAATTTTCATTATCACGTTCGCAAGTAGCTGATAAAATTATTGACATAAATCCAAATGTTTATTTTCCTCAAACTTATTTTATTTTATAATAATTTCAAATAACTTCTCGACATATGAGACGATTTTTTTTTATTAATTTCATTATTTTTGCCCTAGGGATCAATGAAAGAACCGGACGGCGCCTGGAGAACGAGGAAGAACCAAGAATCTAGATGATAATATTATATATTAGGGAGATATGTATAAAGAGTATAATAAATACATCAATAATAATAATATCCTGTTTATTGAAGCACTTCAAACAACAGAATATAAAAAAAGCGTTCGAAATTTTTCCCTAAACATTTATCAAAAATCCTAAATATTCCCCACGTGATAGATCGAGGTTTAAAGATTAACATAATCTGTAAAAAGGAGGCGATAATGACGAATTCAAATTACCTACGATTTAATATATCAAGCAGTCTAGTGTAATCATCTAAGGTCAAAATGGCGCAGTAGAAACATCGCCATTTTGATCTTACCCATAAAAGGACATTAGAGAAACTGGACTACTACGAGACTGCTACACCAAATAAATACGGTGAAAATATTCACTGGACTGTTTGATTTATTAAATCATAGGCAATTTTACCTTTTTTTTTTCGTTCATTATTGCCGCCTTTCCACAGATTATATACTACTACTACTAAAACTGGACTACTACGAGACTGCTACACCAAATAAATGCGGTGAAAATATTCACTGGACTGCTTGATTTATTAAATCATAGGCAATTTTACCTTTTTTTTTTCGTTCATTATTGCCGCCTTTCCACAGATTATATACTACTACGGAAACCTTTAAACCACGACCTATCACGTGGGGAATATTCAGGATTTTGACAAATATTTAGGGTAAATTTGATATGCAAATGTTTATCTTCTAACAATAGTAGATGCAGCCAATGTTACCTACGTGTATATGATAGATTATAATATGATAGTTAAGTGTAAAGTATGTAAGCTGATGTGAGGTGTGTAAGATTGCGAGGTTTCGAGAAAGTATTTCAGCCGCGTTTCACGTCATCGTGTTCGCGTGGTCGCGTCGTGGCCGGCGGCTGCCTCGCCCGTGACTAGGAACACGATTGCATCACTATACGTTGGGAAATTATTATCTATACTAATAAATAAAATTAGTGTCTGTTTGTTATATTAAAATAACCGCTTTTTACTAAGTGCATATGGACACACCAAAACAACATTTTTTAAAATTTTTGTCTGTCTTTCTATTTGTTTCGGCTAATCTCTGAAATGGCTGGACCGATTTTGACGGGACTTTCACTGGCAGATAGATGATGTAACAAGAAGTAACTTAGGCTACTTTTCCGAGGGGTAAAATAGGGGTGCGTTATAAAACCGAATTCCACGCGGACGAAGTCGTGGGCAACAGCTAGTTTTGTATATATTTGTTTACGTTAGGTAAGATGTTACTTAAAGCTATTAAAATCGACGACATGATATCTTGCCACAAATCTATCTTTTTACAAGCAGTAGAGTTCATGCCGAGTTCGTCCAGGGAAGTACTGCTACCGTTACCAATTTTTGCTGCCAAGCAGTTAGGGTTTGCATTACTGTGTTCCGGTTGCCGGTGAAATTACAGCCACATGAGATATTCCACCTTCGCATCTTAGAGTTACGAGTGATTACTGAGCATACGATGCCGTTTGGGTCATGCCTTCCCTACTTAGTACTACATTACTCTTATACTAAGTAGGGGAGGACCCAAGTCGTATTGCTTGTTATGGCGAAGGTTACCACTTAGCAACAGGTCATCACCTCGGTCCGAAAAAAGTTCTATGTTCGGAGCTCGCTTTTGGAGCGTTTATCGTAACTAGTATAAAGTTTTGGTTTCATAACGGTTTGTTCAAAAGCTCGACAGCTGTGGCTTTGTTTTCGTTGGCCGGGTATTTTTGGGCGTCTTTTGCCTTTATGGGGAAATTCCCAGGTATTCAATACAGGTTCCCGGACACCCATGACGAAGTTTCGTTTCGATGTGGCTACTCTTTCGATAAATGGCGCAGAAGACTGAAGTAGGTAGCTTTTGTTTCAGATGCTAATCAGAAACACTGAAAAAATCTTTGCTCTTTCTGGATATATATAATTTTTCATTTTTTCAATCATTTAATTCTTCAAATTTAACAAACAGCGTTGGGTCGGAGGTTAAATGGAAATTTCCATTTCCACCTTGACGGTTGTATTGAGGTCTGATGCAGTATTTCCGTATGATAATGTGACGTAACATTGCATTCCGATACTTTACTTTACTTTTGTTGCAAAGAAATATTAATTTCTTTCTTTTTATTTATTGGGCTGTTTGCTAGAAACTAGACTTTCTGTTTCCTAATGGAGATTCGTCCATTCTGAAAGTTTATTAATTTTGATTGGCTCCATAATAAATGTGTGTTTTGAGGAGAAATATGAACAGTTCCGTGAAGTAAAACTTTTTGCTTCATTAGTGATTGTGCTTATCAGATATAAGCGGTGTGACGTCACAGAGCGCAAGAGCGGCGCGCGCGCGCGGGCCGCCAGTCGGCTGCGCGCCCGTGCCGACCAGCCACGCCACGCCACTCCCGACCACCAACCACGCCACGCCACTCCCGACCACCAACCACGCCACGCCACTCCCGACCACCAGCCACGCCACGCCACTCCCGACCACCAGCCACGGAGCCACGACCACAGGTGAGCAGTGCAACAGTGTTGTGAAAGTGAAAGTGACGGATTGCAGTGAAAACAACAATATTATATAAAACTCTTTTAATCAGCTTACTCGGCCATAACATATCCTTAAACGAGAACTTAAGTAGAGACAGTCTTAAGAGAGCTAAAACTAGGTAACGATCGGTGAGATGTAATCACAGTCGCCGCGCGGTCAGTGCGCGAGGGGCGGCGCGATGGGGGGCGAGGGCAGGAGGCGCAGCACCGGCGCGGGGCCGGGGGGGCTGCGCTCCTTCGCGTGCCGCTTCACGTGCTTCGCGAGGTGGTCGGACCGCATGAACCGGCGGCTGCACACGCGACAACCGAACTTCTTCTCGCCCGTGTGCGTCCGCTTGTGGCGCGACAGCTCGTCCGAGCGGGAGAACCGCCGCTCGCAGCCCTCCCACGCGCACCGGAACGGCCGCTCGCCGGTGTGCGTGCGCGCGTGCGCCTTCAGGTGCGACGACTTGAAGTAGTTCTTGCCGCAGCCCGGGTACGAGCACTCGTAGAGGCGGCGGCGCGCGGCCGGCGCGCCCGCCACCAGCCACAGCGCGGCGGCGGGGAGCAGCGTGCCCGGGACGAGCACGGCGGGCGCGGGCCGCGGCGCCAGCGGCACCCAGCCCGCCGCCACCGCCGGGTGGGGGGACGGCACGCGGGCCTCCTCCGTCTGGACGCGGACGGGGGGGCTCGGCGCGACCCGCTCCACCGCGGGCGGAGTCTGAGCGCGACTGTATTTCACTTGGGAGTAGCTGTGTCCCCGGTTCATTTTGAATTTGAGGGTTTTCAGGATGTTCATGTCTTGGGGTGGGGGCGGCGGCGGGAGCGGCTCGGGGCTGCACGTGCCGTCCTTGTGGGCGCGCATGATCACCGAGGGGCGGCAGCACGGCTCGGGCGGCGGCGTCGCCAGCAGCAGCCGCGCGAGCTCGCACCGCGCCCGCTTCGCGCACTCCTCCTCGCCCTCGGAGTCGGAGGGCTGCGGCGTCACCAGCCCCCCGCCCCCCAGCGGCGGAGACTCCCGGTGCCGCTTCAGCGCGGCCTTCTTCAGGGGCAGCTCGATCTGTGAGACAAAGACACGAGAACGTTAGTGAACGGTCGCCGCTTGAGCACGCGCGCGCTGCATGATCGCGCGCCGCGCTCTTGCCTCCCGCACTTTCGAGTGGAAGCAGGTTGGAGAATGTTTTTTGTTAAAAAAAAATTTCTTGATAATTATTTTGGGAATATTGAAATACATTCGAAAACTCACTTTGTTTTCCATCAACGGGGGTGTCGACGGCGGGGAGAGGGGACCGCAGACTTCGAGCAGAGTCGACATTTTCATAGCTCTATCATTCAACGGGGAGAAAACTTTCTTATTTCAATTAACAAAACTTGTGTTGTGGTCGCGCGCTTGTGCTTCTGGGACGCGTGTGTTCCCTCGAGCGGGCGGCAGACGAATAAACCGCCGCCGCGCGAGGCGCGCGAGCCGCGCGGGGCGCGCGGGGCGACCGGCCAATGGGAGCGGGCGGCGCGGCCGCGGCGGCCAATGGGCGCGCGGGTGTACACGCACGCGGCGCGTGCCCGCGCGTGTCGTTCACGTGCACACCGAGTGACGGGGGCGAGGTCGCCGCGTGACGTCACCGGCGCGCCCCCGCGTGACGTCGCCGGGGGGCGCGGGCGCGACAAGGTCGCCGCGCCGCGCCGCGCCGGCCGCTTGCACCGTACACAATTAACGACACCCGTCTGCAATGGCTTCTCTCTATTTTGACAGTTTTGAGGTCGTTGCCCTTGGATCCGCGTCCGTTTCTAGAACTGCGAAGTGGGTCACCGCGGTGCTGCCAACGATGTTATCGACGCGCGAGATGACTGTTGCGCATTCAATCATCGGCAAATTGACAGTTTGCTAATGTCCAACAATATAAATCGAGAAGATACGCTGTATTATGTATACATTCCATGGTTAAAAAAAAGGCCAACAATTCTTAATAACTTGATACAATACTTGTCATGTTTAAACTTAAATCTTAGCTTGTATCATAAGTAAAAACTTGTATTTAGTTGAACGCGCGTTTATTCAACCGAGTAACGGAGCGCAACCGTTACAAAAAGAAAACGTGCATTAGTCACCTCGCTTCACACTGTGACACAGCTGCGCGCGTGTGTGTGTGTGTGTGTAGCTGTTGGCGGCCACGCGGCTGCGGAGTGATCGGTTCAAATTGGTGGTACAAATTATAGACTATACGCGATTTGAACGGCGTCGCTAGGAGGGGTCGCGGGCGGCGCGATTTTCTGATTTATATTGTCATCGGCAACTTATATTTGACTGATCTCGCAGCTCAGTTGGTTAGTAACCCTACCTTCTGAGCTGTAGGTCGTGGGTTCGATTCCCACCCAGGACAAACATTTTTGATACGAGCATTGATGTTTGTTCTGTGTCTGGGTGTTAATATGTATTTATATGTATGTATTTACAAAAAAAAGTATAATATGTATTCTATCAGTCATCTGGTTCCCGTAGTACAAGCTATGCTTAGTTGGGGCTAGATGGCGATGTGTGAAATGTCCACCAATATTATTATTTTAGGTTATGTTGTAAGGTAGTCTGTCATTATGAATATATATATATATATATATATATATATATTCATAATGACAATATAATAATAATAATATAATATAAATAATAAGAAATATATCTAATATAATATTTAATGTTTCATGGGCCTGTCCATGAAACATTCAAAATCTCTGCGTCACAATACTCATTTCAAAATGACTTGGGTTTTCCCATTCTAGTAGGTAGAGAGTAGATTCAAGTTTTTTTTTCCCTCTTATGTTATCAGTTACCACTTAAAATCAGGTGGGCCATGGCACTTGAACCTCTGCCCATAACAGACAATGTGACTTGGGTCCTTCCCTACTTAGGTAAGACAAGACCCAAGTCGCATCGCATGCGCCCGTAACACTGAGACGATAAGGTGAAATGCCTCATGTGCCTGTAATTTCACAGGCAAATTATATTTTAGTTAGTTTACTCACATAAGCCACTGCTTCCGGGCTATACATGCTATATTCGCTCCCCTTGGTCCACACGCCCCGCCGTTCAGTGCGTCGGCAAACTTGCGTGTATACATACAAAACACCTGTCTGTTTGTACCACACATATATATCTGTTTGGGAAATACTCGCAGCCCGGTGCAACTAACCGGTTGTTCGTACGTTCTGGTTAAAATATCGACACAAAAAACTTGTATTTGCTAGTTTATCGTAAGTTTTTTAAGTAGGCTACTTATGATAGAAAGGGGAAGCCATATTTTTCTTTCATAGCTACTACATACTACATACTACAGCTTATAACTTGATATAATATATGTAAATATTTTATGCTGGCTTGCGGCTAACTGATGGAAAGTGGTCATCAACGCCATACATATTAGCATATTGTAGAAAAATATAATAATAATATCTTTATTTAATTATATATCTATAACATATCTTAGATTGATAATTTCCGACAAACTTAGAACACCCAGAAAGGCGCATAGAAACAGTTTTAAGGCTCTTCATAAAAAAGCAATCCGAAAACACCGAATTTAAAATATGTGTAATTAAATCAAATATATTCTATCTATCTATTCGAGTCAGTGGTTTTAAAATATATAAATAAATAAGTTGTGTTTGCCCGAAACATATTAATTTGAGTTTCGGAACTGGTTAGTATAGCAGCCGACGAGATTACAGGCCAATGATACTTTGGTATCAGTTCAGAAATTATACCGATTTAGCGCACAAGCTTTCTTCAGCTTTAACCTCGCAACGGATACTACTAGCGACATCTAGTTATCGGCGTGCGAGTCTGAATGTCAATAGAATGTTGAAATTGAAAGTGCATGAATGCATGGAGCTTCTTTGAGGCGCACTTGAATCATTTCACCACACTAGATCGACACACGATTACCAAAAATGCAATTTTTGAGCATGATTCACTCACACACATATAAGCGGTTAGAGTGAAGCATAACGTCAATTTTAAATTTGACAATGTTTTGGATAATATGTGTTGGAATGTTAGAGACAAAGCTGTCGCATATTTGTAAGAGTAAAGGATAACTATAATATAATAGAAAAAGAAGGACATTATCGGCAGTTTTATTATTTTTACTGGTTTTGACCACTTTCAACCGTCGACGTCAATATTACATTATATAAGCTACACACAATATTATGTTTAGTGTCCGTTATTATAAGGGTTAAAAGCTTTATGACAACAACAAAAAACAAAACAACATTCATACTTACTAAAATTTTATTATGATAAAATTGATAAATTTTACAGTAAGTCTTATACGTATTTTCAGTTACTTACATTCAACTTAATGAAAGTAAAACCTTGCTGTAATACTGTAGAATGGATAATAATATTACTAGTTCTGCCGAAGCAGAAACATTCAAAAACTGTTGTTAGACTCATTTGAGTGTTCCCCTCCACGGAAATCTTTAGTAAAAGGCGAAAGATTTATACGTGTTGAAGGGAAACCAGAGGTGACGGTCATGAGTATTCCTGACCAACTCATCAAACGTTGTGGGTTTTCGTCAGCGCGATCTAGATTTTAAATCGACTCACTAACGCCATCTAGTAATAAAAAAATATTTTTTCAGCTTATCAATGGCGTAGTCTGGCGAACGACGCAGATGTGCTCAACACGTACTTAAAGACATCAAAGGGCTAACGGGCGCATCTGATTAATGGTTTTTATTCGTTATCACAGAAGCATAACAGGGTTTTCTTTATTTATTTATCTATCTAAATCTATTCGAGTCACTGGTTCACAGAAACCAGTGTGGTGAAATGATTTGAGTGCGCCTACAAGAGGTTCCTTTCGCGGTTTTTATTTATTTATTAAAGGTTTCCATAAAATGGATATAAATATAAAAATGACAACTTTATAGTTTAGACTTCTTGTGCAATCTTTGAGGCAACCACAGCTAACACAGGTGAATTTTTTGTTGCCATGAAAATGACATATCAACTAAGAATGGGTATTTCAGAATTAATTATAACCAATTTATCCCTTCGGTAACAAAAGCGTGAGAATATAGACGTAACAAGTAGAAATCATTTTATTTCTAGTGAACTCACTAAAAATCATGTCAAAAAGTTGATACAGTAGGAGTGGGGTGTGAATGTCTGTATCAGCATTTGTGTATACTATCTGCCTGAGGAACGAACATACAGACAACTTTACCAAAGAAGGACAAAATAGAATCTGTTTATTTCTTTTGGTTGGACTTTCCTCAAATAGAATTATGTCACTTACTTTTCATGTAAATGTGCGCCCCGCGGTATTCCCCGTGATGAGCAAGTCAACCCACGGGAACACTGCACTTTTCCGGGATCAAAGTAAAATACATAGGTTGTGTTAAGTACGCCAGGATATAAGCTCTCTTGATACCAAATTGCATCGAAATCCAAATCCATTCAGCAGTTTGAGCGTGAAAGAGCAACAAACATAGGTACTTTCACCTTTATAATATTAGTAGGAAGATAACATAAAAAAAAAACTAATTTGATAAGTAAGTATCGAGCTTCACATTATTACTATTTTATTTACTTTCATTCTTTTCATATTTTTGAAATATAAATTTAAAATTGTTCTCATTTTACGAATTCTTTTACTACATGCAACATAGACTTAGTTGCCAGGCGATTCGGATAAGCCTGACTATTTAATTCATTTTAACTAGGTAATTAAATTTAAGATATTAAGTTCCGCCGAAGCAGAACTTATCAAAAACTTGTATTAGACTCATTTGAGTGTTCCCCTCCACGGAAATCTTTAGTAAAAGGCGAAAGATTTATACGTGTTGAAGGGAAACCAGAGGTGACGGTCATGAGTATTCCTGACCAAGTCATGAAACGTCGTGGGTTTTCGTCAGCGAGATGTAGCGAGCAGATCGACTCACTAGCGCCATCTATTGAAAACCATTCCTAACTATTATTATAATTTATAGGAAAAAAGTTCAAAGCAAGCAGACTTCGTTGTTGAATAATTTTAATTTTCTTGCTCACTCGTATATAATAAGTAAGTTTAATATATTTATTTATATGTAAACCAAATTTTAATGAAATGAAGTCAGTAATTATTATAATTTCTATTCTTATTGCAAAAGCTTGACTAGCCTCACAGCTCATTTGGTAGTAATTTTGCCTTCTGAGTCGTGGGTTTGATTTCCACTCAGGATAATTATTGTCCGGCTATTACTATATTTCAATATTGATTTAAAAAGTAAACATATAAGTATGCTATCAGTTATCTGTTCCCATAATAGTAGCTATGACAGTTTGCGACTTTTGGGGCTTAGGTTAACGAATTTTCAATAAAATGTGGTAAAAGTGTGGTAAAATAAGAGTAAAACGGAATAACTACCTACTTTTTTAAATATAAACATGTAAATTACCTGAATGTTATTATTTGAAATTGCATATTGGATCACTTCCTTATTAAGGTAATTATTTTTCAATAAATGTTAAAACTTTATACCTTTAAAATAACATTTATCTGTTGTACATAAATTTAGTTTAATTGCGCCATCTAGCGGTATTATTTTGAACGAGAACAGCACACAGCGACGTAACATCTTGAAGCTTGAGTGGAAGCCGTCCTGGTAAGGAAATGAATGGCCCTGCTCGTACTAGCCATGTCGGTAATGTAGTACACGGCGATATGGGTAGATGGCGCTCGTATGTGAAGTAAATACTTTGCATCTCAAACTTTTACCCTTTTTTTCTTTTCTATTCGAGTCACCGGTTCTCTCGAACCAGTGTAGTGAAAGGATTTTAAGTGCATCTCAAAGAGGCTCCTTTCGTGCACTCGACACATGTCTTCGAATTTTTAGTTCTACGACATGTCGTTTTCCTCACGATGTTTTCCTTCACTGTTTTGAGAACGTGGTATTGCGCACATAAATCTTTCAATCGAAAAACTCATAGGTGCACGTCGGGATTTAAACCGGCGACCTCCAGATTGAAATTAGGGGTCAGTACCACTAGACCACGCGCTTAATTTAATGAACTTTTACCCTTGAGTACTTTGGACTAAGAATTGTAATTTACTTTTAATATAAATTGATATATGATTGAGACGTAACATTCCCGTCTCGGGGTGATGGACGCAACGCTATGCTACTTGAGTCATCTCGTAGTTTGGAGAGGACTTGAATCCTATTGCTTTGGTGTACGGGCGGCGGTTACCACTTGACATCAGGTGGACCGTCAGCTCGTTCCGTCATTTACCTCACATAAAAAAAAAGAGTTGGTATTATTCACATACATGAATATATTGTGTAGGTACTAGCTGTTACCCGCGACTTCGTCCGCGTGGAATTCGGTTTTATCATGCACCCCTATTTTACCCCTCGAAAAAGTAGTCTAAGTTACTCCTTGTTACATCAGCTATCTGCCAGTGAAAGTCCCGTCAAAATCGGTCCAGCCATTTCAGAGATTAGCCGGAACAGACAGACAGACAGACAGACAAAAATTATAAAAAACGTTGTTTTGGTATATGTACCGTGTATACATCCATATGCAATGCAATAAAAAACATTTATTACAGCAATTACAGGGAACGAGATATATATATCGGTATTGAAATTTGACAAATAAGTATCTATATGCTCTGAACTTAACGTAAGTTCTACTGCTCTTATGCGTAGCGCCATTAGAGTTCTTTCAGGCAGCAGAACAGGTATGCCAAGTCGTACGGGCACATTCTGCCGTCAAGCAACATTCGCGTTACTGAGTTCCGGTTTGAAAGTATTTTTTTATGTGATAAAGTTACGAACGAGCCGACGGCCCACCTGATGTTAAGTGGTAACCTCTGCCCATAACAACCGATGCGAATTGGGTCTTGTCGTACCTAGTAGGAGAGATGACGATGAAATTACAGGCACATGAGATATTGCACTCTCTCGTGCCCGAGGGGCGTTAACGATGCAACTTGGGTCTTGTAACCTAAGTAAAGGGTTTTGCTGGTTACGGCCAAGGGTTACCATTTAAGACCAGGTGGGCCACCTGCTCGTTCTGTATCTTTATCACATGAAAAAACTTCACGATCAAATCTTACGTACAGTTAGCAGTAAACGCTACATGGAAATTAAGTTACCACACTGAAGCTCTCATTAACACCTTTTCTAGCTAGGTATATCAATTTCTCTACGAAATCGCTACGAGCTACGCCGCATATTTCAAAATACCATTATTACCATTTGCATGTTCACTATTATGGTCATTTTGTTACACATTATGTCATAAGAGAGAATGTTTGTGATGACTGACTGACTGACTGACATACGATACATAAACTCTGGACATTTGGAGAGGATCTAGAATCTGGACATGTTTGAATACCTTAAAAATCGGGAATGTTGGGTTTATGAGGGTAGGTAATATATTTTTTATGTATTTCGGTAGGTACTAGATAATTGAGCGAATATATGAAATCCTGAAAGAAGTATATCACATCGTTTTATTTGTTATTGGTATGTAAAATTATCTGCCAGCCCAATAATTCTTATATACCTACCTATTGCTTATTATTATAGTATATTTTTAGCTCCCACAAGTTCGACTGAGTTGATCGATTCAAAATGTGGGGTAGTTACTGAGTAAAATTTTCATTGGGGAAAAATAATGAGATTTTTTTAGATTTTAATACAAAATTTTATTTAATTTTTAGACACATTTTTATATCATAGACAATACCCAAAATCTTTAAAAAATTATAGGGATTTCAGTGTTTAAATTAAAAAAAAAATTAAAGCTCGTCTCGAAATATGGGTGAGGTATTTATAAGGAAAAGGTCAAACTATATGAAATACAGTTTCAATACTAGCTGCGCCCCGCGGTGCATCACTCATCCCGCGGGAACGCTGCATTTTTCCAGGATCAAAACTAGCCTATGAGTTAATCCAGGATATAAGCTATCCTGTTACCTAATTCCAACCAAATCCGTTTGGGTGCGAAAGAGTAGGTAACAAACATGCTAATACAAATACATACAAACTTTCGCCTTTATATATTCGTGTGATCAAGACACTTTTTCTAATCATTGGATTTAAAAATAGGAAAGCTTGAGCGTCGTGTCCTGGAAAACTAAATAAAATACAAATATGGCGATGATATTGACGAAACATTAATATGTTGATGATAACATGATAACTGCCACTTAAGGGTGCCTTATGTTTATCTCAACCAGAGGTTTTTCTACCTGAAAACTGAGCCGTTTGAAAGAAAGGAAGAAAGAAAAGAAGGAATAAGTTACTAGTGAGCATTCACGCTATCACAAATACCGTCATAGATTGCGGTCAGTCGCAGAACAAAGATCATAATTAAATATTTTCCAGACAAACGACAGTTTTGTTATTTTTATTTATTAGTATTTTGCTTTATTTAGAAAACACACAGTACATGAATCATGTTAAATTTGTACTAATAAATAATTCTGAAACCAGTGAAGTTTCTACCATAAGGTTGTTTAAGAAGCTTGTGAACTTAGAGAATATTACAAAAAAGAGCAGTAGAACTCTCGCCAAGTTCGTCCGGGGAAGTACTGCCACCATGCCCATTTCTGCCGCCAAGCAGTAACGTATTCGCGTTACTGTGTTCCGGTTTGAAAGGTGTGGTTGCCGGTGAAATTACAGGCACAAGAGACATTCCACCTACACGTCTCACAATTACGGGCGCATACGATGCGACTTGGGTCTTGTCGTACCTAGTAAGGGAGGACCCAAGTCGCATCGGTTGTTATGGGTCGAGGTTACCACTTAACACCAGGTGGGCCGTCGGCTCGACAAATATGAAGCAGCACAAACAATAACATTCTAAATTAAGTACACAAGTGGCAAATGCTTGACGTAAGTTGTTGAATAAATAAAATAATAATAATAATATAAATAAATAATCGAGTATCTCAAGCAAGAAAAAGGTAGAGGCAACAGTTATGTGAGAGAGCGTAGCTACAGCCTCTACGGCTACGCGGCGAGGGGTGGGGATGCGAGTGGGCGGGGCGCTCGCCGGGCCGCGCGCCGCACACGCCTCCCTGTCAGTCGCGTGCAGACCGCCGCACGGGGCGCACGTCCCGCCGTCAGACTCGCGCGTCACTCTCGTGTGTGTGTTGTGTCATGTTGGGAACAGGTGGACGGTGCTAGGTCATGTCGCGAAGGAAGCAAAGCAACCCCAAACCACTGAAACGTGAGTTTTTCATCTCAATGAGGATGTGGATGGACCCTTTTTTTCCAGTGCACAGTCGTTTTGGGACTATGTTTGTAAACACGCAGTAAAGACGCGACGTTAATGCTAATAGTTACGACCTAACTGTCAAACTAATGGTTAAAAATTGACCGTAGAGTTCGAAAGTCGTGCAAGGAAGTCCAGGCAGAGTTATAACTATGTTCCTGTTTATTTAACAGGATGTTTATTTCCCATATCAGACGATTTTCTTAAAACACGTATTATCCAAATCTTAGTTGATTATCTTAATCGAAAATCTTAGTTACAAAAATGCCTATTAGCAACTTAGAGACGTAGTAAGGTGATTTAAAACATATGTTAAATGTCGATAGACTACTATGATTTAGCTGAAAATCATTGCCTTTATGAGGAAAATTGGTGTAGTACTGATCACTGGTATAAATAGTTTTCAGCTGATTGTATTCTATAGTTATTTACGCGGCATTAGCAGGAAGTTAAAATGTAATATGCGTAAATCGTGTGTGTACTATAGCACGAAGTCTTGAAGTTGTCTTGAAGTCTACATTATTATGTTTTTGTTGCAAATTTTCAACATTTTCGTATTTAAATGGCGTATTCACTTATGTGTAATTTACCAAAATTATTTAAATCCACGTAGAAATTGCAAGAAGACATAATTATTTTCACCCTTATGTACAAGATGTATTTATTCAATTTTAATCGTATTTCTGTAACATAATCAGTTTAGCGGTAAATTGATGTAATTTTATGATACTTAACTATTTTCTACTTCAGGTTTATAATAATAAAAAAAAAAAAAAATTGGATAATTAGGCACATTGTGTTAAAGAAGTTTTGTAACATTTAGAAATCAACCCTGAAACTTGCCTAAGTGTATAAATTGTATGCAAATAATATTAAGTCATAGAACAGTCATATATATTGGCTGTAAAAATAAATGAAGATATGGGAAAAGTTTGGGACAACTTAACAATTATTTATTAGTAAGTACTTAAACTAGTAGGTAAATTAGTAGGTTGAAAAGGATTCTAAACTGGTAGCTTAAAATTCGGATAAAATAAAATTCGGTATCCAAATTTTAAGCTACCAGCTTACAATCCTGATGAAAATGGATTTAGTTATTAGCACTGATTGATTATACACTGATATCCCTATTTTTGGTTTGACTTCTTTGTACGTTCGTATGTTTTCCTCAGTAAATATATTTGTAATCGACTTATTGCATTATCCGCGGACATATTGCAAACAAGATCAGAACGAGACTGGTATCCTAAAATAGTCTGTACGCTTTTATAAATTTTAAAAGGTATGTTCTTAAGGCCTATCTAATTCATAACTAAATTCCCTTATCGTTAAATATTTAGTTATCAGAAAAAAGTTCGAAGTACAGAAAGTTATTTGTTATTTCGTTTGAGTCATTATACAAATCAGTTAATTACACCCGAATACGAAATAAATAATATTTTAATTTGGTATTTTACTGCAGTTACAGTGATTTGCCACTAGATGGCGCTGCCGACTTGTAACTACGATCTGTGTAATTCGTAATTAGTCGAAGTTTCTAAATTTCTGGGTAGGTGATGTGTAAATAAGTTTGTTTTCATTGCGATCTAGAAATATAATATACCTAGAATTATTGTGATAAGGTCAAATTATTAACATTACTCATAGAGGATATAATAATTTGCATTATACTTACTTATTAACATTTTAAACACATTATGTTTGTAGGTAACATTTTGAAACAGAACATTCCTTGTTTAGTTATGGTTAAGAATTGACTCGATGTGGCAAGGAATATCTTGTTACCATCCCTGTATCGGACTATTCAGACCGCCTCGAAGGCTTCAGACATTACGGGCGAGCGCCATGCGATGCTACTTATTGATTCTTAACATATTACAAATTAGAAATTTATAGATTTAAGTCATCCCTTAGTACGGGAAGACTCAATAAACAACGGATTCCACCCGTCACTCTGAGATGTAGTACTTGAAAGGAGCCTATTTGAGACGTACTTTAGTTCTTTAACCACACCGATTCGAGATAACCATTAACACGATTAGAAATAATAATAACAATAATAATAGAAATAATTTCTTTTACACCAGAGAAAATTATAAAAAACGATTAAAAAAAGTAGTAGTACGATATAGGAATATGGACGTGCCTGTAATGTCACCAGCCCACCAGACCCTATCGACTGTAGCAATTAACATAGTCGTATGTGAAAAATCGAATATTTAGGGTACAGCCGTTCAAAGTTTCAAATATGAATAAAGTGAACTGAACACTTCTTCCACGTAGAAAAACAGAGATGGTTGATTTTAGATATTTATAAATTTACGGGAGAATTTATAGTTTTATTCTAAGGCCTTTTATGCAATAAAATGAAAATCGTAAAAATGTATATCCGACAATGTTAATTGCTAGTCTCTATAAGACAAATACAAGGCCACTACTGCTTGGGGGTAATTTTAATTACTTTCGCAGAAGGCAGTATTTACTGCCACTAAAATATCATTTATTGTGGATAATATTTTAAAGTTTAAAGAAATGTATTTAATTTATGATGATATGCTGAAATAAGAGTTACCTACCTACCTACGTGCTGAATCTCCGAAGAGTGCACCTGATAGCACAGATTATACAAGAGTTGCAACAACCCCACAGATAAACGACAGTCACTACTGCCATATAACGAAACAGTTATCGGAATGGTGCAATGAACACTTTTTTAATGATGTAATCGATATATTTTGCTGCAACTGTGTTGTATTCGAAACATAATATCAGATTGGCTTCAATTACAAATGGATAGGGTCAAACTAAAATACTCAAGTTTTCTATCAGTTGTATGCTTCCTATCTATACAAATAAAGTTGGAGTGTCTGTTTGTAATATTAAAATAACCGCTTTTTACTAAGTGCATATGATAATAATAATAATAATAAATTTATTCAAATAAAACATGGTAAATATAAAAAATCATGAAACTTATTTAGAGATAGGTATATATAACACGGGAGCCTGAACTAGGTAATCCTGTGTTTCAGGCGAGAAGAGCTAACATTTAATGTAAAATAATCACCTACTTTGTTATTATTATAGTTAATATAATATATTATTAATATTATTATTATATACATATATGGATGTATACACGATACATACAACATTTTTTACAATTTTTGTTTGTCTGTCTGTTTGTTCCGGCTAATCTCTGAAATGGCTGGACCGATTTTGACGGGACTTTCACTGGCAGATAGCTGATGTAACAAGGAGTAACTTAGGCTATTTTCCGAGGGGTAAAATAGGGGTGCGAAAACCGAATTCCACGCGGACGAAGTCGCGGGCAACAGCTAGTAGTAAATATGCTTAGCCATTGCGTAGAACATTTAAAACATTTACCAATGCCTAACTTGATAAAAAACTAAATATATAAAAAACATATCCAAGCACAGAAAACATAAAATATTACTTATTATTTCAATAGTTTTTATTATATAACATATTATACTTTGGGTATAATAATTGCTTGTTAAATATTAAAAAAAGGTAACCTGCACTAAATAAATTGAAGACTTGTCCTGTAAGTGTATGCAAATGCAAATTTATTCTACTCTTAACTAAGCATTAGCTTAATAGCTTTACATGATTATTAACATTCAGAATGTAATAAAACACCAAAATTACCTGACTAAATCTAGATTTTACTAGTTGGGCTTATATTTTATTGTAAAGACTAAATTATGGATGCCCCACCGCTATAGTACCACTGCTTTCAAACTGGGGTTCAGGTTCGATTCATGGCTGGGGAAATGTTTTTCTGTTTAGTTTGTTCTCGGATTGTTCATTGTGTTATATATTTGTGTGTCGATTCCATTTCAGACATACTCAATAAGTAATACATATATTTTATAAATAATAAATGAAATTATAATGGTGCACATTTCACACAGCGCCATCTATTCCCAAACTAAGCTAAGCATAGCTTGTACTGATAGAACAACATACAGATGACTGATAGAATTTATATATACTTTTTTCGTAAATTTATACATATATATTGTTTCGGATATCCTGCTCAGTGGCATGCCTTACAAGCGTTTTTGAAAATAAATGAAATTTCCCATTGATGAGCAAAACCTATTAGGCATTTTGGGAATAAGTCTAGTGTAATTTTTTTTTACACATTATTAATATGTTGCTATCTCTACTGATATTGATTATATATTGGAGGCAGCAATGATTCAAACCTTTTAAATGAGACAGATATTAGATTAGCAATGCTTATTATGCTAATCAATATTTAAAACGCCAGATAAGGAGATGGCTTTATAGAACTGGCTACACCTACTTGCGAATAACTCATTAATAACTCTTAAGCAGTTTCTTTAAAATGGTAATTTTTGATATTCCTATCTATTTTATCTGTCCTTTTCAACTACTTAGCAATTTTATATGAATAAGAAATGTAGGTATTATAATATTTACATAAGTTTGGAAGTTTGTTTGTCCGACTTGAAACCTTCTCGCCTATAAATCTAAAGCGGAAAACTTCAATTTGAAATTGTTTTCTGTTTTTGGCTCATATGAATGTTGAAAAATTAAAATTTTAAATGCCTATTTTTATGCGCCATTGCCGCATTAAAATGTAAATTTATTTTAAATATATAAACACTGGCCATTCGTTTGATAATATAAAAAAAAGGCTGTATTTCTTCAAATTGAATTCAAATGAATATTGATGATTTGAATTCCCTTTGGAAATTGATTTAGATTTCTCTGATAATTGGCATATAGAATAATTATTATAGCTTAGGTGACAAATATTGTTTATTAGATTTTCGTTTCGTATTGATCTTTAGTTGATGTGAATAAACGTCGAATTGTGCAGATGGCTCCCCCTTATGTTTAGCGATATCTACAGCATAAAACAACATCTAAGCAATGGTCTTGTTAAATACTTTTACAAGACGCAGCGTCGATTTAGGGTACTGTTGTCCGGGCCTTTTTTTTCCGTCCTTTTTCTTTCATTCATCCTCTCTACGTGTCCAAACTATCTGAGCATACCCATCTTTCTGAGCATACCCCCGGCCCCGGGGCAGTTCTTCACTTAAACCACAAAATCCGGGTTACACAGAGCGGTACTCGTTAAAAATATTATTTTGTTTGTACAATTGAATCAAAGTGCGAGTTCGTTAAACCACTATCTCGACTTAATGTATTCCACGATTGTCTGTTTATCAGTTGTTGATAAGTAACTGTTAATTATTGTGGAAACTGCCGGGATCATTTACTCGGTAGCCACTTCGATACTTCTAGTTCTTTCTTTATTAGACCAGAGAGTAAAGGGAGATATGTAATGGAAATATTGGCACTCAGCTAATATGCCGCTACAGACTATGTGCCAACTGCGACAGGACTTGTGACACAGGACAACTGACAAAATAATAAAAAAAACAATACAAGTAATGTGTTATTTAAATCCTGGTAAAAGTGTTGTCCATTGAGGCGGAATATAGAGTTAATATCATATACAATACCGTAATGGTAAAAAGACAGACTTTACGTTAATGTAACAAAATTGAGAAGAAATCACAGCGGGGTCATAGGCGAAAAAGGTGAAGCAGCGGTTTATAGGACAGCATTTAGAAAACTACACAAAAAGTATGACTGAAGCCAAAATCGATTTAAATATATATAACCTTAATAATTTCACCTTGAACCCTCCTATACCTTTAAAAACATCATCATACAAAGCCAAGTTTAACTGACTGGCTTAAATGACTGGCCTCATAGCTCAGTTGGTTGGTAACCCTACCTTCTGCGCTGTAGGTCGTGGGTTCGATCCCCACTCAGGACAAACATTTATTTTAACTCGTAACAGTACGTTAACAGATGTTAAAGACATTATATAATTACCTAAGCGTAATATAATTACTGATAGCATAGTGCCTTTTCTAAATTGTTAGTTTAAGTAAGCTATTTTCTATTAAGCTATTTTAAGTACTGTCATAAAATTAGTATACCTGTAACAGGTGATTAAGTTTTAAGTTGTATTATTATTTCAATAAGATCCAAATTTACACGTTATGCAATAAATATCTTGTAATCTTGTCAGTTCTTCCCCGTGGAGGGTCGAATTGAGTTTAAACAGGCGTCAATCTTATAATAATAATAATAATATTGGTGGACATTTCACACAGCGCCATCTAGCCCCAAAGTAAGCTAAGCATATCTTGTATCATGGGAACCAGGCAACTGATATAATACTAAAATACTTTTTTTTTGTAAATACGTACTTATAATACATATTAATACCCAGACACAGAACAAACATCTATATTCGTCACACAAATGTTTGTCCTGGGTGGGAATCGAACCCACGACCTACAGCTCAGATGGCAGAGTTACTACCAACTGAGCTATAAGGCCAGTCAATCTTAGCAATAAGTAAGCGTGACCTTATACTTTGAATATTACTCATTAATCGTCGTTTCCAAGCTATTTCTTTATGAATTCTATAGATAAAGTTTTTTCTTTGAGGAAAATTTACCAGTTCGATACTTTGTTTCACTATGTAACAATAACATACCTCTATAAAAGAGAGCAAATCATAATATTGATGTAATCCACACGTTAAAAGCAAGAGAAAGTCACATAAACTGATAACATAAAAATATCTCGCGACTATGACCCGTTATCGTATCGAGTAAACAATTATTCGATTATCATTATTTAACTTTTACTTGGCACTGTTTTAACACGTGTAACTTACTGGAAATTGTTTCATTTTTATTGTACAAGATAAAAGGACCCCTTTAGGGGTTGCCTACTGCAGTGTAGTAAGATATCCAATTTAATAATATTATAAATGCGAAAGTTTGGATGGATAGATGTTTGTTACTCTAGCACGCCAGAAAAGCTAAACGAATTTGGATGAAATTTGGCAAAGAGATAGATTATAGTCTGCAATAGCACATAGGCACGTGCCCCGCGGGGCACAGCTAGTAAGTGTATATATAAACGTTATTGTTAGTAGTTAGTAGTATGAAAAATGTCCACAACATTTTACCACAATAACTTAACGATCGATTTTCCACAAAACTTTTTTTGGGACTTTTAAGTTGTCAGTAAAATACCAGATTCCGTTGTTAATTATTTTTTACCTACTCTCAGTTTATTTAATTTATTTTTAAAGATATATTTCTGAAAAACGCAAAAATATTCTATGAGCTTTATATCCCTTGACTGAGAAATGATCGATTGCCTAAACAAATTTTCATCCCTCCTTCACGTTTTATTTTCGCGGCATAAAGTATGCCTATGTTCTCTCCAAGTTCCTATCAATTTTAATACCAAAATTCATCAAAATTGGAGTTGATTGGAGTTGAATTGGAGGCAGACAGTTCTAAATCAAAAAATAAAAATAATTTATATTCCATAAAAGTTTATATAAATAATAACAGCTACTTTCGCATTTATAGTATAGATATTTTGCAAAACTATTGATTTACATCACCACGCAACACGAGGCATTCACTCGTATTTATTGGCTATAATAATTAAAATAAATGACTGATGAATAATTATAGTTTTCAAATCATCATCATAATCTTATTGACCTTTTTATATCGATATAAGATTTTTCACCTCTCAGATACTCGGTAGATAAAAGAACTATAAACAATGATCGCTTTGTGAAGGTGAACGATTCCAGAATATAACATTTCTGATAATTCTAATCATACTTTTGTTGACATTATGACGACGGACACAGATAATCTAGGTCCGGTTAGTTTTTCAGTTAAAATTTGGTGCAAATTCGTGCTTGCTGAAGATTAGATAAGTCTGAAAACCAGTGCGGCACTGATGATTTAACAGTGCATTGTTGAGTCTGCGACCCTTAGATTCATTGTCTTTTCTTTATTTTTGTTTTATATTGCTTAGTTTTAATTATGTCATATACAAGTAAACTACCTGCGACTTTATTGAGTCGAGATTTTTTATTACGCAAACACTTTGACTACCCTTTACGCCATATAAAGTGCTAGAATTAAAATAATTGGCATTATTTTTATATCATTTGGTTAATTTAAAATAAGGCAAATAATTTTGAAGTGTCCTTTTTAAGGCCCTGATATATATTTTCATAATAGTGTATTTAAAATATATACTGGGTTATTTCTAACAAGCTAACAACCTCTTAGAGGTAACTTATGTGCATTTCTAACAAAATATTATCTACTTTGGATAAATATTTCTAAAATTCTAATCACCAGAGAATCTTTTCATGAATGTTGAGATCGTAAAACTTGAGTGTTTTTAATAAACAAGTTTGAACTAAACATTTTTAGATATTTTTTTTATCTATTTATATATTAAATTAAAGACTGCTAATTTGCATACGTTGCCCTGACGAGAGACGGATTACTGTACACTGTTTAATATAGTTTATGGTCGATACAATGAAACGTTTATTTTATAAAAGTCTATAGGCAGTTGATGGGATCAGCTCCATGCTGAAACAGGGTCCTTTTTGATTTTGTAAAAGAATAGGAAAATTGCAGGTAGAACAAGAACTAAAAGGTTTAGTGGCCGGTGAAATTACAGGCAAAAGAGATATACCAACTTCAGAGTTACGGGTGCATACGATGTGACTTGGGTCTTATTGTACCTAAGTAGGGAAAGAGGTGGCTATCTGTTCGTTCTTTAATTTTATTACATAAAAAACTGCATTTTGCGATACTCATTACATAGAAGTGTATGTTGGAGATGCACTTAGTATTACTTCCATTTCAAGTTGCATTGCAAGTAGTGCAAACTACGCACTAATCTGTGAGTAACAGTGCGCTTGCACTTGACTGTAATGCATTCGATAACCACAGCTCTTGGCTATTTGCATCAGATCTGAAACCAACAATTGTTAACACTTCAGTTTATTTTAATACCGATCTTCAAAGTATGCGATTATAGAATTTAACCACTACACAGAGAATTATCTATGTAGTTAAATTACCAGTTTATATACCTAGTTTTCACCCAATTGGTCCAAATTCAATCATAACCATTACTGAAAATTTAAGCAAACAGTATAAAAAAATATATTTTAATATTTTGTCTTTGAAATAAAAAAACTTTTTTTATTGGTAACACAAAGTCTCGTCAATTGCTGCAAAATAAAATCAATTCACTAACAGAAATAATATTTAATTTTTTAATTCATAAATGTTATGTACACATATTATTGTCATATGTATCAGAACTGTCTTTTTGTTATTCTATTTTAGTTTAATTGTGTAATATATATGATGTTTGTTTACTTAAATAATGAAATAAATAAATGAAAACAAAATGGCACCTAACTGTTTTGTCTTTTGCCTATTTATAAACAGATAATTTTTCGTCACACTCAACATACAAACGTCTAAGCGAATAAAAAAGCTATTAATCAAGTTCTGTTAAAACTAAAAACAAAAATAACATAAAAACCATCAAAAATACAAACAGCTGAATACACGAGCGAGATTTTAAATCACATAAAACCTTCGCGGACAAAAGTCCAATCATTCTTGTTGTACACGAGTTACAATTTGTACGCGACAGTGCGTACGTAGCGCGGCCCGCGGCCCGCGGCGGTATCAAAGGGTTATTGTGTGCCAACTTGTACGCAAATTACTGCGCGCGCGACTCGCGCGGACGCGTATTCACAAAGTGCAGTGCTCTTCAAATTACTTAGACTCCGAATATAATTTTATTTATATACTAGCTGTGCCTCGCGGTGAGCAAGTCAACCCACGGGAACACTGCACTTTTCCGGGATCAAAGTAGTGTGGCTTAACAGCCAGGATATAAGCTATCTTGATACCAAATTTCATCCATATTCATTCGGCCGTTTGAGCGTGAAAGAGTAACAAACATCCATACGTACAAACTTTCACGTTTATAATATTAGTAGGATTTATTGGAGTTTACTCCATAACAATCGATTTCATTCAAAGCCTCCTGTACGAAAATTTGATGGATAGCAAAATCGAGCGTTAACAAAAAGGTTATGACAAAAGTCATTCAATTAAAGGGTAAGCTCCAGTCGCGCGTCGGAAATGAAATGCACAATATTTTTTATATATTTAATTATGGCCAGTAAAATAACATGTATATTCGGAATACAATAAAAGTGTGAATCCTATTATTTACTTGGATACTATATTTCATTTGGAAACTAGTGTTATCACTAACTACTCCTCACATGTAACCTGACTGGAAATTCGGTCAAAATGCAGTTCAAATTGTATCGTGCGGGATAGAGCTGAGTGTACCTGTTGCTAAAATATTTTGACTCATGTACCTTTCCATGGCCAGTGATGAGACATTTTTATTCATCCATCCTTATTTTATTTATTATTAATAACTATATCAGTTGTCTTGTTCCCATAATATAAGCTGTGCTTAGCTTACTTTGGGGCTAGATGGCGATGTGTGAAATGTCCACCATATTATTTACTCTCGGGTAAAAGGACAGGTTTGGTAAATACGCAGCCTTCTCATTTGATTCCTTGTGTGTAGGCAGCTTTACAAGAAGCTGTTGTCTTTCGGCGGACCATTCGTAACTTTATGTTCTTCCTCATTCATTGTAATATTAAGCTCAAGATTCCAGGAGATAGCTACTTATATTTGATTTAAATTATGTGCCATTTCACGTGAAACGGGCAGCTAAAATAATGAGAAGTTCCGATTTCCGTTATTATTTATTAAAATAATAGTGACTTAATTAGTGAATGAATGTGTATTATACAATGCTGTACAATTCACACAGCGCCATCTAGCCCCAAACTAAGCATAGCTTGTACTATGGGAACTAGACTAGAATACATATAGGTACTGTTTTTTGTAAATACACATATAATACATATTAACACCCAGACACAGAACAAACATCTATATTCGTCACACAAATGTTTCTCCTGGGTGGGAATCGAACCCACGACCTTAAGCGCAGAAGGGGCTTACTTCCACTGAGCTGTAAGGCTAGTCACTTTAGTTTCTATATATCGGAAAAAATGGTGTAAAAGTCATGTTTAAGAGAACATGTGTACTTTTGTAAACACTCTAATTCTGCAACCCTTGGGGTAAATCTGGCCATATTGCGGCCACCCTCTGTCAACCCCTGGCTCCCAGGACGAAGCGTGCCGGTCGGGGTGTCGGTAAGCGATCAAAGTTCATTTGAATCAATTCTATTGTCATTTAGGGGTGCGCGTGTGAACGTTTGTATTCAAGTGCTTCTTGAATTTTCATTATTATCATTATATTTGTTTATAAACATTTTTTTTTAATTTTAGCTAGAAAAAGAAGCGAAGACAGCACTGAGACATAAGAACTAGTTCCTAGTATAAATTATATATATATTAGTTAGGTTATTTGTTACCAGTGTGTGTCACAGAAGAGAATGAATTAGTTCATAAAATGAAAAGTTTTTTTTTTTTATTTAGTACATGTACTTCACGAGCAGATGGCCCAGCAATGCCACTTGCGTCCTTCCGTTCTTAGGTACGACGAGACTCACGTCGCATTACATACGCCCGTAACTTGAAGGCGCTAAGGAGGAATGTTTCACGTGCCTGTAATTTTAACGTCACCACACCTTTCAAATCGGAACACAGTAACGCAAATGCATTACTTCATGGTGGCAGAGATGGCCATGGCATACATACTTGACAACAATTAACACTAAACACAAAAATATTACATTCTATTCCCAATACACCACGAGAAATTCTAGTCGTATTGAGTAATTTGAGTCCTAAATTTGAGTACTTTTCTTGGGTTCATCGGTGAAGTATTGCATACTATAAAAATGGAGAAACTAGTCATAACTCAATTTATTTGTCATCACTTCGCTGTCAGCAATAAAGCTTGTTTTATTTTGTGTCCAATAAAACATAATATAAATTAGTTGAAAATTTGACTCGCTCAACAACTTAATGTGTTTTCGATCGAATATCACAAAAAAAATTACAAATATTTTGAGTGTATCTACTTTTTGGAAAGTTATGACTTGTTCGGATTCCTCTTAATTCGTGGTCGTTTATATCTTACATTTCCAGGACTTACAACGGTTCCGTTATTAATATGAAATATGCGTTGTGTCTACGACCTTACACAGTTAACGTTAAGAATCGATAACAAACATTAAGTTTGTCAAGAAATACAAAAAAGTCTTCACTCAAAAGTCTAAAACTTATTTTACACATAATAACTAATTTATATAACTAAGAATTATGATCGAAGTGATATATCAAATTGACAGTGTAAAGAGCCCTCACCGCTTAGTTAAGCTTAAATATCGTAAGATTAATATGTGTTTTAATAGATTTCCTGTTTGGTGGTATTCGTCGATCACTGGAGAAAATATAAAATACTTCAATCACTACGCTGTATTCAGTTTAAGTTTGTTTATTTTAGTTATATTTAGTTTGGTCAGTATTTAAATTTAACCGCATAATTACAAAATTTGTAATTCAGATAACAGTGGCTGTGATTTAAATGAGAGACTATGAATAAATTATAGTGATTTTGCTTTAAAACACACGTCTATCTATATTTATTTAACTGTATTAAGACTGGCCTACGTAAAGAAATAAAATATTTACATAAATTAGGAATTGAATTGAAATTAAACCAGTAATTCAGCACGTTTCAACAGGTAACCGTCAAGAGGACGATCGTCGGATGATCTTTATTTACATTTGATTGCATAATATTTTACTGAGACAACAATAACGACAGTTTAATTTTCCATCTTTTGAAATTCTAGAGAATCTTGACTTGTATTTCTGTACCTATCGCAGAAACGGCATATTGACTATGGTGATGTTACTTGATTCTAGCAATGCGTTTAATACAGTCGCGTTCGATATTATCTTGTCTATTCTTCACTCTTAACGTTGCGCCGCCGCTAGTTAGTTGGTTTAACAATTATTTCTTTCGAGGACAGCGTCACAGTTGCAAAATGACTTGATGATTCGTACTTTTCCGTCCTGAGGCTGCCGGCGTACCTCAAGGAGGTGTCCTGTCTCCTATTCTTTACGCTGTTGATATAAGCATTTATATAGATTAATTTACTCAAGTAGAACACAGAATACATTATAATAATTCGTTACACAAAAGAAACAAATTAGAACAAAGAACCTAAAAGTACACAATAAAACAAAATAGAAATTCGGTTTAAACAAAAGGGTAAATTTTTGAACTGTCTTAAAATAAAATAAGGCCTAGGACATAATGCTTGCTACAGCAGCAAATAGTCTGAGAACCAGCATTGTGAAAGCGTGATGACCAAGCGGTAAGACCAATCTTGGGGGCCAAGCGGTACGACCCGAGTTTCAATACGGTGGTCGGTGGTTCAAATACCGACATACACCAATGAGTTTTTTTCACTTCAAAAATGTTAGCAGTATCATGTTCTCAAAACGGTGAAGGAAATGCATTGTGAGGTAACCGCCATATACAAGAACCAATAAATGTAGAATAGTTGCCAAGTGCACGATAGGAGCCATTTTGAAGCGCATTTTAATTCATTCACCACACTAGTTTTAGACAGCCTGCGATATTAATAATAGTGGTAGTATAAAAACCCTCCCTATAACTATAATACCACTACCTACATATTGAGATCTAATTAAGGAGTAAACAAAATAGCACATGATGTAATCTAACCGAATACACTATCTTATAATTACATTTTTTCCCAAACTTCATAAATTATCATGAATAACGGCTATCGTTGTATTAAATGTGATTAAAATAACCTGATATTTATCAAATAGGCCGAGTATCATGATACTTGTGTATTTAATAACATGAGATTAAGAGGAAGATATTGAAAAATTATAAATGAATATAAGAGAGCTTTTATATACGATTAGCGGTGTTATTTATAAATGTATTGGTTAGTATTAGGTAGGGTTAGATCCTGGAAGGGGCAAAAGTATTTGATTACCACGAATATAATAGATCAAAACAATCCACAACATGACATTAGTGGCTTCGGTGTGTGGCGAACAAAACTTTTTTTGTTTATAAATATTTTTGCTTAGTACTAGGATCCGTCTTTTGCATACGGTACCCTTACATATATTTTAAGTAAATAAGTAATTAGCTAAGTGAAATGAAGTGTCATTTAATTTTTACATTATACTGTATTTTACATTATAATGTATAATTTAAAACCAAAATTCTAGTTACTTCTTAACAAACAATGCCGTCCCAAAACCTTTATCGTTAATTTCCTTGGAATTTCTAAGCATTGCTGTGGTAAATTATAAATCTCTCTGGATAAACATCGTTATCTGAATGTGTATCTGGCATGATCGATCAGCGCGTATCGATACCGGCGATAAGCCCCCGATTAGGTGCAACCCGATACAGATCAAATTACATGGATGTACGATGTTTACTGCGGATTATATGTACTGTCGTGTGCTATTAATAGACGACTGTTTTCCTTACAGTTCTTTTAAAATTTATCTTTCTCTCAACACATTTTTTTTTTAATTTTTCGTTCGAATTCAAAGCATTTATTGCATTATGTTGCTACAAAGATCTTAATATATTTATGGGATACAAATATAAACCCTGTTAGGGCACAGTAATACTGATTCAAGGTGGCTATTTGTTTTAATTATTAGTGTTCATTTTAGTTTATTATGGTAAGATTAGTTATAGTGAATAATTAGATATATTAATAGATGAATAGAGTACCTGCACAATACAATATAATAACAGTAATATGAAAATTATTTAGCCATCCAAAAATTCCTGCATAAAATTTTTCGATAACACTATTCGTTCTTGCGTATGTCCACAGCATTGGAGCTTTATTGCTCATCTTTTAAAATACCGAATTTTATACATCATCATATACATTAGATTTTTTGTTCTTAACTCTTTGTTTTGTTTTACAAATTGTTATAATGTGTGTTATTTGAGTGAATAAATGTATATACATATACTATATGTCTAAAACATTTAGTAAACAACAAAATGATATACTGCATTAGCACAGTTACACACCACTTATCAAATAACACGTGGAAATCTTTCAATTACTCTGTCATTATTAAGACGAAAACGTAATAGTTCTGAGCTCTTTCTTCTACATGAAAGGTCAGATCATATTTTTATTTGAAACAGGTCAAATTACCCAAGGTCAAATAAAAAAAATCTATTTGTGAGACTTTAGCACATGCCTGTACATCGGATAGAGTTACTTGGGTACCATATAATCTAGCAGTTTATCTTTAGATGGCTATCGATATCAAGTGGCTGGTGATTTAATCCACCCCGGATAAGCTATCATATGGACTACATTATCTAGATTAAAATGTACGTGGAAAATAACTATAACAATGTTGCAATTACTAAAAAAGATATTCAGACTAAAATCTTAAAAAGAAACGACTATTCCCTCTTTAAATGTTCCTTTTTATCTAAGTGAAAGTAAATAAAAAGAATATCATGTTTTACAATTACAACAGTGTTTTAATTATTTTCCACGTAAATTATATGATATTTAGTTTTAATTTGATAACGAAATTGAAAAGTCATAAAATAGGTAGCTGTGTTATGCAAATAATGTCGAAATTTCGTGTGTACCACGAAAGAAGTCCCACGGCATTTAACAGTACTAACATATACGAGATTGCGATTAAAGCTTCCGAATAGAATTGAGCGCACCAGCCACGAGCCTTCACTAATGACACAGACAATACAGTCATTGTGGGAGGAATTCATTTCTGAAAACCCACGATCTTACACTCAGGGTAACCATAAGGTCATCAACAACACAAGGCGTTACAAACTTTTCTGAAATCGTGTTCAATATCTTATTGTGGGTGATCATGCGATCCCAATTAAGCTTAAGCAATGTTTACTTGAGCATAGATCGCGAACGGCGATTTCGCTTAATTTATTGTCTCGAGAATTGATAAAACTTGTGATCGTATCTGTACCGTGTTGTGATACCAAAGCTCTTGACTTAGAAAAGTAAGCTTTAAGTCATGGGGTTAAGATCTAAATTAGTTTGTGTGATGGACAAAGATTGGTTCACATTAAAGAGTCGTCAAATGTAGGGTTACACGCGTGTCAGTTTTCTCCGGTGCGCTGTGAACTCTATTGTAATGGGGTAGAGTCGATATTTGAACTATACAAAGAAGTCGTCAAAATGTTTGTGAATTCACTGTATAAAGATGTGTGATGCGTTTATTTGGAGAATCACATATTTGGTCACGAAACGATCTTCTGATAACTGTTTGTGGGATTTCTGTAATTTTTTGATTTCAAGAGGTCGTTGATTCTGTAGTTATTTACTGAGAGGTAAACAAGGCCTCTAATATATTCAAATAAATAAACACAGCTATTTAAAATGAATATGTGATTTTATATTTGAAAATAAATTTTGCGATTCTACACGCCAATTTTAAGATTAAAAAATTATTATATCTTTAATAAAACGTGAGTATCTCAAATTCTTTATATGAAAACGTAATTAAATTGTCTGAAACACTAAAAAACAAGACTTAAAACTTAACTAGTGGAATATAACAAAACTTATTTATAATTATTTACTTCGTAGTAATTAAGTATGTACAAATAAAATGAATAGCTATCGGATTGGTAATAAATAAAGGTAACATAGTGACTGCATCTTACACAAATCACAGATAATGAATTGACTTTCCAAACACTTATTGCGTAGCGCAAGCCAAAGTTAAGGTCAATCGTTTGACCAAACAAAAGTTGTGGGATTTCCTCAACGCATGGATCCGTGACATGTGATAATGGCAAATTAGCTTCAGCTTATAAATCACATTTCAATATGCAATCGAATAAACCTTTCAAAAAATACTAAACATCGCTATTAGTCAAATCGACCACGAGTAGTTCGGGCAGTAGAACTTATGCCTAGTTCGTCCGGGGAAGTACTGCCTCCATGTCCATTTCTGCCGCCAAGTAGTGACGCATTCGCGTTACTGAGTTCCGGTTTGAAAGGTGTGGGTGCCGGTGAAATTACAGGCTCATGTGACATTACATCTACACGTCTCAGACGGCCGTATACGATGCGATTTTGGTCTTGTCCTACCTAGTAGGGGAGGACCCAAGTCGCTTCGGTTATGGGCCGAGGTTACAACTTAACACCAGGTGGGCCGTCGGCTCGTTCCGTAACAGTATCACATAAAAAAAAACAATTGTTTCGATAAAAGCTATGTGAACATGTGTTATGTCGGAATCCGCTATCACGGATAGCGGTAGCAGCTATCTGATTGCTACCGATGTTATGATATGAATTAACAATTTCGATAAAGGCCATTAATGGTAATCGTGTTTCACATAAAAATAATAATTAATTGTAGCGCCTGCGGAAGGTATGCACGGAATATTACAACTAAGTGAATATTTGCATACAATACTAGCTGTTGCCCGCGACTTCGTCCGCGTGGAATTCGGTTTTATCACGCACCCCTATTTTACCCCTCGGAAAAGTAGCCTAAGTTACTCCTTGTTACATCAGCTATCTACCAGTGGAAGTCCCGTCAACATCGTTCCAGCCATTTCAGAGATTAGCCGGAACAAACAGACAGACAGACAGTCAAAAATGGAAAAAATGTTGTTTTGGTATATGTACCGTGTATACATCCATATGCACTTAGTAAAAAGTGGTTATTTTAGTATTACAAACAGACACTCCAATTTTATTTATTTGTATAGATGATGTACCATATTGAATTAAAAAATGGATTTGATTTGATTTGTGTAACGCGTGCATAAAAGCACGATAGATGCTATATTAGAAATGAAATTAGCCAGGAATAAATCCCGGCACGTGAGAACGATATCTGTGTTTGCATCCCGCGCGCTATTATTCAGTGATACGGCACGAATTGAGAAATCTGATGCGATACCGGGCCCGGGTGCGGAGTCCTACCTCATGCATTCAGCGACGACACTATAACACTGTTCTATCAACGCTGAGGTACAAATTTGCTGCTTAATGCGTGCCCGACTGCAGTTTACTCTAAGTACGGTTACATTTACTAACAATCAGTATTCTGAATGGTAAAATAAAACATAGTTTGATGAACGATGGTTAATTTTCCAGTTTTTTTTTTTTTTTATGTTATTTAGTTACGGAACGAGCCGACGGCCCACCTGGTGGTAAGTGGTAACCTCGGCCCATAACAACCGAAAAACAACCATAACATTTGGGTTGAACGTATTTTGATCAAAGAAATAAAAAGTCTAATTTTAGCCATAAAAAAGTATTTCCACATCACCAGCAGTAGAAGTTTGAGAGCAGTATAACTCACGCCAAGTTCGTCCGGGGAAGTACTGTCCCCATGCCCATTACTACCGCCAAGCAGTGACGCATTCGCGTTACTGTGTTCCGGTTTGAAAGGTGTGACTGCCGGTGAAATTACAAGCACATGAGATATTCCACCCGCACTTCTCAGAGTTACGGGCGTATACGATGCGACTTGGGTGTTATCGTACCTAGTAGGGAAGGACTCAAGTCGCATCGCTTGTTATGGGCAGAGGTTACCACTTAACATCAGGTAGGCCGTTGGCTCGTTCCGTAACTGTATCACATAAAAAGTATGAAAATATTCCTATTGTGACTTTGAGCCTTGAGTAATGTTTGAAGTAGCCACCAAAAGCTTCAATTTGAGTACAAATTGAACAGCCACAATTTCTTTTCTTATATATATCTGTCGTCATCACCAGGTCTATGAATCAACAACTCTGTCGCTGTTTCTGAGAAGGATGTTTAATCCTTATTCCAATTCAAAGACTCATATTCAGATCAAAATTTTTAACATAACAATATAACAAAGTATTCGTTATCACTAGTTATAAAGGTCGCTGATAAACTTTCCAACACCTAATTGTCTGATTATCTAAATCGATGGACCATGCGCTCATCACGTATCATCTGTCCCGCTCTCTTAACGAGATAACTATCTCTATCTCCGTCTAGCTATCGGCTAGTTCAAATTGAAAAAAATAATGAGCTGTATCATATCGCAGCATCCGCCCGTATCGAGCTGATAACGACCATCTGTTGTACATGCCAGTGGTCGAACTGTACATTTTGTACTTGATTGGATTTCGCGTTTATTTTAACACGAGAGTGATATCGTGTTAATTGCGAAAATGCGAAAAAAAGGAAGCCCTCCATTAGGGGTTTCTTGGCTGTTCTTCCAAGGAAGAACAGTTCCCCATGGAGGGTCGGATAGGGTTTGAACAGGCATCAAACTTAGCGATAAGTACGCGTGACCTTATATTTTGAATATTATTGACGTTTCCAAGCCATTTCTTTATGAATTCTATGGAAATAAAGTTTTTGACTTTGACTTTGAATTATCAACACTCTCATGTTGACACCTCCAAGGAATACTAAGCCAGCTTAAATTTAGGTATTTTCTTTTTAAGGAAAGACGTAATTTAATAGTTATCGAATTTTTTTCTTTAGAAGCTCCTCCTGTAAACCTACGATTCTCGAGTTGGCGTAGTATTACTTGGAGGTGTCGATTTTAATGACAGCAACGTTTCTGAAGAGGTCAGGGAAACCTGCAGGAAAGATGTAGTCTCTTTGAGGCTCACTTTAATTCACCACGTTGGTTCGAGAGAGTATACAAAAACTAGCGTCTAAAAGGTAGTCACCCTTTCAAACATCATTTTAATAACTTAGGTTGTTAGTTACAAAAGACTGGCCTCACAGGTCTGTTGGTAGTAACCCTGGCTTCTGCGCTGCTGGTCGTGGGTTGGATTCCCACCCAGGACAAATATTTGTATGACGAATATAGAAGTTTGTTCTGTGTCTGGGTGTCAATATGTTTTATATGTAAGTATTTACAAAAAAAAAAATTGTATACATGTATTATATCATTTGCCTGGTTCCCATGATACAAGTTATGCTTAGCTTACTTTGGGGCTAGATGGCGCTGTGTGAAATGTCCACCAATATTTATTTATTTTAAAATAATAGATATATCCACTTCTTTGCTGTCCATACTTACAGACTTGAAAAAAAAAAAATGTCTTATTTTCAATTCGAAGGGGTGATTCATTAATTCGGCTGTTCAGAGATGATTCCATTGCAGAAAACCGTATCCTAACTACAACCCTGGCCAATTAAAGTTTCCTTAAAGTCTCGCCTCAAAAAGTTGTATCCAGCGATCACGTAATCTTCTGATCAAGTATTTTAACGGACTTTACAATCGTCGGTTGCCTAATCTACCCGATAGCCTGACCCCCAGATACCCTCCGTTTATCTGATGTTCCACGGAACTCTGACATGATAGTACATAATATGTGTCAGTGTTTTAATAAGAAATGATAAAATGTCATCATTAATGGGCTTTACATTTCAATAAATAAATGTTGGTGGACATATCACACAGCGCCATCTAGCCCTAAACTAAGGGTAGCTTGTAAGCTATGGGTAGCAGGCAAATGTTAGAACATTGACATATTTGTTTTTTTTTTTGCAAATAAATATGTATATATAATGTATGTATATGTATATATATAATAATATTGGTGGACAATTCACACAGCGCCATCTAGCCCCAAACTAAGCATAGCTTGTATCATGGGAATTAGACAACTGATATAATACTTTATGCTTTTTTGTAAATATCCATATAATATATATTAACATCTATATTCGTCACACAAATGTTTGTCCTGGATGGAATCGAAACTACGACCCACAGCGCAGGCAGCACTACCAACTGAGCTGTGAGGCCAGTATTATGATGTAATCTTAATAACTGATTTATCGTTTAATCGATTGTTAATCCAAACGGCCAATGGAGCAGAGTGTAAGCTACAAAGTTGCCACAGTAAGAGCTAGATGTCACCACCGTGGCTTATCACCGCAGCACTATCGGCTGTTGCGAGTACGACGTACAGTTGCCTTATCACCCTTATCGGACATAATGTTTTAGTAATTGCTTACTGGATACGGGTTTGAGACGTTTGTAGTATTAACTAAAACACTAAACATTTAAAAGCGTGCGCTAGTCAGTTGGAAATGTGACTAGCTTCTGCCCGGCGTTTCACTCCTGCGGTACCTCGTAAAATAGATAAATATTGGTGGGCATTTGGAACAGCGCCATCTAGTCCTAGGTAAAGTAAGCTAACCATAGCTTGTATCATGGGGACCAAAAAACTGATATAATATTTATACGCCTTTTTCTAGTAAATACATGAATATAATACATACTATTACCACCCAGACACGCTATGTTCCTCACACAAAACTCTAGACAAATAATGTCTAAGAGTGTGTGAATGTCTCGGAGAGACGCAGTAGTAAATCCAGGCATAGTACTTGCAAATCGAAGAGAGCTAAGTAACACATAAGTATATAAGCTATTAACAAGTAACATTTGACGTAGATTGATTACCGTCTATCTTATCAACAATACATTATGAAACATATAATCGTTATATAATAATGATTAAACTATATTTTTATATAGTTTTTACCCGCGGCTAAGCCTGCGTTGAATAAAATTATGAGTGAAACAGTAGGTACGTGCTTTAGTTATATTTATCAATTTGTGAATTGGCTTAATAAATGTGGCTTAAGTTACTGCTGATAACATCACCTATCTGCCAGTGAAAGTCTCGATACAAACCGGTACAGTATTTTATATATATTTATTAACCGGACCAAACAAACAGACAGAAAGACTGGCAATATTTTTTTTGCTATAGTTTAATATATAAAATTCTCGTGTCACAGTGTTTGTAACCAAACTCCTCCAGAAAGGGTTGACCGATTTTTTTTAAATTTTTTGTCTATATTCGATAGGTCTGAGAATAGGAAGTAAACTATTTTTCATACCCCTAAGTGATAAGGGTGGCCCAACCCAATTTTATTTTTATTTTTTTTGTATTTTTTTATGATTCAGCATTAACAAAAACATAAAACTCTAAATTTTCACCCTTCTGCCACCAACCCCTATTTTTTAATTGCGATATTAGTACTTTAATAATTTTCAACCCGCGGTGGACGAATCCTGATAAAAAAAAAACTTTTTCGTTTTTAATGACACTTTAACGTGGCATTGCAACGCATGCCGGGTACAGCAGCTAGTTACCGTATATATTTTCATATGCATTTAGTAACAAGCTGTTATATTGAAATTGCAAACAGACACTTCAATTTTACTTACGTGTTTAGATGTATTGAAATTTTTCGCGACACTAGTTTTTGGTTTTCTGTCAATTCTTTCATGCTGGGTTCCAATAACATACGGGCTTTTCCATCCTTTAGTAATAATATGAATATGACGTCTTTGTTCATGCGCCAAAGAATATATGTTTATGTACCTATTACAATAGTGGATGGTTTCAACCAAAGGAATTATATTATTGAATCCCGGCATTAAACTGCCTATATATTTCAAGCTTATTATGTATATAAATATAGCAATTACATTAGTTTGCATTGAGCTGATATTTTTATTCACATTTATGTCTGGTAACGAAACTAATCTTCGGTTCTTTAATAATATTTTAACAAGAAATTGTATTTATTTCAATACATAACAATAATTTGTCACCCTCTCATACCAGAGTGGTAAAGGGATAGAAGATAGAAGTGCGCCTCAAAGAGGCTCCCTTCGTGCACATTTCAATAAAAAGTCTGGTATGACTGAACCAAGGCAATCGCAATAGAAGGCATTGTGTCGGTTTTGCACTAAACCCTATTATCGACTGCCATAAATAAATCCACGTAAAATTGCTTTATACGAAACTTCTGGTTTAAAATATGTTTCCATTATAATACGTCATGTTTTCTATTATATTTAAACTAAGTTTTTAATATTCACTTCATATTTAATGACTATAATACTCGACTAATTCAACTTGAATATTCACATGCATTGATAAGGTATGGTTGCAGGCCTCCCTGTCTGTTATACTGGGAGCGTAGGTATCCGAAAATTTAAAGTGTTGCCTTACCAGTGGTTTGGTTTCCGGTGAAATTACAGGCACATGACACATTCCACCTACTCGTCTCAGAGTCACGGGCGCATACGATGCGTCTTGGGTCTTGTCGTACGTACTAGGGAAGGACCTAAATCGCATCGCTTGTTATGGACAGAGGTTTCCACTTAACACCAGGTGGGCCGTCGGCTCGTTCAGTAACTGTATCACATAAAAAAACAGTATTACAGTCTTCAGTGTTGATGGTCGATAAAATCCTTCTTTTTAGGTTACCTCTGGCAACGCTGAAAATTTCAAAAATATCTTTTGGAGGCTAGTAATGTAAGTTTTGTGCTTGCCCCAATACTGCTCATTACTGACACGTGACCTAAAGGCTGATAACTTGCTGGCTGACAGACTGAGCATTGTCTTCAAGCGAGGCAATATCACCAGCGCAGCGTTTTGGGCACAATTCCATCTGGTAATGTACTGTATCGGTAGAGGTATCTATAGATCGTTGGAAAAGTACCTTATATGTAAGTTGTTGATTAAGTAACTATCTAATATTTATTTCATTTTTTTTGTTGTAACGAATACAAATGCAACGAACTTGCATTAATTTGTCATTTTTATGAAATAAATGCGATTTTTGACTTTGACTATTGTTAACATTTAGATTACTGAAAAAAATACTAAATTTATATATTGTTCTGTCATTTATATTTTCGCATATTAATTATTCGCACAATTGATGCCCACTGACGCCCAACCTAGCCTAGCCCTTCCAGAATAAAGGCGTGAATATATGTATGTGTGTACATCTCAAGAAGTAGAAGCAATCGCAATTTTATCGTCCCGCCTTGGTCCGTGGAGACACGCACGCCAGCTCAACTTTCTGATATAATCTCACTGCTATTAACCAACCGTGATTAAACAATGGCTGTATAATCGAAAAAATAACTCCCTCAATTTGTCCAGCTCTCTGATTGATGGACAAATTAATCTAACGAATAGAAAATACCCCAGATCTAACCAAATTTTAGCCGTAATTAGTGCTATTTGTTTTGGAAGGGTTATCTTGATCTTCGCCGGGTAAAACAATGGAGAAAGGTTGAATTTTTAATTCGATTAGGCGGCCCCATTTAGTTCAGGTTGGTATTCCGAAGAAATTGGTTGTATTCTTCGTAAATTAATTGTTTTCAATTATTTTTTTTGCACCACTAGCCCGCATCTGATACGTGTAAAGATATGTAATTTTAAAGGCAATTATTAGATAGTTCAACGAGTTTTTTTTATATTGCTGGGGATATCACACAGCGCCATCTAGCCCCAAAGTAAGCTAAGTAAATAGCTTAGCAACAGTTAGTTAATATATAAGTAAGCATATAGAAGCAAGTATATTAAGCCAGTAAATATAAGCAAGTTTCCGAACGAAGACTTTCATTTACGTATTTCTACTTCACGCGTGACCATATATTCTTCAAGTAGACTTATTTATGTTCCCAAGCCAGTTAGTAGAAAAAAAAAAGAAATGAGTAGCGGTAGAATTTAAGCCAAGTTCGTCCGGGGAAGTGCTGCCACCATACACATTTCTCCTGCCAGGCAGTGATGCATTCTTACAAAGATACATACATACACTTATGAAATTTGGCACACATGTTTAGAAGCTGATATAGACCAACATATACGAAAACTGGGCAGTTCTTTAAACATTAAATACATACGGCTCGAATTGATAACCTCCTTTTTTTTGAATGCGGTTAAAAATTTGTCTGTTAACGCCGAAACCGCCGGATTGCCTGCGGAAAATGTAATAAATCACTATCTGATATTGACCTGATAATTACTCCATCAGATGACAAAAGACAAAAGGAATTTCTTGTTCATTTCATCATTTGAATCCGGCCGGTGCTGCGACAGCCAACAGGTGTACCCGATGGGTGGCCGCGCTCAGGCCCTCTTCCAACGAGATCATTCGCCGTTACCCTTCGCAACGATATGATTAGTGAGCGGAGTCGGGTGTTTATTTATATATACAAATAAATAAAACTGGATTGTCTGTTTGTAATATTAAAATAACCGCTTTTTACTAGGTGCGTATGGATGTATACACGGGTAGGTACATATACAAAACAACATTTTTTTTTAAATTTTGTTTATCTGTCTGTCTGTCTGTCAGTCTGTCTGTCTGTTTGTCTGTCTGTTAGTCTGTCTGTTTGTTCTGGCTAATCTCTGAAATAGCTAGAACAATTTTGACGGGACTTTCACTGGCAGATAGCTGATGTAACAAGGAGTAACTTAGGCTACTTTTCCGAGTGGTAAAATAGGGGTGCGTGATAAAACCGAATTGTACGTGGACGAAGTCGCGAGCAACGGCTAGTAAATAAATATAAATAATAGTGGACATTTCACACAGCACCATCTAGCTTCATAGTCGGTAAGCCAAGCATAGCTTGTATCATGGGAACCAGACTGATATTTATAATACTTATATACTTTTTGTAAATCCTACTAATATAATATTATAAACGTGAAAGTTTGTATGTATGGATGTTAGTCTTTCACACTTAAACGGCTGAATGGATTTGGATGAAATTTGGTACCAAGATAGCTTATATCCTGGATTAACACATAGGCTATTTTGATCCCGGAAAAGTGCAGTGTTCCCGTGGGATGACTTATTCACCGCGGGGAATACCGCGGGGCGAGCATAGCTTGTATTATGGGAACCAGACAACTGATATAATACATTTTGTAAATACTTACATATAATTCATATTAACACCCAGACACAGAACAAACATGTATGTTCCTCACAAAAATGTTCGTACTCGATGGGAACTGAACCCACGACCCTACAGCAGTTATTACTTATTACCGACTAAGCTGCGGGGCCATCAAAAGAGCGTTAATTTTCCAAAATAAACTTAATAACTTGGAGCTTTCTTTATTGTCTAGCCATTATTATCCAATAACTAATTAATATTTTAATAAGAATAGGGCCCCTTGTAATTTAAAATAATTAAGGTAAAGGAGCTCTAACGAAGCCCGATGTGAGACGCAGCAATTGGTTGAATAAACTAACTTTTTAATAAAATATCACTGTGGCATTCAAAATAAATAAGCCTGATAATCTTCTAGCTAAATTTAAATTTTTAACCTTTTGAACAGAATCCAAAATTTATCTATGGACTGTCTCATTAGGATCACTGGTAGTTCAATTTTTCAATTTTAATTACCTATAATATTTTTGTTAATTTGATTTATTCAATGTTGTGTCCAAAGATTACAATTCCGTAAATGAATCTCTTTTAAAAGACTTTGTATATGTTCCGCGGCATTTGAAGGTTTAAATCATTATAAAAATAAATTTTTTGTAAAAAAAAATATTTCCTACTCTACGAAAGGTTACTCAAATGATAAACTTAATTTTAATTAACTCTGTTTCGTGACACGCAAAATGTCTTGTAACTCACTAAGCTACATTCAAACCAGATAACTCAGTTATCTCCTGCAGCTTGACAGGGGCTGGCGTTTATTTTGTCTATAAATATGCAATACTAATATACTAGTAACAATTTGTAGACGAAACCAAACACGATTCTAAAAAGAACACATGGAAAAAAGGCCAGCTCTCCAAGACAAGTAAGTTATCTGTTGAGAAAATGTTGTACAAAACGAACTCAGTACTCACCCATCTAGTCTAGGTGTAAGAACATTTTGTAACCTAATCATCTGTCTCATCTCGTCCAGGCTATTGTTCATTTGTGTACAAACATAGAGAAATTAACTCTAAAGCAAAGTGTTAAAGTTCACTTTAGATTAAGCCGTCGTTCGACCTACGGCCCGCGATCCATTTCATCCAACGCATAAATAGTAAACGGGCGTCAATTGTTAACAACCACTCGATTCTCGTGATCGATACGATCGATTATGTTTCTCTCCCGCTAGAGTCGATTATTTTAGACGATTCTGACCAAGTCAGTGACTCAAATACGGAGAAACTGACAAGTAAATAAATAAGTAGGAACCACCATCGAAGTAACGAAGTCAATGCTAAAATATATTTTTTACTTTATTTGAACATATCTAGTATAATTTGACATAAAATTGTGTCAAATAATGTCAAAATAATTTTATTTAGAAAGAATGGAGAATCACTGTTAAAGCTTTATTTATGACTAGCTGTTACCCGCGACTGCGTCCACGTGGAATACAGTTTTATTAAGCACCCCTATTTTACCCCTTTTCACGAATAAAAGTAGCCTAAGTTACTCCATATAACATCAGCTATCTGCCAGTGAAATCCTGTCAAAATCAGTCCAGCTAGAACAAACAGACACATAAAAATTTAAAAACTTTTGTTTATAGTCCTGTATACACTCTTATATTCATCATTGAGTATAAGCTTTTATTTTGACATTACAAACAGAAAATTCTATTAAATTTATTTGAATAGATATACAAGATTTAATTAAATTGGACTAAAAAAAAACCAAGTAGTATCAAAGATATGTATTTTTTAAATAATATCGATGTTTTTTTTTTTTTTTTTTTTTTTTTTTTTTTTTTTTTTATACTACTTGGTTTTTTTTATTTGATATTTTTTCCGATTGCCCAATAGTTCTACTAAGACCCATTTCAAGGTTATCCATTCATTACCGGACACCCTGTATATACGACCTCTTCCAGACTACCTTAGTACTTAGTATTACTTACTTAGTACCTTATTACCTCATTAATCTCCTATATCGACATAAGTTTACTGCAAAACTAAACTTAAAAATTCTAAAACTAAAGAAGAATAAAAGTCGCCACGGTAGCACTGAACATAAGAGAACACGAAACAAAACAGAGAACCCGAGATGTGTTCCGAGGTTATGATTTTGACACTTGCGTATCGATTCATCGGAACACGGATGCGAGTGTCAGAATCCATTCTAATAACATTTTAACTTGTATTGTGTTTGGGATAAGTTTTAAAATTGTTTGTGTGTGTGTTGTGTGGGTTTTTTGTGTGGTTTGTACAGGACAGTACGTTTGTTTTGACAGCCAGTATACGGTTACGGGTGACTAAGATTGTGCGATTGTGTGGAGCGTTTTAGATCGTGTGATAAGCGTTGCGGACACACTGCCAGCTACAACAGTTAACTAGTTCTCTCTCTGGATATTGATTCTGATCAAAATCATTAGAAAATAGTTCACTTATATAAAGTGAAAAACTTCTTTGGTACAGTCTTCAGCAGCCGTGCATTTTAATATTAGTAAATTATATACCTTAACACACACTCTCCTTTCAATTGATAGGTATTCATTTTGCAATTAACTTGATCTATCTTTTAATTATTTCCATGATTGTGGGCATTAATCTCGAAAAACATAAAGTTTATAGCTGGAATTTATATACTTTGGGAGACCAAGTATGCTTGGCAGGGCTGGCAGGCACATGGATTTGACTCACGTCTGTATCTACGTAATATTGTACAGTGTCATAGCACATCTTTGGTTTTTTCTTTCTTCATAACAGATCCTGTTTAAATACGTCACGGATTTTTTATCGATGGCTAATGTTACTGATGTAGGGGTAAAAAAATATTGAAAAAGTATTCTTCAATCTTGAAATTTCTCGTGTTATTGTTTTTCTGCAGTTGAAGTATTTCACAGTATTCGTATATGATGTCCTACCTTTTGACATAATATAATTATAATAAAAATTTATTGGGAACAAAGAAAAAAACAGAAAAAAGCTGTGGCGCAGTCATCAATACCACCTCTTGGAACAGAGTACATTTTTTGTTCCTAATGTGAACAATTGATTGACAATTCCTATTTATTTCATTTAAGTGTACACATTTAAAGATACTATAAATTCAAATATTGTTTAAATACGCTTTTGCAACAGTATGTAAGGGAGCAGTTAGCCCAATTTAGGGTCATTTTTCCCTTGTACGTGACCCACAACTGCAATGTATGTTCGCTACAATGTTCCACATTCTCCGTGGCCGTGTGTCCCGCGGGTTTTACATTTCACATTGTTCTGTAGATAGTTTTTTTGAGCTCCGTTAATGGCTGATGGGAGATAAGATAAACACAATGTTTTAGTTTAATTATATACGTGTTTGAGTATTACAACTATTAATGGTTATCGATGGAATGCTACTGACCAATATGGTCGACTATCAATAAAGAGTTTAATTTTTGTTAATAAGGAATAACCCACATCTATCCTAGATTAACACAGAATGACTGGATTGGATGGATTAAATTTATGCACTAATAACTTTTGGAATTAAAATAGCTTCGATTGAAACAGCTACTACATTACGTCATCGTTGTAGAACAAAGACGGTTTTGTTTTTTTTTCAAATTTGGTTTTAGGTTGTAATCGACCTAAATATCATAGAAAATCATATTACAGTTTTACATATCCAAAATTGACGATGATAGGACTAGCCGTTTTCAAAATATCATATCAACTCTAATTCAAAAAAAATGTGAGCCGTCACGGGACGCCTGGCAGATGTGAAACATCGACATTATTTTTTATAAGTAATATGCAACGCATGCCGTGGCGACGCGTCGCCACGCCAGAAATCGGTTTTACGTGCGGCTATATATGTTTCACATCAAAACTTTAAAATTGCTCTACTGTTAAGTTACTGTATTGCAGATCCGCCTTTGTTCTACGGCTACGAAGATTTTATTACTTGAGCTAAGTACAAGAGCGCAGACAAAGATGGCAGAAGCTGCTTAAACAACAAATTTAAAATGGTGATACCCAACCCATCATTGATTATGAATAAACACACACACTAGAACCATCCACCAACTAATTAAACACTAAAACAAATCTCACTTGTTGTAACAAGCGGCTGATGGCTCCAATATGGTCCGAGTGAGATCGCCTTCAGATTATTTAGTAATCTTCGCCCACGCGCGGCATTGTGCGGGAACCACTCGTTTTGTACCGATACTATCGCGACCCATACTCAATACACGCTGTATAAGGGTGTGTTGAATTTGTCTCGCCCGATTTATTTTTCCAATTGAAACTGTGGGAGTGCAGTGGAGTTGGTTTTACGGAGCACCCTGTACCATAAGGCACGTCTAGCTTTTAGTAGAATAATAATAATATTGGTGGACAATTCACACATCGCCATCTAGCCCCAAACTAAGCATTAGATGACTGATAGAATACATATATACTTATTTTTTTGTAAATACATACATATAATACACATTAACACCCAAACACAGAACAAACATTTATATTCGTCACGCAAATGTTTGTCCTGGGTGGGAATCGATCCCACCACCCACAGCGCAGAAGGCAGATTTACTACCAACTGAGCTGTGAAATACCATATTAGGCTGATAGTTTCCTTAGGAGAAATGCTTTATTCAGACATATTATATTCAGTCTTTGTTCCTGTTATACTAGTGTTAAAGGATTAAAGTGCACCTCAGAGAGGCTCCTTTCATGCACTTCACACATGTCTTCGAATTGTTGGTTCTAGGACATGACAGTTTCCTTCACAGTTTTAAAGTGTTATTTCACATGTATAACTGTTTGAATGGTTGGTTGTCGGTGAAATTACAGGCACTTGAGACATTAAGTTTTTACGTTTCAGACTTATGGGCACATTACGATGAGACTTGGGTCTTGTGGTATCTAAGAGGGTAGGACCCAAGTCATGTTGGTTTAATTCTTATAAATTATTTACGTTAAAAAATATCTCCAGCCTATATTGAAGTCTAGATAAACTGTGACAAAGTAACAATATATATTTTTTGATTTTAATTTAGATAGATATCTAATAGAAAACGGCTTACTCTGAAATCACTTTGAAACCTATTTTAAAACTTTTGTAAATCAACTACATACAGATATCAACATAAAATTATGTTAAAACATTTCCATGAATCACTAAATCATGGGCATTATTATATAGCCATCAATTATTACACAACAAATATTATGTGTTTAAAACTAAGTAGTGTTGTCAAAAACCGATTTAATCATCGAAAATTATCGAGTAATCGCGCTACGGGTGCGCGCGCGCCGGATGTCGCATTCCTGTAACACATAATTTGACCTCTATTCGTATTGCTATAAGGTTGATTTTACCTGCATTGTCACTTAAAATGATCTGTTTGTCGTAACAACAGTTACCTGTCATAGTGTGACATTTTAAAAGATTAAATCGGACCATTATAGCGATGGGTTGATAGAAAGATGTTTTATTTTATTTTAATAGTGAATAGGTTTTTCGAGTCTGGCCATTAGTGCTTCTGTCGAGTGTGTTGATCTGATTATGAATTTTTTGTGTTGACTATCCAAAAAATTTGTGTTATGATGGTTTTTATTTTGACTCATTGATATAAAAAAATTACAGAAATCAACGCAATTTTAGCTGCATAAAAAATGATATCTCAATGTTATCTCTAACATATTTCTTCAATAGAACTAGTTATAAGTAGTATATATAAATATAATACATAATATAGAATTATATGTATATAAAATAAGTGTTATTTAAGTAATTTTGTTTGTTTCTCAACAAATTTTTACAAACTATGAATCGACATCTACTAGTAAACATTGCGATCAAATAAATTCCTAAACAACGCATTTCAATAGAGATTAGCTGTATGTAAGCTTGTAATGGTATCAACTCGAGCATCTAAGGAGTACCAGTTTACAACCGCCTACAATCACAGACGGAATTCATACAAATAGAATTATGTGATTGGTTGCGCACTTCACACTTTATTGGTTGATCGATCAATTGGAAATTGGAAAGCGTTGCAATGATTTAAGGTCTGGCGAGAGGTCGCTCGTGCCGATGGCGGATACGAGGCGCGCCCTATAATTATTATTTTGTTTTTATTGCGTTGTCTGTTCGCACTTTGTTTGTTTCTGCGATTATTTGATAACTAGCTGTTGACCGCGACTTCGTCCGTGTGGAATTCGGTTTTATCACGCACCCCTATTTTACCCCTCGGAAAAGTAGCCTAATTTACTCCTTGTTACATCAGCTATCTGCCAGTGAAAGTCCCGTCAAAATCGGTCCAGCCATTTCAGAGATTAGCCGGAACAGACAGACAAACAAACAAAAATTAAAAAAAAAACTTGTTTTGGTATATGTACCGTGTATACATCCATATGCACTTAGTAAAACGCGGTTATTTTAATATTACAAACAGACACTCCAATTTTATTTATTTGTATAGATAAACAATATAAATAAAATTTCCTAACTATATAATATCCGAGTTCGATATTGTGCATCGCTTGTCATAAACTGTGTACATTACAAATTACGAACATCAGAGACAATGAGAATTGAGTGATGTACCTATCCTGATATAAAAACTTTTTATACAAAAAAAACTGCAAAGAAAAGACTAAAAAGCTAAATACGCTAAAAACCTTTTTAGTCGTGATAACTAACCTTCTTAGTAGTAATAACTAGTAACAGATTTTAATAACTGTAGCACTCCAGTCACCCGTATAGTGGCTCGCATTAGTTCTCCTGCTACATCCTACATCAATTTGATATTTTTGAGTTTCGACAGCTCCGTTGCTGACTTCCTGTCTTCGGGTTAATGGGTGCCGGTTGGCGGATCTTCTTTGTCCTTAGGTTTGTGACCATGCCATGTTTGACACATGTAAAGTAAGGTAGGATTGTTTGCGAAAATTTGATAGTTTTCCGTGTTTAGTAACTCCTCTAAGAGTTTTATTACCCATTATTTTAATACCACATGAATAGAATAGAATAGAATAGAATAATCATTTATTAAAAAAAAGCACAATAACTTAATATAATTAAAGTAAATTAATGAACAAGTTGATTGTTTCTTTTGATTCTTGCCGTGGTTTACAATATAGCGATACAGTTATTTCATTAAAAATATTGATTATTCATGCACCGTACGATTGCAATAAATTATCTTTTAAGTAAACTGTTACTATCACATTATTTTTCCCCTTTCGAGAAGAATCTTTGGCAAATCTTAATGCAAAAACAAAGAAAATTGCAAACAAAACAAGATCCGTAAAATGTACCTGTTGGCAGTACGCGATACAGGGCCGCAATCGCCGCGCGGTAATCTCACCATCGGTAATTTGGTAATAAAATGAAAATACGTTCGCCTCTTATCTACAATCCGCTCTATATAAACATCCTTCACTATATAAACATTTACAAAACGCGAAATGTCACACGAATATAGTCTTTAAGTTTTACAGCTGCAATACGAAAACGGAGGACTCCATCGTGGCTTTAAAGATGAATATTGCGTGCGAGCGAAACGCGTGGATTCGTACCGATTTCGCGGGGCTGCAAATTTAATTTTCTTTAATAAGCTTCTCACGGGTTGCCTTTAGAAAGTGGACTTTATCTTGTGAGTGCAGGATGTGAAGTTGAATGACGGGTGTGCGGTGTTGCCATGTATCGGGACAGCATGTTGCATCGCGATGCGCTTGATACGCCCCGCCCTCGCTTTTTTCATGATCCAACAATGGTTGATCTGCTAGCTAAATAACGAGAACAATGTACGCTTTATTTCGTCATGTTGCTGACTGAGGAGCCTGCTACTTATCTGATCCCAGATTTTATGAGAAATTTGTGAGTAATTGCTTAAATACGGGAAGTTTTATCTGCAACTTGCGTTCGGCGGTTTCAGGAGGTATTCTTACATCATCCACTATTAAGCCTTTTCATAGAGCTTCATTTGTATTGTCTTCTTGGATGGCTTTAATGTAGGTGTTAATAGAAAAAAAAAACAAGTATTCTATCAATTATTTGAAATAAAATTGTCCACCAAATATTTTTACTCACCTCATTTCTAAACGAATTCTTATAGTTTCGAAACTAGAAGTATTTCAATGAGTCAAGAGTATTACATTTGTATGTTACAGAACATTGATTTCGTTAATATTAGTAGGGTATAATGATGACTCAATCAATTTACGTCAATTTTAGTTATTTCTAAGTAGTTAAGCAGTGAATAATTCTCTTGTCAATTTGTATTTGTAGACAAAACATGTTTTGCATTGATAATGGAATAGTACGTTGACTTTTGATTACCATAACGTTATAAAGGATTTGCTACACAGAAGTGTGTGTTTCATATAAACCGTCATGGTATGTCTTTCGCCTTCGTCAGGGGCTATAGACGACTCATCCATATAAAAATAAATTATTGGTGGAGATTTCACACATCGCCTTCTAGCCCCAATCTAAGCATAGCTTGTACTGTGGGAATCAGATGACTGATAGAATACACATATAGTTTTTTTTGTAAATACATACATATAAATACATATTAACACCCAGACACAGAACAAACATCAATGCTCGTTACACAAATGTTTGTCCTGGGTGGGAATCGAACCCACGACCTATAGCTCAGAAGGCAGAGATACTCCCAACTGAGCTGTGAGGCCAGTCAATCCATGTTCGACAACTCTCTGTCCTGCCCCAGCCTCCCCTTTTTTACTTAAGCACAAAGTCTAATGTGGATCATTTTTGATCATCTTGATCGTGTTTATATTCCTACAAATGTAAATACGAACTTTACTTTTTGCGGACATTTCTCACAGCCCCAAACTCACCGTAGCTTGTACTGTGGAAACTAGATCATTGATAGAATACTTATATAAATATTTTTTATAAAAATACAATTATACCCAGATACAGAACTAACATATTTGTCCATCGCACGATTATTTGTCCTGGGTGGGAATTGAAACCACGACCAACAGCGCAGACGCCAAAATTAGCACCAACTGAGCTGTTAGGTCAGCTGTTTTTTTGGAGGTCTGATTGTCATTTACTACTTTTTTTTTATTTTATTACTTATAGATAAGTCTAGATTTCAAGCCTTGAAAGTTTTTGCTATATAATTCATTAGTGACCAACAAAATCTTCACGTGCCAGCCTCGCTGTGTACCGAAGCCTTTATAACAAGGAAACATAGAATTTATCGATATTTTAATGGAATTATTTTCCGTAAAATTTGTTCACTAATCATTTATTCCAATTATAATGGCCGTTTAGTTTGACTTTCCTGTTTTTATCGTGCGGTTGTTTGTTCCAGGCTTTTGATTAGCTTTTGAATCACAGAAACTACACAGCGCAGGAATAGAGGAAAAAATGGAGGTGACGTGTAGATTTGTGCAGAAATTTTCCTTGAGAACTGACAGGTTGCTTGGTGGGGGGCATCCCCTAATGCTTTTATTCAGAATCTCTCAACTCTAATTTCTTGTTAACGACGGAGTCCTGCCTAGGTAATCGTATTCAATTTTCAAAACGTTGTGCGTAGTATTTAGAATTTTCCGCTGTTGAAACATTACCTTAGCTTCAATATGAATTTTCATGTATGGTAATCAAAGTATTATCTATCTATCAACCGCTAGTTTTTAAAATTGACACTAAAGAATTTTAACAGTAATATCATGAAAAAATGGTAACATAACATTTTCAGGACCTCAATCGCTAGTAAAGTGATTTAGTCAATTCATAAAATCTTTCATTCTTGACTTGAGCTCGCTCGGAGTATACTTGTCTGGTACAAGTATTAAGTAGGAACTCAGAATGTGACGTACTTGAGCTGAAACTCAAGGTTCTTTCCGTCGAACGCCTAGCTCCATAGTTTGAACTGTACCCGAAAATATAATTAGTTTAAAAATCCGCTAGTTCTATGTACCTTATAGTGCAACTGTGAAGTAACCATTCTAAGTACTACATACAGTCATTATTCAGATAAAAATGGCTGTTATATTAAGTCAATCTGTAAATGGAATAGCACAAGGCGCGGCAAAGCAAGCTCCACCTTCGTTATGAGACAGGTTTTGTTACTACTAGGCGCTAGTACTCTTGTAGTATCGGTCTTGAGTACACGCTACACATAAGTCTACAAATATAGTACAAATTTTTGTCATAAATGGAATTCAAAAGATTTTTGCTGCACATTACAGAATTTAACCACTTTTTACTTTAATAGAATCTGACGATAATTTCTCTGAAGGTTAGATAGATAGAAAATGCTTTATTGCACAAGGTAAAACAAGTACATGGGCGAACTTTAAATAGCATTTTCTTCCAGCTAACCTCAAGGTTAGCTAGAGGAATATTAAAAAAAACTCATTTTGGTTGGTTTATGTCCACATGGTCCACAGTAAAACAATTTTTTTTTTAATTAAAAAATTAATGGCTTTCGAATTCCAATCAATGGGAGAACAATATTGCAAAAGGCTTACTCGATACCTCTATATACTCTCACGACATTAAAGGGTAAACCTCATTCCGATTGATATAATCATGTATTTATGTTTAATGAGCGGCGTACGATGTGGAGACAGAATGCAGCTCTCGGCTTGTTGAGTGATCTTGTCTCTACGAGACATAATGGCGGCCGTGAAATGCGTTTATCTCATTATTCACAAATTAATCAGTTGAAATCTTACCTCACGCGCATATATCAGATATTTTTCGTAAACTTAATATGCATAGTTTGAAATAATACAGAACTGTTTTTATTAATTACCATGGCCAATGTTATTATCATTTATTTTGTAATATTATTACGTTTTAATAAATAATTGTACTTTTGAGTTTTTAAATATTATGATAGTTATATTTATTGTCACTATTATTGTTTTAAGTTGTGTGGGCTATAGGTTATGGACTTCCGTCTGACATTTATATCATATATATATGTCAAAAGTCACATAGTGAGCTGTAAGTAACCTACACTAGATCTTGTAGAGTTAATATAGCTAAATTATTTGTCCATCAACTCACTGAGGTCTAGTTTTTTGGACTATTTACTATCTACTAGTACTATTATCACTATCTACTATTATTTATTATTATGGACTATTTACTTACAAAAATTATAATTTATGCTCGTGTTCAAAATTTACACATAGACAGGAATTTTAAAATTATAATAAAAAAAATAATTGTTTCATATAATTTTCAACATACATGACTTTACATATTAATGTCATAAATAATATAGGTCGCCTAAAAGGACTTATTCGTAACTTATAAACTAATCTCTTCCGGAAACAAAGTCCAACATAGTTCTCTATTTCAAGAAAACACAAAAAACTTTCTGATATTTTAATATTTAAAATGATGTCACTTTAAATCTATCAACGATGCTTTTAAAGCTTATGTTTAAAGAGTTTTTAAACGTTACGGTTTTTAATAAAACCACTTACAAAGGTTCCTTGTCCCGTTCGATTTATAGAGCAAACAAATTAGCGCCGACCGACGGAGACGATGCGATGACGAGATGTTATTAAGAAATAAATTGGGCGCGACTTTCAGGGTTGCCACTACTGTATATTGTTGAAAACAAATAAATAAAAAAAAACAAAAAATAATAATTAGGGGAACAGAACAGTGGATTAAAATAGTTGAGAAACAACCATTTCTGCAGATGTAATAAAAAAAAATGCCCACCTCCAGCCGTTTATAGTTGCATAAATGTTGGTGGACATTTCACACAGCGCCATCTAGCCCCAAAGTAAGCTAAGCACTTGTATCATGGGAACTAGACAACTGATATAATACTTATATACTTTTTTGTAAATACATACATCGAATACATATTGACACCCAGACAGAACAACCATCTATTTCCTCATAAAATGTTTGTCCCGGGTGGTAATCCAACCCACGACCTACAGTATAAGGTAGGTGCAGTTGAGATGAGTGCAACTCGTGGAATACGTCGAAAATTGTGACAGCCCTACAGATCGCGGAGAGGGGCGGCGCTGGCCCGCGGCATCGCATATAAATTACGGATTTACACATAATGTTTCATTTTTCACAGTAGGCCGCCGATTGACGGGTAATAAGCTATTCTCATCGTCTATAATGGCCTTAGATTTCAATAACTAGATTAGTACCAGGGAAATTGGATAGAACTCCCAAATTTTAAACGATGCTAAAATGTTATAGATTTTGAGAAGAAATATGTAATGATGGATCTATTTTGATTTTATTGCATTATAATCTAGTATTATTTAATCAGTCGTACAATAAAGATATAGTATAAGATAAACAGGTACTAATTGTAGATCATTATGCCCTTTCACAGATGCTAAGTGCTGTGGCTAAGTTACTCTTGTGAGAAATATAATGGATTTGTCATTCGACATTTTGTTTATTACAAGAATATATGCCAGCTAATCTGACTCATGGATCTAAACCCGGTGGTATATAAATAAAAAAGCAAATTAGTTTTAACAGTTTGACTAGATTTCACTAGCAAATGCTTCGCAGTGGTCTTCGTTCATAATTACCTATGGTTTCATTTGAATTTAGTGCACGGAGCCTCTTTGAGGCGCACTTAAAATCCTTTCATCGCACTGGTTCGAGAGAACTAGTTATTCGAATAGGCTCGGGATTTGAACCGGTAAATCCGGATTGAAACTCGGGTTCAGCACCACTAAACCACTACATTCTCAAAAGCCTGAGCCTAATAAATGACTTGAACACTGCTCTCGAGGATGTTTCTAAATGACGTCCACGAGAGATCATTCATCACCTGTATCAACTCGTGATACGTAATATCCTTTCTTCTTTTCGTTACGTCATCGTCTGCTTTAAATTCCGAGATGACGTTTCTCGCGCGATTTGTAAACATGACGTCACTTCCGGCGAGGCCGCGCCGGAAATCAACCCCCTACAGCGGGAGCCCCCGGGAACAACAACTGGGAAAATGTCGTCATATTTCTGGAAGTATTCAAATGATTTTGTTTCTAATTGCAATGGGGGTATTTAATGGAGTTATCTACGCATATAATAAAATGGTATAAGGTGGATGTCTGTACATTATAGATATTGAATTATTAATTTGTTTACTCGTATAATTAGTTTTCAAAAATTTAGTTTTTATTTATCTTTATTATGTATACGGCCTAAAAAATCGCCTATCTCTAATCTCAAAGGTTTGCTGGAAGAGAACTCTTTTTAGGGTTAAGCTCGCCTTTGTACATGTATTACTTATGATTTTTTTGTATTATGTTTTCTGTGTATAGTAAAGTTTAACGAATACAATTTTACTGTCGATTAATTTATCTATATCAAAAACGCCTTACACCCTTTATTATAAATTGGATATTAGATAGTTATGGTCAGCGATGTACAAACAACTGATTACATACATGGTAATAACAGCTACTTGGTTTTTTTTTACACGAACCTTTATAGTGATGTACTTCCTACATACGGACTTATTTAAAAAAATATATTATAGGAACTTAGAGCAGTCGCATTCTAAAAATCGTAACACAAAACTGTATGGCAATAAATGAACAAATATTTTAAGTTATCTTCTTATTTAAGGTTATAATTATATGAACGGTCGAGATATTTAGATTTCTTATCCTAAGCAGCAATGGTAAACGACTCGAGACAAAAATAGGTAATTAACCTAATTGAAAAAATGTCTCGGAACAAAATATTTTATACTAATGTTCACGTTTTCGCTAACTTATATCCGAGGTTGCGTGAAAAAAAGTGCAATTAAAAATATATTTCTGCTAACGACCGTTAAAATACAAGGTCTTAATTATGAAGATGTTTCTTATAATATAGTTTGAACACACATAAATGAAATAAGATTTAGATCCGCTCTTGTTTCATACCAAGTTTATTTTTATGTCATTTTAAAGAATATTTATTTTTTCTCAAAGATATATTATTTTTATATTTTTTTTTTATATTTATATTTTTATTATAGATATTTACATTTCACTTATAGAGAAAACTTAAGATCTAACGTAAAATCTAAAGTGAGCGTGCGTTTTAAAATACTTTAACTACTTGAATTTTTGTATTATACTCATTTATAAATACATATATATGAATTAATCATAGCGTAGAACAGATTAAATAAATCTCCTTTCTTCTTTCAGGTAAGTGATTCCGATATAATACCACATTACGTTATGAATTATTGAATTGATCAATATTTGTTGAACAAATCGGCGCGCGAAAATGAACAGGTAAGATGTCGAAATTTTCAATTTTTAACTATAACTTTGCATATTATTTAATTTTTAGTGTAACCACAGCTTCTTATTCGCTACGAATTGAAAAAGAGGTCGAGAATTTTACTGGTTTCTATGATATATCTTTGAATTAAATTAATTTGGGCACTAGTACATGAAATTACACAATGTATAAAAGTACATGTACTATGGGAGTGGCTCTGACTTTATACTGAACTAATTTCACTAGGGATTCGATCCTAATATGACCTAGAGTTTTCAGTGACGAAATCATTTTTATTAGAACATAGCATATAGAATAAATACTCTATTATACGCTATTGCTTGTCTGAATAACGAACTTGACAGTAATAATAGTATTGATGGACATTTCACACAGCGCCATCTAGCCCCAAGGTAAGCTAAGCATTTCTTGTCTCATGGGAACCAGATAATTGATATAATTCTTATATACTTTTTGACACAGAACAAACGTCTATGTTCGTCACACAAATGTTTGTCCTGGGTGGGAATCGAACCCACGACCTACAGCGCAGAAGGCAGGGTTACTTAGGTATGAGGTCAGTCAAATACTATACTACGTGTGATGTAAGTATTATCGTAAAAGTTTATCTGGCCACACTTTGTGTGGCTAAAAGTGCTGTTTAAAAGTTTATGGTTGAAAGTATATCATCTTTTGCAATGATTTGTTCAGGCAGCCTAGTTGGTGAGCCAATTTGAAATCCATTCATTGCGCGGCAGCTTCAAAACACAACATAAAACACGAATAATCATTGAAAGCCCACACAAATGAGGTAGCCGTCGTACACCACACGCAGCAAACTTTTAAATCTGTGGGAGACAATTCAAATGCGGCATAATGTGGATGCAAGTTGGAACAATGGTAAGCCGGTTCAGCTCGGCTTAAACACCCAAGTGGGCTATCTGCCTGTTGTGGATGCGAGAAAACTTTCAGGAAATGCACCGTTTTTTTCGCGTGTGGTATTCCCGTAATGAGATAGGTGTTAGCAACTCCTGCTTTTTTCTGTCGTCTGTACTCGGAGGCTGGTATTTGGAATAGGAATCCTGGCTGAAAGTATTCTTACTGCTTTGTCGACGGGTACAATCAGTTGGTAGCACGCTGTCATGGGACAAAAATTTATGTGATGGGTCCTGGATGTTTGTGTTGTGTCCATGCAGTATCTGGGAAAAGTAAGTTTTAAAATAAAAGTAAGTGCTTAAAGCGCTGTCAGCCTGAAGTCGTTTAGTTACCCTGCCTTCTGCGCTGTCATGGGATCGATTCCCACCCAGGATAAACATAGGTATTTGTTCTATATCTGGGTGTTGATATGTATGTATTTAAAAAAAAGTATTTAAGTATTATATCAGTTGTCTGGTTCCTATTATACAAGCTGTTTACTTAGCTTACTTTGGGGCTAGATGGCGCGTGTGAATTTTACACCAATATTTATTTAATAGCACGCAGCATATAATGTTTTTGAATTAAAACCGATCTAAAACAGTATCCACACTTTTCATGCGAGACACGCGCTAGGTAATTTCCCCGACGGCCGGCGCATAACGCGCGCTCGGACGGTCAGCAGATGAATGATGGCGTCGGTCGGTTTCTTTACTGTGTCCATTAGGCATCCGTACAAAACATCATGGTCTGATGTCCGTCTGCTCAACGACACACAAAACATCTTGTAATATCTTATTTCAGTATATTATGTAGTCATAAATGTAACATAGATCTAAGTACTCAATTGTTACAAGGATCGTGCTAGCGAAAAAAAGGAATCCCTTTAATTAGGGGGTTCTAATATGTACTGTATATGTGTACTATGTAGCTATGTATTTACAAAAAAAGTATCTATGTAATCTATCAGTTGTTTCCCATAGTACAGGCTATGATACAGTACTCAATATATTTATAGCTATATTATTATTACCTCATTTGGGGCTAGATGGCGCTGTGTGAAATGTCTATCAATATTTGTTATATTATTCGTATTACTGGATTCAATATTTATTTATTTATTTATTTTTATTTTTTTATTTATTTATATATTAATATATTGACCCTTGGACCTAGACTTTACCTATATCGTAAATCTATGGATCAAATAATGGCGTACAAATAAGTTGACTTGTAAAATGTATGTGCGCAATACATTCTCACTGATACAATACTTATATACTTTTTGTTATTACATATATTGACACCCAGACAGTACAAACAATTACGGTCGTCACACAAATGTTTGTCCTGTCTGGAATCGATCCCACGTCTCACAGAGCAGTGAGAGTTTTGCCTTCTGCGATGTAGGTCTTGGGTTCGATTCCCACCCAGGACAAACATTTGTGTGACGAACATAGATGTTTGTTTTGTGTCTGGGTGTTAATATGTATAATATGTATGTATTTACAAAAAAAGTATTATATCAGTTGTCTGGTTCTCATGATACAAGCTATGCTTAGCTTACTTTGGGGCTAGACGGCCCTATGCGAAATGTCCACCAATATTACTATTACTATTTGGAGCGACTCGACGCCAGCATCAGATAAGTGTGCGGTCACCTTTACTAATTAACGATAATCATATTTACAAATACGATGATGCCACTTTCTCCTTATCGGGAATAACAAGTTTATCACGGACAATGCTCTATCGGCCGCCATTGCATCGCTGTCTGCATCTCCTTAGGGCTGGTCGTTTCTCAGACGGTCAAAGTACATATAATTCATAAAGAAATGGCTTGGTAACGTTAATAATATTCTAAGCATAAGGTCACATAAGGTCGCGTACTTATCGCTAAGTTTGACGCTTGTTCAAACCCTATCCGACACTCCATGGGGAATAGACAAGAAACCTCCAAAAGAGAGTTTTTTTTCGGCCCCAACTTATTTGGTTAACTAAGGTTTCACACCTACCGGACACTAAAATCAACAAGATACACTAACTAAATAACTCAGTCTGTACGGCGAGACGAAGTTAGGTACCGGGAAAGATGTATCGGCCATCTTAGGCCTCACAGCTCAGTTGGTAGTAACTCTGCCTTCTGCGCTGTGGATCGTGAGTTCGATTCCCACCCAGGACAAACATTTGTGTAACGAATATAGCTGTTTGTTCTGTGTCTGGGTGTTAATATGTATTATATGTTTCTTTCTGGTTTCCATAGTACCAGCTATGCTTAGTTTGGGGCTAGATGGCGCTGTGTGAATTGTCCACCAATATTATTATTATTATTATTATTATCATCTGTTACCCTCGCGCACCCCTCCGTCATCACACACCCCCATCAGTTCGACTGGCTATCGTTTTTTTAGAATAACTAACTTATGTTTATGGTAGCTCCAAATTTGAAATCACTTTGTAATAACAATACAATTCTCCCCTACTTACATAAAGATCGAACTTCGCGCTTCATATCGTACGCGAATATGAATTTTGAGATGCAAAGGTGGAATGTCTCATACGTATGTAACTTGGTTACTTACTGCCGAATTGAGTCATCTCATACTCTGGTGGAGAGGACTTGAGTCGTATTGCTGTTGTCTTTGGGCGGCGGCTACCACTTAACATCAGGTGGGCCGTCAGCTCCGTCTATCACCTAAATTACATTAAAAAAAGTACGCAATAATGCTATGAGTTAATGCTTAGACATACAGATGTGTGACTTTTCGATTGAGATATCAGCCACACCAAAATCACTCGACAATCATAGTTACCATCTACCCCTGTATCTGGCTATATTTAAGAGCAGTAGAACTCACGCCAACTTCATCCGAGGAAGTACTGCCACCATACCCTATTTCTGCATCCAAACAGTAACGCATTTGCGTTACTGTGTTCCGGTTTGAAAGGTGTGGTTGCCGATGAAATTGCAATCGCATGAGTTATTCCACCTACACGTCTCAGAGTTACGGGCGCATACGATGCGACTCGTTGTAATTAGTAGGAGAGGACCCAAGGCGTAAGACCAAGTCTGTTGTTATGGGCCGTCATTCCGTAACACATAAAAAAACATGGATGTAGGTATTGGCCGCTGATGGTATTTACAGCGCTTAAGCGAGTTTGTTGTCGAGAGCTGTGAGCTCTTAACCTCCGTGTCTGTTTGACTAGTCCCTCACTAGAGTGCTTTTAATGAAAGGAGTCCCGCGGCAGTTGAAGGAACTAACGTAAAGCGACGCCGAGGTTTCGCCTTTGCGTAGAGACTAGCGCCACAGCGTAGGGACTTCTTTCGTGGAATGGACTTTATCAGCTAATTTAGTAGCAGTGGAACTTGTGCTAAGTTCGCCTGGAGCACTGCCACCAGGTAATCTGCCGCCAAGCAGTGATGCACTCGTGTTGCTGTGTTCCGGTGGAAAGGAGTGGGTGCCGGTGAAATTGCAAGTGCTTGAGACGTAACATCCCCGTCTCGGGGTGATGGACGCAACGCAATGCGACTTGAGTAATCTCGTACTATGGAGAGGACTTGAGTCGTATTGCTGTTGTCTATGGGCGGCGGTTACCACTTAACATCAGGTTGGCCGTCAGCTCGTTCCGTCACCAATATGGCATAAAAAAAACTAGTCCCTCACTAGGAGTTTCACAAAAGGAGTCCCGCGGCAGTTGAAGGAACTAACGTACAGCAAAGCCGAATTTTAGCCTTTGCGTAGAAACTAGCGCCACAGCGTAGGGACTTCTTTCGTGGAGTAGATTTTATCAGGTAATGAACAATGAGTGACAACCCTATATATCGAGCGAAAGTGCACTTCGCGATATCGCACAATGTGACACCGCGGTGATAGTGCAACATGATCGCGGCGCTATCGCGACCAAGACGCGGCTATTGTGCTCGCGCTGTATTGTCCGTTACCGATCAACTTGTCGAGTTATTAGTTTTCTATCACATTGACGATATCAAAAAGGCGAAATTGCAGGCGCATGAGACGTAACATCCCCGTCTCGGAGTTCATATATTTTGTTTATTATCTAGTTTATTTATAAAAAAAAAAAAATGAACAATAGAAACAATTTAATCTCCGATTTGAGTATAAATCCGAAAATATTGATCGTGGAGTGAAAAGTGCGTGAACAAAAGTTGAAGAAAATAAAATTCCACCCATTACGATTTTTTCGATAAACTTGGTAGTATAACTCTGCAAATATTGATCCTAGCATAAAAATTATAATGACCAAACTTGTGGAAAATTGAATTTCCAACAACTTTAGATAGTACCATTTTTGCTCTAAAGTTGAAAATTAACGAGTTATTTCAGAAAAACGAAAAAATTGAACTTTAAAACAAGATGGCGGCGAATCCTCTACCGGGATTAGTTAGAAAATCGAGATTTATACTTCCAACCACCACGACGTTTAAAAAAAAAAATCGCTCCCCGGAATTTTTTCTATTTAAATGTCTACCCCGACTGGACTATAAGTACTGTTAATATAGTTGGTCTCTCTCTAGATCGAGAAAACATAGATCATTTAGAATTTGAAAAGTCCTTTTTTTATTTGAGTTACTAATTTTACAGTAGCTTATACTTTCAGTAGATTTTTTATTTTCTTACAAGCTCTTACAAGTATTCTTTGTGTTTAATAATACAAACAGGAAATGCAGTGAATAATAGGACCCAACTCTTATTGCTTGTTACGGGCAGAGGTTACCACTTAACACCAAATGTTTTCATTCCGTAACTTTATCACATAAACATAAACAAATATAAACATTTCAATTTGACCACTTAACTTAATTTCAGTTCACTTTTCCATTTGAATTATAGGTAAAATTTCATCGGAATCGTCCATTCATTTTTGCTATTGTTTTTAATTTTAATATGCGTTTGTTAGTCATAATAATATTTTTAAGACATAAATTCTGAATTCCCTCAATAAATTACCGACTTCCCGGATTTGGGGGGTCGTTAGGGGATTTTAAAATTGTAATATCTCCAGCATCAGTGAAGGCTGGTGTAATGGTGTATAAATCAGGCGTATCACTTGTTCCCGGCGCTGTCAATAGCCAAGCCGTGAGGAATGAATGGATAAGGCGGGAGATATCTTTAATGGGTGTAGTTAATTCGGCCCACGTTAGAGGTGATTTTGAGGTTATAATGGTAAATTTTGTGTTATCATTTAGTGGCTGGTCTAATAGCGTTTAGTGTAGATAGAATGCAAATATATTTACGAATTAATGGTAGGTTCTAATAATAGAACAGTTATTATGTAATCCTGACCTTGCGGATGAAACCATCCATAGATATAGAAAACTAATATAAATTTAATAATTGAATAATATAAATTTCTGTATTTGAAAGTATTTTATACCAGTTTTCTATAACTAGGGATGGCTTCATGAAATTAAAGAACTGAAATTTAAGTATTAATCTTCATCTTCATTATGTAATAAAAATAATTTTTAAAAACTAGCACGTATTTATATACGAAACTTCATTTGTTACACTTATTTAAAAAAAAAAAAACTAATTATAAATTTAACAAAAAAAATGGTTGTCTGTAAAGTCGGTTTACTGACGATAGTTGAACGTGACAACGTCTTAAGTAAATGTAAGTATTAGCAGCTGTCCACGCAGACGCATCGCTCACTCAAGTAGGAGAGAGACGGATGTCGAACGCTGCCGAACGCAAAGGCCGATTGTGCTTCTTTGTCGCTCGTTCCGCGCTCTCGCTTGCACTTGCACAAGCCTTACATGGAACGCCTCAGAGCGAGGTAACGCCGCATGAGTCATGTTTTTTCGTGCGTGCAGCCGGCTCTATCGAATTATAAGACGTTGTCACGTCAAAAAATGTATACACACAAAATGACTGTAAATCTCACGAAGAATTTAAATTGGCCCGCCCACGCCTCATGCGCTTGTTTCGTCATTCTTGTTTCATTGCATGCCCAAGCCATCTAAGCATACACAAGACAAAAAAAAAACAGTTTTGTTGAAAAACAGAAAAACAGTCCAACAAAAAGAAGTACTTCAAAAATTTGGATACATTTGTAAGTATTTTCAAAATTAGACTTTCAAGAATTTCCTTGATACTTGAGCGTACATACTGAGTTATGTAAATTCAGGTAATGTCCGCAGTAATCTTTCGGCGTATGAAGTCGATTATCGAGAGATGGAGATGGCGTGATAAGGGTCATAATTTGCAATAAATATAAGGGCAGAGGTGTCTGCCTTTGTTGGACCCGCGCTAACAAGGCGATAATAGCATTTCTGAAGCTAAAAGATCATCTCAGATTTAATATAATTTTGTGAGGTAATCTGATCACTGCTTCATTGAATATTTAATCGTTTTCACACCTAAAACTTTAAATGATAATAAAAAAATGTGGTCGTCTTCAAATTTAGCGCTGGTGTTTTTGTAAATCATTTTATTAATTGCGCAAATTATTGATTCTTGAATCGGAAGCTGAATTTGGTTTTTTAAAGTAATTTCTTCCTGTAGTCATTCTTTTATGCCGGTCTCTCAATCAAAAGTGTAAACTCAGTATATTTTATTCCGTGTACTAAGAAATACTAAAATCTTCTTGGTCCCATAACCCATTCCTACCAACTAACTTTATGTAAGTACCCATTTGTGTCCTTTGTATTTTGTTACCTCTTTTTGGTATGTATTTTTATGCGATCAAATAAATTTATTTTCTTTCATTATCTACAATATACACAAATACGTCTGATTACATTTTATTTTACAATTTTTTTTGTTTAGGCCAGCATAATATCCATATATATATTTTATGTATGTAAATGTGCCATAAGGAAGGCCTACAATCATGAAACGTAATATAAACAACATCATACTACTAACAGGTTGTCTTAACAGGAATTTTACTATCTGAAGATAGCGCAAACAGGTGTTCCAATGCAAATGGTCATGTTCGTCTAATGTTGCGGCAGTACTTGCATTGGAAAGTAAAGTTATTGTAATGGGAGATAGTTGTGGTGCAAAGGAACAACATGGTGTAGATGTTCTACTATACTATACTATACTGTACTATACTATACTATACCATACCATACTGTATTAAACAATAATATAATAACACTGATTCTTGTCGTGTTGGTTAAACGCGAATGCATTACTGCTTGGCGGCAGAAATGGGTATGGTGGCAGTACTTCCCTGGATGAACTTGGTGTAAATTTAGTGCTACAAATGCTGCTATCATATGCAGTAGTCTGTATATATTATATCCCGTTAAATATTTCAACAATATCAGTTCAGTTTTTTTGTCGTGAAAGGAGCAACCGACATAAATCCAAACACCTAAATAAATACGAATTTAAAATATTTGCGTAGTCAAAAAATATCTCACTTAATGGTAGACTTAGTAAATAAATGAATATTGGCGGACATATTATGAGAACCAGACAACTGATATAATACTTATATACTTTTTTTCGTAAATATATACATGTAATACATATCAACACCCAGACAGAAAAAACATCTTTGTCATCACACAAACGTATGTCCTTGGGAATCGAACCCACGACCCACACAACCAGGTTTACTACCAACTGAGCTGTGAGGCCATTCAAATCGAACAGCAAAATGTAAATTGCGTGGAAAATCAGCCTTCGATACTGTATTACTGAAACAGATTAGTAGGCCAGCAAGTGCAACATTGTGCGCTATCTTAGATGTCCCGTAGATAGGGCACGGTATATTACCTAATGGGCAAAAACAATTACCATAACATACAAGGTGTATTACCAGCACTTACTTGTGTGGAAGTAGGTAATGTTATTACTTATATTATTTTTAATTGTGACATATTTTATACTATGAATTTTTACTTGTTTTTTTCTATTAGTATTATAAATTTGGCATGACCCTATTTGTTTATATTTTTCTTTAATTATATAAGAATATTGCTCAAGTTTTAACATCTGGGCGCTTTGGTATGTATTTTGTATTTGTTTTTTTATGTATGTAGCCCTCATGTGAAGTAAATAACGAAATAAATGTCATTTAAAACTAGTTGCTTTGAAGTGGGTTAACATACTTACTGAACATGACTGGTCTCATAGCTCAGGTAGCAGTAACTCTGCCTCCTTCGCTGCAGGTCGTGCGTTTGATTCCCACCCAGGACAAACATTTGTGTGACGAGTATAGACGTTTGTTCGGTGTCTGGGTATTAATATGTATTCTATGTATGTATTTATGTATTATATCTTTTGTTTGGTTCCTATGATACGAGTTATGTTTAGCTTACTCTGGGCTTAGATAGCGCTGTGTGAATTCTGTACGTATTTCTGAAGCTAAGCAAGCTCGAGTTATTGTGCTACGCTTTGAAAGGTCTAAGTGTCGTTGAAATTACAGGCACACGAGATATTTGACTTTCACGCCTCAGAGTTACCTGAGAGTTATATGTGAGTGCAGTACGATGCGACTTGGGTTTTCCTGTGTCTCGATTGGTCACACGGAATAGTATGCCTTCGAGTTTTTTCATGTTATATAGTTACGGAAGAAGCAGATGGCCCGCCTGATGTTAACCAGTGGGGTTGGCGTAGTGTAATAAATGGATATGATGTCATTCCCCGAATGACCGGTAAGGTCTACTGCTACTGTAATATTTCAGTATGTTACAAGACATAAACATTATCACAGAACCCACACAATCTAAGCATATATTATGTAGTATGTAATAATATGTGCTTTATCAGTAACATCGCTGCAATCTTGCACCTGTGTGGCCTAATGCCTAACATTACGACTTTTGACTGGCTTTATAGTTCAGTTGGTAGTAACCCTGCCTTCTGCTGTAGGTCGTGAGTTCGATTCCCAACCAGGACATATATTTGAGTGACGGACATAGATGTATGTTCCGTATCTGGGTGTACATATGTATTATAAGAATGTATTTACGAAAAAAAGTATATAAGTCTTATAGGTATTAGTTATCTGGTTCCTGGTAATAACTTTTATGGTAACAATATTCTATATATATAGCCACTGGTTCTCTTGAACTAGTGTGGTGAAAAGATTTTAAGTGCGCCTCAAAGAGGCTCCTTCCGTGCACTTGACACATGTCTTCGAATTTTTAGTTCTAGGAAATGTCGGTTTCATCAAGATTGTAACATTGTAAAGTTTGCAGTTCAAACCTAAACTATACATCTGAAATATACAAAATAAATTAGTAATAAATATTTCTAGACATTTCCCACAGCGTCATTGAGCCCAAATTAAGCATAGCTTGTACAGTGAGAACTAGGTATCTCATAAAATAATTGTACATTTTTTTTTGTTTATTACCCAAGCATAGAAAAAAACATTTATTTTCCTCACACAAATGTTTGTCACGGGTGGGAAACGAATCCGTGACCAATAGCGCAGAAGGCTGAGTGAGCCAATGAACTGTGAAGGTAATCTGCGAACGCAATTTTATTTTGATAAAAGGCTTTCTATCAAATATTTCAATTTAAGTTATCTATGCCATAACTTACAAAGCCGTGGGTAAGCGTTAACAAAAATAAAGTGACACATTTCGCTTCTATTAACATACTTACCTCAAGGACTTACCTTATCTGGCTCACGCTCAATTGAGCTAATGAAACACCTCGAAACATAGTCAGTGTTGCCAGCAGACGAACTATATTGGTCCAGAAAAAATATATACACATTCTCATAAAACAGTGACAAAAAGTGTAAAAGCAGTGACGCTATCATCACGCGCATCATATTATGTAAAACTTAATTTTTACCCTTCGGAATGTTTTTTAATTGACTGGCCTCATAGCTCAGTTGGTTAGTAATCCTACCTTCTGCGCTGTGGGTCGTGGGTTTGATCCCCACTCAGGACAAACATTTATGTGACATTTGTAACATTGATGTTTGTTCTGTGTCTGGGTGTTAATATGTATTATATGTATGTATTTACAAAAGAAAAGTATATAAGTATTATATCAGTTGTCTGGTTCCCATGATACAAGCTATGCTTAGCTTACTTTGAGGCTAGATGGCGCTGTGTGAAATATCCACCATTATTTATTTATTTATTTAATTATTTTAATGTTCATTTGCCATAGATAAATTGCCTTTATAATTTTTGCGAACATGGAAAAATCTTTTTTTTTTTTTTTTTATGTAATACATTTACGGAACGAGCCGACGGCCCACCTGGTGTTAAGTGGTAACCTCGGCCCATAACAGCCGATGCGACTTGGGTCCTCCCAAAGTAGGTATGACAAGACCCAAGTCGCATCGTATGCGCCCGTAAATGTGAGACGTGAAGGTGGAATGTCTCATGTGCCTGTAATTTCACCGGCAACCACACCTTTCAAACCGGAACACAGTAACGCGAATGCGTCACTGCTTGGCGGCAGAAAAGGGCATGGTGGCAGTACTTCCCCGGACGAACTTGGCGAGAGTTCTACTGCTCTTAAAAGCAGTAGAAAGCAGTAGTGAAATCTCTTGTCATTTTCGTAAAAATAACACAATGCTAAATACGTTCCTAACAACGTAAAGATAAAAACAATCCCGTAAAGTAGCAGACTTTGCGTACGTAAAATTACAGTATTTTTTTTATTCTATACCTAAAAAGGTATAAACAGCTAAGTTGGCAACACTCGCTCGGTACACTCATTTACGTCCTGACGAAGTGAACGAACATAATTGAGGACTATTTTGTTGTTGAGCGATTCGCACGCTCCAGTGGTTAGCGCCATCTGGCGAGAAATATCATGGGATTACACTTTTGTTTAAAAAAAAAAATGTTTTTAATCTTGGTTTATTTGAAGTCTTATATTTAGTACAATACATTTTATTTTCTTTCTTTCTTTCTTCAGTAGTAATAATGCTGTTGGTTATGACGAACTTAACCCTTAAGAGATTTATCATATTACCAATTACTCAAATACCCTGCCATAAATATCAACAAATAGATAACATATTTCGCTAAAATATTTCTTCGCAGCAGCCCCCTAGTTTTCATACAATTGAGTCAGACCCAAAACCGTGATTTGATTAAACCTGAAAATTATTTATGTCATATTTTTCCAAATTGTTAAGCATTTGTTTTTCTGAATATTACTTGTAACCGGAATATTCACTTACGGATTATTATCAGCAATAAAATGATCCTTATTAATGTCCAAACGGTAGTATTAACCTATGATTATGAATTCCAAGGATTAATTTAATTCATAGACCAAACAAAAAATTAAAAGCGTCCGTGTTCCAAAGGTTCCAAGGCGTTATCGTTATCGCGTCACGCGCAATTGGGCGGGCGGGCGCTCGGGCGGCGCGGCGGGCGGGCGGCGCTCGTTCGAACTAACGGTCCGCATCTAGAGGTACATCACTGATATCGATGGTTTGTGGCGCGGCCGGGCCCGGGCGGGCGGCTAGGCGCACCCGCTCGTAATCATGTTTTTAAATGATTTTATTTACCTCAATACTCAGGACACGGATAATTAAATTAGTAATTTAAGTTAATTTACTCAATTTACAGTTCATAGTTTGCACTTAACAGTTATTACATTAACTTAAACTTATCTACATGTTTTTTTTTTATTGTGCATAATAACACAAAAATACAAACGTAAGACCACTTAAAATATGCATACAAGGGTAGTAAATGTTTCAAATAATAAAATAAATTAATAATTGGTTAGTAAAATAATAAATGACGATTACGTTGTAAATTAGTAGTAGCAGTTGTAGGAAAAAAGATTAGTAGTAGAACAAAATGGTGCGCGTCGGGATTTGAACCAGTGAGCTCCAGATTGAAACTGTGGGTCCACTAGGTACCACTGGGCCACCGTGCTCTCGAGCAGTAGAAAAAGTGGGATCGGCGCCTTTGGGCTTAATTCGTTATGGCATTACGATTTAGAAAACTGTACATACATTATTTCTGATTGGCTCGCTATTGCCGGAAATATGATTTACTGAGTGTTAGCTGAGTTTTTCGTGGGTATACAAGAGTCGTTATGTACTCATCATTTCAACGTTTACATTCCCAAAACAAAAAACACATGATAATAAGTTCCCTATTTATGTATTTTGCGAGAGAGAAGTTGTGGCAGAGATTGGCCACTACGAAAAAGAAAAATAGTTTAGCAAACTTCAAGCAATAAAAAAAACCAACTATATTCATCAGTCCACAAACTTTATGAAAGTTACGTTACTTCATTCAGGCAAAAATCAGTCAATAAAACATCTATAGATTCCCATTAAGACGACAGCTTTTTCTGTGTACTAATGTGGCATACCCTACCTGACGGTCACTACTATGTAGCTACCCTCACAAGAGGAATGTGACAAAGCCAGCACTAAGCATTAAGCTTGTTACATTAGCTTACAGATAGCGATAAGCCGCGTCTCCCAGCTATTCCATCATCTATGTCGCGGCTATCTAATACATTGTACTACATTTTCATAAGGGATTCATTTAGCGTTTTGCTCACACCCAGCCAGCGAGTGTGTCCATTGTTCCATTGTCTAAAACTGTTAGCTTCGGATATTTTGGCGATTACAGTAGTCAAAATAATTCGCAAGTAGACCCTGATATGATCCGGAAGAATCCAGATGGGTATGGAGCTGCATTTTCTACGACGATGTTCCTGTAGACATCTAAAACAATTTTAAGATTAATGACCTATAGTCTAGCAAGTAAAGTGTAATCAATAACCTACCTCACAATTAATTCCATCGGTCAGTGACATGATTATCACGGCACATCTGTTTAAACTCTAATTATGGACTTTTGTGACGAAAAACGCAGCTACTGGAAACGGATAGATGAATCCCAACGTATACTTTTGTATGATATATGATTATATTTTGTACTTTTTATGACTATAAATTTACGAGCAGGTGATAGCCTAATGTCATGTGGCATAACAACGGAATTACAGGTTGGGTACTGTTGGACTTGAGTATGGGAATACTCACGATTAGAGCTTGTTGGAATTCTTTCCCACACTGGGTCGAAAGAGTCATTGACACGAGTAGTAGAAATAGTAATCCGTTAAAATACTTCCGTTTTCCGCAACGCACGTAATGTCGTGAGTCGTGTGACAGTGGAGCCGCGCCGTGGGTGGTGGGTGAGCGCTGCTCCGCCGCGATAGCCTCACGTGCCTTTGTTCTGAGATCGGATATCTCTCGGATCATACTAAATTATTTATCCTTTTCTCAGAGCGCTGTGGCCTGATATGGAATTGCGAGCAGCGAATTACAGCGTTATATTTTTTGTATGAAATAAATGTACTTAACATTTAGTACCTGCAGTCATTTGAAAGTTTATACATTTTACTTTATGATCTGAAGAATTAACTGAATATTGATAAGGGAGTAAGAGCAACTGAAGATAGATAAGGGAGTCAATATACAATTTCACCATTTGTCACTTCGGCGCTTATGGGCTGTTGACACTTTTTGATGAAGTGCTTATTTGTACTTTAACTTAACAGTTGTTAATTCATTATTTATCTCTAATATTTAGTGGGAAGGCAGATATGTAGATAAGATTCGAGTCTGTTTTTTGATAAAATAGCTATGCTTAGCTTATTTTGGGGCTAGATGGAGCGATGTGTGAATTATCCACCAATATTATTATTACTTTAATACCTAATCAACGCTTTCCTTTAATTAGGCCCTTTATTTAAGTTTATACTCCGAAACCTACATAAGTTAGAACATTTTATTTTGTAGGCTAACATTTGACCGCAACCCCACCTGATGTTAAGTGACGATGCGGTCTACGATGCAGCATGCTTGCCCACAAGTAAATTATTCACTCGCCTCTTCAATACTGCAAGAATGGAACGAACATAACGGAAATAAAACACAAAAAAACATGTCCGTTACGGGCTACACGGCCCAGGCCCACGGCCCGGCCAATGGTGTGTATTAAAATCAAAATATCGTTCGGACGGCTATCTCGGTACACCAGGTGAGTGGCGAAATATATTATGCGAGATTACGCGAGCCGAGGGCCCGCAGATTGATCATGTAGTGACGTTATCAGTATCCTTCACACAGCGACGCCAGCGCCATCGCGCGCCTCTCACACACACTATCGGACAATCGAACCTTTTTATATGAAGGTGTTACATATTATTATTAGTGTGAAGGGCTAGAAATAAAAAAAAATTGTTAATAAAAAAGGTTTTTTTGGTTGCTTTTAAATATAATAATATTGGTGGACATTTCACACAGCGCCATCTAGCCTCAAAGTAAGCTAAGCGTAGCTTGTATCATGGGGACCAGACAACTGATATACTTTTTTTGGAATACTTACATATAATACAACTTGAAACTCATCCAATCTATCGTTCCCCATACAAATTTATATCAGAAAACATTTCCCGCAACTTAAAATAACATGAATCAATAGTAATTACAACAAAAATCATAACATTCCATTTTCACATACGTATAAACAGAAGCCGAATTTTAAACCATTTTTCTTAACCACACGATCTAACTTTCACACTAATCTATTACCAGACAATTGCCCAATCTCAGATCTCCTGTCGGCTGATAGGGGGGTTGGATGGGGGGTGTTCGGGGGGTGTTATCAGCGCTTCTCGCACCATTAACCCCCGCGATACAGTCGGCACTCCATGTCGAGTAGGTAACTTTGATGTTATTGATAATACAGGTGATATATAGTAAGTCCGTTTTGATTTTTTGTACTTGAGCCGAAGTTTATCAACGACTGATTAGCTTATGCGATTTGTCGTCAAACATGACAAAATAAAGAGCCATTTTTAAAAGTTAAATAGTAATAAAAATAATTAATATTGGTGACATTTCACACAGCGCCATCTAGCCCCAAAGTAAGCTAAGTAAATAGCTTGTATCATGGAAAAAGATAACTGATATAATACTTAAATACTTTTTTGTAAATACATACGTATAAATCTATTGGCCTCACAACTCAATGGTTGGTGTCTGATGGTGAGTGATTGTGAAATGCAGTCAAATGATTTCAGTTATTTTTCATATTTAACTTGTTCACCAAGTAAAGTACGGCCACCATCCTTATTTCTACCACCAACCATTCATTAATTACTTTGTTCCGGTTTGAAAGGTGTGGTTGCCGGTGAAGTTACAGTCATTCTACTTTCATGTGTAAATAGTTGCAGGCACTAATATTACGACTTCGGTCTTCCCATACCTAAGTAGGGGAGGACCCAAGAGGTATTGGTAAGGAGAGAGGTTACCGCTTACATCTCAAAAGCTCGCTAATAGCTCGTTTCGCAAACTATTCATATTAAAGAAAACAGTTTTTTTATATTAATCTTATCTACTAGTATAATGGACTATTATTTTCCATTGAAGTAGAAAAGTAATGATGCTTTCGTTTTGATTATTCAAAATTTCCACGTTACACAATGACATATCATTCCTTCCGTTATCTTCGCGTCGCAGGCACCCCTTATGAGATCTACTGCGCGATAAACGATCCCGATGTAGACACACATTTATTACTGCCACTGGAAGTAAATGAATTTGTAAGTAAATGTTTCAAATTGTCACTCGCTTAGGCAGACGTATTTTCTTTTCACATAGTACTTGTAATTTTCGATAATACTTGTAATTTTTGATAGTAATTGTAATTTTTGAGTGAGTGTAGCGAGTGGAAATCCGCTGCTTCTGGATACATCTTTAAGGAATAGGCGTGATAATACGTATGTTTGTATGTACCTATAAGCTACGTTATTTTATATTCAACTTAATGGCTAAATAAACATGCATTTTTAGGAAAACTGACTCACTACTCGGTTGGGCTCGATAAAAGGGCGTTTGTAATGGCTTGACTTGGTATTAAACCAAAGTAAAAGTAGAAACCTTTATTTCCGTAATATTTGTAATGACATGAATTGGAAACTTTAGTTTATGGAAATTATGAAAATGTAATCTCACGTGTACTTATTGCTATGTTTGACGGCTGTTCAAACCTTATCTGTCCCCCTATTGGGAAGAGCGGACAACAAATCCCTAAAGGAGGGATTGCGTTTTTCTTGCGAACAGACAATGGGGATTTATTAGTTTACATACGTAGCTGTGGTACTAATATTTAATCAGAGAGCGGAAACCTCAAATAAGTTTATATACGTTCAATATTTTATCAAAATAATAAAACAAGATTTATACACAAACCAATAATCCTTTAGACGTATAGTATTTATACTCAAAATTTATCCAAATTACTGCTCTAACAAATAGTTTGATCAAAATCTGACTCTATTTCCCAGGAACACCTACCATTTTCCTTTACCTATTCAGAAATCACTTTCTACATCCCCAAGTGAAATTGGACTGTAGTTCGCAAGCATAAGGAGTATTTTCGGGTGAATGAGTAGAGTAGCCTGTTGCTCCCCCGGATATTACCCCGGTCTATCACAGCGCCCTCTGCCGGGAATTACCCTGTAATTCCCCAAATTACCAACGTCGGGGTAATTAAATACTTTCTTCGACGTCGTGTGATATTGTTGATTTCTCGAAGACTGGTGACCAATAAGGAGTTTTATGGATTTCCATAATTTCATATAACGGATTATTTCCTCATTCTTATCAATCCAAAGACCATAAAGGCACTCAGGCCCTGAAATAAAAGACACATAAATATAAAATTATACAATTGGATTCTCCTTTCATATAGTATGGGAGGACCCAACTCACCCTGAGACATGATGGAATGCCTTATATGTATGTAATACCGGCAACCACGAACAATATTGCAAAAGTGTACTTGGCACGAAGCGTACTGCCTGAAATTTGCTTCCTTCATTATCACTAAGATCGAATTTTCTCTTGTCAAAAGCGTAACGGGCCCACCTTAGATCTGTATCGTTTTAATTAATACCCACAAACAATATGGCCACGTAAAAACTGTGTGCTTTTCATAAACCCACATCAAGACGACACACCCTTATCGCTAATAATTAATTAGAGTACGTATATTTGTTAATCCTACTAATATTATAAACGTGAAAGTTTGTATGGATGTTTGTTACTCTTTCACGCTCAAACGGCTGAATGGATTTGGATGAAATTTGGTATCAAGATAGAAGAGAGAAGAGAGAAGCTTATATCCTGCAAGTGCAGTGTTCCCGTGTGTTGACTTAATCACCGCGGGGAAAACCGCGGGGCGCAGCTAGTATAAAAAATAATTAGCGTCATGCTCAATAAAAAAGTTACCTAAACCTTCAATGTTTAACTTGAATAGTTTATTTTTCATGTTTCTTTTTGTCTTGTATGTTTGTGTGACCAGACCCACGACACAGGAATGTATCCTAGTACGGGATTAAGAACGTTTTTTATATTAGAATTCACTTCCATTCCATTTTGACTGGCCTTACAGCTCAGTTGGTAGTAATCCTGCCTTCTGCGCTGTAGGTCGTAGGTTCGATTGCCACTATTATATCAATTGCCTGGTTCCCATGATACAAGCTATGCTTAGCTTATTTTGGGACTATATAGCGGTGTGTGAAATGTCCAGCAGTATTTATTTATAGGTTACAATTAGAGGGTGTACCTATATATGTTGAAAATTTAGAAGTGGGTGGGTCCTCAGAGGGTAGGATTGGTTTGAACAGGCAACAGACTAAAAATAACTGAAGCTCCCAAACTATTTCTTCAACAATTCAATTAAAATAAAGCTTTATTTATAGTCAAATTAGCTTTAGTAGCTAATAGCTTAGTAGCTTTTCTCTTAAGTCTGAATCATAACTAATTGTCAAAGATAATTGTAAAACACTTATGAACTAGTAAATCACTGAGTAACGTTTTGGAGTGGATTCCAATATTTTAAAGTTTTAGTAAGTTTTTATTTCTTAACTATATATAAAAATATATATATATTTGTTCCATAAAGGTACAATAATTTGGTCTTCTTACTTTTTCGTTTTAATTTCGCAATTACGTAGGTGTTCTGTTATCAGTAAATACACTTCCTGTCATTAAAACAATGAAACTGATAGATACAAGGAAGCGATTAGTTGTCCAATAAGGTTGCAGTGGCGCAAGGCCGCCGACATTTCCTAGCGATAAGACCGCCCTTGCCGCGTGACAGGCTTGTGCAGGTACATGTATTTACATGTACAATGTCAAAGTGACAAAAAATTTAAGTCAATGATAGAAAAGAAACATCAATGAGGATACAAAACGAGTGCATATGTATATATTATTACATACAAAATAGAGATTGAAAAAAAGGATGTCCTTTAGGGGTTTCTGGCTGTTCTTCCCCATGGAGGGTCGGATAGGGTTTGAACAGGCGTCAAGCTTAGCGATAAGTACGCGTGACCTTATGTTTTGAATATTGTTGACGTTTCGAAGCCAATTTCTTTATGAATTCTATGGAAATAATGTTTTTGATTTTAATTGAAAAATTGCATTCCTGCAAATATTTGTTCAATTTTATAAATAAAAAGCAGTTTCCGGCGCAATAACCGGTTTTGTGTTTTGTCTCGACACCCTAGCTGGTCTAAATAGGCTAATCTACTTCGAAAGTGTCCATTAAATATTTCTCATAGTTCTCTGGTTATTATTTTCACGTGACAATCAGATCTCCATACAAAAATCAACACCGTTCACTGTTTAAAATTACGTGTTCATACACGTAGAAGTGTGTGTGTGTGTGTGTGTCTGTGTGCGCGGACGGGCGTCGGCGATAAGGATGTATTAGCACATTCCGCCAGAGAGCCACTGTATTCATTCTTATCCGGAGTAAGGCAGGTTACACACCTAGTGATGGCCCCGTATCGATGTAAGGCTTGTTTATTTGCTAGTGAGTGTGCCACAAACCGATAATATTTGTTGTGAGAAATAAAAAATTCTCGCTTACGTTTCTATGTGTATTTTTCTTCAGATTTGGAGCAAATGCGCTGTTCTAGTATCTTTAAAGATTATTTGAAATATCACACAAGTTTTAAGTTAGTTTGGCGCTAACTATTAACCCGATTTCACAATGAGTGGTAATATTGTATCTTACGCTTCGATATGTAAAAGTAAATTTAGTGTTAAAAAGAAATTATTTTCTCGAATAATAAAGCATGTATTTAAGTTAATATGTGTATCAATTTTGTTGAAATGACGAATGTATGATCTCAACTTAGTTTTAAATTTTGTCCCTACACTGAAATGCACGAATGGAGCCTCCTTGAGGCGCAATTAAATCCTTTCACCACAGTGGGCCGAGAGCGCCAAAGACACAATTAGTTTAGTACAACGAATCATATTCATTTATTTTTTAATACACAAGGATAGTATATATCTGTTAAAGAAAAACATCTATGAATTTGATCGAGTTATCGATAATATCATAAATCGATATTTTCAACGATAACACATCGATAATATCTGTCGACTGCACCCCCACCCCTAGAAGGGGTGAGTGTCGCTTGGCGCTGCGAGATAGCGCGATACGATCGCCGGGTGGCAGCCCTGATACTACGAATAATAATAATTTTACTATGACGATTTAGGGTTACTTATTACCTCATTGAAGATAGTTTAACCATGATTGTCTGCATTTCAGTTTTCAAAAATATATTTCTTAATATTTTTCATGAAATTTAAAATTTCGAACTAACAACCATTTTTACGTTTATGTCTTATATACTGTTAAAATATGAATATGCTATGAAATAACAAAAAAATGTGTGAGTAGTGTTTTTTGTACGAAAAAGTTACGGTAAGATCAGTTTAACCTACCTGATGTTAAGTGGTAACGTCTGCCCATAACAAAATCTATCTATATCCTCCCATACTTAGGTATGGGAAGACCCAAGTCGCATTGTATTGAGTTAAATCTGTCTCTGATATATGCAATGCAATGTACTCGTAATTTCTCGCGCACTTTTTTATGTTCCAAAACTGCGCAGAAGAGTTGGAAGTAGACATAGACTAAGCAAAGACATGGAAAATCATTTCGTTGTTACATTATACACAAATAATATAAAAGAAAGATATACAGAGGAAATATTAGAAAAAAATCTTAAACACATTTATGAAACCCATGAAAAAAAAAACATTAATAAAAACTATTTGAGTGCTACGACAGCAAAAAGGTCTCCTCAGCATTGTTGTGTCTAACCTTAGACTCAGATATTAGACTACGCGTAAGCTGAGAAGTGGAAAATATCTAGATAAATCTAAAAGAAAATATACAATTTACACACATCCCTCAAGAAAGTTAAACAAATCACCATTTTCGATGTCTCCAGAAGATTTGTAAATAAAATGTAATAGAAACATTGAGTGACCGTCAACGACTTCGGTATCTGGCTTAGCTCCGCTCCCCGGGGGGAAGTGCAGGGGGGTAGGGGGGAGGCGGCGGGGGGAGCGGGGGCGCGCGGGGAGGTGGGGGGGCGCTTATCTCAAACGCGCAGATTGAATATATTTCATGTGTGACTTCATACGAGATTCACCCATCGGAGATTTAACTCTTACTGTTTTCAAGTTTATAACTGTTGTGTATTTCGCGCAAACCAAGCAAGTAATAAGTAGTAATTCGTGTAAAATGTTATCATTCAGCGATGACGTAATGAAGTACCCACAAACCATAATCGATTTTTATTGTGATTTATAATATCCCAAATATAGAAATCTAAGTATATTATGATTAACATATATTATAATTTAAGTATATATATCTAATTATATATATCCTATCTGCCAGTGAAAGTCCCGTCAAAATCGGTACAGCCTTTTTACTATTGGTTTCCGTTATTTGCTTGTAAATTTGACTTGTCCAAGTGATAGATATTTTTTAATATCATACGGAATAAAATATATTGATTTTATTTTTAGCTGGAACAAACAGACAGACAGACAGACAAAAATTGAAAAAAAAATTTGTTTTGATATATGCACTTAGTAAAAAGCTGTTATTTTAATATTACAAGCAGACAATCCAATTTTATTTATTTTTATATATAGTAGATTGATATTTATATTACTAAGTAGCCTGAAATAAACAAATTATTATAATAATTATTATTATTATTATATTGTTTGCTTGTAATGTGTATTGTGTGCCTTAATAAATAAATAAATAAGTTGCCTCCACGCGTTGTAAACTACTAACAGCTATCATTCATAATGCATAAATTACCAGCAAATGGCTCATCAGTGCAATTGGAATAGCGCTATCGTCGGTTGATAGGCACCAGACGAATAGGTATCAGTTAATGAGTTGGCACGCGGAATCGAACCCGCTTCCCGATAGCGTAATCACCTGCCGATACGGAACCTTGGGCTCTTGTGGCGTGTTCCAACTGGTTTTTATCATAATTGTAAAAGTTACGGAACGAGCAGATGACCCACCTGGTGTTAAGTGGTAACCTCTGCCCATAAAAACCGATGCGACTTTGGTCCTCCCCTACTAGGTACGACTAGACCCAAGTCACATTGTATGCGCCAGTAACTGTGAGACGTGTAGGTAGAATGTCTAATGTGCCTGTGATTTCACCGGCATCCACACCTTTCAAACCGGAACACAGTAACGCGAACGCGTCACTGCTTGGCGGCAGAACTGGGCATGGTGGCAGTACTTCCCCGGAGGAACTTGGCGTGAGTTCTACTGCTCTTAAAGTAAGCAGTAAAGTAAGCAGGAAAATAAGCAGTAAAGTAGCAAAAGTTAATTCAGATTTCACATTTTTTAATCGCACAACGAACAGACGTCCACTGCAACGTCACAATCATGTCCAGAAAAACACATTATGACCCCCTTTAAAACGCTTCAATATACTCATATCAGACGAATCTGGCCGCTGGTGTGATACCTTTTAGTATCGACGGGACGGGACCGACTCGGAATATAAATAAACTGGATTTTTGTTGACCATTTCGGTACTACTATTATGCTTGTCACTAGCTCTCCAAACCCAGTGTGGTAAAACATTTAAGTACGCCTCAAAGAGGCTCATTTCATGCACTATCATTACGATAAGACGGATACAAAAAATAAGGCTATGTGAATTATTATACTGAAAAACTTTTACTTTTGTCCGTGGCGGCAAGATGGACAAATTCATTGCAAACTTCATGGTCTAAAATATAAATTATTGCAATAACTATAGTAACAGACAATACAATACAAGAACTCTTTATTGCAAAACCACAATACAAATAAATACTTATAAAAGACAATTTTATGTGTACACTTAAAGCGGAATAAGAATGGGCGGTCTTATTGCATTGAGCAATCTCATATTGTAAAAGATATTTGTGATCAATTTTGTGAACAATATAAATTGTATGAAACTGATTGCATTACTTAGTCCTTTAATTTACAACTTACCTTATACTCGTAGCATTAATTTTAGATCTATAATTTTAACACTACCCGCACTCTCATTACAAATTGAGCAAGAAATTGTGTAGAAAATTCACTTACTTTCAAATCATAGCAGAGAATAATTGAATTTGCTCATAAATCTAACGGGAAAAAATGGTCGCTGGTATTTCACATACTACTAATATGCTACTATTCCACTGCACTCAGGCGGCAGAACGGCCTTATTCCAATAATAACTCCCTCCTCGACTACGTTCCGTCCCGGTTTAGTTCAAACAGTCCTTTTTGCAGTTCCCTACCGGGGGTTAGGGGGGATGGTGAAAAACGTGAAAAGTGGCCCCGATAAGGGAGTTTTGGCCACGCTCACAGATAGCCAACGCTCTTGTTTTACCCTATGTGGATACGACATTCAAATAAGTAAAAAAATCGTATTGATTTGTATGTACCACTCAGCTACCACGCTTGCCACAGATTCATATCATTAGTTAAGTGTACTAGTTTATATAAATGAATAGATGAATATTTTATAAAAGTATTTAGATTAGATTTCTTTAAATAAATTTATGTTTTTTCATTATAACTGTTTACAGCAGCCCCCTGCTGTTACACGCACTCTCTGAGTTGAAAAACATGGGCCTTGACACAAACGCATCGTAAACCAAAATGAAATGACTATTATGTATGAATGGAAATAAAGTGCTTTAACGCATTTTGATATAAATAATAATACCTATATCGAAATAATAGAGGAAAACTTGAAAAAAAATTCTATTCATAATTATAAAAAAAGTTGAGTTTGGTAGTGGGCGTTTTACACTGCGCCAAACCCAAAGCCTAGTTTGAACTATGTGAACAGATATCTAATCAAATACTAATTTTTTGTTTTTTTATTTCTTTTCGCGTATCTTATTTCTGAGACATGTACTCGTATGGTTCCTGATGAAAAGTTTTTTATTTGTATTCCATTTCTCTCTACGTCATATCTTTTTTCTCACTCATGTCGCGTCTTAAAAATTTTCTCTCAATTCTCTTTTATTTCGATTATTGAATCACTGCTTGAGAAATTTCACTTCAAAATTTGTTAAGATTGGATAGTATCCTTAGGTAAGATTATTTAAGAAGTTTATTAAAGAGTGGTTTAAGATTTTTGAAAAGTAGATTTTAATTGGTTCTGTCTAAAAGCTTTCGCTTGAATCAGCACCAATATTATGCCCAGCACTAATTATTAGTTGTTTTAAAGATAACAACAGATCAACACTATAATTAGTAGAATTCTTCACACCTCGTCGTTAGGCCAAACGTAAACGCTGCTTTTTACCTAGTCTAATAAATAATACCTATTGAGCGTCATGGTGTTTGGTCTACATAGAAAAGGCTTGAGGATTGTTCACACCATATATTTAGAACTTGTCTAGTCTTCCTCGTCAACCCGACTCCTCAAGAATCCATGAGAAAAACCCTACTCAATTTTTTCTCTCCTGTCATCCGTCCGTTCGTCAGTCATATTACCTTAGTGGCCAGTAACGAAAATTAAAGGAGTCCGCAACATCTTAGCGGCCAGTAACTAGAGTCAAAGGAGGCCGTAACACATTTATCTAATGAGTTTTAAACAAGAAATGCGTATGGTGGTAGTAGGTACTGATCCGGGCGAACATAGCTTTAATTATACTGCTACTTTGATTTTCTCCTTTCGGACCACCCGGGGACACGTGTAGGGATCCAATCAGTAATCAAAGTAAAGACGCGAGCAACGTTGGCCCCAAAAAATCACATAAACAATATCTAAACATTTACATAATGATTATTAAAAATATAATTCTATTCATTCAGTGATTCCGAACAGGGCATCGGAAATCACGTTTTATTGTGATTTACGTTTGTTTTATACGGAATAATATCACTAAGTATTAGTATTTATGGTAAAAATAATCTTTTTTGTTATATGTGGAACGGTGTCCAGCGATATGGCCACCCCGCTGTTTTAGTGGGCGGACAGTCGCCGTCTAGAAGCCTATTCTGTTGAAATATTTTTTTATTATTTTAATTTAGGTCTTATAAACATTCGACCTTATCTGTTGCTTTCATCAATGTCAAGGACCGTTATAGTTAGGGATTGCCACATCAAAAAAAGATGTGTATAGAGGTAAGTAAATATTTTGATCTTGCGATCTTGTGATTTTTGTATCTGGCGACTCTAGATCCGCTATTATGAAGTAAGCTAAGCTTCTGCTGGTTCTGGAAAACATGTGGAAACGCTTGTGTGGTTTTTCCTACCTTTTTGGTGTCAGCGAAGCACGTTTTTTGCTTTCACACTTATGACTTGTGTTCTAGTGCACGAAAGGAGTCTTTGAGGCGCAATTTATTCATTTCTCTTTCCTTCTTGTTAAAATATTTTTCTTTCTTTCACCACACTAGTTCGAGGGAGGTAGTGTTACGATAAGAAATAGTAGTCCAAACTCCTCTATTGGCCACTATCGAATCATCCCCACTCTTCCCTTACACACCATCCATCTGCCATTAGCAGACCCACGTTTTTAATTTTAACCACAATTATTTTAAAACTTAATTATAACGCATTTTAATATAAATAGCACGTAACGACCGCGTTACTTTCGTGTTCACGACGTCATAGTATTAAGTATGTATTTTAAACTATGTAAAGTATTGCCGTCAAGTGTATTTTTCCTTGAACACTCCAATAAGCATAACATGCCACGACGCGTGCACCTGCACAGATTCAGCGATAACGTGGCCAATTTGCATAATGCTGCAGATTTTTTTAACAATACATACGTACTTGGTAATGCGCTAATGTGGGTGGCATCCGTGTAAGTCACAAGAGATATACAGACTGAAAACAAGATAAATAAATATTGGTGGACATTTCACACAGCTTAGCCAAAGTAAGCTAAGCATAGCTTGTATCACGGGAACCAGACAACTGATGTAATACTTTTTTTTTGTACATACATTCATATAATACATATCAACGCCCAGACACACAAACATCTATGTTCGTCACACATATGTTTGTCCTGGGTGGGAATCGAACCCACGACCTACAGCGCAGAAGGCAGAGTTACTACCAACTGAGCTGAGTCACAAACTAAAGTATATATTTATTCTATTAATTGTCTGGTATCCATTCCAAGTTATACGTAGTTTAGGTGGGGCTGTGTGAATGTATTAATCACATGCACACAGATGTTAATTCGACGTTGAAGGGGTGCGCATGAAATGATTAATTAATTAATTAATTAATTTAAAAGATTGGCTTACTTAATCTTTTCAGATATATCGAAACTTCCAAAAAGAGTCAACTTAGGTTCGCTCTAAGTAATTGATAATCCGGCTGATGTCTGCGTAGCTCATTTAAAAGCTCCGCCTGCATGGTAAAAGGATCCCGGATTCGATTCCCGGCAGGCTTCACATTTACATAACAATCACAAAATGTGTTCTCGATTCTTGGATGTTTGTGACGTGTTTATAACATATAACACAAGTTAAAGTTTTATATTTGTAATTTTATATTTGTAGTTTTATATTTGTGTCGTGATGTGACACAATTTCATGGTTTCCGCTGAAAACCAGCGCTGGATGCAACATAGGTGTGTGTCCAGCACAATTCTTTTCTTTCTTCTTTCTTTATCTGTGGTGTACACGTAAGCGTCGTTTTAATTTTAATCGCTGTGGCTTATGACTTGGTCATTATTCTAAGGTCGATTGTGCAGGTCATGACCTAACTTTATGATCGTAATGATATTAAATTGTAATTTAATTTCGTCTTTACAGGTAAGTAGGCCACGGGTGGCGATTTTTCTTCGTGTTTTGAATGCAGCTCGTGACGTGCAGAACTTTTTGATGTTTATTATCGACTTTCGTAAGTACAACTTCTAAAATACAAGTTAAATTAAACTTTTGTCATATGTGATACTTAGGAACGAGCCGATGGCCCACCTGGTGGTAACCTCTGCCCATAACTTATACAGCTAACGCCAACCAACCTTCCTTGTCGCAAGGTAGGTGAATTAATTGGTACTCTTGCAACTTTTTTATTCAATTTGTCACTTTAAACTAATGACAAATATCTATTAAAAAAAGGAATCCCTCACTTAGTTATTTCTTGGCTGTTCTTCCATGGAGGGTCGGATAGTGGATAGGCGTCAAACTTAGCGATAAGTACGCATGAAATTGACGATATGCACTGAAATTACTTCTCAGTCTGTTCGTTTGTCTGAAACACGTAAAAACTTAAGAATACAATCTCCCTTAATATCTCAAATCCTAATCGAAATAATTATAACGTTATCTCGTGCACGACATATAGATTCACCTCCTTACATAACTCGTGGGGGGATGATGTATAGGGGGAGGTTGGGGGTACAAACAGCAAAAGTTAACTTGGTGCTATCTCATCTGTTTGACGGATTCACAGACAACGAAGTATTCATATTTTATGTAGATTACTGCGGCTCTAGAGACTGCTTACGTAATTCTTGTATTATGTTTGTCTTTAGAGATGTGTTGATACATGAGATATGTTTACCAAATAAACCGACTCTTTCAAATTTATAATACCGTTACTATATCACGTGGTAGTCATAAATTGTACGTAATATTACAGCCAGAAAATCTGTTCTTTTTATTGTGAAATTCATAAATAATCAGTGATAAATACACTAACAATAATATGGGCAGACGATTATTTGTACTAAAGTGCAATTAACAAGACCTTTATGTACTTATTTGGATGGTTTAACCAATTCGCATAAGTATATTACAATTTCTTACAATATTTTTTATTTGATTTAATCTACGGAGGTAGTGACATGGCTAATCTGACATGAAAGCGGTAACAGTAATAATAAGTCGGTGGTTCCTCCCTTATTTAGGTATGGGAAGACTGCATCGCATTGTGTTGCGTACCCGTAAATATGAAATTACATTAATCGTATGTAAGTAAAAAAATGAAATAGTTTACAGTCTCTGTCACCGCATTCACCTACCGCCCAAGATCCCGCGCCCTGATAACGCCGCTATTTAATCACAGATAGCATCGCAGGGCGGGCGGCTATCGCCCTGGGCTTATCACCGCCCTGCGTTATCGCCCCGTATACTCTTTAGTAGCATATTCGCCCGCGACTTCGTCTGCGTTGACAATAAAAAATATCAAATATAAACTAGATATATTACTAATAAGTCAAATAATATGTTTTAAAAACGACAGATCAGTAATCTGAGAGCTGATATCAATTTATTGTCACATTTTATTTGTTTATTGTCTGTTCTTAAAAGACTTAAATAGTATCACAATGAGATTAGTAACTCATATCACCATCTAACCTTTTTATTTTTCAAAATACTTATCAGATAATCACTTGCAGATTCATAATGAACTTATAGATACTTACGCAGTTTGTTTTTGGACAAGCAAAACTAAATTTAAGTTGAGTTTTGTAACATATATTCTTCTATCTTGCATATTAAATATTAGTTTAGCAACAGAATTAATATTAAATTATATTTTAGCTTGTGACTGCTGGGTTTACGTGGATATTGGCAAAAAAGAACTTGATCCTGCAGTTTCAACACAGGAATGTAATAAGTTCTGCTATCAGTTCATTGTAAAAAAATACACTTTTTTAGATTTATTATCAATGCTTTAGTTACTGATAATATTCACATTAATGAAATAGAAAGCCCAAAAATCAGCACCATATAAAAAATGAGAGATGTAAGCAATAATAAAAATACATCCCAATGAGAGAGGAGACATACCTCTTCAATTTTAAAGTGAAACACATATCTCACAGCTAGGGCGGGCGGGAGGGCGGGAGGGCTGGCGGCGCGCTCGCGGCTTATCGCCTGCCCTGCGTTATCGCGCCGTATTCCCTTATCGTTCAAGGGCGGGCTGTTGTGCCGTGAGTTATTTTGATTATGTTGACAAACGTTGGATTGGGTTACGAGATAATATAATGATTGTAATTTCTATATTTTAATGGGATTTTTAAACATAGTACTGCTTCGTTCATTCCTGCGTGAAGGTTTGAACAAAATACATTTACTCGTTCATGTGAGTGAAACAAGCAGATGGCCCCACCTTTGCTAATACCATCACTCATTTAATTTACGTCCTCCCGTAGTAAAATATATAGTATAAAGTATAAAGTATGGGAAGACCTAAGCCGGTTATTGTGACCATAACTGTGAGACTTGAGAATAGAACTTATGACCTTATCATTGACTGATATTTACGCAGGTAGGAACACTAAACATAGCTTCACCCCTAGAGCCGTGACAAGGTGAAAAATTGCAGACACAGAGACGTAACATCCCCGTCTCGGGGTGATGGACGCAACGGAATGCAACTTGAATCATCTCGTACTTTGGTGGAGAGGACTTGAGTCGTATTGCTGTTTTCTATGGGCGGCGGTTACCACATAACATCAGGTGGGCCGTCAGCTCATTTTGTGACCTAAATCAATGCTTGTCATTTTCGAAAATGTAAGTAACGTTATTCAGTAAATAATTCCAAAATGAACCAAGTATAAGTTGTATATAACAAATTAAATTTAAGTACGTCGTTCGTGTTTACGTTTTATTATGATTCAAAATACACTATTCTTACCATTTCTAAGCAATGAATTCGTGTTAGCCTCCCAATACATCCCGTAATAAATAACCAAAACAAAATAGTACATCCTATAAAACAGTTCCCCGATTACGATCTATTCGAAACACAAGATACGTATCTATTCACGAGATAAGTATAATAAAATCTGTTTACTATAAAAGATTATGTATTCTGTTTACCTCGTGTTTGTTTGTCTGTCCCGAGGCAATAAACCAGTGTTCCGTATCTGCTCCCGACGCAGATAGCTGTAAATGGAAGGTTTTTATCTTGTGTAGGACTCGATAGTTTGTTTGTAATCGGTATTGAGAAATTGATTCTTTGAATGCGTTGGATACAATGGCGGTTATGATCATCCTTGCCACGTCTATGATGGTGTTACTTAAGGTGTGTAACTTAAAATTGACCATTGATGACCTTTTTATATAATACAGTGACGGAACGAGCCGACGGCCCACCTGGTGTTAAGTGGTAACCTCGGCCCATAACTTATGCGACTTGGGGAAGACCCCTACTAGGTACGACAAGACCCAAGTCGCATCATGTGCGCCCGTAACTCTGAGACTTGTAGGTCACATACTATGGGAACCAGATGACTGATAGAATACGTATATACATACGTATATAACGTACGTAACGTATAACTATACGTATAACTATACGTATAGTTATTAGTATACGTATAACTGTACGTACGTATAACTATACGTAAGTATATGTTTTTTTTTGTAAATACATACATATAAATACATATTAACACCCAGACACAGAACAAACCTGTTAGTCACACAAAAGTTTGTCCTGGGTGGAAATCGAATCCACGACCTACAGAGAAGGCAGAGTTACTACCAACTGAACTATGAGGCCAGTCAATTTACTTCTATATTGAATATTTGGTGTTAGCCGTTGGTGTCTGACATCGCCTACCGTTTTAGAATCATCCGAAAAGGGTATAGCAGAGTGAGCGAGCTTACTAATAAGAATAAACGGTTTGTCGCGATATCGACCACTTCCTGTTGCCGTCTGGCGGAGATACGAGCTGATTACATCGGGTGCTAATTAAATTTATCGTAGACCATTTATTTATAAGCCGAGCTTATCGAAGCCATTGTTTATAAGTTTGCGAGTTGGACACACGGTCGGGTAAAACGGAGTGCATGTTGCGACTTGTTCACACTTGTAAATAAGTTAAATTAACTGCTTATGTAGTTCGAAATTAAAATATATTTATTTGGGAACACATGAATAGAATAGAATATTTTTTTATTTCTGTTGTTGTTGTTTTATTTCTTTTAATTATTACATGAAAAAAATTACATTTACATAACTAATAAACTTTTATTGTTGGCCACTTTGGCATAATTAATAATATCTACTGTTGGACCTAAATAAAACAAGTTTACCCAGTAGCTTAGTCAGTAGTAACTGCCTGCAAAACGAGGGGTCGCGGCTTAGATTCCCGGTCGGGCCGAACGGCAAGTTATCAGTATTATTTAGGTATTCTTGGGTGTTCGAAGTTTGTGGTAGGTATGTATCTGCATGTCATCTGCAACACAGAGAATCTTAGGTACTATTAGGTATATATTATGAGTGTGAAAGCTATATGATGCCGCTTTTTTATGTGATTAAAGTGACGGAACGAGCTGATGGCCTAGATTATGATAAGTGGTAACCGCCGCCCATAAACAATAGCAATGCGATTCTAGTCTCTCCACCAAAGTAAGGGATGACTCAAGTCGCATTGCGTTGCGTACATTGCTTATTTTTACTTAAGCAAAATATTTGTTTGATTAACTAACGTTCCCGTGTGTGTCACAAAATGCAGTCGACATAGCATTACCTATTTATTTAACTGATAGTGAATCGTGTTTTTCCTTAATACGATTCAGTTTAAAGTAGGACAATTTGTTCGAGAATATCGTTTAGAACATATTATGGCGGCAGCACATAGCGGGCGGTCAGCGGGGCGTTGACGCCGTGAAGAGTCGGTCGGCGGGGCGTAGGCGCGGCGAAGAGTCGGTCAGCGGGGCGTAGGCGCGGCGAAGAGTCGGTCAGCGGGGCGTAGGCGCGGCGAAGAGTCGGTCAGCGGGGCGTGGACGCTGTGAAGAGTCGGTCAGCGGGGCGTAGGCGCGGCGAAGAGTCGGTCAGCGGGGCGTAGGCGCGGCGAAGAGTCGGTCAGGGGGGCGTAGACGCGGCGAAGAGTCGGTCAGCGGGGCGTAGACGCGGTGAAGATTCGGTCAGCGGGGCGTAGGCGCGGCGAAGAGTCGGTCAGCGGGGCGTAGGCGCGGTGAAGTGTCGGTCAGCGGGGCGTGGGTGCGAGTGAGTGTGGTACGATCCCGTAAAGTTTCAATCCATAGGTCGCTGGTTCCAATTCCGACGTGAACCAATGCGTTTTTGCACTTGATAAATATATGTGCGTATCACTTTCTCAAAATGGGACGTGTACGACGAAGTATGTAGGTGGGTCGTGGACGGAGGTGGATGACAAACAAGCCGACCACAGATACTTAACTATTCGTCAAAATGAAGCGACAGGTTGCTAGTTTAAATGTAAATTATATGTATAATTTACCACTTCGAGGTCTAAAATAACGGAGATTTAGACATACCAAAACTAGTTTAATTAATAAGCAAACTTTTATATCAGTTCTTAATCAACAATTTTGTATTATATATTAATGCAATAAATTGCGATATAATTAAAAATATAAAAGCGTCGTTTTGAGATTAAAACATTGTTTAAATAATAATAATAATTTTACAAGATAACTAAATAACATTAGTTGAAATCAATAGTAATAATGATTCTAAGTAGGGTATTTCAGTACAAGTATGTTATGAAAATCAAAGGTCTTTATACACCTGACACAAGAATAGCTTTACTTAACAATCTTCTGAGAGAGGTACCTATATTCATATATTATCTAATATATTATTATTTTTGAAAATAAATATAAAATTAGCTTATTAATCTCGGAATAAAATAAACTAATCTTGGATTACTTTTCAAAGTGATATAATGTAGGTATTATGAGTGGACGGATTCTATAAAAGTTGGCGCGATATATTAAAAATCGTATCGCGATCGTGTCGTTCGTGTACGACCAATAGCTTCATTTACATGTCCCATTTCCTTAACGGCCATTTTCGAGAATACTGCATTGACTGGACAACGTGTTTTATGTCACAAGCGATAGCGTTCATTACAAATTAGCGGCCTTCAACAGTCGGCGATTTCGTGTAAATCACTTAGGTGAATAATGTTTTTAACTCAATGTTTTGCTGTCTCACGTTCTCACTAATTGTAGTTTGGACAAAGTTAACTTTTAGTTTTACAAACTTTGCATTTTTGGCGTAACGGAAACTCTCACTTTTAAATGCACGTTCTTTTAAATACCTATCATCGTTTTCTTACTGCAACTTTTCAAATCCAATTGGAAATAAATAATGTTATGGATTCGAAAAGAAAGCTTTCGTTTTTTATTTGAATCATTTTTTTATCTAATACTTTAGTTTATGATATAAACAATGTTCAATTCATGATTTTTGCTGAAATACATGTACAAAGATGCCAAATATTAAACGTAACTAATATTTCTTATACTTCCGCTTCCGCGCGTCCCTTATCCCCGCCCCCGACATATTTTTAGTTAGCAACGTGGCAAATTACACACATAAGAAATGTGCAGTTGCATTACAGTATTAACATTTTTATGGCCAATATATTTCGTTTAAGCGTTGCTTTTGCAATTGATGGGCGGCACAAATGCGAATTTAATGTATCTTTCATTGTGGAATAGGTTAGCCGGCGTTTAGGACGGATTTTTGGGCATATGCTGCGGCTTTTCGCGTAAGCCGAGGTCAAGTTAAAGTCTGGATACCTTATTCATATACACTTTGAGATATACCTTTCAATGCATGTTTCTCCTCGACGTCAAGAGAAACGGACACTGGCAGAATTGTGAAATTCAAAATCCAAACGGAAAAATAAAAAAACCGAATAACTTGAAGTCGAAGTCAAAGTCAAAGTCAAAAACTTTATTTCCATAGAATTCATAAAGAAATGGCTTGGAAACGTCAATAATATTCAAAACATAAGGTCACGCGTACTTATCGATAAGTTTGACTTGAATTTAGTATATAATTATGGTATGGTGACATACAAAAATAAACATATAAGAGTTTACTTTTTCTTCAACAAACAAACATACACAAAGATACACACAGACAATTAGTTTATTTTTATCTTATCTGTTTTTTAAGATTAAGATTTACAATAGCGCCGAGTATTCTGGCTGAAAGTAAAAATAAATTTAGGAAAAATGAGCTTTAGACCTCTGCAGATAGAAAGCCAGCCGAGTGACTAACGGCCATCAATTATCGCATAATCTCCGGTTTGAAAATATTCTTCTATCAGTGGCTATCATCAGCTCGTTCTTGGTTGTGGCAGGGTTCATTCCTCGGGAAGAACAGAAAGTTTTTCAATACAAGACTTTTTAAAATAACAAAAAGGTACAAAAAAGCGATAAATAACTACTATAACAAATTTATTCTTACTTACTTACTTACTGGTGTGGCGCAGCGACCCAAAGTGGATCTTGGCCTCCGACACCAGAGTCCGCCAGGTTTCCCGGTCCATCGCCGCGTTCATCCAGTCGACGGCCAGAAGTTCGTGCAGGTCTTTTACCACTAGGTCTCCCCAGCGGTACCTCGGGCGGCCAACCGGCCTCCGCCCGCTCCCACGACCCACGTATGCACGTCTGACTGCACGATCCTCCTCCATGCGAACAACGTGCCCCAACCATCGGAGTCTCGCTGACTTAGTCTCTCCTAAGATATTAGGCTCAGCCACCAGGTCTTCGATCTCTTGGTTCTTGCGACGTCTCCAAGTTCCATCTTCTCTTTAAAAAAGAGAAGAGAACAAATTTATTCAGATATTATTATTTGCGCTGCCTACTGATCTGATTAAATCCTAATTTATGGTAAAAAAAAATGCATATAATTAACGTAAATATCTGTTAACATGCATAAATATATAAAAAAAAAAATATAAAAAAAAAAAAAAAAATATATATATATAAAAAACTCCTTCTTTTTAAGACGGTTGAAAATGAAAGCATTCTCTAATATATTCTTGACAAAAATAGGTGCGCTAGAACTGAAAATATCTAATGTAATCTGATTAATTAAGATGAATCAAAAAACAATTATGTGAGTTATCTTCAAAAACCTGCATAATTCAATATATATAAATATTCAACCCGTAGATTCTAAAAATATCTGTAAAACTTTTATACATATCAGATAAAAATGCATAGATTAGTATAATTTTAGATCTGAGATCACGTGTTGTGCTAGATTTAAAATTGAGAAATTATTTTTAACATATTCAGATAAATTTATTTATAGAGATATTATGTAAGTCTCATTTCAATTCAATTTTGTGATACATTGAGATACGATAAAAATATATTATGGTGAAATAAGTGCGAGTCGGTCTGACTTTGGAAAGTTCCGTTGTATTCAGAATGTATCTAATATATGACACGTTGAAATCAAAATAAAAAAAAAAACCTTTTAATATTTAAAACTTATAAAACAAAAATACATGATTTCATATTTTTTTTAGATTCCGTTATATTTTTCTGTAAATTGTAGTTGCTGTGCTATTTAAATAATAAAAAATGAATCATTTCCTACCTTATACAGGCCAATGACTAAACACGAATCTACACAAGTAAAACTAATATGCGATAAATAATTTGATCGTGAGTGTAATAAATAATATTTTAGAACAAATATTCACGTCAAAAATTTCTATAAATTTTTGGAAAGGCCAGGTCAAGAGTACCCTAAGCCGCCGAGCGTGCATGAAGAATGTGATGAGAGTAGATGAATCTAAGGAGGTACGTCAGGATCGTAGCAGGTGGAAAACCATGGTCTCTGCCTACCCCTCCGGGAAACAGGTGTGATTTTATGTATGTATATTCATGACATAATAGAAACTGAGTGTCACCATGATTAACCCTAATGTCAGGCCCCTAACTGATATTTTCTAATAAATTGATATTCATTCTAAATTCGAATCAATATTTTAATATCTGGTTTACATACAAAAAAGTTTTGGATAGATCGAAAGAGGTCTGACTGCTTTTTATTTCTTATCTGAGATACCAGTGAGATTATAGTCTCGAACAGTCACACGATTAAATGGCATAGTCTAGAGAGAAATATTCACTTTGTATCTATAAACTTGAAGTATTTTTTGTCAGAAATTACGCAACCGTTAATATTTTCATTAGATTTAAGACAATTGACAGACCTCACAGCTCAGTTGGTAGTAACTCTGCCTTCTGCGCTGTGTGTCGCATATTTTGTATGCCGACCACAGATGTGTCTGGTTAGTCTGGTAGATGTATTTTTATAAATATTTTAGTACGAAAGTATCAAATATTTAAATTTATTTTGTGTAAGAATTTGATTTAAACAAATTATAATATTAGTATAGATTAGCCCATGTATGAATTTATACAACAAAAAAGGATACGTTTGTGTATTCTATCAGTTATCTAGTTCCATGGTGCAAGCTACGCTTAGTTTGGGGATAGATGTCACTGTGTGAAATGTGTACAAATATTTATTTATTGTAATTATACTTTTTGTAATGTTCTATTATATTGCTGTTTTCCGTTTGGTAGGACGTGAATGCCGGTGAAATAACAAACAATTTAGACGCTCATTTTAGTATCTAAGAGTGAAGAGCAATGATTTAGGGTTTCCTGTGTGAACTGGGGAAGATTGGTTCATCAGCATTGCTGTTTCATAGGACACCATTTAAAATCATATGGACCATCTCATTTTAAAAAGAGCATTCGTCTCTCTTTCCGGTGTACAGCATTTGTATATATTCTATCTCGATTGTAAAAATATGTAAATAATAGATATACGTGCAATAAAGTATCGTTTGAGGCCCAACTATAAACTGTATCTGTATCGAAGAGGATTGTTGCCAAAACGTATAAGCCGGGGGACGTATGGCGCGGCCGGACATTTTATTTGTGCCAAAAATGGGGCATGCACTTTTTATCTGTGATATTGTGATTATATTTTATATATTAATTATTCATGGTTGATTTGCCGTAATACTTATTTATCTTGAGGACATTCCACACAGCGCCATCTAGCCCCAGAGTAAGCAAAGTTTAGCTTGTATCATGGCAACCAGACAACTGATATACTTAATACTTTTTTTTTGTAAATACTAACGTATAATATAATACATATCAACACCCAGACACGGAACAAACACCTATGTTCGTCACACAAATGTTTGTCCTGGGTGGGATTCGAACCCACGACTTACAGCGCAGAAAGCAGGGTTACTACCAACTGAGCTATGAGGCCATTCGAATTGACTAGTAATGAGTATAATTTAAATCGAATATAATCGTATTTTAAGACAAATCGTCATGCGATTATTAAGTTTGTAGAAAATAAATTATTTCTTTCTTTCTTATATCTTTGTGTTGCAGCCACTTGGGACACAAAAAACTTGTACGAATGTTACATATTTATTCTTCAAAACATTTTGGTCATCTCACATACCAAGACCTACCAATCAGGTCCAAACGTGGGTCCAACCGTCTCCATAAAAGCCTCGATAAGCAGATATGAGCGGCGCCCAAAATCCAAATGATAACTACTGATAACCGTCTGATTGTTCTCATCCCGTTAAAACCCATGGCGCCGCCACGCTCAGATTTATCAAAATAAGTGGGATCTTATCAAATAAAGGCTGGGAGTTCTGTGCAGGTGACCAGTAATCGAACCTACGAATGTCATTATAAATCAAATCATTAAAAAAACTGCATTCATTTGGATTTCTGATGGTTTTTCTGTTTTTGAGCATATTGTTTATCGTGAAACAACATTCTTGTGCTATGAGAAAATTCTTCCCAGATATATGTGTTATATATACGGGTGTGTTCAAATAACCTACCGTGCCGTAATTTTAGATAAAAAATAAAAGAAAAAAGTTTATTTTTTATTTTAATGATAAAAACCTATAGATTTATTAGATAACTTTTTGCATGGGACGAACTACCTCCATACTTATTTTACCACTTACATAACTATAATCAATTATTTTTACTGATAAGTGGATGATAAGCGGATCCGGTGAAATTAGACATAATTATGACAATATTTCTTCTTGTCTGATACAACTGGGTGTTAATATGTACGTATTTAGAAAAAAAAGTATTTAAGTATTCTATCAGTTGTCTGGTTCCCATAGTATAAGCTATGCTTAGCTTAGTTTGGGGGCTCGATGGCGCTGGGTGAAATGTCCACCAATATTTATTCATTTAACTACACTAAGCACTATAAGTATCATTGTTGAGGTCTACTTATGACTTACCATCAAGACGAAGACCTTTTTAAATTAAAAAAAAGCAACAGGCATAGAACTGGTCAAAGCATTCATCCATGACAACCTATAAGTTTTATTTATCGTCTCTTGCGACGCAATACGCCTTGAGTCATCTCGTACTTTGGTGGCGAGGACTCGAGTCGTATTGCTGTTGTCTGAGCGGTGGTTACCACTTAACATCAGGTGGGCCGTCAGCTCGTTCCGTCACATAAAAAACCATTAGTCCAAATGTCAAAGTCGCGACAGTTGTTATAAGACTATGCTGGCAACGAGTTGAAAAATATTCATCCAGCCAAGTTGTCTGGAATTTTGAGTTTCGTCTCAAGTTACAGTTTGAATGGGATCGCCTATAGAGTTACTGTTATTATGCATCAAGACATATTTACTTCGAGTATTTGAGACCAGTCTATTTGTACTCGAATGGGAGAAGGGCGAGTGATTAATTTAATTGTGATTCGGCGAGAATTATCAATACTTTCACAAATGATACACAATAATCTTCATTAAAGTCATTTTTCATAATACTGTACAGCGTGTTTCAACTTTAAAATATTATATGAGGAGAATTAAACTTTTTGCTGTTTTGTTTCGTCTACGTGAAGTCTGTCAACTAAGCTTTCATGTTTATAACTTCAAATTCCTACCAGAAATTCTTTTACGGGATGTCGGGCTAAACCGTAGCCGATGGAATACCACGCTAAGATAATTCCCTCAACGTGACGATATAAATCTAATGTCAAAATAAAAGTTATTTCAATTTAACACCACAAATAAACGACTACGACCATGTACAGACGCACCATTTGAAACACACGACAGAACCTTTAATAGCGTGACAGTTGTAACACAAATCCCGATCCTAATCGAATAAAATCCGAGAACAATATTATCGATCGACAATAAAAAAGAGAAGTACCGAATACAATAACCCAACAAATGGGCGCGAGGGAGATACGAAAAAAAAACGAAAAAGTTTCGACTACCGGCGCGCGCGACGGCCGCTTTATCGATATGGATCGAACACATCGATGTTTTCATTGAAGTTATATTTCGAACCCTCGTACATAGCGAGTAATGGTTGTTAATATTGATTTTCGTGTTGTGTGGCTTTTGTGTTACAAATAGCTTATTGTTCGGCGGTTGATCAACTAAACGGTGAATCGAATTGAATTGGTTGTAAGTTACCAATTATTTTTATAATGGATGTCCCACCCGTGACTTTAATTGTGAAGGGTAAAATTTACTCGGTGCTCACACAAACAATTGTAACTGTCCAATATTCAATAGCAGAAATCTATGATTACATTAAACTATAAATAAATAAATATTGGCGGACATTTCACACAGCGCCATCTAGCCCTAAAGTAAGCTAAGTAATTAGCTTGTATCATAGGAACCAGACAAATGATATAATACATGAATATCTACTTTGTTTTGGATATACATACATATAATACATATCAACACCCAGACACAGAACATACACCAATGTTCGTCACAATGTTTGTCCTGGGTGGGAATCGAACCCACGACCAACTGAGCTATGAGGCCCGTCAGTCTAACTTTCAAGCTTCTAACTTCTAGCTTTCAAAGTTTCTATCTAACTAACCTAACAGCCTTTAAAAGTTTTTTATATGACGAACTTTAGGAACGAACAAATGACTCACCTGGTATTAAGTGATGAGCTCTGCCTATAACAAGCAATACGACTTGGGTCCTGCCCTACTAAGGTACGACAAGACCCAAGGCGCGTATGAATCTGTAAAGAAAAAAGATTTATTTTATCATCTGTTAAGAAAGTTGTTTTAATACCCAGTTCTTCTCTATTGTCGCAATTTCCGAACTAAGCATAAGGTGTCCTACAAGAGATCTTGAGCTTGTTCAGAAAAAAAAAACAGCAATGATGATCTCGACTCTTACCCAAATCACATTACTTGACCCCCGTCCAGTACCTATGTAATTCTATCGGCCATCCATCTTCTGTAAAACGTGTGAAGCTCTTTATGCTACGAACACAAGGAGCCATTGTGTGGCGATGGCTATCGGACACAAAAGACACGCCACAGATTCATAACAACGTCCCACAGGTGACAAATGGCCCACCCAGGAGTACTCAAACTCGTGATTTCATTGACTGGCCTCGGAGCGCAGTTGGAAGCTCTACCTTTTGCGCTGGAGGTCGTGGGTTCGATTCCCGTTCAGTGCAAATATTTGTGTGACGGACATGGATGTTCGTTCTGTGTCTGGGTTTTAATTTGTAATTATTATTATGCTTTTACAATAACAATTATACAAGATTTGTATCATTTATTTAGTTCGCACAGCTCCATAGTACAAGCTATGCTTAGTCTTGGGCTAGAGGGCGCTGTGTGACATGTCCACAATAAAATTGTAAGGATCTTTCTGTCATCTATAATTTCCACCCCTGACTTCGATTACAAATCAACATAATAGAATTGATAGCGCTGAACTGAAGACTGCTGCAAAATTTCGGACAAAAAATTTTTTTTGCTCCTCAAGTTTATACTCTACCCTCGTCACACAATAGCGCATAGCCCTATTCCTACAAGGAAGTAATATAATGATACTGCTTCTTAATTAATAAAGTAAAAGACTTAGGCTGTAGTAGTAGTGTAGTAAAGGCTATAAGTATGCGTGATCTAATAACTAATTGTGATCTAATTCTGGGAACCACGTTGCTCGCGTCCGTATGTGATAACCCTTTGAATCTGTACATGGTCCCCCGGGTGGTGCGAAAGGACCAACCCAAAGTACCAGTAGAACTTGTGACAAGTTCGCCCGGAGTAGTACTGCCACCACACCTGGCAATCTGCCGCCAAGCAGTGATGCACTAGTGTTGCTGTGTTCCGGTGGAAGGGAGTGGGTGCCGGTGAAATTGCAGCCGCATGAGACGTAACATCCCCGTCTCGGGGTGATGGACGCAACGCAATGCAACTTGAGTCATCTCGTACTTTGGTGGAGAGGACTTGAGTCGTATTGCTGTTGTCTATGGGCGGCGGTTACCACTTAACATGAGGTGGGGTTTCTGCTAGTTCCGCCACCTGAATCACATAAAATATATAAGTGGAATAAGATTGAATCGATGTTACGAACGACCCCCTAAGCTGCGCTCCGAGCGTTTTAATGGCAAAACAATGCAAGTGGCACATAGGACACTTCGCGTCTGCACAGCGTCTTTTATCCCAGTGTTCGTTTGCTCGGTGTTCGGTTACACATAGTCTGTTATCTGCGAGATAGTGTTGCCATTTTTCTTCTAACAAAGGATGTAATCGGCCGTATGTGTTGCCAGGGTGTGGTCTAAGTCATCAGCTCGCAATGTGTAACGTTCGGAGTCGGATGTTTGTATGATATTTTTATTTCACAAGTTTTAAGGTATATAGAACTGGCTGAATATGAAAGTTAAATGTAATAGCCTTTAATTGAGATAAGTTGCGGGAATTGTCAGAGTACATTTCAGCGTATCTGTAAAATTATAATGATAAATATTGGCGGAAATTCAACAAATCGCCATCTAACCCCATACTCAGCATAGCTTAATTTATGGTAGCTAATAACTGATACAAAAAAAAAACTACTATACTACTACATTCATATATATATATATTACTATACTTTTACTACTTGTAAAAAAATATTAGTGAATACAACCGTATAACTACATATTAACACATCTGGCATAGTACTATATATATTATTTATATTCGTCACACAAATATTTCTCCTGGGTGGGTCTCGAACCCACGACCTACATCACAGAAGGCAGAGTTACTACCAACTGAGGTGTGAGGCCAATCGAGAGTAAGTAGTCAGACGTCGTTTTATAATTTTTTTGAATCTTTCAGGAACCATCTTCTCGTAATAATTCGTAGTTGCTCTAAAGTCTTCTCTGAAAACTCTTCCTTGTAATTTCCATTGGACTTCATCACACCAGTCCACACCACATTGAGTTGATTAGTGACAGAACGAGCTGACGGCCCACCTGATGTTATGTGGTAACCGCCGCCCGGACAACAACATTACGACTCAAGCCCTCTCCACCAAAGTACGAGATGACTCAAGTAGCATTGCGTTGCGTCTATCACCCCGAGACGGGGATGTTACGTCTCATGCGCCTGCAATTTCACCGGCACCCACTCCCTTCCACCGGAACACAGCAACACGAGTGCATCACTGCTTGGCGGCAGATTACCAGGTGTGGTGGCAGTACTTCTCCGGGCGAACTTAGCACAAGTTCTACTGCTACTTTATGATGCTCTTTTCGCACCGCCCGGGGGACACGTGTAGGGATTCAAGTCACCTACGGACGCGAGCAACGTGGCCCCCCGAATCTGTTGTAGCTTCACGGGGATGGTGTGGATTGCTTTACCATTAACTTGCTTTTTCTTCTGAACTTCGATAATTTGCGGTTTCTTTCTCAGTCATCATTGACGTGGGTCTCCCGAGGTTAGCATCACGCGACCCAGCGGTTGATGATTCACACTGCTGCGGTTTAGTGATCATTACGATGAGACATATAAAAACAATGATAAGGTATACATAGATGTTTGTTATGTGTGGTGTTTATATGTATATATTTACAAAAAGTACCTATATAAGTATTATATCAGTTCTCTTGCCATGATACAAGCTACGTTTAGCTTACTTTGGTGCTAGATGGCGCTGTGTGAATGTCCCAATATTTTTTTATGTTATTTAGTTGCGGAATGAGCCGACCGCCCACCTGGTCTTCTTCTTCTTGTTCTTCTTCGAGTCACCGGTTCTGTCGAACCAGTGTGGTGAAAGGATTGTAAGTCCGCCTCAAAGAGGCTCCTTTCGTGCACTTGACACATGTCTTCGAATTTTTAGCTCTATGACATGTCGGTTTCCTCACGATGTTTTCCTTCACCGTTTTGAGAACGTATGATTGCGCACATAAAGCTTTCAATCGAAAAACTCATAGGTGCACGTCGGGATTTGAACCGGCTCCGGATTGAAACTCGGGGGTCAGTACCGCTAGACCACCACGCTCTCGAACCACCTGGCCCACCTGGTGTTAAGTGGTAACCTCTGCCCATAACAACCGATGCGGCTTGGGCCCTCCCCTACTAGTTAGACAAGACCCAAGTCACATCGTATGCGCCCGTAACTCTGAGACGTGTAGGTGAAATGGCTCATGTGCCTGTAATTTCACCGGCAACCTTTCAAACCGAAACACTGATACTGCATTAGGAATAAATATTTATGTATTACGTATCCCGCTTTAGGTAGCGTTCTTACTAGTAGTCACTCAGTGAACTTGCGTGAACTGTGTTTGCGTCAGTGGATTTAATAATGTAGGAAAAATACTTCGTTAGATTAGAATTGTTCGATGCGGTATAATATGATGAAATACCTATTTCGATGTTTATTATGGAAATAGCATATGGCAATGTAAAAAATTTTGACAGCAGGGAAATAAATAATATATTGTAATATCGGTGGTCATTTCACAGCGCCATCTAGCCCGAAACTGAGTAGAGCTTGGGAACCAGATAAATATAACAATTAACAGCGCCATCTAGCCCCAAACAAGGCAGAGCTTGGGAACCAGATAAATATACATTTCTACTTTTATTTTATTACTATAACCTGAGCTGTTAGGCTTAAAGCAGAGCTTTTTTCCACCCTATTTCACTAATAAAAATGCCAATTATAGTAAATGGTCAAAACGTGTCCTCTCTTTGACAATCCATGATTTAGCAAAATATGATTTTACCTGAGATTTTAACCAATTGTTAAATTAAAAAGAAAAAGTTTTGTTACCATACTATTTTAGTGTGAAATAGACTTAGTGAAACTAGGAACAAACCTATGATAGTAAAATTTAATTAATTCCAATGATCAAAATTTAACTACGTAGTAAGTTTTATTATAACATGGAATAATATAAATGAATAAAAAACATATAATATTGATATGACATCTACTTATCAGGCAGTTGGATCTCATAATTCTTTAATTACGGCTATACACCTTTTTGCCAGACGATATCTACAGCGAAGTCACGACATAGTTTCGTATTCAAGTATCTCTGTAATTAATTAAATTCGTATCATAATTACATTTATAACTTGATTGTGAATGGATTAATGGGATGATGTTATTTTAAACTTAAGGTGAGTTTATGAGTTCATCAATAAATAACAACATATACCTAATCAAGTACATATCTAATCTTATATTATTTTATTGATATTAAAAAGGTTTAATTCCAAGACTTATTATAATGTTATGTACGATGCAGTACATATGTTTTGTTTCAGCTGTCGATAGCAATAAAATAGTATATATACTTAGAGTATTTATACGACCATTTCCACTTGACTTATATTAATACGATTCAAGTTTATGAAGCTTTAATAAACTTTTGGGTTATTGAGCTTAACTTTCGAATTTTTGCATTAATGGTGCCTATTTGCAAATGATTACAGGCATTTTAAATCTTTTATGAAGTTAGATACAACTTCAGCTTATTTGTTTGGATATTATGTTATCTGAAGTTAGTAGACCTGCTTGCTCTTTAAGCTTCCAGCATCCAGCATCTGTAAAATGGAACCTACAAGATATTTAATTCATCCAAGTGAAGGTTTTTGGCCAGATATGAACTATTTTGTAATTGTGAAAGACAATATACATGTTTTTTCATTGAATTGTCACAAATTATATTTTAGCCCCTCGATCAGTTTTCATTGAACAACCCAATTAGCTGAAAAAAAAGTTGGGTGAAAACTCATCGTTTTAAACATTCTTTGGCTTTAAAAATCAAATACAAACACATATATAACCAAATGTTTTAACCTTTTATCCTACATCCAATCAAAAAGGTATCCTCAAAAACTACATGACCCCAAAAACATAGAAAAAAACTAAAACACGTGAGTCACGAGTCACGTACCTGCATTCTCCAGGGCTGCCAGTTGCCAGACTGGCAGATTGATTTTTTCGATACTGGCAATATTTCAGCGAACATGGAGTGAATAAAACTTGATCGGGTCCAATTTCGCAAAAACTACACAACGCGATCCGTTGTTCTGATCGTTGATAGGGTTGCGGTACAGTTAGCAGAGCAAGCGCTGAATCTGAAAACATATAAAAAATTAATTATCATGAAAAGTAAGTCTTAGGAAAGGCTAGGTGATAAGCAAAATATTTTAAAAATAAGCAGTTATTGTTGATGTGGAATAAGTAGAAAAAAAAGACTTTTTTTATGAAATAAATCATTGATCATTGGAAATGCTTCGAATCGAAGTCCTCTCTCTGTCCGTTCACATCCCAAATTTATTCAGGATATTCCAAAGTTACACAAGTTCTCATTTCCATCACATTTACTTACACGCCTTAGATTTTTCAAGTACAGCGTACTAAGAGATAAGTAGAGTACTAGCGTAATATGATTCAAAATATTTATTTCGTCAGAGCCCCACAGCAACCTGTTCTGCGGACGCTGCACACACACGGCCGCGCTCGCGTATCGCCCAATCTAATATTATTCTGGGAACGGCCTTAATAAGTCACTACAGAATGTTATCTATTCCATTTTATCGGCAACAGCGATACTCATCTCTATCCAATTAGCCTTACAATGCAATATGGACCGTCTCACAGTTATGACGGGAGGTTGGATGCCCGCGGAGGCCTGCGGAGGTTCGGCCCTCTAAGCGAGATGTCCTCGTTAAAAGGAGCCAAGGAGGAGCTGAGTTTGAAACGTGTTAATGAAATGACACTCAAAATTAAGCTTATTTATCTCATATAAGTAAATATCTTCGAATTGAATGTTGGTACAACTCGGTATGTTTAGAAGTTCAAGTGTTGGTCACAATCTGTCTGTCTGTCATAACAACATAAGAACTCACTGTATTAGATTTTATTTTGTAGAATAACACTAAAGGCGAATTATTGCTAATAATATTATTATTAATAATTAATTATTATTGCCTTACATACGTTTGACGTTATTCAACGATTGATGTGATCAGATGTGCTCCAAAAGTAACTGTGCTCGACTTTTGTCAACTCCTGATGTTTACACACTCGCAACTTCGGGCGTAATTAATTTGATCTTTGGATCATTCAGTCTCGACTTTATTATCTTTCAAATGACATTTGAGTCACGTTTTCTATATTAGAACATATTTGACCTTGAAACTTTAATGCTTTATGCATCATTGGTTGAAAGGTAGAGTCCTTAAAACGTCAAAGCCATACAAAAATAATCTCAAAAAACAAAAGAAAAATTCATAAGTTTATCAATGAATTTTTTACAAATTGAATTTCAGTTTTGATTTTGATGAATATTAATATAACTAAATATTACTGAACATTTTGCACAGCGCCATATAACCCAAACTAAGCATAACTTATACTGTAGGAAACCAGAAAACCGATTTAATCTTAACATATTTTTTTGTCAAGTCACATCCCATGATAGAAGAAATTCTGTGCTTAGGAAACCAGCAACTTTATGTTATAAGTACAACTCTCGTATCGACCTTCTTTTTGATCACAATATCCTTTTGAAACTGTGCCAACAATATAATATTTATGCAATTTACATCTTACACCGATCTTGATATGATTCTTAAAAATCGCAATAAAGCCGAGATAAAAGTTACAACAATTTGCTATCAATCATATCAGCATGCTGTTTATATGTATGAACCCTGGACTCCCTGCCGGTTCTCGCCTGGTAGTGGGTAGGTGGTAACCGAGCAGTGCCCGTGGTAATTTGATCGGCCGATTATCTGTATCACCATCTCACCATCGCCCAAATGCAATGTACAGTCCGCAAAACAGGCAAAAATATTGGTTCAATAAAGTGAAAATAAGGTGCTACATTTGGTTGGCGTATGTTCAAGAAATGTTTACTACAAATCTTCGATGCTAAGTTACGCTATGAGCATACCGTGAGGCGATTATATGATATAGTGATAGTGAGTAAATATATTGATGAAGACATTTTGAATAGTTTCGACAAGCAGAATTCATTTTGCAATACCTGAAATATCCTACACACTGATTAAAAAAAATTTTGTATTCTTAAAGTTTTAATACAAAATTTTGGTACTGTAGCAGATCAGTAAGTAGTAAGTAGCTGTAAGCTCAGTATATATAAAAAAAACATACTATATTGCGATGGCAATGAAAAATAAAATTGACAGTTCCGTGGTAGTAACTTTTGATAGTAACTTCAAAAAAATTGTGTAGCTTATATTTGGTGCACTTTTATGGTGCACTTTGGAAATACCTAAAAAACGCGTTTCGTCCATCGGTACCACACCTGGGGGCCGCGGGAGGGGGGGTGGGGGAGAGGGGGGGGTCTCGTGCTGATAACGTATCGATTGACCGCCTATCGGCCGATCAAATGAACCCAATCGTCCACGCGTTGTTTTGCACAAACTTGCTTTATGAGGGTTTTGGCGCTCGTGGCACAGATAACACCATGGGCCATTTACCTACGTGAGTATGAGATAGATTCACTAGGCTAGCTAGATTCCAGATTTCAGTAAAGTACATAAATTCATCCAAAGGTTGTCTGGAAGAGATCGCTTCCTAGCGATAAGGCCGCCCATTGTACGTGTATCTTAAGTCGTTTTAATTTTGTACTGTATTTTAAAGGTGTACAATAAATACATTCATAATTCATTCTCATTTTTGTAATGTTTGTGGTATTTTTATACTTTTCATTTAAATTTTTGTAATCTTTGTTGGTCGAATAAATGATTACTTTTATTATTATTATAAGTTATTTATTATGACGTTTATCTTGTTTGCCAAATATTCTTTTTCATATTTCTGTGCCGCGCCTGCAATCAATGGTAAAGCTGCAAATCATTAAATGTAATAAAACAGTATGGGTGATAATGTGACTTCTTATTCAAAGTGTAAAGGATTTCACCTCTCACAGTTTCAGTGTTTTCAATTGAAAAGCACTTTAAAAGTTGTGAAACTATCACTACACTGATTTGAGAGAACCGTTTTAAAAGTAGCGTTTTAAATTTTAAGTTAAACTAGCTGACCCAGCAAATGTACCTCCTGAGAACCAATCAACGGACTGGCAGAGTCAGAAGACCTGATTAGTTTCCGAGGGCCAGACGCCGCCGGTCTTTTTGGTATTCTATTATTAGTGATCCCAAACACTTATTTTATGTGTTCGAAAGATCTCAAAGGATAAAATCAATAAAACATTGTTATCGACGAGTAAAACATGACGACCCAGGCGGCATTAAGAATCCATTAGCAGTCCACAAAATACTGATTAATTCGCTTTATCTCGGGTGGGAGTTATCAAGAGTGCGGGCTCTTGCGCACGACGCCACGCGGCGTTGCGGCATGCTGCTGTACATTAGTGACTGAATGCGAGATGCGCCAGATTATTTGACTGCCTCATAGCTCAGTTGGTAGGAACTGCCTTCTGCGCTGGAGGCCGTGGGTTCGATTTTCACCCAGGACAAACATCTATGTGACATTTGTAACACTGTTCTGTGTCTGGGTGTTAATATGTATTATAAGTGACCCATTTCATCTTTATGAATCAAAATCCAAATTCGAATTGATTTAGATATGTTTTTTTTTTTATTATTATTCCTATCTCAACGTCACTTCCTAATTAATAAAACACACTTAATTAAATAAAGTGAATATATAATAAGAAACGTACATAGAAAGTCAAAGTCAATAACTTTATATCCATAGAATTTATAAAGAAATGGCTTGGAAACATCAATAATATTCAAAACATAAGGTCACGCGTACTTATCGCTAAGTTTGACGCCTGTTCAAACCCTATCCGACCGTCCATGGGATGGAACAGACAAGAAACCCCTAATGGAGGGATTCCTTTCTTCGCAAGCACGATCCTTGTAATAATTGAGTATTTAGAAAATCTTATATCACACTTTTCATTCATATTGGAACATTCCATTTCGAATTGTAGAAACACTAGGCAGCACGCTGCGTCATTGTTGCGTTTAAGACTCAAACCAGTTGATTTATACCGTTTATCTGTGAGATGGTAGATGGCGCCACCATCAAAACACTGGCTTTCTTTTATAAAATGTGAAGTACGCAATGAAGTGGCGAGACATTGCTCCTGTTTGATACGTGTGTGATGGAATGTGGATTTGTTTCGTAACGCCATGAGCAAGTAGTTTACATTTTTATGGTGGTCACCTATCAGTTTTAAGTAGCCTCAGTAGTTCGGATGCAGAGATGAAGTCGTAGCCTCATTATGTCTGATAGTTTGTACGCATATAAAACTAGACTTGGATAAGTTTAATTTGGTAGTAACCGGACTCCCAAAAAAAAGAAAAAGCTTTTTTATTTATTTATAAGATTATAAAACGAATGCCTTAATAAAAAAGTAACATTAATTAAGTTTCAAATTTAGGACCGTATGTACCACCTACCTGTGTCTGAACCTAAAGAAGTAATATCTAAGTAAAGCAGATATAATGTGTCAAATGTATAATCCTATTTCTTTCAAAATTTCCTAGTTGTTCCCTGGAAGCCTACTGATGAAACAGCGGCACTTGGGTCTTCTCGGACCTAAGTAAGGGAGGACCCAAGTCGTATTCGCATTATTACATACTGTATCTTTTATTTGAGAATGGTACTGGCACACACAAAATCACTATAGCAGTTAAGTATATAAAATTATCTTCTAAACATTATCCTGAGTATTTAGATATTAAGTTAATTCTCGGACATCTATTTAATTACACAAATGAACAAAAAATAAACAATTCTCAAGAACAATAACCTCGTTGATTACAGCCCAAGCAGAAATAGAAAAGTTGATCGATGGCAGATAACAGAAATAATAGTTTTTATGTAAATTAGTGTTGCCATACGCTGTGATGGGGCGATAAGCAATCGCAGCCATCGCCGCTATCTGAAATCATAACCACAGGCTATAACCACTTGGCTGTTTCATTCACACCTACAGCGTGGTGGCCCAGTGGTTCAGAGACCGAGTTTAAATCTGGAGGTCGTTGTTTCAAATCCTGATGTGCACCATTTATTTTTATTTTTGTGGACACAGCGCCATCTAGCCCCAAAGTTAGCTAAGCATAGCTTGTATCATGAGAAACAGACAACTGATATACCTACTTATCTTACTAACTTATCTATATACTTATCTACGTTCCCAAAGCAGTGAAGGAAAACATTTCGGCAACCAATCTATACAAATAAATAAAATTGGAGTGTCTGTTTGTAATATTAAAATAACCGCTTTTTACTAAGTGCATATGGATGTATACTTGGTACATATACCAAAACAATTTTTTTTTTTAATTTTTGTCTGTCAGTCTGTTTGTTCGGTCTAATCTCTGAAATGGCTGGACCGATTTTGACGGGACTTTCACTGGCAGATAGCTGATGTAACAAGGAGTAACTTAGGCTACTTTTCCGAGGGGTAAAATAGGGGTGCGTGATAAAACCGAATTCCACGCGGTGAAGTCGCGGGCAACAGCTAGTATATTCTAGAATCATAAATTCAAAGAAATATGTCAGTCAATGGCACGAAAGAAGCCTGTTTGAGGCGCACTTTAATCTTTTCATCACACTACTTTGTGTGGTGAAGGTTATAATACAATAAGTTTTCAACAAGGCCTGACTATATCCGCTGATTTTTGTATACCATTTTCTTAAATCCATGCCGAATGTGTTAGCCGTTTCCCTATGAGCTGTGCCATAACCTTGGCTTAATCATACCATCGCCGACGAATCTTAGCTAAGTGCGTACTTGTACATGCAAGCTTTTTCGACCATAACACCAACGCCATAAAGCCTATTATACATAACTATTTTTTAGTATATCTTCAGTATGTATAAGTTAGCGATAAGCAAGGTTCTATATGCATGTACTTAAGGCTCAGTTTCTAAGTTGCGTTCGTACTGCTTTTGGTAGCACAGATATGAACTATTTTCCAAGGTTTTGCTACTTTGTAGAATATTATCCTGTTTAGATGGATATGTGCATTTTTATGTGGTCGTATGATGTGGAATGTTCTTTTTCCGTTACCACGCAATGCAATTTAATACGATTGATTTGTTCTGGTTTCGCGTATACCACCTCCTTGCTACGGGTCAAATGATCGGCCGAGGACTGCCGAGGAGGCCAACTAACTTTCGTCTACATCATTGTCAGTGTGAAAGATTTGACATTGACGTAGATCAAAATTGATTAAGACATTTTTAATTATAATTACCAAGATAACCACATTTTTCTCCTTAGCCAATCTCAAATGTCACTCATGTTTTTTTATGGTACGGAATATTATAATTTGTATACGACCATTAATGGTGACATGAAACTATAGCATAGGTATAACGATATATGTTTAAACGTAAAGCTCCATAATAATATTTCTACATGGTAAAACACGTTTATTTCACCTTATATGTCTCGCCGGTATTTTTCAAACTAAATAGGTATTATTCGATAAAAATACATTTTAATTTTATCCTTAACTGCCATAAAACTTATTGATACTTTATAAGATATATTTTGATTGAAATCTACAATTTGAACGCACCTGCTTGCATTTCCTAAGCAGGTGGTAATTTTTAAGTAGATAAATGATACATGTATAAGTTTTTATTATATCCTACTAAACTAAGAAGGTGACAATTGAAACCGAAATAACGAATTTTTTTTTTTCACAGGTAAGTTAACTGAAACACTTCAGAAGCCGGTAACAGATGGGAGGTAATTTCAACGAAAAACAATTAATTTTAACCATTCTAACGTAAAAAGTTTTCATGGCAGTATTGCACGTAATTATCAGCAGGCAAGGAGTACCCAAGCCCAAGAAGATACTCTAACTTATTGCAGAAATATCAGTATTATTATTATCATTGAAATAGATGTAACACTGTCTGATTTTGACACAACCATAGCGTCTGAAACGAACCAAACTATCAACGATCGAGCCGTGCTTTCGTGGCGCGCAGCTTTTTTATTTGACATTTTATACAAGTTTATTCAAACAGTAACGATAGGATCTGCGACGTTATCTTTCAATGCAACGTTACCGCGAGCTGGGGCCGATATCATCTCTGGGGCCATTGCTAGTTAAACCAACCTGATAAGGGATCGGGGCTGCGCATGTGTGCGTAGTCTCGTACACGGCGCGGCGTGCGCGTGTGTGCGAGAGGGGCGCCCGCCGGCCGAGCCAGCCAGTCACTCACATTACGCGGCAACAGAATGACGGCGCATTCGACCACACTGTGTTTATAATTTTTATCCTGTGGAGTGATGGACGAATCTGTGATGTTGTTGTGGCTCAAGTACCTGAAGGAGCTGGAAATCGCGTGCGCGCGAATCCCGCCAGACGGCGCTGCCGTAGCCAAAACAAAGTGTGAGTTTGCTTGTTTACGTCGCTGTTATCTTTGTGTGTACACTTTTACTTTTATTATGTGTTTTAAAACACAACGTTCATTATTGGCAGCTGATGAGTCATTATTCTGAAAACGTTAAAGATTCGCTTTGTATCTCGGGCAGGATTTTCTTCGAAATGCGATAAAAATGTCGTTAAGATTGTCATTTTTTTTTATCTTGTTTGTTGCCTGATAGCCGTAACAGTGGTACTAATGTAAATACTGGATTTTTATTGCCGTGTAGATATTTTATCTTTACACGCAATGACAATAAATCAGAGATAATATTAAAATAGATCTGAAATACCAAATATGTAATATTTTTCATTAATTTAAAATTGCTGCGTTTATTCAATTATTGTTGGCCATAAGCTGCGAAGCATAAAACTCCCCATTAGGGGGGAGTGGGGGGGGGGAGGTAATGCTTACCTCTACCTACCACTATAGTTATTAATATAAATGAGCCATGATGTGTCTATGAATAAGACAGGAAAAAAACGTGAATGCTTTTGCCACGGTTAACTAAATGATAGACAATTGGTCCGCCCCCTAACATTAAGAAACAAGACAAAGAGCGTACGTTAGACGTTTTGACATTGACGGCCGCTGTCAAAATACGGACACGCCACACATGTACGGTATTTAAATTCGAGTTTTGATTTTATCGCGATACTTACTCGTAACCGATCTCGATATAAAAGTATACACTGTTCGATGCATTGCATTCGAGTGCATCACGAATAAACATCGCCAGTAGATATGATAGTGTATCAAATAGTAAACAAAATCATGCAACGTTAGATAATCTGTGTTGTGATATAAAATATGAATTCACTGCTATCTGATAGCCGGCGACAGTAAATAATGAAGCCTGTGTAATGAAATATGCTTCAGCACGAGTAAAATGGTATCTAGCTTGTAAATTACGTAGTCCGTATTTTGTCATTGTTCTGAAGAGATGATAATCTTCAATGTAGGTATGTTTAAACGATGCGTTCAAAAATTCTTATTAAGTTCAGATAAATAACCAATATAAATAAATAAAATATATGAATCATTTAAATAATATGATTTTGACCAATGTTATCTTCTTGATTCTTCTCTTTCATCATATAGCTTTTAGTCGGGACGAGAAGAAATAATGTTCTCCAAGCAAGATTGGTTGGATTACGTTTAACACTTTAATTACAATCAAAATGGACAAGTAGATCGGAAATCCCTGATGACAACTTTAAATGAAATAATGTCGTATTTATCTGCGACTTCCTTGTATTTTTCGCATTACAGTTCAAAAATTTATTTCCTTTTAATTGCTGATGTAGAACACAAGGCACATGAGACATTCCAACCACACGTTTCAGAGTTACGGGGCGTATACGATGCGACTTGAGTCTTGCCGTATCTAGTAGAAGAGGACCCAAGTCGTATCGTTTGTATGGTCAGAGGTTATTACTTAGGACCAGGTGGGAGGTCGGCTCGTTCCGTAACTGTATCGCATAAAAAAAACACCTTATGGTTATAGAGCGTGGCGGCGAAGTGGTAGAGTATCCAAGTATCAATACAGAGGCTGTCGGTTCGAATACAAAAGTGCAACAATGAGTCTCTTGGAAAAAATACCACTTTCTCAAAACAGTGAATGAAATATTTTGAGGAAATCGGCGCTCAACACTCTAGTTCAAGAGAACCTGTGACCTAGAATCTAGCAACTACCTAATGGTGCCTTATGAGCTGGTCTAGCGATGAAGCCGGAAGGAAGTAACATGGACTAATCCAAATATGACGAAACTCCTTTATGTAACAAACGTTTTCATAACGAAATACTTTCTGAATAAAAACTATACATTTTATTATAAATGCATAATCATCTTAATATGAAAGCGTGGACACGATAAGGACTATTTTCGTCGTCACATTCGTTTCATTTGAGTACTTATAAATCTGATACGATTGATGATAATTAAGGATTTTAAAACTGACTCAATAAGGTATCCCTTATCATTTTAATGTTAAGAAATCTGAACTGAATTTAACTTTGTTTTAAACTCGTCCGAAAGTAAAGACAGCCCTCATAGCTCAGGTGGTAGTAACTCTGCCTTCTGCGCTGTAGCTCGTGGGTTCGATTCCCACCCAGGACATACATTTGTGTGACGAATATAGATGTTTATTCTGTCTGGGTGTTAATATGTATTACATGTGTATTTAAGAAAAAAAAAATGTATTCTATCAGTTGTCTAATTCCCGTAGTACAAGCTATGCTTAGTTTGGCGCTGTAAACTCCACGTTTCATTTACAATTTTCTAACTATAAGAATTTAAATTCTGTGTTACTTATTTCTATATTAGCGTCATTGTTTCCGGGGGAATATGAGACGAGAACATTTAATACAAATACTGAACCATTGTGTAAAACTAACTATGAAATCCATATCAAATATTTTGGTGGACAATTAATCGAAGGTAGTCTCGCATCGGTGAGGTCCAAGCTAAGTATAATCTTTTTTTCATATTTACAACTAAAAGTTATCATCTCAAAGGCAGTGGGGACGATAAGGTTGACGTGTGCGCCGGTGAATGGGACCGACCGTACCGATCCGAATGATAAGACGAGGGGGTAGAGGGGGTAGAGGGGCTAGAGGGGGTAGGGGGGCCTTATCGGCGCGTTCATTATCAACTGTTGTCTGTGTGCGTAGGGTGCAACGGAGGGGGGGGGGGGGTTCAAGATCAATTTATGATATTTGATAAGCGGTTAAGGCCTCTCGAGTTTAACTAACATTTTGCTTGCACGTTTTTCTCATGGGCTCATTTTAAAAGGTACAGCGGTGATAAACTTATTAAACTGTTCTCTCTGTGGTATGAAAAGGAGTGAAATAGCAGCATTTATGAAATTGAAATATACGAGAAATAGTTTTTACATTTTAAAAACGATTTATCGTATATTTTAATTTCACAAATGCTGCTATTTTACTGTGAAATGAATATAATTTCATTCAAATGTCAACAGCTTTTTTTACCAGTTTTCTAACCTTCTGAGTTTCAAAACCTTCCGCATAAACCACGTAACTAAAACCAGTAAGTCTGAACATAAATTTTACTTATTTTATTTATTCATTTACTCATAGCAATTTAAAATAAAGATAGAAGACTGGAGGCTCTGGTAATATTTGATACAACATTTTGAGTATTCATTCAATATTCTATGAATATTACAATATTTCTCTCATAGTATTCTGTAATATTATGGCTAGTTCGTTTGTTTCACTGAGCCGAGCATTCAGCATACGTGTACCATAAATAAAAGAGGATGAGTAGAAAAAAAAGTGATTTTTAAACTTTAGTACCGTATCTTTGAAGAGGTTAAAAAAAAAAGGAAATCGAAAAAAAAAAGGAATCCCTCCATTAGGGGTTTCTTGTCTGTTCTTCCCAATGGAGGGTCGGATAGGGTTTGAACAGGCGTCAAACTTATCGATAAGTACGCGTGACCTTATGTTTTGAATATTGACGTTTCCAAGCCATTTCTTTATGAATTCTATGGAAATAAAGTTTTTGACTTTGACTTTGACTTTGGTTATGGAAATGCTAATAAGACAAATTCAGCCTCTTAACAATTACTAGACTTGCCAGATATAGTATAGTATCAGCAGAATCAGTTAATAGTATAGGAGTAGTAGAACTTACGCCAACTTCGTCCCAGGAAGTACTGCCACCATACCCTTTAGTGACGCAAGCAGTAATGCATTCGGGTTATTGTGTTCCAGTTTGAAAGGTGTTGTGGCCGGTGAAATTACATGCACAGGAGACATTCCACCTACACGTCTCAGAGTTACGGACGCATACGATGTGATTTAGTCTTAGCATACCTAAGTAGGGGAGGACCCAATTCTAGCGGTAATCTCTGCCTAGAACAAAACGAGTACCTCCTTAGGTATGGGAAAACCCAAATCGTATCATATATTGCTTTCGTAACTAAGATGTGAACGTGGAATTTCTCGTACCTTTAATTACAACGACGCTATCATACCGGATGAGATGAAATGAGAATGCGTTTTTGCTTATCGGAAAAAATAGGCACAGGACAGTGCTTCCCCGGATAAACTTATCACAGCACTGCGGCCTTCAGCATTAATATTTTTTATTTAATGTTATTCTGCCAGAGACATTAATCACAGCTACGGCCCAGATATCATATCAGGATCTCAAGGGAAGTCGGGTATCAGTTGCGAGCATTTTTGTTGTATCAATTAGCCAAATATATATCGTGTGGATGTGTGCGTTTCCTCTCAAAGATAACTATTCGTACTTTTGGCTCTTAATTAGGCAAATATGGCGCTGATGTGTTATCTCGCGTTGGAACGTGTCTATTCCGCTTGAAACCCACACTAGTAGTTTTATCTATTTGATCACATTAAAAGGTGGTAATAAAAATATACAATGAATATTTTAAACATTTATTTAATTCAACTTCTTGTTACTTTATTTATCCTTAGTACCATGTGTAGGTATTTTGTTTAAATGTCTGTCAAAGAGTAATAAAGGCCTGTATTTAGTTATCAGTCTGCACCGTTTTGTAAGAGTCCTCTCAAATTTCAATTTCATAAAAGAGCCAAGTAAGTTTGGACACAAAAAATATATTGTAAGTAATAAAACGTAATCAGATCCAACTATCACGTCGAGCTTTTTCCAAAAATACAAAAATTATCTAACGAAAACATCAGCATAGGCCGGGAATCGAACCTCTTATCTCCGTTCATATCGGCCGCATAGCCCCACGCTATCAGTAGATCTCGTTTTTGTAGGCTTGAAGGATGATGGAGGAAATATATTTTATACCGACGAGTACGTCGTTTTTTATACAGAACTGGCATTGAAATATACGGATGTTTTATGCAAGTGACAACTTCAGTACAGCTTTGATTCTGTTAGTTCTATTGCTAGGTTAAGTTGCTGAGCAGTAAGTTGCAAATTGCTTTCAAATTTATAAAAAAGTTATTGAACTATGAAATGATACCGCCATAACACAGGTCATCCTAGTTTGTGTACCAATGTTTTTCCAATTAAAAATGTCAGATATATTTGTAATTTTGTATGTTGCCTATGTTATTGCGAATTATTATGAAATATAAAAATTTATATTTCATAATGTTTGTTGTCGAAATTAATTTAATTTCATTATACACCCAGGACAAATATTTGTGTGACGAATAGATATGTTTGTTCTGTGTCTGAGTGTTAATATATATTATTTGTATATATTTAGAAAGAAGTATATTATGTATTTTATCAGTTGTCTAGTTCCCATAGTACAAGATAGGGTTAGTTTGGGGCTAGATAGCGGTTTTGAATTTTTCACCAATGTTATTATTATTATTACTTACAACTATTTGAAGCAGCAATGTTGGCATTATAGGCGCAGTGTACACTCTCAAATCCACCTCCCCATTTATTTCAGGATTTTTATCTGAGATGGAGAGCGGGCGCGCGATAAGAAGCGCTGCCACCATCGCGATCAAACTTAAGTCCCCGTTTCGAACCGACCGTGACCACCTGCTATTACTAAAACGATATTATGTGTTGTGGGCTTTACACATAAATGTTTTTTAATAGTTACTCTTTTAAATTAATAACAATTAAAATACTGTATACCCTGGCAAAATATTTTATTGAAATAGATATGTCCTTTTACGTTCCTATGTAAACTTAATTACAAAATAAAATATTTTACCAGGGCCTACAGTATTTTGACCGTGTCAAGGAGTCGCCCTTTGCCAACTGCGACACAGATATCCTAGAGCAAGGGTATGAGTGTGTAAGCGCTGGGCACTTTGGACGGTGACGCAATATGCTATACTATTGAATATGTAGTCAACATTTACACCCAACTTTATTGATAACAAATGAAAAAAAGACGTCGCAAATAATAGCAGACAGGTTAGTTGATAAAGATCAGATTTATCATCAAACTAGCTTTTACCCGCGGCTCCGCTTACGTTAATGTGGATTTTGTCAACCAGTTCTGGTGGTCGATCGATATAATAATAATAATATTGGTGGACATTTCACACAGCGCCATCTAGCACAAAACTATCATAACACTATGGGAACCAGACAATTGATATAATATATTTTTTTTTGTAAATACATACATATAATACATATTCACACTCAGAAGAAAAAACATCTGAGTTCGTCACACAAATGTTTGTCCTAGGTGGGAATCGAACCCATGACCTACAGCGCAGAAGGCAGCGTTACTACCAACTGAGCTATGAGGCAGAGAGTTGGGGCAAGATAGCGCATGTCGATCAATATTTATTTATTTAATGTTTTGGCACCGCCCCCGATCCCAGTACTGCAGGGAAACCAACTGAGCTATGGTGAGAACTGCCAACCTCCACAGAACACCCCCAGGAAAGTAGCCTTATGAATTATTACGTTCTATGAGTGTTCGGAGGCGGAGTGGCGGTTTTTATCGCCAAAATGCTGGCGATCGCGGCGAGAGATGGCGATTCCCGTGCGATCTCCCCCGAGATAGGCCGCCTTCCACACTGTCACATAGTACCGTGGAAATAGTAGTATAATATAATATCCGTTGACAATTCACACAGCGCCATCTAGCCCCAAACTAAGCATACCTTGTAATGGGAACCAGACAACTGATAGAATTCATATTTACTTTTTTATAAATACATGCATATAGTACATATTAACACCCAGACACAGAATAAGATCTATATGCGTCACACAAATGTTTGTGGGTGGGAATCGAACCCACGACCTACAGCACAGTAGAGTTACTACCAACTGAGCTGTGAGGACTGTCAATATATAATACTTCTTAGTATTTACAAACCAATATTTGTATTATGTTACATAACTGCATAAGTTGTGTACTATGTCACATAAGATAAGGCCGCCTCACACCGTGAGATTCGCCCCCGCGATATCGCGCGATTCTTCGCCGCGATAAAGCTCCCGGTACTCGGCCGTATCTTTAGAAAAAGCTTTTCTGTAATCACACCAGGAATCTCGTTATAATGACTTTTTTAATAGTTTTACGTGATTGTAAATATTTTGGAAATAAATTGTTGGTTGAGTTTATTGAGGAAATTAAACATTAAGTTCGCCTGATAATTTTCTTTCTGCTTTTTTTATTCTGAAATACGTTATAAGTTTTGCAAAGTTACCTGAGATGGGATTGAGACATATTATCTGGAAAAGAAGCAGAGCTTATTTCTTATATTAAAAAATATAATGAAAATTACTGAAGTTTAATCTACATATTTATTGATGGTACATGTTTTCGAAATAAATGTGCGCATACTAGATATTTAGCAAAACATATTAAAAAGATAACTAGTTTTACAAAACATTTTAGAAATAAGTAACTTGTTGAGCGAGGTCAACGAACTATATCAATTTTGCATTAGTTTCTAACGCCTAATTAACTGAGGAGTTGATAACAAAGTACTTTGCCTATCGATGAAATAATTGAATTTTACATTTCGTATCGGGTACAGTTTTGGCGCAAAATTCTCATAAATTTCTTTTTGCAGATAACGGTGGCGATAACGCTTCAGTTTTCTGCTAACCTACATACAAATAATTGTATTTTTATCTTCACATATATGCGGGTATTATCGTATCGTGTTTCGATGATACGATTGTAATATACCCCTATAACCCGTTCATGTTGTATCTAATGTTGATATAAGTACTTTAATATAATAGAGACCAACGTAATTAAAATACGATAAATTATTACACATATTAAAAGATTTTATTTGCTGTTTTTCGCACTTTAAAGACTTAAATTACCTGAATTGCTTTTTATTTTTATTTTTTATTAGTTACATTTACGGAACGAGCCGACGGGCCACCTGGTGTTAAGTGGTAACCTCGGCCCATAACAACAGATGCGACTCGGGTCCTCCCCTACTAGGTACGACAGGACCCAAGTCGCATTGTATGCGCCCGTAACTCTGAGACGTGTAGGTGGAATGTCTCATGTGCCTGTAATTTAACCGGCAACCACACTTTTCAAACCGGAACACAGTAATGCTAAGCGTTACGGCTTGGCGGCAGAAATGGGCATGGTGGCAGTACTTCCCCGGACGAACTTGGCGAGAGTTCTACTGCTCTTAAATTTATTGCCATATAGTTGATAACTTTATGTGATCCTTCTGAGCGAGTTTTTGAAAGTCAGCTTTCAAAAACTCGCTCAGAAATATATAAATATATAAATATAATTTATAATATGAAATATATAAATGTTTGTAGGAAGTAGGAGTGTGAATTAAACGTCTTAGCAAGAAAAAACGGGATGTTACTCTAAATCATAATTGTAGAGGGCAGATTGTTTTTGTTTTTATTTATGTTTGTTATTTTTCCATACTAATTTGACAGGCCTCACAGCTCAGTTGCTAGTAGCTCTGCTTTTATGCTGTAGGTCGTGAGTTCTATTCCCACCCAGGAAAAACATTTATGTGACGAATATATGTTTGTACTGTTTCTGGATGTTAATATGTGTATTGTATGAATGTATTTACAAAAATAAAATATTCTATCAATTGTCATGTTCCCATAGTACAAGCTAAGCTTAGTTTGGGGCTAGATGGCGCTGTGTGAGTTGTCCACCAATATTATTATAATAATACGCGTGCGTATGTGTAGGTAGTGGGTATCGGCGGCGTAGACGGGCCCACCTATGCGTCGTAGCTGTCGTAGCTCGCGTGGCCAATAAATCTGCGCGGACGCAGGTACAAATTGGCGCGATGCGATCGCGACATCGCTTGTCTGCGCTGCGCCTGCTTGGCTTGTTAACGTGTCGCGCGATCATGCGATTTTATAGTCGCGCGTCGCGCTGTGTCTCCGCTCGTGAGTACACCCACGATTTGTTCCGTGAAATAGTGGGTGCTTGATTACGAGCAAGGAAATAATTTTGTTTCTTCCTTGTTTACTATATAAATTACCAACAATAATAAATACTTTGGGTATGTGAAACAAGGCTTTTATAAAACATGATTGTCACAGAATAAATTTAAGTAATAGAAATATTGGTGGACAATTCGCAGCGCCATCTAGCCCCAAACTAGACATAGCTCGTACTGTGGACACCAGACAATGATAGAATACATATACTTTTTTGTAAATGCATACATATACCATATTAACACCCAGATACAGAATAAACATCAATGCTTGTCACATCAATGTTTAGCCTCAGTGGGAATCGAACCCACGACCTACAGCGTAGAAGGCAGATTTTGCTACCATCTGAGCTGTGAGGTCAGACAAATCGTTCAGTTATAACACTAGATTCAAAATGCACTAGGTAACATAATAAATGGCAAATCACAAGTTTGTAAAGTGTTATTGGCAATTTGTCTGGATGTTTAAGAGAATAACAAATTGGCTGACACCTATTTCGCACTCATGAAAGTCAAGTTGTGTAAAAAATTTCTTTTTATTTTTTGTCTTTTTATTTATCAATGTCTTGTGCTCTTTGCCTGTACTGTCACAAATCAATATATTTTCTTTCTTTCTTTGTTTCTTTTCTTTCTTATTTCCCAGTTGTGCGCAGTTCCAAGTTCCCAGTGTGTAGTACCACAAAAATTTCATACACAAGATAAGGATTCAAAAACCTTATTTTAATTGTACTAATTTTGCATACGTTATCGTGTACGGAAACTGTTATCGCTATCGCAGCTACTTCTGTTATCGCTTCCCTGTGGAAAACAAGCTTTTCCTGCAGTTTCGACAACCTCGACAAAATTAAAATCATAAATTAATAAAATTAATTTATGATTAATTATAAATTAATTAACAATAATTATAAATTAATAAAATTAATTTATGATTACTAACGATTTCACGACTGAAAAACGATCTTTGTAAAATCCTTAATAAACACTTAATAAATTGATAATGTAATGCCAGTATATTTCATTTTAATCATCATGAAATGCAGTTTCTGTAGATGTAACTTAGATAGTTGTAAGTTTAATACTTTTTGAGATAATCGAATCAGAGTTCCTAAGTAGCGAGTGGCCCGGTTTATTTGCTGTCCAGTGTACATAAAAACACCGCGGTAATAGCTAGGCAGAAACGCGCTTAAACTCGCAGAAAGCTTATTTTAACAAATATTTAACATGTGACGAATACAGATTATGTTTGTTTTGTATATCAGTGTTATATGTATGTATTTACAAAAAATATATAATGTATTATATCAGTTGTTTGGTTCCCATTATACAAGCAATGCTTAGCTTAGTTTGAGGCTGGATGACGCTGAATGAAATGTAAATAAATAATATTTACCAACATTTTTTAAAGTAATTATTATAGGGATTTTAGTTCAATACTCTGATATGATACAAAAACAGCATCCAAAACCTCTAAGATATTGTATTCAATGTTTTTTGTTTTCACCTGTGAAACTATATTTCGTTTTAAATGACAATATCAGAGCAAAAACTAGTAAATTATGTGGCTATTACTTATATTTTTTGTTATAGATGATGCATAATTACACGTAAGAGTCTAAATCATAAAATGGCAACGACACTTCAATTAAGTAACATTTGCACTAGATCGAAGCGCGCAATTTCAGATAAATACTATTTAAATCAGATAAGTACCAATAATTTAGATATTTCACTTGAGATTTATCCAAAAAAGCAATGGTTTTGTCATGTGGCGTGCGCGGCGCAGATCGCCACGATTGTACGTGCAGGTGCGACCGGACAGGGCCGTACTGAGGTTCTGGGGCGCGGCGGGGTAGGGGCAGCGGAACAGTGAAAAAGGGGGTCATAGTTATTCTAAGGGCTATATTCTCCTGAGCGATTAGTGCTTTTGAAAACTGGTAAAACCAGCAAATAGCTCTAAGAGGAAAGCCCTGCTAAATAGCAATAGATTAGCGTAATTTTTTTTATAAAAATGACGTTTAATTCAAGCAACCATTGTAAATAACCAGACAATTATAGTTTGTTGATAGTGTTGTTAAAATGATGTTGCAAATTTATTCGAATTCAATAAGAATTATACTTTTTCCATCATAATTAATTTTTCACTTGACTTAGGTATTACTTTGCCTTTTTTGTTAGACACTAATGTAACTTGAACTATACTGTATAACAATAAGCCAATTATTAGAGGAAGTACTACCATCAACGGTTTATACGGCCATTAGTCCAATGCATCGTCATTGTTACTCCACTGTTCAAGTTTGAAGGCTGTGAGGTGCTGATGTAATCACTGAACATCAGTCGTTCCACCTTCCTGCCTCAGAGTGACACAGTGTGATAAAACATAGATCTTCTAAGTCACCTTACGTAAGGGAAGGCAAAAATTATAAAGAGGCCTTTACTCAGCAGTAGGTGTTACTGGCTGGTTAAATAGATATATAGAGATAGAAATATATATCGTTTCCTCACTTTATTTTATATAATTTTTATTTTTACGAAATTTTATAGCTAGCTAAATGAATATGTTAATAAATAGATACTTAAGGCTAATGAAAAGATTCCACAGATATGTAACAAATTCTTCCGCTCGTGGTGGCCATGTTAGAGTCGGCCTGAGTCCGGCCCTGCCCACAGGTGCGACTGGGCTCGCGTCGCAGCGCTCGCTTCGTGACAATATAATTGTACCGCATGCCTCATTCCTCGCACCTTCATTTATACCTAATAGCGAGATAATCTTATTTTTCGCCGCGTCTCATTTGCATTTAGGGATTATCGCTGCGTTCTCACGTTTAAATAGAGCCACAAACCGGTACCAGAAATACCCAGTGGCATTTGATTATTGTTATTTTAGACTATTATAATACTAGTAGCAGTAGAACTTATGCTAAGTTCATCCGGGAAGTACTGCCACCATACCCTTTCTGTCGCCAAGCATTCGCGTTACTGTGTTAGTTGGTAGTAATCCTGCCATCTGCGCTGTAGGTTGTGGGTTCGATTCTCACCCAGGACAAACATTTGTGTGGTGAACATAGATGTTTGGTCTGTGTCTGGGTGTTAATATGTATTATATGTATGTATTAAAAAAAAGTATATAAGTATTATATCAGTTGTCTGGTTCCCATAACACAAGGTATGATTAGCTTACTTTGGGGCTAGATGGCGTTGTGTGAAATGTCCCCAAGATAAATAAATAAAATAAAAATTTCCTGTAGTGGGAAACGGCGCATGAGCAGCGCAGCGTGCCAGGAACATCTGACGTTATAATTGGCGAGTCGTGCAGTACAATAGGGAAATGATTCATAGACCCTCTGTCCAGATAAACTTATTCGAATTGTCTTTGAATTTATGACCGGGTAATCAGTGGTGACAATTATTATAGTCACTAATTATTTTTAACCGACTTTACAAGAAAGGAGGTTCTAATTCAGTTGGATTTTTTGTTTGTTACTTCATAACTCTAACATTTATGAACCGATTTGAATATATTTTCTGTGAAAGGATATACATTCCAATTGGTTCCATAGAAATTTCATGAAAATCGGTTAATTCGTTTGGTTTTTCAAATCAAAATAGCTGGAGAAAGTATGTTATCCAAATAAGAAGTAATGGATCATTCTCGTTCATTGGCGATAAAGTTTGCTTTTCCGTTTTGCTCGAAAAATAATAAATTTTCGTCGTGTGCTTATTAAAGTGAGTGCTGCCCATTGCCAGACGAGCCATAGACAACTGCCGGCGACTGCCAGACAACTTCACAGTGAAGTTAGCTGTTGAAGGCCAAAATATTATTGTCTATGTCACTAACGAATGGTTTAATTGACTTGTGTGGCTCTGTGCTCACTTGTATTGAGACCTGGCTCTTTTTTGCTATGGTTAATAATAAAATGAATAGTACCTTCAGTACACAAGGTCATAATAAATCTAATAATTAGGTGGATGAAGTTGTGTACTGAAGGCACTCCGAGTAATACCGGTTGCCATTTAATAACCCTTCTTTATTTTTGTAATGGTAACACCCATCGTATTATTACGATCATATTATTTACGATATCTTATAACAGCTTATACGATTACTATCTATGTTAATACATTTTAATTCTTGCTCATAAAATGTATAGTAAATCTTCATAATATGTAAAAAATAAAAATAAACAATTAAACTGCTTCAGAGAAAAAATCTTTAGGATACAATAATTATCCTACATACAATATTTTTTATCTTCGAAGAGAGCAAGGTAAAAAAACATAAATAAAAAAAAGATAAAATAAAATTTATTTAAATGTACATAATATCTTGTAAATAATTCGATAAAAAATATAAAAAAAGTTGGTTATTTTTGAAGTATCTGTGATTTAACCAACCATTTATGAAATTTCCATATGTTTCATAAATGGATGTAACACTAAAGAAAGATACCAACAACCTAGAATTTCGTTTGTATTCTATTTATCCTGGCTTTAGAAGGGAGTCGGGAAGAATGTCCTGGCTGAGTTTTTCGTGGGGAAACAATACAGATAATAAGACCCCTTGTCACTTGAAGTGGGATGGGATTTGCTCCCTTTAAAGAAATATATTTCCGAATAAACCACTTTCACTATATGGACACTGATTGTAGCGTACAAAAATAAAGTTTACAAAACGCAAATTTTAAATAAGTATCCTTCCTATTATCCTTATTATAATAATAAATAAATAAATAAATATTGATGGACATTTCACACAGCGCCATCTAGCCCCAAAGTAAGCTATGCGTAGCTTGGGAACCAGACAACTGATATCCATACTTATATACTTTTCTTTTGTAAATACATACATATAATACAAATTGACACCCAGACACAGAACATACATCAATGTTACAAATGTCACATAAATGTTTGTCCTGGGTGGGGATCGAACCCACGACCTACAGCGCAGAAGGCTTACTACCAACTACTAGGAAGGGTTACTACCAACTGAGCTATGAGGCCAGTCAAAAAAGTTCGGAGAAAATCGATATAATAATGAGACGCGGTCCCTCCCTAGCGTCGACTGTATCCCAACACTAGCTGTAACCGATACGGCGCTCACGGACGGACAAACAATATTTTATTGTATGCCAATTAAAATTACCCTCTTCCTTATTGTGAGAAGTTGTTGGGTTTAGTTTTCGCTTATTCGCGTGGCGATGGCTTTATTATCTCGGTTGTGTAGTCGGGCTTTATTATCTCGCGCTGGGTTTGTTGGATTCGCAATGTATTGCATTCTGTGGGAGTTAAGTTGAATTTACTTTGTAAGCGCTAATATTATTTTGTATAGTTTTCTTTATAATTGCTTTGTTTTACCTGACCATTTTGAGAATGTTTTTTTTTTTTTTTTCGTAAATACATATGAACACCCAGACACAGAACAAACATCAATGCTTATCACACTAATATTTGTCCTAAGTGGTAATCGAACCCACGACCAGCTCAAAAAAAAAAATCTGAGACTCATAACCGACAAATTCTTACGGAATTGCCAACAAAACTGCAAAGTGCAGTTTCTGGAACCCATTTAAATGGTTCCGCGGACAAGTTCGGTGGAAATTCTTTGAATCACAGCGTCCTTATATAGTCTACTCACACGCATCGGCTCCGTTAGTAATCGATTGAATCTCTCACTTGGAGATTCGGCACACGTGTGTACGCGCCTTTACAAAAACCGAACATTAATAAAGCCACAACTACACGGAACGAACAAGCCAAAACCAACACTACGTCTTCAGATTTAAGTTTAAAATTCAGCGTATTCAGTAGCTAGGAGTAAAAGACATCAACGCGCGCGTCGTTCGTAAATTGAACGTATGGAAGTATGCAATGACATTGGTTTTACAAACAAATTTCACCTCTAATTTGAAGGCGGTAGAGTCGACATTGAAATGATATACTAAGTATGATAGTCTAAGTACGCTGGGGGAAAGTATAATGCGTAAGCGCTGATAGGGACCAGACGTCGCGCAGACGATGCATGTTGGCGGAATGCGAGGGGTCACTTAAGGTCTGTGATGCTACTTTGATAGATCCTAAGTAATTAATGCGTATTGATAAAGTAAAATTACTTATAACGGACGTCAGCAATACATAAATAGGCCACAATACGTTTCGTCTCTTTAACAGGCAGTGGAACTTTTCAAGAGCAGTAGAAGTCACGCCAAGTTCGTCCTGGGAAGTACTGCCACCATGCCCATTTCTGCCGCCAAGTAGTAACGAATGCGTTTCTGTGTCCCAGTTTGAAAAGTGTGGTCGCCGGTGAAATTACAGGCACATGAGACATTCCACCTACACGTCTCAGAGTTACGGGCGCGTACGATGCGACTTGGGTCTTGTGTGCCTTGTAAGGGAGGACCCAAATCGCATCGGTTGTTATGGACAGAGGTTACCACTCAACACCAGGTGGGCCGTCGGCTCGTTAAAAAGACTTATGACAAGTCCGTTCGGAGAAGTAATGCCGTATTTATTGCTGTCCTTAGACAAAATTACTTTGTTTATTAGGTAACATATACTATTAACACACTTACTGCTTAGCGTATTCGAAACCTTTCCGGCCATTCCCGGGGAAGAATAGTCAAGAAACGTGTGCATTCAGATACAAATATTCTGGTACGGCGACATAACTCTGAGACTGCATTGGGTAAACGAAACTACTTTCGCCCAGCGGGGTGCGTGTCCAAGAAACTATACTAATAAATTTTAATATATGATTTAATGAATACTATATTTTAAGTTTTTGAAACAAACATAAAATTGTAGCCATTAAATAGAATAACTGTTTTCTTAAGACTAATCGCTACTATTATGAGCCGGTCTTATGATATTATTTGATATTCTTTCGTTACATTATAATATTATAGCGACGTAATATTTACAATAAAACCAATTCTACTATCTTTTTTTTTCTGTGGTATAGTACCGGAACTGACGGCCACCTACCAGGTGGGCCGTCAGCTCGTTCCGGTATCCGTATCCGGCAAGCACACCTAAGAGAGTAAGTTTTAAGAGCAGTAGAACTCGCTACTGTGTTCCGGTTTGAAAGGTGTGGTTGCCGGTGAAATTACAGGCACACGAGACATTCCACCTACACGTCTCATAGTTACGGGCGCATACGATGCGACTTGGGTATTGTCGTACCTAGTAGGGGAGGACCCAAGTTGCATCGGTTGTTATGGGCCGAGGTTACCACTTACCACCAGGTGGGCCGTCGGCTCGTTCCGTAACTAAATAACATTAAAAAAAACCTATCAAACTGGAACACAGTAACGCGAACGCGTTACTGCTTGACGGCAGAAATGGGTATGGTGGCTGTACTTCCCCGGACGAACTTGGCGAGAGTTCTACTGCTCTTAAAATGTATGTCTGTAAACTATGGCCTACACGTGACAGAGATACATACTGATATGACTCATGTACCCACTGACTCACCGATAGCTGATGCTTAGATAGCACTTCCTACAAACGAGTATTTCAAACAAAGTTATCTCTGCTATATTGTGCATTGAATAATTTATATTCATGCTTGATAACGGCGAATGATAATTCACTCTTTGATGCGGAATCCGTTACGAACGGGCTAACGTTGCGGAGTATTCTGAACGGAGAGAGATCCGACATGGTTTATCAGTAGTACTACTGCGTGTGTCATTAGTTGTCTTCAATGTGGTGATAATATTAAAGTGCGCCTCAAATAGGCTTCTTTCGTGCACTCGACAAGTGTCTTCGAATTTTCGGTTCGAAGACATTCGGTTTCCTCACGTTTTGAGAACGTGGTATTGCATAAATTTTAATGGCAAACAGTGATTCTGGTCCCATTGAAAAAATAAATTGGATACCATTATTGTTAGTTGCTATAATTGATTTACTAAAAACGAACAGATAAGTTACGATGCGAGAGTTTATACACAATTACGAGCAAAATACTAGTAACACATTATTTTCTCTTTAAGTGAATAATAAAAAAACTATTTATTTGACTGTCACAACAGCTCAGTTGGTAGTAACCATGCCTTGCATGCTGTGTAGGTGATGGGATCGAATACCACCCAGGACAAACATTTATGTGACGAATATATAAATATTTGTTCTGTCTGGGTGTCAGTATGTCTTATATGTATTTACAAAAACAAGTAATTATTAACAAGTAGTATTATAACAGTTGTCTGGTTCCCATGTTACAAGCTATACTTAGCTTACTTTGGGGCTAGATGGCACTATGTGAAATGTCCACCAATATTTATTTATTTATACAATATAATAATGAACGTGACGAGTATGAGTATAATGATTAAAATATAAAAATTAAAAAATCGTTAATCGCGAATTCAAAACACAAAGACGAAAATAAAACAAGTAATTACAATCTAAAATCCAACACAGACCGGATAAGATACGAATCAATATCCAAAAACGCGATTCCAAATCACATTTTTGCATCGCAAACATCCGTCCGTAAAAGCGACCCGCATAACTCAGTGCACACAAGATTCTAATATACTGATAACGTGTGGACACCGAGCCGATCTGAGATGTATGCGTCGTCACGCCGCCGCCAATATCCGATGGAGGATTGAAATATCTGACCTATCCCCTGTTGGGACGGGGCGGGACTGGGCCGCACTCAGGGGAACACTTGGGGCGGACCTCAAGCCGTAGGTGGACGTAACACGAAGAAAAATGCAGAGAAATTTCTCACAAGAGATCGTTATTGAGTGTTGTCAAAGTCAAAAACGTAATTTCCATAAAATTCATCAAGAAATGACTTGGAAACGTCAATAATATTCAAAACATAAGGTCACGCGTACTTATCGCTAAGTTTGACGCCTGTTCTAACCCTATCCGACCCTCCATGGGGAGAACAAACAAGAAACCCCTGAAGTCAGTTTTGGTAATGTTAACAATAATGAATGGTTTTTTAAAAGGCTATAGCGAGCAGCCCCTTGATGAAGCCCCTATGAGTTTTCAGTGAGAAAAAGTGGCCTGTAACTGTCTCCAGGGACCCGTCTATCTCTTTATCAAAATTCATCATAATCGATTCAGCGTAACAAACGAACAAACAAACCTCTTTTATAATAGTATTAAGGATGGTAGACAATTGTCTATCTTTAGTATTTTTCATATAAGGGGTAGAGCCCCAGTCATTGAATCCCTTAGTTCACCTCTGCACCCCACGTTTCCCAAGGATTCGAAGGATATGATATGAATGTGTAAATGTCGTGGATTTGATCGAGCACTGGGGGGTGTGGGAGTGTCATTGCTTTGGGTAATAAATAAAAAGATTTGTCGATAAGATTATATGAACCATTTTTATATGTTTAAGACATTTTCAATTCGGTATAAAAGTATTTCAAAAGAAAAAGCAGCTAAAGCCTTTATAAGCTACACATGACTAACATTGATATATATTTATATATAATGTATTAATGTATAAAAGAATTAAAGATTTTATTCATCCATTTATCAATATTGTTTGCCAATCATTTAACTACGTTACAAAATGTCTATTTCACCTATATTATTTATATTTAAGAGTATTTTATTTAAAACTTCAAAAGAATATATATAATATTTAAACTAGAAAACATTAGATTACATAACAGAAACATTTCAAACGGGCCGTGACACTGACGGTGCGGCGCCCGCAATTTCCGCGCGTCCGTCCGTATGTCACCATAATAATATTCTTACATTCGCGCCTTCATATTAATATTGCAGATCTCTATCAGCTCAATTGGTATTTGGGAATAATGTATATCAGAACAGATATAAATCAATAAATACATGTATTAATTTCTGATAGATAGAACCTCAGGGTTTTTTCGATTCATTGTGACTATTAAATATCCTCCATAACATGTATCGTATTCTAAATTAATAATAAATATTTATTGTGTATAATTAAATGCCATATCTTTGCCAACACTTGAAAATACAAAATGAACACGATAAACACCAATCAAAACACTAAACAAGAAAATAAAATAATTGAATCACCCCTTTCGCTCGAAATAATTCGAATAACGAAACAAAGCATCATTCAAATGAACGAAATGAACGAACAGATTGAGTGAACAATATCTTATTTTGGTATAATCCACGCGGGAAGTAAAGCAATGCTAATTTCCTGCGCCAGATTGAACACGATGCTCGATGTCTCCATTTTAAACTTGTGTTTTGCGTAAAACGATTGTTTCGTGAATGTAAATAGGAAGTGAACTCATTTCGTTCATTCAATCAGAGATTAAAGTTATCCCACTTCGAATTCGGGTGTTTCGCAATGTCGTATTAACGTCGCAGATATTCAGTTCAATTACTTATTTGATACATTTTATTACATTGTACTTAGAAACAAGCTACGTTTTATTACATTGTACTTAGATGCGAGTTACATTTTATTACATTGTACTTAGATACAAGCTACATTTATTACTTAAAATACATTTTCGTGTTTAACTAGGTTTTTAAGCTATTGCATAGCTTCTATCGCGGGCCTTGAGCGTGGAGACCGAATCCAGAAATTCCGTAACGAAAAAACCTAACGCCCCCCACTCCGACCGGCACAGCGGTGATACTTTTTAGTTCCATCTATCGATAAATACCAGAACTTTTAATGACTTTTTGAAATATCACGCGCAATAGCTTTACCGCGGCAGTCTCCGAGTGCCACACGTCTTTTTTTTTTTTAACATACGTGCGTAACTTTTTATTTAAGGATGCTATGGAACGTGCATATGATGTAAAGCGGTCTTGGATCATCCCCTACTTAGACATGAGAAGGGCCAAGTCCACCCGTAACTCAGAGACGTTAAGGGAATATACAAGACTGGCCTCATAGCTCAGTTGGTTAGTAACCCTACCTTCTGCGTTGTAGGTCGTGGGTTCGATCCCCACTCAGGACAAACATTTATGTGACATTTGTAACATTGATGTTTGTTCTGTGTCTGGGTGTTAATATGTATTATATGTATGTATTTACAAATGAAAAGTATATAAGTATTATATCAGTTGTCTGGTACCCATTATACAAGCTATGCTTAGCTTACTTTGGAGCTAGATGCCGCTGTGTAACATGTTCTCCATTATTTGTTTATTATTTATTATTAATATCTCACGTACTGTTATGTCACTGGCTGAACACAGTAACCCGAATACGCATACTTGCCTGGTGCTAGAAATGGGTATTGTGTCAGTACTTCTCCGGACGAACTTCACACCAGTTCTCACTCTAGTCGCATCAACTATAATGACTGGTTTTGGATTGTGTCACCATTAAGTATACATTTTAATTTACCATTCATAATGTTTGGCAGCGGGCGACCAATCGTATTCGATCGATTAATAATAATTACTAGTTTTTATTTACAATCGAATGAAGACATATTTTGTACAATTACGAAGATGTAAATCTAAAGAATTCTCTTATCTAAGCTGTGTTGTTAAAATACCATTAAACTTACTTATTACGTAGGTTGAAAATAGTGGGAGAAAGCATTGACTCTCTCAAGTTTCAAGCCTCAACTTAGACTTCAGCATATCTGCTAGTGGGTTCCTATTAATTATTAATTTCTTTAGTTCTAACCTTAACCTACTTACTACCTTGCTATGTACTTGGTTATTTGATTTTAATTGGGTGTTAATATGTATTATAATGTATTTTACAACAAAGTTACACATTAAAGTACACAAAAAAGTTATACATTTACAAAAAAGTATATATGTATTCTATCAGTTGTCTGGTTCTCATAGTGCATATAAGTATTCCGTCAGTTATTTAGTTCCAGTACAAGCTATGCTTAGTTTGGGGCTAGATGGCGCTGTGTGAATTGGCCACCAATATTATTATTAATATTTAATATCCATTAGAAAAGGAACAATAATACAATTGACTATTATCCCAACAATTAAAATATATATAAAAACAGCTAAGAGACGGCGGCGGCGGCCATGTTGTCAATTTGTCACACGCGCCAAGTTAATAAAGCTACAAGAAGTGGCAAGTTCTTTGTGTGAGCGCAGTTGGTTGGATTTATCGGCGGCCCGAGGAGCCGCTTCATTTCCTGCGCTCCACTCTTGTCGAACTTGGAATGTGGTGCAAACTAAACGCGACAGCGATTTAATAACAAATCTATGATATATAAAACAAACACGTGCCAATTTTGGATGTTTTACGAATTGTAATATAGTTTAAAAAATATGTTCATTTTTTTTTTTTGTTAAGTATGTTACGTTTTGTAAATTGGAATGTATTCTTTCATTCATAAGTGAAAGCTATATAGTCCATTAAGTAAGTCGTTTGTGTTGTAAGTAAAATGTTTTCAATTATTGGTGGCGATATGTCAGTCTAAACGCAATATATAATTTTTAGTAAGACATGGGTTAAGAATTTAATTACTGCTACTACTTTTTGATTTTCTCATTTTATGTAGGCACTATGAATAGATTAAATGGTACTTGTCATAAATCAATTAAGATTAATACAGGGTAAAAAAAACTTAAGAACTGACTAACTGGATCTATTGTCCTATTTCATTATGACTCAATAAAATAATAATAATAGAAGTTATGGCATGCTTCATAACATTCTGTAGGCTTTGAAAATGGGTAATGTAGCTCAGATCCTGCAATAAAATACTCAGTCACGTCAATATCATCGCTTTACAGCAATAGCCAGTTCGAACTTAATAACGATTCATTATTTGACACTGGAGACAGGGTTCTCGCTTGAGCTCATAACTCACACCAGCACATAACACTAGAATGCGAGAGGATAATCACATTGTTTTGTTTTTGATTCATTGCACTTGGTGGGTAGTCATAAACTTCGTATTTATAACGTTTCTTGGCTTGATCGGATATTTGCCTGTTACACATTTATCATCGCGCTTCGTGCAACGCTTTTCATATTCTGTGTTTATTGATGTTGAGTATAAAAGAAAATTAATGTTTTTAACATAACTAACTTGTATGTTATTACTCAGTACAGAGAATCACCTTGGTTTTTTTTAATTTTTACTACATTACTACTGTTTCAGAATAATTACAGTCAAAATTTAAACTTGAACTACTATTTTGTATGACAATATCACTAGCAGTCATTGGCAGAATGGTAGGCTTACATAGCTTCTGTAGCCATCAACTAAGAAAAAGAAAAACTTGAAAATGGCGATAAATCGAATTGTTCCACTCTGCCCCACCGGTGGGGCGCCTTGGTGGGGCAGAGTGGAACAATTCGATAAATCCCTAATCAACTCGATGGTGCACGAAGTATCTATAGTGCAGTTTTTTTGCTTTGTATGTCTTTATAAGTGTTTGTTATTGAACCAATTTATTAATTCTTTATTTTTTATTTTCACGTAAGTCATCGATTTATTCAGGTTCGTCCGTAACTTCGCTGCTTCATACAGACGAGACAAGTTCAGATGTTAATGTTTGCAATTAAGTATATAAGTAATTATCAGTTGTCTGGTTCCCATGATACAAGCTATAAGAATACCTTTTTTTTGGGCTAGATAGTGTTGTGTGAAATTTTGACCAATAAAAAATAAACTAACTATTTGCATGGAAGTTCTTGAACATGACATAAAACACTTATTTCTTTAATAATGCAAATGTAAAGTCACTGACACACACCCTGTACGTTATAAAATAGTATCGAGTAACTAAAAGGCAGAGGCTTCTCAGATTGCACGCCTGCAGATAATCGTCTGAGCGAGAGGAAAAATGCACAAGCACCATTCATAGGCAGATTGGAGATTAACCCCTAGCCCACTTGTGTGGTCTCCGAGCAAAGGGATACTTACATGTGTAGGGCATGAGTGGCTTAAGGAGTTACTACGCTAACAATGCAATCTTTGCCCATTATGTCATAGAAACTATATGAGCGAAACAAGACTTTTTAACAAAACCTTTTTTACATAATTTGTCTCATGGTTTATTTGAAATAAAATATTAAAATAAAAAATAATTCCCCGTTATGTCATAGAAACTATATAAAGCATAACAAGGCTTTTTAACAAAACCTTTTTTTCATAATTTGGCTAATGGTTGATTTAAAAAAACAAATTTATAAAAATTTTCTAGAAGTATTAGTCCAAATCTTGAATGTGTAGAGAAATTAATTTGACAGGGTTTATTGTCTGATATTAAAATTATTAAAACAGTAATAAAAAGTAATACGTGGGAAAAAGTTCTATATGCGACAGAAAATTAATTACTACATAACATTACCAACAGTCCTAACAATGGTTTATAAATAAAAATGAAAAAACGATTACGAAATTAAATATATTTTCAGTTTACACGCTTTTTATATATATTATTATTTAAAATTCATATTTTTAAAATGTAGACATCTTTAACTTCTATTACAGAAAACAAGTCAAAAGTAAATATCTAATATATCAAAGCATCGCCAAGTCTTTTAAATTATTGCTGTTACACCCGTTATATTTAAGTAGTCATTTTCCGATTTTAGATTCATTTAACTATTTTAAATAAATATAAATTTTAACAGTTTAATATTCATAGGCTGTCGGCCGTCGGTTAGGTAGAGAAATAAATAGTAAATGTCTGGCCATTCAGTATTCGGCAGTCAATATAAATCGTTCTTTTTAACAAATTAGGGAAAATACTTTTAAAGTGGAAGAATTTTAACATCAGTAAATTTCGTTCTGTTTTGATTTCTTTAACATCGAATAATTTATCTGTGGAGATTTTCTCTTCATTTTTTTTACATAATCGCTAATAATAGGTGTAGCAAGGAAGTAAGTAACGTACTTTGTTTTCACATTATAACTGCATTTTTAACCAACGTTTGAAAAAAGAGGGGGTTAACAATTCGGTTCTGTTGTTTTAGTTATTTTAAATAAATAAATATTAGTGGGCATTTAACACATCGCCATCTAACCCCAAACTAAGCGTAGCTAGTACTATGGGAACCAGATGACTAGAATACATATGTACTTTTTTTGTAAATATATATTAACACCCATACACAGAGCAAACATCTATGTTCGTCACACAAATACTTGTCCTAGGTGGGAATCGAACCCACGACCTATAGGCCTGTCAAGACAGGAAAAGTTCAGTAAGAGCATTGTCTTCCACTTGACATACGTTACGACTAGCCGCCATCGCTGCTTTTGGTAATTTATTTCTAGATTCAGAATGGGGTTATTTCTTACAGGCAAAGATAGGTTCTCTTTCGATATTGACCTAAGATTAATCTATACATCTATAAAAATACATAAATATGGAGTGCCTGTTTGTAATATTCAAATAACCTCTTTTTACTAAGTGCATATGGATGTATACACGGTACATATACCAAAACAAAATTTTTGTCTGTCTGTCTGTTTGTTCCGGCTAATCTCTGAAACGGCTGGACCGATTTTAACGGTACTTTCACTGGCAGATAGCTGATGTAACAAGGAGTAACTTAAGCTACTTTTCCGAGGGGTAAAATAGGGTTGCGTGATAAAATCGAATACTACGCGGACGAAGTCGCGGGCAACAACTAGTATAATAATAAATAAATTAATTAACCTAAGATTGACATTCAAGATGCAAAGGTATTTGTAAGTTATTTGAATGGTCTGTGTACTACAGCTGTAGTTGCTATCCGATGTCAAAATGGCAAGATCGCTCAGCGTGAGAACTAAATAGCATTTAGTTTACTATCACGAATCTTACGCAACTCAGATCTGATCCTTCGATCTTGTATCTGGACTGTTTTGGACTTGCGACATGATGGAGTTGGCAAGAATTTTGTATTTGGCAATGTTCCGGAAAGAGCTGATGGCCCATCTGGTATTAAGAAATCCGATTTCGGTCATCACCTACCTACTTTTATATAACACAAATTATGCTGTATATTTACAGTATAATTGTACCTTTATGGAAACAAATAAGTAATTTTTAATATAATTTTAATTAATTATAAAATGTATATAGAATGTCCATAGATTTGAGGCGAAATGTTAATTCTTACACCTTTTATCGTCTTGTTTCTCGGGAAATACAATTATTAGTTCGTTAACTACCCGCTGTTTGTGTTAAAATGGTGCCGGGATCTCCGAAATAAAAAGCTACTGAAATAAACTGACTGTTTGATTTGATGACAAAGGTCCGCTTACGCGTTACGTCAAACCATCAGTTCTCAGCAATAAAAAGCATCAGTTTCAAACATTCCAAAAGTCGTACACCAGCGAAAATCCCCTTTAAGATTTGCTCCACTTAGCACCGTATCAATACCCCGTGGAGGGTAGCGGCGGGCGGCATGGAAAGGCTCCCGATATTATCTGCTGAAGCATCATCAGTGACGAGTCGAGGGGCTGAGCGCGGACAATCTACTTTCTGCAGGCGATCGCCACTCAACGAGAGGCCATCCAACAATTAACGTTCCGGGATTTGAATCGGGAGCCAAGTGGAATTGACCTTTTTTGGTTTACGATAATAATGAATTACATCACACCTTTTTCCCTGAAGATGTAGGCAGTTTTTTCACAAACAATAATAAATATAGGTGGACATTTCACACAGCGCCATCTAGCCCCAAAGTAGCTAAGCATAGCTTGTGTCATGGGAACCAGCCCACTGATTTAATACTTACTTTTTTGTAAATACATACATATAATACATACTAACACCCAGACACAGAACAAATATCTATATTCATCTTATAAATGTTTGTCCTGGATGGGAATCGAACCCTCGACCTTACAGCATAGAAGGCAGGGTTACTACCAACTGAGCTGTGTTACAATATTTAACAACTGTGTCGGAAATCAAATAAATGTAACAAATATGTAAATACAAAATTATTGATTACAAAATATAAAATTCAGAGAGTGGAAGACTACTAAATTTGGTGAATACTGAACGGTAAAACAGAAGCAGAGGCTTAATAGGCCACGTCTCACCTTGTGGATTACTATATTGGGAATATTGACGCGATAAGTGGTGAGCTATCGCCGCCATTGCTTTCTCACTAATACACTTCCAGGAATTCGCTCTCAAAGTAATCCGACAGCAAGGATAAATTTTCTTACTTCTTACTAAGTTCTTACTGTTTTAAGTCTAATACTTATACAGGGGTTCCGTATCGTCTATCGGACTCCTAAACGGTTAACTTATAATTAACGGTCATCTTTGAAATTTAACGAACCTTTTCTCTCTTCGAACTCTTTCCTTTCTTGGTCAAATTACCTCACATCCGTACGAAGCGTTTTGCTTCCACTTTCATAATGCGGACAGGCCAAGAGTGGAACTCCTTGCCTGCGTCTGTATTTCCCGAGAACTATAATCTGGAGGTCTTCAAGAGGAGAGTGAATAGGTATTTCCTAGGCAAGCATGCTACATCGTAGACCGCATCGTCACTTAACATCATGTGAGATTGCGGTCAAATGTGAGCCTATAGTAATTAAAAAAAAAAAAAAAAAACGAACCGTGTTCGAATGATAACTTTTCAAATGTAACATACCCGTAGCGTCAAAAGTTCTTCGTTTTAATAGATTTATTTTATGTTTTATTAGGTACTCGCAGTGCCAGAATTACTGAACTAATTTTGTTTACTTTTGACAGAAGCTTATAGATAAATAAACATACCTTTCTTTGGCTGAGATGTTAAATTGTCGCAAAATATAATATGATAAAATTACGTTTAATGTGCGCTTTGCTTTAAAACTAGCGTGATGAAAAGATGAAGGTGGCTCGGCTTATTATCTAAGTTATAAATCATTTTTCCTGTAGAAAAAAAATCTTTATAAAATGAAATTCCTATAAGCATCGTGCTTTGTAGATTACCTACCTGACTTAAATAGTTGTCAGTCATGCATTGCATGTGAAACCTGGTTATGCCATCCGAAATATTTTAGAGAGTTTGTTCCCCACTAACAGGATATAAATAAATAGTAAATGTCACTCATAAATAACTTGTAAAATATTCATTATGGCGCAAACAAGAGTAAAACAAATAAAAAACAGATGGCATGTTTACGATTATATTATGTATATGCAAACGTTAAATTTAACTAATAAATTTTCATGTCACTTGTTCAGCGATTCCAAATATTCAAAGTTGATATTATTATTCATAAATAAAAATATGTTTAAAATTATCTATATATAAAATCTTGTATTTTTGTATATTATTTAGTCAGTTTGCCATTTATCTAGCAGGATCTTAAATCGTTACAAAACTCTTGTTATTACAAATTAAAACACATGGTGTTCATCACAATCTACAGGATATTTATCATGAATACCTACTCAAATGATCATAGTTTCAAAATCTTTACCTAAATACTTATTTCCTTTGCAAATGCTAAGGCGGCAATCGTAAAAAAGGATGAAAAGTAATGGGTAAAGTAATTGCGGCCCACTCGATCACGTCCCTTCAATAAGTTTTTCTGCGCGTTAATATTTTCTGTCTCGATTAAATTTGTACCAAATTAATGTGTAGTCCAGGCCTAACTCTCCTTACCGCTTCCCTGTTTTGGAATTTACTAGTCCGATTATTCGCTTCACAATCATTAGAGTACTGGCGGCCGCTCGCCTTGCAGCTGTATAACTCAATCGATTGCTTACAACAGTATCTCTAATGGCTGCAATCTCACTATTATCTATGCTACTGCGACTACAACCAGTTGACAAAGTGCACTACGTGATATTGCGGCCATTACTCGTAGTGATTCATATCGCCCCCCACGACCGGCGGCTCCTCAACCCCCAAGCTTCTCAGATAACGCCCGATATACCTAAAGCACGCCCGCATCTATAAACAAAACTCATTGTTCTCTATCGCGCCGAACAACAAAAAAATAAACGAAAAAAGCGTGAAATGTCAACGTGACAGTGACATTTGGAAATCGCGCCAAAACTACCGCTGACAAAGCACCGGTGAGCCGAAACAATCAACAAATTCACATCGGACATTTATTGTTTGCTATCGTGGCGTTCCACCTCTGTTGTTTATAACAGAGACGGCCAATTTGCTCGGGAGACTTTTTATCTCGGATTTTTGCAACTTTTTCTGTGTTCGGACAAAAAGTCGATATGACAGGTCCCAGTGTACCCGGTGGGCGCCGGTTACCGGTATCGGTGGCGGGGCACGACGAAAAACGAGAAACGAGTAATCGAGCAATCGAATACATAGAAGGAGGCGCAGGCCCAGCGGGCCGTGACAATTGCATCTGCACTCGGATTGTAGACGCCATGTTGGATTATTGCGCCTCTCTGTTGCTTTTGATTAAATACATTTTGTTTCTCATTCAAAAACTTGGGAGTCCAATTATTTTACGAATACGTGCTTAGAATAGAATAGAATAGAATGCTTCTAATGATCATACATGGCTTCTAAAATGTTTTCTTGAATGAATACTCCACATTTCAGATTAGTCATTAGGGTCTGTTATAATTGACGTGAAGTGTTGTCCCACGAAACAAAATGCAAAATCATTAAACCTAAACATTATATGCTCCCGAGGTTCATAACTCATAATCTTCATGAAATATTCAGAATACAAACTCTTTTATGTGCAGTATGATTATTAAACCTACAATCTTACGACCTTTCTCGGAAGGTCCGGGCACAATAGTGTGGTGACTTAAAATATTCTTATTTTAATCGAGTAGGTGTATCGAGGAGGCGAGTATCGGCGCGCTCGTGCGGAATACAGATAGTGACGGACGGTGGACGGCGACTTGATACTATTGCGGTGAAAACCATTCATATTTAACATTCAACGATTCTTAGACACATTTCGACTAGTGCCCTTTATTATAAAACTTGTCTGATATAAATCAAGCAATATCTCTCTTTTTAATAGCTCATTAGAAGTGTGAATTTATGTATTAGTGCCGACATTCATTTAATTTATATCCACCAATTATCACCAACAAGGTGAGTTATTTAATCAGGACCTCCGATCTGGCTCACTCGTAGCATACGACTCGCGTGATTTATAATTATTAATAACCAAATAAAATAAGATTAACTTGATTGAACTCCACTGTCGAAAGTTCGATTGGATTCAATAGAGCTCCTCAATTTTCTAGCTCAGAAAGCGCTTATACCCGTCAATCATTCTACCGAAACTTTGACAGCGTTTTTAAAAGTATTCTTCGGAAGCAATCGAGCTGTCATTGTGACGTTTGTAACGAAAAGCGCGGGAGGACTTGTCATTCGCGGGATGGATTCGAAAATTAAAATCTCGCGTTAGCTCCGGCGGCGCGCGGCGGTGACGGGTGTCGTGCGAGCGAACGCCGGTGTTGCCAGTTCGATTTCAGGCTTGTTCTAAATATGTCAACACCTCTTTGTTATCGGGCGACGTGCGCGCGGAAATGAAAGTCCGCGAGTAGACGACTCCATTATCGACGCATCGCATATTATATTGCGCCATGATGAAATTAAAAAAACTTACTCACAAATTTACTTCAATATTGTTTGTTATATAACTAAAACAATACATTATGAATACAAATTAAAAAGCACACACTTCAGAGAGGTAACGAAATACGAAACCAATATGTAATTCACGGATATAATATGTGTAAATTCATGCGATAGAAATATTTCTTCATTAGTCGGTAAAGCCTCAAGAAGGGTTTGCAATGCGTTCGTAAATAGGATTTCAATAATTACGCAAATATATGAAAATTATATATTGTAGTTAAAGTGTTGCCAATTGGACTATCCAATTAAATAAAACAGTAGTAGTAGTAGTAGTATGTAATGTCAAAATAACACCTTTTTACTAAATGCCTAAGATAATATTATGGTACCAAACAGAAAAACATATTTTTTTAATTTTCTGTCTCCTTCTTTGTTGGTTTCAGCTAATCTTCGAAATGAGTGGAAAAATTTTGACGGGACTTTCACTTACAGATAACTGATTTTATAAGGAGTAACTAAGGCTACTTATCCAAAGGGTAAAATAGGGTTGCGTGATAAAACAGAATTACACGTGGTGTAGTCGCGGGCAACAGCTAGTTTTTTATGTTATTGTTAGGCAAACAAGCTGATGGCCCACCTGATTTTAAGTGGTTACCGTCGCCTATTGACATTTGGATCTGCGGGGATGCCAATGCGTTGCCTACTCTGTAGGAACCTCTTGACGTATCTTTTGAAATGGCCCATGTCTTACCTCAGCGGAGAAACTTCTGGCGAAATAAAGAAGCAGCATATATACGGATTATAAAATGTATTAAACTTTACTTAGTTATTAACCGTTAACGACGTTAGATTCGCCACGCCGCCGCCGCGCCGCCCGGCGCCGTTACCTAATGGAGGGAATTCGAACATGGCTGAATAGTACGGCCGTCTGAAACATTTGTAACCAACAATTTATTCCGTCAGCAAATATGTAAGAATCGCAGAATAGCATTATATAACAAGCCAGTAAGACGTTAAATTCTTAAAGAGAATCAAGAGAGATCTCTTCCCTTTCAAGTGCACGAAAAGAGCCTCATTGAGGCGCACTTTAATACAGACTACCACAGTAATAATTATAATAATTAATTTATGTAGTAATTATTAGTTTGTAAATTAAATAGGTAACGTTATTGTCTATAGATACTGTTGCTATATACCTTATGAAGATTTCTTAAGAGTTTTACTTAAAAAGCTGACATTAAAATTAATTATAGCCACTCTTACCTACAACTGGTTTATAGAACCAGTCGTTATCTTAAAAATCACGTAATTAATATCTTAATTCTGTAATTATTTTCTAGTTTTTGGTTCTACCGTTGACTTTTATTCAATTTATAAGGAATGCGCTATGCATTTTGTTTTTCAGCCTACCTACCATATTTATGTAAGTAACTATTTGATTCCTTTATGTATTGATTCCACTTTAAGTGTGTATTTTTGAATGATTACATTATTTTTCTTACTTTTCATTCGCATCTTTTGAAATATCTAATAATTCTTCGGAATACGAAGTGACATCCGTCAAAAAATCCTCTCGCAAATTCCATTCAAGTCAATCCCGACGGAATACGGAAGAAACTTACATGAGTGACATATCAGACGGCGTCAGGCTGCATCGCTCGCATTCACCAGCGAACACACTCCTCTGCTGAGTTAAGCCTGAGCTCTCCGTTTGTAAAGTTTTTGACTGACGCGACAGATAGCTACATTTGCATCAGTTTTTATTCGGGTTCATTTCGCAGGACATAAGCTTTCTACTCTTAGAGAATACTAGCGACCCGCCCTGGCTTTACAAGAGTGCAATAATTTACAAATTACAATAAATAATATTAAATTATAAATATTGGTGGAAATTTCACACAGCGCCATCTAGTCCCAAACTAAATACAGCTTGTACTATGGGAACCAGATGACTGATAGAATACATATACTTGTTTTTGTAAATACATACATATAAAACATATTAACACCCAGACAGAACAAACATCAATGCTCGTCACATAAATGTTTGTCCTGGGTGGGAATCGAACGACCTGCAGCGCAGAAGGCAGAGTTACTACCAACTGAGCTGTGAGGATACAAATTTGCTCTAACTTTAATACAAACCCTTAAAATGTAAAATACGTATGCCTCTTCGAGTTTACAAACTAGAGCGCAAAGAAAAATTATCTCCATAGGCATTTTCCTCGTGGATGTTTCGCCACCCGTCACCTGTCCAGGCGGGCGCTGGATGTACGGATCGCTGGATACAACGACATTATGTGTGCTCACTCGTCAAAAATTCCTTTGTAAGTTGATAAAATTCCTACCACGTCTGTATGACAAACGATAAACCATTATTTAGTGAATATTTATTCAAAGTCAAAGTCAAAAACTATTTCCATAGAATTCATAAAGAAATGGCTTGGAAACGTCAATAATATTCAAAACATAAGGTCACGCGTACTTATCGCTAAGTTTGACGCCTGTTTATACCCTATCCGACCCTCCATGGGGAAGAACAAACAAGACACCCCTAATGGATGGCTTCCTTTTTTTGTCACTCACGAACCAGTGTGGTGAAAGGATTTAAATGCGCTTCAAAGAGGCTCCTTTTATGCACTACAATTAACATTAGCACAACAGTTACAAACTCTTTGGCCTCACAGCTCAGTTGGTAGTAACCCTTCTTAAGGCGCTGTAGATCGTGGGTTCGATTCCCAGGACAAACATTTGTGTTTTAGATGTTTGTTCTGTATCTGGGTGTTAATATGAATTATATGTGTATATTTACAACAAAAAGTCTGGTTGTCTGGTTCTCATGATACAAGCTATGCTTAGCTTACTTTGGGGCTAGATGGCGCTGTTTGAAATGTCCCCAATATAAAAAAAAGACTATTTCCAGTTACACGTGCCAGTAAAAATAATGCATTAACATTTATCCATGCGTAAAGTTATTACCCAGTATATGCGCATACGCCGATGCTTATCTGGAAATTTTCAAATTATGTACCAACAATAATTTTGATCGTTATCAAGCTGTGTAATCCGGCGTGTCAGTTGATAAGCGAATCGTAAAAATTGCTCGATTAAAAGTTTATCGGTTTTTCCGATAGTGGTCGCGGTTAGTTCACGCTCGGTTCTCGCGGCTGTGAGTGGTAAACTTCGGTGAATATTTGAACGCGTATGTACCAAATTTGAATTTCCAGGTGCTGTTTTTTTTTATTGTTGCGTTTAACGGCTAATGTCAGTTATTCTATTCGACCACTGAGTTCGATTAAAATTAAAGATTGGTACAGTTCGGTGAATATTTGAACGCGTACCAAATTTGAATTTTCAGGTGCTGTTTTTTTATTGTTGCGTTTAACGGCTACTGTCAGTTATTCTATTCGACCACTGATTTTGATCCAAATTAAAGATTGGTCCGATTCATTTAAAGGTCGTATTTGTGATTGATGAATGGCTGAGACATAACTACTAGATTAAAAGTGGATAATTTAAATTTAAGTTAGTTCTACTTTGAATTGATTAGTTTGATTCGAGACAGAATCAATCAATACGATTTTTTATATTGAATCTCGGTTATATGGATGAAAATAGTGCCTTGATATTTAAATTCTAGCATTTATTATTTTATTTGCATTGGTTTATATATGACATTGGAACATTGACTTTATCTCATAATTGACTGGTCTCACGGCTCAGTTGGTAACTTAGGCTCAGTAACCTTGCCTCCTGCTGTCTTGGGTTCGATTCCCACCCAGGACAAATATTTGTGTGATGACCACAGATGTATTTTCAGTGTCTGCGTGTTAGTATAATATGTATGTATTTACATAAAGGTATATAAGTATTATATAAGAATGTTGCTTTAGTTTTAGCATCTGGGCGCTTTGGTGTGTACTGTAAGCCCTTATGTGAAGTGAAAATAAATAAATAAATAAATAAATATCAGTTGTCTGGTTCCCATGGTACAAGCTATGCTTAGCTTACTTTGGGGCTAGATGGAGCTGTGTGAATTGTCCACCAAAATTATTTAATTTATTATAATTACAGAAATAAATACTTATTAATTTAAAATAAACAAGACTATGTCAAGTGAAAGTATTTATATTAATAATAAGGTTTTAATAAAATTTCCTCAAAACAAGAATATAGGTCGAATGTTTGTAATCGCCATGCACCATGGGCATGAAATGAATGTTATGATGGTTGGTTGCCGATTTTCGCGTGCTTGTCGCGAATGTCGCGATAAGCCTTTCTTTCTTATCTCACAATGCTACAGCCTACCCTTAAATTGCAAGTTATCGCCTTCCGTCTACTTACTGTATTTTTCATGAAACCATTGTGTGGATAATTGTGTAAATATTGTATTTCGTTTTGTGTTATTTTCAGAACCAACGAAATATTTACTAATTGTGTAATAGATCGTATATTTTGGTTAAATATGTTTTTAAAATGGAAAATAAAAATGTACCAAAAAATGGTTTTAAATTAGGATAATAATACCATATTTAGATACATTAAAAGCATTTTTTTTAATAGTCTTAAAACTTCCAATCAGTGTTAAAATCGTGGTTCATGAATATTGAAATAAAATTTTAATTACTCAACCCAAATTTATAATTAAATTAGAAAATAGAAACTGGTTATACAAATCCGGTAGACAATTATTAAATACAAACCGAATGGTATTTGACGTTTATTCTATAATTAATTGTATTGTAAAATTTATAATTACTTTCAAAAATAGTATACCGAAAAATAAATTTGAAAAAATATCTTATCCTTCTTTCTTATCTATCTGCACTAGGCCAAAAATATATTTAAGTGATAATTGGTGACAAAATAAATTTTTGTAATAATTGTTAGCAAAACTACATAGATACGATGATATAAAAACTATTTCTAAGATAAGAAAGATAACTTTAATTTATCTAAGTAAATTACATGTTATCTAATCAAAATGTAACAAGAACAAGTGTAATATTAGCAATCAGATATGTTATCTGTGTATTATGTAAAATGATATGGCTGGCGTTATAAACTAGTATCTCCCATCCCGGCTTTGCCCTCGTGGCCAAGTAAGTACTGCAGTGGATTCAACATTATCTTTTCTTACATTAAAGTGTGTAGTTTCGAAACCTTTTGACACACACAACACAAATTTTACACAAGTTTACAAGTAGCTCCCGCTATTTTGACAGTTATATTATTCTAGACCTCTGAACGAATCATTTATTCCACAGTTTATTATTTGAGCTCTGGATCTTTCACTAAGACGCTTTGAATGTTTCTTTTGATGAATTTGTCTTAATTACCAGTTCTGTCTAAATCGCATTTTCATTACCCTTACAAAGAAAGTAGAACTTATGCCAAGTTCTTATATACCATACCCATTTCCGCCGCCAAGCAGTAAATGCATTAGCATTACTGTATTCCTGTTTGAAAGGTGTGGCTGCCGGTGAAATTACAGGTACATAAGACATTCCACTTTCACGTCTCAGAGTTACCGGCACATACGATGCGTTTTAAGACTTGTCGTGCTTAAGTAGGGGATGGCCGTATTTCTTGATATGGGCAGAAGATACCACTTAACACCAGGTGCGCCATCTGCTGGTCCAGTAATTTTTTGCATAAAACAACCTGTACAAAGATAACTTACTCTAGTTTCAGAGTAGATACTGAATTTGGAGTCCTTCTGACTTAAAAAATTATTTAATCGTGTAGAGTCTGAAATAATTAACCATTAATACAAAGTTCGAATTAGAACCCTCTTAAAAATTACTCCACATTCGATTATTGGATTATATTTCGAACTGAGTCCTATTTAAAAACAGATTGGTAATCATTATTATATTGTTGATTAGATATTCAAATTGATACTAGATAGTGATGTTGAAGATACGGCTAGCGTCGCTTATCGCTAACATCGTGTTGGATAAACGAACAGAGATTCGGGAACATAAACAAGTGTAAGTACATAAACCAATCAATGGCCGGTGAACCAATCCATTTTAAGTAGTAAGTGTGATTACCCAAGATTTTTATTTCTCTGTGAGGAATAAAAGGATCGTACAAAGGGCCATCCGAGGCGTAAGAATAATTATGAATAGGTGCCATTCTTCAGTAAAAAGACCTATTTTATTTATGAAAAACGAAAAATATTTCATAAAATAAAATTGAAAATACTAAATAACAATTTTCTATAAAATAAGGACTTTAACGGCAACTAGTAATTAAATGGAATCGAAATGAAACGTTATATGTGAACCAAAGATCTGGTTCTTCACACTCAGTGAAGCCTACTTAGCTTCACTTAAATAATAGTTCCAATTTGTTTAGTAAAGTAGTGATAGGCGCCACTGAAAACCAGCGCGGCGGAGCTGCAAAGCTCTTGCGGCGTTATGCTGACGACTGAGTTTGTCTTTACAATTGGCAAATTTTTATGACTATGCATATATTAAGAAATACTCCCTAGAACTACTTACATATAAACCCAAAGGTATAGTTTTATTTAGTACTTCTATATAATTTCGTTAACATTTAAGCACAATACAAGACATATTTTATCAATTTCTTTTTCCGGTTGAGTCGTGACCGTACCATTTTTTCTTGAGCGCTTGTTCACTATTTCTATTTATATTAGTTAACGATTCAATATAAATAAACAATAACCATAGGCCATTAATCGATCTTGTTAAGCCTGTGTTAAATGAAGTACAAGTCTAAGCCATGCCAATAGACATTTAGATAAAATACTTTGTAGACACCGTATATTATACATAGATTCACGGTTTTACTCCGGAAGGTGTAGGCAAAGCCTCAGTGGGCCTCTTCTAACCTTGTGAATTACAATATCGTGAGAACGTATAAGATAAATAGCTATTGGATTCAATATTCTCAGAATGTTTGTTTTGCTTATAAATAAGCATGTTTCTAAATGACAGGCGTATCATGTAAAAAGGTAACTTAATTCATTGAATCAAGATTTAAAATTGCTTATATAAATCTAGCAAACGTCCCAGAGGCTTTCGACGTACTTTGTCAAATAAATTTAAGCTTTCACCCAAAGGTTTAAAGTTCAATATAATTTGAGTGAATCGCCTATTCGTGCATTGTAGTGATTGAAGTGAGAATTTTGGATGGCAGTAGTAATATTTGTGTTATGGGTTCGGTCTTGTTTGAGTACTTTATAACATCCGCTGGCGTCTCATCTAAATCCAATTAAAACGATCTATTTTAATTTTGATCTTTTAAATTAAATTATATGTAAATTTGATCAATGAATTGGGATAAACTTTTGCCTAAGTCAGGGAAAACTAATTTTCTAGTAGGTGATATTATAAGTGATTATCACCTAATCCTACTAATATTATAAACGTGAAAGTATACAATTTGGTATCATTATAGCTTATATCCTGGCTTAACACATAGGCTACTTTGATCCCGGAAAATGCAGTGTTCCCGTGGGTTGACTTACTCACCGTGGAGAATACCACGGGGCGCAGCTAGTCATAAATAAATGTGAAATGTATTTTAACTCTTTCACACCAAAACTACTGATCCTGTTGCAATTCTAAATAGAGGAATCATCAGGCTTCGCCTTAGGTACTACCTACTACTTACTATTAACACATTTAGGAGGTGGAATAAACACTTTTTATCTTTCAATGTAAACAGAAATAGGTAGGTATATTGTTTTCAAAATAAAATATTTTAGATAAATATCTAACATTTAACAAAGGAAATATCAAAAGAATTTTTCTAATGTCTAATGACAAATAAACTATTTGGATCGCTCCATTCGGGCGGGCTCATTTGTAATCGATTAGAAAAATCGGTTTCTTAAAAATTCGAATATACGTCATTTCGTCGATAGGATCTAAGTACTTCTGTTTGACGGTGGCAAAGCGGCCGACTCGATTTATTGTTTGTCGATTAAATTCATAGAACTAGTTTAATCGATATGATTTAGTTACCATTGCTCCTGTTATTTAGGAATACAAATGACTAAATTAACATCCTTCGCTAGTATTAAATATAAGTAAGTTAAGGATAAAATGTTCCTAAATCTAAAACATTTTTATATATAATACAATAATATTGGTGGACATGTCACACAGCGCCATATAGCCCCAAAGTAAGCTAAGCTGTTATCATGGGACCCAGACAACTGATATAACACGTATATACTTTATTTGTAAATACACACATATAATACATATCAACACACAGACACAGAACAAACATCTATGTTAGTCACACAAATGTTTTTCCTGGGTGGAAATCGAACCCACAATCTACAGCGCAGAAGGCGGGATTACTAGTTACTACCAACTAACCACCTAACCAACAAAACACCGTTAAGTTAATTAGATCTTAAAATAACCCTTAGATTATTAAATAATTACAAATTATACACACAAACCTACCTCATTTTTCAACCTTTCTATTTTTGAAAACCGTATCATAGCCCGTTGCGTGGTTTAAGAAGGTAAGCGCAGAAACAGTCAGAGGCAAATAGCCATTTTGTACTATTTAGAGATTGGGGTGAGAAAGAGTTAAGGGTAGATTTAGACGACGAACAAAGGCATCCCAAAGTGGGTAGAAGCAGGAAGTGAGGATAGCGGTCGCGTGCGCTTGTTTGAACCAATCTCCTGATGGCTGATATCCTGGATCATCTGTGGAGTGCTGACACGTGTCCGTTTTTTGTTCACGTTCGCTGTTGAGATTATTGTCTCTGGGACCACACGGATTCCTGTTTGATGTCCAAATATCACTTATGCTCAGTTTATGGTCTCTAGCGCACTAATGGACTGGCCTTACTGTTCAGGTGATAGTATCATGCCCTCTGCGCTGTAGTTAGTGGGTTCGATTCCCATCCAGGACAAACATATGTATGTTTTTTCGGTGTATGTGTGTTAATATGTATTATTTTACTACCAAACTAAACGGTAAGAATTTAAAAAAAAAAAAAAAAAAAAAACAATAAATTTCGTGTAGTTTTATTTATTTCGTAAACACACCTACTAGTCTATTAAAGCTCTTATTTTAATACTAACTGTGTGTGTCTGTTTGTAATATTAAAATAACCGCTTTTTACTAAGTGCACATGGGTGTATACACGGAACATATACTAAAACAACATTTTTTACAATTATCTTGTCTGTCTGTCTGTTTGTTCCGGCTAATCTCTGAAATGGCTGGACCGATTTTGACGGGACTTTCACTGGCACTACTTTTCCGAGGGGTATAGGGGTGCGTGATAAAACCGAATTCCACGCGGACGAAGTCGCGGGCAACAGCTAGTTATATATATTTTGCATATATTATGTACCAATCCAACAAATAACTATGTTATCCGAATAATACATGTGTATTTTCTTTTCAGGTAAGTGCCATTAATTACGTCCACGTCACCATATCGAGTCACATTAAGGTAAGTGCGCGTTTAGGATACGCTAATGTGTACTGAAGATGTATTACGGGAAACGTGTCGTATATCATGCTTAACCTTTACGTATTCAGTATTGAGTTTCATTAAGTGTTGGACTGATCGCGTCGTGTGTAGTGACCGACTGTGACTCGACGGTCGCAGGTTCGGTAGGAGAATAAATTAAATAATATACATATGTACCTATATAGACTAAAATATAGCTGTTAATATTTTTAACTCTCTGTCTATTGAAATCAAAATTATATACATTAGAAATATGCAAAAATAAATGAATTGTTATACCAATTTTACGGTTGTTTTTTTTTAAAACAAAACATATTTATTTCTTAATTTAAATTTTTAAATTGTTAATTTTTACTTTATTGTCTTTATTATTATAGTACGAGTCAACTCGTCTGTTGGCTAATTGAAGTTTCTCACCCATTTGAAATATATTGATGTACATTTCCCACAGCGCCATCTAGCTCCAAAATCAAAGCAAATCTTCTAATTTGGGGATCAGATAACTGACGGAATAGTTTTATACTTTGTATGCATATGTTACTGGCAATGTATGAAAACTCGGCATTCTCTAGAATGCCTAGCCATTGTATAATGATGGCTGGAGTTTATAGGCATAGGTATATGAAATTTGAGAATTATTACATACTTTGATTGGCCTCACATCTCAGTTGGTAGTAATACCTTCTGAGCTGTAGGTCGTGGGTTCGATTCCCACCCAGGACAAACATTTAAGTGTATGTTAAGTGATTACCATCGCTTATTGACATTTGCATCCTAGGGGATGCCAATGCGTTGCCAATCCTGTAGGAACCTCTCGCATTTCTTGTATTGAATAGACATTCTGTATAATAACGGATTATACAGAATGCCGGTAACATATATATTTCATACTCATTATTAATGATATTTCTAACCTTGAAGTCATTCCAGTCTCGTTATATCTGGTTTTAGATTTGCAGATAAAGGTTCATTCAGCTCTCCGGTGTTAAACTCCATTCAAAAATCCGTAAACAGATTTGATCATTAGATTTACGTATTAGATCTTAAAGTTGCGTCACATTAAGACACATCGGAATCAGTGAGATGTTATCTGGACCAGATTTTCCAGTAATATGAGTGGGGAGATGGAAAGATAAAAATCATTGCGTATTTTTAACCTTATCTTTATCTGATGGTTTTTTAATACAGTTTTATTTATCTCTCATATCTATATGTAAATAGGCAAAGGCCTAATAGTTGAGAAGCATGTTTGGAGTTTACTCCTTAATAATCATTGAAATCCCCGGTGCGAAATTTGATGGGTAGTATGAGCGTTAACAAAAAGCGTTATGACAAATGTTTTCGCGCATATAACCACCAATTGCGTGTGAGCTGACACACATATTTTTTTATTTAGGAACTATTGACGATATTCTGTTAACAATAAAAAAAATGTAAAACCATTTTTTTTCAACCGATGCGACTTGGGTCCTCCCCTACTAGGTACGACAAGACCTAAGTCGCATCGTTTTCGCCCATAACTATGAGAAGAGTAGGTGGAATGTCTCATGTGCCTGTAATTTCACCGGCAACCACACCTTTCACCTTCCTGCTTGGCGGCACAAATGGGCATGGTGGCAGTACTTTTCCGGACGAGCTTGGCGAGTTCTTCTGCTCTTAAATTAAATCAAATATCGCGAATATGATAAAACGTGCGTCTATAAGATTGTTTACCAACGCCCTGTTAGCGTTATCAGCAAGGTAACCAGCCCACATCTTGTCAAAAGTGCAGATAAAGCCGAGCATTCGTCCCGCGACGACCGGAGACAAATCTGCACAATTACTTTCTACGCTAATGACGCGGCGATACCGAGGCGATGGAGTACGATTTATTAGTCGGGCCATCTGTGGACGGCTTTACATACATTTTCATATTTAGATAGCGCGCGAAAGGATTCCTTTGTCCTCCCTAATTTGAAAAATATTCTCCGGATTTTTATTGAAGGATAAACTATCTGTTTGGAGCTGATAATAAAATGTGCGCAGTTTCAGTAAAAGTAAGTGCCTTACTAGAATTTTTTTTCGTAAGTCAAAGTCAAATACTTTATTTCCATAGAATTAATAAAGTAATGGCTTGGAAACGCCAATAATATTCAAAACGGTCATACTTACTTATCGTATCATATATCTTTTACATCCTGCAGTCCCACGTTTGTATATATTTATATTATTATTCTGAACATAACGGTAAAGCATAATTAATGTATAAAATAATAGATAAAGATAAAGATAAAAGATAATTTATTCACATGACATGAGCCTATGAGACAGAGATTCATTAATTATTTTTCGCATATGGAAGTAACTCAGGTCAGATTGTATTTTGTCAATGGCAAATCTCGTCAGTCCCAATCTTTATTTTCTGAGCCATTGCTAAATGTGCTGTAAACAAAGGTTTATATCTGTCATAATATTCATCAGTTAGTGCGCAGAAGAACTTAAACACAGTTTAATGTATTAAGCTCGTTAAAGTCGAGTTATCGCTAGGCAATTTATCCGTCGCCTGACTCGAAAAAGTAATGCAAAAAAGTTTAATAGAGTCGCTTTGTCGAGGGACACACGCGGACGATAAGCCACCCGAAGTTCTTCAGCTACGTGGAGGGCAAGATTGGGTAAAAATTATGTTAAAACTGGCAACACAGACGGTAGACAAAAATGACAATGACATGAGAAGTGACAGTGACAGACGCGTTGCGATGCGACCAGCTCTTCCCAACTTGAGTACTGGTGGATCGTCGGAGCTGTAATCTTCACGTTACTTGTTTTATTAATCATGTTTTTGGTTTACATCATAAATATACCTAGTTCATGTTCCTATTTTGACATCCTACAAATAGTTTTTTTTTTCGAAAATACTTTTATTTCCGATGTAAATTTGTAGTTCTATATAGTTATTTGAATTTGTTATCAGCCCAACCATTTTATCCACTAATTAGGTTGTATTAAGTGCAGTAAATTCCCTTAGTATTAACAAGGCCCTTAGTATTAACAATACTCTATTCTATTGTATCTTGGAGGAGGCCCACCAGTAGTAGGTAACCATAACTGCCGTGGTTGGTATGCACTACAAATAGGTCTATACCCCGTCGTGGGTTTTACGAGCCGATTTGGTCATCGTGATAAAATACACAGCCACCGTACCATTTTGTAACAAATAACGGGACCAATCGAATTGCTGTTTTATGAGCAGGAGAAACAATTTAACACCGGGTGGACCATCTGCTTGTTCCGTTACTTATGTAGATTTTTACTCACTATCTTTACTAAAAAAGCGTTGTGATGCCAGAGGTCTAAAAACTACAATCACTTAACCTTAAATCGTCGCCTGACATACCTACAATATTCATGTAAAAATGTCGATCATCACTTAAACTTATACTTAAGTCTTGTATAAAGAAATATCCAATAGAAGAGTCACCTAAAAATACATAAAACAAAAAGTAAAAAGCTTTACAGCCGTCAATCTCGGATCAAGTTCCCAGAGAGCAATTACTAAAGTTCCCACGACCCGTGACAAATATCTACTTCACAAATACTGGGCCCAGGGCAGTGGGCGCACGCGGCCAAACGGGGAAAAGCCGGAAAATTAAGCGTACAATTCAAATATCGAAAACCGGATAAGTATCACAGTATTCGATTTCATATGTAAGTACCTAAGTGTCGTTCTGGAAATTTTTAACAAAATTCGCCAAGAACAATAAAACGGCACAACTTTCGGTCGGAATTCTTCATTACTAAAGGTTTAAAGATTTGCAGCGGAACACACGAAATATTTTTTTTGTTTAGCGATCCTTTTGGTTCCATCCATCATTGCGTAGTAGCCGGTACGGTAGAAAATTGATAGAAAAAGCCTCTAATCTTAGATTGCACAGAAATCGTATGAGTTCTTTTACACACGCTTATCACGCAAAATTATTCCGCTCGAGAATAAGATTAGAAAATAATTTCCATCAAACTACTTTTTTTTTTGTAAAACATATATTCCCTAGATACAAATAAAGAAATACAACTATTTTTAATGCAGTTTATTTTGTACTAAATAATATCTAGTCTTATGCTATGTTTCACCATTTATGGACTTATATCTTGTTTTACCTAGGTAGGGTAGGACTCAAGATGGATTGATTGTTATGGGCAGAGGTTACCACCTGACACCACGTTCAGCTCAACAGCTTGTTCCGTAATAATGATAATCAAAATGAAATATTTAAAATATTTCATTAACCGGCCTCTTCTACAATTAGCCGGACAACAATTTCGACCGGACTGAATCTTAAAAGCCGGTCACCGCCAACCCTGAGTTGGCCGCGATTTTTTCGCTTTATCGCGCCCCCGCAGGCGTCCTGTGATACACAATTTTTCAGTGCGATATAAAATATACCAAGTTGAGTCTTTAAAAGTTATCGCTGAAAGTTTGCGCGCACCTCGCCGGAATGATATATCGCTGCATTAATCTTCTGCCGTTAAACGTTAGTTAACCTTTGTTGGAGATGGCCCCTTTTTTGTAGAACTTTGCATTTGACGTTCTAAATCTCTTGGTAAAGTTTATGTCAGAACATTTTTTGTGATATTAACAAGCCCGCCATTACTTTAAACATTGTAACTTAGTATTTTGGAAAATTACATACATACATCACGCCTGTTTCCCGTAGGGGTTGGCAGAGATCACGGTTTTCCACCTGCTAAGTTTCTGACACCTCTTCAGCTTCATCCACTATGATCATTTTCTTAATGCATGCTCGTGTGTTTAGGGTACTCCTGACCTGGTCTTTCCCATAACGTCACCGATTTGGTCTAAGTACGTACCTAACGCCGTCTTCCCCTTCCAACGGTCCCGTTGACACTTGCCACTACATGCCCAAACAAAAATACGTAAGTTATTATTAAATGTTAGTATAAGTTGATCATATTATTTATATCAGTTGCCTGGTTCCCATGATACAAGCTATGTCAAGTCAAAAACTTTATTTCCATAGAATCCATAAAGAAATGTCATATAGAATGTTGAAAACGTCAATATTATTCAAAACATAAGGTCACACTTACTTATACGTATTCTTGACGCCTGTTCAAACCCTATCCGACCCTCCATGGGGAAACAGGACAAGAAACCCCTAAAGGAGGGCTTCTTTTATTTTCGCTGTTTTATGTTTTATGTGCTATGCTTATGTGCTAGTCTGGAGCTAGATGGCGCTGTGTTAAATAATTCGTTACTTCTATTTACCCTGTCCTGAGCTATGTGTAACCTTTCTCCAATACGTGCAAGAATGTAGCTCACCTCGCAATGGTCGTCTGAGCTCCTTTACTCTGTTAATTGATAGCAATACCCGAAGCTTCTATAAACTAATGAGTCCTTGTCAGTTTATTTCTCGTTATCCACTTCGAAAACTATTTTTATGTGATATAGTTACGGAACGAGCCGACGGCCCACCTGGTGTTAAGTGGCCTCGGCCCATAACAACCGATGCGACTTAGGTCCTCCCGTACTAGGTACGACAAGATCCAAGTCGCATCGTATGCGCCCGTAACTCTGAGACGTGTTGGTGGAATGTCTCGTGCGCCTGTAATTTCACCGGCAACCACACCATTCAAACCGGAACACAGTAACGCGAATGCGTTACTGCTTGGCGGCAGAAATGGGTATGGTGTCGTTTCCATGGGTTCGTGAACTTGGCGTGAGTTCTGCTCTTATCGTGAATATAATAAGAAATTTTTCGATATAAAACTTTATTAAGCTGGCCTTAACAATACCATATTGAGAACCGATCAATTTACATTATTTATACAAAATGGAACGGGGGTGATCACCGACACGGCTGATTTATTGTTGATTATTATCCTCGGAGTAATATGCTTCAACACTAAGCGAGAGTACGAACAGGGATTGGAAACGTTCATACTTCAAGTGTGAACAACTTCTGTGGCAATACAGTCACACTAACTAAGCTGTCGTTAGCAATTAGAAGTGAGTACAAGAAGTTTACTTCTAAGATGTTTCGTATAGTTACGAGTTTATAGGAAAAAACTGTGTGGATTTTACCCACCGTTTAATGTAAAAGATATCGGTATATACCATGATGTTAATAGCCTATATAATAATATTGGTGGACATTTCACACAGCGCCATCTAGCCCCAAACTATGTTAAGCATAGCTTGTATCATGGGAACCAGACAAGTGATATAATACATATATACTTTTTTTGTAAATACATATATATAATACACATGAAATATGACAAACATTTGTGTGACGAAATAGACAAACATCTGTGTTCGTCACACAAATGTTTGCCCTGGGTGGGAATCCAACCCACGTCCTACGACGCAGAAGGCAGGATTACTACCAACTGAGTTGTGAGGCGTTTCGTATATAACTATCCCCAAGTATAGAGCTATCAAATGGCAAAAAACTAGATTCACCTCGGTCTGGGACTTCTATAGATTCACAGAAAGAGACAAATTACTAATCGGTCGGAGATATATAATATTATGATACAGTAATAAAAGTATAAAAAAGAATGATTAGTTAATTTGCAGTAAATTAACAATACATGCTATATTCGTTGATATTTTAGTAAAAGACATAATTTGCTTTTCAAAAAAATTTGGTCAAAACGTCTAATGGCGATGGTTTAAATTGAAAGCAATAAAATTGTTTTTTTTTCTCTAGTAACACTGAAAGAAAAATTTGAAAAAACAATTGAATTTGTTTTTCTAAATCGATGTAGTACTATTACGCTTCGCTTACTACTTTTATGTAACCACAATTTTCAAAAAGCCGACGTAACTAAATACAATATCCGCTTAAATGTCGCGCCTATCATGCATCAGATCTTAATTTACAACTCTTCTATTACTTTTATCGATTTCCTACAGGATGTACCTTTATATGTTTTAAAATTAACCACGTGCGTCGCGTAATGAAATATAAAATGTAATATGTTTCAAAGTGAGCGTGTAAGTGGGTTTTAGTTTGTTTATTAAGTAAATAATTATTTATTCTTAAATTAAATTGTATTATACCAACGTCTCTATTATATTGGAAGATTTCCTTATTGCAGAAAAATATGTACTTACTATAAATTTATACTACATATGCATAAACAGTTTTATTTCAAATATGTATTTGATTTTATACATTTTTTTAAACGACAATTTAAAAATTTAACTTTGGCGCTTTCATTATAAATCATTTAATAACTTGAAAGTTATTTTTCCGTGTACGAAAACAAAGCAGATAACCTACTTCACGTATCGAGACATTCTTTTCAGTTTAAACTTTAACTGAACAAATTTTCAAGAAATTCTTAATAATTCAATTTTCGAAACAATAAAAAACAATAAAAGCAGCAACTGTATGCCCACAAAACTCTCTTATCTTATTAGGAAGCGTGCCCACTGCCCACTGCCCACTGCCCACAAGGGCCGGCCGTCCAATTTCGGTATGGTCGATAGCATCTGTCTCGCTTTTTATTTATAGCTCTGGCATAATATTCACTATCTAGCTCGGTATAAATAAGGCGAATCTATAAATGTTATCTCGCGTATCTCCAGATACGACTGTACGATACGCTTTTATTTATATGTCGAACTAGCTGTTGCCCGCGACTTCGTTCGCGTGGAATTCAATTTTATCACGCACCCCTATTTTACCCCTCGGACAAGTAGCCTAAGTTACTCCTTGTTACATCAGCTATCTGCCAGTGAAAGTCCCGTGAAAATCGGTCCAGCCATTTCAGAGATTAGCCGGAACAGACAGACAGACAGAAAGATAGACAGAAAAAAAATATTTGTTTGGTATATGTACCATGTATACATCCATATGCACTTAGTAAAAAGCGGTTATTTTAATATTACAAACAGACACTCCAATTGTATTATTTGTATGATGTGATAGTATTGCGCGCCCGGCCCGGCCCGGCGCGGCGCCCACGTGCTCCGCGGAACAACGCTTCTAGCCACTGTGTTATTGAAAATAGACGTGTTCTATATTTCATACATAATAATAAATATTGGTAGACATTTCACACAGTGCCAACTAGCCCTAAAGTAGGCTAAGCCTAGCTTGTATCATGGGAACCAGACAACTGATACACATACTTGTATACTTTTTTGTAAATACATACATGTAATACATATTGACACCCAGACGCAATAAACATCTATATTCGTTATCAAATGTTTGTCCTGGGTGGGAATCGAACCTACGATGTATTGAATGTAGGGTTACTACCAACTGAGCTGTGAGGCCAGTCAATTATCATCTATTAGTTAACTTATCGCACATCGCCCGTGTATTTCTACATATGTTAATTTTTATGCAAGAACCCTTAATATTTCCGGGATACACAATTACACATGACTCTCTTTGCTAAAATTCTATATTATTTTGGTGGGAATATTTAGTAATGTATTTTTCGGATACTGTAATTATTTTGAATTAAATGTAAACTTTTATTATTTTGACAAGTAAAAGATACTTGTTACTATTAAATCTGTTACTGTTATTATTCGAATCACTGGTTCTATCGAACCAATATTGAAAGGATTTAAGTGCGCCTCAAAGAGGCGCATTTTATCTGTTAGTACCTCGATATAAACTAGGCTTATCGCATAAAGAAAGAAAGAAACAAGTGAGTAATTTTATGCGAAAAGTTGAAATACACGATACCATTATAATAGCACCTGATCTGAGTATAAAATGCATTTCAATGAGGCGCAGTGTAAAAGAGAAACGCTTATTAAACAGTATCACAAGCCATATAATACTCAACGAGATGATCTCATTAAACAAATAGCAGTTAAGATCATGCTGTTAATATTCCATCCGAGCGCGATGTAAAATATCCTATACCAATTAACACTTAATAAAAATAAACTTGATACGCGACAAAAACTGACTCTGAATGGCGTACAGTCGGCATAATGAAGGGCCCTGCATTCTTCGGTCCTCTCCCGGGACAAGAAAGTATCAAATATTAACCATCGGACACACCTGAAGCCAGACCGCTTGGCATGCATATGAAAACGACAGATACAACCCTACAAAACCGCATTGTGCACTGTCCGAAACCACGCACCGATCTTACTACCACGCGATAAAGCTCAAAATTGAATGTAAACACATGGGACGAAGGTAAAAATAACGTTGCGAATGTGGACAAGATAGTATCAATTCGTACGTTAGCAAGAAACACATTTCAAGCGAAACATGGGCCGATGTTGGCCGAATCGAAACAAAGCGTTGTCACATCGAGATAAACATCGATCGGGTCGCGAAACGTCGCGTCAAACAAAACGCACCGAACAAATTATCGATTCATAAAAACATCGATTTTTAAAATATTGCCGCGCGTCCGTCGCGTCATTGTTCCATTCTGTGGAGTGGCCAGTTTTGTTGGCATTTCATAAATAACGACCACAGTGTTTGACGAGGTGGGTGCGTGTCAGTTTTTGGTGTTTGATATCCCGAGAAAAAAGTAAGCATCAGCAAGGTTTGATATCCAATGTTCACTCAGTACTCCGACAACGCCAACTTAAGAAACCGAATGAACATGATGAGGGCTCTTTATTTCAGGTGTTAGGGTTCCCCAGGAAAGGTTTCAGTAACAAAATTTATAACAATAAAAAAATATCCTAATTTGCCATCTGCATCTCGTGTCTTGTGTGCGGCAATTTCGTGATGTACTTCAATTTATTTACTTTTAGAATTTAATGTTTTTGTGCTGATATCGTTGCTTGTAAAAAAAATTCTAGGTAGACTAGACTATACACTAGAATGCTACAAAAAAAGTACGTCGACGAAGTGATGAAACTACATTACATTTACTTATTGGCTCCAGTGTTGCCATCTACGAATCAAAGTACATATTGTCGAAAGATTGATAAAAATACATTTGCCCATTTGCATATCTATAAACCGGCAAAAGTAATATTCCTAGCGATGGTTCTTTTGCATGAGAGCCTTATCATTGCGGTATTACGTGTAATTTTTCAAGACAACGAACACACATGGCCACCCCGACTGCGCGCGCGCAATCTCGCTCGTACGTCATGTGATATCGCGCGATCGCGTCGCCGACTCCGCTGTGCACATCACTATTCACATGCACATCACTATTTCACATTCAATATCGATGACTATTCTAAAATCGGTCCTTTTGTTTTCTTAGAATTCGTCGCGAGGTCCTGTCTGTAATTTTACTTATGAAATTACCTGAGCATATTTTGTTATGACGTTTGAAACTTATGTGATTTACGCTTATTTACCAAAGATAGTTTAAATGCTTTTAACTTAAAGATTAAAATCTGTAGATTTTAATATCAATTATTAAAATGATCTTGTGTTTCATTTGTCATTTATAACCATATCTTGGTTATGAGTATTTTCTAGTTCTTTTAATTGCCTGTTTAATGTCATTTTTAGTTTAACTACAGTTTTGCGTTCTCAATATAAAAATGCACCTGCAGTAATATTGCATGATTTTCCCATTAAAGTAAAACTGTGCTTTAATAGGTTATGGTCTTAAAAAGCATTAGAACTTATGCCAAATTCGTCCGGGGTAGTATTATATTAATTATATATAATATTAAGAACTAATACCCATTTCTACCGCCGAGCAGTAATGCATTCGCGTTGCTGTGTTCTGGTTTGAAAGGTATGGTTGCCGGTGAAATTGCAAGCACATGAGACATTCCACCTTCACGTTTCAGCGTCACGAGCGCATACGAGTGTGCCTCGGGTCTTGTACCTAAGTAGGGAAGGACCCAAGTCGTATTCCTTGTTATGGGCAGAGGTTACCACTTAATACCAGGTGGGCTATATGCTCCACAATTTTATAACATAAAAAAGGACCGCCTAAATGTCACTTAACTATGCTAACTGCGGGTCACTTAACTATATAAAAAGTTGTCTTCGAAGTTTTCATCGCTAATGCAGTCATGTCGCACATTAGCTACGTTCATTCAGTACGGGCACAGGTAATGGAGGAGATAGCAAACTCTTTGCACCTGTTTCAACTCGTTTTCGCCTAACAACACCTGGCAACATTGCACATATTTCAAGCGGCATTTTATATAAATTAATTTTTTTTCTTAATATAAAGTTTTTATTAAGAAACGAAACTAAGAACTGTCTGATTTTGATGTAGCAATTAAAAGGTTATAAAAAAAAACAGATTTCTAAGATTCGGCATAAGTCACTCGCTGTTCTTTGAATTTTTTTAAATTGACAAATAGACAGGTTGATAGCGGCTTTGATTTATAATATTCAGAGTTATGTCTAAAAGTCTACAGGAAATACTTCACTCAATAGATATTTCTTCTCTATTGTATGTAATTCAACAGGTGGCCGTCACTAATGCTCGTTGGCAACATTGTAACGCTGCTGTCGAGTGGGGTGTTACATTCAGGTCCATGTTCAAGATGCGAAACTGTTAGTTTGTGTTTGTTGTTTCTGTTTTGGCGACGAAATGTAAGAGAAAGAATGTTGTGAAATAGAAAAGCAACAAGTCATCAAAAGTATTAGTGATTTTAAGTAAAATTATGCGGTATTGTAGTATTTTAGTATAAATAATAAAGTGTAGCATTGTATAATTAATAGTAGAGGAATCTTTTTCTCTATAGATTGTGGTAATGTTTCTTTTAAATAAAAATATTGTTAAAAGGTTTTTATGCGTCTTAATAGTTTATACCTAAATTGTGAATAAGAGTTAGACAAATTGAGAACATAGTGTTATTTTCCGTGGATCAAGATAGGAGCTATTACATAAGTAAATGTCTATGGACATTTCACACAGCGCCATCTAGCCCTAAAGTAAGCTAAGTAGAGGTTGTATCATGGGAACCAGAAAACTTATTTTTTGTAAATACATACAAAACACAGACACACAACATAGTATAATATAGAAATCTTCTTTGTAATCTCCTTGTATTGAGACTATACGAAAAAAAATACTAACTCCATAGTATTTGGATTGGTCCAGTAACATAGCCTCCGTTCATAAAGCTAACTGTTGAGAAGCTACGGGTTTCATAAAATAGACATCCCATAAACGTGCGGTACAACTCTCGGCCCATTACAATGCATCTACCCATCCGTCATGAATCAGCGGACGTAAGGGCGTGCACTCACGACGCGATAAACGCTACCCACGACGCGACATCGTCGTGTCACTCGCGAATATCGCGCGTTATCGCGATCCCGGCCACCCCGCGAGCCGATGCGATGCCCTGCCCGTGAACAAGCGACGAATGTGAGAAGTTTGCTTGTGTTAAGGCCCAGGATACCGAAAAGGGGTGTTCACAAAGCAGTTTATGTACTAAACATTAACGTTTATAAATTGGAAAAAAAATAAAGACTATTTAGTTATATTATAATTGTATAGCCTTATAATTAGACCTCTTGGCAAACATTGTGGGACCCCAAAATGAATAACTGAATTTGTTACTAAGCTCAAAAATCGAAAACTCAAAAAACCAAGGAAAATTTTATGTTTTTTTAATTTTATGTATATTATAGCAAAAATAGAAACTACTTTCGATTTTTATATGTATGTGGACTTGTATGGAACTTATGGATTTCCGCCTTCATTTTGGACTTAAAATGGCGGCCATTTTACGCCTGCACGAAGGTAAACCAGGTTATTTACCGAATATCCGAACAATGTACTAGGTAAACGGTTATCGTGTGCACTTCCTAGGTAATTGAGGAGCTCTTGTCCAATGAGACGTGATATCTCGCGCGCTTCGGTGCACTGCACCTACTATCGGGCGGCGGGAGTAGACGCCGCGCCGCGCCGCGGCCGCCCGCACCTACCTAATGAGAGGTAGCCCTATTCAGTTTGCACATCGGAAATATCCGGTGACATTTTTATTTTTATTTTAGTTAGCACACGGGTTCTGTATGTAGGCTTTAAGTAGTTTATCCATACAAATAAATAAAATTGGAGTGTCTGTTTGTAATATTAAAATAACCGCTTTTTCTAAGTGCATATGGATGTACACGGTACATATACCAAAACATATATTTTTTCACAAGTTTTGTCTGTCTGTCTGTCTATCTGTCTGTCTCTTTGTTCCGGCTAATCTCTGAAACGGCTGGACCGATTTTGACGGGACTTTCACTGGCAGATAGCTGATGTAACAAGGAGTAACTTAGGCTACTTTTCCGAGGGGTAAAATAGGGGTGCGCGATAAAACCGAATTCCACGCGGACGAAGACGCGGGCAACAGCTAGTGTTAAATAAATGTCTGTAAGCACAGCACTTCTCCGCGTGAACTTAGCACAAGTGTTACTGCTACTTTGAGTTGCTTCTTTCGCACCACCCGGGGGACTCGTGTAGTGATTCAAAGGGTTATCACTTACGGACGCAAGCAATGTCCCAATAATAAATAGTTCAGGACCTTTGAGAGATTCAAGACGGCTGTTTTTTTGAATGGTTTTACCTGTATTATATAATTTGTTGTATTGTGGAAAATTATGATTTGCTATTAATCTTTATTTAATAGTTCTGAGATAATTATTTCGTAGAATACAAAGTGGGCTAGGCAAAGATTCGGTAATCGATTTGATAATGGGCTTAATTTTGGTCACATTGTTCGTCGCTGTGATCGATCTTTGGTATTAATGTCATTAACCTTAAGAATTTATTTGTTTATTGAGTTGAAACAATAAATCAATAGATTCGAGTGATAGTAAACAATTTTTTTTGATGAAAGGGTACATATTTAAAGAGGAGAATGAATAGGTTTCTTCTAGGCTAGCATGCTACTTCGTAGACCACATCGTCACTTAACATCAGGTGAGATTGCGGTCAAATAACCTGTCGCAACAAAAAAAAATTTAAGTGATCAACATAATGAGACAAGAGATTGTTAGCGTATTAAAACAACCCTGTATAAGAAAGGTAATAGCAATTTAAATTAATACTAAATAATTCTAAAATAAACCGAAGCTAGGGACAGTAACATAGTAAAAACTGCAGTAAAGGCTAAATTAACTTTCAAACCGATTTCCTTGCTCGCGTTGCGTCCATTTTGGTTTTACGACAATATTATATATCTGTGGATCGGGTGCACCGTTATCGCGCGCCACCACACACGATAGAGAGCTGCGAACCGGTGGAGCTTAGATTTTATTTAATACTAGCTGTTTGCCCGCGACTTCGTCCGCGTCGGTTTTGTCACGCACTAGGGGTTTTATTGCTCAGAAAAGTAGCCTAAGTTACTCCTTGTTACATCAGCTATCGGCCAGTGAAAGCCCCGTCAAAATCGGTCCAGTCATTTCAGAGATTAGCCGGAACAAACAGACAGACAGACAAAAATTTTTAAAAAATGTTTTGGGATATGTACCCTGTATACATCCATATGCACTTAGTAAAAAGCGGTTATTTTAATATCACAAACAGACACTCCAATTTTATTTATTTGTATAGACTAGCTGTGCCACGCGGCATCACCCACCTTTTTTAAATTAAATACTTAAATACTAGCAGACGAGCTTACGGCCCACCTGATGGAAAGTGGTCACCGTCGCCCGTGGACATCTGCAACACCAGAGGCATTGCTAATGCGCTGCTGGCCATTAAGATGGGCATTAACCCATTAACAAGAGTTGAACAAGAGATGGTTGTTCTGTAGTAATATATATATTTTTGTTTTATTATATATTATATATTTGCATTTCTATATGTGTTTATGTATATGTGTAATTTATGTTTGCCTGTATAATTTGTCCAGTTATATTTTTAACTAATCTTAGATGAACCACAAAGCCCCATATAAAGTCCAGTATTTCTTGTCCATCCAAAGGTTGTCTGTAAGAGATCGCTTTATAGCGATAAGGCCGCCCATTGTTTCACTCTGTTGTATATTGTTACTGTTGTTATTTTGATTTTGTGAGCAATAAAGTGTTATCTATCTATCTATCTATCTATTATTATTACTGATATATGCATCAAAATTACTCACGGTTGGGTTTACGAGTGGGACCGGGAAGTACGAAAGTAGCTTGTGGTGTCGTTAGTTTTACTGGAACTCTGCATGTATGGTACTGTTGATGTTTCTGGGTTAACCTCGATAAAATGGCTAACAATTATAAGCTAACAATATGAAATCAGTATTTGTGGGTTTCCAGACAGGACAAGGGCCAAGTTCGTCAAGGGAATTACTACAACTACACACTATATCTACTGACAAGCAGTAACGTATATGCATTAAGTCAAGTGAATCAAACAACCAAGTCGCATCGCTTGTTATGGACAGAGGTTACCACTTAACACCAGGTGGGCCGTCAGCTCGTTCCATAACTGTATTGAATAAAAAAATGCATTACTGTGTTAAGAAGTGTGTTTGTAGCCATGTCGTGGTTGCTGAGGCTAAGTGGCTGAACCCTTACAATCCAAATCTTCTCTGTAATCTATGGTACGAATGACCGACCTCACAGCTCAGTTGGTAGTAACACTACCTTCTGCGCTGTAGATCGTGGATTCGACTCCCACCCAGGACAAAAATTTGTGTGACGTATGTTTGTTCTGTGTTTGGATATTAATATGTATTATATGTATGTTTTACAAAAAGTATTAAGTATTATACCAGTTGTCTGGTTCCCATGATATAAAGCTATGCTTAGTTTATTTTGGGGCTAGATGGCGCTGTGTGAAATGTCCACCAATATTTAATTATTGAAACGTCTCAGAGTTACAGGCACATACGTTTCGACTTGCGTCTAATCATACCTAGTAGGGGAAGACCTAAGTCGCATCGGTTGTTACGGGCAGAGATTACCACTTACCACCAGGCAGGCCGTCGGCTCGTTCCGTATCTGATTCATACGAAAAAAAATGCATTATTACGGTACATAGTTCTGCCATCAGTTGGCGGCTAACAAACTGTCCTGGGTGACTCGTGATGCGCTATCGACATTAAAATCTCGACCATTGCGTATCTCTACCAAAACCGGGAGATACGACCGGAGCGATAGCGCGGGTGTTCGCGAGCGATAACACCAGGGCGCGTCCCGCCTCGGACTAGGGATGTGTCTACTGGGCTTACATTTGAAACTATCACCAAGCTTTCAGCTGGCGATACAGTAGGTCTTACTGTAAAAGTGTTCATGCCCGGGAGATACGACTCGAGCGATAGCGCGAGTGTTTGTAAGCGATAACACCCGGACGCGTCCCGCATGGGACTAGGGTGGGGCCTCACTGAGATTAGTCCTGAAACTACCACCGTGCTTTCTAACAGCGGTATCGTCTTAGTGTGAAAGTTCTCATATAGCGCGGGTATGCAAGCGATTACACCCAAACGTGTCCGCGTGGGGCTAAACACGATTATAACTGAAACTTTCCTGTACTGTCTTGAAACTGTCATACAAGTTTCAATTAGTGAAATCTGGAGAGATAGGACGAGTGTTTGCGATTGGTAAGTAGGTGCTGATTGAAACTAGCCGTAAAAGTTTGCTGTATATATAGACTTTATACAGATTTATTTATATTACCTATATATACTAAGTGTATCATTAATTGTTTTCTTTATACATTAAACTTAACAATAAGTAAGCGTGACCTTATGTTTTGAATATTATTATCGTTTCCAAGCTATTTATTTATGAATTCTATGAAAATAAAGTGTTTGACTTTGACATTATATACGGCATATTTCGATCAAATAGTTCGAAGAGCACCACAGACGACGCTTACTTTTATAACACTTGTCAAACATTACTATATTACAGTTACAAGACTATTAGCCTAAGAGGACTAGCAAGTCTTGTGCGGTAACTGACAAGACTGGGTCACAAAGTTCCGTGCGCTCCCACCCCTAGAGTATAGACAGTAGATGCAGCGCAGTTATCACGGCCGCCGCCCGCCGCCCGCCGCCCGCCGCCCGCCCAGCTGGTATCTGTTATCGGGGCGCCCCAGACGACGCTCAGTTTTATAACGTGTGCTAAGATTTATGTTTGATGCTTATTGCGATTCTTTATTATGTTTTTAAACACTTTTGAGGGAAATTTCAACCGGAGTTGGTTTCATATGGATAGAATTAGATTTATGTAGGAATCCAGTATTGTATCCAATATAATACGAAAATCGTTTTTTTTTTCTTGTAAATGAGTATGTCAAAAAACAATATTTTTATGTGAATTTTAGTTTAAAGTCTTCCAATATTTATGGTTTAGTGTTATTCTTGACCGTATTAAAATTGAATTTGATATCAGACCGATTCTATTCTATTGTAATAAAGTCTCGTGTATCCAATTAGACTAGTTTATCATAGTCAGTTTAAAAAAGATTTTAATAGTCCTATTCTCTAATTTTACACACAGGTAAAAAGCATTATCGATTTGTTGTTATTCGACCTCCGTGCGATCACAATACAATAAGAGATAACTTATCCGTTCGCTAAGTCGTGAAATGCTTATTATACAAATCACCTTCCACATCTCAATTGTGAAACAATGCTATCGATTACTGCGAAACTAATTTTCCCACCAACTTTAAAACAGCTTTAGCCTTACCAATATTGAGTTTAAAATCAAACGCATCTCGAGCGCAATAGATCTATCTGAAAAATCACAACTGATGACTTTCGCCAATCAAAAGATAGCTCTATTGGAATCGTGTAAGGTTGAAATTTGACTTGTTTGACTAGAGGTTATTTATGAAGGCAAAGGGTGGTAAAACGCCCCCAGAATGAAAGCTTGCAGCGAGATAGCATCGATTAAGTAAATGCGTGCAAACTCGCTTGGATGGATCTGCCTGTGGATATGTTTTCTCGGATCGACGATGCCGTGAGATGATTTATTGTTCACTAATAACATTTTATAGTATACAAACACAGAGTGAGTTTGAAAACCGTTGGGTATTTCTCAAGTAGTAGGTATACTTTCAACAGGTTATATTTAATTTTTTTAAACTTTTAGTTAAGTTTTTAGCTTAAAAACTACTATAAATTTCAGAAAGAAATACATCAGCATTCATCATTCTTTTAATTTCATAATGTATTAAAAATGTATTTTTTTAATGTATACGTTTTTTTTATTTCAAATTTTTCTGTTTGTGTTTGGATAGCTATTCTTTTTTGTTAGCAGGCCAAAATTCTTCTTCTACATGTAAGGTTGATTGGCAAAAAAACTTTAGCATTAAGTCCTTTTGTAGATTGTTTTTTTTTTTAATTTGCATAAAGATTAAATGAACAAATGGCCGAAACTTTTATTTTTCTGTCAATAATAACATCATTTACGCAATTCTGAACCCAGATTTAAAAAATATATAATTGAATCGAATAAATGATATCTAGATTATTTTCAAACCTTTATTCTAGAGTTCCGCTTGAAGCCCTGTTTGTTCGTTAAATGTATAAGAAGTATAAAATCAGGTGTTTATGTCTCGTATCTGAGCGAGGTACCTAACGATCGTTGTTGCGTCTAGCATCGGCCGCTGGGGACCGCAAAATATTCTTACAATTACCACATAGATAAGAAAAATGCAGTCTCGTTAATTGTACTATGTTGGTACCATTTTCTATTTTTCTGTGTTAGGTATTTGAAATATTATTTGAATTTTGTACAAACTTCTTAATATTTAGCGTTATTTTTAATATCTGAGCAATCTGTGGGAATAAATTTAATTAAAATAAAATTAATTATTTTTAAGCATTTGTCGAGGAAGCAAATTCTTGTATTAATTTTCACTTTCACTCCACGTCCATGACACAAAACAAAAGTTTTATATCTGTTTCGGTGTAGTAATAAGCAAGGTTCCTTATCCAAACAAACTCTACTCAAAAGGCTGTTCTTCAGATTTTTCAGATTACTTCAGATCAGGCTTTTTATCAGATTTGCTGAATCGAGACTTGTTTATCAGATGGAATCACACTTACATACGATGTTCCATTTTTGCACCTCTAAGTGATGGTTGCAATTAGATCAGAAAGTAAAGAAATGAAAGACCTTTAAAAAAAACCGTGCACGCTATAAAATCTAGTCATCGAATTGATATGCACCAAATTTTACTTAGCTATTAAATCGTTAAAAAATGTTTTAACTTTAGACAAATCATAAACTTAAACGAGCATGTTTTATAGACCGAAGTAACTTAGAGTGTTTCCGATTAAGCCTCGGCTTGCGTAGTTTCGTAATCTGTACGTAACAATACGAAAAACACTAATAATTCCGAGTTTTAGTTTGTTTGACCAGCCGAGACTGTTTTCGGAGATCACAGATTAAAAACAACTGGATATGTTTCTAGTGCATACGGAGCTCTATTCCAAGTTGATTTTGAACGAAAATGAATTTAGAAAAATTTACTAATGCGAAATATATTTAATGTTTATATGTGTAACGTGAAACATGAATTTAAAATATGTCTCTAGTTATTTAGAAATACATTTCAAATGAACTCTTACCTCAAGACTTCATAATACTATTCTCTCTAATATTATTTCATCTCCAACGCAAGCTACATTAAGTTTTTGTACACGTTTTGTCACTCGTAATAAATATGTGCGCAATACTCAAAACGGTGAAGGAAATAATCGTGAGGAAACCGACATATCCTAGAAGCAGAAATTTGAAGACTCAAGTGTACAAAAGCCTCTTTGGAGTGGATTTTAATCCTTTCTTTATAATGGTATTGAGAGAGCCAGAGAGAGTAGCGAGTAGCAGTAGCCACATCCAGAAACTTTGGTCCGTGCCCTACGTGCCGTATCTCGGAGCCTCTCGCGCCGCTAACGATTTATTTAGTAACAGTAACGGAGTAACGACGTTTGTTCAGCCGTCGCCACACGTCACTGTGGCCTTTTTATCGGATGCCAACCTATTTTGATGGTAAGCTACATGTTACTACATAAGTTATTTTGTAAGCACATGTTTTAATGATGGAATAATAGTATTTAAATATGGTCACGAAAAAATTACTGTGATAACCTTAAGAATACAATTAATATTATTTCAGTGAAATTAATAAGTTTATTTACATTTCACACACTGTGCCATCTAGCTCCAAACTTAGCATAGCTTGTACTATGGGAGCCAGATAAGTGATATAATACCTATATAGTTTTTAAGTACATACATATAATACGTATATTAATACTCAGACACAGAACAAACATTTGTGTTCGTCACACAAATGTTTATCCTGGTTAGGAATCGAACCCACGACCTACTTTGCAGAAGCCAGGATTACTACCAATTGAGCTGTGAGGCCAGTCGAATTCGGACTTTCCAAAAATACGTTTACAAATATTTGTCTTTAGCAATTCAATAAAAATAATAGCTTATTAAAATATAAATAACCGCTAATTCAGATATAGAACACGTATAATTAACATGTATTCTTCTTATTACCATACACATTAATTGCACAATTTTAATGACTCTTTTCTAAATTGACTGACATAAAATTTCCGTTAATTATAGCCTAACATTTAAGACGGTGTCAATCAAATGTCACGGATTGGTTCCGGCGACGTCGTAAAATTTTAAGACATCGTTTTTAATATAATTTATGTTTATAGTTTATACCATTTGAAATCATAACCCTAATTGGTTTTTGTTATGATATTTCCTATCACTTGAGATACAAACGATTTTCAACAATAAACTCACAAAAATAAGGTGTATTTTGAATATCACAGATAGATGTGAAAAAATATTATAAAATGAAATATGAATATAAACTACCATTGAAATATGAAAACAATAAACTAAGTATAACTAAAAACAATATGACGCCACTATAAAAACAAAGTCAAGCACCTAAGTTATATTACTTATACTCCTAGTAACGTGTAAAAATATGTTTTCCCAACGTTGAATAGTTAAAAACGGTAATAGAATAAACGCTAACCTGTTAACAGAGTGTAAGCAGTGTGAACTATCAGCCGCCCTTCCTGAGATAGCATCGCCGCCCGCCCTGCGAGTGGTGCCGCCTAATTGAAAATACACATTCAGGTGCCCGCTAATGGGGGCAGATAAGTCTTATTGTTTATAGGATATACCTTCGTTAAGAGGACGTTCTCAGCTCGGCGTAGTGAAGTAACCAATTAATTAAAACTATTGTTAATCGTATTCCCTAATATTCATTATATCAGACGAGTAACACATGCTAAAATATTGGCTCATAATAACACACACCTTATAGACATATATGATCATAGTTATGGACTTATTCAGTGTAACTGTTTAAAACAAATACAGAACTGATTTCAAGAGTATCGAATTAGTACGAAAGGAGCCTCTTTGAGGTGCACTCTAATCCTTTCACCGCATTGGTTCGGGAAAGCCTACACGAGTAATAAATATTATAATAAAATCCAAAGGCAGCATTTTAGTAAAGGTTATTCATATTAATTTAATTCGCTCCTTGTTGCTGTTGTTTCTAATATATAGTAGATGTTAGTCAAAAGTCTATAATTATTTGTTAGTTTTATATAATTATGGTGTAAAGTTGAGGATTCATTTATTTTAAGGGACTAGATTATTTTTATATCTTTATTGTCCTAGATTGAATTAGCGTGTGAGAAGTTCTGGTAAATAATTTAAATAGCATCAGACATTATGAAAAGGTCCTGTACTATTTTATCACTCTCAAACTAACAAACCATCACGATAGCTGCGATCGGTCAAATTTACGATCTTTACCAACGTTAGGCGTTTTACAAAGTTCCCTGACAATGGCCGAGGAAGCGCCCGCTTCTAACGGCCTCGTTACAGCCGTTAACGGCCGTTAAACGCACGTTATCAGCGATACAGGGCGGGCGGAAGGCCACCTGCGGTTAGCCGCCCATGCCCGCCTTAATGCATCCGTATTTATTTATTCACTTATAAACCCGAGATATGTTTCCTGATCGCTATCGAGGAAGGGTCAGATTGTTTTTAAGTCATTTGTTTTTGGAAAATTTTTGACCTTTCCAACGGATGGGAATTTTCAGGATAGCTTTTAGCTGGATGCCAAGCAGTAAGGAAACCATTTTGAAGGTATGGACTTCAATACTTAACATTTATTAGACTCCAACACCAAACATATAATTCTTTAATAGCATCCGTCGTTATGAAAACACCAACCAGTTCATGGAATGAAACACATAAATAGCATATATTTATATTTTATTTGGATTTTAAAGTCTTAAGTAACCTAACGTGTTTTTTCAAAACTTCTATACTTTTTATGTCTATTGTAAAAATAAGAAGTCTTCATATTATAGCCTTCATATTCTTCAATTTGCGTTTTTATATGAATAATTTGTGTATCAGTATATTTTTACACATCCTCAAATTACAAAATGAGGGTTCCAATTTGTATAAGCATATGTATATGTATAATAGCATTTGACAAAATATATCGTTTAAGTAATCACGCTGTGAACCCTAGTCTTATAATAAATAAATAAATATCAACAATAAAAAACAAAACTAACAGATTATTTTAATACTCAACTCAATTTACTATTTTATTTCAAAAACAAAATCTTTTGATATGTATACAAGTATACACTTGAATACAGGAATTGAACAAATCAATCCAAAAGTCTTACCTATCGAAATAAATTTAACACTTTAACTTACCTCGCTCACTTACTCACTCATTTATAAACCAGCTAACGTTAAAATTACAACGTCCTAGTCTAGATTAAAGCAAGTTAATCTATGTAAAACTCCTTACAAAGCAGTTTTACGATTTACACACTGGATAGTTTTAACGCCGCTATTACGAACTAATAACTTAGTGAGCGTGCCCGTTTCTGATATTATACTATGCATTTCAATTAGTTACTTACTAAGGATTAGCTTTCTGATTCAGTATGATAAGAACAGTGTATTCTATATGTGTTGTACTGTATCACAGGCTTCGAGTTTGCGGTTTCCTGGCTTCAGAGACAGAATTTTTTCTATGCGATGAGGAAATAATAATAATAATAATAATGATAGTTTATTTGCACCTTATATAGTTAACATAGAGAAAATATAAATATAAAAATATTTATGCTTAAGTTATTTATAGTAACAATTTCAGTGAAAACAGCTAGAACCTAAACTAAGACATTTATATATCTTATAATATAGGTAGGTACCTACCCGTAGCAAAATGTTTGGCTATGTGTGATATCAGCCAAAAGCCTTTATATTTCACTATTACAACTACTTCTGTCTCTAGCTCTTTCGAACCTGTGAATGGATTAAAGTGCGCCTCAAAGAATCTTTCGTGCATTTTGATGTTCCACTGAGAATATATTATGGCATGGAGATATCACATAATAGATAATATTAATAATATCAAAATCGTGCGTACTTATCCCTAAGTTCATATTTCATCGAGGTTCATTTTAGTTTTCCATTTGTCACAAATATATCAAATCACAAGGTGTAGTGTAGGCTTCTCATATCCAGTCCGGTCTCAAACTCGCGCTATCTAATCTACCCCAGCAGCCATAAAGTCTAAAATGGCATACGACCTGTAGCGAGCGATGCAGTGCTACCCAAAGTTTTACTTTGTGCCCGAAAGATACGCTTTGATATATTCAAGTGAGATACCAACTTCGTTCCGATTCCACTGTTGTGGAATTTTAACGTAAATAAAGGTCGGACGGTCAGCAGTTTTGGTACAGTTCTCGAAAATATGATTTGAAGCTCCAACTTTCAATTTCCCATGTATTTAGTATTACTCTAACGTCTGAGAGTTTCTTAACTTTAAATCTGAAGTTCAGTTGTTCCAAACGTTAAGCAGCTTGGAGCGTTAACACTTGATGGAGAAATTGCCAAGCTAATTAAAAGCATTGGACATTTGCCAATCAGTAAGTAAGCATATGTTTCACCATGCTGAACATTCTGCTCAGCTACAAGAAACACTTAATAAACCGAAAAAAAAAATTATAAAAAAAGAATTATATATAAAAAAATGCAAAAATCCAAACGTGTTAGTGGCCTTTGTATAGCCTTAAATAGAATAAATACTTCATTGAATCATCGTCTTATTCATACAACTAATCATTTATTCTTTAGATCTGAACGTAGACCAAAGTCGCGTTCTATCTTCATTTTCCAACAGATAGAATAATCAATACATTCCAACACAGGTGTTGGGTAGATATAGGTGTTATCGAGCTCTAAAAGCTAAAGTTGGTGTAGCACGAGACCGCTAGGTGCTATAACTTGGACCGGAATGCAGTACCTATTCAAAGACATCGATACGTGTGCTGATACCAACTTCCAAGATCCAATACGAACCGCCGAAACTTGTTCTTAGTTTGTATGGCGTAAGTGATAAGAGCGAGAGATTGAAAACACCTAAACATTTATTAGATTACTTCCTGCTAATGTGTTACTACTATTTGTCATTAGTCTACGGCGTAGCGTTTTCCTCTCAGGATTCTTGCAAAAACGCAGCTTGCGGTAATGTCTTTGTTCTACTAATTGTAATTAAAACATAAGTCAAATTCAAAAACTTTATTTCCATAGAATTCATAAAGAAATGGTTAGGAAACGTCAATAATATTCAAAATATAAGGGCACGCGTACTTATCGCTAAGTTTGACGCGTGTTCAAACCCTATCCGGTGTCCCTATACTATATCATAACTGTGGATTGCGTCATAATATTAATAATATTACGTATCACAAAGATCTCGTTACAAAAAATGATCCAAACAAATGGCTTACAAACGTTTAGAGGCTTTTGTATCTCGCTTCAGTTTGTAACTTACAACAAAGAATCGCAACTAACACGCTTAGATGCACTTCTAATTAAACAGTTATGTTAGTTTCGCGCCTAATGTTGCGAACGCCGCACGTTTCACAATAATAATTGTCGTGCGACATTTGTATGAGTTCGGATGCAAATGTGTACGTGTGATTAGATGCAAGGAGCTGGTTATGGCCGCGTTTACTTGTCATTTGCGCTTAATATCTGTGTTTCAATTCCTATTGTTGTTTCTCGATTGCTGTTTGTTATGCTGCAGTGTCTTTAAGATTGTGTTCATGCTATACTGCTATATGGGGCTGTTTTCTGGGGAATTTTTCTTGTACTTTTCATGGAATCTGTTTGGTTTGAATTACGTGTGTGTATATCGTGACCTGTAAAGCGCATTGAAAACGCTGAAATTTAAGGTTCAAATGTCAGAAGATCATAGATATTTTATGAAATATTTCAAGTAAACAAAACACTGGAATTCCACATGAGTGATATATGATATAGCATTTTCTACCTGCAAATGTTACCATCGTCCACAATCACATTTAACAAATAAATTTAAAAAAAAAACTTCTAAATCGAGGCATTCCACTATCGCATCGTTTTTATCCCAACAAAGTGGAATTCTGACATTACCACCAGATAACACTATCGCCGTTTTAAATCATACTCAGATTTCGAGCGCACGATCCTCTCTTATCGGCAAAAGCACTCCGCCCTATCTGCGCAGGCGCGATCTCATGTGTTATGCCTACACTGAGGGCGGAATACGTACAAACACACACACTCACACACACACACACACACACACACACACACACACACACACACACACACACAGTCACACACACACACACACTTATGAGCGTGGTGGCCCAGTGGTACTGACCCCGACTTTCAATCCGGATGTCCAGTTCAGATCCCAATACGCACCAATGGGGAAACGACGAAGGAAAATATCGTGAGGAAACAGGCAAGTCCTTGTACCACAATTTGAAGACATGTCTCAAGCGTATGAATGGAGCCTCTTTGAGGTTCACGTAAATTCTTTCACCACACTCGACAAAGATGTGACGAAGATAGATATAGAAGATTAATAAGTAATATCTACAGTGTCAAGCCAGGGGTTTGGTCTCATCTACATTCTTCTTCTGATATTCGGCGTAGTAGTAACTACTGAACGTAGTCTTTTTACGTTAAATTTTCGCTTCTATGCATGCACCCTTGAAATTTCTGACACTCTTTCTTATAACGGTTCTTAAAGTAAGCCTCGGTAATTACATTGTGAATTTGCTAAGTACGCACAATATATCTACAAATTATCTGAGAGTAATATACCCGTCCGTAGCGTTGCCAGGCGTCCGGATAAAGCCGGATCCAGTCAGGCTTTTTGGTTGCGTGTCCGGCTAAATTCGTTGTTTTTGGCTTTTGTTAGGCTTTTTAAATTTGGCCAGTTTCTTTACATTCCTTATATGTTGATATAAAGAAGACTTATTCATTCAATTTTATTACTGTTTCATTAGAATTTAAGATGAAAATGTTAAATGATTATGATTTGATATAATGATGAAAAAGTCAAGTTTTCATTTAAAACAAAATGTCATGTTATACTTAGATTAAAAAATTATAGGTGTCCGATATTTATACCAAAATGTCCGGCCAAACTAGCCAGTATGTCCGGCTTTTCGGGTTTACGACCTGGCAACCCTACCCGTCCGCATAAAGCCGTAGTGATTCATTCGTCGCTCCTATCGACTGCTCAGGTTATCCTCGCAAAACTAATGCCGTTCGTAAATCTATTAGATAATAACCCATTAGGTGTTGTAATTAACTCGTAGGCTAAGTGTGTTGTTTTTACAAGATTTTATCTTAGTTTCTGTGTTAATAGCCTTAGTATTTAATAGCAGTTAGAATTTATGACAAGTTTGTCCGGGGAAGTACTGCCACCATTTCTGTCGCCAAGCAGTAATCTGTTACTATGTTCCGATTTGAAAGGTGTCGTTGCCTGTGAAATTACAGGCATTAGAGACATTCAACCTTCACATTTCAGAGTTACGGGCGCATACGATGTGACTTGGATCTTTTCGTGCTGTAGTAGGGGAGGATATGACTTGTATTCCTAGTTTTCTGAGATATCCTTGTGAAAGTTGATAGTTTTCTTTCACGGGACCCGTGTTTATTTGAGGTCATTATAACTTGAGTACTCTATTGCATTGGGTGTGCCTAATAAATAAATAAATAAACTTGCTCTACAACTTCTTACAATTCTAGATTTCTATCACGTAACTAGAACAGAGTGATGCATATTATACATATTGACACCCAGACACAGTACAAAAACATTTATATTCGGCTACAAATATTTATTCCGGGTGGGAATCGAACCCACGACCTACAGCGCAGAAGGCAGGTTAACTACCAACTGAGCTTTGAGGCTAGTCAATAATATATAAATTAAATAAATTGCATAGGATTGAAACCACATTCATTCAAAAATATAACCGACGAACGGAGTCTCTTTGGGGCGCACCTTAAAATCCTATCACCGCACTGGTTCGAGAGAACACCGGTTCTCTCGAACCAGTGCGGTGAAAAGATTGTTTTTTTTTTCTATTCGAGTCACCGGACTCGAATAGAATATAACCACACTGTATACATTCCTAGTGCTTTTATAATGGCAAATGTAATTTATGTATGTAACTGTATGAATCACACACAAACATCAAATAAAAGTTGGAAAAATCAATCAGTTATGAGCGCTGGGGCGGTTATCTGCACATCGGAGGGCGGGCGGCGCGGCGTTATCGCGGCCGACCACGCGCTCCGACATCGCGTTATTTATCTCTGCGAGTGGCGGAAGGAGTTGTGGTGACGTGCCAAGTGGCCTATTAATATGCACTTACATAAATTACAACGAGTATGCTTTTCATATTTTACGATGTAAATAAACCAAATGTTGACATGTCTTTCTGTGATAACTCTTTTTTTCATCAATTATACCTTTTAAAATGTTTACAAAATTAAAAAAAAAAATTATTTAATAATTTTAACGTAACTCCCTTAATAAGTCCCATTACAAGTAAAATAATGATTAAGGCTACTAAAAGTCGCAAACATTCAATGTATTGCAGTAAAATCAAATATTTTTAACATCAATGTACTTATATCGAATCGGAACTTTGAAAATACTATATATCATAATATATACGTCTATGGTCACTTTTTTACACTAACAATTCGATTTCCAAGATAAAAATGAAACAAAATATTACTCAGCAAATTATAAGTTTTCAACGTGAATGCGTCCGCCAGGGCGGGCGGTTATCATCGCGGGCTAGGCGGGCGGCGTTATCACGCTAGCACACACCTAACGTTCGTTTATTTTGCGCCGCGCATACGTTGCGTGCCCGTGTTAATACACCCAAGCGGAATACGTGTATTTTTAAACTTAATTTTACTTTCGGGAATATTACTGTTATGAAGTGAAACTTTTTAACAACATTTTTATTTTATCAGCAAATAGGGTTTCTACCATTGTTGATAAATATATGTATCTACAGAGCGACTCGCCGTCACATGTCGGCCGGTTTGTTGTCGGCGACTTTGCTTCGTTGGAAACTTGGAAATCTTTGAGGTGTCGGCAGCAAGTGACGACCAACATTGTCTCAGCGCTTGTCAACTATATTGCAAAGACACACAAATTAAACTGTTGCAACTTAGCGTGCACGCAAGCGAGCATGTTGTCGGGTAACCCGCGCGAGTGCATGTTGCCGACATAATCCTTTGAAATGAGGCTGCCGACACAATTACCGGACCGTGCCGGTGGATTCGGCGAGTAAGTATTATAGATTTCGACAAATTCCTGTTTTAAGTAGTTTTAGTTTCGTTTTTATTGTTTCCAAGATTATAATTTACCTACAACAAATAAATAACAGCCCAATAAATAACATAGCACTTTATTTTATGTCCGCATTTAACTGCAAATATGCCATTATTTTCGTTTAAATACACATCTTAATTATTATTTTTGATTTAGTATATGGTTTCTGGCTGACTGTTCGAACTCATTCGAAGTAGACGAAACTAAATATTGAAACATATTTTAAATTAAACTGTCTTTTTGTATAAATGATATTATTTATGTAAATTATTCGGTAGCTACATTTATAACCACTAAAAATCGAGCTACCTCAGCCACATATCACATTACCTATGACGTTCTCAGCTCCTGAGCTCCATACAAATGTATTAATATACTACATCTGCTGGTAGTTTATATTCTGTCCGAGCCACTGGTTCTCTCGAATCAGTGTGGTGAACGGATTTTAAGTGCGCCTCAAAGAGGCTCCTTTCGTGCACTTGACACAAGCCGTTTTATATTCTTTGCGATTTAATCATAACTGAATGCTACTGCCACATGCCCATTCCTGCCCCAATATGACGCATTCGCGTTACTGTGTTCCGGTTTCAAAGGGTTGGTTGCCGGTGAAATTACAGGCACATGAGACATTCCACCCACACGTCTCAGAGGGCTACGGGCTTACGGGCGCATACGATGCGACTTGGGTCTTGTCGTGCCTAGTCGGTGAGGACCCAAGTCGCATCCGTTGTTATGGGCCGAGGTTACCACTTAACACCAGGTGGGCCGTTGGTTTGTTCTTTAACTGTACCACAAAAAAAAGTTATCCGTAAACGTTACTAGCGGCGATATTTAACGGATACAGTATGCGTTCGCGCGGCGTTCCGACAACCTTCTCTTATTAGTTATTGATTTGACAACTCAGTAATTTCCTATGAATAATGTGACGTGAAGTCATAAAACTGTGTATCTCAGTCATTATCTAGAATCATAAGAATATGTAATATATTGAATAATTATAAATGTAGGTGGTTATAATTAATTTATGTCTGATTGTATCTGTGGATGAGTTAATTCAGTAATGCCGTGTCGTAAACGTCTGTGCTGTTCATTTAACAGTTTTATTAGTAAATCCAATTATGTAATTAAGACGATTATTTAAATGATGCACAAAATATTGGAGATAACGTATTTGAGTTATCATACAGACAATTACAACAAAGTGTAATATAATTACTTGCGTCGGCGGTCGAAATGTCATGTCAAAAGTCTTTTGAGAGGACTAAATATATAAGAAGTGGGATTTAAGGCTAGCATGTATTTTTCCATTAATTCAAAAACATTTGCTTTTTATACCCATTGGGGCTTGCACCTGTAAAATGCATATTCAATATAAAATCATTGATTCCAGAACATTCTTCATTGAATTTAAAAATGAAGTTATGTAAAGTTAGCTCGTTCCGACTCAATTTTTTGAGTGATAGAATAACCGCCGGACTCGTAATGCATTATTTTATGTAGTCATAAATTTACAAGCCTCCTTTAGGGGTTCCTTGTCTGTTCTCCCCATGGAAGGTCGGATAGGGTTTGAATAGGCATCAAATTTGGCGATAAGTACGTGTGACCTTATGTTTTGAATATTATTGACGTTTCCAAGCCATTTCTGTATGATTTCTATGGAGATAAAGTTTTTGATTTTGACTCTTATCAGGTTAATGAGGAGAACACCTAGTTATGGGACCAGTTGACGGAATAAGTAAAACAGGTACAAAGCTACTTATAATTTTATCAATAGCTGTGAAATCCGTTGCTGATCCGAAATTGAAATCATAATTGGGCAATTATATTCAAAATTCGGTATTTAATGGCAACCTTTTATAAATCTATTAATGAAATCATACGGATATCAATTTCAACTAGATTTTTATAGCTACGAATTTGCTACTTCATAGTTTTGAAACTTGATCCCTACGATATTATTGATGGTAATTTCATAATTTGTGAGCGATGGAAAATATTAATTTCGTATCACGTTCCTACGCGTTATGTTTTATGTCGCTACCAATTTTTATATTCTAATTTGATTCATAAATAATGTATCTTCCGAATCAATAAATATTTCTCAAAATTTGACAGTAAAATGTGTTGTTTTAGAACTCTTTTATCTCAAGGGCAAGCAGATGTTTTAATAACTTAACCAGAATAGCAGATATTGACTTATTGAATACTACCACAATTCAACTCAAACGTCAAGTTAGCAACCAATTTTTCTCGTTCTGAATTATTATACTATTTATCACTTCATTTAATTTAATATAACTTATCTTTGTATCTACTTTAACTTAAATATTTTTTTCTTATATACTTATCTGTGGAATCTTTTAATTAGCCATTAGTCTTTAATTTATTAACCTATTTACATTAACTAGCTGTAAGATTTCCTAAAATTGTAAAAATAAAATAAAATTTAAGTAATTCATATAAATATCCTATCACTATTATTTTGTTCTCTTAATAAGAGATTGCTTATGCTGTATAAAATTTCCATCACGATTTTATTATATATGTTTGACACTGTTACTATTTATAAGTATTTAATAAATAATTACTACAAAAATAAAAAAATAATAATCATGTAGTTACTGACGTATTATTTATATATATAATACAGTTTTTATCAGAGTAAAACTAATATGAAAAACCATTTTTGTACCAAAAATCCGACGCCTAAACCAATTTCAAAGACTCGCTGTTTGACTTTATTTACAAAACAAACAAACTACAAAACAAATTATTAAAATGAGGTTGAACTTCTCAAGACAACTAATACGAGTTCATCCGTGTTTACCTCGTCGGCTCCGAAGGTCCTTATCGGCGCAGTGCATCCATCACGCAGGGCGGGCGGCGCTTATCGGCGCGCCGCACCCGCCCGCCCTGTCGCCTTTTATTTCGCAGGCTACCTATCCTATGGACTGTTTAAACTCAGCCTTTTTATTGAGGTTGTGTCAATAGACCGTCTCTGGGAGTTCGCGATAGGTTCGCTACATTGTACGCATATTTGGGACGAAGTTTTAGCTTTTTTGGGATCACTAGTCATTCGTGAAGTATGCGCGGGACTGGTTTGGGCGGCGTTACGTTATGCCCGTTCTTGGATTAAGTGGTACAAAAAGTACCTTTAAACATATTGATTTATTAATTATATTAAAATAATTCTAATTTACTTAATTTTTGTACTAATTACTTATACGACACTTTTTTAATTCCGATTAAACCCCAATTATTCAACATTTGTATGTTTGATTATATTTATAGTGAAAAATATCTTGAAAACATTGTCCAAAGCCTAGCTAGCTACTATGTAAAGGTATACGTAGTAATACTACGTATGACTTTACTTAGCAAAATAGTAATACATAACCAATACTAATTGATAAAAATGTTTCGTTTGATAGCCACTATGCGATAGCGAATCACCCTGTACTACCCCAGTATTTTAATCAATTTATGGTCTCATAATGACCCATAAACTGGCTCCTCGAACCTATAAAACATAAATTTAGGTGTCCAATTATTGCATAGTGCAGGCCAGCGCATTTGTTGACTCAACTAAAGTTATACATATAGGTAGCGGGCGGCGTGCGAGCCGGAGATACGATATGTACTACAAAATTACTATATATTCGTATGATATTGAATTCTTGTTTATGTTTATGATCACACACATGTCTGATGATAAAACATACTATTTGCAAAAACTTATCTCTTTATTGTGCGATTTACCAGTAAATATATTACCAAATGAATTAATTAAAGGTATACCTAAATTAACATCTGTTTAATTACTTCGTTTTTCCAAAAAAACTATTATAGTAGTAATAATATTGATGGAAATTTCACACAGCACCATCTAGCCCTAAAGTAAGCTAAGCATAGCTTGTATCATGGGAACCAGACAACTGATATAATACTTATAAACTTTTTGTAAACACATATATATATAAAACTTATTAACACACAGACACAGAACAAACATCTATATTCGTGCCACAAATGTTTGTCTTGGGTGGGAATCGAATCCACGACCTACAGCGCAGAAGGCAGGGTTACTACCAACTGAGCTGTGATATGATATTTAGACAGGCATTCCTTGTTTTCAGATTGAGTAGTAAATAATAAAAATCGAAAGTGTAATTTAATAGCAAAGAATTTAATTATCTACCCTCCAACAGAAAGAAAGAAAGAAAAAAACAATTATTTTCTACAAACTGACTCAGTCACTTATTTCTTTCGAAGACAATCTTTTATATCCTATTTTATTTTCATTAAAGACATGATATTTATCCTTACATTTCAAAAACTATACATGTGCCTTGTAGAAGTCACTATATTATTATAATCTGAAATAAAAGAAAAATGACTGCAAAATGGCTTCAATCAATCTAAAAAAAACACCCTTTCGATTAAGTGAGTCACTTGCAATCCGCTATCATATAATTCGTCTCAATTCTTATCCCTGTCCCATTAGCATTAAAATCTGCACTTAATCTTCCCAATAAAAATAAACAATGGTTATATTACTTGGTATTATTTATACGAGGGTAATTAGGCCATAAATTTCTCTGTCTGATATGAAAGATATTATAGGAAAGAGTGCCGGTTGATTTGTATGAGACGTGCCTAGCTGTGGCGCGTTTCCATTGTCATTCGTGATTCTATGTTATTTAATTTGATCGTTTCATTATCTTTAGGGTTAGTTGTAGCGTTGGTCGTAGTATTAATTATGTCAATAATAAATAAGTCAATAACAAGCTGCTACTTTTATTCATGTGACTAGCGAACCAGTGCTAGTTTGAGAACATATTGCGCACATCAGTTTTGAAGCGAATAACTCATAGATTCACATTTAGGGTTTGTACCTGCTACCTTCGAATTGAAACTCGAGATCTGTGCCAATTGGCCACCATGCTCATTATGCAACGATGTTATAATTTTGCAAATACTCTTTAAATATACGTGCTTACAATATGTAGTATTTAAACCAAGCAAATTTGCGAAAAGCGAATCTAAAACTTTTCACCAATGTGGTTTCCAACATAGCTTACTTATGTGCTTTCACACACATCTAAGTTATGTTCTGAATATTGATAAACCTTGTGTAATTAATTAAGAAGGCCACAGCTACGTTGCAAGAGCTTAATCTAATTATTTAAAATTAATTTAACTTAATTTAAACTACTTGTTTTTTGCATAATAATTTAAAGTATCTATTGTTTATGTTCCGTGCTCTATATAGACAAATAAATTTATTTTCTTTCTTTCTTTCTTTATCTCACTGAAAATAATCGTTCACCAGATTCTCCTGTTTTGATATCGTGCAATGTCGTGTCGTCTGCATCAACGCGAACGCGCCCAGACCAGAGATAGCGCCGCGTTTCGTTTTAAAACCAGAGATAAAGGGACGCCTGCGAATCGATTAGCCGGATAACTCTGTCTGTCTGTTTGTCTACAAATGAACCGTCTGTTTATTATCAGCTTTTAAGCTCCATCAAAAATAGCCCAGCTGATAAGATTCCTATGAAACGATGCTGTTGATTTCTGTGGGATTATTATTTTGAGTGCCGAATGCTGCAGTCGACTATATTTTAATTCGAAGGTCGCTGGTTTGATACGAGATAGAATCTATCTTCTTGTACGTCGCTTTAAACTGCAGGAAAGAAGCCTCTTTCAGGTGCACTTTAAGCCGTTCAACACACTGGTTTTCTATTCTGTTCGAGTCACTGGTTCTCGAAACAGTATGGTGAAAGGATTTTAAGTGCGCCTCAAAGAGGCTCCTTTCATGCACTTGACAGTCTTTGAATTTTTAGTTCTAGGACATGTCGGCTACCTCACGATGTTTTCCTTCATCGTTTTGAGAACGTGGTATAGCGAACATAAATTTTTCAATCGAAAAACTCATAGGTGCATGTCGGGATTTGAACCGGCGACCTCCGGATTGAAACTGGGGGTCAGTACCACTAGACCACCACGCTACATGGTCAGTAACACAGTGGTCAGTATTTATTTGTTTATTATCCTACTAATATTATAAACGTGAAAGTTTGTATGGATGGATATTTGTTACTCTTTCACGCTCAAACGGCTGAATGGATTTGGATGAAATTTGGTGCCAAGACAGCTTATACCCTGGGATGACTTATTCACCGCGGGTAATACAGCGGGGCGCAGCTAGTTAAGAATACAAAAACTGAAAATTCGTATTAATATCGTGTGAGCACTTATTGCAATTTGCCTACCTTCACAAAAAGGTGCACCGACAACCACAGATGACACTCGTAAATCTCGGCACAGCAATCAGAGGCAGGGTGGGGCGTCAGCGGGGCGCTGCAGTGGGGGGGGTATGGGGGGGTATGGAGGTCTAGATCAGATCGGCTATTGGCCGATACGGCGATTTATGTAACATATCTACTCCTTAATTTACAACCTCAGATACGTCACGTGCAAATTTTCTTTTGGGATTTCGTAAGGAGCACGGTATTTAGAATTGACGATATTTTACATCGCCCAATGAGACAATTTTGGGTTCGATTCTCATACTGAATACTAATATCTATTTTTAACGGTTATTTTGAGTATTCATAAGATTTTGGATATAATAATAATAATAATGGTATTGGTGGACAATTCACACAACGCCATCTAGCCCCAAACGGAAAAACAAAAAAAGCATAGCTAGATATAATGTTTTGTAGTTTAGTCGTAACTGATTAGCAACTTTCAGAAACAGCTGATTCAATGGCTAGATGGCGTTGTGTGAATTGGTCACCAATATTATTATTATTATTATTAATGTTGGTCCATCTTCCTTCATATTAATCTCAGCATGAATTAGATCCAAAACTTTGGCGTGTCAGTTCGGACGCGCGACTGGAATTTACTCATTAAGTGCGTTGACATTTGTCATAACGCTAGATTTAACCACCCATAATAACCCCCCTTTGTTACCCTTATTTTAAGCAAATAATATGTTTGATTGATTGATACAATTTTGGTATGGCTTTAAATTAAATCGATAAAAGGAAAACTCCAAAAGTTAATCCATGACGTACTTCAGCACCCATCGAGTTCTTGACCGTAACCATAGACTAGACCAGAGAACCAGAGAACTAGTAATGGAAACATAATAATAAGATATCTAGTACATTACGTATGCTAGAATACTCCATGGAGGGTCGGATAGGGTTTGAACAGGCGTCAAACTTAGCGATAAGTACGCGTGACCTTATGTTTTGAATATTATTGACGTTTCCAAGTCATTTCTTTATGAATTCTATGGAAACAATTTTTTTTAATTTGACTTTGACTTTTTTTATGATTACCAGCTGCTATTAAAAGCTGCAATGTATCTCAAACATCACAAATTTCCACCGTTCAGATGTCCACAGTTCCACGGTCTATTCGGAAATAAAATTCCGTGAAGCGGCGCGGCGCGGCGGCGCTGCGCGTGGGCATATCGCGGACATCGGCGCGCGGACGGTGTTGCCAGACTCGACCCCGCGATCTTCACGTGTGTAGGGTTGCCAGATGCCACCTTCTGAACTGAGATATATTATTATATTGACTATTCTCAATAGATTCCTCATTTCTATATGTGATACAGTTACGGAACGAGCCGATGGTCCACCTGGTTTTAAGTGGTAACCTCTGCCCATAACAACCAGTGCGACTTGGGTTCTCCCCTCCTAGGTTCGATAAGACCCAAGTCGCATCGTATGTAGAGATAATAGATAACTTTTGATGATTCATTAATTTTATCGAAGAGCTGGATGGAATAAATGTAAATAGGAAATACTTCCCCGGGTGATGAGTTTACAAAGACTTCTTATATACATAGTTTACCCGGAGAAATACTGAAACCGTATCCATTCTGCCGCCAAACAGTATACTGTTACTGTGTTCCGGTTTGAAAGGTGTGGTTGCCGGTGAAATGCACATGGGACATTCCACGTTACGGGCTTACTTTGAGTTACGGGCACATACGATACGGCTTGGGTCTTCTCGTACCTAGGTCGGGGAGGTCCCAAGTCGTAACGCTTGTTGTGAGCGGAGGTTACCACTTAACACCAGGTGGGCCAATTGCTCGTTCCGTAACTTAATCTAGGATCAACTAGGTTTTTTCAAAATGTTTTTAAAATAAATATTATAAATGATTAATATTTAGTTAGGTACTTGTGTCTTTTATGTTCTGTGTAAGTAAATATTTATCTTTCTTTCTTTAATCACATAAAATAAGAACAAGTTTCATGTCCTGTATTTGTATAAGAATCATTATGTATTTTAATTTATTGTGTAGTAGTTATTAAGGTAAATAAAAATATTTTCTTTCTTTCTTCTTTCATGTCCTAGGGTAGGAAGAGGGTAGTGGCAACCTTAGCACCGAAACTTGTGTGTATCTGAGTGCGGTGGGTGGGCAATCTGTCCGTGTGTCCCCGTGATACAGCCTCCTGGCGCGCTGGAGATTATGATGATGTCTGCAAACGTGCCAACGTTTAGGAGTTATCGTCTAACTCGCTACATTGTACAAGTTATGCCCATGGGAGGGCCGCTTGCTAGATTCTATAATAGTATCTAGTTAATAAATATATTAAAAGGGTTTTAATATATCTTAATATTATTTGACAGACCTCACAACTTAGATGGTAGTGACACTTCGCTATGAAGTTATTTTATTAAACCAAGCATAGCTTGTATCATGGTGACTAGACAAATTATATAATACTACATACTTTTTTTAGAAATAAATACATAAAGGTATACATATGAACACCCAGACTCATAACAAATGTCTATGTTCGTCACACAAATGTTTGTCCTGGGTGGGAATCGAACCCACGACCTACAGCGCAGAAGGCCAGTCTAAAACTAAGACTTATGAAACTTGGTACTCAGTCTATCAAAGCATTGAACCACCTTTAACACGGTGACAACCTAACCCAGCCACTGATGTCCACGTAATACTTTATTTTGATGAAACAGCAGTTATGCTAATGATATTACCCCAAATCGTCATTAGCCGTGAAGATAATACTAGCGGGCGCGCCTGGCCTCGCCTGTTTATATCGTGCGATGACCGCTTTGATAATACAAACATTTTGTGAATTATCACGATGTATACATATAGATGACGGGTGTGAAATATTCATATAAAATTATTCAACGCAGAAATGTAAGAAAGCAGTCGACTGCTGTTCTCGTCTTGCTGTCTTTTTTTATGTGGTACAGTTACAAGTCGCATCGTATGCGCCCGTACCTCTGAGACGTGTAGGTGGAATTTCTCATGTGGCTGTAATTTCCCTAATTTCCCTTGACTTGCGACAGTACCCACACCAAATATCAAATTTGAAAGGAAGACCTATTTCATTCTGATGATATAGATTAAGTGTTTACTCAATATGGATGAAATAAGTTTACTTAGGTTAATAGAAACACAAAATAATGAAAAGTGATATTTCTACTACACTAATGTCAAATCTTAATACTATAAAATAAAAAAGCCTTTATTTCTACTACCAAAATATTTTTACATCGAAATTTTTAAATGTAATTGTGGGTAGAAGTCGCATCTTCAGCCTTAATAAAGAAAAAAATAAAATAAAATCATTTGTTTCAGACCCACAATTGATAATACATATATGTACTACTAATAATGAATACTATCGAACTCATAAGAAAAATGAACCATATACTATACTATTTTTCTTAAGTGCACTGGCAACTCTGTTGCAACTAGAGATTACATTTTTTATGATTTAATGTGTTATCAATTTGCGTTCGCTTGGCATATTCAATGCGCATACCCAACCTCAGTTATTTCGTGGTTCAGCATATTGTGTTCTGAATCTCGGCGCAGCCCAAAGGCTCGTAGGGGCACACGGAGACACGGAACACAGCTAGTGTGCGTGGGTGCGATACCATCTGCATTGTGCCAAGGGTCTTACAGTCAGTTAATAGATTTGCCTATCGCCTTGCTTTGGACGGTACGTTTTGTATTTACCGTTACCATGTTGCTGAGTTGGTTTTTGTTGTAAGGTGCAGCATCTAAAATAGTAATTACACAAAAATATAAGTATATTATGTTCATTTAGCATTTAAAATAGTAATTAGACAAAAATATGAGTATATTATTTCCAGTTACCATTTAAAATAGCAATTAGACAAAAATATAGGTATATTATGTCCAGTTACCATTTAAAATAGTAATTAGACAAAAATATAGGTATATTATGTCCAGTTACCATTTAAAATATATTTAGACAAAAATATGAGTATATTATGTCCAGTTTGCATTTAAATAGTAATTAGACAAAAATATGAGTATAATATTTTTAGTTACCATTTAAAATAGTAATTAGACAAAAATATGAGTAGGTACTTTTTTTATGTAGTTGCGGATCGAGCCGACGGCCCACCTGGTGTTTAAGTGGTAACCTCTGCCCATAACAACCGATGTGGCTTGGGTCCTCCCCTACTAGGTACGACAAGACCCAAGTCACATCGTATGCGCCCGTAACTCTGAGAAGTGCGGGTGGAATGTCTCATGTGCCTGTAATTTCACCGGCAACCGCACCTTTCAAACAGGAACACAGTAACGCGAATGCGTTACTGTGTGTGTCACTGCTTGGCGGCAGAAAGGGGCATGGTGGCAGTACTTCCCCGGACGAACTTGGAGTGAGTTCTACTGCTCTTGAAATATATATATGCGTATTTACCAATGTGAAATTGAAACCGATTACTAATCACTATTAGAAATCGTTGACAATCGATGACAAAGAACTTTGTCAAAACTTGTAACATAATATCTATAGTTACGCGTAATTTATGCATCGGTGTCAGTACCGCGGGTAAGGGCGCGTCCACACGTCACGCACGCCACGCGTCACGCATGTCGCGTGACGCGTGCGATAACGCGTGACGCATGATAACCTTGTATCAGGTGAAAAGTGAGTGTTCCGCTTTCATAAATAGGACGATTTACGTGAATTAATGATGGCGCATTTATCAGTCGGTTGCCACGTTATTATATATATTAATAATATTGGTGGACATTTCACACAGCGCCATCTAGCCCCAAAGTAAGTTAAGCATAGCTTGTATCGTGGGAACCAGGCAACTGATATAATACTTTTTTTTGTAAATACATATTAGCACCCAGACACCGAATAAACATCTATCTTCGTCATAAAAATATTTTTACTGGGTGGGAATCGAACCCGCAACCTACAGCGTAGAAGGCAGGTTATTACCAACTGAGCTATGAGTTGTTTGGTTCCCATGATACAAGCTAAGCTTAGCTTACCCTGGGGACTAGATGGCGCTGTGTGAAATGTCCGACAATATTTATTTATTATTGTTTATTTATTTTATTCTTCAGAGTGATTTCTAGTGCAGCCCGCTGAGAGAGACTTCTAAATGTGTTTACTAGTCTCTTACCACACTGTCCACGTTGTAGCTTCGCAGGTCATAAGACAGGGTCTTTTTCACAAAAAAAAACTGTTGTATTCGAAACTTGTATCATATATTTAAGATATTTTTTGTACGACAGTTATACAATAAATATTTTCTGATTCTGATTCTGATTCTTAACAGTACGAATGGCCAAATATTATAATAGCGACATTATTCTTTGTTTACTAGTGCCATGCGATAGTTATCACCGCCCACTTACGCGCATTCCCCACTGTTTGCTGATACAATGATAGTTTACGCAGATATAATTCACAACTTGTCCAGCCTTAAATAGATCCATGCAGAATTGGGATCATATAAGAATTGTAATGACACGAAAAGTTATTTTTTTAGCTGTTTACAGCTACGGAAGAGTTGTCGGCCCAGCTGGTGTTAAGTGGTAACCTCTGCCTACATAGAATAAAAAAAAAATAGGTTTTTATTTCAGTAATTCCATTTAACTTGATAAATGCAAAGTAGGTTGCTCCTTTGACTCCGTCACAATAGTCAAGACATGTCAAAAAAGTGCAATGTACAATAATCTAACAATATATTTTCATGTTTCAGGTAAGTGTCTTCGAATGGAGGCGAGGTGCACAGGTGAAAACGGACACGTAATGTCCACAAATGGCTTTTAAATTCTCCACAATGGTCGCAGCTTTGAAAACCACTTGCAACAGAAATATACTGCCATTGTAAATTATTGGCAGCGACTATCTCACCCGCGAATTCTTTTCTTTGTAGTGTTTAAAATTAAATAACAATTTACAGGAAAAAAACTCTATCCTTAAGAATCTGTTCTTATCAATATTTGAGAGAAAACATGATACTAGTGTGATCAGTAACTTGCATAAAAGGAACCTCTTTCAGTAGCTATTTAAAAATTTATATTATTATGAAATAATGAGTTAGTGAATAAGGTAACATATTTTATCATGATAAGTTTTTATTCATTATTTCATAAGCACTTATTTAGTATACACAGTTTTGTCATCTGTAGTGTAGCGACAGCAGGTAGAGTCAATATATTAAAGATAAAATTGGTTATAACATTGATTTTAATTGTTATAAATAAATATAAAAATGATGTTGACAATTATAACACATATATCTGATAGGCACCGCGCTGCCAATTCCTAGAGTGTTTCACGCATCTTTACGCGATAGCCACGTAACATCGAGTGGGCCATCAGCTTGATTTATTCTTATGTGATAAATTAACAGAAAATATTTAAATTAGTGTCTCGTGAACCACATAAAAAACGAACTCGTGATCTAGATCGGAATCAGCTCATCCATAATCCTAACTAATTAACAAGATAATTAAAATAAATCTCCACAACACTGATACGAAAGTTATTAGTCCCCGATAACATCTATCTATTCATCTACACTTCAAAACTTGGTTGAGACAGTTTTTTTAAGCTATTGCATAGCTTCTATCGCGGGCCTTGAGCGTGGAGACCGAATCCAGAAATTCCGTAACGAAAAAAACCTAACACCCCCCACTCCGACCGGCACAGCGGTGATACTTTTTAGTTCTATCTATCGATAAATACCAGAACTTTTAATGACTTTTTGAAATATCACGCGCAATAGCTTTACCGCGGCAGTCTCCGAGTGCCACACGTCTTTTTGTGAGACACAGTTATGGAACGAGCCGACGCCCCACCTGGTGTTAAATGATAACCTCTTCCCTAACAACCGATGCCTCCCCTACTAGGTACGACAAGACCCAGCCGCATCATATGCGCCCATAATTCTGAGACGTATAGGTGGAATGTCTCATGTGCCTGTAATTTCACCGGCAACCACACCTTTCAAACCGGAATACAGTAACGCGAACGCGTTACACTTGGCGGCAGAAATGGGCATAGTGGCAGTACTTCCCCAGACGAACTTGGCGTGTAGCAAATGCCCTTCGGAGGGGTAAACAACATTCCATCTGGTAGCATTAATCCTATCATCGAACTTCAAAATAAAATATATTTATGAAACACAGGATAATACACGACCCGGATAATCTCAACCATAAAGACAAATCAAAACTATTTTCTGACCGAGGTCACAAAACAAATATGAAACATGAAAATAATCGAAAAATAACATAACGCAAAAACACCAGATACAAGACAAGGAGAAATAAATATCGATTCATAACACAATACAATCTGCAATCGCATAAAAAGTAAGGGTGGCCACACGTGAGTACACTCGGAGCATCGCGCCGCGCCCGCCGCGGCTGTCGGCACGCTATCTGTCGTCTGATATCGCGCCGCGCGATCTACAGTTCGCGGTACATATGTCACTGTCAGTGACATCTGTCAAAATTCAATACAAAACTAGGTGATTTTAATTTATTATTTTTGCTTTATTTCTGGTTACTCGCCTATTTCATTGATATTCATAAGAAGTTGGGGAGAGCTAAAGAAACATAAATCCTAGATAATATGACTACAGTATTTGTAAAAAGGTGTTTTTTTTTAACGGGAATAGTTTGCATTAGTTATCTTTGCATTTAAGTTTTAAATTTGATTCAACTTTTTCGTTATTATAAGTATAATAAAGCACTAGAACCTAAAAATACTAAATTAATATCACTACACATACACGCGGAACTAATTTTAATTGAAAATCGTGCCCAAGCGTTGGCCTTGAAGTAAAAGCGAGTGTGTTTAACTGTATGTGTATACATTCGGGCCACCAAGTTGGCATCGGAGCATCGCGCCTGTCGGTATATTGTCACCGGTATCGGGCCGCGCGATCGGGAGTCCGCGGCGGACAGCTCAGTGTGGACACCCTACTAATAGTGATACCATCTTCAAAAATACAATATTTTACCTGTCTCGTGAATTTGAAATGTGAAGATTTTAAGAATTTTAGGCCATTTTTAAAAGTTAAACGTTTTGAAGCAATTAATAGATTAATCAATGTAAATAAAGTAAAGGCTAAGACTAAGCTTACGGAAATAAAAAATATGTTTTTGTACCACTGAACTTCTGTAACTGCTGAATAATTAAACAAATTTAGTTTTTTCCTGAAATTAATTTAATATTACTTATTCAAATAGCAAAGAGTTCCAAGTGGCTATAAACTAAAGGCTAAACAGAAATACCAAGTAGTAAATTCTAGTTTAGCAAAGCGTACCTAATCCAATGGTTTCCTTGTACAATTGATTCTTAATTTCCCTATTGTCAGAGGCCTTAGATCGAAAGCTGTGGGTGGCGGCGAACAATAGCCGTGTCTTGTTGATATATCTCTGATATCGTTCGGCCATTAATTCTAAGTAATTCTTCGTAATTGCCCGCGAAATTCCGCCAACGTCGAACTTAACGCTTTTCGACAATTTTAGACTCTAATCTGATAGGGAAAGGGTGAGGTGAATCAATTGAGTGTAAGGTTGCCAGATGCCGCGGGAATTTCACAAAGAGATGTGGCGCGTTTGTTGCTGTCCTGGCAAGTATTTATTTATGCTAAATCTAACTACAAAGTATCTGGCAATATTATAAGTTCAAGTTCTTTTATTCTTAACGTATAGGTTACAAGTCAATATGTAACCAAAAACATAAAAAAAGACAGCAATCAAAAATTAATAGCTGAAAATGGTAATAGCTAAAAATAATAATAAATTATTTTACAGTAATAAGTTAATTTTAAAATTTTAAATTGATTACTAATTAAATTCTTCAACCTTGTAAAAGGTTTGCTCTATGAGTTATTTTTTAAGTTTGTATTTAAAAGAAAAGTAATGATTATATATATATATATATATATATATATAATATAATATATTGATAAAATTTTGGTTGATAAAAAACATATTTTTTCATATAAAATAAAGGTTACCACTCTAACGTTGTCAGTTGAGTCGGTAGATTTGTTAGACGGTGTACGTAGGAGACGTTCAAGATTCAAGTTCCAAGTTCGCCTGGGGAAGTACTCTGCCGCCAAATAGTAACCAATAAGCATTACTATGTTCGGGTGTGGAAGGTGGGATTGCCGGTGAAATTACAGGCATGTGAGATATTCCACCTTCACTGCTCAAAGTTACGGGCGCAATGCGCATGTTCTTCCTTTAACTAAGTAGGTGAGGACCCCGAGACACATCATTATTGTTGCGGGCAGAGGTTACCACTTACCACCAAGTGGGCCGGGTTCATCTTGCTCGGTCTATAACCTATTCTCATAAAAAAAAGGAATTCAGCATATCTAGCGTATCTATAGATTTGCTAGCGCTGTTGTGACCGCAATCATGTTTAACGATGCTGATTTATTCTGATACTTATAATGTTGATTCTCTAGTTTTCTTGGTGTCTCGTACACATGCTGGGTGAATGGTGAAAGAAATGAATTGAAGAATTGTGTATCCCTAAAACGTCTATTCTATGCTTACAATATACAAACAAAGTAGCTTCTTGACTCTGTTTGATTCTCAGCTTGCTTCTTCTAAACCACGAAACGAATTTTGATAGGGTTTAACTAGGCTTTAAATAGAAAGAGCGATAAACAAGGAAGGTTTATGTATATAAATTGTACATCTGCGAAGCCAGGGTGGGTTGCTATCCAAAATAAAACTATTTGTGAAACTGTAATTCATAGACTAATCTAATAATAGGTAATCGTATCCCATCAAATGACAAGCTGTCAAACGTTGATGACGTTGACAATCTGTTTCTCTCGGACGTTTGGTTGACACGAGATCAAATATAGATTAATCACGTTGATTAACTGATTAGGATTGCCATAGACCCGATATTAAAATACCAGCGTGACAGCTCCATATCGTTTGTAAATAACCCTGCCTGCGAAGCGAGGTGTACCGGTTCGATGCCGACCGGCTGCATCATCGTGTCTTGAATGTCTCACATGATACTCTAGTGGGACTAATACTACTACTAGTATGACTGGTACTCGAACTATTGGGATGAAAACATAAAAGTGCGCTTCAAAGAGGCTCCTTTCGTGCTGTTGATACATGTCTGGTTATAGAATATGACACTTTCCTCACGATATTTCTTTTCCTCGCTTTGAAAACTTGGAACATTTATTGTTTCACGCCTGGAATTGAAACAGCGACCTCTGAATTTAAAGTCGGGGTCTCTACCTTTGGGTCACCACGCTCTAAGTGACATAAGTATATGTGATAATTTTTTGTGTAGAAATAAAATATTACTCAACTGTGATCTAAAACATCCAACCATTTCACTAAACAGTAACAAAAACTCCGCTCGATTAAACATGGTGGCTATTAGGTCACCACACTAGACTCTACCCTACAAAATGGCGTCTAATTTCCCTCCAAAATTAATTAACTACGTCGTTTTTCATAAAGCTCAATCTATTCGGTTTATTTATCGTCTTTCCCTCAAAACATCATTTACGTCGCTTTATTCACGAAAATTTTGTCTATCCGACGAAATAGTAGCGTATCTAACTAATGACGCGCCGCCGTCCCGCCATTGGTAATACACCATTTTGAGTCTAACATTGCCAACTCGCGTGTAATGGTTTTAACAAAAAGGTTTGCATGCGTCACTTTTTGTGACGCTGCGAAATGAGGTCGCATTACCATCATGTGATTTACAAAACGAAAACGATACTCGGACAATTTAACACGTATTTAAAACTAAACTAAACGATATAAGTTAACGCTGACAAATCATGGAGGTTTTAGCCTTCTAATAAGTGTAATGTGAGATTTCAAAATCAAGCTTGAACGGTCGTAGTGGTGTGAGAAATAAAAGATTGACGAATACTGACAACGTTAGAAGTTTGTGAGATGAAAGTATATTACCATAATTTACATTAAATCAATGACGCTTACCTAATTATATTTTACGTATTATAAAACAAATAATTTCTAGCTATAAAGACAGATTTAGATAGCATTAGATATTTCTAAAAAAAATAAAGGCCAGAGTCTAATTTATTCAATAATTTAATTTAGTTGTTTTATTAATGTATTCGCGCACAAAAAACGTGTAATCTTTAAGAGGGATTATTATTGCTAGATTATCAATTCATGGGTAAACCTAATAAAGATGTGTAATTAACAAGGTGAAGTGACCCGTCGAGGCTGTGCTTACCTGTTCGGGGAACAAGCGTACCTATGTAAGATTAGTCCAGGCCACCGGATAATTAAGTTACGAAAGCTGAGTTATTCGTGGGAAAACAATGGCGGGGCTCACCACTTGTAACAGCTACCTTCCCACTATAGTATAATTCACTAGGTAAAAAGAAGCCCTAAGCCTATTCTTTCGGGGGAAATGACGTGAATTTGTAAGTACGAAAATACATATGTCTGTGTGTAGGGTATATACATATACAACTTTCTGTAAACATAATTTTATGATTTACAAGACAAAATGAAAGACAATGCACATACGATATTGAAAAACAAATATGCTTAGACCGAACGCCGAACGCCGAAAGCCGAATACAATCCATGCACAGTGGGCCGAGAGCGATCCAGATCTGGCTATCGGGATCTCAGTTTGTTCTCACATCATTACCCGCGCCGACGGCAACAAATTTACATCCAACACAATGGCTATCCAGCATCGAGACATCATTAAGGTGATGCCGATAGCGCCGGCGACAATACAGAATGAATGCCCTATGACGCTCGCTCCCACCGATACAAACACAACTCTATCCCCCCGCCTACAAGGGTGAATTTTGTTTAACCCAGCTTGGCGTTTGTTGGGTAAAGCTCGATGAAGCGTAATGACAAAACGTCATATAAGTTACAAAGTGGCGCGCGATTATGAGCGCAAAAATGAAAGTTGCAGAGTTGAATTTGAATTGAAAGGAGCGGATTACAGGGCTTCGGGGAGGGTTTAGGAAAGGATCAAGTCTATGCCCGAGGCTATCTCGGCAATACAATGAGAGTTATAATATGGGTGATTGCGGAAAAATTGCCAACATGAAATATCTTAGCGGCATCTGAATTTGTTTAATGTCGTTCTTTGTTCGTCTATTTGCATTTAAAAGAATTTTCGATACTTCAATGGATTTCTCGTTAATAAGTAATCTCAGTACATAGAAAGAACTATAACATAAAATAAAACAAATACATATCCATCAAAATAAAAATAAAATGTACCCCTGTGTACCTACGTACAATAGACTAGAACAACAAGTAGATACCACATTTATTTCCAACAAACTAAATCTGATAATAAACTTATAACCAATCTAATTCTCGTTTACTGACCCTATGTCAGACTAATAACCGTCTTTGAGAAAGAATAAGCTACTGTAACTCAGCCCATATAAAACTAAGAGGCATGTGAATTTTTCAACACAATTGCATACACTAGTTTCCCATCAGGATCTAGCATACAGATAAAAAAATTAGCAACCGATTCTGACCAATAAACAATCCAAATTGGCCGGCCAACTTCACATTCGAGTATTATTATCGTAAAAACGCGTATCTAAAGGCTGCATAATCGCGTTTGCATACAATAGTTCGTTACCGTCGGATTGACGGCGATCGTCGATTCGCCGCGATTGAGGCGCGCGATTCCCGTCGCCCTGACGCCGCTGTGGCAACTCCCTAATTTGCTGTATGCTCGCCACCTGTTGAATATCAATCACTACCATCCTTACCTTAAATTAAAAAAAAAACTATCACTCAATATTAAAATTTCGAACTGCGAATAAATTGCTGTGGTGGATTACCATTTCAGTTTTGGCGGTTTGGATGATTGCCTTTTAGTCCCTGTTGACATTTCAGTAACGCTACACATTGCCATACGTAAAAAAATACAGATATTTCACGGTCGGACGAACGGAAATGGTAAAAGTGAAGGTTGCTTACACTGACATAATTATCCTTTCAATAAATAATTAATAAATCTTTAAAACTTTAATTGAAAAACCTCTAATCTAACTTTTTAGGTAAATAATTATTTGCTTTAATGTTGGAGAAAATGCTGCAATTAAATATTTAATTTATTCAATTATTCAAAAATATTTCTTCTAAATATTTATTTATTCAATGTAGGTAGGTATTAGAAGTGATTAATTTTTAGCATTACGTTAGAGAACTAGTGATGATTATAAGTAAGATTGAATCACACGCAATATTGGATTCTATCACTCGGTGAATATATAAATAAACAAAAAAGTAGGATCTTGGATTACGCTGTGACTATAAAAAATCTTTTAATTCTTCGATTGAACAGCCGTTTTACATTAAGCAGAACGTAAGCAGAGTTGCTCAAGCCCACCATATGAAGGCTGATCTTTGATCACCCATTGTTTTTCCTATTATTGTACAATATATCTTGTCTGTTTAGATTATGTACACAAAAACTATTATAATAGTTCACCATGTTCCATGACTCGTATCATTTATAACACTCGCGATAAGTTTTTGTTAGACACGTTTGCAGACATCAGATTTCGGTCCGTACAGTCAGTTCCTATTACACAGATCTGAGATAGAGTCGAAATAATTGCATTACGCCCACATTACGTATCACGTGTCAATACCAACCGAACGAATCTGAACCGTGAAAAATGCTTTCGGTGTTCATTTATGAATTCATAACACAGCATTTGTGTTTTTTTTTTATGTTTAGCCAAACAGGCTTACGACCCGCCTGATGTTTAAGCGGCCACCGTAGCCTATTGACGTAAAAGTCCAAAAACGTAAAAGTAAAAGTCGTTCGGTTGGCTTAAAACTACTATCATGCGATCTACATACAATGCGTCAGTTATTTAAAACAATCAAAATAATTATACTATCGTGCATTCTTGATGTTAATCTCGTGCTGAAACAATATCGATACGATCAGGGCCGTCCGCAGGCGGAGATTAATTCCCATGGGGTGATAAACGAAATATATGTCTAGCTTCCCTGATGACAACAAGGATATAAGCCAACATTAGTTATGAAATTTTCAAAGAAACTCGATTCTTAAATACCTCATCGGTAAGTGATAAAACGCAGGCAGGCGTAGGCGTACCTATTAGATTATTTTTTCCGTTTATAGTAACAGTTTATTTTTGTATAAAGCGATCTGAACAAAATGATCTGGAAAAAACATTATTTAGTTCGTATTTCTAAATTCTTGGATTTCAGAGTAACTTGTACATTCAACATTTAGAACAAATCTGAACCATTAGTCTGATTTGTATTCAATAAATGGCTTCATACAAGTAATCTTTTTTAATTTTTTATAACTTCTCATTGTGATATCTTTTGTGGAAATGTGAGACATAATATAGCTACGCTTGTAACGGCCCCTGAAAATAATTATTCAATTTATTTTTATTGCTCCTTAGTTTAATAAGAGCAGTATGTAGCTCTTATAAAACAATATACTGTCTGTATATTGTTTTATATCTTTAGTTAGGTACGTGTGTGTTTTATTTTTGTATCTGTGGATGTAATAAATAAATTACTGTATAATAAATCAATGATTGGCCCCCATCCGAAACCCTTAGTGCGCCTCTGACGGAGTGACGAAAAGGGCCGGTTTGCGAACAATCGCAGCCCGATAAGTGAAACATGGCTACCGGCAAAAATAGCGGAGATAACGGCGATCGCATCTGTAAACAATGGCGGGTATCCACGCTCTCATTAGCTAGCAGATGTCGAGACGCTGCGCTGCCGGGATATTGTGCAATTGTGGTATCCGATGGATCCACCGGCAGATATCGATCTGATGTTGTTTAGATGAGTGCCACTGTATGCAGATTATACTGCGAGACATGATAAAAGTTCATATAAAATGTTATTATATAAAAATATAATAATTATAGTTAAGTGTGTTTTATTGATTATTTAGAGGAATCCATGCACTCAGAACGAAATCAAAGAGATTTTTGAGTATAGAATACTTAATTGTAACTTTTTTAAATTAATAAATAATAAATAACAACATCTATTAAAACTGAACTTATTTGATCTAAGATCATTTATGATGATATCTAAGGATCATCCATTTAACTTCTCTTCTCATTTAATTACAAAGCTGTAATTTTACCTACACTTTATTCTTGTTATTATACGCTCAAAAAATTAACTAAAGTAAAATTCCTTGTAGTAAAAATTTTGAACTATATCAGTAAGGTAAGTCGAGTTCGACTTGCGAAATACGTCCGACAGGAAGTTGATACAGGAAGCCGTAGACCGGAGTCAGTCAGTCGCGTCCTGGGAGAGGCCCTTGTCTAGCCTGGATTAATAATACAAAATCAACTAGGCTCATAGCTCAGTTATTAGTAAAACTGCCATCTGCGCTGTGGGTCGTGGGTTCGATTCCCACCCAAGACGATAATTTCTGTGAAGAACAAATTATCTGTTTTTTGTCAGGGTGTTAATATGTACGAGTACGTATTTACTTACAAAAAGTATTCTGTCAGTTTCTTGTTCACACAGTACAAGCTAGATGGCGCTGTGGGAAATGTCCAAGAATATTACTTAAAATATTTAGAAAACAAAATTATGTGATTTATCGATGCATAATTCTTATTTTCGTATAGGTCAAAAAGACAAATTTCGAGAGATAAATGCAATCTTAGTACTGTTGTCAAAATGTACAGACTACGCAGAGTTCTCAAGTCTTCGATACGAGTTCTTAACAAGCACTCACAATATAAAAGAGCGGTCAATCGATGGTCATCTTCAATCCTTGAACATGACTATCTACTAACAACCAAACAAGCTAAACTTCGAGCGCTCAACTAGCAAACCTGTTAACATAAACCATATTTGTTAACAAGTGCATCATTGGAACAAAATCAATAAAAAACACAGTAATTTATTATACATTTACATTTGTGTTGGAATTTACAATTAACCGACAACATCTTTATCTCGAGAAATCGATTTTTTCTTTTTTGTCGATTCGAGTACTATCAGAATCGGGCATGGCGCCGACCGATCTGTTTTTATCTGTGGCTTATCGAAGACTAATGCATCGTGAGAGATAACAGCCATAAGTGCGGGAGCGTATAAACCCGGTGTGGCCATGTTAAAAATAGTTTACACGCATAGTTTGTAGGGTTATTGAATACTAAGCAGGGAAGCTGTAATTATCTTGTGTTGTTGGGTGGATAAGAACCTTGTAGCCTTGATTTTCAATCCATAGGTCGCAGGTTCCAATTTGGAGGACGCAGTCTACAATCCCATCGAGCTTTTTATAAGGTACAGATAGGCAACCTATACCTACTAGTCAACTGGCAATACTTTTTGCTAAGTAATATGCAGCGAACGGCATCTGACGACTTGGTATTTAATATTTATTATATTCACTCTCGCAGGTTTCCCTAAAGTGTACAGTGTATTGTGCGAAAGAGACAATTTTGGATAGAAAAATGATTTCTGAATTAAGTATAAAAAAGAAATAACTATAAATTAAATTAAATCCCGTTGATATTGGTATTTCAATAAAATATTTATTGAGATTGTGGAGTTTTTATTTTGCATATTCAACGTTTATCTCATTAACAAATATGCCATTCCTGCATAATCATTTAGTATAATTTAACACTTTTACCAAAAATTTCAAACATCCGTGGGCAAGGAAGAATGCTAACTTACATATCTGCTTCCAATAAGGTATTATATTAAAAGTATCCGAGCACAGATAACAAAAATTTGCAGAAACATCGGACGAGCTGGGACATCCCTAATATCCTTACACTTCGGATTCCACTTTCAAATTCCTTCTACGAGTAAATTCAAATTTGAACTTATCGAACGTCGAAAGGAATACATCTTCCTTATTTAAATCGTCATTACGAACTCTTTCAGTTGGCGGTTATCGTCAGCGGCCGGCTCGAGGAGATGGCAATAATAAAAATTATCTATACAAATGGGCCAGGATTACTCCACGACATAAATTCGGCTCCGGTCCCAATGAGCGCGGTCTGGGAGTGGAAAGATACGGTCACAGATTTTTACAGAGGCGCGATTAGCTGTCGTCTGGTTGACGGTGTTAACTGTCTTCGGATTGGTGTCCTTTCCGGAATTATAATTAGATAAAACTAGAGTAATAAAAATGTTTAGATTTTTATAACTTTAGTGTACCACTTCAAAAAGCTCTATAAATCACTTTGAACTCGGAGATTCAAAACTATGAATGTAAATTTATTAATTATACTGATTTAACTTGTATATTATTCACATAGGTGGCTATTAGAATAACTTTTATTTTAAATGATTTGGTGTTTTCTTGTTTTAGGGTTTTTAAATGATATTTTTGTATATATGCTTTTTAAGGGTAAACATAACACAACATCGACAAATAACCACAAGTTCAAAGTTCCACAACGATAAATTTTCGCCTATTGTGATTTTTTTTGTCAATCCATGGGTACGTCATATTTAGCTAAATGACAATTGAAAGTCGTGAATGGGGAGACTAAAAACTAAATCAGGTTTTTAATAAAACGCTTTTTAAAAGTAACCTTCTGCGTAAACTACCTTATGCAATGCCACAATAATTTTAACTCAAATCCGGTAAAACGAAAAAATCTCAGGTCGGCCAACTCTTCGGTATCGGGCGCTCAGCGCGACACCGCTCCAGAATTATTCGACAAAAATGCTAATTTTCAAATCTCGAACTCTCCGCCCGCCGCCCGCGCCCGCTCGCTACACTCGAAACGACACCTTTTTTTTATTCGTAGCAACAAACCGATTTTATCCGCGGTCATGCACGCGGCCAACACTATCGCCGCTTTCATTTTGCGAACCGCAATTTTTTAATACTAATTTGACATACGGCGATAAAACTCACGTTATTCGATTTTTATCGTATATATACGCACTCGATCACAATCGAAACAGTTTTCTTTAATTATATAATTTGCATTGTAGAGGCGAGCGTATCGGCTCCATCTCGCGGCCCACGCTAGCAATTTCGAAGATAGCGTATACCGATTAAAGATTGAATGCGAATTCATTAAATACCGAAGCGTATTACGGTGAGCTTTCCCGCAACCGCATTTATGAGCAGCTGTAAAAATGCTATGTCGCTTTGATAACAACCGGACGAGTTTATGAGATTTATTCATGGATTCAATCGATTTCTTGCTAGTGTATCGCGAGATGTTATTGATTCGCGTCGCTGCGGGCGTCAACTGATAGAAAACAATTTTGTTGTCGTCGGAAACGTAATAGGCAGTTAGATGTGGAACGCGGCGATGTGTCGCAGGCCGATCCATCAAAGGCTTGTTAACACGCTCGCACGGCGCGGCTGACGGACGAGAGCGCGATGTATTCTTTTTTCAAACCAGTCGGGGCTAGTGTTTGGCGCCCGTTTTTGTTGGTCGATCGATTGTCGGTAGTAATTGGTATGGGAGTAGCCGATGTTGAACATCATGTTTGACGGTGAACTGAGTTAATTATTTTCGTGTTGTAGGCGTGCTGCGACCGTTTGGTGCGATGTTATCGCGAACAGATTGTACAACGAGGAAATGGATCATTTTTGATGTAACTGTTCCTTTGTCTTCTCGTCTTTGTTAGCTTTGATATGTCGTTAAAAAAGAAATATTTATTTTTTTACATGCTCATATTCCACAGGGATTAAAAATATTTTTTAAATGAATGAATTTTCATTTTTGTATCTAGCAAACTACGTATGGAATGCAAATAAAGTATATCAAGATGAAGCTTGCCACTCGTCGAATTGTCGTAGTAAATTGTGATTTTCATTTTCTCAGTTGGGCTACAATCTGCGATCATTTGCGGAAGCCATTATCGAGTGAATCTGCTTCTGGGAATATTTCCAGTTCCGCAAATCAAATTACACACAACAAATTCGAAATTCGAACTCGTGAGTGACTCAGCGCGGCGGCCATATCGGACGAATGAAAGACCGACCGTTGTTATCGATGCGTTCGCAATCGACATATTAATATTCGATCTATAGCCGTCTCGATGTATTCGATTCGTATAATTAAAATCGAGATCGATGCGATTGGACACCGGATTCCGTCACGTTATTCATCATAAGTGCCGCCCACTTTTGACGCCTCCAGCGATGCGTGTACGCAACTTTTACACTGTTTATTTATTATTACATTTTTATCACTTTATCGATTCCGCGCCATTATTATGTCGGCCATCTTGACAACAACTCGAAAGCAAATCGAATGATTAAAAGTTATGTATCAGATGGAAACGCATTGCCGTTTTCCTTATCTTAATAGCCGAAAGAATAGTAATTAAAATCTCGTAAGGGTTACTCAAATTACTTTTTAATCGGTCCTGATCCCGTGTTATTAATCAAGCGTCGCACGTACGTATGAAATCGCATGTTTTTCTGAAGGCGCGCCCGGGGGGGGGGGGGGGGGTCGACTCGTGAGCCCGTGCAACGTATCGTCGCGTTTTGCATAGATTTAAAAACTCGATAGTTATGCAAATGTCCCCGCTGCCGTGTTTACTTGTTTCTGAGTTACGGCGTGCCTCCGTAATAGACCCCCGCGCCTATCAGAATTAGACTTTTTTGAGAATGTGAGTTTTTTCTCGCGGAACGTGTTTTGTGCGATTAGAGATTGCATGTTATGAGGACATCGGAATCGGGAGGAAATTCGAATTGTTGCCGCTCACGAATGAGACGTGTTTTAAATACCGAACCGACAAGCTTCGAATATTTAAAAATGGAACGAAGATTTTTTAAGATGACCGCATTCGGCCGCTTAAATAATAAATTAATTATTCATTACACAGACCTCAAACTCACACTTTTTTATTACAGTAATACACTCGTAATAAAGTTAAGAAATCATACTTATTAATTTTTTTTAAATTATCGTTATTTCTGTGGTACCGGTGAATTCAAAACGGCCGAATCGGCGAGCTGATTTATATGCGCGCCTATTTTCAATTTCAATTTCTGTCAACCATTCTACCATCTAGTTCTTAACTGTCATTGTCATTTTATTCTATAATAATTTCCTCACGTCTGCAGTAGCCATTGTACAGAGGGCGTGGTGTAGATTTACATAGCTAACGGTTAATTACACAAATCACCCCGGCCTAGTATTTACAGGAATGCCTTTTTTCCCTGTTGCAGTAATTTTTATTATTTTTGAAATATATGCGAAGAAATACTTGGGGACATATGGGTTAATTTGTTTTACAATAAAAAAAATTGTCTTTTAACTCACTCGTAACTACTTTTTACGTTTACTTTATTCTACGTTGTGACTTGTAAAAAAAATATTTTTTTCGTTACATAAAGTAATATATGTACTTAGTGATTTTTGCAGAATTTCCGTTATACTGATGAACTAATAAAATAAACGAAAATATTAAGCTATTGCATAGCTTCTATCGCGAGCCTTGATCGTGGAGACCGAATCCAGAAATTCCGTAACGAAAAAACCTAACACCCCCCACTCCGACCGGCACAGTGGTGATACTTTTTAGTTCCATCTATCGATAAATACCAGAACTTTTAATGACTTTTTGAAATATCACGCGCAATAGCTTTACCGCGGCAGTCTCCGAGTGCCACACGTCTTTTTTTTATTGTCATTTATTCGTAGGTAACCAATTTTTACTTCAGTTTCTATGTTTTTCTATATAGTTGTTCCACACCAGTGTGATACTGAATCTAATTTTGTGATAGGCTTTAACCACAAAAGCTGATTGTTTTAAATATTTGAAATGGAGAGTGAAATTCCCATGTTTCAATTATTTTATGTGAAAGATGCGCGTTAGGGCCTTAGCAAGAATCAAATACCCAGGTGTAATTATTGGATGTTTTTATCCTGCGAAACGCCCTAATTGCCCATCTGACGTTATGTGGTAATCTCTGCCCATAACAACATCAAAACCACTTGGGCCCACCCTAACATGGGATATGAAGAACCAAGTTGCACCCGTAACTCTGAGACGTGAGGTGGCATGTCTTATATTCAAGTAAATAATTTACCTATTTATGTTTAAGCAACTAGAATCTAGATGAAATGCCTTCACAGCCCTAAAAAATCAAGTAGGTAATCACCGAATAACACATTATACATATAATTCACGAATATAAACAGTCATTACTAAATGAAAGTAGTTTAATGAAATTTAAATAATATACATTATACAAAATACACGGAAAATGCTATTTCTTCAAACACTTATCAGTTGGATCATTCGTACACCTGCGTCATGTACTTAATGGTATTATTTTTCTTTATTAGTTGTTAAGTATGAAAATAAGAAATACGTATTGCTCAAGACAAATAGCAGGGAGCTTGTAATATTTGGATGTGGCATCAGGAGCTCTGTTCATCTCGTTGAGACGAAATTACCATCGAGCACAGAATATTCTTTTAAGTTCTCTCTGTCTCTCTTTTAGTGTATATGCAAAATACATTTCAACAGACAGGAGGATGATTCACAAAAAACAGAAACATTAATAAATAGGACGCAATTGGCAGTAGGTATATTTATTCAGTTTAGATTTTAAATTTTATTGAAAATAAATAAAAAGCAGTAATTCAAAACGTTGTGAGAACTAGGCTTCTGGCTACGGATCGCTCTACGCTTAGTAGCAAACATCTACGAATATTTGACAATACTTTGTTATAGGTGACTACCACGTTTGTTTACTTCTAAAAAAGTAAAGTAAGAGATGGTGACTTAGATTTTTTGAGTAAGCTTTTTTCTTTCCTCATTGAACGGTAGTGTAAAGTCACTCGAAGCCAGTTTCGATGGATGCCCTAGATTGCATGTGTGACGATTAGCGACATCTTTTTTTTCAAATTTCATTATCTTCTTTATTATTAACTAATTTGTAGACTAATTTTGAATGTGAGTTTCAAATATTTATTTTCCTATAACGTCGGAATACCAAATGACAAAAAGCCGCATCCTAACATCCGCCATTCCCCACGTGTGGCAACACTCATGAATATTAACCCCCCATCAATCATATGTAGGTATACCTACTCGTCAGATTCTCAGATTACCCACTTTGTAAGGGTTACTTAGCGACCTAACTGGGTTAATCGGGTGAATAATTAATTCCATAAGAAAGGGGGAATGTTTGAGCCGGAAAAAGAATATACTCGCTAACTCTAGCGTCACAGTGTAAAATTGAATAAGAACTTTCATTACAAAGATTTTGAAATGAATTATTCTTTAGAGGTAGTTTTTTGTTTCATGCGCTTATTTCGTAATATGGGTTGTCATAAATGACATCTGTCATCATTTTTGCACAACTCTAACGCATAGGCAAAAACAACAATAGCCGTACTTTCAATTTAAAAGAAAAACGCTGAAATAAAGACTAAAAATAAAAATATGTGTTCCAATTTCAAAAACAACTGGCTAGTATGCGTGGCCCTAGAGGTCGTAAGTTAGAAATCCTAGATAGCAAACTAACAGAGGTGACACTATCACGGCATTTCATAGCCACATCGCACCGCTGCACGTTGCACTATCGCACCCGCGGACATCAAGATTTATTCGTCATGAGGCAGGACGTGGACACTATAAGGAAATGTTTATCTAGTGCTTCGCTTACGAGTTTTTGTTGTGAGTGTTTGCATTTCTAGGGTACGTACGACACCGACCGTCATATGAAATCGTAGAGTTGACATAACAAAATTTAATCCAAACACTTGTAATTGAATTTTTAGTTCCTAAATTTTATCTTTTTCCTTTTATTCATTATGATGTAACGATAAATGAAATTAACGAAAGGTTTGCCTACCTTTCGTTAATTTCATTTATCGTTACGTTATAGTCCCGCTAGGCACCTTATCGTAATTTAATACTTAGGTAAAATCGGATCTAGCATATAGATATATATAAAACGACATCAGAAGCAAATTATTTAACCAATAAAAACATAAATGTTTGAATCAAAAGCAGTAGTGTAGTTTCAATTGCGCGAAACATCGTTTAATATATAAATTGCATTGGTGCAGTGGAAACGAACCCACCCACGACGCTACGCAAAAACTTGACGTACGATTAAGTGACGCTTTACTCAATATATATCAACGGTCTGGTTATTTGTTACTGTGTACTACCTGTCCTGTAAGTAAGCTAATCTTTGAGTAAACATACAACGAAACACCATATCCATACAAATAAATAAAATTGGAGTGTCTGTTTGTAATATTAAAATAATAATTTACTAAGTGCATATGGATACACGGTACATATACCAAAACATTTTTTTTACAATTTTTGTCTGTCTGTTTGTTCCGGCTAATCTCTGAAATGGCTAGACTGATTTGACGGGACTTTCACTGGCTGATGTAACAAGGAGTAACTTAGGCTACTTTTCCGTGGGGTAAAATAGGGGTGCGTGATAAAACCGAATTCCACGCAGACGAAGTCGCGGACAACAGCTAGTTTATTATAAAATGGTAGACAATGTACACCCACATTTCTCTTTGGAATAAATAATATTATTTATTGGTTATTGGCCCACGATCCCATGGTTTTATGCGCCCACATTTTTATCGCCATAGAGAATGTAAACTATAAAACCTCTCATTTCCATTAAAAAAAAACCTCGTGTGACGTGTAACAACGCACCGGGCGCGATAGCGAATCAACGCGATATGGTAATGCGCGTCCGATCGTGACGCACGACGCCCGACACATCCATTCGATGATAGCTCAATGTAAATTATGCTTTTATTTTCAGCCAGTGTTACTTTTTTTTTATGTTCTGTCAAACATTTCGAATTAAGAACGTAAAAATGGCTGCCACGCTCTTAAGACATTTTTGTATCCGTTATGGCGCTTATTTATTTAAGCAATTACTTTAAATACCTAATTATAGTATTGTGTTAACTGTTAATAAGCATTTTTTATGTATTTTCATTTATAAGGCACATTATAAGTATTTCTTAGTAATATTATGAATGATCACCTACATATTTAGTTAAGGTGTTATGCACAATAGAGAGTTTATCTATCTGTCTATCATTTTTATGCAGTATTTTAAACAGATATTAATGTACTTTTATTAAAATATAGTTTTTTCTTACTTCGTTTTTACTACTTCTTACTTCGTTCGATTTTGATACGATTTTCACAGAAAGAGCGATAAACGAAGATGGTTTCTGTGTAAATGTTTGTAAATTAATTGCACCCGTGTAAAGCCGGGGTGGCTAGGTTTTAGTAAAACTTAGTTTTATTTACAAAACATTCAACAAGATGCGACACTTTATCTGAATTTGATCGAATTGACAAACTCGAACATATCGAGATGGTTTCCTAGATAGCGTATCGACTCGAATTCTTTGGAGACACGATGTGACATTTTGTAAACCACAAAACGCATTGGAAAGGAAGAATTTTGTAATTAATACTGTTTATAATCTAAGTTGAACGAATATAGTAAATTATGTACGCTCTGTAAGCTTAAAATAATTTAAAAACAAGGGCTAACATAGGAGTTTCAGTTTTTTTTTTTTTTAATGTCGGCAGTATATAATCGGCTTGTCAATGACGAGTGAGAATAAATCTACTACATTTATAGATTTGACGTGCCCTTGTTTTTTTAGATCATGGCTTTCCTTTCGATTTTTCGTTCACCGTTTTGAGAACAAGGCACATCAGACGAAAAGAAAGGTATAAGGTACATTTGGTTGACTTGTCTTGTCAATAAATATTATTCTGAAAAAATAAGTATAATTAAATATTGGTGGACATTTCACACAGCGCCATCTACTTCCAAACTGAGCGTAGCGTGTATGGGAACTAACAACTGATAGTATACTTTATATCTTATACAGAACAGACATAATTGTTTGTCCTGGAAGGACATCGAACCCGCGACCAACAGCACAGAAGGCAGGATTACTACCAGTTGAGCGATAAGGCCAGTCATATATCCTCCATGTGAAGTAAGATTTATTTTAGTCGAATCCGATCCATCCAGTTTTGATATCGTGAATCAATGGTACTAGGTGATCGCTCAAAAACGTCACAGCAGAGATGTTTATCTCCGATTGTGACGGTCCGATGCATGAGCATTTTAATTGGCTACCGATCTTCCATCAGATAACACGTCGGCTTTGTATATCCACGCGCGTTTACATCCGTTTACGACGCGTTAAAGGACTGACATTTAAACAGGGCACATTGTTACAATTCGTTAACGTTGCAAGTCAAAGGTTCTAAATGCACTACCTATCTCGGCATGTCAAGTTTCGTACTGTCTCACATGCGGGCCCCAACTTTGTACGTACCAAAGCGTACAGCTCAATGACATATTTATAAAGACAAAGGGCAAAGATGAGTATCATTTAACGAATCGACGTTCAGTTTCCCGCGCTGCATAAACGACCCACAGTCACGCCATACGTGTGATTGAGGTTATGTACCGACACTACAACCTTTCGCCGGGCACCGATCACCGGCTTATAACTTACTTAGTGAAAACGGCAGCCGAACGCGACTAACGAACGTCGATAAGGTCCGCTCGCTATGACGCGGACGCGGACGGCGGGCGACGTGAAGCCGCCAGATAAAGGCAGCATTAGCGGGCCAATCGCGCGTCACCGGACCGGAATCGTAATGGCCAATCGTAACGCGCGCACACTAGGATAGCGTGACCCGAACGCGATCCGATTCCAGTGGTATTCGTTAGGGCGAGATGTCGGTGCGCGGCCGCACCAATCGTCGCGTCCATCTCGCTGTCGTGCTCATATAATGATCTTCACAGACTCTCGAGAATGAAGTTGAGCCTCTCATTAATTGGCGTTTTGAGTCGAGATCGCTGCGCGAAAGATAGGTTAATTCCTCGCCCGGTCGAGATCGTTGTCGCTCCAAAAGGAAGGTGAGCGCGCGTTTTCTGGAAATCAGATCCAATTACAACGGGGCCCGTTAAGGTTTTGTTCTGTTTGGCCGCGGGCCGCTCACGATATTGACGGACGGGCGTCGCGACTCGCGAACTCAATCCGCGCGCGCCCGAGCGACCGCGACCCACCCACGCGGCGACATTTACATAGGACGACCACGTCTCAATTAGGAGCGCTAATGTATGCCTCGACTCGCGAGACTCCATCTGAGTGACGCGGGACAGATACCAGACGAAACGTGACGAGTGACGGCTATCGCGCGAATCCTCGCCGCGCGCCCGTCCGTCCCTACCGTTCCAATGGATGCATTTAAATACGAATAATTCTCATCCGAAGCTCTTAACGAACCGAAGCTTTTAAGCCGATGTAATCGGCACACCCGACTATCCGAGACCTCCCATTCGATCGTTTATCAACCATCGGATATGTGTTTAATATTTACGTTATGTTTTTCTAGGTGAGGACGAGGAATGGGGAAACGAGAGCGAGGCGATGCCGGGAGAACCTCGCACGCCGAGCTCGGGCGCCGCGTCGCCGGCGTCGGTCGCGTCGCCCGCCGCCTCGGTGACCGCGTCGCCGCCGCGTCTGCGCCTCAACACGAGCCTCGCGACGGACCCCGCGCTCGCCCCGCAGGCCACCGCCCTCAAGCGTGAACCACACTCCCCCTCCCCGCCGCCCGCGCCCCCCATCGCCTCCGTAACGCCGCAGCCGCGGGACTACATCGCGGCAGCCGCCGCGGCGTTCCCAGGCCTATTCCCGGCGGCCGGCCCGCCCGGGTACATTTGCAAGCCGTGCGGCATCCGCTACTCCTCCTTGAGCACGCTTCAGGCTCACCAGGAACACTACTGTTCTAACCGAAGACCGAAAACGGATGGAACGGATTCGCCGGCGGACGCGAACGCGGACGAATCAAGCGGAGATTCGAAGACGCCGCGACCGCCGAACAAGCAGTACGCGTGTACGTACTGCTCGTACAGTGCCGACAAGAAAGTGAGCTTGAACAGGCACATGCGAATGCATTCCTCCTCACCCGTGAGCGGCGGAACCCCCGCGCCGACGCCGACGTCGAACGGTGAGACGGCCGACAGTCCGCCGGCGCCGGACCGCTACTGCACCGACTGCGACATTCGCTTCAGTTCGATCAAGACCTTCCGCGCGCACAAGACCCACTACTGTAGCACGCGGCAGGTGGTCAAGCAGACGCCGGCCGCGACGCGGGGGAGCTCGGCGACGTCGGGATCCGCTCCTCCCTCCCCCGGGCCGACGCCGCCGGCCGGAAGCGGGTACGCGCTCGCCCTGCCCACGACCCCGATCCTGATACTTCCGATCGGGCTTCTGCGCAACGCGAGTACGCTCCCTGGTACGACGCTACCCGATCCGGATACGCCGTGCTTCCTGCTGCCGAACGGAACGTTCCAGCCTCTGAGCCAGGGGCTGGCGAGCATGCCCGCCGATGCTAAAGCGGCTGAGGTTCTCAAATCTGCGAATAGGCCTCGAGAGAATTCCAGAGACGGAGGCCAGACTCCGCTCGATTTGAGCGTGCGACGATCCCCCGAATCGGTGACGACGGATGAACACGAAAAAGAGAACAGAGTGAGATCTTCGACCCCAGAGCAGATAGTATGCGCTCCATCGCTTCCCGGGTCGCCTGGAACCCCATCGCCTTCTCCGCGGCGATCCTCCTCTCCGATCGGAGACCCGTCGCCGAAACGAAGGCGGCACAGTTCAAGAGGGCACACTCCGAAACCTCTCAGCGCGCCGTCTCCGCCCGAAGAGAAGTTTAACCCCGTTCCACCTCCGCTCCTCCCCCCGGGTCTGGCGCTACGGCTCGCGGCGGAGTTGCCCATGACCGCTACCTCGCCACAGGTGCTAGTCAAGCAGGGAGTTTCGAAATGCAAAGAGTGCAACATAGTGTTCTGCAAGTATGAAAACTACAGAATCCACAAGCGGCACTACTGTTCCGCGGGGGGCGGGGAGGAGAGGGCGAGCCCGGCGCCGGAGCCGGGCCCCCCTCCGCAGTACAGGCAGTTGATATGCCTCGCGTGCGGGATACACTTCAGCTCGCTGGACAACCTGACGACGCATCAGTCGTACTACTGCACGAAGAGGGAGACGCGGTCGCCTCGGGGCGGCGTCGTGGCCAGCCCCGCGGAGACGAGGGTGTCCGCGGGGTCGGAGGGGGGGTGGAAGTGCCCCTGCTGCGACGTGGTGTCGCCGACGGCGGCATCGGCGCAGCGGCACATGGAAGCGCACGCCGGAGTGAAGGCGTTCCGCTGCACCATCTGCCGGTACCGCGGGAACACGCTGCGGGGAATGCGCACGCATATACGCATGCATTTCAATAACAAGAAACCCGCTGATATGCAGGTGCGTTCTATTTACTTCTGTAGTAATATTACTGTTCATGACAATTCGAAATGAATCAATATTTATAGCTTAGTCCGCTTGTGAGTTATATCCGCACCAAACCTTTGTTATAAGTTTCGTAGCACGGACATGATTCATCGAACTCAGACTGTGTAGGATACATTGTAGCGTGAGCTGGTTTCCTCAACTAGGCCACCAATGGGCCTTTTTTGCGTAATGAACCCAGACTGTGAAGCTTCACATAAATTGTTCGTAGACAGGAACCTGTTAACTTGACTATAGTTGTTTCTTGACCATTTTTCCATAAGCTTTTTAAGAAAGTGGTAATGCATCAAGCAGAAAACTCAATGGTGCAACCCTACTGCAGGCGAAGGCGACGAAATTCAAATTTTTCATTACCGTAACACATAAGCAACCAGTTTCACAGCTGCCTCTACACGACTGCTTCAACTCACCAACATTTTTCTACCTTTTTTCAGGAAGAGAGCTACATAGCGTGTGTGCTCGAAGACGACAGCCGAGAAGCCACGTCGCCCAGCCCGGCAGCGACGGGGGAGAGGGTTCACCGCTGCAGCAGTTGCGCGTACACTTCGACTTACCGCGGCAACGTGGTACGCCACGCGAGGCTGGTGCACGCCACCGAGGAACCGGAAGAAGAGCGCATCCAGGAGTCCCCCCCGGTCCCCGTCACCGTCGATATCAAGAAGGAACCAGACGTCGAACAGGAGGAAACCCCCAACTACTGCAAGTCCTGCGACATACCCTTCAAATACGTGAAAACTTACATGGCCCACAAGCAGTTCTACTGCACCGCGAACAACCAAGATGCGGCTGCGAATAACAACGTGCCGCCGCCCCGGGTGAGCGACGCGGCCGTGCTATAGACCTTTACATTGGCTTATATGATGTTCATGAACAGCCTCCACCAGGCTCGGACAATCCAAAAGTAACGGTCGAGTTTTCGGAAATATATCGCAGTTTCAAAAACATTTTCTCGATATAGTCTACGCAAAGTTTACCTTTTGGTAATTGGTTAAGTTTTTTATAATCGATAGATAGATGTACAGCGTACCTGCAAAACATACATATACATCATAGATAAATCATAAAATCAAAATGGGGTTGCAATTAATCTCTTGCTGCATCTCATCGAGACGGCCTTTGGATGTAGATGCGCCTACTGACAATAAAAATGGTATGGAGGTATTTGACAACGGGCCTTGTGGAAACAAGGTTTTCTTCAAAAACAAACTTTGCTTTTAAACTTTTAAAGCTTTAAACATTTTTGTGTCATAGCAGCCAATGAAAACGTCTGAAAATAAAAATCGCTATAAAGCTACTGTTGCTCTAAGTAAATTAGGTGTAAATGTATCCATTCGGATTATTATTAAAAAAATCATGTGCAATAATTGATGATTATTAATATTTAAACTGCATATCAATGCCAAATCAATGTTTCGAAATTCCAATTGTGTAGTGATTTGTTCAGGACGACAGACATGTTTTTGCGGCCATCTTGAAATGTGGGTAGTTTCAGAAAGATGTCTATGGTTCTGTGACTCGTGAGTCTGTTACGACTAGTGTACATAAAATAAGTCCTTATTCTAGAATTTTGTTACTGTTATGTAAATGTTAACGTTCTTCTGTATTAGTGTATACGTTATTATTACCAAAACTGTAAATATATGTAAAGATATTATTACATTGTAACTAAATTTTATTACCATTTGTTCTAAGATTGTTCATTCTTTGTTGTTTTGTTTAATTGATAGTGAATTTTATTGACTCAATGCGAAGCAGTGTGTGCTCATTCCGATTCTAAGCAGTGTATGCTTATCCCGATACTAAGCAGTGTATGCTCATTCTGATACTGAGCAGTGTATGCTTATCCCGATACTAAGCAGTGTATGCTTATCCCGATACTAAGCAGTGTATGCTCATTCTGATACTAAGCAGTGTATGCTTATCCCAATACTAAGCAGTGTATGCTCATTTCAATAGTTTTGGACACACTGTGCAACAAATGCACAGTCAAATTAGGAAGTTGCAATGGCTCATCTATATTTTAATGATGAGTCTAAATTATTATTAAGACTATTTTCAATAGTGTCTCTGCTGTAGCATCCGAAGTCCAGCGTTATGAGGTTCTGTCTTCTTGGTTATTTATGACTGAGCAGTCAGCACACTGCTGGTTTTAAAATAACATTGAAGCGCACATAAAAAAAAATATTGTTCAAGGAACAATGAAATGTTTTAGAACGCTCAGCTGGATACGAACTACAACTAACCTATTTTGACTGGGCGTTATATTATTTTTATTTTCAGTTTGAATACATTAAGTTCTCATTCTACACAATTTGCTTATAATTTGCATTGTTCAATACAGTTATTGCATGATTGGATCATGGCTTTCGATTCCTCAAGGGAATCATGATATTAGTCGCTGTTTGTGTAAACGAAATTTTAAAATACCATGTTTTGTCATACCAAAGCATCGCTAGGTTAATCGTAATGCATTTATAGTTATCTCACTAATTATAAATAGATTTGTAAGTGAATAAAAGACTTATTCCGTAGATAGCTACGCACTTTGTCTGACCTTACATTTTGGAATGAGTCTCGAATTTCGTTACAATGGGTAGGTTAGTTGTTGTACGGTACGATTCAAGTTAGAAGTGATTTGATAAACGAGCCATTAGGCAGAGTTAAAGCCCAATTAACATATCGCTATCCCGTTTACTTTCTATGTATATGAATGGGATAGCAATGTTTCAATTAGATTTAGAGATCGCATAGAAACAAGCAAAATCGTGATTGAGATCTTCGAGCGATGGCTGTCGGTTAAATTTAACTTATCTCCTTTAAAATTTACTTGAACACGTCAAATATCTCTCGTAAGTATATAAGCATATGCATAACATAACATACAGAGATAATAAGGCGCGTTATATACACGCATTACATAATATAATTACTGAGTAATTATTACTCAATGATCAGTTTTCATACTCAGATTTATCGACGAACTTCTAAGTTGAAAAGTATCGTATGAATTTCTGGATCTTCCATTATTTTGTGATGTTAATTAATGAGTTAATTTTGGTAAAGTCGTTGGAAATATATATATTTTTTTATGAACTAACCATTGTATAAGTGTAGCATTCCTCCGGCGAATTTAATAGGAGGCATTGTATGTTTTTCTAAGTCATTATTTTTTCAAAATTACCTTTTGCCGACGACTTTACTTAGTACCTATATACCTAATTTATAGTTTACTATAGACGTAACTATATTAAAGTACATGACATTTTCGTAAAGTGGTCACTTTAAAGATCGTTCAATTTTCACATTTGACTCCATTTTGTATAAATAAACGAGCTACATATTTTTTTCTCAACATTTACTTTTCAATTGAAATCTGTTAAAAAATGGAGTCAATGAAGCATTATTTGTTCAGATTATTTATCGTATAACGCAGCATCTATTACGTGCCATAATTTTGTGTTGCGTTCATAACATTTATAATAAGACGCCATCTCGAATAAGGCAGACATAGTATGACACGAATGCCGCAAATATTTTATACAAAGGCTCAATTCCCATTTTTTTTCCCTAACACTATTCAATGTATTTAACCTGGGTCTAATAAACCTTACTTAGTTATTGGTTACTTTAAAGTGTCTCACTGGATATTAAATTCGCCATTGTTAAGGTAAGGGACACTTAAAGGCAACGCCGAGCATTCTTACCCCTTTTATTTTGAGCCGTGGTTCACGCCAGCGGGAACGAACCTGTTACCCCAATAAGCAACCTCAATTGAGTGTTTTGTTAAAAATATTTGCGGCACATGTGTACCGAACACGTATTCAAAATCACGTAATGCATTGTTAATTCGTAATTAAAATTGATTATAATGTGACGTAGGCATAACAATGATATTGTAAAGGTACCGCCGGACAATAAATTATTTATCACATATTATACATGTTTTTTTATTTTATTCAGTATCTACCTATTTAATATTTTTTATTATAATTTCGTTGTTATATTTTAGTATGGCCGTATTGGCTGATTAGATAGTGTGGGCGGATTCCACCTATTTTTATTATAAGCATATGGCCCACCAGCTGTCAAGCTGTAACCCTGCCCCAAAACAGCATCACGTTACTTTCAAAAGTAGCATCGCATTGTGCCCTTTAATCTGAAAAATTATTATGGAATGTCTCATCTGCTTGTAATTTCACCGGCACCCACACTAGTGATACGCCACCACAGCTTGGCGGAAAAAGCTGGTATGGTGGCAGTAATTTCTCGAAGGAATTACGCAGTTAGAACTCTAGATAGAAACAGCTTTCTAGTAACCCACTACTACTACTTAAGCTTAAGTACTCGTATCTCTGGCTCTCTCTACACCTGTGCGGTGAAAGGATTAAACTGCGCCCCAAAGAGGCTCTTTTCGTGCACTTGTCTAGTTTCTGGTTCTGGGACATGACGGATTCTTCAAGATATTTTCCGTCACCGTTTTGAAAAGATGGATAAATTAAATAAAAACCAAAAGCAGTACATAACGTGAAAACAGAATTTTATTCACAAAATATACAAACCTCACTTTAGCTTATATTTAAGTATAAAAAGTCAACAAATAGTGTGTCGCATTCTCTCTCAATACAAAATACTTGCTATCTCTATCACATAGATTATATTAAAAGGGATAGTCTGATATATGACATTAAAATTGAAGAATTGAACTAATACTAATATTCTGACTGTATTCTACTGTTCTGGGCGGGAATCGAACCTACGACCCACGCAGTAGTCAGATTTACTAAACTGAGCTGTGAGACCTGTAGCATCCTACTAATATTATAAAGGTGAAAGTTTGTATGGATGTTACTCTTTCACGCTCAAACGGCTGAATGGATTAGGATGAAATTTGGTATCAAGATAGCTTCTATCCTGGATTAACACATAGGCTACTTTGATCCCGGAAAAGTGCAGTGTTCCCGTGGGTTGACTTACTCACCGCGAGGGGGCAGCTGGTAAATAATAATTATCAAAGTTGTAGTTCCTAAATTAAAGTGACACTTAAAGATAGGGGACCGTTGTCTTGCAATCGGCTATGCAAGCAGTCAGTCAGGAGTGTACTCATCGGACACATCACTGGCGTACTGTTCCCGGAACTGCTCAGAATCCTCCTCCTGGCCGTAGTAGAAGCCACCATCGTCACTGCCTTCCTTATACCCTGAACAATAAAACATACAATAAATTCATGGAGAAGTGAGAAATTACAGTTTTGATACACATTTCTTTATTAAAATTTATTTAAAGTTCAATAAATTGCTTGGAAGTGTAATCAAATTAAAAATTATAAGGTCACGCTGCTAAGTTTGATGCCAGTTCAAATCCTATCCGACCCTCCATGACACACATATCTGCCAATTAGTTTTATTGAAAAACTCCACGTTAAATCGGATGATTTAGTAAATTTATTTTACAAATACAGAGAGAATTTTGTAGTGAAAACTAAAACTCGTTAGATTGAAACTAAACGTTGTAAGATTAAGCCATGCCGTACGGCTATATTGGTATAGTGACATATTGGCATATTGGCATATTGACATTGACATTGGCATATCGGCATATTATTGACAGCCAATTCTTTTCGATACATACTACCCAGACGGGAATCTTTCAAATTGGGGAGGCCCAATCATGTCATATGCACCTCTTAGACGTACAGGTGGTATGTCTCAAGTGACTGTAATTACACCGGCTACCACACCTTTCCAACCGGAACACAACACTTATGCATAAAGGCAAAAATGGATATGGTGGCAGCACTAAACTGGCTGAACTGGCTTCACATACTTCACTGCAACAATATTTTTTTGGCTATTGACCACTCACCATCTGGCAGTCGGTCAAACATAAACAACAAAGAAATGTTATATGAAGGAATAACTAACCGTCCACAGACTCTTCGTTCATCTCCTTGATAGTGGTGCAGTGGACGAACCCACTGGTATTGGTCATATCAGGTTCCTCACCCAGCACACGCGCCTTATACTTAGCGTACGCCTCTCCATAACGCTTCGCGTCTTCGCTGACTAGGGGCTCATCGTAGATTTGGTCTTCGCCTGCATCACTAGACAGATCCTCCTCTGGAATACATTTCATTTATGTGATATAGTTGCGGAACGACCTGACGGCCCCCCTAGTGTTAAGTGACAACTGACTCTGCCCATAAAAACAATGCTACTTGGGTCATACCCTACTTAAGAAGACATAACTTGCATCGCAGCGCCCGTAACTGTGAGACACGAAGGTGGAACGTCTTATGTGCCTGTAATTTTATCCACAACAACACCTTTGAAACCAGAACACAGTAACGCAAATGCATTACTGCTTGGCAGCAGAAATGAGTATGGTGGCAGTACTTACCCGGATGAACTTGGCATAAGTACTGCTATTAATACATATTGATAACTTGATTTTCACAGGCTTCTATTGTCCATCTCTATATTCTATTCTCAATCAATGCAGTTCGATGTTCTCATCACTTGAGTCAACATCATCATGATAATGCTCACCGAGGTCAACATTCTCCATAGCCTTCACAATCGCATCCTCATCAATGCTGCTCGGCTCGGAGTCGGGGTAATCGTTCCGCCAGTTGTTCTCATCATTGGAATCATCTTCATCGTCAGCCTCGTCTGAACTGTCTGCGCCGTTCTGATTAGAGTTGAAAACTAAGTCTGTTTCATAGTTCTCTATTCTGTGGAGAATAACAATACAGGAACTGATCAGTGAGCAGATAACCAGCTTAACCAGCAACAAAATACTCTGGATTTATTTCTATTGAATTGGATGCTGATATTTGCAGCACCTAATGTGTGATAAGCATTTTGACATCACAATGTTTCAAATTGGAACTATGTAGAGACATCAGGTTATTAGGTTACATCAGGTTATTTACTGAGTGACTCATGTCAATCTTGCATATAAACCAGAAAAACAGTGAGACTCATTAACTCATTAATACATTTTGTATGTGGTTAATTTCAGAATTAAGCCACTCAGGATTCCAGGGTTCCAGGGTTTGTTGATTCCAGGATTCTCTCCTAAGGGGGAGAAATCCAGCAATGAATTTATCATCAATGATACATCAGTTTTTTTTTTATGTTATATTGTTCACCGTTTCATATTTTACAACATTACAGATAGAAAAAATAAATTATTATTGAAAGAAAAGCAGTATACATTATTTTAGGCAAACTGACAGCTCCATAACTAAGTTGGTAGCCTATTCTGGTAGCCTTCCTACAAAGAGGCACTAGTCCCTAGCCTGGGCTGAGTATAAGTGTTGAAGAATTTATAAATGATTATCAAACATTGTTCTAACTACCTCACAAGGTTATCCAACATGGAGACATCAAAGTCATGGGTGGCAGCCATGTACAAGTCATAAGCGTACTGCACATCTTCTTCCTCATCATCTTTCCTCTGCACATCTACCAAATTGAATTCTTCAGTCTCACTGTCTTTCAAGCCTCTACGGCAGTTCACCACCTGAAAGCAGTAGTTAATATGTTACGAGTGATCAAAATTTTTACAACAATGAGGATTAAATAAGAGGTTAAGAGGTAGCAGGGGATATCTGGAGACTATTTAGAAAGCAGCCCATAGATTAAACAGTAGAGGGACTAAATAGTGGAGGGTTCCCACAGAGCAGAAACCATTTTGAGGCTACTTTCTGAGACGACAACCTCAATTATTATGTCGATCTAGCAAACAGATGATGACCAATTTTTTCAAATGATTGACTAACAATGTATATAATCTAAATAAATATATTTTTTACGCAACCAGTATTTATTATGTGTACCTCATAACGGCTTTCTGTTATCTGTTGTTTTCTCTCATTCCGGAGCTTCTGAATAATATTGTGCACCTTTGTTGCGGATTGTTGCTTCAAGTCAGTCTTGGGAACTATATTTTTGACACTCGGAGTTTCCTGAAAGCACAATAAACATTCTTCAAGGGTACAATGGTCGGTGAAATGCAATGCAAAATTACTTTTATCTCCTCAAAATTTGATACAAGAGGACCCAAGAACTCTGTTTGATGGGACTAAAATACTCATTAATAAAAACCTTGATTATGTTTCTTGCATCGGAACATTATTTTTACTCTTTAAAAAGCTCATAGTCAAAATGTTACCTGGTTTTCAACGGTTCCCCGGAACACAAACAGCGATGGTGCAATTTCATCGTTTTCAGTCTTCATACGCTTACACATCAACACTAACGCATCCTGAGGATTGTCCTCGAGTCTCCGCTTCACTCTTAACACAGTTGAAGTCGACATTATTCATGAATTTCACCTATTTTTCAAAATAACTCAAAAATATAAACAACACGCGTAAATCGGCACCCTCCACAGCCATTGATTGTTTGAATGAATGAACACATTGAAAAGTTTGACGTCAATGTCAGTCAGTTTCTGTTGTCACTGTCAGTGCCAGTGATCGCACCGAAGTGGATGGGACGCTGTGGTTGCTCTAATATTATAATTTACAAGATTTGTGTACAAATAGTATACAATATACTCAAATGCAATGGCTGGCACTGAAGATAACTGGCGGACGCAAGCGTTCCGACAAAGTGTTGTTTCAAAAATGTAAGTTTATTGGATTGACTTAACATTCTTTGTACGCCCCTATTCTGATTATTGCTGAGTGACTCTATTAATGCTGAGATATAAGTTTCATAGGTCCATTTTATCGGTTACCTAAAGATTTGCTAATAGCATTTCACTTCACAAATATTTTTATTTGCTAAAGATACGAAACATGCAGATGGCCCACCTAGGAGTTAAAATGATAACCTCTGCTCATAACAAGCAATACGATTTGGGCCTCCCCATACTAAGGAACAACAAGACAAATCGCTTTGTATACGCCCGTAACTCTAAGACTTGGTGGAACATCTCATGTGCCTATCACCTGCAATCATGCCTTTCAAACTGGAACACTGTAACATAAATGCAATACTGCTTGGTGGCAGATAAGGGTATGGTCGCAGTACTTTCCCGGACAAGCTTGGCATAAGTTCTACTGCCTGAAAACTTCATGTTTTAGTATCATACTTAATTTTTTTGTGGCATTGAAACTTTCCAGCGAGGAAGTGATCCAACGGTCCGGCATGCAGGTAGCGAGGAACAGCAGCGAGATGGAGAACCATGTGTTCATGAAGGCAAAGACTCGTGAGGAGTATATGAACATGGTCGCCAAACTTATACTGCATGTGCGGGAGATGTGTAAGCGTAAATATTACTTTTCACTAACCATCTTCATTATAAGCTTACTAAGCATTATATTGAAGGAAATATTATGCATAAATATTTAAAAAGCAGAAGCGTAAAACACTTCGGTATTCTATAGGTTACATTACGGTGAGTGCGCGGCTGAGTTGCACAATCGAATCCCATCTCCATTCTACCACTTTACATCCAGACGTACAGCATCGCGTCACCCTTTCTTGGCCCAATTACCTCGCATCCATACAAAGCGTTTTGCTTCCACTTTCATAATGCGGACAGCCCAAGAGTGGAACTCCTTTCCTGCGTCTGTATTTCCGGTGAACTATAATCTGGAGGCTTTCAAGAGGAGAGTGAATGGGTATTTGCTAGGCAAGCATGCTACATCGTAGACCGCATCATCACTTAACATCACGTGAGATGGCGGTAAAATGTGAGCCTAACGAAAAAAAAACTTCTTGCTACATACAAGTCAGTCATTAACTTAAGCAAAGTCAAAGTCAAGTAACTTTATTTCCATACAATGCATAATGAAATAGCTCAGAAACGTCAATAAGTAATATGCAAAACATAAGGTCACACATACTTATTGCTAAGTTTGATGTCTATTCAAATCCTTTCTGACCCTCTATGGTGAGAACAGCCAAGCAACCCCCTAAAGGAGGGTTTGGTTTCTTTTCATGAGCATGACCTTTTAACATTTCAAGTAATTCTCAAATCTATTACATTTTAGACTGAAAACATAATACTGGAATACTTTAGAATTAATTTTTTTTTCGTGTTGTTTATATTAGCAGAGCTCCATCAGACTAAGGGAATTTATCATTTCAGCATAAATAAGCAGTCAGAATCTTGGCATGTAAAATTTATACTTAGTGTTATGCTATGAATATTATTTTTTGCCTGAAAACTGGACATGTTTATATGAAAATACATATCACAATATCATGATATAAAGAGAAGTCACTGAAAAAAAATAGGTTATATCTGATATCTGAATGTAAGAAAAACACAAACATCTTATCCATGCACATGTAACTCCTTTTTATAATCCGAACTATTGATGTCACTACAAATTGTAAACAGTATTTGTCATATAAACATACAAAAAGCATATCTGTCTGACGGTCACTGATATCTGACCTTCCCTGTGTGAAGTCACAGCTGATAAGTTGAGTCAGATTTGTATAAATAGTATAACTAGCGAATCTAGTTTTAGTTGTGCCCCGAGCTCTTAACAATACAACTCTATTGTAAGACGGACTTCTTTTAGTTTCAACGTTTTAATTCTATACTTAGATTATATACTTATAATTATTGTAAATACCAATGTTACTTTTAATTGCTACTTTAAATATTTATGATCAATTCAGAATGGTTTTATGCTATGTACTAAATCCTAAAAAACTGCATACATGATTATTGTTCAAAATTGCTTTAAAAAGTAGAACACTGGAAACGGCTTAATCCACCTACAAAGGTTAATATTTTTTTATGTGGCAATATTTTAAACGAGCTGACGGCCCACCTGGTGTTAAGTGGTAAGTTCGGCCCATAACAAACGATGCTATTGGGTACCCTACTAGGTACAACGAGACCCAAGTTGCATTGTATGCGCCCGTAACTCTGAGACGTGAAGGCGGACTGTCTCATGTGCCTATAATCTCACCGGCAACCACACCCACAAACCGAAATACAGTAACGCAAATGCATTAATGTAACTAACTTGTAGTATTCATTTGTATAACCATCCGAAATTCTGATATTATATCCAGTAAACTGACCCAGTAAAATACGTGTTTACAACATTACAGCACAACCAAAACAAAATCAAGGCGGCCAAAACATGCAGGGCCCCAATCAGAATCAAGGTGGGCCACCCCCTCAAGTGCAGAATCAACAGGGGCAGCCCCCGCAGGGACCGAACAGCCAGTCCAACTTAGCGCCCGATCCAATCAACGCACTACAAAACTTGGCATCACAAGGTATGGAGTAAATTTAATGGAAATAACTACTTATTACAGTTTAGTAGTAAATTCAGTGATAACAGATAGACAATACTGGGACACAAATACAAATACAAAAATTCATATTTCGTTTCAGGGTCAAGAAATCAAATGATGAACATGGGCCCTCAAGGGCAAATGCAGCAACAAGGAATGGGGGGTAACCCGGGTATGGGGGGTAACCCTAACATGGGGGGTAACCCTGGTATGGGAGGCAACCCTAACATGGGGGGTAACCCCGGCATGGGAGGAAATCAAGGCATGGGAGGAAATCCTGGAATGGGAGGAAATCCTGGAATGGGAGGAAATCCTGGAATGGGAGGAAATCCAGGCATGGGGGGTAATCCTGGAATGGGGGGAAATCCAGGTATGGTGGGTAATCCCGGAATGGGGGGGATGCAACAACAAATGCAGCAGGGGCCCATATCGTCGCAAGGGCCTCAAGTGCAGCCGGCCACGAATCTACTGCAAACATTGAATCAGCGGCCCCAAGCTCAGATGAATATGCAGGTAATTTCTATTTTTGAAATTAATTTAATTTTAAATTTAAATTAATTTCTTATTAATTGTAGCAATCAGCGCCAGCGCACTATATTATATTTCTCATATAAGGATTTACCAGTAAATATCACTAGTCCAGCCAGCTTCAGGCTCTACATATAATTTCTGCCTCTTCACATGTAGCAGAAAATCAAATCTTCTAGTTACATTTATTATTAGATGCAATCTAGCGTTTTGATAAATTTTGTAAGAGTCGAGTGATACGGACCCAATTCTTTGCAATTTTTGTATGATCACGGTGACAACTCGACAATTGTTTTAAATCGACAGCTTCAGAAACAACTGGGCGGGCCGATGGGCATGAACCAGTCCCAAATGGGGGGCAACATGGGTGGCATGGGCGGGATGGGCAACATGGGCAGCCAACTGCAGAACCAGCTCGCCGGGCCCAGCATGCAGGTGACCATATATTGAGTTTACACTTTAGCCGTCCCAGCCTAATGTTGCCACTGCATGGACACCGCCTGCTCTCGACAAGCGAGAATAATAATTTTCATAATTCAAACGCCAGTATATGATTAGCCGAAACAAACAGACATACAGACAGACAAAAATAGTAGAAAATATTGTTTTGGTATATGTACCGTGTATACATCCATATGCACTTAGTAAAAAGCGGTTATTTTAATATTATTATTATTTGCGCCACGCTTAGCGCTGTGGGCGCAATACTTATTTGGACATTCAGATAATACCGTTTAATTACTAATTAATTAAAAATACTACTGATTGGCGAAAGTGTGAAACAACTAACAGATTAAAAATATAATTAATTAAGTGTGTAGTGCAGCTTTGATATATTTACAAGGCAATTTTGTTTTTGTTGGAATTAATTTGCAATTGCTTCTTATTAGCCAATTAAAAGGGTAAGGAGTTGGGAGCTTATTTTAATTTTAATCTATTGCTGTCCATCGCCTGTCCGAATTCAGTGGTGGGACAAGACAAGGTATGTTTGTTGGATAGCAACGCGTTTCTTAAAGGTATTATATAAATTGTTACTTTTAAGCCTAGCCTTGTTAATATTTTTTTTAAATATGTTAGAATAAGGTGAAAATAAAAATAATGTTTAAATATGGAGAAAGCCTTAAACATTGCGACGTTTGCGCACTGTTCGAGAAAAAAAATGTCTGTGTGATAAGAAGATAAAAGCAATATTATTTAGGACCAGTGACTGGGAGAAAACTGAATTGGAGTTTTGTAAAAAATGGATGTGATGATATAATAATACATGATGATTTTTGGAAACACGCCAAAAGAGCAAGACGACTCTACATGCTCTAAAAAGACATTGAAATGCAAATGGATTCCAGTGAGGCAATAAACAGGTTCCGTAGTTCTTGAAAAGGGCATCACTGTCTAGGAATTCGGACGTGAATAATATTGTTCGGGTGAGTCGATTTCAATACAATACAGTTATTTTCGCTTGTCGTTAGCATACTTAGTGTCCTTACAGTGGGAACCTTGTAGCTTGTAGCTAGAATAGTTATTGATAGTTGATAAATACCACTGAGTTAAATTTTCTGTTTTAGAACGACACCGACCAAATAATGAAAGAGAGAAGAAGTCTGCCCGCAGATACTAAGTCGAAAATATCGAGTCAGAGTAAACGCGTCGGGTCTTCGCCCTCACACACGACAATGAAACGTCGCATGACGAGAATTGGAGCACTTTGCCAACGCCACACACAGAACTGCAGCTTGCATCGCGTCGCACACTCTGACGCCATGACGCCCCACGTGGTCAGACGCAAAATCAACGGTCAAACGACTCCTGCCACCGGAATGAACGACACATTGTCAATAGAGTTGCTCAAAGCCGAATTATACGTGAGGAAACTTCAGGCGTTGAAACTGGAGAGGGAATTGGGAGTGGAGCAGTCTGAACTCACGAAGACACTGACGTCCAAACTCAGAGACGTCAGTAGCATAAAGACAGAGATAGAGTAAAGAATTTAGTAGCAATAGAGAGGACTGATGCCGATTCTACATACAGGAAGCAAAGCAGTGTGATAAAAATATATTTTTAAGAATGTTGTTATTGAATATTTTAAAAGAATGATATATGGAATATTATATATTATATTTACTAAGTCATATAAATCAATAAATATTTCATCAAGTTTTATTTGGTAACTGTTTCTGCTCTGTTATAGAGAGAGTACATTTGACCTAGTCATTAGACATAGACATAGATCACCAAATTTACTCTATTACGGAAAAACATAGTTCTTTCTACGTACGAGACGAGATACGGAATTTCCGGCAGAATTACCCGATGCAGCTGTAAGATTCTGTGCGTGGAGTTCGTCTGGGGAAGACTGCTTTCATACGTGTCGACGCCAGTTGCTGAGCTGATATTGTCCATGACAGCCACTTAAGATGTTCCATCTTTACGTCTGAGGGTGCAATGCGACGTAACTTCTATTCTCATACCTAAGTAGGAAGTAATTCATATTTCTACAAATCATTTACGCATTTACTCACTTAAAAAAGGAAACGAAATATTTAATATATGACGTAAAAAATATGCTCGAGATGAGAGTAATCTTTTCCTTGCCGCGTTTGTTGAAGTAATATCAAATTACTTAAAAAAATATATGTAAATACGATTCTGGACTGAAAAAGTGACAGTAAATCTATCTATTAGCTGAGTGAGAGTGGGTCTGTATATACTGCGAGGTCATATTTTTAACCGATTTCGTTATCTCAATAATTTCAATCACATATGTAAATGGCTGTCCTCGTGTGTCCAAAGACTGCACTATGGTTAGGTTTGAGAGATATGATACGTGTTCTTGTTTCGCGGTGACGAGTGCAATGTCTTCCAACTTGGGTGCAACTTGGGTTATCTCTTACTAATAAAATAAAATAAAATAGTTTATTGTCATATTAGAAACAGTACAAAAAGTTTTTTATTTGCGATTGTCTTACATTTGCGCGCAATCTCACCTGATGTTAAGTGACGATGTGGTATACGATGTAGCATGCTTGCTTAGAAGTAACCTATTCTCTCTTATGTTTTGAAAATTATGACCACTGGTGCCTAAACTAAGAGTGAACTTGTATTTTAGGTAACAGTGCTCATCCATCGGACGTCACGATAAATAGCCAGCAAACAAGAACTGCTAATTGATGCTGCTGTTGTTTTCTGCTGTGGTTACCATTTTACACCAGGTCCAACGGTCCGTGCTCCGTTATGTCGGTATATCTTGGCTGCTAAAATTTGCTCTAAAGAGCTAAAATCTCCTGCATGGTAACAAATCAAACCTACAGCGTCCAACGTAAGAGTTGCCAATGTCACCAAAACTGTATTCATTGAAAACAAAATCACAATTTTTGATGTGAAACATCTATAGCCGCACGTAAAACAGATTTCTGGCTTGGCGACGCGTCGCCACGGCATGAGCGCTGATTGGTCCGTTCAAGGTTACGACAAATCATAAACATTATTAGTGATGGGGTACTTAGTTTCTTACAAAATAATGTCGATGTTTCACATCTGCCAGGCGTCCCGTGACGGCTCACATTTTTTTTTTTTTGTGGAAGCTGCCTGGCTGTGTTTCGCTGCATAGAGCCGTTGATCGGTCTCAGTGGTGCCGGAACAGAACTTACTGGACCAGATGAGTTAACTGTGATGATGTTTTTGTCCATCAGATGCACGGCCAGATGGTGTCAATGCAGAACAGCATGCCGATGGGCGGCTCCCAGTCGATGGGACAGATGCCGTGCAACCAGATGGGGCAGATGGCGCCCAACTCCATGCAGGGCCAGATGGGCGGGCAGATGGGTCAGTCACACGGTATAATACACACAGACACACACATACACAAAACACACACACACACACAGACACAAAACCCACACACGCACAGACACAAAACATACACAAACACACAAAACACACACACACACACACACAAAACTCAGATAGACACAGACACAGGCACACACATAGTTGTGTTGAAATGCACACTGTAGATAATTTTTTGACTAACAGTAAAGATTATGCTAGTCATAATACTATTTATTTTATACCGTAAAGTAAAATAACAATTGATAAATATCAAAAAATATTTGATACTAAACAAATCTATAAATGTATTTACAAAAAATCTTGCTCAGTGACGGTATTTTTATTTCAGTTGGTGGTATGTCCAACAACCAGATAGTTGGCATAAACATGCTGCACATGCAGCAGCGCGGCGTCAAGCAGGAGGGGGGCATGGGGGGCATGATGTACGGAGGGGGGGTGCGCGCCCCCCCGCCCGCACAGTTCCTGCGACAGAGCCCCTCCCCGTCTGCCGCCTCGCCTGGTGTGTACATTAGGAAGATTGTAAGATAGGGTCCCAGAAATCCTCCCAAAACAAGGCATACTTTCGATAACCAAAAACTTTATTGATATTATAAATAAATCCGTACTCTTCACAAAACGTTCACAGTATTTTAACCTTATAAATAGCCAAAACGCAACGACAGCGCGATTCAGCACTCCATACATTTGCGGTGTATTTTTCGAACAGTGATGGTTGGTTCGGTATGCATATCGAAATCACTGTATGTGAATGGTTCATTTTTACTTGAATTAGACAAAGATCATTTGCTAGGAAAACAAACACTTTCACCCTAATTCTTCTTCTTTCAAGATATTCAGACATGATTATTATATTACTATTATTGACTTTTTATATTGGCAGACATTTGTGTGGTGAAAGAAAGAATTTATATTTATTTGTCGACACGAGCACAGCACAGAAACAGTAGATATATTAAATTGTTATACAAAAAATAATTCTAATTCCGTGCAGGCAAGAGTCCAAAAGGTGAATTAAAGTTGCCATGCCTCCTGCTACGGAGAATTAAAGTGTACAAATGTGATTGTGTACAATGTCAATCTTGACGAATCTGAAATCACCTATTAAAGGCCATAATAATATTTATATTTTTCTCCCCTTATCTCGTGCAATAGCACACAACTTCCGGTCCACGGACACATGTCGGTAGAACTTAAAACCTTCGTTTGTCGTCAGGCGTGATGGGCGGCCCGATGCCGTCCCCGATGGGGGGGCTGAGCGCGCTGGGCGCGTGCGGCGGCGTCGGCAGCCCCTCCCCCTCCGCGCCGCACCTGCCGCACCACGTGCAACAACCCCCACGGTAACCACCCCCTCACCCGTACTGTAACTCACCCCTCATTGTCATTACAACGGCGATTATGTCATGTGCTAATGCCAATTTCCAAAACGTGGCAAAACACACATCACGAGTTCCATGAAATTTTACAGTTCGATGTTGAAATATATAGGAAATTAATGCGCAATACCTTTAAGCTTAGCTTTGTAACTTTCCTGCTTATAGTTCACTGATTTTTTAGTCTGGTAAGAAATTGACATTAAGCTGAAAAAACGGTCGATTATCCGTCAGAAAAAAGATGCACCTGATGAAAGTTAAATTCTTGATTTAAGCTATTTCAGTGTTGATACCGAGACTACTTCAGGATAGGATATGTTCTAACATAATATCTAGAAGTATATCAGTTATGTTTTTTTTTCATGTATTATAGTTACGGTAACAGCCGACGTATTAAGTGGTAACCTCTGCTTATAACAAGCGATGCTGCTTGGGTCATCCCCTACTAGGTACGACAAGACCCAATTCGCATCGTATGCGCCCGTAAGTTTGAGACATGTAGGTGGAATGTCTCATGTGCCTGTAATATCACCACACAATATAACCACACCTTTTAAACCGGAACACAGCAACCCAATTCCGCTACTGCTTGGCGGCAAAACTGGACATGGTGGCAGTACTTCCCCGGACGAACTTAGCGTGAGTTCTACTGCTCCAAATATTGATATTTGAGCATACAGATTGGACCTTCACAGGCCTGCATCTGTCTTACTGTTAGCGTTTTTGTCTAAAATTTTTTATTTTTCTCTCAGTAATGTTGGCATGGGAATGGTGGCATCCCCCTCGTCGTCTCTCAACACCCCCCTGGGCGGGGGCGTTGCGTCCCCCGGGGGGGAGGAGGCCGCCTACCGGGAGAAAGTACGTCAGCTCTCCAAGTACATCGAACCGCTGAGACGGATGGTGCATCGGATGGTTAGTGAAGGCGAAAGTGAGTACATAGACAGACATAGACATAGACATTCCGGTATCAAAGTAGCCTTTGTGTTAATCAGGATCAGGATATAAGCTATCTTGGTAGCAAAATTCCATCCAAATGCATTCAGCCGTTTTTGCGTCAAAGAGTAACAAACATCCATACAAACTTTCACGTTTATAATATTAGTAGGATTAAGAATAAGACATAAGATTTGGAATTTTAATACAACCTCACAAATTTTCACGTTTACACACACCTATTTCCAGATGTGGAGAAGCTCACGAAGATGAAAAACCTCCTGGACATACTGTCGAATCCGAACAAGCGCATGCCGCTCGAGACGCTCATCAAGTGCGAGGTGGTGCTCGAGAAGCTGGACTTCAAGCGCGGCGAGGGCGTCGGCGTGGGGCTGCCGGGACCTGCCAAGGTATGCACACCTCTAGGGGTTTCTTGGCTGTTCTCCCCCAGGACTAAACAGGCGTCAAACTTAGCGATAAGTACGCGTGACCTTTAGGGGTTTCTTCGCCATGTATCCATGGCAAGGACAGGCAAGAAACCCCTAAAGGTTTCCTTTTATTTCGCGAGCACGAGCGTAAGGCTCCTTTTAATGTGCCTTTAAAGGTTCATAGAGTTACTTGTCGCACCCTAAAATTATGTTGCAGTGTTCTCCAGTTCCAAATATTCATTCATCACGTTTTCATTCATTCATTCATTCTTTCAGAAATCACGACTATCTATTTTTTTTTTCATATTTATGGGCATTTCACACAGCGCCATCTAGCCCCAAAGTAATAATAATAATAATAATAATATAATAAACTTTATTTATTTGGAATAATAACAATGTACACTTTAGATACAGACACGATGATGCTTGCAGGAGTATAGAACTGTGTCGCAAGCATCAACGCCCCACCTCCGAATACAGTTATACAATTCCACAGGAACAATATAAAAATTTTAAAAGTTTCTAAAATTATATATCTAAAATCCAAATTAAAAAGATTATTGTATGTGTGAGTGTGTGTGTGTGTGTATGTGCGTGTGTGCGTGTGTGTGTGCATGTGTGTGTGTGTGTGTGTGTGTGTGTGTGTGTGTGTGTGTGTGTGTGTGTGCGTGTGTGTGTGCAGGTGCGTGTGCGTGCGTGAGTGCGTGCGCGTGCGTGAGTGCGTGCGTGCGCGTGTGTGTGTGTGTGCGCGTGTGTGTGTGTGTGTGTGTGTGTGTATGCGTGTGTTTTAGCGTGTAAAGTTTTATTCAGCAAATTTTAAAAGTATTTCAGTTTCTTCATAATTTAAGGTAAAGAGCCAGTTTAAACATTTAGATTTACATTTATAATTGGTTAAGGAATAAATATTTAAGCTTTTATTTATTCTGTTTATTCTGCTAAAAAAAAAATTCTTACGCTAAGCGTAGCTTGAGTCATGGGAACCAGACAACTGATATAATACTCATATACAATTTAGTCAATACATACATATGATACATATCAACACCCAGACACAGAACAAACATCTATGTTCGTCACACAAATGTTTGTCCTGGGTGGGGATCGAACCCACGACCTACAGGGCAGCAGTCAAGCTTACTACCAACGTAGCTATGAGACCAGTCAATAGTTTCCTATATTTTTTTCGTATATCTGCAACTATTGAGTAGTCAAAACTCCCAAAACATGGTTGCATTAAATTTTAACATTTCTTTTTAGGAGCAAATATTCAATCCGCTGCTTGAGGTGGTGAATAACTGTCTACAGTCCCCCCTCGCAAACCACACCCTCAAACGTACATTCGGCTCCACTCTCGACTCGCTCAACGGACCGGAAATCAGGTAACGCGTGCAATACCGGACCGGAAGTCATGTAACCCCCTGCAATACCATATATTTGTGTGTTAGGTGATTTTTTTATGGGCAGAAGCACCAGGTAGTCTTTCGGCTCGTTTATGTGTCGCCTTGAAGATGGAATGATTAACAGAACAATATTTTCCAGAAATCTACCCCCGCCACACAAGATGACCAAACTGGACGAACCCGAAATGGAGATACCTGATGTGTTGCAGGGGGAGATCGCCAGGCTGGACTCCAGATTCAAGGTGCACCTGGGAATAAATAATTTAGTTGTCGTTTATATTATTTCTTTGCACCACCTTAAAACCAGTTCAACATCGATAATATTTCTCACGTTCCACTGAATGTCACGATAGTTTCAAATTCAAATAATTTATTGCACTATGTTGTTACAAAGATCTTAATATAATTATAGGACACAAACATAAACCCTGTTAGGGCACAGCAATTTTATTTTATTATGCGCCAGGTTTTAAAAAGTCCACAAAGGATGTATGTCAGGTTCGTTGCAGGGGATAACCATGCTCTCTGCGTAACCCTCCGGGAAACAGTCGTGGTTTTATAAATGTACTTTTTATTTGGGTTTAGTAAAAAAAAAACAGGGACGACGTATTGCGTGCTACACACACGGAAAAGGAACAGGGAAACAATAAAAAAAATGTGTGTATGTATCTTGGTCAGGTGTCCCTGGAACCGATGCAGCTGAGCAGCGGCAAGGGCGCCATATCGCTGGTGGCGCAGCTGGACGACGCGCGGCTGCCGTGCGTGCCCTCCGTGCACGTGGTGGTGCCGCGCGACTACCCGCGCGCGCCGCCCGCCCGCCCGCGCCCCAAGCACGCGCCCCACTCGCCCTTCCTCACCACCGTGCTGCGCGCCATGGACGCGCGCTGCGCCAGGTAACTGTGCCGCGCGACTACCCGCGCGCGCCGCCCGCCCGCCCGCGCCCCAAGCACGCGCCCCACTCGCCCTTCCTCACCACCGTGCTGCGCGCCATGGACGCGCGCTGCGCCAGGTAACTGTGCCGTGCGACTACCCGCGCGCGCCGCCCGCCCGCCCGCCCGCCCGCGCCCCAAGCACGCGCCCCACTCGCCCTTCCTCACCACCGTGCTGCGCGCCATGGACGCGCGCTGCGCCAGGTAACTGTGCCGCGCGACTACCCGCGCGCGCCGCCCGCCCGCCCGCCCGCCCGCGCCCCAAGCACGCGCCCCACTCGCCCTTCCTCACCACCGTGCTGCGCGCCATGGACGCGCGCTGCGCCAGGTAACTGTGCCGCGCGACTACCCGCGCGCGCCGCCCGAAGCCCCAAGCACGCGCCCCACTCGCCCTTCCTCACCACCGTGCTGCGCGCCATGGACGCGCGCTGCGCCAGGTAACTGTGCCGCGCGACTACCCGCGCGCGCCGCCCGCCCGCCCGCGCCCCAAGCACGCGCCCCACTCGCCCTTCCTCACCACCGTGCTGCGCGCCATGGACGCGCGCTGCGCCAGGTAACTGTGCCGCGCGACTACCCGCGCGCGCCGCCCGGCCGCCCGCCCGCCCGCGCCCCAAGCACGCGCCCCACTCGCCCTTCCTCACCACCGTGCTGCGCGCCATGGACGCGCGCTGCGCCAGGTAACTGTGCCGCGCGACTACCCGCGCGCGCCGCCCGCCCGCCCGCCCGCCCGCGCCCCAAGCACGCGCCCCACTCGCCCTTCCTCGCCACCGTGCTGCGCGCCATGGACGCGCGCTGCGCCAGGTAACTGTGCCGCGCGACTACCCGCGCGCGCCGCCCGCCCGCCCGCCCGCCCGCGCCCCAAGCACGCGCCCCACTCGCCCTTCCTCGCCACCGTGCTGCGCGCCATGGACGCGCGCTGCGCCAGGTAACTGTGCCGCGCGACTACCCGCGCGCGCCGCCCGCCCGCCCGCGCCCCAAGCACGCGCCCCACTCGCCCTTCCTCACCACCGTGCTGCGCGCCATGGACGCGCGCTGCGCCAGGTACTGGTGCCAGCCCTCTGATATCCGCACGCGACTGCGCCGACTCATAAATTGACGCAGTCTTACGGATGTCATGTGGAATGCTTTATCGGCTGAGGAACGTTTCTATAGCTTAAGTCTGTTCTCGACCTCGCCCCTACTGAGTTATCGTATGTGACGGGATATCCCGAAGACTACGCCAATATGGTCTTAACTTACATTCAGTAGTGAAAAGCAGATGAAGCGAGGAATCCCTTTTATTAAGAGCACGATTCTGTTTAAAATCTTTTATTATACATTTTCTTTTGTAACATTTTATGCAATCCGTGATTTTACTACAAAATAACTAGATAAACCTGGTGCTGCTAATAAAACTCAATTATAGTTCATCACATATTTTTTTTTTATTATTAACATAGTCTTAGAAATATTATTATTATTACTAACAAAAATGGATGTCAATCAAATAAATAAATAATAAAATAAATAAATAAAAAAAAAAAAAAAAAAACTGATCTGATAAATAAAATAAATAAAAATAAAAATAAAGTTTGTAAATTTTTGGTAGTTTTTGTAGTCAAAATACTAAAATATTTTTATAATTGTGTACAGATTACCGAAGAGCTGCTCGGTGGGGCAGCTCCTCGACGCGTGGGAGATGAGCGTACGACAGGCTTCAGCTCCCAGCCCCGCGCCGTACGCGCCCGTCCCGGCGCTTGGACTCTAAGCTATTGAGTGTATTGCAGCTCGTTTGATTGGGACGTCGGCTTACCATCGAACCATGAACTCGAGCTATTGCTGAAAGAAAACATCGTTAGGTATGGGTACAGACCATGGTGATGAGGGCAGGAGAAAATTCTCGGCTGGTTAGCAACCATCTTCAGTCGAAAATCTGCTAAATCTGCCTGCCAGTGACGCTACCATCGGATACGTGACGAATCTGACCCACGACCTGCAGCGCTGAAGGCAGACTGACCAACTCATCAGATCAGTCATCAGGCCAGGCATCAAATTATTTCAATAGTGCCGATGTCACTGACTGAAATACGTACAAGTGACTGTTTAAGATCGATGGCGCTCATCGGTTACATAGTCGCTTAATGTCAGTTTTCAAAATGGCGGCGCGATGCGATTAAAGTTTTTTTTCTAGTATATCAGGCGTCTGTGGTCGCTGGAAAGCTGAATGTTAGTAGTGTTACAATTTTAATTAATGTTACGAGTTTTGGTTATAGTGTTCCCAGTTCTCTCGTTGTGTTATTGTGACGTGCGTTTTTTTTTTTATTTGCATGGACAATGTACTTTTGGCCGCAGATGGCCGTGACAATGTGGGCTTTTGGCTAGTCTTCCATCTGAACTTACCCGCTAATGTTTTAAATGGCTTAAAAAAAATTCGTCTGATTCATTAACACTTAAGTTTTATTTAACAAAATGTTTGAGAAATGAGGTAAATGGAATAAGTCACGTGATTTTCAATGACATCCCTCTTAAATTAAAATTAGAAAAAAGTTGTAGTAATTCTGTGTTGCATTCTCTAACGTAAAAGCTAAAGTGTCTCAATAGTGTCAAACTAACACCAAGCGTCTGTCTCTGTCTGTTTCATTCTATCTGTAAGAGAAGGCAATAATTTGAGAGCCTTCAGTCTATTTCATCAACCTAGCCAAGAAAATAGCTCGTCCCATTGTTTTTTTAAATAAAATGAGAATTCCTATTTATTTTCACATTAGCTTTAAGTTAAGAAAAGCAACTCAGAATTATTATCAGTATTAATCAAATTTTGTGACTATCATAATCTATTTATATTTTTAATTATAATTAATTCTCCATATTAGATATTGTTATTCCATTTTATTTGATAATTTATTTTTGACATTATGGTTGTGCGTAGTGAACTGTTTAGTATGTTGACGTGTAGGTAAATTTTATTTATAGTCTGGGAGACAGGGGCAATCTGAATGTATTTATCCGACAGATAGAAAACGCTTTTCTGCCATGATTGGTTGCAACCGTCGGGAGTTCGATTCCATTGTGAGAGTGTATGCATGATTAATATTAATATTCAACAATAATAAGAAGTGAATATTACAATATTCACTCCAATAGTCTCAGTTTCTGACTGTTATTTTGTTATCAAACGGAACTAAAACTAAACCAAAATTCTTTCTGTTTCATATGGACTTGAAGGGAGCAATTATTTTATTAAAGTTGATATTATTTTAGGTTTTATACCAGTTGAAAAAAATGAATCATTTCAAAAGCTGTACCATGTCTCTCGTTCTATAATAGTTTAGGTTATATTGAAAGGGATTATCTATATCACAAGTTTGCTTCAGACGTTTGCAAACGTGATACAAAATATCTGTGATACTTTGCAAATAAACCATTTATATAATATTTATTATATACAAAGGCATGTTCCAATCAAAAGGTAAGGCATTTTATATTGACAATAGAGCCTTTCATTCAGTGAATATACAAATAGAATAAATTCAGTTGAACTAAACTGAACAAAATGGCATCCATTTTAATCGTATTTCATGAGAAATATAAGAAGATTTAAAATGAATGTGTAAACTAAAAGAGATAATGATTTAATAGAACTCGATTTTAGTACAATGGAATAATTAATGGCACAAGTATTGTTTTATTTGACGAGCCTCACAGCACAGTTGGTAGTAACTCTGCCTTCTGCGTTGTAGGTCGTGGGTTCGATTCCCTCCTAGGACAAATATAGTATTCTATCAGTTGTCTGGTTCCCATAGTACAAGCAATGCTTAGTTTGGGGCTAGATGGCGCTGTGTGAATTGTCCACCAATATTATTATTAATTTATTGTAATTTTTCTATGAAATAGTTTTAGAAACAGGAGTCGTGTAACGCTATATACAATAATATTTTTATAATTGTTGTTATATAATTACAATTTTTGACAAAAATGTATGCAACAATGAAATAAACAAATGTCCCTTTTGATAAATTTTATAAATCTGAATGTTGTAATGTAATTGTAAGCAATAATTTGTTCGTAATTAAATATAGTGTAAATGAGAAATTTACAAGTTTTACTAATTAACCCATTTTGATTACTTTTCAATAAATTTGCGCGATTTTCATCGAAGGGGCAATCAGAGCCCCATTGCCCTGTGCCACTATTCACCTCGTGGGTTACAATCTCGAGATCGTAGACAGGACAAGTCGTGAGCTGCCATTATTATTTTTTCCGCCTATTCTCTACATGTTTATTTACTGACTGGTCTCATACCCCAGTTGGTCGTAACGCCGCCTTCTGCGCCGTAGGTCGTGGGTTTGATTCCCACCCAAGACGTACATCTGTGTGATGAACATAGTTTGTTCTTGTCTGGGTGTTAATACGTATTATATGTAGGTATGTATTTACAAAAAAGTATATATTTATTCTATCAGTTGTCTGGTTTCCATAGTACAAGCTAGAGGTATCAAGTATCTACAGTGCACATGACTGCCCAGTCGGTGAGGAAAATAAAACACGAAATTCAATAACTCATTTATTTGTAGCAACCAAACTATTTAACACTCTTTTGAATTTATAGCCAACGCCATTCAGTTGAGTTTACGTTGATCTTTCACTAGAATAGGCCATCAGCTTATTCAATAAATATATATATTATTTACTTAAACATATTTTAATAATAAAACATTATACCAAAGCTGCGTCAACATCTTCACCATGAGAAGAACTAAAGTTACCCAGTTTATAAACATTTATCATTATGCGAAATAGTTATGGAACGAGCAGTTGGCCCACCTGGTGGTAAGTGGTAACCTCAGCCCATAACAAAGCAATACGATTAGGTTACTTGGGTACAAGACGAATGTCGCATCGTATGCGGCCGTAACTCTGAGATGTGAGGTGGAAACTCTCAGGACTGTAATTTCACCGGCAACCACACGTTTCAAACCGGAACGTTTTACGTCATCTCGTATCCAAGAGAATCGGCCCAATCCTTTTTACGTCGTCTTGTATCCAGGAGAATCGTCCTAATCCTTCTTACGTCGTCTCGTATCCCGGAGAATCGTCCCAATCCTTCTTACGTCGTCTTGTATCCAGGAGAATCAGTCAATCTTTCTTAGTCTACTCATATCCAGGAGAATCAGGCCAATCCTTATTACGACGTCTCGTATCCAGAAGAATCAGACCAATCCTTATTACGTCGTCTCGTATCCAGAAGAATCAGACCAATCCTTATTACGTCGTCTTGTATCTAGGAGAATCGGCCCAATCCTTTTTATGTCGTCTTGTATCCAGGAGAATTGGCCCAATCCTTTTTATGTCGTCTTGTATCCAGGAGAATCGGCCCAATCCTTTTTACGTCGTCTTGTATCCAAAAGAATCGGCCAGTACTTCTTATGTCGTCTTGTATCCATATGTTGTTTCGGTGGGTAAGTACCAGTAACTTACAGTGAGAACTGGTAGAGAGCCGCGCGTGCGCTCTGCTTGGCGGCGGGCGGCTCGCATGTCGACTTGCGCTGCGTCGCGCCGCAGCACGACCAGTGCCGCGCGCCCGGCCACCCCGCGTGCCCGTGCCCGCAACCTGCGACACAGCACACACACACACTGTAGAAACTTTTTATATAATTGAAGTGACGGAACGAGCTGACGGCCCACCTGATGTTAAGTGGTAACCGCTGCCCATAGACAATAGAAATACCACTCAAGTCCTCTCCATAGTACGAGATGACTCAAGTGGCACTGCGTTGCGTCCATCACCTCGAGACGGGGATGTTTCGTCTCATGCGCTCGCAATTTCACCGGCACCCACTCTCTTCCACCGGAACACACGAGTGCATCACTGCTTGGCGGCAGATTACCAGGTGTAGTGGCAATACTTCTCCAGGCGAACTTGGCACAAGTTCTACTGCTACTTTGGGTTACTCCTTTCGCACCACCCGGGGGACACGTGTAGGGGTTCAGAGGGTAATCAGAATACGGACGCGAACAACATGAACCCGCCAAATTTTGTTCGATGGCATCTACTCTATGGTGTTTTTCCCCCTGAAATCCGACATGCAGTTAATTACTGTACCTTTATAACCCCCCGGCATGGTGGCGCCGCAGCCGCAGGTCGCATCCCGTTTCCCCCCGGACGAGCAGAACGCACAGCAGTGGAACTGACCGGTGTGGGCCTTTGCGGTGCGCGCACAACACGGGAACGGGCTACCCTGTAACATGGCAGTAGTGTTTTAACTAAGTTTGATCCTGGAAACAAGCATGGTTTTGCTTGCCCGAGAGATTAGAGAGGGATTAGGTATATCCAGTGCAGCAGCGAGCAAGTAGCTAATGGCAGATTGACCTAGTAAGTAAGTACCTACATACAAAAAAATATTGGTAGACTACTAAAAATATTGGTAGAACTAAGCATAGCTTGTAGCTACTATGGGAACCTGACAACTGAAATAATACGCATATACCTACTTTTTTGTAAGTACATACTTATAATGAATTTTAACACCCAGACACAACAAATGTTATAATATAATAATAAAACATATGTAATAATATTATGGGAAGTAGGTATAAAATACTCCTTTCTTTCTTGATTTCACCAAAACTGTATTTGTATTTTTTCCGAACCACAGACTACACCGACTTGACTTGATTGACACTGACATTTTATAGTTGCCTATGACAACACACATCTATTTTCGTCACACAACTGTCCGTCGCTACTACCAACTGAACTGTCAGTCGGTCAAATGTAATCAATTGTCTATGGATATGTGTTTTGGAATGCCTTTGCTCACTTGTATTGGTATATTGTTGTATGTGACTGCGAGCAGGTAGGCGCCGGGCGCGGGCGGCGTGAACGCGACTCCGTACGTGCCGTCCGCGCGGTCGCGCACCGCGGCGGCGACGGGGCGCGCGCTCGAGTCGCGCCGCCGGAAGTACCCGCACACCTGCGGACCGTACATCAACACGGTTACCCTGTGACGCTGAAACGGGTATACTTGGCTCCAGTCAGTGACGATGAGTCGGGTATACTCGGCTCTAGTCGGTCGGTGGCGCTGAATCGGGTATACTCGGCTACAGTCGGTCGGTGACGATGAGTCGGTTAAACTCGGTTCTAGCCGGTGGGTGACGCTGAATCGGGTATACTCGGCTCCAGTCGGTCAGTGACGCTGCGTTGGGTATACTCGGCTCCAATTGTTTTATTCTTACTCATATCTGATAGACTTCTACTTCTGAATGCAACATCTCACTGCCCATGATGAAATGAATCCTTGGAAAAGGTTCTCTGGCGGCTCTAAATCTTCTTTAAGACCTTCCAAGTTCCGTCATGGATATTACAAGTGAAACTGAATTAAAAGACTATTTATTTCTTACCTGTTCTCCTCCACACCAGACCCTTTCACCGCTGCTGTCTCGAAGCTCCAAAATTGCTTCGTGTCGAGTATTCACTCTCAAGTCTTGAAATCCTGGACACAAAAAGAATAATGACATATTATGTCAAGCACAAACAATAATATATACATAGGCTATCCTTTTTTAAATATTGCTTGGTCTGTAGAGCGACACCGGGTAGTCCTAGTGTCCAATAGGTGACCTATATTGTATAATCAATATTGATAACACACTGTTCGGGGCTAGGCTCATCCATCTGGCTTTATAGATAACGCCAGATGGATGAGCATAAGAAAAATGGCCTTCCACCGTCATTTACTTTCCTCACGGTATTTTCCTTCATACAAAACTCTAGCTAACGGAAGGAGTCGGACCCTTGACTTTTGCAAACCGAAGTTACCCAAGGCATGACCTGTTCAAAAAGTAGGTCCAACCAAAAAAGGTTAAAGATATTCATCAGTCCTTAACACGCACGCAGTCCACCATTTGGCGTGGAGTGCTGCAAAGTGGAGATCTCCTGGGTTAGCTTCATCTTAGGCGCGTCTCTTTGTGCCTTACCATCAGTCCTCAGCACGCAAGCGGCAGGATCCGGCGCCTGCGTCAACAATCTGCCAACTAGCGTGGAGTCCTGCGACGCGGGGGCTCGCGGGGCAAAGCGCAGCTCCATTTTAGGCGCGTCTCCTGCCGGCGTCTCCGTCAGCAGCTCCAGGCGCCTGAGGACCGGGACGCTGAGGGAAAGCAGCTCTGCTTCCTTTCCTTGGGCCAACAGCTGGAAAAAGCAGTATGTGAGATGAAAATCTGACCTAATTATATGTAGTTTTTCGTTATACAGGATATTCTTTACAGCGAGCAATATTTGTTAAAGCCCAAAATATCTTTCATGTCTCCTGCATGATAACATTTTTGCAGCTAACTTCAAAGTTGCCCAAAGTTAATTCGTGCCAAAATTAATAACAGTGCATATTCATGAGGTAAGATGGTGATGTCCTGTATTTGGAGTTGACAGACACACCTAAAGGCTTTATTTAATTTTAATTTATTTATTTATTTCAGACATTTAATTTTTTTTTTTTTATGAATTTATGAATTTATTTACAGATTATCAAACCAGTGCTTTTTTGGCTTTATGAATTTATTTACAGATTATCAAACCAGTGCTTTTTTGGCTTTATGAATTTATTTACAGTTTATCGAACCAGTGCTTTTTTGGTCCTAGTGCCAAGTTACAAGATAGTATAGACGCGATTAGTCCATTCAAGATCTAAGCGTCTCTACCGATTCCATGGTTACTAGTGTTAAAGTACAGGTCTATTTTTTACGCATTCAGTTCCTAAGAACCATTCCAAGGACCAGCTAATATAAATCAGAGACATACGTAAATCTAATTATAAGAATATGTGTTATAAAGTGCTTGCAAAATACGATTGGATATAACTATCTCGGTAGAATTATTTGCCTACGTAGGTCTACAATTATCAACTTTTATCCCAGAATTCAAAATGAAAGCGATACGCTCAATGATTTTTTGGCACGATTCTGCATCCTACTGTTCGGCCCATGTCAGGACCTCGGCTTCTACTCGAGCTGTTGTACGAACCTCTTCAGTGAACTGCACAGCTTCCTGCGCATGCCTGGCCCTCTCCTCGAGCTGACGATGCGTCTCCTCGACCTTCTGCCTGTGTCTCTGTCGGGCGCGCGCGGCGGCGACGCACAGCGCTCTGCCGTGCGTCTCCACCGCGCGCCGGTACTGATCCGCCCACGTAGCTATCTCGGCTTCTACTCGTGCTGCTTGCGACTGAAAACAACAAAGATGCAGGTCAGTGAAAGTAAAGAAATGTTAATGATAAGGTGGAATGCATGGTAGTGTGAAAATCAACCAAACCTTTCAAACCGGACCACAGTAATGCTTCCCCGGACGAACTTGGCGTAAGTTCTACTGCTACCGATACTGCTCTACCCGATGCCAGATATTACAGTTTCATACTCACATCAATCTCATATGCGTGTGTGTGCAGCGCGCGCGTGGCGAGCGCAACATGTTCGGGCACATGTTGCGCGCGCTGCGCCGCGTCGCGGAGACGTCGCACGCGCTCCGCGGCGGCCCGCGACGCGCCGCACGCCGCGTGCCCGCTGTGAGATATTATGCAGCAGTCGCGACATATCACCTGAAAACACATACATTGTTCTTCTTCTGTTCGAGTTACTGGTTCTCTCGCACCAGTGTGGTGAATGGATTTTAAGTGCGCCGCAAAGAGGCTCCTTTCGTGCACTTGACACATGTCTTCGAATGTTTAGTTCTAGGACATGTCGCTTTTGCTCACGATGTTTTCCTTCAACGTTTTGAGAATGTGGTACGCACGTAAATATTTCAATCGTTTTCGATTTAAAGTTAAAAAGGAGTTACATTTAGGAGTAAATGGAAAAAATAAAAATAAATGTAACTTTATAAGGTCGTTGAACTGGTTCATATTGCTGCGGTAACTGGTCGGTGACTATCACATGGTAGGTGGATGCTACTAGCTACAAGGTAGATGATGGCTTCCTTCTGTTACTGATAAATAGGCTTACCTGCTGGCAAGTAGCGCAGTATACACTGAGCTCCGCCCTCGGATGCTGGGTGCAGTAGCTCGGCGGGGAGGGGTCTATAGGCAGCAGGGAATGCCTGGAAGTAGCCTTTTGTCTTCCATGTGTTTCTCCACAAGATGCGCAGATGCTGACCAGGCATTGGTTGCAGCGGCTCTCTGCCTGAAATAGACGAGGGTTCACTAGGATTATTGAATTATTTCAAGCAAAGAAATCGATTAGTGCTAGGATTTTTGAAAAATAAAAGTATCTGAGATTCTGTTTTAAATTCGTTAGGTACAATAGAATAGGCAAATATTACGAGCTAGCTTTATAAAATATGTAATTATTAAGCAACGAATCGAACAGTTACTAAACCTTAGATTAAAATTGTGATCTTAACTTTTTGATCCATCCATTTATTCAATCTGAACTGACGTGCTGGACTGGAAAGTTAACGCACGTATTCACTAAAGAAGAAACTAAAGTATCAATGTAAAATTATGACCAGTCAGAAGAACTGATTTAAATTTACAAATACCACGCGTTCCCGCAACATAATGATCAATAAGCAATGAACAATAGATCTTTGAAATGCCGTCATGCATTCGCTTTCGGAAACACTGATGGATGTCACCGAAAATACCCCAAAAGTAATGAACAAATGTTCCGTTACCGAGCGGTAGGTAATTTGTTGAAATCGTTCGTGTTTCGAGCGAATACTGCACGGATGAGTGAAACTCACACGTGGTGGGTCTTAAAATAAATCTTTACACTCATTTAAGTTAAATTTTATTATATACTGGCCTGATAGCTCAGTTGGTAGTAACATTGCCTTCTGCGCTGTAGGTCGCGGGTTCGATTCCCACCCAGGACAAACATTTACGTGACGAATATTGGTGTTTGTTCTGTGTGTGGGTCTCAATATGTATTACATAAATTTACAAAACAAAAGTGTGTATATAAGTTGTCTGGTTCTTATGATACAAGCTATGCTTAGCTTACTTTGGGGCAACATTTGAAATATCCACTAATATTTATTTACTATTTATTTATTTATGAAAATGGTGATCTGAATTGTTAGGAAAATGCTCGCGAGGATGAGATTAATATAACCGTTTTACCCGGACTAGCTGATGTCATGCAAATGTTTGTCCATAGTGATGTGTTATAGCAGCATTTAGTGTAGGTAATCGACGCATTTATTTACTTTTTGTTTACATTGAAACATACCACCCTGCCGTCGTTCTCTTGGCTATTATTCCCTTACCTTACTATCATTGCTGCACAGGTCGCATAGCACGTTGAGGTCTCTCTCGTCCTGTGCCGCAGCCATCTTCCTCAGCAGCACATAGTTGAGGGGCAGAGCTGATATCCCGCCCAGGGGTAACGGCGTCTCGTACCCACAAGTGGGGCATAGAATATATGAAGAGTTCTTCCCAGAAATCTGAAGAAAACAAAATGTATAAGGAAACAGTTTTTAGCTTCGAAAACGGAACCGGTTAATTACACCGGTGAAATTACAGGCACATGAGACATTTCAGAGTTTCGGGCGCATACGATGCGATTTGGGTCTTGTCGTACCTAGTAGGGGAGGACCCAAATCGCATCGGTTGTTATGGGCTTAGGTTACCACTTAATACTAGGTGTGCTGTCGGCTCGTTTCGTGACTGTATCAAATAAAAAAATACTTTGATACGGACTTGATTGAACCCCGACTTTAGATCCAAAAGTAGATTAAAAAAAGACTGCTTGGATACAAATCCAGGTTTTAGATGAAAAACACTTCATTACTTACAAAAGTAATTAAGTGTTTTTCATCTAAAACTTGTAAAGATGTAAAGTATGTGGAAGAATAAGATCTTGCGGAAATCAACGTGTCTTAAAGCGTAAAATTCGAAGACGAGTGACATCTACTAATCCTGATTAGAATTTAATGAAAAAGCCATTTCGTTATCTTTAACTGACAGTAAGCCAGTGTCCCTGTGGGGAACCATTAGACGCAGTTACGGCAGGGTAGGTTATTTCCATAGAATTCATAAAGAAATGGCTTGGAAACGTCAATAATATTCAAAACATAAGGTCACGCGTAGGTACTTATCGCTAAGTTTGTGAATTCATACCTGTCTAGTGAAAATCCCGTATTTCTTCGGTTTGGGGTCCCAGCTGCCGTCGGACCCCGAGTGCCTCACATCGCTCTCGTATCCCGAGCCGGCGGAACCCGCTCCGGACCCTGATCTCGACTCCCCGGCCTGGATCGAAGCTGCAACAACAATGGCGGGGATTCGTCTACTCTACTTCTATTGGTCAGCTCAGTTGGTACACTGCCTACTATGCTGTAGGTCATGGGTTCGATTCCCACTCAGGGCAAACATTTGTATGACGAATAATAATGTTTGTTCTGTGTCTGGGTGTCAGTATTATATGTATGTATTTACAAAAAAGTATATAAGTATTATATCAGTTGTCTGGTTCCCATGACACAAGCTATGCTTATCTTACTTTGGGGCTAGATGGCGCTGTGTGAAAAGTCTACCAATATTTATTAATTTTGGTAGTGCATTTTATCTGATTCATTGGGGGACATAATTTTTGCGTTACCTTCTTCAATTCCTTTATCTGATGCGTGCGTCAACTCATATTAGTTTCTGCTGTGTGCTAATTAATTTGTGTAACGAGGTATCATTAATTTGTGTGCTTATAACTGATGTGATGGAGCGGTCAGTCATTAGTTTGTATTGTGGATTTAATTTTTGCTTTGTTATTTTTTTGATGTGAAACATCTATAGCCGCACTTAAAACCGATTTCTGGCGTGGCGACGCGTCGCCACGGCATGCGTTGCATATTACTTTTACAAAATAATGACGATGTTCACATCTGCCAGGCGTCCCGTGACGGCTCACATTTTTTTTTTTATGTAATACAATTATGGAACGAGCCGACGGCCCACCTGGTGTTAAGTGGTAACCTCGGCCCATAACAACTGATGCGACTTCGGTCCTCCCCTACTAGGTACGACAACACCCAAGTCGCATCGTATGCGTAACTGTGAGACGTGTAGGTGGAATGTCTCATGTGCCTGTAATTTCACCGGAAACCACACCTTTCAAGCCGGAACACAGTAATGCGAATGCTTCATTGCTTGGCGGCAGAAATGGGCATGGTGGCAGTACTTCCCCGGACGAACTTGGCGAGAGTTCTACTGCTCTTAAATTAAATAAATATATGTTACTTTATTTTTATTTCATAATTCAGTCTTCTACTATCGTGCTCCATTGTTGACGCTCGATTTTAATACATACATATATAGATTCACGCCTTTATCCCCGAATGGATAGACACAGCCACACTTTTTACCTTGTAGATTACATTAGCGTGACAATGTAGCCATGATAAGGGTTGAGCACATCGCTGCCACTGTTTTCTCAAGATAACTCAGCTAACACTTTTTTCCATTAATTAATTCCTCAATCACCCGATACCCAGGACAAGTCTATACCAACGAAATTACCAACAATAGTAATGCAATAATTTAATATTGGTGGACAATTCGCCATCTAGCCCCAAACTAAGCATAGCTTTTACTATGGGAACCAGACAACTGATAAAATACATATATGCTTTTTTGTAAATATATACATATAATACATATTAACAAGACCAGTCCATAATACCTACCTGTAGTGGGTAATTCCCTCGTATTACGATATTAGCCCGATGAGTCAGGCAGGCAAGGACGATAGCAGATTAGCGCGGGAGTGTTCCGTCGGCAAATATAGTTTCATTGCCAAGTTGACTCAAATCTCATTTAGTTATTTGTCATGTTCCTATTTATATCGACAAGCGGAACCGCGGAGGCATCCATCAAATGGAAATTATGAAACCGCCGCAAAAAGTTAGTTTATCACCTCACAACTCAGTCAGTAGTAACCCTGCCTTCTGCGCTGTAGGTCGTGGGTTCGACATTGTGTGATGAACATAGATGTTTGTTCTGTGTCTGGGGTTAATATGTATTTACAAAAAGTAAAGAAGTATTATATCAGTTGTCTGGTTCCCATGATACGAACTATGCTTAGAGTACTTTGAGGTCAGATGGCGCTGTGTAAAATGTCCACCTATATTTATTTATTATATTTGTGCTTTTATAAAAGTGTCGACCCGTCTTTCTTATTTATCATAAACATATTACATATCCATTCTATTAGAAACAGAGTATGTAGGTAATGAAGCATCCAGGTGGGCCATATGAAATCGAAGCAAACTAAAAATATAATAAAAAATTAAAATTGCGAGGAACCCGGAAAGCTTTATACGATTACGTACACTTTAAACATGTTTTCATAGGGAACATTAGTCATTAATGTTTATCTGTCTGTCTGTCACTATTGCGGGGTGCCTTGTCTATTTAGAGCACGCATTAGCCAAGTTCCTGTGTTTGACTTTGCATCAATGAATTTCTACCTCGCTACCTGCGAGATCGTAAACAAGAAGATTTAATTGTTTATTTCTTTATTCTTTTAGTCTTAAAAACACACTAAAAATTAGTTTATCAAACACGAAAAGCAAATTTAATAGATCGTTGTAAATTTACCTAAATGTATATAGTGTACCTAGATAAAAAAACTAGATACATAGGTAATAGTTGTCCAAAATAAAATTACCTATTATCTTGTAGAATATTTCTGTGCTAACATGCATATCGCACAAGGTATTCCCGGCCCCAAACTGCTATATCTCCTCAATGATTTCTCGTGTGCAGACTGGGATCTTCATTTTTGCATCACTGAATCATAAATAACTGAGCGATATAAAACAGAACTCTGAAATGGATATACCCGGCACGTTTGCCCGATATGAATGAACTGGACACTGTCAGAACCGCAAAATATTAGTTAGGAATAATATTATGTATGTTAGTTAGAGATACTTTATTTATTAAAAGGTAATTAGTTATTGAATAGTTAATAAAACTAGCGCGGGCACCATTTTTATCCACCAGCTTAACAGGTACAAAATAATATTGGCATAGAAAGCGTAAATCCTACTAATATTATAAACGTGAAAGTTTGTACCGATGTTTGTTACTTTTTCACGCTCAAACGGCTGAATGGATTTGGATGAAATTTGGTACCAAGATAGCTTATATCTTGGGTTAACACATAGGCTACTTTGATACCAGAAAAGTGCAGTGTTCCCGTGGGATTACTTATTCACCGTGGGGCGCAGCTAGTAAATAATAATAATAATTGGTGGACATTTCACGCAGCGACATTTAGCCCCAAAGTAAGCTAAGCATAGCTTGTATCGTGGAAACCAGACAACTGATATAAGAGTTATATACTTTTTTGTAAATACATACATATAATACATAAAAACACCCAGACATAGAACAAACACCTATATTCATCATACAAATATTTGTCCTGGGTGGGAATCGAACCCACGACCTACAGCGCAGAAGGCAGGGTTACTACCAACTGAGCTGTGAGGCCAGTGGATTTTCATAAGTATGTTATTTGTAAGAATCAAATGAATCTCGTGCCACCAACAACCGGTTTGACTTCTCCATCTTTCTGCCTTCATAATTTATCTGTGGTGTCACCTCCGCACTTTGGGGAGCGTGGCGTCCTAGTGGTACTGACTCCGAGTTTCAATCCGGAGGTCGCTGTTTCAAATCCCGACTGCACCTATGAGTTTTTCGCTTGAAATATTTATGTGCGCCTCACCACGTTCTCAAAACGGTGAAGGAAAACATCGTGAGGAACCTGACACGTCCTAGAACTAAAAGTTTGAAGACGTGTCAAGTGCACGAAAGGAGCCTGTTTGAGGCGCACTTCAAATCCTTTCACTACACTGGTTCGAAAGGCAGTGACTCGAATGGAATAGAACCTCCACACTTATTCGCATGAAGGCATTCAACATTTGCAAGGTTTCTTTAACACCTTCCCGCAATAAATTGTCGCGCAACCTACTTATATTTAAACCTTACATACCAACGTATAACTATAGGTACATTTATTTTAATTTTTTTCCTTTTAAATTTATTCTGTTTTTCACGTGCTTTTGTAAACAATGAGCCATATTTTTCTGTGTTGCATAAATAACTGCAATTATTTATTCCAAAGAGTTTCTTCATAAGCATAAACCCAAATTCTCACGAGTTCTTCGATCTGACTGGGCGGCCATTGTATCAATTAATGGCTTATAAAACTGCTATTAAACGTTTTGATGGCCTCTCCAGATGCAGACTCCATCACATCACTTCGAACTCCATAAAACAAGCTTTAAGCAAACATCAATGCACAAACTCTGACTCACATAAGTGAAATAATTTTAGTAGGACTGGAAATAATGATTATGAGTACTACATGGGGTGTTACGAAAATATTGGATATGTAATAAGTTACCTAATTGAATTGGAAATTGAAAATATAATTAATATAATTTAGAGTTTTGTTTTTATGTGATACTGTTACGGAACGAGCCGACGGCCATAGTGTTAAGTGACTCTGCCCATAACAACTGATGCCACTTGGGTCCTCTTCTACTAGATACGACAAGACTCAAGTCGCATCGTATGCGCCCGTAACTCTGAGACATTTGTTCTTAATATGTGTCAATAAATATATTTCTTTCTTCTATATTTATTTACGTAATAAATCGGGTATTACCTCCATCTTCCCTCCACACTTCAACAGCGCCCTCCTGCGGTAGATCCTGCAGACATCCAGAGCAGAAGCTGTGCAGACACGCCAGGATCCGCGGCTCCACCAGCTCCTTCCCACACAGCTTGCAGTCCCACTCCTTCACCACACTCTTGCGTCTCTCTACCTCCTTCACGTCGTACGCCGAAGTCCTCGGAGCTATGTTCAGGTTGCTGGTCGGACGCGACTTGCCATGAAGAGGACTGTTGCCCGCGCTTATCGAAGATTGGTCCAGCGATTTACGCTTATCTTTCTTCCTTGTGAAGCTGCCGAAAATGTAGAGAATTCTGTCGACCTCCATTTGGACTTAATTGTCTATGGTTTGTCGACTGTCGTAGAAGTTTGCACTGAACTTAAACTCGAGCGGAAACTACACAGTTCTGCTAACAATAATTTGATTACGACTAAGTCCGAAGGTATTGTTTGGAAAACGGAATATTTTCTGCTAAAATTGGCAATTTTTTACTACCAATTTTTAAACTTTTAATTTATTAACTGAAATCGAATGAAATAGGTAGTAATATCGTAAAACGAACCCTACAAACCTATTAACACTGACCTATTTGGCGCTCGGAAACCTAAATTGGATTAAACTTCACATTGTGAGTACAAAACCTAGCTTAACATACCTTAACATATCCAAAACGCACAATAATCTTCATATCACAAAGCGTAATTTTAACCGATGTTTCAAAGGTAATTTAAATTTGGTTATCGCGAAGGGCACCGTTTAAGAATAGCCGTGGCGCCGCATTGGAGTGCCGAGAGCGACTGCACGAGGCAGGACACAAGCCAGCAATATGTTTGAGTGATGGACTACTGCGCCAGTAATTACGACATGCTGTTTTGTATACAACAAGGGGCGAGCATAGCATTGTTTTTTTTGATTGGGGACTAACGTAACATGGGCACGCTTTAATTACATATTCCCTGATAATGAAACCGACTGGCTTCGCAGCTCAGTTGGTAGTAACCCTGCCTTCTGCGCTGTAGGTCGTGGATTCGATTGGCCGCCCAGTACAAACATTTGTGTGACGAACCCTGACGTTTCTTTCTTCTTTGTCTGGGTGTTAATATGTATTATATGTATGTATTTACAAAAAAAGCATATAAGTATTATATCAGTTATTTGGTTCCCATAGTACAAGCTGTGCTTAGTTTGGGGCTAGATGGCGCTGTGTGAATTTTCCATCAATATTATTATTATAGAAGAGTAGAAGGCAGCGTTACTACCAACTGAGCTATGACTAGCTCTGTATGATTAGGTAGCACTCACGATTTCTTAGAATTAACACACCAATTAGAAGCTTCCTTCTCTTATAGTCTGTAACCACATGTTGCATCCCATGTCTAATTTCTGAAGAGGGTTGGTCGGAAATATATTAAAATGTGACTGTTGAAATCAATTCTATTTTTGTCATTTTACTACCCTGTCGTGTCTCGTTTCCTATGAGGGCTTTGAAATTATATTTTGGTGTCGGTAACATACTCGTAGTCTATGATAAATGATATTTCATAAACTTTTTTAAGCCCTTTAAAATTTAGTTTTAACTAGCTGTTGCCCGCGACTTCTTCCGCGTGGAATTCTGTTTTATCACGCACCCCTATTTTACCCCTTTAGAAAAGTAGCCTAACTTACTGTTTGTTACATCAGCTATCTGCCAGTAAAAGTCCCGTCAAAATCGGTCCAGCCATTTCAGAGATTAGCCGGAACAAACAGAAAACAGACAAATTTGTAAAAAAAAATTGTTTGGTATATGTACCGTGTATACGTCCATATGCACTTAGTCAAAAGAGGTTACTTTAACACAAACTGACACAAAAATTTTGTTTATTTGTATGTATAGATTTATCTTTATTATGCACACGTCCTACCTTTATAAAATCGCCTCTCTCTTGCCTCAAAGGTTTGTTGAGAGAGAACTCTTTTTAGGGTTAAGCTTTTGTACACTTTTCGCTTTTGTACACACCGTTCACTCATTTGTATTATTTTTCTGTGTACAACAAAGAATAAAGAAACATATAATAAGCAGGTATTAATATTCCCGTGTAATATTAATATTATTGTAATATTCTCTCATAAAAAAAAAATGTAACAATTTTAGAAATTAAACGACCCAAGTCACATTGTATTGCGCCCGTAACTTTGAGACGTGAAGGAATGTCTCATGTGCCTGTAATTTCACCGAAAACCACACCTTTCAAACCGGAACACAATAACGCGAATAGATTACTGCTGGGCGGCAGAATGGTGGCAGTACTTCCAAACTCAAAGTCAAAGTTAAAAACGTTATTTCCATAGAATTCATAAAGAAATGGCTTGGTAACGTCAATAATAATCAAAACATAAAGTCACGCGTACTTATAGCTAAGTTTGACGCCTTTTTTTTTTTTTTTTTTTTTTTTTTTTTTTTCGTGTAGGAATCCTCATGGATACCCCTTCTTGGTGGGGTTATGCCGGACTCTTACCGGCTAAACCTACACGGTGCCTACGGAACGTATTTTGTCAGAACTGCGGGAACCTAAACTTCCGCAGTCCCGACAGCGTTGACTCGGCCGAGCCCCATCTTCCGTTATCCGTATCTGAGGGGTACGCGTGCACAGCGCTAACCGCCTCGAGGCTTTAGTTAGGATGGCGAACCTCCCCATGGTTGCCACCCTAGCCTGTGTTATGGTGGTTGGTGGAGAGCGTAAAGCCTCCTCCGACGCCCAGTTCGCCTGCGACGGAGGGGATCAGTGGAGGAAGCCTCCCTTTCTCTCTCCGCCGCTTCCTTCTGCTGAAGTACTAATTCGCAGAAGATTGAGACCGCCTCCCACGCCTCTTCTCCACTGACCATAGATTTGACTACGTCTGGCAGAGAGAGGTCCGATCCTATAATAGCACGCAACATTCGTCGCTGTTCATCCCACGCAGGGCATGCATCAAGCGTGTGCTGGGCTGTGTCCTCAGGACTGCTGCAATGGTGACATCTATCAGATACCTCCCTTCTGGCAATTTGACACAAGTATTTTCCAAAACACCCGTGTCCAGAGAGGACCTGTGTCAGCCGAAAGGTTAGTACACCGTGGCTTCTATCCACCCACTGCTGAAGCACAGGTCGGACTGCCTCGACAGTATTTTGGCCCGCACTTGGACTCGCCAGCCTTGACTCCCAGATCCCTCTCATTTCAGTTTGAATCTCAGCTCGCTGCATCTCGATCTCCCTCATCGCTGGCCGTTGACCCTGATCCAGCTTCTCCTCACGCCAGAAGTATAGGGACGCGAGGATTTCCGCCTCTAGGTCCCATGGCATGCTACCCGCAAGGATGCATGCTGCGTCGAATGATATCGTGCGGTATCCCCTGATGACCCTGATTGCCATCACCCTTTGCGGTCTTCTTAGTTGAATAACATTTTGGCTGTTCAGGGCATTGGCCCAAACCGGTGCTCCGTAGAGAGCCATGGAACGCACAATCCCAGTGTAAAGACGCCTGCAGCCCACATCGGCACCCTTTACGTTAGGAAGTAGTCTTCCAAGTGATGCAGCGGCACCCATCAGTAAGTTTGACGCCTGTTCTAACCCTATCAGACTCTCCATGGGGAAGAACAGCAAGAAACCCCTAATGGAGAGCTTAATTATTATTTTTTCACCAGATGAATTTGTCATAAATTCTACTGTTACTAAAAACATGTACCTGTGACTATAGGTTAGTGCCAATACGAATGCGCACCCGCTGTACAATTAAACACTAATAAGGCTGAAACGAAGTAGCAAATTATTTCTATGATCCAATTTATTCCTCGAGTCAATGGAACCATAAATAAACAAGTGGATCACGGACTGACCCACATATCTCGCGGGACGTAATGTCAGCTCTATTTTTCACGCGCACCGCACCGCTCTACTAGCAGCCAGCAGCGCCCTCTATAGCAGAGGTTCCCAATGACCACGGAACCCTAATTACATAAATAATCACACCACGAATACTACTGGACCCATTTTGATGAAACTATTAGACAAATTTTGTAATGTATCATAGTCCACGAAAGGCACCCACCTTAAAAGCACCATTCTATATTTTGGGAGTGCTCTTCGTGGAATAATAATAAAGTCTCATCGTAGATCGCAACGCCACTTAACATCAGGTGAAATTTTAGTCAAATATTACTTTTCTCTTTCTATTTCTTTTTCTTTTCCTTTCCTTTTCGTTTTCCATTTATTTAGGCACAAATTTTGATGTAGCATGTATTGATATTTGTTGTAAACCAATTAATGTACTTATTACGCATACCGGCAAAGTTAAGTAATGTATTTTCTCCATAAATGATTACTGTAATTCTTTTGAGAAATAAATTCTTAAACCGTGAATGTAAGACTTTATAGAGCAAATAAAAAATATTTTGTCTCGCTACGTTGTCGGGAGCCGGTCGGCAACGAACGAAGTCACGGGCAATAGCTAGTAGGTACATATAATTTTTTATTTTTTTTTTATGTAATTCAGTTACAGAACGAGCTGACGGCCCACCTGGTGTTAAGTGGTAACCTCAGCCCATAACACGCGACGCGGCTTGGGTCCTCCCCTACTAGGTACGACAAGACCCAAGTCGCAACGTATGCGCCCGTAACTCTGAGACGTGTAGGTGGAATGTCTCGTGTGCCAGTAATTTCACCGGCAACCACACCTTTCAAACCGGAACACAGTAACGCGAAAGCGTCACTGCTTGGCGGCAGAAATGGGCATGGTGGCAGTACTTCCCCGGACGAACTTGGCGAGAGTTCTACTGCTCTTTCTACTCTCTTGTGATGGCATTGTCAGCAGTCACGGTGTATCTATTTGTTAGGATTTCAAACAAAATTAGCATCGCCCACCCACCGATTACGGTTTTACTTTTCGGTAGCATATCGTATTGATTATTTTGCTATTCAGTCGTTCGATTCAGTTTGTTTACAGAGGAAATACGCTTTTCAATAAACATGTTTAAAAAATGTTCATTGACACACGCCATTTTGTTTTTTTTTGTGCCTATTGCGTAAATGGTACGGGCGCTGAATAGGTACTGCCACATCTTGCTACTAATTTGTCATCAATATGTATCATTCACGTAATACTGATACGATAGCGTGGTGGCACAGTGGTACAGACAGACATCGAGTTTCAATCCAAAGGTCACCAGCTCAAATCCGACGCAGAAGAGTTTTTTTTCACTTGAATAATGTAGGTAGTATGTAGGAATGACGAGCAAGAACGTGTCGTGTAGTTTATTTATTAATCTTTTGAAAGACTGGCCCATTTACTCGGTGTTACCAGCTATACCGTAATAAGGTAAATAATAACTATATTCAGCGTTTGATACAGTCTCCAGTCATTGTTACATTACGGTGTAAAGTCAAAAATAATCCCTATCAAAAGTAAAGGTGAACATAAAAAAATATTATTTTAATTATGTAGGTATTTCATTTGCAGTAAAAAGGATTAAAAATATTTTTTATTTCTCTTTCTTATGTATACATCCTTTTTTTATAAAATCGCCTTTCTCTAGCCTCAAAGGTTTCCTGGAAGATATCCCTTCTTAGGGTTAAGCTAGCCTTTGTGCATGTATTACATTGTTACCATTTTTAATTTTGTACCTGTGTACAATAAAGTATAAAAGAAAAAAGACGTGTGGCACTCGGAGACTGCCGCGGTAAAGCTATTGCGCGTGATATTTCAAAAAGTCATTAAAAGTTCTGATATTTATCGATAGATGGAAAAACTAAAAAGTATCACCGCTGTGCCAGTCGGAGTGGGGGGTGTTAGGTTTTTTCGTTACGGAATTTCTGGATTCGGTCTCCACGCTCAAGGCCCGCGATAGAAGCTATGCAATAGCTTAAAAATATGTGCGTACCGCGGTCGCAAAACGGTAACGGAAATATCTTGAGAAAGCCATCATAGAATCCTACATGAGAACCGAAGACCTTGAATTTGAAGTCACGTGACACCTTCCAATCCAGATTGGATAAACGTGGTTTGGTTGAAATATGTATGGTATGGTATCAAACGCTAATTACTCTCGCTTGTAGAGCTGTGACTAGGCCCTGCAGTTGGAACATAATAAGAGGCCGTTTACCGTAGAGAAAATAAGTCTAGTAATGGCAACACTGACGATGGTTGGCAGAAGTCAGTCAGTCAGCCAAGTCAGTCAATCAATCCAATCCATTCCAATGTTTGTTGCACGATCGACGAAGCGTTTGATGTCCATGTCAAATATAAACAAAAATGTTTATTAAAATAAAAACATATTAAATAATGTCAGCACATGTTTCGCCGTAACGCGTAGAGGGCTGAACTCGCACAGCAATGTTCAACGTAAACAAATTATATATTTTCTTGTGTTTATGTGTTCTTGTTGTCGTGGTGTTGTATTTTCAGTCAGAAATCGCCCGATTAGAAGACAGTTACAGGAAGTTAGGTATGTATTCATATATACTTCCTAAAAACGGGGTAATAACTTGTATTTTTCTATTTTAAGCTACTTGCTTTCGCCCTCGGCGTATCATGTCTATTACCGGGATATAGCAGCCAGTGAGTTACTCCAGGTCATTACCTGCTCTATGTTCCAAATTTCATCCAAATCTGTTCAGTAGTTATGTTGTAGGAGAGAAACAAAGATACAAATTTTCTCAAATATATTCTCCATTCTCACTGGTAATGCCCCAATTTTCATTACACTTCAAGCTCTTATTTAAAATAAAACTGCAAGAGTTCCTGAGTGTTGCCGATTGGAAATCCGATTGGGAACAGGCTAGTTTTAAATAATTCATTCTTACTAACTATTATGATTCTGGTCATTAATTTTAAGTCTGCATTTGGGTGCAGAATAAATCTCATACCTTACAGTATACGTAAAGAGATTTTGGCCTTCAGTGACTAACTTCAGAGTTACCAAGACCTCACCTGTACTTTTCCAGTTTTCCACAGAATACTCTATATTTATTTTTAACATTTTCATTGTTTATTTACAGAGTATAGACTAGCTCAAAGGCACACAGAATCTCGCCAATTCTATCCAAAAGCATTGGAAATTGGAAAAAATGATGATACTGTGGTGATATATAACCGCGTTCCGAAGACAGGGTCCACTAGTTTTGTCGGAGTGGCCTATGACCTGTGCAAGAGGAACAACTTCAAGGTGTTGCATATCAATATAACGGCAAACAGTCATATCATGTCGCTCAATAACCAATATCAGTTTGCTCAGAATGTGACGCGGTGGAATGAGGTGAAGCCGGCCCTATATCACGGGCACATGGCTTTTTTAAACTTTGAAAGGTAAATGGGACTTCTGCTAAAGTGACAAATATATATAGATTAACTACTACATTATGGGAACACTCAAGTTATGCATTAAATAATAATAAATAAATAAATATTGGTGGACGTTTCACACAGTGCCATCTAGCTCCAGAGTAAGCTAAGCATAGCTTGTATCATGGGAACCAGATAACTGATATAATGCTTATACTTTTCTTTTGTCTACATACATATAATACATATTAACACCCAGACACAGAACAAACATCAATGTTACAAATGTTAAATAAATGTTTGACCTGGGTGGGAATCGAACCCACGACCTACAGCTCAGAAGGCAGAGTTACTACTAACTGAGCTGTGGGGCCTGCCATTGGATTGCATCTGTCACCCTGAAAATGAAGTACTTGCAATTTCACCAATTTCTCTTTAAACAGGAAAAGTGTACAATTAATTTTGCCATTACAACTTTGCAATAACATACTTATACACCTTATTAAATTTATTTGAAGCGTTTACTTTTACAACATGGAATATTATTATGACCTAGATTAATCAGAATATCTTAGTGTAAATAAAACAGACATTATCATGCGGCTTATCGTAACTGACCTAGCTCAATGCATGCATCTCAATGTGACCTAAGACCTAAGTTCGATATGCTAATGCCTATTGTATCTTTGTTTGCAGATTGGGAACAAATTCAAAGCCTATATTTATTAATTTAATACGCAAACCGCTAGATAGGCTAGTCTCATATTACTATTTTCTACGTAACGGAGACAATTTTAGACCACATTTAGTTAGGAAGAAGCATGGAGATAAAATGGTAAATATTAAAATTATATAATCTTTGTTACCTTAGGTTAGGTTCGGTTACTTAACAATAGGTGGCATCTTCTCGTATGTAACTTTATCCCATAAAAAAATGCTGCAGCCCATAAATATATATATAAATAGAATATCATAATGTGTACCTGGAGGACCCCGTCCACTGCCTGCTGCAAAATCAAAACGTTTTTTAGTATTCCCCTACTTAGGCATGGGAAGACTCAAGTCACATTGTAAGCTGCCGTAACTTTGATTAGTTTTCAATGTTTTGATTACGAATTTTGAACTAGTATGTAGCTAAAGAAAATGTTATTGACTTTACCTCGCAGTGAATATTAAACAAACACATATGACTGTAATTTCAAGTCTTGTGTGTGATTTACCTGTAATTTGTTTGTGTTGAGTCTACTTCAAGGTAAATATAATTACTATGTGACTTCAATTATTTGACCAAACATAGACTTGGTAAATATAATATGTTACTTTAACTAGTTTGAATTGTCTCACAGGTTGGTAGTAGCTTTGCTCTCTGTGCTCCAGGTCGTAGAGTCGATTCCCATCCAGGACAAACATTTGTGTGATGGTGACGGACATAGATATTTGTTCTGTGTCTGGGTAATATTAAATATGTATGTATGTATTAAAAAGTATAATAGTTATTCTATTTATCTGGGTCTCATAGTACAAGTGTGCGTAGTTTGAGACTAGATGGCGCTGTGTGAAATGTGCACCAATATTTATTTATATAAAGTAAAGTAAACTAAGCATAGCTTGTATCATGGGAACTAAACAACTGATGTAATTTTTTGAAATACATACTAATACAACACTCAGACAGAAGAAACATCTGTGTTCGTCACACAAATGTTTGTCCTGGGAATCGAACCCACGACCTACGGCGCAGAAGGTACCCAATTAAACCCAATTGCAGACATTCGACGAGTGCGTTGAGAACAAGCAGCCGGACTGCAACCCGGACAACATGTGGTTGCAGGTGCCTTTCTTCTGCGGACACGCGGCCGACTGCTGGTATGTGGTACACTTCATTTATCCATCGGTGGCCTAGTGGTACTGACACCCGACTTTCAATCCGGAGGTCGCCGGTTCAATCCGGCACCTATGAGTTTTTCGCTCGAAGGATTTATGTGCGCAATATATAGATAGATCACCATACATGGAAATTTCGTAAAGATTAATATTTAAGCTGAGGTAACCATGGGCGGCCTTATCGCTAATAGCGATTTCTTCCAGGCAATAAATACTACGTTTTAAAAACATGAAGGAAAACATCGTGAGAAACCGACACGTCATAGAACTAAAAACTGGAAGACATGTGTCGAGTGCACGAAAGGAGCCTCTTTGAGGCGCACATAAATCTTTTCACCACACTGGTTGGAGTGAACCAGTAAATCGAATAGAATATATTTATCTGTTGGCTGTGCTCGCGGCTTTGCCCGCGGTCTGTACATTTTGACCTCAGTAAAAGTAGCCTATGCTACTCTTTTATAACATCAATCAGCCGTTTTGAAGAGAACAAACAGAAATACACAAATTTTAATTATTTTTTTATCTGTTTCCTTTCTGCTAAATTGTTATATAATGTACTAGCTGCTCCCCGCGGTGAGTAAGTCAACCCGCGGGAACACGGCACTTTTCCGGGATCAAAGTAGCCTATGTGTTAAGACAGGATATAATAATATCTTGATACCAAATTTCATCCAAATCCATTCAGCCGTGAAAGAGTAACATTATAATATTAATAGGATTATGTGTGCTACTTGAGTATGTCTATGTCTATGTATGGTATCATAAATAAAGTAGGTAGTTCAATTGTCGCCGCATGATTGCTCATGGTATGACAAGTGTCAGTCGCGCGTGATTGCGTCAACTGAGTCGCGTGCAACGATTTATCTTGTGTCACTGGTTAGCGCCGCATGCGTCGCGTCGTTACATACGTTATTAGTATGCGTGTCGTGTGCGCTTTACTTTCTGTTTGATGACATATCACCGTATTTATACTAAGTAGGTAGGTAAGTTTGACTGGTTACACAGCTCAGTTGGTAGTAGCTCTGCTCTCCTTTTGTTGTCGCCGTGTATGTAGACAGTGGGTTCGATTCCCACACAGCACATACATTTCGCTGCCTAAATTCGATAGTTTTTTTTTTCATTACTATAGGCTTACATTTGACCGCAATCTCACCTGATGTTAAGTGACGATGCGGTCTACGATGTAGCATGTGCGTCTAGAAAATACCTATTCACTCTCCTCTTGAAGACCTCCAGATTATAGTTCTCGGGAAATACAGACGCAGGCAAGGAGTTCCACTCTTGGGCTGTCCGCATTAAGAAAGTGGATAAAAAGTGGAAAATGAAAGTTGATAGTGGCACAAAACCACTACCTACAGCGAAGGCAGCGTACCAACTGAGCTATGAGGCCAGTTTTATGTACTGTTCGAATTGTCAATTCCAGGAAGCCGGGCAATCCGTGGGCGTTGGAGCGAGCGAAGTACAATCTCGTGAATCACTACCTCCTAGTGGGGGTGACCGAGGAGATGTTGGATTTCATCACCATCCTGGAGGCGACGTTGCCTCGCTTCTTTAAGGGCGCCACCGAGTACTACCTGAACAGCAACAAGTCCCACCTGCGACAGACCAGCGCCAAAATCGAACCCAACTACGCCACAGTCGAAGCCATACAACAGTCCAAAATATGGAAGATGGAAAATGAACTTTACCAGTTCGCGTTGGAACAGTTCAAATTCGTTAAACGGAAACTGTTAGTGAAGGAAGCCAATAACGTCGATCAGATATATTTTTATGAGAAGATCCGCCCGAAGTGAAAGTGGGAGAGACGTGAGTAGAAAGTAATTTATATCATTCCATTGGTATTCATTATGAAAATAGTGGAGTTATTAATTAGTGAAATATAGACTTCGTTAGATATTGTTTTAAGTATTTAAGAACTATTGGTAGGCACTAAATATGTAGAGAAATACACTTTTATGATTAATTCGAATATTAATATGACAAATACATTTTGGGAGATGCAATGTTAATTTATATTAACCAGTTTTACACTGTAAGATAAAAAGATTATCCAATTTAAGATAATATGATCAAATTTAATACAGAAAGAAGGAAGATAAATATTTGTGGTACTAAGCTTAAACACAACATAAAAAAGACAAAAACCTATTTAATACTATTAATTTATAAATATATTTATTATAAACAATTAGAAAAAGGCTTATATATTATACATAATACATATTATACATTGTCAATAACACAGATTCCCTAGAATTGACATAGCTCAATCATTCGCCCCTTAAATTTCTCAGAAGGCCTATAAATATTTGTCAATATGAACCCCAGGCGATATTACTAACTTCTGTTAGTATAAGTTTAGGATATAGTATCGCTTGTAGTTATAAGTGAAAACTTTGACTTCGACCAAATGGTATTCGAACCACGTTGGTACGGAACTCTTAATTTCTTGTGATGACTCGCTCTTGAGAGTTTTTTAAGTTTTAGTTTTATATATATAAGAAGGTTTTATAAGTATTTATTATAATGTTAAATTATGACATTTTAGGGTTAATTCTAAAAGTACTTATAAGGATAAAAAAAGACGATGTTTTATATTAATACGTATAGTGATTAAGTGATTATGCAACACAGTTATGAATTTAACCAAGAGTTTATGTATATATGCTTCATAGTTAATTAATTAGGTTTTGTAGTACTTAAGCATAGTAATAATATTGTATGTAATAATCTTTTATATGTATTAAAAACCTAATTAAACGTTAATAGAGTCTGTAAGAGCTGGTGGCCACCAAAGGTTTCCGACATGGTGTGCCATCGACTGCATATGTATAAATGGACCGTAAATTTGTATATTTTAGGAACGGCTACAGAACTAATTAAAAAAATATTTTATTTCTGTATAAGTAATCTATAAATAAGAAAACTCTAATAACACCAGGGATTCCATTTCGTGTATATTTTGTAATTATTTTAATTTTCCCGTTTAAATATTGTTCGGCGATACTCAGACCATAGGGTTGGCTACCAGCACACCCCATACTAACCCAGATATGCTCGCTCACCCATCATTCATTCAGTGCACAGTAACGAACCCGCCCCCAGTAAACACGACCCACAAATTGGCATTTTAAAACAAATATCGTTAACAAATATCGTTAACCGCGGCCCGGCGTAATTATTCGTTACTCACCACCGTTACAAATGTCCTCAGCTTATTATTTATTTGTTCGAAACCTCGTACTAGTTTTTCGGGGCATGAGTCATCTGTTCATAACTTGTTACCTAGTTAAAATTATTGTAATTAGCCCCTCAGATACTAATTTTATGTAATAGCTGTGCCCCGTCTAGTTAAAGTTATTGTAATTAGCCCCTCAGTTACTAATTACATATGTTACTAGCTGTGCCCGGTCTAGTTAAAATTATCGTAATTAGCCCCTCAGATGCTAATTACATATGTTACTAGCTGTGCCCCGCCTAGTTAAAATTATAGGAATTATCCCCTCAGATACTAATTACCATATACTAGCTGTGCCCCGTCTAGTTATAATTATCGTAATTAGCCCATCAGATGCTAATTTTATGTTACTAGCTGTGCCCCGCCTAGTTAAAATTATAGGAATTAGCCCCTCAGATACTAATTACATATGTTACTAGCTATGCCCCGTCTACTTAAAATTATCGTAATTAGACCCTCAGATATTAATTACATTTGTTACTAGCTGTGCCCCGTCTACTAAAAATATCGTAATTAGCCCCTCAGATACTAATTACATATGTAGCTAGCTGTGCCCCATCTTGTAAAAATTATCGTAATTAGGCCCTCAGATATTAATTACATATTAACATATGTAATTAGTATCTATCTACTAGCTGTGCCTCGCCATGTTAAAGTTATTGTAATTTTCCCCTCAGTTACTAATTTTATGTGTTACTGGCTGTGCCCCGCGGATTCACCCGCCGTTTTTGTTGACTAGGCGTGCAAGTTAGACTCTTCTTGGTAATGCTAAAACCAACCGTGTCGCATCGCCCGCCTCCCCATTTACTTAGTTCTAGCTTAACATTATTTCTGACTTTTTTTCTCTTTTCTCGGCTCCGAAAGGTCGTAGCGTGTGTAGATATTCTATAACCTTCCCCAAGATTTGGGCTATCAAATGCAAAAATACTTAGTTCATCAAATTCAACAGCTAGTGCCAGATATTAGAGCGTTCAAAGAAACAAACTGTTTGGTTTTTTTATTAGTGTAGATTTTACTTGCCAAGTCAGTCCAACTTGTGTACAGTTTGGAGGGTGTGGGTGCGCGTCCTAAATGTGTAAGACTACCCTTGTTGTTATGTGCAGATGTGATCATCATCATGTGGGACATCAGCTTATTCCATCACTTATATAAAAGCAGACTATTTTATGTAATATTCAATTATTGGGCCTACCATGATGATTTTGAGCATTAGCTTGATTAAAAAAAAAAAACAAATTTCGCCATTTTTGCACTGATACGTTACACAGCGAAACGATAAGAACTATAAAGTGGTGTTAGAGAGAACGTTTAACTGAAAGCGTGCGAAAACGTCAGTCTGTGTGTAAATGTTAGGAGTTTCACACACAGAACGCGGTGCGGTGAGGCGTGGTGTGGTTACCGCAACTGAATTTTATATATTGCTTAAATTCGGTAGTGGCACAAAACCAGATGGGTCGAAATTGAGTTATTGGTGTAGTTCGACGCGAAACCTGTACATATTATAATGTGAATAAAATTGATATTCCTATTCTCCTAACTGAGCGAGTGACGTCACTAAATGTCGTTATCTGATTGGTTGGATTTATTCGCCGAAAAATGTGTATTTTTTTAGTTGTGTCACTGTCGAATTTAGGCAGCGATGTATCTTTATGAGGCAACACCAGTGCAGGCGCGACGCGGTGCGATTTTAAACTAGACAGCCTCTTCGCACCGCGCGTGCGGCGCCGATTCGATGTTCAATGTGTGGAACTCCTATTTGAACGACAGATGACTAAATGAACGATATTGTATATTTACTTTTTAGTACTAGTTGTATGTAACGCATTTATTATTACGAGAAAACTGTTCTTCCATTAACTCTTAGTAGAAAATAAATTTGTACAATTGCGCTATTGTACATAGGATGTAAAATTATATATATCTTTGGTACGTAACTAATTTTATCTTAGATAATTATTTGTTTTCATGTACTAATTATGATATTTTTTTTTTATTTATGAAAATGTGTGTGTGACTGATATGGAAATAAATTCGTTTTTACACCTGTGACACAGCATTGCATTTCGTCAGCGATATAACTCTCATGGATAAATGTCGGGTTTTACTTAAATGTTAGTAATCACTTGGTAGATTCTTTTAGAGACTGAAAAAACCTCTACGAAATATGATTAAGTATTTAGTAAGTATTATATTAAGTAGTATATTGGTAGACATTTCATACAGCAACATCTATCCCCAAAGTAAGCTAATCATAGCTTGTAGCATGGAAACCAGAAAACTGATATAATACTTATATACTTTTTGTAAATACATGCATATAATACATATTAACACTCAGACAGAATAAACATCCATGTTTGTCACACAAATGTTTGTCCTGGGTGGGAAACGAACCCACTAAAATTGTACTTAATATTTCTACACATATTTTAACTTACGTTGTGATAGACGTAATATTGTTCAAATTGTGATCAAATAGATAATTTTGTTTTTTAACTCTCATATGGTTCTGAATCTCTGCACTCAATAGATTTTTCGTGCAAATGTTTTTAATAAAATGTTGGTAAATAAATCAGTTTAAATTTTATTTACCTTTGTTAACATAAGCTAACTCCAGGGTCACAAAACTGTGTCTAATTTTTATAAGCTTTTATTAAACTGTATTTTTTTGTATGTATGTTTGTTTAGGTCAGAATTTGCAACCGAATTTTGAACCAGTTCTTGTAGTCCGGATGGGATGGAATTTAAAACCTGATGCTGCAATATTTTGGCGAAGGTGCTGATGCATCTGCCAGGGGCAACTGCAGACCGCACACTCCTCAGTGGCGCTCACCAGCCATTGCCCATAGATTCTCTTGCCAAGTACCATATCCAGGGACTGATTGTAAAAGCTTGTTATAGCCAGCTATACTTAAAGTCTACTTCTTAGTTCTCTTCTCTTTTAAAAGGACATTGATATATCTATTAAATAATAAATTAAAATTGCAGGCCTCACAGCTCAGTTGGTAGTAACTCTGCCTTTTGCGCTGTAGGTTGTGGTTTCGATTCCCACCCAGGACAAACATTTGTGTGACGAACATAAATGTTTGTTCTGGGTCTGGGTGTTCATATGTATTATATGTATGTATTAAAAAAAAAGTATATATGTATTCTATCAGTCGTCTTGTTCCCGTAGTACAGCTATGCTTAATTTGGGGCTAAATGGCGCTGTGTGAATTGTCCACGATTATTATTATTATTGTTATTATTAAATTAACTAAACGTCCAGTACTTTGTTCCCGTTAATTCAACATTACCTTAGCTCGTTAACCCAGTGAATCATATCATGTGAATATTTAATCATGTAATTACACCGTTTCCCCGAAACCGAATATTTACCAACCAAATAATTGGTTCGTACTCTTACGTGTCATTATACTTCTGAGAACTTTTTCAAGACGTATCAATTACACCATTAGTTAATAAAATACGACGTCCTCCGCCTGTCGAGCTCGTGGACTGAGAAATTACAATGACCCTAATAGGTTTGTTCACGTGTGCAAATACCCTCATCTGTAATACCCACGTCTTGCATGCATTCGGTACGTAGTGCGAGCCTTCATTCAGTGACCGCGCGTTAATTATTCAATCGATCGTCCGTCCCGCTCACGCGTCGTAAAACACCCTGGTCAGAGCGAGCCGGACGTGGTCCGATCAGTTGGACCCCACGGTGTCACAGTAACGAGTAACGACTGTCGTTACTGAAGTCAGTCGTTCGCTCGCGGTGCAAGGTAGCGGTTGGCCCGCGATGCCGAGGTACCGACCCCTCGCAGAGATGCTATCGCGGAGGCACAACTTTAGAATAACTGAAAAGAAATCGTATTGTCGAAAACTTTGAAAAGATGTTGTAATAAGTTTGTTTTGAGGCATTTTTGTTTAGTTTTTGAAGTTGGTTCGCGAAGGTCGCGTCCTTCAATCGATAAACTATTAATTGTCGGCGTGTGATTGTCCGCGGCCACACAACGGGACTTAGCGCGTGTTATCATATCGTATGGTGCCAATTAGATGAAATAGATATCGTTTTAAGGACCCCTATCGTAGTTTGTTCGTTGAAAAGACACTGCAATTAACCGCATCTTCATGGAATTATGGGCATCTGTTTAGACACTGGTAAGTACGTAATATTTATTTATATTAATTAAAAATATATATATTGGTGGTCAAATCACAATTTCACACACATTTCACATTTCACAGCGCCATCTAGCCCCAAACTAAACATAGCTTGTACTATGGGAACCAGACAACTGATACTTTTTTGTAAATACATATAATCATACATATTAACACCCAGACACAGAACAGATCTATATTCGTCACACTAATATTTGTCCTGGATGGGAATCGAACCACCAACCTACAGCGCAGAAGACAGAGGTACTACCAACTGAGCTGTGAGGCCTGTCAGTTTAATATACATATACATACTACCTGCGCCCCGCTGTGAATAAGTCATCTTAAGTTTCAAAGTTTTCTTGCAAAAAAAAGTGCATGAAAGGAGCCTCTTTGAGGCGCACTTAAAATTGTTTCACCACACTGGTTTGAGAGAACCAGTGAATCGAATAGAATAGAATAGAAAAAAGGCCGCCAGCTTGCTTCTACAAGATACAACTAACAGTTATTTCTAAACACATGAGATTACTTAGTTAATAGAGGTAAATTCTGAGTATGGGATTTCGACTAGGTGCTTAACAATATTGATATTAAATTTCAGTCCCACGTTGGGCGCCACTTTGCTTCTACAAGATGTTTTAACTGTCAATATTTCTAAATACATAGTTAAATTATGGTTATACTATTTCAACTCAACAATAAAATTAGATTTGAGTCCCATGTTGGGCGCCAGTTTGCTTCTAAAAGATGTTTTACCTGAAAAACTGTGATACTGATGGTTTATGTAAACAAATGAAACAGTTAATCAGAAGATTGGACTACACACAAAACTAATATATCATACAAGAGTCAAAGTCAAAGTCTTTAAAAAATCTAAATTCTTTCAAACTTTATACCCATAGAATTCATAAAGAAATGGCTTGAAAACGTCAATAATATCGCTAAGTTTGACGCTTGTTCTAACCCTATCCGACCCTCCATGGGGAAGAAGAAAGGTAGCTGAAACATGTTGATATATCCAGAACAACATAATGAAGAGCTGGAGACAAGTGGCGGAGAGGGCACCCGCGGTCCAAGCGCGTGGGCCGGCCGCGCCACGCCGCCCACCGCCGGCTTCCCCATGCAGAACACCAGCCACGTCAAGTTCGAACCTCCAAACGTGCCCGTCATATTCGTCCTGGGTGAGAATCTCCTTATCAACATCTAGTTTTGTGTGGTTTTTTAATGTGATATTAGTGATCTCATCATCATCTCATTCTGGTGGAGAGGGCTTGAGTATTGTTGTTGTCCATGGGCGGCCATGGCTCGTTCCGAAACTGTATCAAATATAAGAAAATATGTCATCTGCCGCCGAGACCCTAACGGACACCGTTATTAAACCTATAGCCTCATTGAGAACATGTCTTCAATTCAGACTGCGTCGCTCCCGCTTCGTCTATGTAGTTGCTTAACGTAATGTAATATATAAATATTGGCGACATTTCACACAGCGCCATCTAGCCCAAAGTAAGCTAAGCGTAGCACGGGAACCAGAGAACTGATATAATACTTATACTTTTTTGTAAAAATATACATTTCGACACCCAGACACAGAACAAATACCCGTCACACAAATGTTTGTCCTTTATGGGAATCGAACGCACGACATACAGCACAGAAGGCTACTACCAACTGAGCTATGAGGCCAACGTCTCGAGCTCAGTTGGTAGTACGCCTGCTACTATATTATATATTCTATATCTACTGTTGTAATGTCTCTTAATACGAAAAGAGGAATTGAATGAAGCCATGAAGAGCACAGTGGCCTCTTGTAACCAGGTCTCTGTTGGCAGGAGGTCCGGGCAGCGGCAAGGTGACGCACTGCGATAACCTGATGCAGGAACGTCGCGGCGTGGTGCATATCAACATGACAGACCTGCTACAGCAGTACGCCATCGGGAACGGTCAGTGATGCCATACAAACTTACTGCTTAGCTTCTGCCCACGGCTTTTGTTATCAGGTTTTAATTTATGGCGGAACAAGCAGACGACCCGCCTGATGTTAAGTGGTAACCGCCGCCCATGGACAACAGCAATACCACTCAAGTCCTCTCCACCAAAGTATGAGATGACCTAAGTCGCATTGCATTGCGTCCATCACCCCGAGACGGGGATGTTACGTCTCATGCACTAAGAGCCATCTGTTCTCACCATAAGCCCGTGTAAACGCTGTCAAGGCCATCTGCGGCCAACAACAATATAGTCCATTAAAATATAAAACTAAGTCTCATGCGCCTGCAATTTCGCCGGCACCCACTCCCTTCCACCGGAACACAGCAACACGAGTGCATCGCTGCTTGGAGGCAGATTACCAGGTGTGGTGGCAGTACTTCTCCGGGCGAACTTGACACAAGTTCTACTATCTTCTGCCCACGGCTTTTATTGCCAGGTACCGGAAAAGTAAGTCGCCTATAGATGATTCCATCATCCATCTGTGTTCAAAATTTCAGCAAAATCGGTACTGTAGTTCTGGCGTGATGGAGTGACTTTAACTCTTTCTAACAAAAACAGTTTAAACATATTCAGTTGACCATAATTCCGTGCCACATAATAATATGCATTAACATAATGTTCAGCAATTATTCCAGGCTTGGGTTATTAACATACCATTATACAATTAATGCGCGCGATGGTGACATTCGTAGTAGCCGGTAGTACTTTATGTAGGTAGCTGGTTCAAATACGTAGCGCGCACCGTTGTAAAGTACTGCTCTGGAAAATTTGTGTATAAATCGCACAAATGCGACTGACCTGACAATTTAGTCGGTAGTAAATGTGCTTTCTGCACTTGGTCGTAAGTTGGATTCCCATCCAGTACAAATATTTGTGTGACGACCATATATTTTTGTTCTGTTTGTGTGTTAATATGTATTTATTTATATTAAGTATATAAGTATTCTATCAGTTATCTAGTTCTGTATCTTTCTATCTTGTTAGTGTGAACAGGCTGATGGGCGCAATCTATATTGAATTACGATTTTTCCTGAAGCATAGCTGTTCTTTGTTCAGCTGTCTGGTTTCAAGACAATCCACACAGCGCCATCTAGTCCCAAACTTAGCATAGCTTGTACTATGGGAACCAGACAACGGATAGAATACATATATACATTTTTTTTTAAATATCATACATATTAACACCTAGACACAGAATAAATATCTATATTCGTGACATAAATGTTTGTCTTGGGTGGGAATCGAACTCGCGACCTTACAGCACAGAAGGCAGAGTTACTACCAACTGAGCTGTGAGGCCTGTCAATCTATTTATTTTCATATATGCACTAAAGTATTAAATAAATAATTTGGTGCTGTCAGATTTAATTGCATCTGTCTAATTACTAGGGACTCGAGCAATATCGAATACTTAAGGCTATTAATACCAATAGTAAAGTAATCTAGCCGTTATGACGAATCAAAGGTACAGGACGTAGACGTCATCATTGCATGCATTATTCAGCGAACTTGAAGTAGAATGCCGCACATAAGGCTGGGCAAATATTATAGTATTTTTTCTTCGTAATAGGCGTATGAAATATTCATTTGTGAGCTTGTAAATTACCCAGTAAACATCTTTCAAATGGATAAATGTCCATAAAGTATAATAAGTTATTAAGTTCGACAAGTTATACTTATTGTTTTAGAATTATACCCATTAGCTTATGTTCATTGTCTTATTTTTATTTATTAGCCATTATATTTACTTGTATTTATAAGAACAAAGTCTGAAACATCCTGAAATTTCTGATAATGATGACCTACCAGTGAAATTTTGTAGTAACTCTTCTATCTTCTTATCACCTATGTGTGATTTGAGCTGAAATACATGTTTTCTATCTATATTTTATATGTTTATAGTTATAATATTGGACCAGCCATGACTTTCTGTATGGGTCGAGTAAAATAGGCAATATTTAATAAATCTAATATAGCCACTTTCCGTTTTTTCTCGTACTTTGGAAATTAAAGCAAAGGATCTAGTCTACAAATATTTAATCGTATACAGCAAGTCTTCAGGTGATTGATTCTTTTATAAATAGAACATATTGAAAACGAATCAAACTTTGAAACTAGTTGGATTTTGTTAGTATTTTTAGTTTTGAGTAAATAAAGTGATACTACACGGGTATGGCATTGTATACCTTAATCTACATACAATGTTTTGTTCCGATCAAAATCCAATTTTGAAATACTCCTAATGATGTTTTATTCCTAATGTTTGCTAAAGGACGCGGCTGTATATAAATTCTGGCTTTCGCTAACTGTCAAATAATTGAATTTACATATTATTGGTTCAAGCTTCAATATATTTTACTGAATAACTAAGGGATAGCTTACATTTCGATCTTAAAGTTACAACGTTACTATTTTATAAATTAATAGGTAGAATACTAAATTAATATTAAAAAAAATATTGGTGGCCATTTCACACAGCGCAATCTAGCCCCAAACTAAGCATAGCTTGTACTATGGGAACTAGAAAACTCATAAGATATTTATATTATTTTTGATGTGAAACATCTATAGCCGCACGTAAAACCGATTTCTGGCGTGGCGACGCGTCGCCACGGCATGCGTTGCATATTACTTTTACAAAATAATGTCGATGTTTCACATCTGCCAGGCGTCCCGTGACGGCTCACATTTTTTATTTCTTTAAATATATATATTTTATTACATATGTTTGTCTGTGTCTTACAAAACCCTGCCTTCTGCGCTTCATTGAACAGTATATTTCCTACTGGAACACAGCAGTGCCACTTAGCAATATATATGGGTATGTAGCAATGTATTTCAAAAAATGTATGGTAGCAATACTTCCCTGGTTGAACTCTACATATCAAGTTTCTACTTGACTATTAGCTCGATTGCAATTGTCAATTGCACAAATACAGAGCTTTTTATTTGAATAAAAATACATTTCTATTGGTTACCTGTCAATAATTTCATTGAAAATGTACGATAATGGATACCTTTAATGTTAACTATATGTTCTGTGCCATGGGAAGACCCACCTGTACTTGTCAAGGTATTAAACTGTCTGGTTTCTGTTAAAAGGCATTAAATTGTCTGTATTAACTGAGTTTATTTATTTTACAAACTATTTATTTAAAACTTTATGTTTATCATGTGAACTTTAAGTAACTGGTCATTCATTATTGCACTATCATTACATAAATATGTATTTTTTATTTTTCAGTAGGTACCTAAACTTTGTATATAAACTATTATAAACACAAATAAATATTTTTTTGAATTTAATACAGACATAAGACGTTGCATTTCCAAATATCACAACGACGGTAGCTTAGATGCTACTTCAATCCAAGTCCAACAAAGTCAAAGTCGAAAATGGGAGGACCCAAGTTGTATTGCTGTTATAGACCGAAAACGTACTGCTTAAAAACACAAGATTTTTGCCCAAAACTAATGAATTGTGTTTCCGACAGACATGCAAGACTTCGGTAACCTGTCCAGCAAAACGGTGACTGAAGTTCTGATGCTGGAGATGAAGATGGCGCCCACTGCGAAGACCTACCTCGTCTCAGGTTATCCACGCTCCATGAGAGACGTTGCTGAGTATTCAGATAAGGTTAGTTACCATCACATTGTACTTGATATATCCACCTGACAATCTCAGAGTCTGTCTCAAGAAACATTGGGACCAGAGAGTTACTTCACCAGCATTTTTTTTTATGTTATACAGTTACGGAACTAGCCGACGGCCCATCTGGTGTTCAGTCGTAACTTCTGCCCATAAAAACCGATGCGACTTGGGTCCTACCCTACTAGGTACGACAAGACCCAAGTCGCATCGTATGAGCCCGTAACACTGAGACGTGTAGGTGGAATGTTTCATGTGCCTGTTATTTCACCGGCAACCACACCATTCAAACCGTTCCGTCAAATGTTCCGTTTTGACAAAACTAACATCTATGCTCGTCACGCAAATGTTTGTCCTGGGTGGGAATCGTACCCACGACCTACAGCGCAGAAGGCAGGGTTACTACCAACTGTACTATGAGGCCAGTCAAATATTTTAGGCGACATTAGAACAAGGACTTTCAGCCACAGATAGTTGACAAACAGTTTCTAGTAATTGTCCTTCCTACTAGTAACTATGTATTATTTATTTATTTCAGTTGTTTGGTAAGTAACGTTAAATGGTCGCCCTTGACCGAAATATAAGTGCCCACCTATTTTGTCTGTCTTCAGTCAAGTTCAATCGATATAATAAACGTTTGGTTAAGAGCGGTATGTCTATGACAAACTGTTCATGAGTCATAACATTATTTAATCACTTAAGAACGTTAAAAATCTTTTTGTACTATTTTAAATGGCGGAAAGGCCTGTCTCATTTAAGTGTTCCTCGTTGTAACACTGCTTTGAGGAAAGACATAGTGTTGCAACATTAAAATAAAAGTAATGGTGCGTTTTTCATTCGGTAAGATTCTATTGGATAGGTACTATCCTATCCTTCACTTCGATCAGGAACAAAAAAATAATACAAGGACTCCAGGTGCGGTCGACTGCACCAATACTATAATCATAATAACATAAATAAACAATCGACTTCGAGAACTGACAATTGAGCGATATTCGATATCGGTCCGATATCGGTCCGTAGTGACACCTGTCATACTTAATCAAAATCAAAATAATTTATTTTCCATAAAAGTTTTCATGTACATAATTTTTCTGTAGACCCCACACTAGGGCTAGCCTGTATCGCGGGTATCCAAATACGATTACTTAGATCATATTGCAGGAGAAAACATGTGAGCTTAAAACAATTGTACTAACATAATGGATGGTATAAACGTACGCTATTCCTCTGGTCTGGAGCGTTAAGACACACGTCTGTAATTTCACCATTCCCTATGCTCAGTCCACAATAACTTAGGTGAAAAGTACACTAGAATGCTGCCTTCCCCGTATGTTATGTGGATTTAACAGTTAACGTAGCATCGTCACCTAATGCGTCACATCATTAGATGGTTATCGACTAATGTAATTGTGGTTGGTAGCTGCGACGCGGTAGATCCACGACTTCCGGCCATTGTGTTAAGTTACCACTTGAGATACGTTGAAATATATTTTTTGACCTTATGGCCTCTGGTTTTGGAAACGTTGAGAATAGTACATGACCTCCAGAGCTGGACGTGGACACTCACTGTGCGCCTCATTGTAGGAATCGAACCTTCGACCTACATACAGCGCAGAAGGCAGAGTTACTACTTACTGAGCTGTGAGGCCTGATATGTGGGCGTCACGTACATAAGTCAAAGTCAAAGTCAAAAACTTTCTTTTCATAGAATTCATAAAGAAATGACTTGGAAACGTCAATAATATTCAAAACATAAGGTCCGCGTACTTATCGCTAAGTTTGACGACTGTTCAAACCCTATCCGACCTTTTATGGAGATGAATTCGGTTTTATCACGCACCCCTATTTTACCCCTCGGAAAAGTAGCCTAAGTTACTCCTTGTTACATCAGCTATCTGCCAGTGAAAGTTCCGTCAAAATCGGTCCAGCCATTTCGGAGATTAGCCGGAACAAACAGACAGACAGACAAAAATTGTTCAAAATGTTGTTTTGGTATGTGTACCGTGTATACATCCATTTATTTGTATAGATTAGCTGTTATTTGCTTCACATTTGGCAAAGTGAATTTAATGCACCTTTTATTAGAATTAAGTAGAAGATTGTCCGATATGAACCAATCTATAACTTTCGATAGTGACTCATTTACCTCATCGTAATTATCTTTATATCTGTCAACTTTGAATAAAAATGAAGTATCATCAGCAAAAAGGACTTTATCACATAAATACAAACATAGAACAAACCTTCGTATCATTCCGCGTGTGAAATTACAATATTGTTTAGTGACGCGGCCATCGTGTCAGTATGATTCACTTTACTCGGAACGAACAAGTTATTAGTAACTATAGTATTTGTCGTGTCAATATAATGGTCAATACGGTCCGATATGTGTTGCGAAATGCGACATGCAGCGGTATTAAGAACTAAGTTTATTCTTGCAGATTTTACTTTCACTTTTTGAGGGTAACACTGTATATAAAAGAAGTAAGATAAAGAATATATATGTATTCTATCAGTTGTCTAGTTCCCATAGTACAAGCTATGTTTTATTTAGGGCTAAATGGCGCTGTGTGAATTGTGCACCAATATTATAATTATTATTATTTTTATGTCATTCGGTACACATATTGTGTTATATATACCTATGTCTAAATAAGTTTTATGATTTTTTATATTTACCATGTTTTATTTGAATAAATTTATTATTATTATTATTATATTGCATATAATATATATATTTGATTGATTGATTGATTGAGTACCAACCGCATTATGGGATTGGGGAGGATTGGGATATGGGATAATTATTGTCAAATCTAAGACTACTACTCGAGTACCCACTCGTTCTCTACACTTGGTTCCCAGTGAGTCATCTCATTCATCTCTTTACTAGGCTTGAAGAGTATCTTTAGGTCGAGTTTGAAGACTTGTAAGGGGCCTTTGAGAGATGACGATTTTTTTCAAAAGGTATTCGCTTTCACTCGGTTGAAGCAATTTACTAAATGTAAATATGCTATTTAGATTAGTTTAGATATATATTAGTTAATTTATATTTACCAACCAACACTGTATTTCATATCCATTATCATTGCCTTAACAACATCCCTAGCATGTTTAAACATAACTCCGCTCCACAGATCCAAACCATAAGCGGTGCGGTCCTCGTCAGCTGGCGACAGCGCGTGCTGGAGCGTCAGATCGAGTACGGAGCGAGGCTCGGCCACGTGGTGCTGAGCCTCGCCCGCATGGAGCTGAACAACTTCTACAGGCACGTGATGCCGGTGGCGGACTACTTCGACCAGACTAACATGCTCGTAGCGGTGAGTCACTGAAGCTGTCGTAGCTCGTGTGTGCTGGACGCGTCAGATCGAGTACGGAGCGAGGCTCGGCCACGTGGTGCTGAGCCTCGCCCGCATGGAGCTGAACAACTTCTACAGGCACGTGATGCCGGTGGCGGACTACTTCGACCAGACCAACATGCTCGTAGCGGTGAGTCACTGAAGCTGTCGTAGCTCGTGTGTGCTGGACGCGTCAGATCGAGTACGGTGCGAGGCTCGGCCACGTGGTGCTGAGCCTCGCCCGCATGGAGCTGAACAACTTCTACAGGCACGTGATGCCGGTGGCGGACTACTTCGACCAGACCAACATGCTCGTAGCGGTGAGTCACTGAAGCTGTCGTAGCTCGTGTGTGCTGGACGCGTCAGATCGAGTACGGAGCGAGGCTCGGCCACTGGTGCCTGCTTATTAAAAAACATTACAAAAGTTTCATCTGAGAGTTTTAAAATTTATTTGGTTCAAAAAAAATATAAAAATTAATTTTGTACGATCTTCCTAATACCACTAAAATACTTTCAAGTACCTGGTATCTAGTTCTGACGTCTATATCAGGTATTTATATACCTCGCTATATTTATCAAAGACCTAGATTACAAATGTAAATAAATCAGCTGAAGATATTTCAATAAATAGATTATCATACACGACAGAAACTTGGCAATGTGATAGCAATTTTCGCGACTAACCGTATCGGCCCATTAGCTCAGTTGGTTAGAGCGTCGTGCTAATAACGCGAAGGTCGCGGGTTCGATCCCCTCATGGGCCATCCGAATTTTTTTATTATTGTTATATCTTTACATTTTGTTTTCATTTCAAGAAGTACATATATATGTTGGTTTGAAATAGTGCAACGTGATTTGAGCCTTCCTTAGTACGGGATAGTAGCTTTGTACCATGTAAGTGAATTAGATAACTGATTGAATATTTAGTTTTTTTTTTCTAATAGTTTTTGGAATACTCGTCCATACTCAGATGCAGAACAAACAATTATGTTCGTCACACAAATGTTGGTCCTGGGTGGGAATCGAACCCACGACCTATAACACTGAAGTCAAAGAATTATTAACGACCGAGCTGTATGTCATAAAAGGCAGAATTATAAATAAATAATTGCTTTCAAATTCACAAATCTCAAATTTCTAGGAGCACCGGTTTAGGGTATGCGCTGGCGGTCAGTCCGTCCGTCCATCAATAAGTCAGGCAAGACTTCTCTATGTATTGATTGAGGTATGAATGTTTTATATAAAATTGAAAGGGGAGATATTACGGCTAAATTATAACTCGTGAGACAGCAAAATGCCAGGTTTAGGAGCCGATGTATGCATTGTTTATTAGAAAATTGTCGGTCGATTGTCATTTGCTTACCGACGACATAGTCGATTGTATTAATAGTAAAAACTTAAAGATTTTTTGAAATATACGGTAAAACGTGCCTAACTTACCGATTTAGTTGATCTACTATTGTAAGTTTTTAAGGTTCATAGGACACTGGTCAAATCAGGCATGTAGCGATTTTTTTTTATGTTATTGAAGTCACTGAACGAGCTGATGGCCCACATGATTTTAAGTGGTAATCACCGCCCGCAGACAACAGCAATACCATTCAAGTCCTCTCAATACTACGAGATGACTCAAGTCGCATTGCGTTGCGTCCATCACCTCGAGACGGGGATGTTACGTCTCATGCGACTGCAATTTCGCCGGCACCCACTCCCTTCCACAACACAGCAACACGAGTGCATCACTGTTTAGCGGCAGATTACCAGGTGTGGTGGCAGTACTCCGGGTGAACTTAGCACAAGTTCTACTGCTACTTTGGGTTACTCCTTTTGCACCATCCGGGAGACACGTGTATGGATTCAAAGGGTAATCGCATACGGACGCGAGTGATTTAGTCCCCCAATGTTCCATGTCCCCGATGTCCCAAAGACATGTTTTCGAACAGATATGTGACATTGTACGTTGACCGTCAATAGATACGATCGATACGTCGACCCCACTGTTTTATACATGGTCATCGATTCGTCACAACAACCACATGGCGTGTTTGTTGTCGAACTAACCCGCTACGGGAAATCGTAGACAAGTACTGTTTGGAGTTAGTTTGTAGAATAAATCTCACATTCGAGCTTTTTGGAAACATAAATAAATATTGGTGGACGTTTCACAGCGTTATTTAGACACAAAGTAAGCTAAGCGTAGCTTGTATCATGGGAACCAGACCACTGATATAATAGTTAAATACTTTTTTGTAAATACATACATATAATATTGACACCCAGACACAGAACATCTATATTCGTCACACAAATGTTGTTTCTGGGTGGGAGTCGAGCCCACGACCTACAGCGCAGAAGGCACGGTTACTACCAACTGAGCTGTGAGGCCAGTCAAAATATAATATAATAATATCTATACAAATAAATAGAATTGGAGTGTCTGTTTGTAATAGTAAAATAGTGCACGAAAGGAGCCTCTTTGAGGCGCACTTACAATCCTTTCATCACACTGGTTCGACAGAACCGGTGACTCGAAGAAGAAGATAGTAAAATAACCGCTTTTTACTAAGTGCATATGGATGTCGTATGTCGTGTCGTGTGGAGATTTCTTTTGTGCGGGGATAAATGTTACATTATCATTACATTTTTGCGATGCTCAGCTTGTCTTAATGATTTGATTGGATCGTTCGAAAGCTTTTGTGAAGGTTTTTTTCATATATATTATCATATATTTATTTGCTCAAAATGAACAGTTTTGCACGAGAACTCGCATCTGTTCCGAACTAACAAGAACTGGAGTCAATATGACTCATTTGTCTAACTTATCGACACTTGAAATTGTTGACCCCCAAAACTGTGTACCAAGCACGCATGGGGTCGTGCTGTTTATGTTCACACGATTTATATTTTCCATCGTATAAACGACCCGTTTTCAATTCCATTGATATACAGTCTGCGCTTTTTAATTTATATTGTGTCTGCAGCTAAATGTAAAAATAAAATAAATAATATTTATTGGTGGACATTTCACACAGCGCCATCTAGCCCCAAAGTAAACTAAGTTAATATCATGGTAACCAGACAACTGATATAATAAATAAATACTTTTTTTTGTAAATACATATATACTGTGCACCTCTGTTGTATCTTATTCAGAAATAAATTATTATTATTTGTAAATTAAATTTCGATGCCCAGTAGTGTCACAGCAAGGCTATTTTTATTTCTAACATTTACATCGTATATCACCTGCTTTTCAGCCGAATTACCCAAATAAACTTTCGTCCTTATACTTGTGGAAAATTCTTGATAACTGGCCTCTATTACGAATAATTATAATACCCATCTTCAGATGTTCCAAAATCGTGACCCGACCTACTACTGGACTGTTTTATTACTTACCAAGTCATTTGAAGAGTAGTACATATGTATTAGACTGTAGGATAATTGATACGGCCGGTGGGACCAAACACATGTCTCTGAAAGTTTTATGTATCCACACACCGCTGCCCAGCCCACCACAACGTCTGCCTACCGTGAAACGTTAGCTGGAGATTATGTATAACCTTATGTGCTATTTTCTAAAATGTTATTTGATAGCCATAAATTATTTTAGGCGGTAGCACTTGTGTCAAGTTCGTCCTGTGAAGTACAGCCACCATGCCCAATTCCGCTGCCAAGCAGGAACGCATTCTCGTTACTGTGTTCCGGTTTGAAAGGTGTGGTTGCCGGTGATATTACAGGCAAGGAGATATTCCACCTACACGTATCAGAGTTATGGGCGCATACGATGCAACTTGGCTCGTGTCGTACCTAGTAGGGGAGGACTCAAGTTGCATCAGTTGTTATGGGCAGAGGTTTCCACTTAACACCAGGTATCACATAAAAAATATAGTTTCCAGTGAAATCACAAACACACGAGACCTTCATCTCAAAGTACGGTCGCAATACATTGCGACTCGAGTCTTGCTACACCCAAATAGGATATAATCAAAGATGTAGCAGCTTCAAGGGCAGAGGTTACCGTTAAACATCAGGCGGGTAATCTTGCTATTAAAAAAAAGTCTTCAATTCGCTGAAGATATTGAAATAAGTTTTAGTTTTCTGAACTAATTTTTGTTAATTACGTCAGTATTGTTAAAAAATATAAAACTCACACTTATAGTTGTGGTCTACAAAATTTAATTTCCATATGACTTGTAGTTTTAATTTTTAATGAATTCAATCGTTAAAAATCGTGTACCTTAAAGCAGGCGATGTGCCTAGATCATCACCTGAAGTACGATACAAGATTAAGAGCCGCGTCTTCATAAGCTCGATCCGTAAGCACACAGACGTAGCACTGTTTATCCACAATTTATTTTGTAGTCCGCGTAGCATATTCTACGAATTTTAGGCTTCGTAGGCGTTCTACGGAACGTAGTAGTGAAGTCCATAACTTTTCCATAGAATTATTTAAGAAACGGTTACTTAGTGGATGTAGCAATTAGTAAAAATAAAAATTACTTGTTAATTAATACAGTGTACTTATTGCTAAGTTTTACGCCTGTTGGAACCATGTGTGACCGTACAGAAGCACGCACTTATGCGAAGGAAAAACAGCAGTATAACTATAGGGAATGATTTATGGCTTTTGGCGTAATTTGTGTCTCTGTCAGTTAATGAATCTTATTTCTCACAACAAAGCAATATTTTACCCACTTGGAATTACAGTTACACGAAATATTCCAATTTGAACTCACAGAGTGACGGGACCAACTTTTTTAGGAATTAATATTGGTGGACATTATATACACACAGCGCCACCTAGCCCCAAAGTAAGCTAAGCATAGCTTGTATCATGGGAACCAGACAACTGTTATAACACTTAAATACTTTTCTTTGTAAATACATATAATATTTATCAACACCCAGACACAGAACAAACATCTATGTTCGTCACACAAATGTTTGTCCTGGGTGGGAATCGAACTCACGTCCTACAGCGCAGAAGGCAGGGTTACTATCAACTGAGCTATGAGGCCAGACTAGGTCTAATTAGGTCTTCAAATACCTAATAATGGGAATTTAGTTAAATTCGCTTAGTTGAATAAGCAGAAGGCACATAAAACAGACCATCTGCTCGTTTCGCTCATTAGGAAAAAACACCAATAAATATTATATAATTCAATCAATAAGCAACCTGAAATATGGCTGGCGTTACCTTTCGAGTTTCAAGGAAACTATGAATTTTTTGTTATATTAGGCCGACCTAAATATGAGAATTGAATATTAGATTACCCGGTGAGTAGCACTTCGCTATGCAATGATGACTTGTGAACATAGCGGCGGGCTTGAGGCTCGTGCAAGTTTGATACGATTGCCTTGTTGATAATCTTTTGTTTCTTTGAAAATGTGTAATCCTACTAATATTATAAACGTGAAAGTTTGTATGGATGTTTGTTGCTTTTCACGTTCAAACGCTTGAATGAATTTAGATGAAATTTGGTACCAATATAGCTTATATCCTGGCTTAACACATAGGCTACTTTGATCTCGAAAAAATGCAGTGTTCCCGTGGGATTACTTATTCACAGCGGGTAACAAACACCGCGGGGCGCAGATAGTAGTTTATATAATACACGGCTTGTTTAAGCTTTTAGTGGTTAACTATCGTTCTACTGTTAGGTTTTAATTCTTGTTGTTCGAAATCGACATCTCTGATATCTCTGATTTGACTCTCGAAATAGGGTAGATATTACATAATATGCCTTGAACTTAGTTTTTCCTAAATTCAACGTCAAAATCAATCCACTAGTACTAAATGTGATAAATAAATACTTTTGAACTGTGACCAGGTGGGCCATCCATTTTAGATGAGCCAGCGACCCAATTACTGTGTCAGAACGGTTATTAAGTTAATTATTATACTCTACATAGGTTTGTAGATATGTGCCAGAATAAGACAGCCGGGCAGCAGTTAGGTAGAACAGTTAATATATTCATACATACATAATTGTTGGAATTAATTTTAGTGCTTGTAAAATGTGAAATTGATTTAATCATCCTACAAATAAAATACATACATGAGATTAGAATCCTTTAAGATTTCCTGTGTCGCAGGTGGCTTGTACACAAATACACGCTACAAATATAGCACAAACATTATGCATGAGCGCACATATGTTTGGCCCGGCCGGAAATCGAATATTTGCAGCGTTGGAGTAATAGCAGGCTTACAACCCGGCTACGGTTCGGGACCGAAAACATTAATAAAACATGCAGTTTATAAAGCTCTAATTTAACTTTTAATTTAAATAATTAACCCTTCAAGTTAGTAACATTCATTGAAACTTCCAAGACCCGAGTCCAATGTTATTTTATGTTTAATTTAAAACTGTTTTCATGTCATTAAGTAGGTACGTGTGTGTTTTATTTTGTGTATCTGTGGAGCAAATAAATTATTATTATTATTATTTGATGTGGTCTTTCTTATTAATCAATTGTTATGAAATACTTTCATTTGGTTCAAAGAGTAACCTGTAGGACCCTCTATCAGACGCACTTACTTTTACCAATCTTTCTTTCTTCTTTGAGTCGACTACTAGTTGTATTCACGGCTTCAGTGATGACGTTGGGGTTTGATTTCAGGTAAACGGCGAGCGGAACCCTGAGGAGGTATACAGGGACTTCAGGGCGGCGGTTCTGCAGATCCTGGGCTCCACTGACGAGCAGTCGAACGGTGTCAGCGGCATACCCGGGGAAATCGTCGGAGTAGAACGTGCGCCCGAAAGGGACGACAGGTTATTATGTTTTATTTTTTCAAATACGAAAAGTACGTTCGCTAAAAAGTCGAAAATAAGAAGAACTCTTTTAATTAAAAGAGGTCTTTTATCGTGCAAAAAAGTCATGTAAAATTACAGGCAAATGAAACGTTTCACCTTCAAACAGAGAAACAAAGAAAAATATGTTATTTGCGGAACTCAGCTTACACAGAACGTAAAAAAGAGACAACTACCTAACTAAATATTATCATTTATAATATATATTTTAAAGAATTTTTAAAAAGCCTAGCTTGCTATGCACAGAAAGTACTCTGACTCTGGCTCTTTAGAGTTACGGACGCAATACGACTTGGACCGCTCCTGCATTACAACCCACAGCATAACCCACACTGTTTTGTTGTGGGCAGCGGTTACCAACTTATTCACAGAAAAAAATGCTATTAACAATAATAATATTATTGGTGGACATTTCACACAGCGCCATTAGCCCCAAAGTAAGCTAAGCATAGCTTGTATCATGGGAACCAGACAAATGATATAATAGTTATATAGTTTTGTAAATATATACATACATACACCCAAACACAGAACAAACATCTATGTTCGACACACAAATGTTAGTACTGGGTGATAATCGAACCCTCGAACTACAGAGCAGAAGGCAGCGTTACTACCAACTGAGCTATGAGGCCAGTCAAAACTCCTGACTGCTAATAGTTTATAAATTTCTTACTCAGGGAGAGGCCAGATTTGGAAAGGGACAGTAGAGCAGCAGTGGTGCCCTCTGCTCCCATACCCATTGTGCCAGCGGTGTCGACCTTGCCGATATCCTTGCCGGGAGTTCAACGTCAAAACATTTCCAGCCCAAAGGTATATATTTAAATCGAGTGTAGGAAATAAGAAAAGATATATCTACCTAACAATGAAACAATCGATCCCAATTGAGCACATAATATATATTTAGCTATTATATACAGTTTAGAATTTAGATGTTACAGTATATTATTATTTAATAATAATATTGGTAGACAATGCACACAGCTCCATCTAGCCCCAAACTAAGCATAGCTTGTAATATGGAATCTATATTCGTCACACAAATGTTTGTCCTGGGTGGGAATCGAACCTACGACAGACCGACGAGTTACTACCAATTGACCTGTGAGGCCTGTCAATATATATACAACATATATCTACATATGTACTACTTGCACATCATGTGGCCATGTGCTAGTTTCCATTCGTGCCACACACAAAAAACTCGCACTTTTCACTGATGGGTGAGGAGACAGAATTTAACAAAACGCGTTGCGATAGTTTATCACCACGAATGGAGGTCGGATGCCCGCCTTGACCTATCGACTGCTCATTTGGTATATATTGATAAAATATACCTTTTCTGCGTAGAGCCCTTGGCCGATATTTTGACAATACTGTATAGTGAAACTTTATTCGTTTTTATTGAATATCACCCGAGCGTGGTGGTCTAGTGGTACTGACCCCAAGTTTCAATCTGGAGATCGCCGGTTCAAATCCCGACGTGCACCTATGAGTTTTTCGATTGAAAGATTTATGTGTGTAATACCACGCTCTCAAAACGGTGAAGGAAACATCGTGAGGAAACCGACATGTCCTAGAACTAAAAAATCGAAGACATGTGTCAAGTGCACGAAAAGAGCCTCTTTGAGACGCACTTAAAATCCTTTCACCACACTGGTTCGAGAGAACCTAAAACTCGAATAGAATAGAACTTGACTTTTCGGTTTTGTTTCGTGGTCCTTGCTATTTGTAAAGGATATGTTTAACTGGAAAAAACATTCGTTGATTCGCTGAACACATCGATTGTCTCGTCAAGTGTTCAGGATATAAACGATAATTAAACTAGGTTTGTATTTAATTTTAAGTTTAGTACTAATAATGAGTTTGTCTACAATGCAACTGGTCCCTGGTACGAAACGAACTCTTATTATGGTTTTAGCTGCATCACCCCGGCGCCGGCGCCAGACACAGTCAAATATTTGAACAAAGACTTTGATAGACTAGTAGTAGCATCTTTCAGAAATCTTAACAATAATTATGCTGCCAACCAATAATTCTCAATATTTATGTAGTTATAATGTAAAGTCAATAGTAATTAAAATTTATGTGTCATATAATCACTAGCTGTTGCCCGCGACTTCGTCCGCGTGGAATTCGGTTTTATCACACACCCCTATTTTACCCGTCGAAAAAGTAGCCTAAGTTACTTCTTGTTACGTCAGCTATCTGCCAGTGAAAGTCCCGGCAAAATCGGTCCAGCCATTTCAGAGATTAGCCGACATTAACAGACAGACAGACAAAAAATTTAAAAAATGTTGTTTTGGTATATGTAGCGTGTATACATTCATATTACTTACTCAAACTTAGTAAAAAGCGGTTATTTTAATATTACAAACAGACACTCCAATTTTATTTATGTGTATAGATTTACTGAATAAAAACATCTATCACATTACGGAACGAGCCGACGGCCCACCTGGTGTTAAGTGGTAACCTCTGCCCATAAAAACCGAAGCGACTTGGGTCCTCCCTTACTAGGTACGACAAGACCCAAGTCACATCGTATGCGCCCGTAACTCTGAGACGTGTAGGTGGAATGTCTCTTGTGCCTGTTCACAGGCAACCACACCTTTCAAACCGGAACACAGTAACGCGAACGCGTTACTGCTTGGCAGCAGAAATAGGCATGGTGGCAGTACTTCCCCGGACGAACTTGGCGAGAGTTCTACTGCTCTTTCTCCAATTATATAGTTTTCTTTTGAATTCTATGTGTGATAACTGTCTACGCTTGTTATGTGATTTATTATAATTTGCATGTTATGTATTTGGTTGCAGGCTGAAGTGATCAGAGTGAGGGGTGCGATGACGAAAGCGGCCGTCCTGTGGGTGGTGGGCGGTCCGGGCAGCAACAAGGCGACGCTCTGCCAGCGAGCAGTCGTACAGAGGGCAGGATGGACACATTTTAGGTAGTACATACGTTATACAATTTATTTATTACATACGACTACTGTACTATACTATAATAATATTGGTGGACATTTCACACAGCGCCATCTAGCCCCAAACTAAGCATAGCTTGTACTATGGAAACCAGACAACTGATAGAATACATAAATACCTACTTTTTTTTGTAATACATATTAACACCCAGACAAAGAACAAATATCAATGCTTGTCACCCAGATGTTGGTTCTGGGTGGGAATCGAATCTACGAACTACAGCTCAGAAGGCAGAGTTACTGCCAACTGAGCTGTGAGGCCCGTTATAGTATGAATAGAAATTAAAAAAATATAAAAATAAGCCATTATAGAAGCAATTTTTTTAGATCTAGTATTGTGGCACTGATGTCCTTTCAGTTGTAGCAGTCAGGTTTTTTTATGTGGTTTTGTTGATAGAACGAGCTGACGGCCCACCTGATGTTAAGGTCACACCTAATTTATCAAGTCCCATTTGTCAGGAATTTTGGAGGTTTATTTATAAATTGAAAAACAGTTTGTGCACGGATAACCGTGTCAATCAAATGTACCTAATATGATAAATTATTATAAGTATCTGCCTTAAAAACACAGCACAATAGGTGAATAAAATGGTTTCAGCGCCTATGGTGGCTTGGTTATAAGTTGGGATGCCTTTTGTTCTGTCTGTAGTGTGGGGCAGCGGCTTCGGGCGTTAGCGGACTCGGGCGGCGGGCCGGCGTCAGACGGAGCGCTCGCGAGAACTGCCATCAGCGGAGGAGAACTAGCGCCACGAGAACTGGTGCTCAAGCTTGTCAGGTCGGTGAATGTAGATCCCACAGTCTATACTGTTTCCTCACGAAGAATTGCCATCTGCTTAAGAACGCTTACTCCACAAGATGGTCCAGGTTTCTTTTTTCATGTAGGTGGTAGAACTAGCTGACGACCTGATGTTAAGTGGTAACCGCCGCCCAAAGACAACAGCAATACGACTCAAGTCCTCTCTACCAAAGTACAAGATGACTCAAGTCGCACTGCGTTTCGTCCATCACCTCGAAACGGGGACGTTGCGTCTCATGCGCCTGCAATTCCACCGGCACCCACTCCTTTCCAACAGAACACAGCAGCACGAGTGCATCACTGCTTGGCGGCAGTTTACCAGGTGTGGTGGCAGTACTTCTCCGGGCGAACTTAGCACAAATTATACTGCTACTTTGGGTTGCTCCTTTCACACCACCCGGGGGACACGTGTAGAGATTCAGAGGGTACACCTACAAAAGTACTACTCTTCTCGCGAAGTATTTGTTATTCAGGGGTATATAGGACTTATAACTGAAAATAATTTCATTCCAGGCTTGCTATGTCTGACGCTTCGAGAGCCGGCCATGGATTGGTGCTGGATGGATACCCGAGAGACTTGGAGCAAATGGAGCAGTTCCAGAATGAGGTGTGCTTATAGTTCGGGCTAAGAATGTTGGCAACTCTAAGGTGGCCGCAAAATATTTCTTCTCTCACCACGCAGGTTACATGGAAAAACAACAATTTGGACCTGAGCAGCTGACTTCAGATATGACAAGATATATATCAGAACTTTAATGAGACGCTGTGTATATTTTGTGCGAAAGACGTCATAAAGTCTTTTTCATTTATAAAGTATTTTAAACTCCTCTTTTAGTCTTGTATTGTATTCTGTTTTCAGTTCCACATCAGTCCCCGAATGGTGCTGCTAGACTGCTCAAAGCTGCAGCTCGGGCGGGGGAGACGTGACGACTCAGTGGGTGCGTTCAGGAGGCGCCTGGAGGTGTTCCGGGAGCTCAGCCTGCCCATGCTGAAGACCTTAGATCAGGACCATCGACTTGTCATCGTGAGTGTTTTAATGCCTCCCCCCCTCCCCAACTCCCCATTGGAACGGCAGGCAATCGTTATATATGACTTTACTTTAGGGGGATGTACGACTAGTGTCCAAGATTAGTCTTAATGTCGCGGCCGAGAGGCTTATGTTCAATAACAACTGAGTTATTATAGCCGCTTCTAGTGAGGCACTAGAAGACGGAAGTCACATAATTTGATCTTCAAAACTAGTTTGTCTTCTCAGGTGGACGGCGACACAGACTCTCCCGACGTCCAAACAGAGTTCACAACAGTTATTCTTGAGGAGATGGACAAGGCAGAAATCATCGCAACCATACCACAACAACAAAAAACAGGTAAAACTAATTCTATTTCATACAGCGCCATCTGGCTACTCGTCAAAACTCTCGCCTTCTCCTAACAAATCATTTGGTCCTTACGGTCACCGCATGGGTGGCCATCAAATTGGTTACAAAACTACGCACTTTAGTTATTTCAGATGTTTAAATTGTTAAAGATAACTCGGCGATGCAGCAATTCACCCACGCGATGTCACGGATGGGCAACGGCCACGCCAACGGCGCGCTACGCAACGGAACCGCGCACAACGGAATCCCCAATGGGGGGATGGGCAACGGATTCTTGGGCACGGCGAATAACAAGGTAAGTACTCAAAAACTCTTAAGTTGTGTGGTCTGTAGGAAAACGGGGGGATAAGCAAATGCATTTTTATGGGGTGAACAGTAATTGTAGTACTGAAAAAATAAACCGCCCACGTCATGATGATGGGCAACGGCCGCGTCAATGGATCTTTGCGCAACGGAACCGCGCACAACGGTCGATGGGGCATGGGCAAAGAATACATGGGATAGGCTATGCCCATAAATTGCTGTTTAGCAGATAACTAGTTTAAGTTGTTAGCAACGCTGCCTTCTGTATTCTATAATTTTTCTGATTCCCATTGTACAAGGTGTGCTTAGTTTGGAGCTAGATGGCGCTGAGTGTAAAGTCCAAAATTTATTTCTTTAAGGTTTACGCAACTACGCGACTTGTTCATATGTATAGAAAAAAATTCATGATTACACAGACTGTATAAAGTATTATTTCCAGGTGAAACCGGTTATCAACAACATAGCTAAAGTGCCCACTGTGTCGCAGATGACGCACGAGGACGTACGACGTCTCTATGAACAGAGTTCCGGAGACATACCTGTCACCACACACATATGATCACACTCAGCGCAACACCAAACGATATTAGAAATATAAATTATATTAATAAATTATAGAAATATTGGAAAAATCTACTGAATCTTGGTAAGAGAGAAAAGTAACGTTCAACAGTTTCTCATGCAATAAATTTTAGTGGTGGTAGACTAATTTAGCCAATCAGACCAAGCACCTCTAATGCACTGATTGGGTAATATAGTATTAATTTAAAATGTGGCAAATGGATGTTACGAGCAGGTACCTTGTAATATAATGATTTAAACTAAAAATACGTACCTAGCTTATACATTAAGTAGATTTATTGTAAGGAATAAGTAAAGTCTAAACTAGGTACTTAGTACTAGGTACTAAGTTAAGGCTTTTAATGCTATAAGTAATTCACTGAAAAGGTAATTTTTCAAGTTTTATTTATGAAATTAAATGAAATTTTTTTCTCAACAAACTTTACTAAGTATAAAAATGGAACAACATACTTAGTACTTAAAATGTTAGTAGTTTCTGAAAGCTAAAAAAAGCTGGTGAATTGAATAACAAATGTACTTAGATAGTATGCAGTTTCAAATATTAATTAATTTTAGTCTAAGATATTAAGTAAAAAATTCATAATATATTTTAATTCGTAAGATATAAAAGTATCATTTGGACATCTCAAAATTACACGCACAATATTTATGTGCATACAGTGCAACTAAGGATGGCAAGGCGCGTTACATGCACAGAGATATGCCAAATTACAGTTATATTTCATGACAGGCCTGTTGATACTAACTCTGCCTTCGGCGCTCGGTCGTGGCTTCAATTCCTATCCAGGACACACATTACTGTGACGAATATATATGTTTTTTCTATGTTTAGGTTTTAATATGTTTATATGTATGTATTTACAAAAGTATATAAGTATTCATTCAGTTGTCTGGTTCCCATAGCACAAACGTGTATGAATTATCCACCAATATTATACAATTATTTGTATTACTATTATGTACTATTATTGATCAATATGAGTCATTTGCTAAAATTACTCCTGTTCAGCCCTAACCTTAGGGGATAACCGGCCAAGAAACCACAGACAGTATTTCCCCATTTTTTATCATCTAGGTAATCGGTTATGTATTTCTGTAGCAAGCTTTTAAAATAAGTTTACGTTTTATAAAAGTTTTAAATATACATTTTTGTTTGTATAAAAGTGGACCTATCATATCTAAGTATTCTAGGTTATTATAGATACATTAGACATTTACTATTTTAACTAAGTTAGCTGTTAGGTATTTAATGCCAGGTAACTAGGTATATGACGTTTATGTAAGTAGTAGACGAGTATGTGCCGAAACTTTGTAACTAGTCAATCGTAGGATAATTTAATATTATAAATAATACCTACATTTTAACAAACAGACACAAGTTATAGAAGTACAAGTAAGAATAATGTGTAATTATAATTAAACATTTTAAGTTGTTTTATAACATTTATTTTATGATCGTTTGTCGGTTTGTACCGAAATATTCGTTTGACCATAAACTACTCACACCGGGTCAGGGCCTTCCGGACTCCGGGGCATCCGGTCTGACGGACTTATAAATTCTAAATTTTCTTTTATAGATACACTATATTTTAACTATCTGCCTACATTACTTACCATATATAATACCAAATATAATTACCATAGTATTCAAGAAAACAAATTACTGCATAAACCTATAAAATAATATTGTGTTTATATAATATTCGGTCACCATAGCATCTTCACAATCAATCCCATACCTTGAATAAAGTTGTCATCTTAGTCTTAATTTGTACTCAAGGATGGAAGCATCCGTAAACCAGCATTAATAAACGATTATGCTTTCAAATAGTTGAAACTGAGTCAGACTTTCAGAATCTTAAAAAAATACACGTGAATTTGTAAAAAGTGCCTTTATCTTATAAGAGAGTTTTAAAATGTATTTATTTAATAATAGATAATTTGGAAATTAGATACATTTAAGAATATTTTAAAGTATAAAACCTCGTTAAAAACGATTCAAGTATTTGTATCATCGACATGGGGAAATGAGGCAAAATTGGTACGTTATCCCGACAGACAATAGACAAAAATACTAGTCTATTGCACTCTTAAAAACTTCGTTTTCAGGAAACCATATTTAAGGTTAGGTCGTTTTACTCGCTTTCGCGTATAACCAGGTTAAGTATTTGCCAATCATATTTTGAAAAAACATTACGTACCTTTTTTGTTAACGCGAAAACCAGACGATTAAGTAATTCAAGTAACACTTATGAAAATGGGAATGTAATATAAAGTGACAGACATGAAACACCTTGGAAATCTTATCTCGTCATCTCGTAGTTTTTTAAAGAATGTGTTAAGTGTGAGGTATTGCCAATAATAGACATTTTAAATGATTTAATTAACTAAGAAAGATTTTTTTTTATTACTTTCTTTTTGAGTAAATAACCCCATTTTGGGATGTTGTACCAATTTTCACTCGGCCCTATTTGTGAAGAAATATCCTGACACTACAAATGTCTAAGTAGTTGAACACAACATCACAAAAAGCATTTTAGATGAACACTTAGAAAGTAAGGACATATATGTTATGAAAACAGACAGTATTTCAACCTATAACAAAGTTTTTGTAAAACGATATCTCTGTAACAAAACTTTTATAAAGTGATTTATAATCCATTTTGGGCTCAAAAGTGTCGTTATAACAGGACAATATGTACTAAACCGACTGTTTTTCGGGAACTAATAATTGCAGCATTTTTTTTCCTGAAAGCAATGTTGTCCTTGCCTCGTCTTAAACGATCAATTTTTGTATTTGAAATTGAAATGTGTAATATATCGATATTTATTGAAAATACGGAAATCTATTTTGTAAGCTACCATATGTAATATTTTATTATTTCTAAACGTATTCGTATTTGAAACTGTATAAAGTAAGAAAGTTCAGACTTTTCTGTATGTTTACCAAAGATTTCCTAAAATGAGATTCATTTCGGGCACATCCGACCGATATCTGACTCTAATACGTCTTTACCTGATATATTTTTTTATATCTAGTCTCGATTAGATATCACAAACGGCATCACACGTATTGATAAAATTAGGTATACAATGAGCAAGGATCTCACTAATTTCCTCAGTTTATATCCTGAGACAGAATGGACAGAAAAACTGCAAAAGAAATACCACTATTTAGATATTGTTAGATGTAAGATGAAATGCATCTCAGCTGCTAATCATTAAATAAAACCCTGATACAATACATTCCTTACAGTACCACGTAGTTAGTGTTAATCACATTCAGGGGCCAATCTAGCGTAGAATATAGAATTAAAGCAATGTAGAACATGTAGAATTGTAGATAGTAAATCAATATTTTCACATATTTTTAAGTGCACCAAATTTTGGATAAAATTTTGAATTGTATAAATCTATAAAAAGCTCTGAATGACGCTGTGAACTAATTAAGTTAAGTTTTTTAAATTGAATTTTTACTGCAACTACATTAGATCACATACAAACTGACACATATCTAGTATTCGTCGATAAGATGAAATTAGAAATTTAGTAGCTGTACAACTTATGCCAAGTTCCACCGGGAAAGTATCGTCACCATACCCATTTCTGCCATCAAGCAGTGACGCATTCAAGTTACTGTGTTACGGTTAGAAAGGTGTGGTGGCTGTGAAATAACAAGCAAATGAAATATTCATCACGTCATCTTCACGTCTCAAAGTTACGGGCGCATACGATGCGACTTGCGTCTTGTCGTACCTAAGTAGGGGAGGTCCCAACTCACATTGCTTGTTATGGAGGTTACAATTTAACATCAGGTGAGCCATGTGCTTGTTCTGTAATTTATCACATAAAAAAATTCATTTCAAATTCGAATCCTTTGACCTTTAAACACACGGACGAATCCAATTATGACAATGCTTCATATTCATCTCAATTTCAAGTATTACTCTCTACTTATTAAAAACTAGAATTATTTCAGGCGTGTGTTACTACACTGGATCGATTATACATAAACTACTTGAGTTAAATTGTGAAATAAATAAACAGTTATGTTGGCAACACTGAGAACTTGTAATCAATTCATTAATAAATATTAAATGGGCACATTTTATAGAAACTGCAGTTTTTTTTATGTAGGTACATCCTAAATCATTAAATATTAGCAATAGTTATAAATGTGGTAAAAATAATTGTAATAAAAGATTTTTATTCACTTTAATAAACTGAAGTTAGCTGCAAAAGTAAAAGTTGAAGTGAGCTGCGGAATTTAACTGCCTCTATGTACAATGTTTCAGACAGAAAAACGAACAATTATTTTTAACTATCAGCTGGCTTCAGGGCCACCAACATAAGTTTAGTTTCGTGAACTGTGTTTCAGTTTAAATTACTGTGTAGCTGCATTATTTAAAATTCCCTGCTTTCTCCTGTTAAATCGTTCGAGACGGTTCGCAAATGTAGCTATCCTGAAGTCTGATATAACAATCTGGGAAATCAAATCGAAGATAAATGTGAAACTAGCTCCGTGCCACCGTGTTTTTAAAAAGTATATATATATATATATATATTTTATGGCTTTGCGAAAATTGATTTTATCATCATATTTTCAGAGAAACTAATAAGTAATTTTAAAAATACACAAATCGGGACTTTTTATGCATTAGAATTTGTGCGAAGTCCGTCCAGGAAAGTACTGGCTGTCTGCTGACAAGCAGTAAGGCATTCGCTTTTCTGTCGTCCCGTTAAATTACAGTCACGGAGTTACGGGCGCAAAATGGCTCGACATGTCTTCCCATAACTAAATAGGCAGGACTCACACTGCATTGCTTTCATTATGGGCAGAGTTCACAGCTTGACATCAGGACGGTCATTCGCTCGTTCTGTAACTTATTAGCAAAAAACCTAACAACTTATAAAATAAAATTTCTAAATGTAATAATGTATTTGGTACAGTGTCGCTTAATTTAAAATTAAAACTTTCCAATTCTTCTTTCCATAGTTTGACGAAGATTATATAGATTTATCTTACTATCTTAATAGTACTAAATATTAAGGGCACGTTGCTCGCGTCCGTAAGTTATTACCCTAAATCCCTACACGTGTCCCCCGGGTGGTGCGAAAGGAGCAACCCAAAGTAGCAGTAGAACTTGCTGCTGTTAAGTTCACCCAGAGAAGTACTGCCACCACACCTGGTAATCCGCCGCCAAGCAGTGATGCACTCGTATTGCTGTGTTCCGGTGGAAGGGATTGGGTGCCGGTGAAATTGCAGGCGCATGAGACGTAACATCGCCGTCTCGGGGTGATGGACGCACCGCAATGCGACTTAGGTCATCTCGTACTTTGATGGAGAGGTCGTATTGTTGTTGTCTATGGGCGGCGGTTATCACTTAACATCAGGTGGTCCGTAAGCAAGTTCCGCCACCCGAATCACAAAAAAATCCTACAGCACAACATCGCTTTTGTCCATTCCATCCCGCATTCCCGAAGCGCTCATTTCCCGTTGCGTTTTCCCGCGCTTGGCACAGTTCCCGTGGCCTTGACCGCGCCGCCCCCCGCCCGCCGCGCCGCGCCGCTCAGTTGCCCGCAAAGCTCGCGGCGGGTTGACGTGCCGCATTCTACTCGCACACCCCGGATCACTGACCGCTGCCTTCTATTAAAATGGTAAGTAACCTCCTTTATACTCACTGCGCAAGATAAGTAATGTAACCTCCATGGAGGATTTAATCGTTCGAGATTTTTTTCTGTTACGAAAAGAGGTTGTTTATCGTTTTTAGCACTTTTGACTGTTACGTCATTAGCGGTTTACTGTAATAATAGAATATATTGGAATACACACTGAAATCATAAATCAGTAGTTTATAAATGAATCTAGGTTGAAATACTAACAGATAACTTGCCAGTTGTGGCTACTTATTGTGATGCATAGAAAAATCTAGATAGCGATATGTCTCACTTCAAGCAAAACAGATTTAAGATGTACTAAACAATAATACTTATGTTAAATAAAACTTGTGTTTATTTAACACCGTGCTATTTTTACATGGAGTAAGGTATTTTATTTGGTTGGTCAAATATGCCGCAGTATTGCGAAGTGTCATTGACACTTCTGTTGTTACGAATTACGATCTAATAATAACAATTTATCAGCACTCAGGCTGCAATCATATTTGAGCAATGGCAGTATTGACAAAAATAATATCTAATTTATTTATTGCAACTTAGTGACAAATATTATTTTCTATTATTCAAGTAAAAAAAAAAAACTATGTGTAAAAATACACAAGTAATGGTAGGTAGGTGTCCAGTAAAATTTGGGGGAATTAACATCTAATTTTGATTATAAATTTACTACGAAATGCACTCAAATAGAAAAATCTATACTTTTTATTTATACTATACCTAATATATTTATTTAAGTCTGGCAAGGTCTATACTTTCAGAAATAATCGAGTCTAAGAAGTGATTCTAGTGAAATTTTGTAGCAATAGAACTTATGCCAAGTTCGTCCAGGGAAGTACTGCCATCATACCAGTTTCTGCCGCCAAGTAGTGCCTTCGCGTCGTGTTCCGGCTGGAAAGAGTAGTTGCCGGTGAAATTACAGGCACACGAGACATTCCAGCTTCACTTATGAAAGTTACGGGCGCATACGATGTGATTTGGGTCTTGGCGAACCCAGGTTGGACAGACCCAAATCGTATTGCTTGTAACACTTAACATAAAGTGGTCCATCTGCTCGTTGACGTAGATATGATGAAGTAATTTCACGGGTGATATTTTCAATTATCAGTCTTCCTTATTCACAACCAGTACCAATTTATTAATCTTATCGACTCGATAAGATAACAAAATTGCAAATTAATTCGATTGATTCGATTGCGAGGTGCATCACTCAATAGCCATAGTTACTGACACGATAAGTGGATATGCTAGGCGACTTCTAGAGACTTCTATATATTCATCATCATATCAGCCGGTAAAACACTGCTGTCATAGGCTGAACATAGGCGTCCCCAAATGTTTTTTATGTGACTTATGTGCCCGAACGAGCTGACGGCCCACCTGACGTCAAGTTGTAACCATCACCTATAGACAACAGCAATACGACTCGAGACCTCTCCACCAAAGTACGATAACTCAAGTCACATTTCGTTGCGTCCATCACCCCGAGACGGGGATGTTACGTCTCATGCGCCTGCAATTTCACCGGCACCCACTCCCTTCCACCGGAACACAGCAACACGAGTGCATCACTGGGCGAACTTAGCACAAGGTCTACTGCTTATGTCGTACGGGGAGGCAAATTGCACCGCAATGTGATAAAGATAAAGATAAAGATAATTAATTCATATAGGACATGAAAAGTTGAATTAAGGATCTTCATATCTTGCCGGCGTCAGGGCGTGTCGATATTTTAATAATATGAACCTGTAGAAACATTTTAGTTAAAAGTTTTTGTTTCATATTTTACTATTTATATTTATTGTTATATAATTGTGATTGATTCAAAACTTATGTCAATATATTGTTCAACGGAATAAAACCGTTATTTAAGAATAGTTCAATAAGTAATTTAAAAGTTTTCTTGAAACAAATTACCCTTCAGCTCCTTAATAGTACTACTAGCTTATCGCTGTTTGTATGTGAAAACGTTGCGTTGTTTAGCGGAGAAACAGACAGATGTAGATAGCTAATTTGTTTTATATATATAGAGACAAGCATTTCAGTTGATCTTTCATTCATCCACTGACGTTTTCAAAGTTAAATAAACATGCAATGAACCCAGCAACCATTAGGACTATAAATTTCTGGATTTTCTCCAAAACGGTCCAGTGACGCTGCGAGTTTCGACGCAGCAATCGCGTTCGTCTCTGCCAGTTGGCAATACCTGCCCGTTTATTTGGAGGGCGAAGTAACTTGTAGACAGTAGCACGTTGTAGGTGCGACCTTAGCGTTATGAAAAACGTGGAAAGTGTTAAATGCATGTCGTATGTTGTGTTGGTGGCGCTCTGGTTCGAAGTTACTTTGGACAGTGTTCGTTTCAAACGGCTCGGTGTGGAGGTAACACTATTTTATGTTCAGTGTTGTGTATTGCCATTTTTTATGTTATATAGTTGCGGAACGAGCCGACAGCCCACCTGATGGTAAGTGGTAACCTCTGCCCATAACAACCGATGCGGCTTGGGTCCTCCCCTACTAGGTATAAGACCCCAGTCGCATCGTATGCGCCCGTAACTCTGACGTGAAGGTGGAATGTCTCATGTGCCTGTAATTTCACCGGCAACCACACCTTTCAAACCGGAACACAGTAACGCGAATGCGTCATCGCTTAGCGGCTGAAATGGGCATGGTGGCAGTACTCCCCCGGACGAACTTGGCGTGAGTTCTACTGCTACTAGAGTCTGCTACAGTCTGCCCGTTCTTATGTTTATTTACTGTACAAACTTTGACTTCCGACTGGAGCAGGGTTTAGAGGTGGAGTTTCCTGTCTTAGAGAGTGTCTTCGTCCTGAATCATTCGTCACCGAAACCCGAATGTAAAATAATTTGTTCTGTGTCTGGGTGTACAACTATGTGGACAAGGAATCATTTACGGACGCTACTCGTCTCACGGTCATTATCATTGTTGACAACCGAAACATATCAAAATAGAATCAACCTCGAAACTAATGCGTCGCGGCGACTCGCAGCTTATAATTAGATTGACAGATAAACTCAGCATTAGGAAGGAAGAAATGGACGAGGAATATTAATGATGGTGTAGCAATGGGTTTATAGGTGTATAGGTAGTTTATTTTATTCACAAACTAAACCGATGGAAGGTTCGTATTGGAAAATTACTACTACTACTGGCTGCCGGTTTGAGGAATGAATTACTGGAAGAAAGTGTTAGCCCACTTGTTGGCGAGAAAACGATGGCGGCGCAGAGCTCACCCCTCTTCACGTCTACATTGCCACGATATGCCTTCTGGGTTACACAACTCAGAAGGTGAAATGTAGCTTATGAAGGTCTGCCTACCCCTTCGGAAATATGGCGTGAATCTATGTAGTATGTGTGTATGTATATATACCCTGTAAGGGTGTTGCAAACAAAAACGTTATTTTATAACGTTAAACTTATTACTACAACCATATTTGTACGTTAAGAAAAAATATATAATAAATATATAAATATAATAATAATTTTAAAGTCGTTAAAAATATGTTGTAGCGATTAATCCACTTAAACTGCTGTCGAAGAATATCTGTATTCAAATTGCGCATAGAAACTGTACGGTATCGATTTAAGCACATTTATTATTCATAGGAATGGATAGCAAGGCCTACACTTTGGGCCAAGTACTCGTATATAACTGAAAACTTTTCCAAGTAGTTATTGTATTCGATAAAGTAAGTGTGTTAATGTTGATGTTAAGTGGTAACCTCTGCCCATACCAAGCAATACCATTTGTGGGGAGCACAAAATGTAACATCAGTCGCATCGTATGCGCCAGCAACTCTGAGATGTGAAGGTGTAATCTCATGTGCCTGTAAGCAGTAGATCTAATGACAAGCTCGTCCAGGGATGTAATGCTACCATACCCATTTCGAACGCCTACTAGGAACACATTCGCGTTACTGAGTTCGGGTCTGAAAGGTTTACTTTGCCTTTGAACAAGCATATGAGACTAAGACTTTACGAATCAGGGTCACAGGAGAAATGTGAAGTGACTTGGGTCTTCCCATAGCTCATTAGGGAAGACTCGTCTATTATGGACTCTTATGGACTCTCATGGAAGTACGGTGTGGACGTAACGAAAAGTTCTGAAATTTAACAAGAAAATACTACTGTTAATTAAATTGATAAATACGAATAATATAAATTCGATTGAATATGAATACTATGTGTTTGATATAATGCGTCTGCGTTTGAGATAAATGAACAATAGGTACACACTATATAAATGATGTGAATAAATGACAAACCAAACAGCGTAAATCCTTTTTAAAAACCGTTTTAAAACTATAAATAGAATTTGCTGTCATCGAGATGCAGAATGTCAATGTCAGGAAACGTCGGAAGGCTGCTACTCTAAAACTTTTTAAAAAATATCAATAAACTGCAAAAACAAGCTTTAGAGAAATGGACGAAAGACCATGTCAGCCTTGCGAGGAACCCGTGATAGAGAAACTGCCAGGATGTCCGCTCCAATGCAGATCTCCGAAATGCAAAGCTTACCAGCGAAAGGTATGACGAAAGTCGTGAAATCATAATGGCAGCGACTCCAAAGGTCATGGCACCATATTTATGAAAACATGTGGGCTCCTTCAACTCATAATACAGTGAAACAGTTCTTGGGAACCAGCTTGTCTGGAGTATCTGATTTTCTAGCTAACCAGCCATCACCAGCCCTCTTGGTCGTATATTTATGATCCTCGATTTCGCTTAATGAATCCGTGGTTCATGATAATCTGCCTGCGTTCCAGGCCCCGATCGACAGCAGCAAGAAGCCTATCGTCTGGATCCTCGGAGGCCCGGGGTCGGGGAAGGGCACGCAGTGTGAGAAGATCATCGCCAAGTATGGCTTCACTCACCTCTCCACCGGCGACCTGCTGCGCGCCGAGGTGAAGAGTGGCTCCGAGCGCGCCAAGTGTCTCACATCCATCATGGAGCGAGGTTAGTGGGACTTTTTACGCGAATAATTTACGGATCGAGCAAGAATGCCTACCTGATGCGAAGCGAAAAGTGATAGATCAAAGCCTTCCCAAGAAATTCATACATAGAGTTTAATTCACGTCATAGCTGTCTACAAATGATTTTTTTATGTGATTTAGGTGACAGATCGAGCTGATGGTTCACCTGATGTTAAGTGGTAACCACTGCCTATAGACAACAGCAGTAGGTACAACTGAAGCCCTCTCCACCAAAATAAGAGATGACTCAGTCGCATTTCGTAGCGTCCATCACCCCGAAACGGGGATGTTTCGTCTCACCGGCACCCACTCCCTTCCACCGGAACACAGGAACACTAGTGCATCACTGCTTGGCAGTAAATTACCAGATGTGGTGGCAATAATTCTCAGGGCGAAGTTAGCAGAAATTCTACTGCTACTATGGGTTGCTCATTTCGCAAAAAAAAAAAGCCAATGAGACTAAAGCCGGCTATTTTAGACTACATCATGGAGGATAATGTTTGCCATTAAAAATACTTTGATCTTATTTCAGGTGAACTGGTCCCAAATGAGATCGTTTTGGACCTGCTGAAGGAAGCGATGGAGGCGCGCGCGGAGGAATCCAACGGTTTCCTAGTAGACGGGTACCCTCGCGAGAAGTCGCAGGGCATCGCGTTTGAAAAGGCCATTGCCCCCGTTACTGTAAGTAGCTTGTGGACTGAACATGTCAATAAAAGCAGTAGAACTCACGCCAAGTTAGTCCGGGAAAGTACTGCCACCGCGCCCAGTTCTGCCGCTAAGCATTGGCGTTACTGTGTTCCAGTTTCAAAGGTGTGGTTGACGGTGAAAATACAGGCACATGAGACATTCCACCTACACGTCTCAGAGTTACGGGCACAGACGATGTGACTTGGGTCTTGTCATACCTAGTAGGGGAGGACCAAAGTCACATTGGTTGTTATGAGCCGAGTTTACCACTTACACTGCCGTACTTTAACTAGAAAGCCGTTAACCCTCTAAAGGTCAATTTTTACTTTTTATAGGAAGCGATACAGTTCACAATTCTCTTATCTTTCTGTCTAAGAAACGTTTGTAAATTATAATTAGTTCCGAATATATAAAAAATATTGTATATAACTCCCTCGTTCCCCAACTTCCAGGTGATAATATACTTCGAGGCGTCCTCGGAGACGCTGACGAAGCGGCTGGTGGGGCGCGCCGCCACCTCGGGCCGCGCCGACGACAACGAGGAGACCATCAAGCTGCGCCTCAAGACCTTCCTCGACAACAACGACCTGGTGCTCGCGCAGTACCCCGACAAGCTGCAGAGGGTGAGCTACTCCATTGACTCACAGCTCACTCGGTAGTAACCCCGCCCTTCAGCGCTCTAGGTCGTGGGTTCGATTCTCACCTGAGACAAACATTATTTTTTGACGAGTTTGTTCTGTATATCGGTGTTATATTTACAAAAAGTATATAACGGATGAAGAGCGCCAGGGTTGTTTTTAAAAAGTGTGACGTCAGCATTGCTGACGTCAGTATCTTCAACATTGCTCTTATCACCCGTGAATTTCCAGTGACGCGACGATACAGATCATCTCGATGTTTATTACATAGACCTCACTATACACAGATAGTTATAGCTAGGCACAGTAATACGTAGACGTCCGAACAGTCCGAGGGCTCGAGCAAGAATGCCCGCTGCCCGACCGAGCGGCCGTATTTAAAGCAAGCGACAAACAACAATGATTCATTGGACTTTGTTCGTTTACGAAAACATCTATACATCTATACATATAATAAAATTGTAGAAAAGTGGTGTCTGTACAATGGAAATATATAAAAAAAAAGTAGCAGGGATTGTTATTATATCGATGCCGAACCCGAAATTGTAATAATTTTTATTTTGTCTGTTTGTCTGTGTGTTTGTGCACGCTAATATCAGAAACTGCTTATTCGATTTAGATACGGTTTTCACTAATATATTGTAGTAAGCTTCACTTAACATTTAGTGTTTATTTCATGTCAATCGGTTCATAAATAAAAAAGTTATGTCAATTTAAAGAATCACGGCGAACATTTTTAATTCAAAATATGCTGCCCGAAAAGTCACTATTCCACGCGAACGAAGTCGCGGGCACAGCTAGTTGTGAAATAAGGCTGACTTGAACGTTATCAACTATCCCACTATATAACTATCCATAAAACTAATGATCTGGAGTGTCGTCAGCCTCGCGGACGGTGGTACATCAAGCTCGCGCCGATATATATAATGTTACTAGCTGTTGTCTAGTTCCCATAATACAAGCTATGCTTAGCTTAATTTGGAGCCGTTGGTGCTGTGTGAAATGTTCCCAAATATTTATTATTCTTCTTGTTATATTTGACATCTTGATGTCCCTGTTAACTTTGGTATTTAGTCAATCTTCAAATTTGCGTTTAGACTCTTGAATCACTGATTAGATTTCAGTTTTACATGCGAGTGATGATAAATGTGCGGTTATATATATGTTGCAGATAAACGCAGAGCAATCTGTGGACGCCATCTTCGGCGAGGTGCAAAAGATCCTCGATCCAATCGTCGCGAAGGCAAACTAACCGTCCGCCACTCTCGCTCAACTACCTCGCTGTCTCTACACTCACTTGTACATATTAGATTGATATATTATTTAAACTGTTAATTAAATATTTTGTTTTCTAATACGAGTTTTCATGTCTAATGGCAGCTTTTTGGGACATTTTTATTCTAGTCAGTTTGATTCATGTAGTCTTATTGAAACCTAGGACTAAGGCAGACTGGAATAGTACTACTAATCCTGTGCTAGCCCTCTTAACCAATGTAGTGAATGGATTAAAGTGTTTTTTATGCACTTGACAGTCTACATTTCTAGGACATGTCGTTTTTCTCACGATGTTTTCTTTCTATGAGAACGTGGTTTTCATAGGGTACAGCTGCGCAAAGGCACTATGAAAGAGAAAGAAGTCGGGAGCCGTCAGTGTAACTGCAACTGCTCGACTGCACGACGGTGTTGCTGTCAATGAAAGGGAGATCACTGTGTAGTCGAAGCTTAAAACAGTTGACCCATAAGCATCTAAAAAGTCCCGAAAAAGAAATTAATTTTTATTTGTGAAAATAAATCTTACTCTAATCTTACATTTTCTTACCTAAAATAACAATCTTACTAATTAAACTTTGTTTAACTTAAAACTCGATTGAAGGAGAAACCTTACGTTCTAAGAGATTCTTACTAGATGTTACTTATTTAGTATTTATAGCTTAATAGACGCATCGAGAAATGTTGAGCAATGATTTGCTAACTATTAACGATACGAAAAATAGTGTGCACTAAGCATAACCTAAAATAAGTAAGTCAACCTTGACAGTCATGCTTACAACGGCGCAGTTTCTTCAATTTCCTTCTCTCTCTGACGCACCGCCATGGCAGTCTCCACGAGGAGATAGAAGCATTTAAAGTCCTCCCCATCACCAATACTCGGCACCACCTGAAGTTAACACAACTCTCAATAAATCTCTCGGGTAAATAATTTCAGATGATGCCGGTATTAAAACACCCCCCAAAAAGAGACAGTAAAGTATCGCAATACCATTTATTAACTTAAACGTGACCTTCGGACAAACTTAAACGAAAAATGTTTTAACACCGACGCCAAAACACGCTGCACAAGTATGTGACATTTCGCCTGCGCACAGCTAAAATTGTCATGCCGTAAAATATTTCAATACATATACGGAATAATATATGGAACAGCTATTTTCGTTAAGGTACAATTGTCCTGACTTGGCTTTGCGCCTTGCCCTAAGTGAAACAAAACTATTCCTCCCGTAGGTACTAAAGTATGCGAACACCCAAGATCTTATTACGGCTATGACTCGAGATTTGAAGACGGAACTCATATGCATAAAAAACAGACAAGAGATACGTAACTACAGTGTTGGCGACAAATACTGGCAACTCTGATCCTTTGTCTTTAACTGCATCTACTGAAGGAACTACTGAAGGTTTTGTTTCTTACTATGCGGCAGACAATTAAAACATTTATTTCCATTGAATCCTTAAAGAAAAAGTATAGAAACTTAAAAATTAAAAGGTCAAGCGCACTTATAATAGCATTTGGCTCCTGTTTAAACTCTTTCGCAGCTAGCTTCAAAGTTGGCAATACCCACAGTTAGAACTGTACCAGGCAGATATAGTCAGCGTGTTCTACTGCTACCGGTGAGGGTGACAAGTGCAGGGGGTATCCTAGCGGCTGCAAGGGCGGTACCGTGTGAAGCGGATATTAAGTGTGGCACCACATATCGGTGGTAGCGACTTCGAGTTCGACCGCTACCGGCGGTGGCGGCGACTGGAGCGGCTGAGCGGGCGGGCTCTCAAGCGGCTGCGGCTGCAGCGGCTGCAGCGGCTGCAGCGGCTGCAGCGAGTGAAGCGAGTGGGGGTCCAGCGGCGGCGGCAGCGGCGAGCTCACCTGCATGCGGCGCGGCCGCAGCGCCGGCACGTGCCAGTCGCTCGTCGTGCTCACAGTCTCGTACTGCTCCTCGGTCGTGCTCACAGTCACCACTGATGCCGTGCTGCAATACATACAATCAATTATATGAATATTGGTTGTCACTACTTGGGCCATGGTACAATAGAAGTTATAGTTGAAAAAAAAAACATTTACACTTAGTTCTAGTAGTAAATTTTGCTGGCTATTATTCTGTTCTTGGGGTGTTTTACATGTTTAAAACATTGTATAGATATATTACACCATTTATTAGAATAACATTGTTATGAGATATAACGACGATAAAGACTTCGGAAATCGTGTAGACTCTCTACGTCGTAACCTGCTATGACACATCGCTACAATGGTTGGTAAGGTCTTAAACTTGTAGATCCACTACGTCGTAGACTGCTACGGCTCGCTACCAATCATCGGGGTATTTGAAACGCAGCTGTCTGAACAAGATCATACAAAATGCACCTAATGCAAGCAATTTTCTCCCGTCTCTGTCGTAACACGTTTCGACCCTGACACGAATGTATGTTGGGCGGCCCCAATTTGCATCTAAACCATGTTGGGCTATTTAAAATTGAAAAATATTAGATTATTTGATATTTGAAATTACAGTCCCACCCACACGACTTGGAGTTATGGGTACATACGAGACTTGTGTCTTGTACTTAGTAGGGGAGGACTCAAGTCGCATCGGTTGTTATAGGCAGAGGTTACTTAACACCAGGTGGGCCGTTGGCTCGATCCGTAACTTTATCACAAACAGATTTACTAATAGGAATCAACAGAAAAGAAATGGGCAATGGTTTTCTACCCTCTGTTAGCGGGATGCATCTCAGGGTCCTCTGCCCCATATCGGATGACCGACTGCCACACGGAGGGGTCGTACTTAACTTCCTCCTCACTGATGGCGCTGGAGTAGCCTTCCTCGCCCAGCTCGTTGTCGCTCCGATAAACGAGAAGGTCATTGGAGTAGTCGTGATGCCGGAGATCTTGGCCGTTCTACAAGTTATTGGTTATACACTTTAGTTCATTCACGCCAAGAGATGCTGCTGCTCTGACTGCTAGGCCCTTCGCAAAATTGATTTGCATACGTGTCTTAGATATAGGTATAGTTTCAATGGCAGGGTAAATTACGACATTCATCTGCTTCTGCAATTTAAGAGAAGAGGTTGCAGACTGTGTCGGTCAATAGGAGAAAGTCTCGAATTAATCAAGTGACAAGTAGGAAGATGTACGAATAATTCAAGTTTCCAATAAGGATAGCTATTTTAGAGTGTAGTCCAGAGGTAGTAGGCATTTCGTGATCTTTTAAGCTTAGTTTTGAAGATTTTATAAAACACTGAACAGTTTAACATTCTCAAGTCTCATGTCTCAACGAGATTAACTCATGAATTAACAATTTTGTGGTATGAGAGGAGCAGGCAAAAACCGTTAGTCTTTACCTATAGTTTAATGGAGGACATTGTGAGTTTCAAGCACATTTGCTGCCCTTGAAAATCTATAGAAATATCATAAGTCAAGATCGTGCCTCCCACAGAAGAAGAAATTCCCAGGGATCTGATATCGAGATTCTTACCCCAACATCAGTCCGACACCAGCCAACCCATTCGGCTTTCACCCACTCCACGATATACTACACAATGTATATATAAATGCGCTTCCCTTGACAATCACATCCAGCTAAAAATTTAAACTTACCCCCATAACGAGACCATCCCACGTGGCGACGGTGACACCTCCCGTGGTGGAAGAGATGCCCAGCGAGGATGTGGAGGGTCCCAGCCCCACCATCGGCCCCACGCCGGCCAACGCGTTGGGTTTGCGCCCGCGCCGCGATATGGTGTAGTGGAGCGGGTCGTGACCCTCGCGACGTATCATGTCGGGGAGGATGCGACGCCGTGCGTTTATGAACCAGTTGCACACCTGCCGGGAAATAGGTGTTCCTCTGACATTACTCTGACCTCACAGCTCAGTAGGTAGTAACCCTGCCTTCTGCGCTGTAGGTCGTGGGTTCGATTCCCATGACAAATATTTGTATGACGAATATAGATGTTTGTTCTATGTCTGGGTGTTAATAACCGGAACCGTGTGAAGAGTGTGCTGGTGAAATTATAAGTCCATTTTCAGTCTCAGACTACGACTACTATGACTTGTGCCTTGCCCTAATTAGTAAGGATAAGTTGTATTGGTGTTGTAACAGACAGACGATAGTAATAGAAACTTTTTTTTTACGTGACTGTTGTTGCGTAACGTCTTCACGGCCCACCTGATGTTAAGTGGTAACCGCCATCCATGGACAACAACAATACAACTCAAGTCCTCTCCACCAGAGTACGAGATGACCTAAGTCGCATAACGTTGCGTCCATCATCCCAAGACGGGAATGTTAACGTTCCATTACTTAAAAAGTGTAAAATATTCTTCAGAAACGGTAAAGATGAACTCAGCACATTGTTTTACTGCCAGAGAACAAACTGTGAAAGCCTTATTCGGCGTCGTTTATAGGCTTGTCCTGTAAACCGTAGCTCCACACATCGGACGCGGTGTAATGAGACGCATTCTGATGTTGTTAGATGATGATGCTGTTTGATACCGGTTTGGTGCGTTGTTTGTGGTGGTAAAAATAAAAAATAAAAGATAAGTACGCGTGACCTTCTTTTGAATATTATTGACGTTTCCATTTCCATATGAATTCTATGGAATTCGGTTTTGACGCTGACTTTGATATACGTACCTGCAACACTGTGAGGCTCGCCTCCTGACTGAGCGCCAGCTTCTCGGCATCGCTGGGGTACGCGTTGTACCGGTGCTCGTACAGCCACCTCTTGAGTATCTTCACAGAGTGCTTCGGCAGGTTCCCCCTCCGCTTGCGCACCGACCCCACGAGGATGGTGTGCGGGTGCGGGGGCGGGGGCGGCGGCGGGGGCGGGGGCAGCCGCGTCAGGTGCGGGTGGTAGGGGTGCGCCGGGTGGGGGGGGTGCAGCAGCGCCGGGTGCCGGTCCCAGTCCACGCCGCTCTCGTTCTCGTCTGTCGAAGACGTTGACGGGAAGCGGTCTCGCGCTGTACGCAAAATATTACCCTTTTGAGGGGTGTAGCGAGAGTGATTTTTAATGTGATACGAGCGATGGCCCATCTGGTGTTAAGTGGTAACCGATGCGACTTCGGACCTCCCCTACTAGGTACGACAAGACCCAAGTCGCATATGCGCCTGTAATTGAGACGTGTAGGTGGAATGTCTCATGTGTTTGTTTGGGCGAGGAATAAGCAGGTTAAAACGGCATACCTTGTGCTAGTTTAATAGATACCAGGATGGGATCCAGTCACAAGAATTTACCCCTAGCTAAAACTGCATAACGGGTATAAAGAAGCGCATTTGTTTATTACTCAATCGGCCACTAAATCGGCTGTCTGCCACGTTGGACCATTCCAGGCTATATAGCCTCCTATATTCTAGGATAACCTGGCATCCTCCAAATGTTTTGTTGTTCCACTTAATGACCGTAGCGCACATTATTTTATCATGCAAAAACTTGATTGATTTTCATTGCGATTCAACCCAAGGACCTTCAAATAAAAAAAGTCCAATCCATTGTTTTGAACATACAGCGAAAAGCCAGTGAATTATTAGACCCTTCATTCACAACCGGACATTTTCCGTCCAGAACACCCACCAACTTTCCTGCACGAAGGTACATAACCTCATTCGTTTTTTAACATAAATATAGTTTTGTTATGTGCATTATTTTAAGTTAGGTATGTTTCATAAAAGCTTGAGTAACTTACGAAGATGTATCTTCATCACGTTGATCACTGATCTACGCAGCGTGGTGACTTTCCAACTTTGCCAACAAATGAATTCCCGCCTAAACTGAAGCCTTCACGCTTTGACAACAACTGCCAACAATATAATAAATTTTGTGAAAATATTTTGAAAACATGAGTTATTGGAATATAATACGATTCTGTTGCGGCGACCGTCAGAGCTTCTGCCGCAATGGCGGAATTTATTCATAATTTTGTTTTCAAAATCGACGCTTTTTTTGTCAACAATTGACAACTTTATTCACTAGCGCTTGTCATTCTGATTGTGATTTTTGAAATTTCGAAAAATAAATTATGCGGCTAAATTTTTTCCAATACGTAAGTAAACCTTTTTTTGTTGACTTAAAATAGGTCGCGATACTAACGAGTATATAATAACGTTCGTCTAACCTTTGCGCATTTAGCCGAGTCTACAAACCGACTTTCCCAGAAACTGAAGAATGGCAGAATACACAAGCCGTGTGCTGCCAGGAAGAGATAAAAAAAATAGGCTCTACATTTCTCAATCATGAAGTCAGCCACGTTTGAACGAGTTCCTTATTTTCAAACTCTTACCACCGCCCATCATGTCAGACCAATTTTGGTGCAACTCTGCCGAACTTCATCAACATGCCCGATTCATCCTTCAACGCATTTATAGTTGGACGTAATATTGACGTTTCCAAGCTATTTCTTTATGAATTCTATGGAAATAAAGTTTTTGACTTTGACTTTTGACTTTGACTTTGGACAATAACTTCATGGATGGTTTGGTGAGACCACAAACGTTTAAGTTTTTTTTTTGAACGTCACCTTTCATCTTCGTTCAAAAGTCATTATAACACTATCTATAATACTTAAAACATAAACATCACCAAACATAATGCAAGTATCTCAAAAATTTAAGTTTCACACAATAATAAGCATCAATAAAACAAAAAACGTGTAATACAAAGCTCAAAATTAGTCTAAACACCAAAGTAACGCTACAAATCATGTTTAAATCGTTCTGCTACGCTGGAACCACAATGGGAGTTGTTTTTTCAGGGGTCGGTTGAGCCACGGTGGGGGCTGATGCTGCCGCGGGGGGCTGCGGCTCTGAATCTGGGCGCTGGTGCTTCTGTATCGTGTCCGAGAGGATCTCCTTGAGTGATGCCGCTAGGGCTTTGGGGTTTCGGGTACTGTCCACCTGTGGTATGAATATTAAATTATATATAATTTACGTTTGATGTATGTTTTTTTTCTATCTGTAATTTCTTCTTGTTTTGTTTGAGACTCATAACACAATAGTTTCGGACAGTGTTAATTAGTCCTTTTCCGATTCCAATTCGTGACTTGTGACTCATGATGTGACCAATTGAAGTACTGTACAGTTGTGACTGGTTCCAGGTCTTAATTTATTATAGAAGTGAAATAATTTCAGAAATAATATATCAAATAGCTTAGTAGTAGTAGGCATTGATCATCCTCACACACAGGCATAATAATTATGCTCATTATTATTATTTTTTACTATAATTAAAATATGTACCATAACATGTATAAAAAAAAAAAAAAAGTGTTATATACGGCTTCGTGTATCTACAGTGGTAACCACGCCTGCACAGCCAAGGCTATAGTTAGTTTGATGCAATCGGCCGGGGCAAACACTCGTGAACACTCGTGATCATGCCATCTGTGACACAGGGAATCCTAGTACAGGGGACTAGATTCCCTGTGTCACAGATGGCATGTATGAGTATCATATCTGAGTATGAGTGTCATATCTGAAAGTAGTAAGAACTTCGAGAGCTTACCCTTATGATATGGCCACCGAACCGTTTGTGAACATTTTTCACTTTATGTGCAGCTTCTTTGACGATCTCTCGAGCGGCGTTGATCTCCGATTCTGGTCTGCCGAGCTCCGACAGCTTGTTCTGCAGCCTCGTAGCTGCCACCTTCAATATTACATTCATAAAATTGACTGTTTTTTTTTTTACATTTGAGCTGAGTTTGAATGTTTTGAAGAGTATGAGGAGCCAGTGTAAATAAGAGCACCATGGCTCAATGACTTGAAAATCTACATGAAAAACAGTATGAATAATCACAGGGCCGAGAGGGATTTTTATTTTATTTTATATTATATGGTATCATTGGGTATTAGAGAGTGTGGTGGTCTAGTGGTACTGACCCAGAGTTTACATCCGGAGGTCACCGGTTCAAATTCCGAAGTGTACCCATGAGTTTTTCGATTGTAACATTTATGTGCGCAATACCACGTTCTCAAACCGGTGAAGGAAAACATCGCGAGGAAACCGACATGTACTAGAACAAAAAATTCGAAGACATGTGTCAGGTGCACGAAAGGAGCCTCTTTGAGGCGCACTTGAAATCTTTTCACCACACCGGTTCGAGAGAACAGTGACTCGAATAGAATAGATCAAATTTCTGGTATTTATACCTCGTTATCCACCTCCAGGGCAACAATTTTCTCTGGCCACTTGACCTGTCGGCTGAACATGCTCGACATGCGAGGGTTCTTCGGAAACCCGACCAGGATGTACCCCTTCGCTTCAGACTCCGTCAGCATCGCTTCCTTTATCAGGTCTACAGTCGTTTGCTGAAATCGATAATCTATGTCAGGATACGGGAGCCGGTGATATTACAGGTGCATGAGACCATGTCTGAGTGTGAGGGTGCAATGTTAGGTACATTAAGCAATTCTTAATAATTATCATAATAATTAGGTATATTAAGTACTAGTCGCTGCCCGTGACTTCGTCCGCGTGGAATTCGGTTCAATCACGCACCCCTATTTTACCCCTCGGAAAAGTAGCCTAAAATACTCCTTGTTACATCAGCTATCTGCCAGTGAAAGTCCCGTCAAAATCGGTCCAGCCATTTCAGAGATTAGCCGGAACAAACAGACAGACAGATAAAAATTTTAAATATGTTGTTTTGGTATATGTACCGTGTATATATCTAACCTATACATGTTTATGCAAATAAATATCTTTGTCTTTGTCTTTGCCTTTATACATCCATATGCACTTAGTAAAAAGCTTTTATTTTAATATTACAAACAGACACTCCAATTTTATTTATTTGTATAGATAATATGGGTGCACTAAGTACATCGAGAATCTAATGACTTACACACTCGGGTCGACCTTTGACGATTCTGTTCTCGTTGTAACAGGCGCATTAGCGTAACATCCCCGTCTCAGAGTGACGGACGCAACGCAATGCGACTTGAGTCATCTCGTATTTTGGTGGAGAGGACTTGAGTCGTTTACCACTTATCATCAGATGTCAGCTCGTTCCGTCACCAAAGTCACACAAAAAAAATGTAAATCTGCCTCTTACCGCGAACGCCCTTTATAATTGTAATTAGCTGTTTCAATTATGATCCTTCTGGGTTTCGAAGTAGATATATTTCCAACGTTAAAGTGCTCGGTGAACTTTTAGGTATCAATTTTTTTATAATATTTGTGGACAATTGACACAGCGCCGTCTAGCCCCAAACTAAGCATAGCTTGTATCATGGGTACCAGATGACTGACAGAATACATAATATACTTTTTTGTAAATACATACATTTAATATATATTAACACCCAGACACAACAAACATCTATATTCGTCACACAAATTGTCCTGGGTGGGAATCGAACCCACGACCTACAGAGCAGAAGGCAGGGTTGTTACCAACTGAGCTGTGAGGCTTGTCAAAATGACTTCGTAAGTATCTGAAGGATAAAAACGATTTTAGAAAGATCGGTCACCTCTGGAATATCCTCCTGCGCGTGCAGCCTGTCAGCTATCATTCTTCCCCTGGTGGTGTCCTTGAGGGCCTCCGCCCGCACCAGCTCCCCTGGCCTGATGACGGCAAACCCCGTGATGCTGGCGATGGCCTGCGACACGGTCTGGTTGCCGGCGCCCGGGACACCGTTCACGAAGATCACAGGCAGATGTTGGATCGATGACATGTCATATGCCATTGCGTCCTGGAAACGTAGCGCTGGACTTTATTGTTTTTTAAGCTATTGCATAGCTTCTATCGCGGGGCTTGAGCGTGGAGACCGAATCCAGAAATTCCGTAACGAAAAAAACCTAACACCCCCCACTCCGACCGGCACAGCGGTGATACTTTTAGTTCCATCTATCGATAAATACCAGAACTTTTAATGACTTTTTGAAATATCACGCGCAATAGCTTTACCGCGGCAGTCTCCGAGTGCCACACGTCTTTTTTTTTTTATAAACTTGATATGGTACCTATTTTGATTTGCAATTACAGAAAAAGGTCTGACGAAAAATCTGTAAATTACGTAGGTACCTACTTATTGAGTAGTAAGCCATTGCGAGTAAAGATCTAAGAGTCTAAGCCAAATATAATTCTGTGACGAATTTCATAATATAACTAGTTAATATGAAACAACTGACTTTTATTGAAGTGGTATTTGTACACGATGAATGATTAGTGTGGGTTCGCAGGCTACATACATACGGACGTGACTCAGTACTCCATAATTAATTAAAACACTTGTACCTCGTCCATCTCCCTGGAGAAAAAGCATCCCATTCTTCCACTGATACTTAAATAAATCAAGTAAAGAGTGATAATTTTAAACTATTTATTATTTTATAATTCGCGTAGCAAAACACATCCCAAATAAATGACAGCCAGTCTTGATGTGTGACGTTAACGAAAAAAATTATAACGAAAAAAAGGTTTGTATAATTTATTGTGTCCTCAAGTTTTGACCCTATTGTGAGTTCTGAATAGGAAAGCCAGAGCCTGCAAGGTTGCTCCAATGACCTCCAATTATCATGTCATACCTTTGAAGAGTGCTGGACGTGAATAGGTAAGTACTTATTATGTTATGGGGACAAAAGGCTGAAAATAACTAAAGGTGAATCGTCGCTGTCATTTTACTTGCAATTTTTTATTTCTATTTACGTTCATCAGGGGTATGATTATTTAACTGTTTTCCTTTTCTTTAGTTTGAAACATTTTCCAAATCCGGTTTTCAAGTTTCTTGCATATAAAAATAAACCTAGTAATTAACGAAATTAAAGTGAATAAACACTTGTTACCTTCCTGTTTGTGAAAACTAGATTGAATGTATACATGAAACTGCATTTAAAATTAAATTATAATAATATCGCTCATACTTTGGCGTTATTTGTCCCAAAACTAGCGAAAAAATAATAGCGACGATTCGCCTTAAGTTTGTACCTACCTGTACCTACATGATACCAAACATAGAGCATAGTTCTCTGCTGTAGGTTTGGTTTTGATCTGAGTATGCAACAAATTAAATATTAAAAATAAATTATTAATAATAAACTACTCATTACTAAACCAATACTTAAAGCATTAAAATAATTAATTGTATTGAAAAGATAGACCTATATCCAAAAAGTTAATTGCCTTTTCAAATTAAAACTCAATAAAAATAAAAGAAAGAAATTAATTATAAAATCATGCAGAAACTGTTCTTAGCGCTTTTCTCAATTCCCGAACGGAGGCTGTACAAAGCCTTATTATTCATGGGTGCATTACCGTCGGTGATATCGAATCAAATGTGTTCTTCTGAGAGTCCTCAAGTGCCAAAGTACCACCTCATAGAGAAGTGCTACCGCTCCAAGCTTGGCGTTGCTGCTAAGGCAAACTTCTCATCTCTGATCAGCTGTCAGCGGTTGGCTATTGAGAAAAGAGGTATGTGTCACCTATCTCGATCCCACTCTTCCTACGGGATCGCCTATTCCGTCATTGGGATGGGAACCCTGTCTTCTTTTGTTTAAGCTAAGATACTTGTTGTATTTGGATGGTCAACTTTTAACCGACTTCAAAAAAGGAGGAGGTTATCAATTCGGTTGGTTTTTTAAAGTATGCTACCTCATATCTCCGTCATTTATAAACCGATTAGTCATTCAGTCATTCAGATTAGTCCCGTCCCATAGAATTTCATAAAAATCGGTTCAGTTCGGTTGGTTTTAAAATCAAAATAAATCGAAAAAATATCTCTTCCAAGTAATGCGGAAACATTCTCGTTCATTCGCAATGAAGTCGATTTTCTCGTTTTGCTGCGCAAAATAATTATGTGAAGCACAAATCCACTCTTTTAAATAAGTTTGAATCAGAAAATGTACTCTCATTTCGGATTCAAACCATAGAAAAGTCGAAGGAAGGACATTTTCAAATACTCGCCCGACTACTGCCACTTCAATCTAAAAGTCCAAAAACCCTGATTAAACTGGGCGTTGAATAAAAATAAAACTGATCTGAACACAAGCTACTTACGAAGCGACGGACAGACAGACATTAAACTTAAAACAGCCTTTGTTTTTCGATGTTGTTCGAAGGGCTGGCGCTAAACTTCAGTCCGCCAGAAGCGAGTGCATCCGCGGAGTACACGTGCGAGGTACTCAAGTGTGCCGAGTCAGTCGGGGGGCATTCGCTCGTCAACGACACAACCTTTGATTACTACAGCATCTACGGACGACCTATACGTAAGTTCATCTCTCATCTCATATTTTGATAAGTATCTAACATTAAGTGAGATTCGTGTAGCATTTCAGTGTGTTGTGGCGTTTTTTGTGTCTAATATTTTGATTTAATTTAATTTACTGATCCTTTGTTGATTTTTATGAATATTAAATAAATATAAATATTGGTGGACATTAAGCACAGCGCCATCTAGCCCCAAAGTAAGCTAAGTAAATAGCTTGTATCATGGGAACCAGACAACTGATATAATACATAACTTAAATACTTTTTTTTGTAAATACATATAATACATATCAACACCCACTCACCGAACAAACAACTACGTTCGTCACACAACTGTTTGTCCTGGGTGGGATTCGAACCCACGACCTACATAAGGCAGGGTTACTACCAACTGAGCTATGAGACCAGTCAGAATGAATAAATTAAAGTATTATTGGCAGATAATGATCGGTAATTACTATTATCGTAATACCTGCTTAGACTTGGTATTTTCGTATTCAGTAACTACCTATCCTGGACACTTGCTTCATCTATCCAGTTCATCAACTAAATCGCCATCTGTTATCAGCGGACGTAAACGCGTCGTGCGTGCCGACAATAGGCATGTTCCACCTGCTGCCAACGCGCATGAACCGCACCCTGGCCGCGGCTGAATGCGGCAATAGGAGTAGCGTGCTGCCTGACGTCACCAGCGAGCAACGGACGGACGCCGTCGCGCAACTCCTCGCCGGAGCGGGAGTGGAGGCTATTCTCACGCACCTGACTAGGAGGAATAGCAGTGTTTTCGTTGCCGATAATGGTAAATGTATATCACGATTCTTGCGCTCGACTCGAGTCATGCTCGTTGTTTTAGTCTGTATTTACCTAAATAAAACCCAACGGACAATTCATTGACAAGATTCCATATGCCCGTCAGAAACTATGATTGGTATTATTTTTCCCATACTGTAAGAAATCAAACCCATAGATCTGAAATGACTCAACAGGGTTTCACGGAGCACTACACTATCGATGTCGTCGGTAACGAGTAAATAAGCCATTGTAAATTGACATATTATCGTGCATAGGTACCTAACACAAGGAAGTTAATTATAAGTCATTAACCAAAAAATAATAAATACATTCCCAGGTGACACCCTGGATTGCACGACATTCCGGGCATGGGCTCCCGGACACCCGAGGAGGAACTTCAACAAGTTCGATTGCATGCTCATCACTCGAACGAAGACGTGGGTGTCGACTCCTTGCAAAAAAAAGTTTCCGGTGTTATGCGAGCTGATTCCAGGAGGCCCATACAGGAGAGGAAAGATTTTTGCCTCTCGCAGGCAAAAAACTAATGTTAGTAAGTAGCCAATTAAAAAATAAATATTTAATACCTATTTATGGATATGGATAGCTAAGTACAGAAGTAGTCTAGAGCGCGAATGTAGAATTGGTAATTTCAATTATGTAGAGTAGTAGTAATTTAGCTTATAAAATATTTTGTTACAGATGGCCAACCATGAGACTAAAACTAAAGAAGAGCAAATATATTCAAATTCATTGAAACTTTTGAAAGTAAAATAAATTAAATGATGTAAATACTTGGTGTGTAATGCTTTTTTTCTCCTGGGTTCTGATGGAATGAACATATAGTATAGTATCTGAATTGGACGGTATGACAATGACTTTTATTGACTGACTACTGTCAATAAAAGTCAGTGTCATATCATCCAATCACTCGAATACTCTCATCTTAATGTCACCCGCTCGATGGGTGGTGCTTTGTTTACCTAACTTGTTTGTTTTTTTTTTAGTGGTCGGGTCGCTTGCTTTTATTCTGCCAAGATGGGCCAAGGCAAAAGCCAGTTCACTGATGAGGAACTACAAGACTATGAGGTAAGTCAAACCTTTCATTAAATCAGTATAATGAAAAGATTTAAATTTTCTCAAATTTTACAGGATCTCACCTATTTCACCAAAAAAGAAGTATTGTAGTAAGTACCTATTTAATTCATATGAGTTCGACAATGGACGAACAAGTATTTTGTAAACGTTTTATCCGTTTCTAGCGCGCATTCCAAGTTCAAAGCCCTAGCACCAGAAAAAGTAGGTCACAACAAAAACGCCAAGCTACCGATGACTAAAATACTTCAATACCCTGAACTTAGAGTGAATCCCTTCAGGGATAGGATCTGCAAGGTCTTCAGCTCGAGTAATGATGGAGACTGCACTTTTGAGGACTTCCTGGACATGATGTCTGTGTTCAGTGATATGGCTCCGAAGGCTGTTAAAGCAGAGCATGCATTTAGGATATTTGGTAAGTAATTGATATGTATATATATAAGATGACCCACTTGATTTTAAGCTATATGTACCTGTGCCCATAACATAGGCAATGTGTCTCGGGTCCTCCCCTCTTAGGTATGGAAAACCAGCAATATGTTGCACCCTGTGACAGATATGGAGTAATGTCTTATCTCTCTGTCTGTAATTCCTCTGGCAATACACCTTTCAAACCACACCATTCATGTTGCTAGGTCGTAGAAATAGTAATATCTTTAAATTATATTTCAAAAGGGTCTGTTAAAACACGACAAAGTGAATTGCCTTCGTCGTAAGTTTCTTAATTCATTGCAATACTTAGAGTACACATCATAAAATCGGTATCTTTATGTCTATCACATTATTTACTACTGATGCTGGTGTATGATCGTAATTTTATTTGAACTGTAAAATAATAAGTACAAGTTCAACATTGTTTTGAGCATTTTGTAATATATGTTTTAAATTTATTACAGACAGTGACTCAGTGCTATTGCATTGTTTGATAAAACTTAAACTATATGCTTATTTCAGATTTTGATGGTGATGACATGATTGGAGTGTCGGATCTACGTGAAGTGATTGAACGCCTCTGCGGCCCCGAGCTCAAGCTAGGAGATTCTGAACTACAACAGCTGGTGCAGAATGTTCTCGAGGAAGCAGACCTCGATGATGATGGAGCGCTATCTTTTGCAGAGTTTGAGCACATAATTGACAAGAGCTCAGATTTTTGTCAGTAAGTATTGACACAAAAAAACATATAAAATGTGAGTGTGAATGTGATATAAAAAACATTACAACATATTATTATTGTTATTACTATTGTTATTTATTATTTGTGACTAGCGCCCCTTTACAGCGACATAATGTGTAATTTTTAAGATATTAAATATAGAATATAAAAAATAGTAATTAGACTGATGACGAGACATATTTGTACACGTAATTTATTACAATTTAATTTGTTATGTGTTTCATATATGAAAATAAATATATTCTATTCTATTCTATTCATTATCTTTTAATAAGATGTATTTTCCTTATTAACCTTCTAGAATGTTTTGATTTGTAATCTGAGTTTTGTCACTGTTAAAAATGTGGTTTCTACATAAATTCCTAGTAGGGTCTTTATTTAAGTGTTATCTCCAGCTCCTAATATAAATAATACCCTTTTTAAATAAATACTAGTAATCACACATATCTCAAGAAAGTTTGAGATTGAATACCTTATTATTTTATTCTTTTTGTTTCAGTGCATTCAGGATAAGGCTGTGAACTTTTTGTAGTACACAGAACAGATGAGGACTACTGAATATAGAGATCGAAATCTCCTTGATTTAATGTGGCTATGCTACAGTGTATGGTTTAAGTCATCCATTGAAATGAATATTGCAATTTTTAATGTAACATAGGATTAAGTATTTAATTTTGTGTATAATTAATTTGTGACTGATTTGTCTTCCTTTTCTTTAAATAATTCATAAAAATGTTTAATATCATACTTAAATACGATTAGTATGTTTTACTGACAAATTTTTACTGATAATTTTTGTGATAATTTACATTATTTAGGTTTTGTTACGCTTTTTGTACTAATGGTCTCATATTAATCTATTAAGCTAAAACATACATAGGTTTGTGGATATTCAATTATAATATGAATCTCCACTTTTTGTAATGTGAATATCTAAAGAAATTAATAATAAATTGTCTCATAAAATATGTATTTCATGTTTAACCACGTTAGCATTTACCATTTTCTTATTTTTTAGTGTACTCTATATACTTGTGCTATGATTATTCTGAGTTAGATAACATATATTTCAATTTGATGCACCTGTCTGGTTCAGATTTACACTAAATTTACTACAGCAGTACAAACAAAAACCAAGATATATATTAATATACAAAATATTTATTAATTAAAAGCTTAATATAATGATGTAAGTGACAGACTTGCTTATACTATAGTTACACTAATTCTGAAGATAGCCAGGAAGTTTCATTCTCATGAAAATCCAAGTTGTGAAAAAAGACACCAATATGCAGAGGAAGGCAACAGAAATGAGCAGGATTCGATTCAGTTTTGGCGTCGAAGGGTTGTGTGTTCGGTCTAGAATTATGAATCCGAGTCCTCCAAGAGAGAACAGGAAACTGGAGGCGAGACCTTCCATGATATACTGGCCGTTCACTCTGTTCGGCATGAAGGCTACCGGGCGGCTGTGACCGTGCTCATCAGTCGTCGATCCCACACTAGGAGGCTCCACAATCACGTCATAGATTATCCCTAGAAACAAATTAACATTTAGTACCCTACATAATATAAGTCCATTATGTCGGAACAGTACGAAAACATGACGCTAACCTCCGGTAACCAAGAAATAGGAGAGCAGCACCAGGGAGAACGTTGTCATAGCGGATGGCGCCTGTAGCCATGTCGGCTTTTTAATTTTTATATTCGGTATTTCGAGAACCGTGAACGGCAATGCAAATAAAGCTTCCATTTCTATTATTCGGCGAAATTATGCGCCCCTCAACGCTGAAGACAAGCAATCAAATTAAACGTAGATGACGTTTTGACATTTTGTTAGTTTAGTGTTACCAGCTCCGTATGCTCCGTAGTTGTACCGCTCGTATTCTCTAGGGTGGGACTAATGGTCGATTAATTACTGTCAATTTTTGGTATTAATATCATCGAGTGTTTCTGTTTATAATCGCTAAACTGTTATTTTATTTGAAAGTCAATTGAAAAAAACTATCAGCTAAACATAATTTGTTAAATAAAAATGTGATGAATAAAAATATGCAAATGAAAATAATGGTCCTATATTTAGGAATTGTATAATATATATTATAAGTTAGTCAAAGAAAGTTCGCTAAACAGTCTGCAGCAATGTTGGTAAAAGAAATAAGTATATTTTTTTTGTAACTGCTCCGTTTTTACGCTACTGACCACTCCGTAAAATAGGTAACTCATTTTTTCCCATTAGCATAGTGCATAGATAAATAAGAAATTACCTACTTTATTAATTACAAATAACATCGCATCAATATTTCAACGGTATTTTTATTAATTTATAATATTTTTACAGAAACTGTACATTAATATTTTCAAACGAATCAGTCATGCGAGCATGTAGGACAGTAAATTTACTACTACAGTAAATTTACGTTCCTTTCCATCGTAGGATTGGGTGATGTTATGTTATTTTATGGAAGAAAAGCCTACTAACCCATCACATAACACTTTATTTAATTCTTATTGTCATTGATTACACTCAACACGAACAAATATAATACCACTATTCATCAATAAAAAACAAAGCAGTTACATACCGGTTGTCAAGTTTTACTAAATATTATGATTGGAACGTTAAATTCGTCATGTTCAATCATATTCGAGGAAAATTCTTAAATGTCTCCTTCTCATTGGCTACAATGTAACATATGTTTTGTTGTTCTATATTCACCAATCATATTCCAGCAAATCGTTTACCGTTTGACGTAACGTCAAATTCATTGATGTCAAGGTTCGATTTTTATCCAAGATTTTTAGTTTGAAATTGGTTCTAATTTCGCTGCCCCATTTTTAACGTTCCAGACGGCACCTGGTAAAATTATTATTCATTAGTGAAAAGTTGTGAACGTGCTCTAATTACGTGAACCCAAATAGAGTTAAGACATTTATATTCGGCCGTTAAAATCGTGATTATGTGTTAACCAGTTTTATTCTGGTCGGACAAAATGTTATGGACTGTGGATATATCCCTAATTTTACGATGAAGGGTGGACTTTGTGTGATTTACACTTCTCTGCTGACTATTTCAGTGCTTTCCAGGTATGTTTCACTTGAGTCGTTTTTACTTATTTTAGAATTGTAACAGGAATACAGAGTGTATACTTAAATATGTATATATTCCAGCTGTGCTCTACTGATTCTGGTGGTGTCAGAAGCCGTGCTGCCCGATGCTGACACAGAAATTGACTTGTCTAGACTTCATAATGTCAGCCAGAAACCAGGCACCAGTGTCGAGGATGCACCACCTGATCCCGTTGTCTCCACACTGGAGCAAGAGGATTCTGAGGAGAACGAGGCTCCTGTTGAAAATCAAGAGATGATATTTGCGGAGACACTATCACTGAACTCTGTTACAACAGATGGGTAAGTCTAATTTACAGTTTATTTACTTATTTGGTATTATCATAAGCAGTTTTACTTCTTCAGAATGTGTAGAATAAATTCTACTTCCCTGGTATCCAAACTGTTACTTAGTATTTTTCATTAATGTTGTCTGTAGTTCATTGTCCTACTATATTGTTAGGCACAAAGATAAAACCAGTTAAAAGAATTATATGTAAATTAGTCATTATCACCACTCAACAGCACATTTATTTTAAATAATGCGCTTTTGTATAAACATATAATGGTGTCCCTTCTTGGGAATGGAGTAACTTGTCCCCTACACAACTAAATATTTTTAGTTAAAATTTATTTGTAACAATATCAAACAATTATTTTAATAGTAAAATAGTAAAAGTAAGATGTTGTTGGTTAATTAAGGAAATGTAGTGAGCGAGAAGGTTAAGTGAATTGAATGGAATGCGTACAAATTACCTAAGGAATTCGTTGCCTTGAGTAGTAGTTATCTCAAGTGAAAGTAGATCCATAAGTCACACAGAGTTAAGACTCTGTGTGACTTATGGATTAATTATTATTATTATTTTACAGTCTAGTTTGGTTATTTAAAAGAACTAAGAAACTATATTTTTTTTACCATTGAAGGGATTATTATCATGGTTTTACGTACCGGGGAAATAGGAAGGGCAATAAGCAACTTACACTTATTAATAATAGTAATAATATTTGTTTAAAGTAATAATAATTATTTATTTCTGTATTGTTTATGAATTTCTATACTAATTGTTACAGATTATATATATCAATTTCACTTTTAGTCTCCTCTACCATTCAGCCAGAGTAGGTATATCTGTAAGCGAAAAAATTTAAATATAATCCCTGTCGCCGATTTATCTATCAAGTCACTCAATGTAGCTAAAACGACGCTATCTGTTAAAATAATATACAGTATTATCTCGTGTGGAAATAACCACGCAACTACAACATCCCGCTACATATAGATCGTGACGTCACAGTACATCCCAAGTTACAGTTGTATTACAGTAAGAGCCCACGACTGCCAGACCTTCGTCATTTTATAAAAGCTGAAAGTTTTTCTGTGCACGCCCCCTGTACAGGTAAGAACGACCAGCGACTATGGAGTTTGGGCTGTGGTTACTTTGGCAGGTAACTGGTAGTAAAGTTGGTAAAAATAGTACCTAAGTTTCGTTAAAGTATAAAGCTCAATTTTTTTATATTTTCTTCGGGATAGCTTTAGAAATCTCGTCATCCATTGCCGGACACTTATGACGGTTGCTACCCCCTGCCAGACACCCCTAAACTTTGATAAATTATAATTATACTTTCGTTAGAGTATAAAAGCTAAATTTTATACATGTTGCTTGGGGACCTATAAGAAATGTTACCTCAATAGCCGGATAGTTTTGATGGTTTTTACATCTTGCCAGACACATTCAAAGTCCGCTGTAGGTGTAAAAGTAGTCGCTGGTCGTTCTTACCTGTACAGGGGGCGTGCACAGAAAAACTTTCAGCTTTTATAAAATGACGATGGTCTGGCAGTCGTGGGCTCTTGGGCTATATTGTAGGCGTGTCCAGTACGCATCACCTTCCAGACGTCAAGAATGATACATATTGAATTGACGTCAAAAAAACACCATAATTTTAAAATTAGCCAAGGATCCTATTCTATCGAGTCACTGGTTCTCCCGAATCAGCTTATCTCTGCTTAACCCTCCGGGAAACAGGCGTTGTACATAATAAATACGTGTCTTATCATCGGCAACTAGATAACAATAATAATACATCACTAAAAATCTTTGCTCTGTACAGTTTCATCTTAAAATATCATCCTTGTCTACCAATGAGGGTCAAATACAGCTTTTTTGGTTACCTTCGACTCACTACTGAGTTCGTAGGACAACAAAAAATACCTATATTAAACCTGCATAATTCATATTCTCAAGTGAACTCTAATTAATCCATTCGCATATTTATGTCCACCGTTTGAAGGCCATCGAACAAATTGAGTCCGTGACAAAATATTGACTTGTTGCGTTTGTTCCATCGGGGATGTTCTCATGAGTAACTGTTTATAGTCGATTAGTCAAAGTCAAAGTCAAAACTTTATAGAATTTTGAACAATGGCTTGGAAACGTCAATAATATTCAAAACGTAAGGTCACGCGTACTTATGCTATGACGCCTGTTCAAACCCTATCCGAATCTCCATGGGGAACAGAAAAGAAACCCCTAAAGGAGGACTTCCTTTTTTTTCCTATATATACTATAATACAGTTTATTTATTTCCTTCTTGTGATCTGACTGCCTTGGATGTCAGTGTTTTTCATTCCCGAAGTCCTAGCGCATTTAAGTTTTTTTATGTGGCAATGTTACGGAACGAGTTGACGGCCCACCTGGTAATAAGTAACCTCTGCCCATAACAAACAATCCTACTTGGTTCCTCACCTACCTAGATACAACAAGACTTAAGTCTCATCATATGCGCCCGTAACTATGGTCTAAGTGAAATGTCTCATGTGCGTGTAATTTCACCGGCAACCACACCTTTCAAACCGGAACACAGTAACGCGAATGCATTGCTGCTTGGCTGCAGAAGTGTGTATGGTGACAGTACTTCCCCGGACGAACTTTGCAGAAGTTCTACTGCTACTGAACTAGTCCTGTAGAGGTAATCTTTATGGTTACCCGTGCCGAATTAAATCTGTTTAATCTTATGTATTTGAATATTTACATGCTCGCTTGTTAGACAAAGATAAGACGCATATTTTCCTGGTATTCTTTTTAGTACGTGCACTGAACTGGTAAAAACTAGCACCGCGACCACAATATGCGTATTTTGTGAATAAAATAATGGTATTTTTTTTTATTATTTCCATCCTTATTTCTATAGTTAAACAGGTAAAACAAAGTTGCGAGTAAATAAAATACTTTATAATTAGTATTTGAGACACACATACACGGCGTAATTAGTTTATTATATGTTTATGTAAACTTTTTGTTTGTCGTGTTCTCAAAATGGGTCTCCGTTTTGCCATGATGGTGTTCCCAAACATGATAGATAATTTGGGTAAGCCATTATGCCGGACGCAGCGCTGATTTTCAGACGTATTGCGATTGATGAAATCACGAACGAGAGTTTACTAAAACGAGGGCCAAGAAATAAAGCTAAAGGCTATAATTGAAACTAAAATTTAAAATAAATATGCGCACGCAACACAATTACTACTACTGCTATTGCTACTGACACGAGCAGCAGTAGTAGTAGCAATAGTAGTAATAGCTACTATTGCTACTACTAACTACTACTGCTGGTCGTGTCACTGGCTCTACTCACGCGGTGGTAGACAATTAACAGTCTCATGTATATTAATCGTTGTCATCTTAACTACTGAACGCTGGTCTCTGAGTAAGCACCATTAACCCATGTTTGGGCTTCGAATCTCTGACAGCAACTTCCGCGAATCCTTGTCGAAACATACGACAGACAAACGTAGTGTCTGACCATAAGTTACCTAATTGTATGGCTGCCAGTTTTGTGCAAGCACTCGGTCAGTGGCGCGAAGCCGACAATCGAAAGTCATCTAAAAATATATTAGATCTGTCGGTGCTGGAGGTATGTAATTTAATACCAAATCGTTCAGTTCGGTGTTTCAATGGAATTGTTTTGCTGGTCTTACAGAATTGTTATTATTATTATATCACAATATTATTAATCTCTTATGGATTTCAGTTTTTACTTTGGGTTTTTGGGAAAGTCTGTAGTAACTTCTACTCATATTTTATAAAAGTAACTACTATTATAAAAATATATTTTTGGAACGAAGTTCCTTATCGCGCGTTGTGAAAAGGGGCTTAGACGGAAAAAATTCTTACGAAAAGTTGTCACGACACTTTTTGCTATAGTAAGCTATTGTAAGCTTTGCGGCGTGCGCATGTTTCTGTCTGTCTCTCTCTCTCTCTCTCTCTCTCTCACTCACTTATTACATTATATTTGTTAATAATAAAAAAAAAAAAAAAAAAACACTTAAAAAAAAAAACAATTCCTTCACTAATTAATCGAAAGGAACTTCGTTCCATCCGGGTGTCCCTTGACACCTCTCAAGTTTATTTAAGTATAATTAATGTGTATATATTCAAAACATACTGAAGACGAAATAGTATAATAAAAAAATGGTAAGTAATGGCCAAATAATGTATTGAAAAAAAAAAAGGTAAATGTTTTATAGTGTAACCGCACCTTTAGTTCGGTTTTTTCTTGCTATATCTATTGGTATAATACCTTGTAAAACAGGTACTTAACATTATATATGAAAATCATCGTCACAATCTGTTTGTACAAATATCGCTTATCTCTTTAAAAGATTTGATTACATTCTCGCATTATGACTTGTTATCTATTTATTGATAGTTTAATAAAAAAAAACACTTGGAAAAACTTATACCAGGTTCGTCCAATAACAAAACTGATATAATACTTATATACTTTTTTGTACATAAATATAATACGTATATATATAAAAATCCAGACATCTATGTTCCTCACACAAATGTTTGTCTTGGGTGGGAATCGAGCCCGCGACCTGCGCGCAGAAGGTAGAGTTACTACCAACTGAGCTGTGAGTTGTATCAACATATACGTGAATCTATTGGTTTTCTGATTCGCTGTATTTTGAAACTGATAAGAGCTAATCGTTCTTATCAACATATCACGATGTATCACTGAATTAGCACGTTTTGATTTTTTGCTGCTATTTAAATTTTTATATTTATTGCGTCATTCTGCGAGGCAGATCAATTAGTACTCTGCCTTCTGCGCTGTAGGTCGCAGATTCGATTACCTCACAGGACAAATATTTATCCTTTGTGGCATTACTTCCCCGGACTAACTTGGTCTGTCGTTCTGTGGAGGTTCTAAGCATTTAGAAAATACTAACCCTAACATCTGGCATACGTCTCATTTACTGCATGAATAAAACATCTGTTTAATTATGCTTACTTACGTTACGTCCAGCGTGTCACATTATAGATTATCAATAGATTTATCTGTCGCGTACGTAAACTGTATTGTATCAGTCAGCGTCTGTATAATAGCTGTTCTGAAAGTGTTCATTGATTAACATTGTCGTTTGCCGTGAAGAGACCGCCTCTGCAATCGGTCATTCAACTTTCTTGCTGGTGACCCTACCATTGCTTCTTGTCATCGATTCGTTCGAGTTCAGTTGTACCTTGCGCAATTTTATGTAGAGATTTCGTTAAAATATTATTCTTTTATTATATTATGTGCAAAAATATATTAAGCTATTGCATAGCTTCTATCGCGGGCCTTGAGCGTGGAGACCGAATCCAGAAATTCCGTAACGAAAAAAACCTAACACCCCCCACTCCGACCGGCACAGCGGTGATACTTTTTAGTTTTTCAATCTATCGATAAATACCAGAACTTTTAATGACTTTTTGAAATATCACGCGCAATAGCTTTACCGCGGCAGTCTCCGAGTGCCACACGTCTTTTTTTTATAATAAAATGTATAGTCGCGTTCCTTAACCATCGGTGTTTGTTTTTTTCTATGAGAAAATGCCAAATGCATATTTCTGGGTTGTAAACAATTTTTCGTTACTAATTTATGAAACTAAAAAACAAAACACTTTGGTAGTTTTTCTGGTAGATTATTTTGTTTTAAAATTTTACCATGAGTTTATATCTAAAACACTTCTAATCCATAATGATTATTTCTAAGTAAAATACCGTCTCAAAATAATAGAATGGAAGCTGGTTTCTTCAAGGTACATCTTATAAAATTAGTAAGTCGATTATCTTAAATGACAACCAATCGAACTGATTACAAAAATTCTTCATCAACCATTGAAAAGTCTTGACTTAAATAAATATTAGTGGACATTTGACACAGCGCCATCTAGCCTCAACCTAAGCATATACCTTGTTCTATGTGTAGACAACTAATAGTTAAATGGTTTTTGTAAATACATACATATAATAAATATGAACACACAGACAGAACAAACATCTATGTTCTTCACACAAATGTTTGTCCTGGGATGAACGGCACTCCCGATAGCGCAAAAAAATTGTATGTATATTTGCGGCTTTGAATCGAGTCATCATCGTAAACTAATAGTACTGTGTATTAAATAAACGATTAGAAGCCCCAGGTCCAGCGGGTAAGCGGCGAAAGTGATAAATTCAATGTAGGCAATACAAACGTACTACTTTTTGCCGATCATTAGCTCGATCCGACCACGCCTACAGCGGATTCATCGATTTTGTATCTTATAACAACGGGTAAAGGCAGAGTTTTGTATAAGATCAACTTATTTTATCGTCGTTTTAAAAATGTTAGATAATTGCCGGAAGTAAAGTGTAACATGGGAATGTCTTTATGTAGTGTTTATTGGCAAGTTGATAAGAATGTTTGACCATTTTTGTATTGGCTGCGTTACCGATAAAAAGTGAAGTATGAGTAACTCTACTAAACTCAGATTCATGAGTCTGGTATCTCTTTCTTTTCTACCGCATAGGGGTTAGGGGGGGGGAGGGTCGGATAGGGTGAAAAAGCGTTGAACGCCGATATATGACCGTAACCTTTTACTTTTAATATTACTTATTGACTTTTTTAAGTCATATGTTTAGGAATTCTATGGCAATAAAGTTTTAAGGCTTGGACTTTATTTTTTTTATAGCTTAATTTTATATATTTTTTTTTTAAATTAGTTAGTGGTATTATTTCTCACATTTATTTTGTACGTCTATTATAATAACACATTATTATTATACATTTTTTATTTCGGCTCCTAGCCCGGTCCTTTAGAAGGCGTTAATGGAGCCGAATTCGAAGTTTATCATGGAAATGTGGAGGGAAGGCAGAAGTTAAAGCTATTATAAATATTATGGAGAATTCCGCGCTATTGCTGTAGAGCACTAAATTATCTGGTTATCGGGCTATTGCAATGATTAGTCAGCGTAGCGCTACTCAACTTTAACTACCGAGATAATTACACAGTCCATTTTATTCCCAACACAAACGTTATGGTGAAATATTAGCTGTATATTATACAAGCTGTTGCCCGCGAATTCGTCCGCGTGGAATTCGGATTTATCACGAACCCCTATTTTACCCCTCGAAAAAGTAGCCTAAGTTACTCCTTGTTACATCAGCTATCTGCCAGTGAAAGTCCCGTCAAAATCGGTCCAGCCATTTCGGAGATTAGCCGGAACAAACAGACAGACAGACAAAAATTGAAAAAAATGTTTTGGTATACTTACCGTGTATACATCCATCCACTTAGTAAAAAGCGAATATTTTAATATTACAAACAGACACTCTAATTTCATTGATTTGTATAGATGTATAGTAAACAAATCAGATGGTAGTGAGGTCGCTGGGTGACTCTAAATTTACCATTTTATCACTGTCGGACGGACCGGCAGCGCTATAAACGCCGCTTTCAGCTTGCAGTCGCCCGCGCCCTGGTAAGTGTACTAGCTATACTACAGAATCCAATTACGGCCTCACAGCTCAGTTGGTGGTAACCCTGCCTTGCTTGCTGGTCGTGGGTTCGATTCCCACCCAGGACAAACATTTGTGTTGACGAATTTAGACGTTTGTTCTGTGTCTGGGTGTTAATATGTATTATGTGTTTACAAAAAAAGTATATAAGTATGTATATCAGTTGTCTGGTTCCCATGATACAAGCTGTGCTTAGCTTACTTTGGGGCTAGATGGCGCTGTGTGAAATGTACACCAATATCTATCTATCTATCTATTGGAGATTTTGGAGATCTATAGGCAAATACAAAATAGTAAGTACCGTTTTCTCTTCTTTTTTGAATGTTTCCTAAAATCTTCAATAATGATTATGGTTAGATTTTGACCATGTGGCCAACCTAATATTTTTTATTTACTTCTAATTGACGTTTCCAAGCATTTATTTATAAATTGTATGGAAAAGTTTTGAGGTAATACAAATATATTATATTATATAACATTTAATCCTAACTAAAATACTTGTTGCTAGACTGGGAAAAGTAATTTGTAAATATACATTTGTCTCGTGCGGGAATCAAACTCGCGACATTTGAGTGCTCTATTGCCTTGCACCACTACGCCGTCGAAGCTGCAATGATTGATAGCATAATTCTATGTTTTATGATTCTACTATACATATGAAGTTATTGGCTATGAATACTGATCCATCGGACAGAGGTGCGGTATGCCATACAACAGTGGGGGCTAGATAAAATGCATTGAGATACGTTATGAAAAAAAATGTTACTTATGATTAGTTTTGTTTTACCAGTTTACATGTAGTATATGTTTTAATTTTGGTAAGTAGATAGTGTTTTATTGATGTTTTTTTTTTATAATTTATACCTTTTCAAATTACCTAAAATAGGTATAATGCAAAAACATGACAAAACATTTACATTTAGGTGTAAGGTTAAGTACCCAAATCGTATTGCCTGTTATGGGCAGAGGTTACCACTTACCAGGTGGGCCATCTGCTCGTTCCATACCTTTATTACAAAAATTGTTTGACGTGACTGAAAACTGAAACGAATCCGGAAACTGACAGATAGTTAGATGACATTGAGATGTGAGTGTTCATATCTCGGTTACCACTATAAGGTAAACAATTCTAAAATAAATATAATACAATTCGTTAAATTAAATGAAAATCTTTTGTTAATTAATGATCTCCTTTGTTCTGAGTAGTTTATACAGGCTGTCCTAAAAATCAACGTCAATCCATAAACGATGACGTCATTTACCAGCAAAATATAAAAAAATGTGTCTTGTATAATTCATACTTTTAAAATTGTGGGCACTGAATCAAAATTGAGATTTTATGTATTACCCGTAGAGTGAAATGGGGGTAAAAATACCTTTTCTGAATTCGCTTCGACAGTTACGCTGTCTAGACCCAAAAGCGAATTATTAGTACCTAGGACACTTTATCTTCCGACCAGGCCACGGTTCAGTTATACGAAATGAATTCATTGTTTACGATCGTCGCTGGAAAGCGGATGGTGTGATAGAAACAGCTGTTCCAATCTTGAACTCTTGGATAAATAAAATATACTGGAAATAAATACATATATAAAAACATGCTTTATTCCCCGAAAATGAAGGCAAAGAATCAAAGACGTGAGAAGTGGAGGCAGAGTAGTAACTCTGCCTTCTGCACTGTAGGTCATGGGTTCCATTCCCACCCAGGACAAACATTTTTGTGACGAATATAGATGTTTGTTCTGTGTCTGTGTGTTGATATGTATTATATGTATATTTACAAAAAGTATATATGTATTCTATCAGTTGTCTGGTTGTCATAGTACAAGGTTTAATTTGGGGCTAGATGGCGCTGTGTGAATTGTCCATATTAATGTATTGACACCCAGAACAGAACAAACATCTATATTCGTCACACAAATGTTCGTCCTGGGTGGGAATTGAACCCACGATATACAGCGCTGAAAGCAGAGTTACTAGCGACTCTGCTGTGTGGTCTGTCTATTATATATTAATTGCGATTTTAGAACATTTTTGGAGTTCCCATCTTAAGAAACGATTTTCATATATAGCCCGCGGTACGCACATTAGATGGGGAGCAAAATTGAGTGTAAACAAGAAGTAAAAACAGAAAAGATTACTAATTTTACTAGTACTTTTAAATATTACATTACTAATTATACTAATACTAATAAAATTATGTTTACATTGGTATGTTTAGCAAGACTGTTTTTATATGGAGAAGAGGAAACTTTGGTCCTTCCTTCCATACCATTTGGTGAGGATTTCAGTCATTTGCGTTTGTTATTAGGGTTACTGTTAAACAGTGTGCCATCTGCTCGTTCCGTGACTTATTTACATAAAAATAATTACATAAGTAAATAATCATAATAAAAGCCGCCAAAGAGATCATTTATTAACTAACGCTTTCTCGTGTTAGTACTACTTTCTATTATCGGCCTCAGAATCATTAATTTTTATTTGGGAGTTAATTTGCTAATGCATTTGCCATCTGCCTGTTCACAAACTCACATTAAAAAAAGTAAGCAACAGTAAAGGATGGCGTCTACCTAAAGCTCGTCCGATACTTTCGAAGGCATCACCAGTGGCATATTTTTAAGCACTAGCTGTTGCCCGCGACTTCGTCCGCGTGGAAGTCTGTTTTATCACGCACCCCTAGGAAAAGTAGCCTAAGTTACACCTTGTTACATCAGCTATCTGCCAGTGTAAGTCCCGTCAAAATCGGTCCAGCTGTTTCAGAGATTAGCCGGAACAGACAGACAGACAGACAAAAAATTAAAAAAAAATGTTTTGGTATATTTACCGTGTAAACATCCATATGCACTTAGTAAAAAGCGGTTATTTTAATATTACAAACAGACACTCCAATTTTATTTATTTGTATAGATGTCGTCCACCAAGTAACGTAGCTTTAAGCTTTCAAAAGCATCTCCAGTGGCATATTATTAAGCAAATCGTCCACCTACACCACATCACGTAGCTTTTAAGCTTGTAAGCTTTCGCAAGCATCGCTCCCAGCCGCAAGGTTGGATGCTAACCGGACCGCCCGTGATATTTAGGTGCGTTTGTCACGAGTTGCGTAGGCGACAAATGGAGAAAGCACCATTTCTCCGCGGACCTGCGTTCACAGACTGGTCGTGGATGATTGAAAAGTAAGTTATGTGGTGCGATTGAAATCTCGTTCCCGCCATTAAAGGTAATCAAAATACGTCACGATATCACGGCTTGATAGATAGATAGATAGATGACACTTTATTGCTCACAAAATCAAAATAACAACAATCAGATGCAAAGTACAAAAAAGTGAAACAATGGGCAGTCTTATCGCTATAAAGCGATCTCTTACATATCATGGATTGATCTGAATCTGAGTAAAATAATTCCCAAAATTATTGGATTAGGAATCTGGGTTTGTTACCAATGAGTTTTAAGCACTGTAGCCTTGTCTAGACCCGAGCTACACTGCACATTTGACAATTGTTTTATGTTTTAAAGTTACGGAACGAGCTGATGGCCCACCTAGTTAAGTGGTGACAATTACGACCCAAGTCGCGTCATATGCGCTCGTAACTCTGAGACGTGAAGGTGGAATGTCTCATGTGCCTGTAATTTCACCGGCAACCACACTCTTCAAACCGGAACGCAGAAACGCGAATGCACCACAGCAGAAAAGTATGGTGGCAAATCTTCCTCGGACGAACTTGGCATAAATTTACTGCTACTAATTTAATAAATGGCGGTTTGTTCTGAAAAGGACATCTCATCTTGGAATTGAACACCGTAACATCTGAAGTAACACACCCCTGCATTCCCACCGCCAGGTGAATTACTTAACTATACAGGTTGTCCGGTAATGAATGGATAACCTTGAAATGGGTCTTAGTAGAACTATTGGGCATTCGGAAAAAAATATCAAATAAAAAAAACAAATAGTATCAAAGATATGTATTTTTTAAATAATATCGATGTTTTGTTTTTTTTTGTTTAGTTTTTTTATACTACTTGGTTTTTTTTATTTGATATATTTTTCCGATAGCCCAATAGTTCTACTAAGACCCATTTCAAGGTTATCCATTCATTACCGGACACCCTGTATACTACGTTAACTTATACTCAATGTTTGACATTCAGTATTTATCTATGTAGGAATTATAATCGCATCAAATCGCATGAGACGCATATAAATCATCGTGAAATGTGATTTACCGGCACTTGCTTTAGAAAGCCAGGTGTTTGCTATTATACTTGTATAATTTACTGTAGCATTTATGTTACTGTTATGTTCTTGTATTATCATTATTTTATAGTTTATCGGAATCCTCGTTAATGTCTTCTTTAAGGATTGTTCGTGTTATTTTTTGTGCGTATGTATATGGCCGACAGAAAAAATAATATTGGTGGACATTTCATACAGCGCCATCTAGCCCCAAAGTAAGCTAAGCATAGCTTGTATCATTGGAACCAGACGACTGATATAATACTTACATACTTTTTTTGTAAATACATACATATTAACACCCAGACAGAACAAACATCTATGTTCGTCACACAAATGTTTGTCCTGGGAATCGAACCCACGACGGCGGCGTTACTACCAACGCTATGAGGCCAGTCAAAAACATTTTGCGTTTAACCAAAATCAGTCAACAGACAATAAAAATTATCCAGGCTAGAATCCCAATTAGGTCTTGTGTAATTTCCTGAGACTGCAGGTGACGGCTGATTATCACCACGTCGTACATATATCGTTTAATACTAAAACTACTTATTTTGAAAAATGTGTTTTCCCTAGAATTTACTTTAACATTTGAATGCTAATCTTAGTAGAACATAATTGAAACTAAAATAAAAAACATCTGTGTCATACATTGTGCTCAAGCAAATAAACTATCTTTATCCTATATCCTGTCCATCCAAAAGTTGCATGGAAGAGATCACTTTTAGTGATAATGCCGCTCATTGTGCGTCTACCTAACTTTATAATTTATTTTCTCTGTAAACATTTTCTTTCTTTCTATGGTGTACAATAAAGAGTTTATCTCTCTATCTATCTGTCTACGCAAAAAAGTGGAATATTGAATAGGATAATATTGATTTCTTATTCTGATATATCCGTAGTTTTGTATACCATATTCCGTCAGTAATGTGATAGCACAAAGAGTGAATTCGTTAACTGTGTCGGTATATTCGTGTTTCAAAGTAGGAAGTTATCAGATTCGCAACCACCACCAAATACGATACATGCTAGTTAATTCAATGGTTAGAACGAACGCAGAAACAATTCGTGAGTCTTTAGAGTCCTTGACATTATATTCTGCTTGTAATGTATCATGCAGAAAGCAGAAACAGTTTTCGTTTCTTGGAAATAAACCAGGATATAACTGTAATAATACAAACATATTGATGGACATTTCACACAGCGCCATCTAGGCATAAATTAAGCATACCTTGCACTGTGTGATTCAGACAACTGTTAGAATAGTGATATGTTTTTTTTGTTAATACATACATGTCATAAATTTTAGCATCCAGCCACAGAAAAAATCTATGTTCATCACACTAAATGTTTGTCCTGGGTGGAATGGAACTTGCGACCCACAGCGCAGAAGGCAGAGTTATTACCAACTGAGCTGTGATGCTAGTCAAGGATGCATCGCCAACTATATTCCTTTGCGGTGACAGTACATACAACATTATCCACCTATCTTATCTCTAGTCATGGAAAAGAAGATTTGCCAAACGAAGGATTGCCATGTATTTTCACGTCGTGTGTGGTCGCTTTCCTGCGCCACCGAGGCCCACCTATCAGGCCAAATTGTTAATTCGTTAACCGTATATCGTTGCATCCATTTACATGCACATAGCTGCATTATTAATGCTCAATGCTTAACTCTCCAGGTTACTTAGTTGACATTTCTAGATACTTTATTCATATTAATCTTTATTTATTTGCAAAACTAGCAGTCAGTGATATAAAGATCTATGAATGTGGTGTAATTAAATGTGAATCAATATGATTGATAGATATATTCGCACCAATAAAACTAATCTTTAGAGTTCGTCCGAAAGAGCGAGTCAAGCAGTAGTGTACTGTGTAGTGTTGCGTGTTCTAGAGATATTATGGACACACTAGCCTCTGTCAGCGCGGTTTTACTCGCGTAGGCCTTTTCACTGTCAGTCTGCATATCAGTCGACCCTAGGATGTAAACTAATCTGACGCCGATATTCTATCTCCCGTTCTAAAGTATCTTATTTGAACTCCAGATAGTTCACATTTTAATAATATCATGATTATCCTATTTGCTATAAGCGTGATCTTTAGTAGGGAAGACCAATAAACAATAGACAAAAGTATATTATATTACCACTGAATACGTAAAGGCTCAAATCAAATAAAAAAATTACAAGGTCTACGTTACTCTGTGGGGACATAACAGCAAGACACCCTTGTAGGAGGGATTTCTGGCTGTTATATTTCATTTCACCAGCTTCATCCTTTTCACAGTTCAGGAACTTAAATCTATGTTACATTTTACTAACCTATTGTCTTAAACTTAAGTCGAATTGTGTCTGTCGGCAGAACTACATTTGACTACTTTTCAAATTCACTTATATCCGTTTGAGTATTGTTAAATATGCATTGTGCACGACGCCATTACAGAATTGACGGTGTACAGTATTGATGCATCACCTGAAGACTTTCTCGCGAATTGAATTCACACATGCCGGTGAAAAGCGCTGACGACTGTGGCACTTACCGACGCTGGAAAGTCCACAGGCGTACCGATTCAGCACCATAAACTAGAAATACATTCTGTGCCATAAACAACGAGCTGCCAATTGTGGCCACCCCCTCTATTAAAGTGCGTATTCGCTGCCCAGCGAGACTGTTAGAAGGCGGCGGTTTTATGATCACGGTTAATTGAATTCACAATTTCTCGTCTGTTAGTTTTAGATATTAGGGGCCAGCGGCAAAGTGAAATGGTAAATTGGGTTACTTGTACAATCCGCGTAGTTTGTTCCATGAATTATTGTAGAACGAGATTACTTCTCGCTATGGGAGGTCTTTGTTGTCTGACCAGGTATCAAGATACGACGGAACCACTTTTCCAGTGATTCCTGGTTCTGCAGACGGTCGCTAACGAGTGCATTGTCCCACGTGTCAAGTGGATGACACGATTCTATTTCCATAACTTTTTGTTTCAAAGCACCTTTTACAGAAAGTGAAACGCTGACATTATATTCCGTTAGATCGTTATGCGTTACGTTGGCTCCTGTATAATTATCTCCCAAATAAGAAGCAATCAGTGATACGGTGACAATAGAAAGCAATACTACTAAATCTAGAAAGCTTTCGCAGTCAATACAAGGTCTCTTTGGCGGCTAATATGATCAGGTTATTTTTAATGTGAACAAGTCACTGAACGAGCTGATGGTGTTAAAATTAACTGATGTTAAGTGATGACAAAATTAATATGACTTTAGGGGAAATCTCAGTCGCATCATATTACGCCCGTAAGTCTGACAACTGAAGATGAAACATCTTTTTTGGAACATGAACAAGATGGAACATCTTTGCACCTTTAAACCGGATAATAGTTATGTGATATTGCTTGACGGCAGACATAGTTAAATTAATCTTATTAATAAAAGAAATATTGGGGTTACCAGATTTTGACTTTACCATACTAAGCTTAAGGTCAAGTGCCATGTTAAGTATTAATCTTTACTTAGCCTTTCCCTAATCTAATGTAAGTTGTAGATTAATTATTAAGATACGTAGAGTACCTAACCCTTAGGTCATTAGCCGCGTGCTTATACATTGTCTAAAGCCTTAATTACTGTCTGAAACATAATCGTGTAATCTTAGGCATCAGATCGGCACTCCTTTGCCACATATGCGGCTATTGTGTAACTGGTTGCTATTTCTGTTGGTTTAGTGCGCCTCAGGTTAGACATGATTGCTGCCAGATCGTATTACGAGAACAGTGCATGTAATTAGATTTAGTTAGGAAGTGATCCCACCGTTAATATTGCTATGAGATTTCATAATGCTGCGTTGTTTATTTTTAATGCTATCGATCAATAAAGATTTCTACTTGTATTAATTGTGTAATAAATTGTGCGTAACATAAATTAATTAATGTTCTGAAATTAAAAGTTTCATATCCAGGTTATTTGATTTCGTAATAAATATGTAACTTGAGTTTTTGATAGCTTGATAATTTCGTCGGTCATACATTTACTTAAGAGTACTTACATTTATTTAAGAGCAGTAGAACTCTCGCCAAGTTCGTCCGGGGAAGTACTGCCACCATGCCCATTTCTGCAGCCAAGCAGTAACGCGTTCGCGTTACTGTGTTCCGGTTTGAAAGGTGTGGTTGCCGGTGAAATTACAGGCACAAGAGACATTCCACCTACACGTCTCAGAGTTACGGGCATATGACGCGACTTGGGTCTTGTCGTACCTAGTAAGGGAGGACCCAAGTCGCATCGATTGTTATGGGCAGAGGTTACCACTTAACACCAGGTGGGCCGTCGGCTCGTTCAGTAACTGTATCACATAAAAAATAAAAAATAAATACAAATCCACAATGCCGATTTAGATGTTAATTACCAGTCGTTATTGCATCCCAGAAATAACATTAATTAGTGCTGTATCCTCATCCAGATTGTCGGTTCTATTGAATATAAATCTCGCATGTTGATATGAGGCCTTTTATGTTTGCCGTTAACATGTTCAATCACCACCCACTTCCTAATCATCAATCTTCATTAAAACTCAAGATGGAATGTACCATCATTCCAATACTGTGCTTTCACTTTCGTCGGTAATCACAGAATGAGATGAAATATGTATCTACGTACACATGCTTAATTTTGTATTGATTGTCATGTATGTGTCATGTCATATCATTATTTGTTTTTATTATTATACGACACTTAAGTATTGTGTTTTGAAATCTTTGTAAACTTACACAGTCTCGTACAGACTGGGCAATTGATAGACTATACTTTGTTTCCGGATACAAGCTAATAAAGAGCGTTCTTTCTTGCACAGTTGTATGAAAATGAAAGGGACGCACTATCACCGTGATTGAATATGATAGGTACGGACTATCACCGTGACTGACTATGATAGGGACGCACTATCACCGTGACTGACTACGATAGGGACGCACTATCACCGTGACTGACTGATAGGGACGCACTATCACCGTTATTGACTATGATAGGGACGTACTATCACCATGATTGACTATGGTAGGTACAATATTTAAAGTACATAATTTTTTTATGATACGTTCATGTTGCTGGTAGTTAGATTACTTGCATATGCCTATTGCTTTATAGATTTTACAGTCGCTGCCTCCTATAATCGGCGTAGAGTGAGATTATATCATAAACGAGAATCAATCTGAAATAAACGTCACTCCATTAAACAAGCCGTGTCGACGCTGTTCAGATATCTTAATTTTATGTTTGTTTTATTATTCTTATCATTAAAAACTAATAAAAACTATTAGCTCGACTCCGCGGACACTCTGTATCTGTTACTAAAGCCAACTTAACTGAAATAGTAACTCGTTGAAATGAACATTACGATATTATAGACATAGTAGACCACTTCAAAATGCTGTAGTGAAAGCAGATATAGTATTAAACGAAAATTACTTTCAAAATATGATCTTGTCCAGTAATAATATAGTTTGATTGCTACGTAAAATAAAGTAATTAAGAAACTGATCTATAGGAGTTCAGCACGAACAGCTTAGTGAATGCAGTTATACAGCTTATGCCCGTACATAGCGCTTTGAAACAAGAAGAGAAGTGTATTTTATTGAAACGACACCGCTACTAAAGCTCTCGGTACACTTAATCAAATATGATTTCTTAACATGAACTAAATTAATAAAATAACTAATGTAAAAAGCTATTGATGAATTAAATGAAGATCGATGAAAAGGTGCGCTAAAGAGTCCGAATGACACCCTAGGGAATATAAATATACGAATATGTGTACGCTTGTCACGCTTCTGCGCTTTAGGTCGTGGGTTCAATTCACACCCAGGACATAAATTTGTGTGACGAACGAATATTTGTGCTGATTATATGTATTTACAATAAGTATATTGTCTGTTTCCCTACATGCGCCCCTATCTCTGATGCTGTGATATATATGGTATGCTTAGCTTACTTTGGGAATAGATGGCGCTGTGTGAAATTTCCACCAACAATTATTGTTTATCTATATTATTAAACTTTGTTTCCTCATCACTTCCTTTGTTGGTATTAATTCCACTTAGATAAAGATGTCTATCTCTATTTGCAGATTGTTTTTAAGCTTAGGATTACCAACTTTAAATACATGCAAGTATATATATAACCCCATTTAAAAAAACTGATCTATTAGTATTCGGTACAAAAATGGTTGCCTAAATGATGTCTTGATGAGTCTTACGCAGCGAGACAGATTATCGTACCCGCAACTTTCTCGTGCCGAGGCGAGAAACAATTATTTGCCAGACGGCTTTCAGACGGCGACGGTCAATGGGATTGTTACGTCAGCCGTTAAAAAAGCTATTTGATTTTAACAGCCGTTACTAATCGAGGTGATGAAACTGTTAAGGATATACGAGACGCTCCAGAAACTGGAATCAGTGGAGGCTAGTTTTTAAATACTGCTGGAAATATATTATATTTACAGCAGCTTTATATTCTTAGAAACAACATGAGAAGCAGTTATAGATTGAACAAAAATAATCATCAATATATCAGCTATAAATTCCAGGCGTCCATAACAAAACTTTTTTTGACTGATTTTGGATAAAAATGTGTTAAAAAAAGGTAAAAAGTAAGTAAGTAAGTGTGTTAAGTGTGTTGTTTTTTAGTGTTTAAGTGTGTTGTTTTGTTAACAGGCCTAGTGTATACAAAAAAAGGTCCTTACTTCGGCGCTGAGTTCGCTTAAAAACTCACCCTACTAAACTAAACTTGACGCACTGTGTGTCAAAATACTGAGACTAAATATTAAGCTAAAAGTGTTGAAAAAATCTACAAATATCGGCCGGCGGAATATACAACTAAAAACTTCTTTTGTGGTTATAATGATAACGATAAACTTTATCCCTGTATGGAAATTCAACTATCGGCATTCCCACCCTCTGGCCTCCGCTGCCATTTCAAATGCAGTTTATGTAAATTGCATTATTACTGGCACTTTCACTGGCAAGGTTCTTATGTTAGTCACCGACCCTGCTGTAGTTTTCAAAGAACGCAAGTGGCTTAACAATGGCTTATCGATTGATCGCTTTGAAGTTTTCGGGCCAAAAATAAATGACCTAAGCGTGCGAATTAAACAGTCCTTTGCGTGTATGCGATGCGTATGTTCTGTGTCCCTATTCCCATTACCAGTCTTTTTTCTAAGAAATCTGTGTTGATATGTATTATATGTATTTACAAAAATGTATATAAGTACCTACTATATCAGTTGTCTGGTTCCCATAATATAAGCTGTGCTTAGCTTAATTTGAGGCTAGAATGCGTCCACCAATATTAATTTATTATTAACTTGGCAAAAGGGACTACTTATACCAATTAATTATATTATATAATTATAATATTATTTATTATATATTATTAATAATTTTAAAATTTATAAAATTTTCAAAATTTATATTATTTATAATATTATATATTATATAATTATAATATATTACGTAATTATAATTAATTAATTATACCAATAAAACTGACGACATTACCCGGTCATTTTGGTTTCATCAAGGCATATACAGGGTGTCCGGTAATGAATGGATAACCTTGAAATGGGTCTTAGTAGAACTATTGGGTATACGGAAAATTTTTTTACTAAAAAACCAAGTAGTATAAAAAAAACAAAACAAAACAAATAAAACAAAACATCGATATTATTTAAAAAATACATATCTTTGATACTTACTTATACGTACTTGGTTTTTTTTATTTGATATTTTTTTCCGAATGCCCAATAGTTCTACTAAGACCCATTTCAAGGTTATCCATTCATTACCGGACACCCTGTATACACCAGGTGGTCCATCTACTCGTTCCGTAAGTTTTTAAGATATATACTGAGAAGCCTCTTGGTAACGCCAATCCTTTGGCCTTGAAACAGTAGTGAAATAATTACAAAGAAACCTGTTAACATGAAATAGAAAATACATCCGCCATTAATTAAATACTATCGCATAAACCTTGGGCTCGAGTAAACTGATCCCAAGGTGAACTGTATATTGATTGGTAGCCAGTTTCAAACTGTCGAACGACTTTGGACAAGATTATGGGGAAAATTCGACAAAAAATTGTCATGTTGATATTCGGGAGTCCACGTTGCTCGCGTCCGTAGATGTTTACCCTTTGAATCCCTACACGTGTCCCCCGGGTGATGCGAAGCAACCCAAAGTAGCAGTAGAACTTGTGCTAAGTTCGCCCGGAGAAGTACTGCCACCACACCTGGTAATCCACAGCAAAGCGGTGATGAACTCGTGTTGCTTAGTTCGGGTGGGTGCCGGTGAAATTGCAGGCGCGTGAGACGTAACATCCCTGACTCGGGGTGATGGACGCAACTTGAGCGACTTGAATTATCTCGTACTTTGTTTTTTTTTAGGTGATATAGTAACGATACGAGCCGACAGCCCACCTGGTGGTAAGTGGTAACCTCGGCCCATAACAACCGATGCGGCTTGGGTCCTCCTCTACTAGGTACGACAACACCCAAGTCGCATCGTATGCGCCCGTAACTATGAGGCGTGTAGGTAGAATGTCTCATGTGCCTGTAATTTCACCGGCAACCACACCTTCCAAACCGGAAGACAGTAACGCGAACACGTTACTGCTTGGCGGCAGAAATGGGCATGGTGGAGCGGACTCGTGTCGTATTGCTGTTGTCTATAGGCGGCGGTTACCACTTAACATCAAGTGGGCCGTCAGCTCGTTCCGTCACTTAAATCAGATAAAAAAATAACAGTTAACTGTTTACCGTTTGTCGACATTTTGAAGACAAAGCGCACATTATTGTCGCTTTCACGAGTCACGCTATACAAACTGCAGTACTATTTATTTATTTCTTTGTAGATTACAGTGACGAAACGAGGAGATGGCCGTATATTAACCAGTATAGCTTTTAGTTTTACCCTGGCTTACGTGCAGTAAGACTACTCCTGATTGTCCATATATATGAAAATATATATTAGTGGACATTTCACACAGCGCCATCTAGCCCTAAAGTAAGCTAAGCATAGCTTGTATCATGGGAACAAGACAACTGATGTCATATTTATATACTTTTACACCCAGACACAGAACAAACATCTATGTTCCTCACACAAATGTTTATCCTGGGTGGGAATCGAACCCACGACCTACACGCAGAAGGCAGTGTTACTACCAACTGAGTTATGAGGCCAGACAAAAAATAAAATAAAATTATATATAAAATAAAAAATACTTCACTACAATTTGCATGAAACACTACCAGACGATAAATCTCGCTTCAATGTTTTCTTTATGTAATGCACAAGGTATTGCTGCGGCTTTCCCTTCCATCATCTCAGACAGAGTAGGTGTTCATATGAATGAAACGTCAAGCCCAATAAATAAGGGGTTGAGCAAAATCACATCTTGTTGCTTTCCAATTGACGCTGCTAGTAAATTATTCCGTTGACTATGACTGGCCTCGTAGATCAGTTGGTAATACCCTGCCTTCTGCGCTGTAGGTTGTGGGTTCGATTCCCACCCAGGACAATTTGTGTGAAGAACGTACATGTTTGTTCTGTGTCAGGGTGTTAATATTTATGTATTTACAAAAAAGTATATAAGTATTATATGATGATGATACAAGCTATGCTTAGCTTACTTTTGGGGTTAGATGGTGCTGTGTGAAATGTCCACCAATATTATTATAACTTCCGTAGTATTTTCACATGATAAATATTCATGTCTTATTCTCAGCTTTGTTCGTGCTCAACTTTAGACTTAGCTCTTGTAATACCTACAACGGTCTAGGAAGCCTGTGGTCGATATGTTGGCGTTCGGCCAGTTTCGGCTGCCTCCACGCTTGCCCGACGTCTATTGATTTGTTGTGACCTGGCAACTATTTTATGTAGTCTAGGCAGATTTGGTAGGTGCTGTATGATCTTTATTCTAGCCTGAATATTACTCGACCATTTTCTGTACCCTTCGAAGCATATAAGATAGAGCTACAAAGCTATATAATGTATTTTATAAACATGAATTAATCAAAAAATATCGGTGGACATTTCACACATCGCCCGTTTAGCCCTGAACTAAGCATAGCCTTGTACTTTGGGAACCAGGCATCTGAAATATTACTTACACTTAGAAAGAAAGGAAATATTTATTCAGCACAAGACACAGTTACAAACGAAAATTATGCAGATACATATAATGAAATATTACCCATGTACAGAAAATATTATTCGTCACACAAATGTTGGTGCCGGGTGGGAATGGAGCCCACGGCCTATAGCGCAGAAGCCAGAGTTACTACCAACTAAGCTGTATATTCGTTTTAGAAGTCTGGATTACGAAACGAGAATGAACGAAAATATATCGACACTCGTGTCGCTAAGTGCGGTTTCTTTCCATTTCCCTCTGTTGCGGTTTTCAACCTCTCGGAAGAGCTGTAATTTTAAATATGATATGCTGTATTACCAGATATTTTTGGATTTTGCTGTGTATGGATACTGTCTGAATTTAAACACTAAGGGGATGGAACATTTTAATCTTCGTTCGCTGTTTTATCGAAAACATTATTAATTATGTTTTGATATCCACATTTATGATTAAAATTTGTAACTATACATTGATTAATTGTGAACATGTTTCTATAATATAAATATACACTGATATCTATGTTGATAACGATATCGCATTCCCCACATTACTGGGTAATGTTTGATTACAGGGCACCGCGAAGCGCCTAAACAAGTCGGCATTTTTCCGTCATTGTTTACATTCGGAGAATTTGCGCAGTCACTGCATTCAATCGGTTTTCATTAATATAATTAGCTAAAAAGTAGTATATAGTGTAAGTATATATATGTTATGTACACTTATAATTATCATATATATCAATACGGTATTTTTGTTATTCTATTTTTGTTTAATTGTGTAATATACATATATGATGTTTGTGTGCTTCAAAGTGAAAGTCAAAGTCAAAACTTTTATTTCCATAGAATTCATAAAGAAATGGCTTGGAAACGTCAATATTATTCAAAACATAAGGTCACGCGTACTTATCGATAAGTTTGATGCCTGTTCAAACCCTATCCGACTCTCCATGGGGAAGAACAGACAAGAAACCCCTAATGGAGGGATTCCTTTTTTTTCGCGAGCCTACGAGAGTCTACGTGTTCAAGATGGTATAACCCAAGCGGTGGATTCAGCTCTGGCTACCCCTTCAATAACGCATCGTCGATAGGCAACCGTGCATAAATGACGAATAATATTCTTCTTTCAACGTGTAGTGAATCTGACATGCCTTGTATCTGTGCCAACTCTTATAGAGTTGCATATCTATCTCCTATGCATACCTGAGATAATACATTATGATAATTGATGTCTGTCTGTTGAATTTGCATTCAATTGCAACAGAAAAATTGGTTCTACAATTGTATTTAAGTAGGGATAAATACTTCTCTGATTATTTAATAGTAAAACCAATTTGTATGTGAACGGACGTGTTTGCGAATACATAATTAAATATTATTTGTCTGTGTTTAGACGTTTGGTAATGCATGGAAGGAGCCTCTTCGAGGCGCATTTTTACCCTTTCACCACTAGTGAGAGAGTTTCTGTTTCGAGAGAGCCAGTACGATTTAGTAGTATCGGAAGATAAAGTGAATACATATACTATGTAATATAATAGAGTTTAGTTGTAATGTCCAAACACATCCTTTACGTTAATAATACTGGTGGACAATTCACACAGAGCCATCTAGCCTCAAACTGAGCATAGCTTGTACTATGGGAACCAGACAACTGATAGAATACTTATATAATTTTTTTGTTGTAAATACATACATATGAACACCCAGACACAGAACAAACATGTATATTCGTCACACAAATGTTTGTTCTGGTTGGGAATCGAACCCACGACCTACAGCGCAGAAGGCAGTTACTACCAACTGAGTTGTGAGGGCTGTTGTTGCAATCTAATTTTATTGACGCGGTCTGCATCATGCAGGCAATAAATACATCGCCAACATCTGACTCACAAAGGTTTGTGGGCATTGAGCTCCACTGAATAATCAAACGTTACAAATTTTCTTTTAGAGATTGGGATATTTACTGGGTGATGATATGAGGCGATAATCAAGCAGATATGAATCAGTAAAAAGTGATATTCATTAGGATATATTATTAAGTCGCAAACGGTTTTTCTAAAGAATTTCTTTGTTTTGCAAATACTTGTATATGTATTACTTAGTATGGCGCCTGTTCAGATTGGCGGGGGAAGAACAGGAGGTTACCTCTTGAGGAGGTTATAAATTCTTAGATTAATTTTATCTATATCTATAATACAAATCAATTCAAAAGTCAAGTTAGCAACCATTTTTTTTCGATTTAATGATACTTAGTTATTATTATACTTAATTATTTAATTTAATATATTTATTATATTTTTTGCTTCGCTTCGTATCTACAACTTTGTCTACTCTTTATATGTGGAATATTTTAATTAGCTTTAAGCATCTATTTATTAATCTATTCATTTTGCTAGCTGTGAGATTTCCTGAAATTGTAAAAATAAAATAAAAGAATACTAGTTGTTTAGAGCTTTATTTAATTTCACAAAAAACATAACGGAATAAAACTCACTAAAATTATTTCAAACGTCGAATGAAAAAAAAAAATCGTCAGGTTTCTAAGAATAACACAATTTAAATTTTCTCTCTCAAAATTGTTCTTATTTCAGCCAATGTGTATTCCCGTTACAGTCAGTTCTGTCTATCCTGAATACTTGTAAGTGCATTGACTCCCTAAAGGTTCGTTGATATTGTCTTCAGTACTTTGTCAAGTAATTAAGGCTAGATCATTTCCCTAACAAGGTTGGACCAGATACTATTTACCTAGTTGGCGTGGATACGAATTTTAGTTGGCAGATGTACAAAACTCTGTAACGAGATATCGATCGTTGAAATGTAAACAATTAAATAACTGAGATTCTTGTTGTGCCGCTTTTCACGCAACTCTGTCACTGGAAATAACACGTCAGAAATATCTTCTCGATTCTTTAGTGTATTTGGCAAATGACCCGTTTTTTGATGATGCTCGGGTATATCTGGAAAATACCAAGAATTTTTCGTATGAAACTTTCAATTCGTATGTGAAAGTAGAGGTCATGGTAATTTTAATGTCGAACTCCCAAATGTATGCCACGGAGACCTCAATGTTGTCGCTTTAATATATCTACAAAATAATACGCTGGATCGAGCAGCAGCACTCACTCTAAGTTCGTCCGGGGAAGTACTGCCACCATGTCCATTTCTGCCGCCAAGCATTAACGCATTCGCGTTTCTGTTTTCCGTTTTAAAAGGTGTGATTACAGGCGCATGAGACATTCCACCTACACGTCTCAGAGTTACGGGCGCGTACGATGCGACTTGGGTTTTGTCGCACTAGTAGGGGAGGACCCAAGTCGCATCGGTTGTTATGGGCAGCTCAGTTGGTTAGTAACTCTGCCTTCTGAGCTGTAGGTCGTAGGTTCAATTCCCACCCAGTACAAACATTTCTGTGATGTGCATTGATGTTTGTTCTGTGTCTGGTTGTTAATATGTATTTTATTATATATCTACAAAAAAATGTATTTAAGTATTCTAACAGTCATTTGGTTACAAGTTATGCTTTGGGGGCTAGATGACGATGTGTGAAATGTCCATTAATGTAGAAATATATCGCCACGAAACCTTTCTTTAACATGTGAGAACTAATAGTTTACAAAAAAACAACCCTTTCACGTGATTCAGATGTATAATAATAATAATAATAATTGTGGACATTTCATACAGCGCCATCTAGCCCCAAAGTAAGCTAAGCATAGCTTGTATCATAGGAACCAGACAACTGATATAATGCATATATAATTTTCTTTTGTAAATACATACATATAATACATATTAACACCCAGACACAGAACAAACATCAATGTTACATATGTCACATAAATGTTTGTCCTGAGTGGGGATCGAACCCACGACCTACAGCGCAGAAGGTAGGGTTACTAACCAACTGAGCTATGAGGCCTGTCAATATAATATATAATCCATATAACCGCGAGCAACCCTTACAATACAACGCATACAGCTAATGAGATCTGAGGCTCACGTTTCCTGCCTCGTGGCGTTCCAATATAACTTGTGCCTACACTTTCACTGGACCTGGGTATTATGGTATTACACTGACGTTTGATGGTCACGATTCAGCTTTTGTTTCTGCCAAATTGTAGTGGTAGCTTCACACGTTTGTGGCATCAGTTACAGCCTAACACACAAGTATTATACACTAGCTGTTGCCCGCTACTTTGTCCGCGTGGAACTCGGTTTGATCACGCACCCCTATTTTACCCCTCGGAAAAGTAGCCTAAGTTACTCCTTGTTACATCAGCTATCTGCCAGTGAAACGTCAAAATCGGTCCAGCCGTTTCGGAGATTAGCCGGAACAAACAGACAGACAGAGATAAAAATGTTTTGGTATATGTACCGTGATACATCCATAGTTTATACATACATACTTAGTAAAAAGTGGTTATTTTAATATTACAAACAGACACTCCAATTTTATTTATTTGTATAGATGAAAATGTACAAAAAAATTGCCCCTGGATATCATTATATTCTGTTCTTTGCTAATGTACTTTTGATAGGCGTTATACCCTATCTGCGCTGTAGGTCGTGGGTGCGATTCCCACCGATGACAAACATTTCTGTGATGGACATAGATGGTTGTTTTAAGTCTGGGTGTTCATGTGTATATATGTATGTATTTAAAAAGTATATGATTATTATATCAGTTGTCTGGTTCCCATGATACAAGCTATGCTTAGCTTACTTTGGGGCTAGATGGCGCTGTGTGACAAAAAAAATGTTCAGATACAGTCTCATACTTCACGATTCACGAAGCACGAACTGTAAGCGAATTAAATCGCATTACACCTTCATTGGACAAACAGCGAACGATAAACACAGCAGCATCTGTGCCCTCGTGCGCGCTTCACATTCCAAAGTGGGATTCCTAACACGGGTTCCTTAAAGTCAGTGTCATTTAGACACCGATCTTCGATCCATAGACCTTTCACATATCTGCAGGGAAAACTGTTTAACGGATGGCGTTACAATTCGTCTTCACTTTCTATTAATATATAATAATATTGGTGGACAATTCACACATCGCAATCTAGCCCCAAAGTAAGCATGGCTTGTACTATGGGTACCAGACAAATGATAGAATACATTATATCCTCATTTTTTTATATACATATTATACAAATGAACACCCAGAAACAGAAACATTTGTGTGATGAACATAGATGTATGTTCTGTCTGGGTGTAAATATATATTATATGTATGTATTTACAAAAAAAAATATAAGTATTATATCAGTTGTCTGGTTTCCTTACCACAAGCTTAGTTTGGGGCTAGATGGTGCTGTATGAAATGTCCACCATTATTTATTAATATGAACAAATCCAAGGTGATCCATTTCCAAACTGTCATAATCAATCAGTTGACTTCAGTCGACATCTGAACTGATCTAATAACATTACGCTTATCTTATACAGAGACTAATTATATCTTGGCTTGGACGAAATAACGAATTGAACTTTAAATGCCAGTTAACCGCGGTGCAATGTTGATAAAATACATGACAACATTACTTCCTATATTGCATAGTACACAGTCCTGGCAAAGATAATTAAACTGAAAACTAATACTGGATCCTTGAAATACGGTAATATTAATTTATTCGACTGGTCTCACAGCTCAGTTAGTAACCCTGTCTTCTGCGCTGTAGTTCGTGGGTTCGATTCTCACCAAGGACAAACATTTGTGTGACGGATATAGATGTTTGTTCTGTGTCTGGGTGTTTAATATGCATTATGTATTTACAAAAAAAGTATATAAGTATTATTATTATCTATATACCACATAAAATAAAATTAGTTGGTCTGTGGTTAGTGATTATTTCTAAGAATAATTAGTTCTGCTATGCTCTAACATAATATCATAATGATCAGCTTTTATATAAACCAATCCCTGTGTGTGGATTTGATGAAAGACGCCAAAAAAAAAAAGGCGAAACGGGGTATGTTGTTCCATAGTCAAATCGGTCAGGAATGATGGAAACTACAACCTCTTAAAGGATCTAGGTCGACTTAACCGGTAACCCTGTATATACCGTTACGTTTATTTCTTATATATAAGTAAAGTCCCTATCATCTGTTGTCTTGTTAAGAAACAGCATTATAAACAATTCTCTAGTAAGAATTTTAGTTATTATTGTTATTATTATTATTATTATATTTTTTGGTTTAAATTTCCCAGCTATGCGACAAGTCTCCTTGACGGGGCTCGGAGGCTAACTAGGTTACTCGGCTGGCTGACTATCCGAGCTATCCTCTTAAACGTTTTAAAACGTTTCAAGTCGAGTTCGCTTATACTGTTTTCCTTTGAGACGAATAATGTCAAACATGGTTGTTATTGAAAAGCTTGAACGTATAGATAGATAGATAGATTAATTATATATGTAGTTGGAAAAAGATGTAGGAAATCCTTATTTGTCTCCGTGCCCGTCCTAAACGTATTGTAATTCAGTGATAAGTATATAAGAATATTGGTGGACATTTCACACAGCGCCATCTAGTCTAGAAATAGCTTGTATCATGGGAACCAGACAACTGATATAATACTCAAATAGTTCTTTTTTGTAAATACATATAATACATATCAACACCCAGACACAGAACAAATATGTTCGTGACACAAATGTTGAATCGAACCCACGACCTACAGCTCAGAAGGCATAGTTACTACCAACTGAGTTGTGAGGCCAGTCAAAAAAGGCGAAAACTTCTTATCTTCCTTGTGTTAATGCATTTTTTTTAACTTATTATTTATATAAAAGATTCACTTGAATATCTGTTTATCATAACGATTATACAAAGTAAGTGGTAGTTAATCTATATTGTAATTGGTAAGTGAGTTGAACCACGGGTCAGCTTTTGACCGCGTCGTTTACGTAAACCATTGTTACAGCGCATATTAACTGTATCTACATCTACATGCCATATACAGACATCCGACAACTTTATTGAAAGGCGAACACGGCTCATAATTAAATTCACTTTTTCCTTTAATGGATTTTAAAGCTTTGTGTACAATGTAGATGCTGGTATATTTTAAATGTAGGAGCCTCATAATAGTTTCTATGTAAAGGAGCTGTTCATATTTTATTACGACCATTTATTAATTTGGTTAAAATGTTTGTGGCAATTTAAGCATAAATCTCATGATTGCACTGTTTTATGTTTAGAATAGATTTTTATTAGATTTGCTTCTATAAATTAGAAAAAAAGTGTAAAATTATGCATGGAGTAAAAAAAAAATTGTTGAAAATAGGTCAAGCAATTATTCTCGAAAATAGTGCATATACCCTTTCATCCCTTAAGATTATGATTGATCGGTAGACTCTACGCGTGACTGGATTTTACACGAAATATAGTATACCCTTTCATCCCTTAAGATTATGATTGATCGGTAGACTCTACGCGTGACTGGATTTTACACGAAATATAGTATAAACTAGCTGTTGCCCGCGACTTCGTCCGCGTGGAATTCGGTTTTATCACGCACCCCTATTTTATCCCTTGGAAAAGTAGCCTAAGTTACTCCTTGTTACTTCAGCTATCTGCCAGTGAAAGTCCCGTCAAAATCGGTCCAGCCATTTCGGAGATTAGCCGGAACAAACAGAGAGACAGACAGACAAAAATTTTAGAAAATGTTGTTTTGGTATATGTACCGTGAATACATCCTGACTATATACATACATACTGACATACTACATATACATACTGACTGACTGACTGACAAAAATTGTGAAAAAAAAAATGTTTTGGTATATGTACCGTGTATACATCCATATGCACTTAGTAAACAGCGGTTATTTTAATATTACACACAGACACTACAATTTTATTTGTTTTTATATATGTTTATTGTTGGTTATACAAGATAGTTTGCTAGCTCGTAGCCATCAGCCCTTATGGCTAAATCATCTGAATTATCAGTCGCGTGACTCACGTTATATGTTTCCTTGGGAGCGTTTGAACTGTAACCTCGGATTGTGTAACAATGGGAAGCAATAGATTTATCACTATCATACCAGATATATTACTATCTAGTGCTCAGGATGATCCTATGCATGTATTTCATAATACATTGCCTCTATGTGAAAGTCGCTTATGTGGATAAACGTTTTGATTTCAAAATGTGCTGTTCCTACACTCAGTTTTTATACGCTTATTTAAGTGTTATTGTTTAATTTGGCGAATTATTTGTATCCATAATAATAAATAAATATTGGTGGACATTTCACACAGCGCCATCTAGCCCCAAAGTAAGCTAGTGTTCATGGGAACCAGACAACTGATATACTACTTAAATACTTTTCTTTTGTAAATACATACATATAATACATATTAACACCCAGACACAGAACAAACGTGTTACAAATGTCACATAAATGTTTGTCCTGAGTGGGGATCCACGACCCACAGCGCAGAAGGCAGGGTTACTACCAACTGAGCTGTGAGGCCAATCAATAATAAATAATAAAATCATTCTCACGATTACCTCTTCTGCGTTCCTATTTACCTCTTTTGTGTTCTATTCACCACACTGGTTCGAGAGAACCAGTGTGGTGAATAGAACTCGAATAGATAGATTACGTGTACATATAGTCGTATGTCCATTGAGTATGACCGCTGTCGCGCTTGCTGACCCGTTACAACACAGTACATCGGTTCGCCATTAGCTCGCCAATGTTCTACTTCGAAAACTACCCTTTCTGGGTCACGTGTCCCCTGAGTGGTGCGAAAGGAGCAACCCAAAGTAGCAGTAGAATTTGTGCTAAGTTCGCCCGGAGAAGTACTGCCACCACACCTGGTAATCTGCCGCCAAGCAGTGATGCACTTGTTTTCCTGTGTTCCGGTGGAAGGGAGTGGGTGCCGGTGAAATTGCAGCCGCATGACACGTAACATCCCCGTCTCGGGGTGATAGATGCAACGCAATGCGACTTGAGTCAACTCGTACTTTGGTGGAGAGGACTTGAGTCGTATTGCTGTTGTCTATGGGCGGCGGTTACCTCCTAACATCAGGTGGGCCGTCAGCTCGTTCTGTACCCTACATTACATAAAAAAAAATGCTACTGAGTTTTATTTTATTTCCATCTCTATTTCCTATCCTTTCGATATTGAAAATTTCTATTGCACAATTTAGTTTAATCGACATGTTCTTATTTTATAGAGAAACGCGTTGATTTCACCTGCATATAAATTGAACCGTTCCACCAACGTGATTACTGAATCCTTATAAATGATCCGGCAAAGCACAGCTCGTTACTCAGGAACGTCGTGATGAAGTGATCATGTGTTGCTATCGGTCAAATGCTAAAGACCTACGTGTCAATTTCCTGGCAGACAGCGAATTTCTCGTGTCCAACCTGTTTGCGAGGTTTGTTGGAAAAAAATTCATCCTTGTCACGGAAAGGACGACTGTAAATGCATTGTAACAGAGCTTAGATTGTAGTGGCGTTAGGAAAGCAATTTCGCTCTCAACAGCGGTCCGTACTTGCGTCTCGCTGCCTCGGTAATTCAGTAGGGCGCGTGACTGCGCACTGAATAGAAGACCGTGTCTCGTCGTATGCAAATTTGATACGCGAAACTATGATCGTGATTTATACCGTTTAATTTTGTTGTCGATCGGATTATGTGCATTTCGTTTTACTTGTGTAAATTGTGTTAGTTGGATTGTGGCAAATTCCCCCGTGTTTTATGGTAAAACCCATTGCGTGTGTTTGGATATCGATATTTGTTTTAGTTTCGTCACAAATTTACATTAATAATATTAATTTGATATCATTTTAAATCAATAGATAGTGAACGATTTATTACTCCTCTAAAAAAATCCTAATTGCTAAAGTTTTTCTCAAAATCGACATATACTTGTCAAAGCTTATTTGTATTTCCAGACGTGTTTATGCTTAGTGTTAGTTACAATTGAAAGGTTTTTTCTTGCTAATACAATACCGTAATTCATGAGAATATGAGTTGTCTATGAATGGTGGAATGAGAAGGGATGTCTTCCATGTCTACTTCCATTTATTGTCTAATTTCTCATGTCAATCATGCGGTGTCTTGAATGTGCTCTACAAATAATACGTGACAGTTCGAATCAAACATGATAAGTTATCGTAGTAATTTGTCATGCTTTTCATAATTCACCGCTAACTCATAGAGTCTGCAAAATGTAGAGTTCTTACGTAAGGATTTTGATCTTGACTTTGGTTTATACAATGCTTTTTTACTAAGATAAAGGGTTGTTTGAGATCGTGTGTCCTCTAACTACCCCTTTGGTGAACAGGCGTGATATGTTAGTGAAGCAGACATCGGTTAACATTTTAGTGACCAAATATTAAAAATTATTGTTCCTTTTCACTTGTTACAGTTTATCATTTACCTTTTATAGTTTTGTTATCAGCGGAACTGATCGTAAAATGTGTTTTGTAATACTGTAATCAATTTTTTTTATAAACAATTTATTCGATAAAATTGACTGTGTGTTAGGTATTACAGTTAAATAGTCTATCTATCGCTTCTCATTGTCGACTAGTGGGTACCACCAAACATCGAGATATCTACGGCTAGTATTCTACAAGAAAGAAGATGCATTTGAATCTAGACTATATGTACTGAACTCTGACGTTTCTGAGTCACTAAATATTATAAGAATTCAATGAAAATAATAAAGTATTGATTATTAACTGTTTATTTACTTCTAAATTAGCTTGTTGCAAATATTAGAGTAAAAAGAGTAAGAAAATTACAGTAAAAAGGTCTTGCCTGTTATATAAATAAATAATATATTTTGTATAAAGAAATACACTTTTTACTTAAGTTATAATTGAATGAACATTTATCACGACCAATAACATTTACAAATCCATTCTATCATTAAAAACATAGGAATACCTATTTTTCCGGGAATGGGGTCACTCGCTTCCCAGCCAGCTTACATACGAGCCCTCATCCTTTACAGGGTGAGACGTTGGCGTCGGGTGAGTAATGATACAAATAAAATAAATGATCACTTTGTTTAGAATATTTACAATTTTGCTTTTACATCATGTAAAAAAATATATTAATATAATCTTATATAATAAGTGGCAATATCAACTGTCCACACAACTCTGTTGGTAGTAACTCTGTAGATCGTGGGTTCGATTCCCACCCAGGACACAACATTTGTGTAACGAACATAGATGTTTGTACTGTGGTTGTGTATGAATTGGCAAAAACAGTATATAAGTATTCTATCAGGTGTCTGGTTCCCATAGTACAAACTATACGCTTAGTTTGGGGTTAGATGGCGATTTGTACGAAAGGAGGAGGAGGAGAGTTTATTATAATCACCTTGTATTACTTTGGGGCTAAATAGTGCAGTGTGAAATACCAAATAATGTAAATAAAGAAATTAGTAACCTAACGAATAATACATAAATTAAGATAATAACAAATAATGATAATAAAAAAATAACTAAGTCATAATGTTAAATTCACGTGTTGATAAAACCAATAATATTCTTAGTGCATAAAAAATATGAAAACGAGGAATATTCTTATATAAAATAATTTAATATAACTTCAGTAGGTATACCAAGTTTTCGTACAACATTTATTTATAATTTATAAATGTTGTTATATGTTTAATATTTTGAATACAAGGAAAAATATAAGAACCTCGCTGTAAGTATATACTTTTATTGAACTTGAAATTTGAACCTTGCATTTTTAACCTACTCAACCTTATTCACGAGGTATACAATACAATACTATATATATGACTATGTATTATGTGAGGTATATATACGATTACTTGAAGCAATTTATCAGTTCAGGCCGACGATTTAATATCAAAATGATTGTTTTATTTTTATTATATTATATGTACACAGTAAAATAAACTTAAATTCAGGCACGTGGGACATTACATCTTCATGTATCAAAATTATGGGTGACTTGGGTCTTCCCATATATGCAGGGAATGAACAAAGTCCTTGTGTTAATGAGTAGAGGATATCTCTCAATAAAACAAGGCTTTACAATGAGACCCTGGACATCACTTATAGCACTTTTGAAAAAAAAACGGCGAATTAATCGCGATGGCACTATTTCATTTCGTTGACTAGTTTTTATAGCCAGCTTTCGGCTCCATCATCACACTAGCTCCATGGTATTGCTATCGTTATTTATTGCATTGTATTCGAGGTTATATAGTTATGCCAAAAATCAGCTTTTCGGATGCCAGCAAAATACTTGAGTTTTCTCAAGTTTTCTCTGGGTTAAAAATATTGAACCGGAAAGAAGTAGGTTCAAAATCAAGTTAAATTACAATCTTGTACCTAATAAAGCAGCTTTGCTTGTTACTAGCGACCCGCACCTATTTCACACGGGTGCAATTAGTTTCAAATTATATGCACAGACCTTCGTCGTTTATCGCTCTTTCTATATGTGAAAACCGTATCAAAATCCATTGCGTGGTTTATAAGATAAGCAGGGAAACAGAAACAACGACTTAATTAAATACTATTCAGAGATAATGACCATTTTATTACGATACATTTCCGTCAATTAGAGATAAAAAGCTCTTCGAATCACCGCCCAGTCAATCTCCCTGACAAATTGACCACATAATTGTTCCAGCGTTTGTCAATCGTGATCCGACTGTGGCAGCTTCCTACCCATATGACGGTTTATTAAACTTTAATTGACATCGTATCCGACGGGTTGTAAATCAGTATTTTCACTTTGGAGTAGAAAATGAAATGCCCCGTGGCTTTGGTACTGGCACGATTTACATACTGCGCCAAGTCGTGGGTAGAATACGCCTAATTCAAATGTTCGGATTAAATTATGCGACAGCGCAGCAGTGTAACGCATTCTTAATTTCTTGCTTAGTTTTTTAATCAAATATTTGAGTCTATTAGACGTTAACATGATTTTGTCGTGTAACAGTTTTCCTTTCAATTTCTAATAGTTTTCGACTGTAAAGCTTGGCTTACAGTTGTGAGTTCTGTGGGTATAAATGTTTAAAAGGACGACACTTAATTCTCGATTATCAATAGGAAATAAAAAAATACTGAATATTCTCGCACAGGCAAGGTGTCTAGAATTCTTGATTTCCTGTTTCGTGACGTAGGTAGGTATTATTAATGGCGAGTAACGGATGTGCGAACTGTGTAAAACCTAAACCTTCACACAATTCATTTATTATGAGCTATAAATCTATTACTTAAAACCATTATCAAAACTTTACAACTTTTTACAAGTCTCCTTTACTGTGCTAATATCTTCATCATGTGAAATTTGCTATATCATAGTGCTAATATAGTGCTGGTATTGGGCTGCTAGGTGCAAACACATGTACTGAATAGTAAACTAAAATGTGAGTATGGTCTCAGAAAGCAAACGCAATATTGCCTTATGATAATAAGTAATGTTCTTGTCCGTGTTGCTGTTTGCTTGAATGTCTGGTAATGAGGATGCATATTTTTTTTTATATATTTTTCTTATTTTTCGTTGAGTGATTTGGTCAAAACTAACTATTTCATCGTCGTCTTTATGTCAGAAGTTTTAAATAGATTCAAATAATTTTTATATTTTATATTTTGTGTTATAAAAATTACAAATGTACATAAAAAAATTTGAAAAATTATGTATACGAGCCTCATGCAAATTAGGCTAATTAAAAGTTTTGAAATATTTTTTCTATTAAAATCTTTTACAAAAATTGTACTAATTTGACATAAATGCTCCAATTAAAGTGCAATTATAATTTATTTTTTAGAATATAAATACTTTTTAACCACACAACAAATTATTGCTGATATAATTTTATTCTTTGTATGTTACATACAAATAGCATAAGCACGGGGAATAAATATATTTCTCATAATTTTCTAACTACATATCTTAACATAACTCCACTTAATCCGAAAGCCAGGAAAAATCTTCCTCCTTACATGTAAACTATTTTCTCACTCCAAGAAAATGACCTGAATGATCTGAATGATTTATTTCTCCTGGAATTTAAGTGTTTCATTCGGGCCCTATGTCTCGTTTACGGCGTTTGGGGACCAGCAATATAATGTTTAAATAAACCACGTGAAGCACGCCTTCACTATTTGATTTGTTCAACAAATGCTAGTACCGGTTTACTAATCACAATATATGTATCTAAATCATCATATTTATCTTCAGCTTAAGTTGCTATTCATACTCCATGGATAAACTACTAAAAGTAAAATTTGACTTTATTAAATCTATCCTCAATCATTATATTATTAATTTAAATGCTATTTATCTTCTTTACTTTCGTTTAATTATTAATTATTTTACCAGAATCTCAATGGAAGTGTTTGGATCCGTGAAACAACATTTCCCCCTCAATTATGGACGAAATGTGCTAATTGATAAGGATGTATGTAATTCGTTCGGAAACTCGTTAGTTACTTCATTTACACCAAAACATATCCGAGTCAACGGAAATTGGGTCTTCAGGCTAAAAAATAAAGTGAAATTTCCTATTTAACGTATGGAAACATGATCACGACTGGCTGGTCCAGTATTCAGGTCACTAGAAAACCTTGGACACTGTACTATTGCCATTTAAAGTCCTACTAGTTTATTTATAAGACTTACACGTTAATATTGTAAGTGCCACTTCGTATTGGGCTCGCTTTGTGCTTTACGGCCTAATAAATGAATGAGGGAAACTAGTCGTCTTAGTAGCAACATTGGTAAGACAATGTTGATCCAATTCCAAAATATCTCTTGAGACAATATTTGCATTAAGCCTCATAGTTACCTGTTCTCTACATTCTTGGTGAGGCGTTAATATAATTTGTGTATTTGCTTTATCTATGTTCAAAAGTCAACAGTTTTCGAACTAGTTCAAATTTGATGAAAATAGTCTTTTTTGTGTGTTTAAACAGTCATAAACTTTTCAGGACAGGCATGAGGCGTGTCATCTGGGTTAACGAGTGTAGCATTTAATCAGCGTTCTGATGAAAAAAATTTACTTCACATATTTGAGAAAAACATACAGATACTTATAGTTGATTTTTAAAACATAGAATAGGCTTAAGATGTTTAATACTCCACATTAATGTACTTAGGCCCGACTGTCGACATTTCCATTACCGAAGTACTAATTCAAACATGTTTCAAAACATTGTCGTCATGATATCTGAATGTTTGACCATTGTTGCATTCTCTTGCACCCACGGACTGAGCATTCCAATTTGTCGTCAGTAAATATCGTTGGCTGCAAAGCACATTCATCATTCGTTGATTAATTGTTAATTAAACGTTTGCAATAGCCGCCGTCTCTATAGCTAGTTTCGCCATGTCTGTGCTAGACAATTGTCGGTATATACAGGTTGTGGATAATTGGGTGTACTCCTGTTCCTTATATCAGATGCGTTGCTGAGGTTATCAAAAATCTATTGTTATATTATTTCCATTAAAGATTGTCTGCGTTTGGATGCACATTTAATCACACCAAAATATAGAAAATATAGACGCTATGAATTCCCTGTTTAAATATTAAATTCACAATTAAGCATGTTTTTGATCTTGTTCTAGTTTTTTCTTCTCGACTAAAGTTTTAATAAAGAATTAAGTTATTCATCTATACATACAAATAAATAAAATTATAATGCATGTGATATATGATACTTAGCACTAGCTAGTCTGTTTTGAAAATTATAAAGTTTATTGGAAAGATAAATAAGTAAATAAATAAATATTGATGGACATTCCACACATCGCTATCTAGCCCCAAAGTAGGCATAGCATGTACTATGGGAACCAGATGACTGATAGAATACATACATACTTTTTTTGTAAATACATACATATAAGTACATATTAACACCCAGACAATGCTAGTCACACAAATATTTTTCCTGGGTGGGAATCAAACCCACGACCTACAGCTCAGAAGGCAGAGCTATTAACCAACTGAGCTGCGAGGCCAACGAGCCCTACAGATACGGGTAAGGTAATAGTAATTTCCCCTGTGACTCGTACTTCACGCGGCAGAATATTGCAACCAAGTCTTGGTGTCATTGCAACCGGGAGTACAGAGCGTTCATTATATCGCCCACCGGTTGTGACCGCGTGGGACGCCGATCTTGATTCACAGCCGTTGTGTGCCGAATCCAGGACTTAGTGGAAACCATGCCATAGAAAGCCTATTTCAGCCATTATGGTTGAATAGACCAAAATTGTTATTCTATCGAGTTATTTCATACTTACTAATGGACCATTAGTATTGTAATATACCATTTCGTGAAAGGAAAGCTAGGAAAAGTGCTAATTGAGAATATGTAAGCTATGAACATATCGAAAATACCGAAAACTAAATCCATTTTGAGTGCTTAGTGGCTAATGATATTAATCGTGTCATACTGCAAAATACTTTCAACGCAGACAATTGACCGAAAATATTAAGCCAATTTAGAATAATACATACATAATAGTTATTTCCATTACCATGAAGCGACTTTACCGCACTTTATTTTAAAGCCGTGTGCAGTTTCACTTCGCTTGTTTTCAACATTATTCCAGGAAATGTTTGATGTTGATAGATGGAGCAGCTGTCGTATTTGATTTGCACAGAGATGATGTTGATTCAATGATAAATGTGTTCTTCCAGCCGATTTATGATCCGAATAGCTTTATCAACTTTATTAACGTCGTAAACCTTAACAACACTGGATACTTGTATCATTATATTTGTCTTAGCTTCGAAATAGTTATTTCAGTCTGAGAAATCCAACTCAACTTACGGTTGGTCTGTTGATAAAGCTCAGGTACAACCTCTTGCCGATTCCCAATAATTTCAGATGTCGTATTGGGCAACGAAATTCCGTTATTCGGGTTGCGAATCAGAACGTGATTGTGTGAAAGGTTTAACGACGAAGTTGAACTTTGCCGCTAGTAGATAATTTTATTGGATTTTTTTATTCTTCCACGGCTTCTACTTTTTATATGTTTGACCTTGCGAGGACAATCTGTTTGTTTTCGTCTCGTTCCTATCTGATCAAAATTATCAGTCATAACAATAAATTAAGAACTCTTCTTATCTTAATCTTGAATTTTAATTGTGCAATCATATATGATTATAATAGAATGTATCTTTTTTGTGAATAAAAAAATGACAACAAACCTTCTCATAAAAAATAATTCGATGACCGGTTTGACATGTTCTAGACGTCATCTTTATTGGGATGTTTTTTGTAACTGTTTTTTAAATACTAGAAAAGGATCGAACTCTCCAACAGCTTAAAACACACCGCACTGATTTTTATTTGTCTTTATTTACCAAGTCGTCGGATAAGTAAGGCGCATTAGTTGTCAGTGTTTCTAGTAGCCGAGTATAACTTAGTTTATTCGTAATTTGGAACGAAATGTGAAGCAGTGCGTGAAGTTTTATAAGTTGACATCTATTTTATGGAAATTGTTCAATACATCAGGTCTTTCGATGCGCGGTTGAACCTACTAATAACACAGACTCAGCTACTAACCGCAGCAACAGCTAAAGTACTATCCATAATGCCAAGAAATTGTACCACCGACTTATTGCCACTTCAATATTTGTCAACGTTAAAACAGTAGTTACTGTTATCCAAGTAATATTTCTTCTGCCAAAAGCTTGATTCGAGAATTAATTACTTGAGTATTTGCACAAGTTTTCCTTTGTCTCAATAAATTGTCGGCTCCATTAAATTATATTATGATTATAATTTATAAACTGTGTTTGTAAATCACCGCATTACCGGCTAACTGGTTGGCGTATTGTAGTTTTCTCTGCTAAATATTAGATTAATTCTGTAATAAACCCTTGCTAAGTAAAGTTTACTTTCTATTGATTTCTTGCGCCGCCGATTGGTCAATTATTCAATTTGCTCTATACATTTTATTGGTTTACAAACTATCTAGACGAGCACAGCCTTCATCGCAACTTTATCGTTTCTATCTGTGTTAATTACTATTTCAGTTACATACTGAATTCTTTGTTTATCTTGATTCTTCTTCATCAACTTATTTTAAATATTATGTTAAGTCGATTCGTTAGTATCTGATTTCTATTCTGATAATTCTGATTTTGATTTGTATTATTGATTAAGATTATTACTTTTGATCAGGTTCGTATTATATCTACATTGTTGCAAATAATTTATAGCAATAATTGAGGAATTCCTCGCAAATCACCCTAAAAGCGTTGTATAGTAGCCGTCTAGATTGTTTCAAAATTCGTCACAAATTCTCAGACTGTGTTATAAATTGTGCAACACATACCGTGCAGTGTATAAGGTCGGCCGACATACTGCCAAGCCCACGGAAGCCCACATGTCCTAAACGTTATATCGCCCGCACAGTGTGAGTGTGTCCTTACTAGGCCGAGTTTGCAGAACCAGTCCCGCCTACCTAGGCCGTTGCACCGACTGTACCGTCTGCACACAGGGAAAGCTATGTGCTTTATCTTGTGACAACTGACATTATCTTTCATACTCCTTGTCCCGAAAGCGTCTGATTGTTTTAAGGGTACTGATTGTGGTGTGGCATAAAATAAGGTCCTATGTCTATTTTAGATATGTAAGACAAACTATATCAATCCAGCGTGTTTCCCCATTGAAGAAATAGATAAAGACAAAAATAACACATTTTGTTTGTTCTCATTCGCAATAAACATAAATAAAATAATAAATATTGTTGAACATTTCTCACATCGCCATAAAGCCCCAAAGTAATTATAGCTTGTAGTATGAGAACCAGACTACTTATAAACTTTTTTGTGTGACCCACAGTCATAGAAAAAACATCCATGTTGGTCACACATATGCTGCCTGAGTGAGAATCGATTCCACAACCTACAGCCAGAGTTACTAACCACTGATTTGTGTGGCCAGTCAATAAAAAAATAAACAATAAATACTATATATTATAACTATTAAAATGACTATTTCAACCTTCAAAATATCGGATACAAAAATTTATATAACCAGTAATAAATGATGACTTCGTCGTTTGCCTCCTGAATGACCATTGAGATGAAACCGAAAGTTTGATCGACGTTGAGGAATCATAACGGATTGCTCGCCGTGACTTGTTATGTAAACAAGAAACAAAAAGTGTTGCTATCTATCTACGCATTCGCTTTGAGCTTTCAATGCTTACTTTCTGTTGGAGCTTTCTTTTTGACTACGAAGTCTTAGTTAATTGAAATAAGATCTGCGACTTTACAAAAATAGATTTATTGTCAAGTCAAATCAATAGTTATAGTCATTTTTTTCATTTCCGTTATAATATAGGTACATATATCATTTGGGTGTATCAAAAATGTCAGTGACATACATATTTTGGGATATATAACATGTCCAAAGATGCATCCTTGACGGAGTTTACTATACGTACAAAGATTATATTAAACTATAGTTAGTTTTCAATGATCAGTTTATTAGTTTGCGCCTTTCCGATCTAACAACCCTACCTAGTCTAGAGGTTACCTCTACTACTTATTTGTGCCTCGTTTGATAGTTTTTCTATAAATAGCGTTTTAATGTTATGCACTTCCTGACTTCAGTTATTTCAAATCTCTGCGCCCGTGTTAATGAAATGTAATATCGCTTCGCCCTAAATTTCCATTTGTGAGACCTGTCACGATATTTTTAGGAAGAATGATAGGATGTTCATTTTAAATTTTACTTATGTTTGCAATGTAATATATGAAGATAATGAGGTAATTAGTTCATTACTCCCTTGGATAACGTTGCTGCACTAAGTGAACCTTGCAGTTACGTCATATACTAAACATATGTCCGAGATAAGTTATCGGTCCATTACATAGTAACCATCACGTTTAGTATCGTTTAGTTAATCTTTGGTGCTAAGGTCGTTATGTTTCTCATATTTTCAACATGCTTAGTGTTCATTAGTAAATAGTTTTTTAATTTGATGTTAAATATATACAGTAAACATTTTCTTTTTCTTCATTGCGTGGTCAAATGGGTCTCCGTCTCAGCATGATGCCGCTCCCAAACATGATAGATTACATCGTGTCGGTAGCGGCGCTGGTTTTCAGGCGGAGTCTATTAACAGTTAACAGTGTTGTAGCGTGGACTAATGAACTCTGTGTTAATATTCTAGTTAATATTTTGCTTCATATTTTGTTGTTTACCTATTATTTCCCCATAAATCAATTATTATTTTCGTGACTGCTTTTATTGTTTTAGTAGGTTGTCTCGTTTGAGTACCCATTTGAAATTATATAATGTTTCATATTTTTCATAACTGATTTAGAAAGTAAGCATCCTTTTATATATTTTATCTTCGTACATATCTTCTTCATCTGAATAAAGTTACTTCTGTCTAACAATATGTTCAATAAGTTCTCTTCCCACGTCTGCTATATAGTCAAATAATGCTTATTGTCGCGACCTGTTCCCAAGAATATTGTCACAGAGCCCAATAAAACCATCGCTTATGTAATCGTTACGATCATAGCTGATGTCGGCGTCTAGTCTGTCGGTCGGTCGTTCACTTCTAAAAATACCTCAGTCACTAACAAGCCCACTGCTATTACATTAGGTAAATTCAAAACTACTGATTGACTGCTATAAACATCTCTGATTTTACATATCAGTTTAGAAATTAATAAAACATGCTAAAAATTACTGCTTTAAAATTTCGCGGACAATGACCTTGCTTGAAGGTCAATCGGACATGTCAGTTTAAAACGATAGCTGCGATGGTATCCATTAAATAAATATAGTAGTGTGATAAAATTAGATGCCATATACAAAGCTACCACTACACTGTACCAGTCTGCACGCAAACAGTAAAAGTAGATACGCAAAGCAATAATGTATACTAAATGCCTGTGTTTACTGACGCCTCACCACTGGCTCATTCCCAACATTATCAAATTTGTTACGTTGTTTTATTCAGTGGTATTCGGTTGGCAATGTGTTGATGTTTGTTGTATAGTGTATTTGTCAACATATCACCTGATATTGACTTTGTAGCCGATGGTGAATCACTTGGACTGGGAAATGACTCTCAAGTGACGGCTTCCAAAAACATCGTTAGGTTTTCAACTGCGGGGAATTGGTCCTACTAACTCGCTATGGTCGCCTCGCGATAAATTCCATCACCGGAAGGAAAACATCTCGTGTATTATCGAACCCAAAACCATCAGATCTTAAAGTCAAAGTCAAAGTCAAAAACTTTATTTCCATAGAATTCATAAAGAAATGGCTTGGAAACGTCAATATTCAAAACATAAGGTCACGTACTTATCGATAAGTTTGACGCCTGTTCAAACCCTATCCGACCCTCCATGGGGAAGAACAGAAAGAAACCCCTAATGGAGGGATTCCTTTTTTTTCGCCTTAAGCCGGCGTCACCAGAAATTGAGCAGTCATCACGTTTTATATGTTTATCTCGACTGTGTCTCGGTGATCTTTGTTGAAAGAGACTATTTGAGAGTCGGTACTGCTTCATTCGTTAAATTTAAATAAATTACTCTCTGCAGTGTCACCAAACAACGAAGTCAGTAATTACGTCAACAACTATAGAAATTTTCATTAAAATAAAGCTCTGTTAGTTTTTAATTAAAATAATGTAAATTTATTCTCGACCGCCTGCAACCCTGCGGAGGATAGATTGTTATTGGAATTCTTTAATGGAATGTAGATTAGGTCTTCTTTAGCTATTGTTATAAATTATTCTCTTATCTCTATAATACTTATTGATCTCATTGGGTTTACAGTAATCAGTCATTGAAATGTCGTGTTAATCCCCTATAGTAGGAAATATATGTTATGTACTATACAGGATTTATAATATGTATATTATTCGCTACAGGGGATTTATGTACGTCAAATATCTTCATATATTGACAGATAGTCACTTTTTTCTTGTTTCCGATTTTGCAAACACACGCAAAAACTATCTACGAATTTTCAATTTCTTTACCCTATGTTATTTTGTTACCAGCTAAATCCGGAAAATACGATAAAGTCCAAGTCTAAAGTTGAATATACGCATAAAGTTATGCGCATACGATAGATTGCTTCGACAGTCGAAAATAACTCCGATCAAGTTCCTAATTACTGAAGTAGGAAGTGCCTAGTGAATATAGTGGTGGTATTAAAAAGAGTAATCAAGGACAAATCGAGTTATGTATTTTCGGACACTTGTGGATTTATGATCGTGCTCATAGACCTCTATCGAATGCATCTTGATTCAAGTGTGTGATGAAATTGTTAGTGAGGATATTGGCCAGATTTATCTGACTGCTCATTACAAACTTTTCCACACTCCGTGAGAACGTCTCGAAAAGTGTTACACTTACGACGGTAACTTTGCTATTGTTATCGTGAAAGTTCACCATCTTTCACTTGAGGCATTACCTGTCGATGTCGCTCAGGCTTACGCTCAATAACATCCCGTAGTTGCGCCAGCGAGTCTTGCTAGCTGTCCGCGTAACGGTCGCTACAGTCGCGCTCGTGTAAAGAGCCCTAACGTAACGTAAACGGGCCGTGCAGTGCAGTGGTCTCTGCGGACAGTGAGGCCGCGTGAGGTGCCCGTGCCGTCCCTTGGTCGTGTCGGTGTCGTGCCGGGATAGGTGCGGGGGCGCGTCGCCAATGCGCGCTCGGCTGCCGGATGTCGCCGCCGAGGGCGCTGCTCGCGGGGCTGCTACTCTGCCAGTTGCTCTCCTACGGTGGCCACCAAGGACTCACCAAGATATTTTACACGTAAGCATCATCAGGAACGCATCATGTGTTCCTGCTAGGTATAAATGATTTAAAGTCTCAACTAAGTGATAGTAAAGTGTTCTGAAACACAAATACACATTGTTTGGAATGCTTTTCATGGAGATATGTTTCTGATTGCTAGAGCTGGTTATAGTGAAGCTGAAGAATGTTGAAGTTGGTATAGTAGCCAAATATTGTGCCACCAGCTCGATACCTAAATATACTTTGAGTATTCAATGAGGTTCAATGGTATAGACCCGGAGTCCACCAATATTTTTTCTCCAATTTACCCTTAATTCATAAATAAAGGGTAAATTGGAGAATAAATATTGGTGGACTCTGGGTCTATACCATTGAATCACCGCGCTCCCAATAATTCGCGAATATTCTCATTTTTATGCACTGGGTAACCTAAACCGACGGCTCAAACATTCCCTCCGATTACACGCTTATTGGATAACAGATTTATATATTTATTAAATTTAATGAATACTTAGGTACTAATGGTTTCAGTTTTATGGTATTCCAATTGGAAAATAATTTTGTATCATTGTGTACCTTGCATTACTGAATGTGTAAATTTGTTGCTGTGACTAATTATGTACTATGTATAGAATATACGCTTTTCTCACAGTATATCTGTTACAAATAATAGGATGTCATAGCCAATTGTAACGTTTTGCTGGGTTTCTATAATATGTAGATCCGTTGATATAACCTTATGTTACAGGATGAACATTGATACTCTTCAAAAAAGTGCTAAGTTGCCATGGATACTTGTTACTAACGTATAGAAGCATGCATAAGTCTAATTTGTTACCCTTTCATGTGAGCTTTACGAGTATTTTGTCTTTAGGCTTTAATTCCAATGGTTTATTTGAATTTGTTGTTGAAAATTTATTGTAAAAGATATAGTTATCTACACATAATGTTATAATAGTGTAGGTACTTCAAATATTCGACCCAACTAAAATTTGTCACATGCGGGCGTCAATTTATAGACGCGTTATTCTGTCTATTCTCTTGTTGCGAACATTGGTCCCCAGTTGAATTTAAGCCCTGATTGTTTCAATTGGGTCTATTGTGTGCAATGACCATAAATTGTATTGATCAACTCTCTATTTTATTTGGTGTAAGAACTTTTATCCAGCTATATTTTGTTGGAACAAAGCCATTGTTTTATTTTTCCTCGCAAAGGAAGCTGTTTTATAAATATGATGTGTGTTAAGCTCATGAAAAATATAAAACTTCTTTGTGTTTAATAACATTCATAATGTAAGCGAACGTATGACTTGTTAAGTTTAAACAAGGAAGCCACATTAACAAAAAGGGTAGGAGTTACATGAGAATTTGGCAAGTGTCCATCAACTGATATATCAGAACAATTAACAAAGATCACACGTGCCTTTCCATTATTCATATTAAAATGATAAATGTATCTACCTGGTTCGTGAATGTAGGCTACTTAATTAAATTTCAATGTAGTTTTTTAACTTATGTTAGTAAAAAGGTATTAATTATTAATATCTAAGTTAAGTTGGTAGATAAAATGTAACTGTAATTGTTAAGACTCATTATAGCATTGTACCCAACGTTAGTGGTTATAATCATGCTATTTTTATATAACTTTCATTTGTATTTTTTTATGTGATAGCTAAATAAATAAACTAAAAAAACATATTATTCCTAGACATCCCAGACTAACATGCAATTTTCTATCGTTACAGGTTACCTGACACGGGGCAGCCTCCAGTTCTGATATCTTTAGCAGACAATGCCAAGTTGGACCTGACGAATCCCGACGAATATCTGTTCGCCAACGATTCCGACGAACACAATGATACGAAGACATTCTCTATTATAGAAGGCGATGCTCTGGAAGAGGAGGCTGACAGTAATGACGTGGAAAAAGAGAACTCCGAGCCGCGGCTCACCATCAAAGCGAGGCCCATGCACGAAGTAAGACAGACTGAGGAATCGTTCCAAGCACCGTCAGTAGAAATAGAAACTACGACTGAGTCTCAAGATGAACAAAAGGAACCAGAAACAGAAAACATTCCAGTCAAACCAGAAACGCCACAGGAAGACATACCATCGTTCTCAGAGTGGGCGCAGAAACAACTCGCAGAGGCGGAGAAGAAAGATACCGTCTTGAATCATTCGAGTCAACCTAGTCATAGTAATACGAATTTTAGTAGTAAAAGCACAAAATTAAGGTCGAAGAATTACGCGTCGCCCGCGTGTGGCGCCAAAATAGTGGCCGTGAACCCCGAGGCGGGGTCGGCGAGTTCCATACTGTCCCCCAACAGAGACGAGTATATGCTCAACACTTGTAACAGTCGCATATGGTTCATAGTGGAACTCTGCGAGGCGGTGCAAGCCCAGAAAATAGAATTAGCGAACTTCGAATTGTTCTCTTCCACGCCCAAAGACATCGCCGTATATTTTAGCGATAGGTTTCCGACGAGAGAGTGGGCGAGCGTCGGCCAGTTTACCGCCCAAGATATGCGGGACGTGCAGAGCTTCGATCTGTTCCCCCAAATATTCGGAAAGTTTATAAAAGTCGAGATGCTGTCACACCACGGCTCCGAACACTACTGCCCCATTTCGCTGTTCAAAGTGTACGGGACGTCTGAGTTCGAGGTTCTCGAAAAGGAAAACTCCCAGCACCCGGCCCATATAGACGAAGATGAGGATGATGATATAATAGATGTTCCGGATATCCCCGCGGTGGAGTCCGAGCCATCGAAGAATCTGTTCGGCTCCGCCCGCGACGCCGTCATGTCGATAATGAAGAAGGCCGCGCAGGCATTAGTCAAGTCGGAAGTGCCGCGGAACGTGACGAGCGAGCACAACGACACTTCCACGGACAATGTATACATGCGTTGTTGCTCGCCCAGCCATATTATAGTTTGTGATAATTGCAGTGAAACCTTATACAATGAAGTGTACGAACTCATTAGCTGTAGCTCGGACAAGTTAGTCAGTTTAGTGCGTCAAGTTTTCCTTCGCGATACTTTGAAATGCACTGGCATTTGCCAGCCGTTCGGCTTGGACTTCAAGAGTACAAAGACTATGGAGTTTAGTGAGGAACGCGTAGCTTATATGAACGCTTTGTTTTCACAAAAATATTTAGCCGCCTTGTGTAATATACTAGCTATTAAAGAGAAAAAAGTAGTACTTAATACAAGTTTTGAATCTGAATTAAACGTTACCCAGAATTTTACTGTCGATGATTCGCTGCAGTTCGGCGGAGAGACAAATGCGGATCAACAGGTAAAGCTGCCTTTGGATAAGACGAACGGTTCTGATGATAGAATAAACGATACTATCCAAGAGGAGAAGGCAACGCCCGAAACGTTAGAAGAAGGTACTCCAGTTCCTGTAGATTTAACTAAAGAAGATAATGAAACGGACGATAAAAAAGCAGAAGCCGTTGAAGAAAAACAAATTATAGACAGCATCGCACAAGATACTCCAGAATTAGACAAACAAGCTGAAGTGATCGACCAAGAAAATACTTTACCAAAAGAGTCAAAAAACGGCAAAGTGGAACTTTCGGCTGAGAAAACGAAAGAGTTGGAAGAGTTGAACGATCAACTGATCATTGACAATGATAACTTCATATCGGAGTTTGATCAGATTGCGGTGGACCCTACACCGGCCGGGGCGCCGCCCTCGCAGAGCGTCGCGCAGGGGCAGACCTTGCAGAAGGAATCAGTCTTCCTGCGCCTTTCTAACAGAGTAAAGGTGCGTGTTCACTATGTAACAACTTTTTTTATGTGAATAGTTACGGAACGAGCCGACGGCCCACCTGGTGTTAAGTGGTAACCTCGGACCATAACAACCGATGCGACTCGGGTCCTCCCCTACCAGGTACGACAAAACCCAAGTCGCATCGTATGCACCCGTAACTCTGAGACGTGTAGGTGGAACGTCTCATGTGCCTGTAATTTCACCGGCAACCACACCTTTTAAACCGGAACACAGTGACGCGAATGCGTTACTGCTTGGCGGCAGAAATGGGTATGGTGGCAGTACTACCCCGGACGAACTTGACATAAGTTCTATTGTTACTAAACTCAAAACATAACAAACTTTTCCATACTATGATAAAATCCAAAGAAGTAAGTTTTGCGACATACATTTAAGTAAGTCTCAACTGCCTTCCAAAACTTCTTAAATTTTTGACGACACGGATTTTGGCAATTTACTGCGCAGGATGGGCAATGATAGTCAAGATAACATTATATTGGTCCCTTGCAGCTAAATAAATACAAAATAAATAAACTTCAGATTTGTCAAGATTCACCGCCAGAACTGTACTCAACTTTGTTGTTAGTTCCAGTCCATTTAGATAAGAATTGAACTAGGGAATGCTAGCCTTCGTCTAACCAGGTCATGTAGATTAGCAGCTTGCAACTAAGCCCTTTAACTTAGGTTTGTTAATAAATCATCGCTTGTTACTTGAATAATTGTGTGTACCAGATTTCGCTCTAAGGTGTACGTGTATGTAGTAGCAGCAGAACCAACTAGTTGTTTGTCTGTCGAAGTACTGTCAACAAACGCATTTTTATGCCTCCATACAGTAGTGTACTCGCAACGCTGTAGTCTGCTTGTGGGTACCGGTGAAATTACAGGCACAGGAGTTCCATCTTCAGTCCTCAGAGTGAAAGTGAAGATAGGGGCCATCTTATTAATGTACTTATTATGTCACCTCATCATTGCTTATTTAAATATCATGTCATTTATAGGAACATGTTTAGATGTAGAAATGCAAGTAAACTTAATTAAAATAAATAAGTTGAAAAACTCGTACCATGACTTCTTAATTGGCGTAAAAAACCTTCAGTGCTTGGGCTAGTACTATTGGTTAACAGGCGTATGTACTGACTGCTTTATCGTTATCCCAAGGATAGAAAACAAGGATTGACGCTACAGGGAAAAGCCTCACTGAGTCAAGACTCAGTGAGGCTTTTCCCTGTAGCGTTTTATGGAAATTGTTGTTATGTCTGTTACATCAAGATGTAACAGACATAACAACAATTTCCATTGCATTCAAATAACCAATGTACCATCTGAAATCTGGAATCATCTATACTGTTGATTTTTATGTCATCTAATTGCATTATTTCTTCTTTTCCAGACATTAGAACGCAACATGTCCCTGTCGGGACAGTACCTGGAAGAGCTGAGCAGACGGTACAAGAAGCAAGTGGAGGAGATGCAGAGGACCTTCGAGAAGACGGTCCAGCAGATGAGCGAAGAACGCCGCAGGAGCAACGAGAGAGAACAGAAATACATAGAACAAATGACCACCATGCAAGAGCAGGTGGGACATCTAACCGCCGCGCTGACGACGCTCATGGAAGAGCGAGACGGCTGGTTCGGAAACATGACCTTCCTCAAATTCCTATTCTTCCAAACACTCGTGACGGCAGCGGCGTTCTACTACATAAACAAGCGGCGGAAAGTCGAGCCGGTCATCGTGCAGATACCAAAGAAGAAGAAGAAACAGGACAAGGTCAGGAGGAAGTCGGTGGAGGGAGTCAGCGGACACGCCACGCCCGCCGCCAAGAAGCGGAGACCCAGCGAGGAGGCGCTCCACATCGCGCGACAAGCCGACGACGACGACGAAGACGAAGACGTTGGGGAATGGCAGGTCGCCCGCAAAAACAGACGCCGGAAGACGTCCATACTGCACCGAGCTGAGGAGACCGCGGTGTGGACGAGACGGGACAGCATCGGACAGCTGCAAGAGAACCCCATACCTTTAGACGAGGAGGAATTCTTCGCCCCCGTCACGGAGCCGAAGCAGTTCACAGAACACGTCACCCCAAAGAAGGAATCCAAAACGAACGGCTCGTTTTTCAACAACATCAAGTCGAAGACGATGAAGACGCGCCGGCTCTCGTCTCCGGCGTTTTTGAGGACTTTGAGCAGGCAGAGCAGCAGAAGTACCCCCAGTCCCGTAGTACGGCCGTTAGACCCCGTTTATAACGGAAAGGTCGCTAAGAAGGGAGATTCTGGATCTCCCACGGGAAGCCTGTGGTCGGAGTCGACGGAGATATCGCAAATATCACAGAACGGCAACGGGAACGGCGGGAAAAAGAAGAAAAGTCTGAAGAATATATTGAAGAAAGTGTTTTGAGGACTGTTTTGTTTGAATTGTGTGTACGAATCCGCTTGATATATATAAGCGTTGCTATAATTTATTTCCTTTGTACGATTAATTTACTTTTATAAATTATTGTATTGTACGATATTGAAATTGTGTGTGTGTGTGTGTATGCTGTTGTTGTAACCTCATAGGTGCCAATTGTGATAAATTAGGAGCCTAATTATTAATTATTTAAATGTATTCTATCAGCAATAATTACGCTTTCAAATTATGTAAAGTAAAAATGACGTTAGTATATATTAATTACTAGCTGCGCCCCGCGGTGTTACCCGCGGTGAATAAGTCATATATACCCTGGCAGTCGTTTAAATGGAAAACGAAATGGCTGGTAGAGTAGTATAGTAGAAGGTGCAGTTGTAGCGGATTGAAAGGTTGCCGGTGAAATTACAGACACACGAGACACTCCACCTACACGTCTCAGAGTTAAAGGCATATGATGCGACTTGGGTCTCGTCGTACCCAGTAGGCGAGGACCCAAGATTGCTTGTTATAGGCAGTTACCACTTAAAACCAGGTGGGCCGTCTGCTCGTTCCGTGACTGCCGCCATATTAGGTAGAATGAATGGCCTTTAAGAATCCAAATACAGATTGGCAGATGAATGCTTTTACAATTTAATTTGTTCCAGGAATGCTAAGGAAACATTATTTGTCTTCCTGTCAATCATTTTTTCGTTTTTTTTTCTAATTTTTTATTATTGCCTTGTAATATTATATACTTAATGATATATTAAAATATATTATTTATGTATGTTATATTTTGTCCAATTATATTTTTTAGACCAATCTTAGATGAAACACAAAGCCCCATATAAAGTCCAGTATTTCTTGCCCATCCAAAGGTTGTCTGTAAGAGATCGCTTTATAGCGATAAGGCCGCCCATTGTTTCACTCTTTTGTATATTGTTACTGATTTTTGTGAGCAATAGAGTGTCATCTTTGTTCCCATGCGGAGTTGTTGCTGATAGTTTACATTCTCGCCTGTTACTGATTGCTGCTGTGTGTTTGTTTGTTTGTTTGCATGCGTGTATCGGTGAGGACAATAATGTGATGATGGTTACGATTATCGTGTGGAGTGGTCAAAAAGGAAAGGCATTAAATGCGTTAATATTATTCATTTTGTTTTATTTACTATAGTTGGACTACCAGCGCCTTCAACAGACGCCCCGCAGTGAAACTTAACGGCTTAATATTAATTAGTAACTATATTTACACTATGTATCATCAAAGCGATACATATAATAAAATTAGTGGACAATTCACACAGCGCCATCTAGCCCCAAACTAAGCATAGCTTGTACTATGGGAACGAGACAAATGACAGAATACATTTTTTTTTGTAAATACATATAATACATATCGACTGGCCTCACAGCGCAGTTGGCAGTAACCCTGCCTTCTACGCTGTAGGGCGTGGGTTCGATTCCCTATTTTTTTCTAATATTACGGTTATATAATGGCATCAATCATCATTGCTAACAGTTCGAGTGAAAGAATCACCTAGGAAAATTGCGTTATTGAAATCTGTTCCGCTGTTCGGTGTAATTTGAACAAAATGCATTTGTGTTCGTAATAAAGTTAACGTTAATAGATTTTCTACATCTTCATACGTGTTACTTCTACTATATATAATGTACATTTCATAAAAAGGCTTCGCACATATGCATAATTGCCTATACATTTGACAGTTTCAATTGTTTCACCGAAATTCGAATTTTTCGAACATTGACTGATGGCATAAAGACATCAAGAAATGACATTGACAGATAACATAAAGACATCAAGTAATGACATTGACAGATGGCATACAGACATCAAGTAATGACATTGACAGATGGCATAAAGACATCAAGAAATGACATTGACAGATGGCATAAAGACATCAAGAAATGACATTGACAGATTGCATAAAGACATCAAGAAATGACATTGACAGATTGCATAAAGTCCTTCAAATCGGCACACCTGAACTGAACCAAGTTCCTCTGCCTCGCCGTACCGTTGAGCGACTTGACGGCGCTCTCCAAGCCTTCCACGGTGTACCCTGCGTTTGTGTCTGCGCCTGCGTTTGCGTGTGCGCGTGCGCCGGTCGCGAACACAATCTCGTTGACGTCTTCGTACATTTTAACGGAGACGAGGTGCGCGAAGTGTCGCGCGAGGGTTGCGAGCAGCGCGCCGCGGAGACCTCCGTCCCGACACACCAAGTTGAGGATAAAGTGACCTGGACAATAGTAACATTATATTAATGTATGCATTGATAAATTTGAATTAATTAGTCACATGAGTGATTGAAGAGGTCATTGACAGGCCTTACAACTCAGCTGGTAGTAACTCTAGGTCTCTGATGGGTAGCGGAAACCTCTACCTACCATAACAGCGATATTCCTTACCTATCATAAGTACGGGAACATTTAAAGTATATCGCGTTGCGCCAGTCAAACAGACGCGAAGATATTTCGTATATCCATATTTCATCGACAGCCACATTCTTGAAAACCATTGCTAACTACACTTATTACTTATTGATGACTTATTATTTCTAAAAATGTAACTAGTCCCTATATCTTCGAGTCACTGGTTCTCTCGAACTTCGAACCAGTCAAAAGATTTTAAGTGCACCTCAAAGAGGCTCCTTTCGTGCACTCGACACATGTCGAATTTTTAGTTCTAGGACATGTCGGTTTCCAAGCCATTTCTTTATGAATTCTATGGAAATAAAAGTTTTGACTTTGACTCCTAGACCGTTTTGAGAACGTGATATTGCGCACGTCAATCTTTCAAGCGAAAAACTCGGGTGCACGTCGGGATTTGAAGTAGTCACTGTGAAATAAAGGTGTGTAACTCACCATTATCGGACAGTAGCGTAGTGAGTTGTTCCAGCACGCGCTCTTCGAGGAAGGCCCGCGGCGGACACGACAGTCCCAGCGAGCGATCCTTGTTGTCTATATCGTACATCACTACATCGTACTTGGTGCCTGGGACCAAATACACAATAGACAGTTCATATATTATATAAATATTGGTGGACATTTCACAAAGCGCCATCTAGCCCCAAAGTAAGCTAAGCATAGCTTGTATCATGGGAATCGGACAACTGATATAGTATTTATATACCTTTTTTGTACATACATATATTAAAAACCCAAACATAGAACAAACATCTATGTTATAAAAATGTTTGTCCTGGGTGGGAATCGAACCCACAACCTACAGCGCTGAAGGCAGGGTAACTACCAACTGAGCTGTGAGGGCACTCAATTATAAATATTGTTGGTAGAAGTCGCCTCGGCTTAGCTGTTGGCAAATTAGTAGTTCCCTTTTTGTTTAACCTTTTTGTAAAACAGACAGAGAAACATTTTAGCTGTCATCCGCCATTTTGGCAAAAACTGTGTGGAATGGCAGAATCTTTGATGACGTCACAAGTAACGTTAGTACGTAACGTAGTAGTAAGTGTTAGTACAGCTACAGTGGAGCGCTAATATAAATTTGCAATGCCTGACAAAGGCAACTAAGTCTTAAGCACCAAATTATCTTTAAGACCTTATTGTACACTTAGTTGACAAATAAGTTTTGTATTTGTAAATTTATCTGTAGATTAAAAAAATACCTTTGGCAGCTTCATCTCTGAGGAAATCTAGCCCGTCTTTGATCTGCGCTTGCAAATATTCGTCGGTTTTCAGCTCAAAGTAGTCCCTCGCTGTTTCCAGCATCACGGGGTCTATATCAACCGCTGTTATCTGATAAATAATAAATGTTATACAGGAACGAGCCGACGGCCCACCTAGTGTTAAGTGGTAACCTCTGCCCATAACAACCGATGCGACTCGGGTCCTCCCCTACTAGGTACGACAAGACCCAAATCGCATCGTATGCGCCCAACTCTGAGACGTGTAGGTGGAATGTCTCATATGCCTGTAATTTCAGCGGCAACCTTTCAAACCGGAACACAGTAACACGAATGTGTTATAGCTTGGCGGCAGAAATGGGCATGGTGGCAGTACTTCCCCGGACTAACTTGGCGTGAGTTCTACGCGCTCTTAAAAAGTATAAAAGAGTTATTTCGCACAGCCCCATTTAGACCCACACTAATCACGGCTTGTACTGTGGAAACCAGACAAATGTTGGTTCTGCGTGGGAATCGAATCCACAGCGCAGAAGCCAGAGTTACCAACTGAACTGTCTTATTTAATTAAATGTCTTATGAGAGTCCTGTTAGGGAGGAACAACAAGGGTGGCGATTTTTATGATTTTGAGTTGTTTTTAGCCAAATTTTTAAAGACTATTTGGAGGTACCCAAAACCCTAGTTAACTAAGATGTTTTTAGTAATTCATTTTAATGTCTGTTTGGCTATTTGGTACAAATTTCCAATTGTTTTATAATGAATTTCCCGATTAGCTACATATTTGAAACTTAAATAGCTAAGGGCTAAGGAAAACACCACATCTAAAAAACTATGTATTAAAATACCCTATGCGGTTATACCTTTTTGTCCAAATTTATACTTATTTACTTACTTTGACATCGGCCCAGCACTTTCTAATGAACATGCAGAGCCCTCCCCCGCCGAGGCCGAGCACAGCCGCCCGCGTGACGTCACCCGCCCCCCGCGTGACGTCACTCGCCCCCCGCGTGACGTCACTCTCCCCCCGCGTGACGTCACCCGCCCCCCGCGTGACGTCACCCGCCCCCCGCGCGGCGTCACGCGCCAGAGCGAGACCGACGCACATGAACGCGTGGTAAGTCGATATATGACCGAAGTCAACCACCATGCGAGTTTTGTTCTTTCTTTTCACTGAAAAATACAAAATACAAATAACCAACTGAGCTATTTATGTACCAAATAATATTAATAATATTGGTAGACATTTCACACAGCGCCATCTACCCCCAAAGTAAGATAAGCATAGCTTGTATCATGGGAACCAGACAACTGATACTTACATACTTTTTTGTAAATCCATATATAGAACAAACACCTATGTTCGTCACACAAATGTTTGTCCTGGGTGGGAATCAAACGACGAACAGCGCAGAAGGCAGCTTACTACCAACTGAGCTATGAGGCCAGATATAAGTATGTATATCAGTTGTCTGGTTTCCATGATACAAGCTATGTTTAGCTTACTTTGGAACTAGATGGCGCTGTGTGAAATGTCCACCAATATTATTATTGAATTGGGTATTATTTAGTAAAGGAGAATTGTCCCCACCTTGTTTAAGTTTAGCCTCGGACTGCACCAGCATCTGATTGTCGAGGAACACGAGGCGGCGGTGTGTGGCGCCATCTATGTCCACGTCTTCAACCACGAACGCGCCGGAGAATTGGGAGCACCCTGTGTACACCTCCGTGCGACGCCCCACATCACTGCCCAGAGACAGGAATGGAATCTGCAAATATTTTACAGGTTTTCTTTAATAATAATAATTAGTTGTTTAATCAGACTACTTTAGGTCCATGTGTTAGTAAATCAAGAGTTAGGTTAGGCGAAAAATCTAAGACGAGAATGGTTACGTTTGGGAGAGAGACAGTGTTGACTTATCGAGCAATGCCATCTCGTATGAGCAACTAGGTTAAGTTCCCCCGCACAGCGTCGAGCGACGAAGGTAAAGTCTAAGTTAAATATGAATTTTTTATTGCCTTAAAGTTCATAAAGAAATGGCGTGAAAACGGTTAATTAGTAGGTTACTTAAATATATAAGGTAACGCGTGCTTATTGCTAAGTTAGACGGGTGTTTAAACCCTATCCGACAGAACAGTCAAGAAACCCCCTAAAGGAGGGGTTCCTCTTTTTGGAAGGCACGATCCTCGATAGCGGATGGCTTCTACTAGCCTTCCGAAGATTTCTGTGTTTACTTCCTTCCAGAGAGGAATAATAATAATAATAATATTGGTGGACAATTCACACAGCGCCATCTAGCCCTAAGCATAACTTGTACTATGGCAACCAGACAACTGATAGAATACATATAAACTATTTTTTGCAAACACTTACATATAATACATATTAACACCTAGATACAACAAACATCCATATTCGTCACAAAAATGTTTGCCCTGGATGGGAATCGAACGATCTATAGCGCAGAAGGCAGAGTTACTACTGAGCTGTGGGGCCTGTTAAATGTCTTCTTTCAACATCACTGACCTGTCCAGCAAACCCACTCGGTATCAGCATCTTGGCGGAGTGAGCTAATTCCTCCTGAACGGAGTCGAGCGACGTGAAGCTGTGTCCTCGGTGCAGGATAGCTACCACCAGCCTCCCGGACTTCGCAGACTCCTGAAGTTGCTTCCTCCCCGCCGGTGTGCCGAACAACCACTCGGATTCCCTGGAATAGAAAAAATGCTTGTCAACGACACGCGAAAATGTTGGAAAGGCAACATAACCACTACACATTTCGTTAACACTCGATTTTGCTCCCCGTCCAATTTTCGTACTGCGAGCCATATATGAAAACTTTATAATACTTTTTTTGTGTGATACAGTTATGGTGTTAAGTGGCAATCTCGGCCCATAACAGCCGATGCGACTTGGTTACGACAAGAGCAAGACCCAAGTCGCAACGTATGCGCCCGTAACTCTGAGACGTGTAGGTGGAATGTCTCATGTGCCTGTAATTTCACCGGAAACCACATCCTTTCAAACCGTAAATGGTTCCGGCAGTTCTGTTTGGCGGCAGAAATAAATAATAATAGATATTGGTGGAATTTTCACAAAGCGCCACCTAGCCCCAAAGTAAGCTAAGCATAGCTATCATGGGAACCAGACAACTGATATAATACTTATATACTTTTTTTAATAAATATCAAGACCCATACACAGAACAAATACTTATGTTCGTCACGCAAATGTTTGTCCTGGGTGGGAATCGAACCCATGAGCTACAGCGCAGAAGGCAGGGTTACTACCAACTGAGCTATGAGGCCAGACAATGGTACGGTTACGGTTTCATGTGGTTTATTTATATGCTGCGTGTTTACGCAGTTAGGATAACAGACAGCGGAAAACATAAATATAACACGAGATTATTTACGCCTGCGGTATTTGCGTTACGAAATTGTCGAGTCCTATTTTCGTTATATATTTTTAGACTTAATAACATCAGTAAGTGCACAGTGATGCAGCTCATTAACGCCTCCCACCTTCACGTCACAAGACAATGTAACTATATGATAGTATGATGTCCGCGGCTTTACCCGTGTTTTACCGTTTATTTAGGCCAGTCGCGAGAGTTACGAATTCTTCCAAAGCATCGGATCATTCTGAGCGCTATGAAATGAACGTTTTAAGAGCAGTAGAACTCACGGCCTAGTTCTTCCAGGGAAGTACTGCCACCAAGCCCATTTTTGCCGCCAAGCAGTATACTGTGTTCCGGTTTGAAAGGTGTGGTTGCCGGTGAAATTACAGGCACATGATTCCACCTACACGTCTCAGAGTTACGGGCGCGTACGATGCGACTTGAGTCTTGTCGTACCTAGTAGGGGAGGACCAAAGTCGCATCGTTTGTTATGGGCAGAGGTTACGACTTAACCACCCGTCGGCTCGTTCCATAACTGTATCATATAAAAAAAACCCGCTGCTTTACCAGTTTTTATTTAGGTCAGTCGCAAGCGTTTCGAAATCTCCATTCATCATTCTGAGCGTTATAAAATGATTTACGTCGGGCAAGTGTTTTGATTTCCAAGTATTTGACTGACCTCACAGCTCAGTTGGTAGTAACCATGCCTTCTGCGTTGTAGGGCGTGGTTTCGATTCCCACCCAGGACAAACATTTGTGTGACAAACATTGACGTTTGTTCTGTCTGGGTGTTAATATGTATTATATATTTATACAAAAGTATATAAGTATTATATCAGTTGTCTGGTTCCCACGATACAAGCTATGCTTAGCTTACTTTAGGGCTAGATGGTGCAGTGTAATGTCCACCAATATAAAAAAAAATAGGCAGACAAAATAGTTTTCAGTTATGTTTTCCTCAAATTTTTATTATATAGACAAGAAACTCGTCAACCTAAAATTTAGGTCATTTAACTCATTATCAAAGTTAATTCATTTAGGTCCTAAATGAATTAACTTTGATAATGAGTTCAAGAAATAAAAACATTGTGGCAGAAGCAAATTGCAATTAAGACATAAAGACAAGGTGACACTTTTGATATAATTGGCAGACAGCGAGACCTATAATAAAAAGCATGGAGGAGGGAAAACATTAATCATTTTTAGCAGTCACAGGAAAATGAGTTGAGCTTTCGAGAAAACTATGAAGATTTCTCACCCAGTTTTGAACGGAAAGTAAATTGGTTTCCTGATAATTTACTCCGTACTAGATCCTGGGGTCCGGGGGTTCGATTCCCAGCCGGGTCATACATCAAATACAAACATACAAATAGTTTATTTGGAATTAAACAATGATACATAAAACAATAAGTAATGATGACTAGTGCAAAAGTAAGATTTAACTGTGTCGCAGATTCAGCGCCCACCTCCTTAACCAGTAAGCAGTGGTTCCAAAGTTAAGTTTTTTTTTGGTGGCCATTTCACACAGCGCCATCCAAGCACTTTTACATTCTTGTAAAATAGTAATTAAAACAGGTCACTTATGTCGTAATTAACAAAACCTTCCAGTATTTATATTCAATGATTTTTTTAAATTACAATTAACAAATAGTTCAATAATTAAATCACCCACCTGAATTAAATACCTAAATGAACTGTAACCAGGGCACTTAACTTCCTAATTCAATAAATATTTGCACAATATTGAAATATACTAATGTTATTTTCAATTCGTATTCGTAAACAGTTTGTACGAAGCAACGTCCGCACGCCGCACGCAACGCGCCTACTTTGCAGCGTTTTAGAGTTCTGCAACGAATCTCAGAGATGTTGATCTTTGGTGGTCCAGCGGGCGGGCATCTGTCCAACCGCTCCCTATATCCAATACTTTTTCCCGTTCGCTTTCATAATAATTATGACATACAGAAGAAAAGATTACGAAGTTTTTTTTTGCATTTGCCTTACTGTGTTCCCATTTGAAAGGGTCCTCCCCTACTAGGTCCGACAAGACCCAAGTAGCACCTTATGCGTCCGTAACTATGAGACGTGTAGGTGAAATCATGTGCCTGTAATTTCACCGGCAACCACACCTTTCAAACCGGAACACAGTAACGTGAATGCGTCACTGCTTGGTGGCAGAAATGGGCATGGTGGCAGTACGTCTCCGGACGAACTTGGCGTGAGTTCTACTGCTCTTAAAATGTCAATTGGCAATGTAACCACTCACAGGTGGGCCGTCAGCTTGGTTTATTTAAGAGTGTATTAAAAAAACTTGTTAGCTGTCTTCTCAATGAAAAGAAAGTTTGTTTTTGGACGATCTACGTCAATCGTTCAAAAAACATATCAAAAACATGTTGATAAACACGCGCGGGCGGTAACCTCGCGCCCGCTATATATATATATCTTGTACACCCACGCATACACACTCAGTGTTTATATACATTTATTTATCCACTGTATACAAGCACTATTGGACACGCCAGCGACTTCGCTCGCGTGAAATTTCGATGTATATAGCCTGTGAAATAAGGTTTTCCTTAAAACGTCCCGTTTCATCACCGTTACTGGTATACTGGTCTGACACAGCTCAGTCGGTAGTAGCTCTGCCTGCTGTGCCGTAGGTCATGGGTTCGATTCCCAAACTGTACAAACTTTTGTGTGACGAACATAGATGTCTGTTCTGCGTGCTGGGTGTTTATATGAATTTTATGTATGGAACTACAAAGCTATTTAAGTATTATATCAGTCATCTGGTTCCTATGATACAAGCTATGCTTAGCTTACTAGATGGCTACGTGAGAAACCATCAATTTTAATTAAAAAAAAAAGTCATATTAGTGACAGAACGAGCTGACGGCCCACCTGATGTTAAGTGGTAACCGCCGCCCATAGACAACAGCAATACGACTCAAGTCCTCTCCACCAAAGTACGAGATGACTCAAGTCGCATTGCGTTGCGTCCATCACGTGTTACGTCTCATGCAAAAAATAATAATAATATTGGTGGTCAATTATTATTAAATATTTTTATATTTGTATACTAAGATACTAACCTGCCTTGCGGCACGATGAACACTGCGTATTTATTTTGCGCGTGCGCCTTCTGATCTACTACGTAGAGAGTGTACCGCGGAGTGTCTTGTCCTGGTTGCATTAGATCCAAGGATACCTGGTTCAAATTCTACCATTAATTTATTAGCAGTAGAACTTATGCCAAGTTCGTACAAGCAAATACTGCCACCATTTGTGCCGCCAAGCATTTCGTGTTCTACTTTGAAAGGTATGGCCGGTGAAATTACAGGCATATGAGATATTCTAACTTCACATCTCAAAGTTGGGTCTTGTTGTGCCTATGTAATGACCCATGTCTTATTGCGTGTTATGGGCAGAGGTTACCACTAACACCAGGGGTCACCTTTGCATGGGTGCAATTAATGTACAAATTACAAACACAAACCTTACTCATTTATTGCTCTTTTTATTAGTGAAAACCGTAATAAAATCAGTGATGTAGTTTAGAAGTAAGCGAAGAAACTGAGGAAGACTGCGACTTTGTTTTCTATTTGGAGATTAATTAAAACTTTTAACTCATTAGATATTTAATTTCAAGGTACCTCATTGTGTTCATCAAGGCTAGTCCGGGCGAGTCCATTTGTGACAAAAGCAGCATCCTGTGCCGACTTCACATGGCTCTTCAACTCATCGGAACTCTGCAATCTCTGCATCTTATCACCGGCCATGCAGATTTCAACAATCTAAAAATTTATAATTAAGTCTTCGTTTCAACAGCTCCCGTTTCATATTATTACAGATCAGTATGTAAGTTACAAAGGCTATGTCCTTATCCAATGCATTTGTTAGGTCCTCCCATGTTAAGGGACCTTTATAAGAAACAAATACAGACAGTAATTCCGGTTTGATCGGGAACAAATGAAGCTTTGGTATTTATTCGCAAATTAATTGTGGTATTGCCTAGATTTTATTAGAAATTATGAAAAAATTAAAGCTTTTGTGGACTTCATAAATACTTAATGTTTTGACTGCATTATTTACAATTTAACAAAACCTACACGTAAACAGAAAACAATTATGTTAACATATGAGTTTATTAGAAGTATGTATGTTATTATAAGCAATACTTACCAACTGTGGCATCTCCCTAAACTTAGTGGCCACCACAACAAAAACTGGCAGAGTCATTCCATCCCCATTCTCCACATTCTTCTGCTCTGCCTCGTGGCATCTCACCACTCGGAACATCCAAGACTTATCGCAAAATGTGCTGAGCAGCTTTTCAAGGATGTGACTCTGCAGGAGAGATATACAAACAAAACGCCCCCCTAGTTTCAACACCCGTTTGATTTCAGCAAAGTATTTATCTATGTTTTTGATAGTTTTTTCCTCATCGTCCGGCATTAGGGCGTCTAAGGTACCCTTATCCAAAACTACATTAAACTGCTCATTATCAAAGGTCATTTTCATTGCATCCATGCATAGAAATTTCATACTTGTCCTAGCTGCGTTTAAGGACGTCATTTGCTTAACGACGACCTCGGAAACGTCAATATTGGTGATTTTTTTAAAGCCAATATCGTAGAGATCGGCGCTCAAACTAGAGTTACCGCAGCCGGTAATAAGTATAGAATCCGTTTGTTTTATGTACTTGTGAAGCTGCGAACAGAGTTCTAGATATTCGCCATACCTTAAATAGACGTTAAAAATAATTTTAGTACACTTGAAGTTATTAAAAAACTAGGAAAAGTTTACGGATTATAACCTACCATTCAAAAGCTTTGTTACCACGTTTTTTAAAAAACTTATTCCAGTAATCCTTTTCGCTGAACTCTTTGTGGCTTTTAGGCAAGAGATTCATATTTGTAAACTCAGTACACTGTACTACAAAATATTTAACATTCGGCCTCTCAACACATGTGTTTTGTATTTGTTTACTTGCTGTTGCTGTCACATTATGTCAAAATCCAACCCAGAGAGAATTACAATTAAGGGTGAGTCCGATATATTAGTATTCGCTAAGATATCAGTGATATGTCGTGTATTCATGTATCAGTAATCCCACGAAATCTGGTATGCTAATACTTAATATTCACTCTACCATATTAGCGGGCGTTTAATATCGGTCGTATGATATCAGTATTCTACTCATATTCACTATTCATTGGCTGATATATCTGTCGGCGGGCTTCGTGTAAATTATGCCTCACTCTGATTCGCTAATATGTGATACGTGATCAGAACAAGCGAGACAAATAGTTACGTGGGGAAAGTGAGTCTTTTGTGCATTGCTTAAGGACTATTTTGCATTGGACATATTTTGTCATGTAGGCGCGTACAGCGCCTCAATCAGTTGTTAATAGTTCAAGGGGAAATTACTAGATGGCAATATATTAAATTTGGCATCCGTGAGAGTGAATAGTACCTGTCCAGAAACAAAATATTTAGAAAAAAAAAGTTAAAGTGACGGTTCGCCATTCTTGTTTGTGAATTTGTGGTCGAACTAAAATGAAGTAATTTTTTTGTTTCTTTGCGATATTTGTAATGAACATGGTACATTAAATTAATCGTGAAGATATTTTATGTTCGAAATATGTATAATGACGACGATCCCGAAAGGTTTTCGTAGAATAATTTGGTCCGAAAAGTTACATGATCTCGACGCTATAATTGATTGTGATTGTACGTTGTTGAAAATTTATAATAGTATCTTTGTAAAAATAAATGCTAAATATAAGATAATGCTTCACTATCATTACATCTAGACCATTCAACAAACGAAATATACTGAGATGCGTCTGATGGATGAATGGATGGATGGTTACGTCGCCCGAGGCCTCTTGACCCGGCGGGAAGTACTTCTATATTTGTTTTTTTCTGAGAAAGCTTAATATTTATACTGAGATTCTGATATCATTTTAAAGGGCATATCGTGTACTCTGTTACATAAAAGAATTATTCCTATTAACTTTCATATTTTCTTGTAAAACTCGAAACAATAAGGATACACGACATTTTTTTCGAAAATCCCCAACTTTAAGCTTTATTTTCTTCTTTTGTCATCAATCTAAGTAATTTATTTTGAAGTTCATTAGATTTTCGATTCTTTGAACTTTTCGGTAGTATTTTTTAATCAACTGTGGCTACAGTAGTTTCTCAGTAGTACCTAATCGTTTTTGTAGACTACTCGCGCGGTTGTAGAAAACGAATGTGACGTTTAATGCGCGGACAGGTGAAGCGAAGCGAGTGTCGTTTGCGCGGGGTGGACGCTTGAGTGGTTGGGCCGGCGGGATATTTGAAATGCAACTTACTTCAGACAAACATGTTAATTAAAAAATATCATTGACTTACTTACATAATTTACATTACATTTTACTTACTATGTTTTATGTTATGCCTATTACATTTTTCTTTATTTATTGTAATAAATTGATTGAATAATTGTTTACACCCACATTTTTTTGTAAACTTTTATTTAACTACCTAATAGTGTTTCATCGTTTTTTTTTATTGATTCCAATAATTCAACAAAATCCGATAGATTAATGAAAGGCATACATAATAGGCATTAATATTAATTTCACAATAAACGTGATAATAATATTAAGAGTAGATGGGTATTCATAGTATTAGGTATAGCCACCAATTACATGAATATCAGTGATATCCAATATTAGTTTAGGTATTATAATACTTCTCAATGAATATATTGGTATCAGTGATATTGTAAAATATCGGTATTAACTCATCTTTAATTACAATGCTGTTGCTGTTAAGAGAATTATGTCAATGCCAGTGCTAAAAATAGAGTTTCCAACTTTGTGAAGCACACAAAGAAATAATTTGACATTTCTCGTCTCGAAGGTAGTTTGGGAAGTTTGGGTAGTTTCCCCGTTTTTCGCATATTATGTTTGAGGTTACAGTCAAAACGAATAATCAACCATTTTACTAAACAGCTGCCAAAGCAACCTACCTAGATTAATAAGTTACTGATTAACTATTTAAAATTTTCGATTTTCGATCACTTGCACTCTATTAACAAACGGCTAGCTAATTTGTATCTAAGTGACATCAACCAACTGCATTAAAGATGTAGATGGAGATGTACACGCTAGATGCTTTAACAGTTTGGCGTACCTTCGTCCGATTACATTTACATCTATCGTATTAGACGATGCCTGCATTTTGTATGCCGCGTTGTGCGTTGTACGTCAAGAGGAATCGTACAAATGGTGCGTGTAAGTTTCGACGCATAAATGGGATTTACTCTTTTGTTTTCAAAAACATGACGCTAAAAGAAAAAGAGTCAGTATAAATATTTATTACATGGATTATTATTATATAATATGGAAAATCACTCCCTTGTACAGTATAGTACTTGGACTCCAATAGTCTGTTGATATTTTATTAAAACTATTTAGTTTGATGTACGGTTATTACTTGTTTTCATAACTCTGAAAACCTGAATTTAAAACATACAAGAGAGGACGAAAAATTGAAAAATAAATAAAATTAATAATACCTTTTTATGCTTGGAACCTGTTTTTTGAGCACTGCTACCGAATATCAACTTTCCATTCTGGCAACACTGCGTTATATACCAATTACCATACCAATCTAATATCTATATACGTGTGTTTTAGCTTTACCCTGTGTGAGCCTTAGCTGTAACTAGTAGATATTTGTTTTTTGCATGTGTAAATTTTTGTGAGTTTAGTGTTTATATTTTATTTTCTATGAATTTTGAACAGTAAAAATGTTCTTCACATAATCTCCGTGACCACCAGACCAAAGTACCAGACATCATGCAACTGTAAAATGAACTACAAGGATTTCCTTGAATTAAAATCTTGGTTACCTACCACAATAAATTAAATAGCCCGAGCCAAGCCAAATATCAAACAATACGATGGATAAACATTATCAGGATAAATGGAAAGCGTTAGCCACCATCAAATCTTTCGATTTAGGTACGAATGTGTAAATTTCTTTATGTTTTTAAGGAAGTAAATAAGTATGTAATAATTACAGATGATGTGATGAATACCTGTGTTAGCGAATGCAACGTTAGGCCTTGAGTTATTGCGCAAAACTTAGGGTTAGTAGCCTATTCAGCGAAACCATATCAATTAAGATTTCTGTGTGTGCTATGTTGCGTTTTATCTACAAAAATACAGTATGTTGAAAGGATGATGAAATGTAATGCTACTAATTATCGTAATATGTGCTAAGTTACTTCCAATACATGATAAATTATGATAATAGTTGGAGACTGGTGGCATGGCAATTTACTTTTGTTAGTTTTGTAGCTTGTATCTTTGGAAGGACTAAAGTGTGCCTAAAAGAGAAGTTTCATTACTTCCTGGTCTACGCCTTTAATTTAAAATAAAGAGGTTGCATAGCATGTGTTTAACGCACATTCTTCAAATGGTGTAGGGAATCATTTCCTAAAACTGAAAATGACAAGACTGTAGATAACAGTTTGGATTGGGCTACTAAGGTAGATGTAATCACCCTCTCTTGCTTATAAATGGACGGCTATCATTTTCACTTTGTTACTGACATAAGAAGTTGGTATGAGAATAATAAATTCTACATAAGATTTATGTGACTGCTTATGTTTAGGCTGATCAGTGTGTCTACCCATAACTGTGATAGCAATGATGAGAAAATGTTAATATCCACTCGCCAATCTAATTTTTGCTACTCTCCTCCAGATTATAATAATGGATTGATTACTGTGGTAAAGCAAAGCTAACTCACTTTTCATTCGGCTATCTTGTATCTTTTCACTCATTGAAAGAGCGATAAATGAGAAAGGTTTTTGTATATAATTTGTAATGATTTTATAAAAACAGTCCAAACTATGACTAAGGCGAGGTGGGTTACTAATATTATAATAAACGCTAGGGTGCGAGTCAAACTTGCACACAATATATATAATTGGAAAAAATCAAATTCATGCTCGCTAATTTTTAAGAACAAAAAATATGTGAACTTGACAATGTTAATGTTCAGAAAGATAGACAATTAGATGAACTATGTAAGCTTAGGAGGCCCATTCTTAGGGATGAAACCCTAAAAATTCTATCGAACAGCAAAAGTCATTTAAGTTGTGGGTTAAAGTTGACATTACTTTATAGTGTATGTGTATTTTACAAGCAAACCACAAAATGTTCATTGATATGATATTATATAATTTGTGGTCTTTAGGTTCCTAGAATATTTTAGTATTGTGTGAATCTTTTGAGCTATTTCATAGTGAATTACTGCTTTTATAATGACAGTTTAAAATTAAAATTTTAACACTTTTCTGGTGAAATTTAATTCATTTGTCTGGTGGATAAAGTATTATCATTATTACATATATATGGATGTACATTACTGTCCCTTAGACATATTTGTGTCGTATAACTTTTTGTGTATTATGAGTATTAAGTAAAGTAATTTACATCAGCATTTTTGGTACAGTCAAGAGCTAATTTTCTCTGGTTTCATTTATTATGTTATATAAAAAAATGGTCTTAAATTTTTATTTTAAAGCAACAATGTCAGTATAAGATTTGTTTGAGTTACGGATCTGTAAGATTATGATTTGAGCCAGGATTGATAAGATTGTGTGCGATATTTCATCCAAAATAAATCTTATCTATCTAAATTTTAATGTGTTATATAGTTCTGAGTTTGTTTAAACAGTTTTATATAGTTATACTATGTCGAAATAACCAAATGAATGAAATACCATTTTCCATCTCACGCTTAGCCAAATTTCAAGAATTTATAAAAATTTTGTACCTAATTCCTGTATGTGCAGTAGGTACTTATCTATTAAATTTATGTAGTTTTCTCCTTAAGAATTGATTTCATTTAAAGCCCCCATTACGAAAATTTGATGGGTAGTAAAAACAAGTGTTAACAAAAAGCGTTATGACAAAACTGACATCGTACTAACAGTTAACTAATGCATTTTTTTTGAGGTGTCACAGATATCTTGGCTGGCACATTTCATTTCCTACCTAACTTTGAGCAGGCTAATTGCGAGCACAACTTGATTCCACCACTTGGAGAAATGATTTCTAGAGGCTGCATATATTAGCTCTGGTGGTGGTTTAACAGTCTTCGGGCTTAGATAAGTATATCGTGAATAGCAAATCTAATTTTGAATTTTCCTCCTTTCCAGGTGTCGGCCGCGACATCCATCACGAATCAGTATTACAGGAAAGCATCAAGCACATAGACATTGTGAACTCGGCCACTGCCACGACCCCCATCAGTCTCCTCGTCCAGTCCTTAGTCAAACAGCTATGCAGCCTCCTCGAGAAGGACAGCCAGCGCGCCGACCAACTATACAACACCATATGCGAGAAACTCCACAGCATGCACCTCATAGATGACTCCTACGCCATGGGGGAGTTCGAAGTCATGAGAAGCCAATACCAACGCGCTCTCTACCAGCTCGTGACCGTCGCCAGCGGTTCCGAAATACCCATCACTCTGCCGGCGACCTGGCCAATACTCAAACCATCGGGGTTGGAATGGTCGCGCTACCACAGGGAATTCGAAGAGCTGTTCTTCATAGCCGGAGGCGGATTCGGCAACGTTTTCAAAGCCAGACACAGACTCGACGGCGTCGAATATGCAGTCAAGAAGGTGTACATCAAATCTTCGGACGTCGACTCTATCATGAGCCATTTGGCCGAAGTGAAGACTATAGCCAGCTTGAACCATCCGAACATAGTTAGCTACAAGGCCGCCTGGCTCGAGCCAATGATCGAGTCCCGCGTTAAGAAGAAGCGCTTCGCGATGGATACGGACAACGAGGACCTCTCCCTCAACTCGAACCTGACATCCGCTGCGTACCCGAACATCATCACCTCCTTCAAAACCCACAACTCCGAAGAACTGCGAAAGGAGACAAGCCTATCGGACTTCGTCATATCCTTCCAGCATTCCGGCAGCATCGAAGACATCGCCAGCGAGGAAGACGAGTCCGAAAGCGAGGAAGAGGACACGGCGGAGCAGAACGACGCGCTGTGCAAACTGCTATCCAACAACGACTACGAGAACTGCTCGCGGGTCAATTTAAAATGGGCGACGCTGTACATACAGATGTCGTTCTGTCAGCAGACGCTGAAGCAATGGCTGGACGCGAGGAACTTGCAGTTGTCCGTGACGAGGAGGGGCTCGGACGAGCTGGCGATCCAGGACGCCGGGGACCCCGAGTCTCCGGACATGAGTCACGCGGTCTCCTGGACGCATATCGACTTGCTGATCGATATGTTTACTCAGCTGGTGAAGGGAGTGCACTATATACACTCGAGGGGTATCATCCACCACGATGTGAAGCCGAGTAACGTGTTCGTGGAGCACCAGGAGGGGGGGCTGCTGGTACAGGTGGGGGACTTCGGGCTCGCGTGTCCGCTGCAGCAGTCGCACAGCGGGCTCGCGCTCGGGACGCATCTGTACGCGGCGCCAGAACAGCTAGATGGACTGTGTAATCCTAAGGTGAGGTTGTTACGCCGACTTTCAATCATAGTCATTTATTTAAATCAGACAACAAGTAGTAATAAAATACATGCAGGACCCATTTTTTTATTATTATATTGTATAATTATTACTTTTAAATTCTGATTAACCTACTAGTCTTATTATGACGCTAGTTTAGTGAATATGTTTTGGTTTTATTATGAAACAGTAATTTATAGAAAACCTAACTAATATTTCGTACGAAACAGGTCTCATAAAAACCTACTTTCAACCGGTATTCAATGAAATAATAATATTGGTGGACATTTCACACAGCGCCATCTAGTCTCAAAGTAAGCTGAGCACAGCTAGCATAACAACCAGACAAGTGATATAATACTTATATGCTTATTTTTGTAAATATAACATATAATACATATTAACACCCAGACACAGAACAAAAATCTATGCTCGTCACACAAATGTTTGTCCTTAGTGGGAATCAAAACCACGACCTACTCTGTAGAAGGCTACTACCAACTGAGCTATGAGGTCAGTCAAATATATATAATAAAGTATAATTAATTTGTTTGACAGAGCGACATGTACAGCCTCGGCATCATACTTCTGGAGATGGTGGAGCCTTTCAGCACCGACATGGAGCGCGTGAAGACCATCAGCGACCTCCGCAAGGGGCAGATCCCGGCGCATCTCACCGCCAACTACCCCAAGGTAGCGCACATCATCGGCAAACTGGTCCAGAGAAGACCCAGCAAGAGGCTCGACACCGCCCAACTGCTGGAGGAACTCAAAACCTTCTCGGAGAACAAGGATGAGACCATCAAGTCGCTGAGGGAAGAACTGGCGGCGAAAGATGATGAAATCGCCAAGTTGAAGATGTTGCTCGCTCAGATTAGTTACAAGTAAAGGCTTTTGTACTTAAATAGTGTGTACGAATTGTGTGGTGTGGCTGTGTGATTAAATAATGGTTATTAAGTAATGTTATTTTCTTTTCTTAGTAATATTTAATAAGTACTAATATTTACTAATATTTAATACTAGCTGTGCCCGCGACTTCGTTCGCGTGGAATAGTGACTTTTCGGGCAGCATATTTTGAATAACTGAATCCTTATGGCAGCGCAGCGGCGCGGCTCTCAGCGCGCTTTATATAGCCACGGACGCTCAGGCGCGAGGCGTGTAGTACGTACTCTGTACGTTAAAAATGTTCGCCGTGATTCTTTAAATTGACATAACTTTTTTATTTATGAACCGATTGACATGAAATAAACACTAAATATTAAGTGAAGCTTACTACAATATATTAGTGAAAACCGTATCTAAATCGAATAATCCGTTTCTGATATTAGCGTGCACAAACACACAGACAAACAGACAAAAAAAATATTAATTACAATTTCGGGTTCGGCATCGATATAATAACAACCCCTGCTACTTTTTTTTTATATATTTCCATTGTACAGACACCACTTTTCTACAATTTTATTATATGTATAGAAGTACTTAGTAATATTTAATTAGTAATGTTATTTTTACTTTACACAGGTTATTTCTGGCCGGACGGAGTTTATTCCTTATACGTACCATCGATGGCCTATTTGGTTAATTATATTTTATAAACCCACTTGTTTTTTGATACAACAGATTTTTCAGCATACAGGTGTAGACTGAGGATTTATGTTATGCTCCCTAATAATATGAGGTCGACTTTCACTCTCTTCTGCTGTCAGCCGCATTCATCTCTTTTCTACTCCGTCTGAATTCATAATCATTAATTAATTTCCTGTTGCAATGATAAGTTACGGTTTTCGTGGTAGAGGGCTATAATGTGTTTGATACCGCTACGCCCGTTTTTATATTTATCACACAATTTTTTTATACATACATGACCCATCTAATCAGGAGAACTTAGGCGGAGTTCGTCCGGAGAAGGTACTACTACCATACCTATTCCGCCAAGCCTTAGTGAAGCATTCGCGTTACTGTGTTCTGGTTTGAAAGCTGTGGTTGCCGGCGAAATTACAGGCACATGAGAAATTCCACCTTCAAGTCTCAGAGTTACGGGCGCATACGATGCGACTTGGGTCTTACCTTAGTAGGGGAGGGCCCAAGTCATATTGGTACTTAACACCAGGTGGGCTATCTGCTCGTTCTGTATATCGCATTACCTTGGCATCTTAGTTGATTGCCTGCTTGCGGTGATATATTTGGAAGGCGTTTAATTACTGTTGCGGGTTGAAATGAAACAAACACTTAAAGTTATATGTTTATTTACAAAACGCGAATGTATAAATAATTATTTTAACTTATTATATATTTACAGTCTTACATTAATAATTTCATAGCGAAATATCCTTCGACGTAAAAGAAATGAAATGACACAATGTTGATGCATAGAAGGACCACCTTTCTTTACAGAAACGGGTCCTAAAGTGCGTCGGAAACAAAACTTTCAAAGTTCCATTCGTTGACGACCTGTTGCACGACTGATTCGCTTATAAATAAACAAAATTATAATTTTGTAAATGCACGTTAATTGTATGAAGGTTATTCGTATACTTATATATTCTTACATTTCGTAACTCGTTAAATATTGACGGTAGACTGAATTTCAGATTAGCAATCTAGGCCGTTCAATAAATTTACTTCAAGATACTTGGAGTTTGCTATTTGGATGACCAACTCAAAAATAAAATCTAGAAACTACAAGCAATTTCTAAAGTGATTTTATTCAAAATCCAACCAAATCGGCTTCAGTTTGTCGGAACGTCTATTTCTTGACATGAGTCTTGGCAGCTCTGAAGTTGGTTGCAAAATTTTTTGTCTCTTACCACGAATGAGACGTGGAAAGAGCCAACAATATTTGTCCCTTTGCGGCTAACTTCGGGGGTGTCAGATTCCACTCGTTAGTTATCTGTCAGTCGTGCAGTAAGTGTGGTCGGGAGCAGGTCGTTAGAGCAATGTGTCGACGGCGTGGATGACTCCGTTGGTCGCCGGGATGTTGTGCGTCACTACTTGTGCGTTGTTCACTTTTATGCGACCTGAGAGTAAACAATATGGACACAACATGACATTAAAAAATTTGGTGCAGTTCATTATATCTTCAGATATCTATTTTGAAATGTGTACCTCATATAGGTACAAATATGTAGTAGCAGTATATCTTATTCCAAGTTCGTCCGGGGAAGTACTGTCACCATACCCATTTCAGCTGCCAAGCAGTATTCGTTACTGTTTCGGTTTGAAAGGTGTGGTTGCCGATGAAATAACAGGCACATGAGATATTCCACCTACACGTCTCAGAGATACAGGCGCATGCAGGACTAATTCCAGACTGCTGTAGAGACTGGGACAAGGACATGTCTAGGCGAATTGTAAAAATGTAGAACGTTGAATGAATTACCAGAATCCTTTTGTAGCGTCAAAGGCTTGGCATCTTCCATGGATTTCCTCAGCTAGAATACTCCACACCAGCACAATACAAAATGCCGGGCATGACATGTAAGATACGATCGCTTCAAATGTTTGGAACTTACCAGAATTCTTTTGTAGCGTCAGAGGCTTGGCGTCTTCCATGGAGTTCTTCAGCTGGTAGTACCTCATCCCGGCACTGTACAGGGTGCCGGGCAATACGTGCCGGGCGACTAGTGCTCTCGCGGCCGACTTGTCGGAGTATCTCGACAGTTCCGCGGGGGAGAGGCGGGCGAATGCCACGTCTGTCGGCGCGAACACCGTGTACGTTTTGCTCTCTGGAAGTTTATTTATTTATTACTAGCGCCCCGCTGTATTACCCGCGGTGGGAAGTCATCCCACGGGAGCACTTTTCCGGGGTCTAGGTAGCCTATGTGTTAAGTCAGGGTATAAGCTATCTTGATACCAAATTTCATCCAAATCCATTCAGCTGTTTGAGCGTGAAAGAGTAACAAACATCCATACATACAAATTTTCACGTTTAAAATATTAGTAGGAAGTACAAACATCACATACATTAAACAAAAATACAGTTGTGATATATATGACAATTAGAAGTGAACATATCGTTAACCATAACACTCATAGAAAATTAAAAAGGATATAAACACTTAAAATTAAGAGAAGAAATAGATGAGAGAAGTAAGACATAAATCAAACAAATTAAATTAAGCAGAAGAGCCAAAGTGGCTGAGTAGGGTAAAAGACTGTTTTAGACTAAATGTCATGTCACAACTTGGAAGCCAGCTCTGGCCATTTTGATTTTTATTAACCTTACTTCCATGGAAGCAGTAGTCTCTAGGAACATCTCCACACAACTAGATTAGACACTTTATTGCTTACAAAATCAAAATAACAACAATCAGTAACAATATACAAAAGAGTGAAACAATGGGCGGCCTTATCGCTATAAAGAAATCTCTTACAGACAACCTTCGGATGGACAAGAAATACTGGACTTTATTTTATTTTATTTTTATAATTTTAGGAAAACTTACAACTAGGTTTACAAAATAGGTGTTTAAATAAATATGCAACCATAAATGCTACACATAGGAAGGCCAATTACAAGTTTCCACAAATAAGTAAGTAAGTATATATATAGTATAAAGGTGGTGTTAATAAATAGTTTTAGCCATCTATTACTGTATAATATCTTGATTTACTATTTAAAACAAATAATATCTCCAACTATGTGTGCACAAGAGTAAAACAACCCAAAAAAAAAAAGAGTAAGTGCGGGTAGGTAATGTTGTCAGAAATGACTCACCAGCAAGCGTGCTTTCGAAGCCGCTAACGTGTATCGCTTTCAGGAATGTGGTGAACCTCCTGTCCCGGTCAGCTTGCAGCGTCTGTACCACGTCTCCGACCGGGAGCGGGAACATCACCCGGTCCACTGCGTGCGCAATGCCCTGAAGTGGCAATTGATTATTTTTAAGGATAGAAAAGCATTTAAAATCAAGCAATACATTTATCTTCATTATTGATGACATTCAGAACTTTAGTTTGAATTCTTCATATATTTTCTATAGCATGCTGCATTGAAACTTCTTATGTTGCAATCAAGGACTGTTTCTTTTTGTATTACTAACTATGCCAAGGTGTCGCGTAGATAAACCATATCCAGATGTCTATTGAAATTACAACGTCCCAGTTTCCTCATTAAAACATTTTGTGCAAAATTCACGAAAACAGCCATTTTTGAGGCACACATTAATCTTTTCACAGAGAGCCTGTGTCACCTAGTAGGTATATTATTATTATCTTTTTTTTTATATTTGCATCACAACGACTTACCCCTGGCGTTTCAGCCCCGTTCTCCCCTAGACAACCTTTTTTCATCTGAATTCTTACTTGAGGAATATGTATATCCTTCTTATCGTCCAGCACCCTGGCTCCGTTGATGGTGGTGACTCGGACCTCGTTCCACTCTACGTCGTGCATGTCATACTGGTTGACCCTCAGCTGCGTGCCCGCCAGCGACACGCCCGTCATCTCGTCCTGGAGAGAGCCGATGTCGAAGGCGCCGGGGATCACGTGGTGGAGAAGAAGCTGATGAATAAAATACATATTGGACACAAATGACAAGCAATTCACGTTGCAACGTTGGTATAAGTAAGCCATGTTGCATCTGGACTTCGTAAGGTGATTGTCTATTTCAAGCATGGAAGGCAAATCAAATCGCAGTTCAGATCGTAATACCTGCCAATAACCTGTCGAGTTATAATGTTTTCAGTTATCACTGAGATAAATCTTAAAAAGTTTAACAGTGCTAATGGTTTTTATTGTTATTCTGTTTTGTTTCTTAATAATAAAAAGATCTGCTTTAAACACGTATGTACTCGAGTGTAACAATTTCGTAAAGGCCTAAAATAAAAGATAGCCATAGCCAGAAATAAAAGAAAAAGTAATACTTACACCACTCAAAAGCCTTGGGTTATCACGGAATTTCTCCTCGGCTCTGTCGGGGCCTCCTAGTTGAACCAGCAGCGTCCTGAAAGCCTTGTCAGTCGGTGCGAAAATGGTGTAAGGGCCAGTTTCGTTTAATATTGTGTCCAGGCCTGACTGTTTTAAGTATTTAGCTGTAGCGAAGAGTCCATTTTCCTTCAAAATGTCTACAAGTCCGGGATTCGACTGCCTGTCAAAGTTCTGATGAGATTCTCCAGCTTCAATACTCGGAACAGTACTGGAACCGATCACTACCAAGTCTTTTGCATCTTGCGGTCTGTAAGTCACATCTTGCTGTCTATACGATGGTGTGGAAGATGTTACAAACGTTGAACTGGAAAATGGAGTGTTCCTCAATTCCTGCCTAATGACGTTCCTGTTTGTTGAAAACTCGAAGGGCGGAGGAGTGCTAGATTTAGATGTGTACCTCTCGGTGCTTGACACAGAATTATACGAGGGTGTGTAGGTTTGCGTTTGATGCTGGGTGGTCCTCATTGTCTTGTAAGTGGGAGCTGGTGTTGAATGAAAGATGGGGTTGGTGTGGCCGCTCGATCCATGACTAGCAGCTGTGACATAACTAGAGTAGCTGTTCGGTGGAAGGTGAGATGAAGCAGTCACATAATCATTGGTCTCTGTTACAGGGCTAGCGGTGGTTGAACTGAATAATCCATTGGAAATCTTGGTCGGTCCGGGCAACTGAATTTCTCCCTTCTTTATCTTGTTCAATATACTCTCAACTTCGGGGCCTTCTTCTGTCTGCTGTCCGTTGGCTTTAACTCCCTTGACTTTGAATGAGCCATCGTCTTGTTCTTCGAGAAAAACAAAAGTGACTTTCTTTTTATTCTGAAGCTCATTCGGCGTCTTCACTTCCTCCAGCTTACCATTTTCGGTCTGTTTAACCAGCTCAAAGTCCGCGCCCGGAGGTAACACGCCCTTAGTCAGATCTGAGAAAGATATGCCACTGCTTCTTAGCTGATCCTGAGCTTGAACTTGTGCCAGCATTTGAGCCAAGTTTGAACTTTCAGCAGCGATTGCACCTTTAGGAATTAAGTTGGGGTTATTCGTTCGGATAACTTCAAACTTTTGGCCGTTTAAAGAAATCTCTCGAGAGGAGAAGTTTTTTTCATTGAAATCTTCGGGGTTTTCGGCTAGCGCTACCTTCAGTTGTTTAAGAATATCTGGTTTCTGGAGCAGTTCTGCGCTTTTGACTCTTAGACTGTCATCGAATCCCTTTGTTTCGCTCTCTTCTAGCAACGATTTTATTTCGTTATATAATTTCTGTTTGTTCCGGTCCTGTGGAGGTTGTCTAGGCTTAGGCTTTCCTCTGGACCTATATCTTGGAGTAGGTGGTGGTGGCGTTGTCGTAGTGGTAGTGGTGGTGGTGGTCGTAGTAGTGGTTGGATGATCCTTTTCATACAATTCAACAGCTTTCCTGAATAAATCCGTCTCATGTGCTTGGATCGGTCTACGTTTCTCTTGAGTCCTTTGGTAATAGTTGTCATAACTTTCGGTTGTCGTGTAAATGGGGACTGATTTTGTTGCTTGTTTGGAAATAAATTCCTCGTGTAGTTTCTCGACTTTTTCCTGTTGTTTTTGCTGCTGCTTTTGCACGAACTCTTGGTGTTTTTGAATGATTCGGGCTCTTTCTTGGAGTTCCTTGATCTTTTCGATGTTTTCTTTTGACTGTTCGAAATAGTCCTGGATTTGTGCGTTCTGATTGTTTGATAATACGGGGGCTTGACCCAGATTAGATTGGAATGGAATTTGAGCATTTTGATTGATCTGGCTGTTCTGGTTTATCTGAGCGTTCTGGTTGATCTGAGCGTTGTGGTTGATCTGGGCATTATGGTTGATATGAGCATTTTGATGAATTTGCGCATTCTGGTTGGGGTTCTGCAGGTTGTAATTTTGTGGTCCTAGATTAGGAGCTGGCTGGATAGTTATGGCATTTGAAGGACTGAATATTTGCTGTTGGTTTTGAGTCGCAACTGTAGGAAGAAAGGCAGCTGTAGTAGGTCTTTGCTGACCAATATTCACTGTGGGGTTCGGGTTTTGGAATACTGGGCCATGTTGGTGGTTTGGTGGAACTTGGACGTTCTGGAAAGTAGGCAACGTTGGGATTGGTTGGGATAAAATGTTTTGCGTTTGAGGGATTTGCCTCAAATTCTGCGGAGGAGTGAACGTGTTCTGCAAGACTGTAGGGTTGACATTAGCTGGCTGCGTGTATTGGAAGCCATTATTCTGAATGGGTAGGTTATTTTGTAAGGGTATATTGTTAGGGATGTTCTGAGAGGGGAGGAGGTTGTTGAACTGCGGGACGTAAGGTTGCTGCAGTTGGTGTTGCTGGGGGAAGACTTGTTGGAACTGGATTGGCGTTGGGGCGGGACTGCTGATGATAGTAGGCTGCGCTTGGAAGTTTTGGAGCGGTGAACTCAGACCGAATCTAGTTTGATGCTCCGTGAAGCCGGGGTGTCCCAATTGCGTCTGTCTTCTCCTGTCGTATTCATTTTCTATCTGGAAAGGGAGAGACACGGTAAGAGATTATTGCAAAAAAAATCTTTGTATAGTGTTAATTTACATTGTGTAATAATAATACTGTATAATATTTACAAAAGAAGAATATCACTATTCTATCAGTTGTCTGGAACACAGTGCAAGCTATGCTTAATTTGGGGCTAGATGGCGCTGTATGAAATGTCCACCAATATTTATTATTTATTTATTTGCTTAAAAAAACATTTGACGCTATGACGACTAGACAGACTTAGAATATGGTTGGCCTACATTGCTAAAATTGAACAATTTGTCGGATGAGCGGCTGTTGTGTTTGCGGTAAGCCATACAATTACCCACTTACAACTGCCTATGTAACGGTAACCACAATCAATTTGTCGCTCGGTTCAGTTACATTCATATTTCATAATATTAATTTCAGACGTAATCGTAAATCAGGCAGCCCTCAGCCAATTAGGAAGTAAATCTGTTTTCAAAGCGACTGGTTGGAATCTCGGCCGGGGCAAACATTTATGTGGGAGATAAAATGTATCCTCCAGTATTTTGGAGTGGATTGAACTGGCCTCACAGCTCGGCAGTAACCCTGCCTTCTGTAGGTTCGATTCCCACCCAGGACAAATATTTTGTTGACAAACAGAATATTTATTTTATTTATATATTTCAGAAAAATCTTCTGTTTTAGTCTAAATAATGTCTCATATAAATACCTTATTCTCATAGATAATTTCTTTAGTTAAAAGCTGGTGAGTATTCATGGTTTCATTACTAAAAATTCAAAAACAACCAAAATCCTATTGGTTCACGTGGTCTGATTTCCTGCGCGTCGCAACAGACAGCGAATGCAAAACATTAGTATCGGTGCATCTGAGAGGCGCGCAGGAATGCGCTTTCATGCACCGCGTCACGGACCGAATGCTGGGAGATGCGCCGGCGCCGGTGACGTCACACTGGATTAGAGATTTCCTCGTTGCATCCGAGATGTACCACTAATTGCTCGCTACTAGCTTGAGTGGAACATATAATATGGTAAATATCTTCCACCCAATCAAATAAGTATAAACTCGAAGCGATTAATCAGCTAATCAGACAAAAAGACAACACTGCTTTGATAGCTGAGTAGGTAAGTTTTTAAGGCCGTAAGTGTCTGAACAATATAATATATTTAAGCATACTGATGCAATTATCAGTTGCTTGTACAGGTTTTGATTTATTTTGTCCAATATCAAATGTTAACTAATACATAAAATTCTCGTGTCACAGTGTTTGTAACATAACTCCTCCGAAACCGCTTGACCGATTTAATGGGTTTTTTTGTGTATATTCGGTAGGTCTTAGATATGACGTAAACTATTTTTCATACTTCTAAGTGATGGCCCACCAAATTTTTTATATTCTATATAACTTTTACTATTTAACATAACTTTGTAATTTTAAAACTTTTTTTTGCGTATTATTGATCTAGTACCAGGTATAATGGCATAATACTTATGTCTGACACCAGATATTCTTCCTAGTTACTTGCACATACGTAATCAGCTAGCAAATGTTCTAATTTCCATCTGGGGACATCGCCACGTAACAGTGTCATTCTGCCGCTTAACTATTGAGTTCAAATTGCGTAACTGCTCCATAAGACGTGTCGAACCCGTCAAAAATTTCACTACTTGGATAATATCTTACACGTGTTAAGTCATCCTACTTTCACTGGGTCGGACGTAGGGTTGCCAGGTCGAAAAACCGAAACGCCGGACAGACTGGCAGTTTAGCCGGACATTTTGGTAAAAGATGTCGGACACCTCTAATTTTTTGGTCTTAGTATAACGTGACAGTTATTTTTTAAATTAAAACTTGACTTTTTCATAATTATATAAAAACACAATCATTTTACTTTTTCATCTTCTTAAATTCTAATGAAACAGCGATAACATTGAATGAGAAAGTCTTGTTTATGTCAAAATTTGAGAAATTTATTGAAACCAACAAATTTGGCCGGACACGCAACCAATAAGCCTGACTGTATCCGGCTCTATCCGGACGCCTGGCAACGCTAGTCGGACGGAACCGGTCCGCTTTCGGTTGCCGGCTTTGAAAGGTCGTTTGAGGTCGGAGTCGATGAGTGATGGTTGGATTTGATGGCCACTTGCATTAGGTACGATGCGTGCTAGCACTCATCACCTATGATGCGTGGTGTAATATAATTATGTCCACTTCACATTATGGTACGTTTTGGGGGGCCATGTTGCTCGCGTCCGTATGCGATTACCCTTTGAACGGCTACACGTGTCCCCCGGGTGGTGCGAAAAGAGCAACCCAAAGTAGCAGTAGAACTTGTGCTAAGCTCGCCCGGAGAAGTACTGCCACCACACCTGGTAATCCGCCGCCAAGCAGTAATGCACTCGTGTTACTGTGTTCCGGTGGAAGGGAGCGTGTGCCGGTGAAATTGCAGCCGCATGAGACGTAATATCCCCGTCTCGGGGTGATGGACGCAATGCAATGCGACTTAGGTCATATCATACTTTGGTGGAGAGGACTTGAGTATTACTGCGTATGGCTGTCGCGGCCACGAGCGGCGGTTACCACTTAACATCAGGTGGGCCGTCAGCTCGTTCAATCACCTACATAACACAAAAAAAGTTTGGGAAATATCTTGCAACTAAATATTGAACCGATTTAACCGACTAAGCTGAATTTTACTACTTAACGTTGACGGAAAAACGAATAGTTATTTTTTTTGGGTTTTTTAATCATATACAAAGAAGTTATTGAATTAATTCAAGGCTTCAGTAAATGATATATGACTGATATGTAACTAGGCCACTGCACATATTATAATTTTCAACTTCCCACAAATATAATAAAATTGCATTGCCTTATTTATTCGTCGCACAGCAATAGCTATTTCAATATACTTAGAAGGAGAAAGGAATAATTATCTAAGATTATTTAACATCACTTACAATATTAACTGATGTTCGTTAACAATAAAGCTGAGTTTTTGTTTTGTTTATGTGATACAGTTACGGAACGAGCCGACGGCCCACCTGGTGTTAAGTGGTAACCTCTGACCATAACAAAATAACTGATTATTATTATTATTATTATTATTATATGTACCGTATATACATCCATATGAACTTAGTAAAAAGCGGTTATTTTAATATTACAAACAGACACTCCAATTTTATTTATTTGTATAGATATAACGACAATAGTTAGATAAAAGTCGTCAACTAACGGATATTTGCGTGCACGTGGGCGTCGTAAAGCAGGTACTCCCTGTTACATATACTCATTTCTTATTGCGAACCCATTTACTACATCGTCACCAGACGTCCGACATTCAACCCACACACGTTGCGTCATTACAACTTTCTCACAGAACAGTCTGCATACAAAACTGTCCACATTGTCTGTGTACCTAGTAACTGCGGTTACCTAGTAAAAAAATTATAAATAAAAAATAAATATTTCTGGCCATTTAACACAGCGCCATCTAGCTCCAAAGTAAGCTAAGCATAGCTTGTATCATTTGGAACCAGACAACTGATGATAATTATAACTTTTTGTAAATACATACATATAATAAATATTAACACCCAGACACAGAACCAACATCTATTTTCGTCATATAAATGTTTGTCCTGGGAATTGAACCCACGACCTACAGCGCATTACAGACCATTTGAACCGGCTCTTATTTAATCGTTCACTTATGCTTTAATGCATTAGGTGCTATCACAGTTGTAAGAATTTAATACTAGACTCTCGAATTATATTATATTAGAGTTGTAAATCTACATTTAAATGTGATAAATATGTAGGCAAAGTAATAAGTCATAAGTGTTCAAATGTGCACAGTGTAAACGATACATTGATATTTTGAGATTTAACGAAGCAGTTTCAGTAAATATAATTGTATATATGTAAGAATTTCTTTATTATAAATGTATGAATTCATACATCCACGAAAAGAACACTCCTTGAAATTCTAGGTGTATGAAAATTTTTGCATGGTTCTGGTGTCAGATTCGGCCTTAGTCGCTACTTTCAAGGTGAAGATGCCTCACTGCATACTCAAGTGGAATCACAATTAACTTAAACAGTTTCCATAAAACGAAGAAAGTTCGCTTTCGTCGGTTGTTTTATTGATGCAGTACGTTGCTAACTGCCAGAATGGCTTGAGAGAGTCATATAGCTAGCTGTGTAATGGGCTATGATATAACTATTTGTATACTCACGGCCCACCTGGTCTTAAGTGGTAACCTCTGCCCATAACAACCGATGCGACTTGGGTCCTCCCTTACTAGGTCCGATAAGACCAAAGTCGCATCGTATGCGCCCGTAACTGAGACGTGTAGGTGGAATGTTTCATGTGCCTGTAATCCTACTACATGAAAGTTTGTATGGATTACTCTTTCACGTTGAAACGGCTGAATGGATTTGGATGAAATTTGGTATCAAGATAGCTTAAATCCTAGATTAATACATAGGCTACTTTGATCCCGGTAAAGTGCGTAAATTAAGTAGTGCGTAACGTTTATATATTAGTAGGATCATTATTTAAAACATTCTATACTCCGCGGTATCTTACGAGAGATCTTCCCTCGGAGTCGAGCTAACGTTGAACGCATAGTCACAGCTAATTGAGCATGCAGTGTCGAGATGCACCGGACTTGGTGAAAGTATTATTGTTTGCACACGCGAGAAATCCTTTGTTATTTTAATATTAGGTGTTGGGAGAAATATCTTTTATAATTTTGTTTGAGTAACAAAAAACGACGCTTAAGTAAACGGAACACAGATTATCCAAGGATGTATAATTAGACGGTCTGTGATAATTAGAAGTAATCAATATCAGTAAAACTCTGAGATAAGTATATATTTTTTTTTTATGTAATACATTTACGGAACGAGCCGACGGCCCACCTGGTGTTAAGTGGTAACCTCGGCCCATAACAGCCGATGCGACTTGGGTACTCCCATACTAGGTATGACAAGACCCAAGTCGCATCGTATGCGCCCGTAACTGTGAGACGTGAAGGTCGAATGTCTCATGTGCCTGTAATTTCACCGGCAACCACACCTTTCAAACCGGAACACAGTAACGTGAATGCGTTACTGCTTGGCGGCAGAAAAGGGCATGGTGGCAGTACTTCCCCGGACGAACTTGGCGAGAGTTCTACTGCTCTAACTGATATAATTATAGAAAACTTATTGATGAAATGATAATGAAACGAGAGGTATGATTGATTACCTAACGCGAACTGATACACTACTGACACAAATTAAGTAGGACAGTGTACCTGCTCGGACGTGGACTTTATAGATTTATATCTTGAAAGGTGTATTCGATGTAACATTCCAACGGCCATGGTAACGGGTCAACGCCCTATCAACATGGGGAATATCCTAAAAACCCTTAAGAATGAAAATAATCACCAAATTACTTAGTATTTTATATGCCCCAGGAGGCAGGGAATAGTCTTGAAATATTCGTTGTGATCTTTATAATTTAAGTGATTTGTTAATTTTCTTTATTTCTATTTTCGTAGATAGGTAGATATTTGTTTTGTTTTTTGTTAGCACGCCGTTACTTTTTTCTATTTTTAAGGTTGACTGGCAGAAAATAAATTAAGTCCTTATTATAGATCGTATTTTTTAATTTATGTGTGTAATAAGGACTTAAATATAAGCAAAACAGTGTAAGTAGACTAGTAATTTGAGAATTATTCCACAAGGTTTCTCATCACCTCTTCAATATGAAACAAGTACTTTATTATTGATACCACACTATCATAATGAACCTTCGTTATATGAAAGTCGAAAATAAACGCGTGGAGAACAGTGAAAGGACACCTTTCCTTAGCAACCACTTACAAGTAACGTTAAGTAGACCGAGATATGTTATATCAGTAAATTACGTTCGGTTCTAATTTGTACTGTATAACTAGCTGTACCCGGCTTGGCGTGGCATGCGTTGCAATGCCACGTTAAGGTAAAAGTGGCATTAAAAACGAAAAAAAAAAAGTTTTATCTTAATATTTTATATATAGGTTTGTGGTGGAAGGGTGAAAATTTAGGCTTGTATGTGTTTATTTTATGCAGAATCATAAAAAAAAATTACCAAAAAATTTTTTGTGTTGGACCGCCTTTATCATTTAGGGGTATGAAAAATAGTTTACTTCCTATTCTCAGACCTACCGAATATACACAAAAAAAAATAACTTGGTCAATCCGTTTCGGAGGAGTTTTGTTACAAACATTGTGACACGAGAATTTTATATATTAAAAGATTAACTTCACGAACACAGTCGGAAGAAAATCTGAAGAATGAATGATGAATGAACACATGAGTAGTATTTCGAACGCCGTTATTCTAAACGGTAGCTTATGCTGACTGTGGTATAGATGCGTTAGGAATAACTTTGTACGTTGCAGGATCACTATAGGACGACATCAGTTCGTTCTTCAAACATCCTCCATTTTTTACGTAGGTGCTATAGTAATTATGTAATTGTAGAAAGCATTGTTGATTTTAGATTTTGGTTCACTTTACTAAGGCTTCGCGTATATCTCACGTAAAGTTTTGAAAAGTAAATCTCTCTTACGTTGGCTCTCGCATAAACCTCTCATTCCCATACATTCTTTGATGTTAACCAAATATTAATTTATAGATAAAAAAATTGTCTTCTAAAACTATTAAATTTTCTTACAGAAAACTCTTTTCTCGTCCATTTTTCTGTTTCCTTCGTAAACTATTTTAATTTTATTTGGATTGCTTTGATGTATGTAATTTGAATCGCACATTTTAAATTATTTTACAAATTAATGTGCATCACTAATAGAGTTTATTTATAAGGAATTTAAAAGTTCAATTGTGAGATTGTATAATATAACTTACAGAATGCAAATTATATTAATTGTATGCATTGATATCGCAAGATGCAACAGAGGCGCTGGATGCCTCACGCGCCACTGTGTATCTATTTTCCACCTTAATAATATTTGTTGTTGTGCATAGGTTTATAATAATATAAATCTAGAATATTTTGAAAATAAATATGAAGTATAATAAACAAAAACGCGATCGTTTAAAAAAAAATATCCTGTCTCAGATATTGTCACGCAGTGGCAGTACGTAAGCTATTATAATGTCACGCGTTGGACAAAATGTAATTACCAAAATGTGCCAACAATGTAAATAAAGTTTTTTAACATTTAATTAATTATATTTTATAATAAATTGTTCGTAGAACTGCTACGCTTCGTAGCAAGCGAGCGCGTTGATGTCCTTTGTGTCCTGATAGCCCTTATTCTAGATATCTTGTTTTCAAATATTTAAAATGATAGTCGTCTTCTATTGCTATTATACGACTTTTTGTCTAAACACTACTCAACATGGAACTAATTGGAGGGTTTATCTCAATACCATTTAGTTTATTTTTTTAATTTTAATTACTCAATAAAATATTTTTAAAAACCATGAGCTTCTTTTAATTTTTTTTAATGCCAATTATCCTTGACACAAGTATTTAAAAGCACAAACAATGCGGATCTGACTAAATATTTTCAAAATCTTTTGTCGGCGACACAATAGCCTCTCATACCGCATGGTCATGGCACAGGTTGACAAATCCCAGATTCTTCTCACGAGGCATACATTCAACCATAGCTCAAACGAACACACTCCGTGACACAATATATTTCAGAACTAGTCTATTCCCAGATAACCCACCTGATATTAAGCGTAACATCCATAACTATGAAAAATAAATGTAACTTCGTTTCTTAATTAGATATAGGAAGATTAAAGTCACATCCTGATCCACCCATAACTCTAAGATGAAAAGGTGTGATGTGTGAATTTTTTGATGTGAAACATCTATAGCCGCACGTAAAACCGATTTCTGGCTTGGCGACGCGTCGCCACGGCATGAGCGCTGATTGGTCCGTTCAAGGTTACGACAAATCATAAACATTATTAGTGATGGGGTACTTTCAAACTTACTTTTGGGTTTCTTACAAAATAATGTCGATGTTTCACATCTGCCAGGCGTCCCGTGACGGCTCACATTTTTTTTTTATGTAATGCAGTGACGGAACGAGCCGATGGCGCATCTGGTTAGGTGGTAACCTCAGCCCATAACAACTGATGCGACTTGGGTCCTCCCCTACATGCCTGTAATACGAGTGGGTAACTGCTGGGTACTTTACTAGACGAACTTGGCATAGGTTCTACTGCCACTACGTTGTTATAGAAATACATGGCAATATTTTTAATTCATTTTCTTTAATACTGTTTGAATATAATTAATTTAATTCAAGTTCAAATATATGTGCAGTAGAGTGCCTGGCTTGGACACAGCTATGCCAATATAAATCGTTAACCCATGAAGACTATTACTTTAAGTAGATGGCCCACCCTGGCAGGTTGTTATGTGAAAGATTAAATAAAGAAATAAATATTGGTGGACATTTCACACAGCGCCATCTAGCCCCAAAGTAAGCTAAGTAAGTAGCTTGTATCATGGGAACCAGACAACTGATATAATACTTAAATACTTTTTCTAAATGCATACATATAATACATATCAACACCCAGACACAGAACAAACACCTATGTTCGTCATACGAATATTTTTCCTGGGTGGGAATCGAACCCACGACCTACAGCGCAGAAGGCAGGGTTATTGCCAACTGAGCTATGAGGCCAGTAAAGAGAAAAGGCAGAACAAACGTACCATCAAATTTTTTTCCGCATAGCTACAATTGTAGCGTTCTAGCATGAGGAAGAACATTTATCACATGCTTATGACACGAGGGTAGTCTCATATGCCAGTCATTTTAATGGCACTCTAAGTTGATAGATGAGTAGTTGGTACAGGCAGTGTTTACAGAATGAAAGCCACAAAACCATTTAATTTTGTGTGAAACCAGGTGTAAAATCACCATAGTAAAACACAAAGTCTTCAAATCACGCAACGTAATACTTCTATGGTTATTACATTGATATTATCATTGCATTTTTACATTTGATCATAAAAAAGAAGACAAGTCAAGTCAAAGTGTAAATATGGTTGAAATTTCTTATTAAAACGCGTATTTAAGTGCAGATTGCTATCTGTGTAATTAAGTAGACAATGCGCAAAGAATCCCGCTCTCTTCCGTTTCCTAACGCGAACGACGCACGATTTAATAAGAACTGTCAAGAACGACAAAATAATTCTTTGTCTGTGTGGTAAATTTAATTATGTGTAGTTTCCTGATTTATTTATTATTTCCTAAAAGAAAAAAGTTAAGTTCATGATACAGGTACATGATACATTCTATCTTCATGTCTCTGAGTATTGGAAGCGACGCGATATTTGAGCCTACCTAAATATAAGTACTAATTCCTACTCTTAAGTCTAAGTTCTATATCATCAGATACGGTAGATACCGCTTAGCATCAAGAGGGCTAACTTGGCTCGCAAGTAAAGAATTATTTAGATTTGAACGTTTGTCATCCATTTTTCGTATAATTAAATTGAATGGTATATTTTCAAACAAAAATGAATAAAAAAGCTTCAGAACTCAGTTGGTAGTGGCTGACTTCTATGTTGTAGTACGTGGGTTCAGTTCCTGCCCACGAAAAAATTTTGTGTGATGAACATAAATGTTTTTTTGTGTCTGCTATCCTAATATTGGATTATATTCTTTCTTTCTTATTCTAAGTTTATTTGAGCATATTAATTTTCACAGTTTCAGTCGTTAGTTATTAAAGGTATATGATTTTCATCTAAATGTTTATACATACATACGACCAGTAAAAATGGCTTTATTAATGGCCTATTATATTATTAGTCTTGCTTTTAACGATGACTTTGGTCATGTTTAGTCAAAATGATCAGAGCAAATTATATTTTCCTTGTACTTACTCTGGGTCCAGTAATGGCGCTGACCGCATGCGCCAACAAGAAACACTGCCAAACGCCCCTCATACTGCACTCTCAACAAGAGCAGCAGAGTACCATCACACAACACAACAACACGGGCAGTGACTCACTACCAAAAAGATCCACCAAACACTTCGAAAGTCACAAGTTTTCAAATTTCCCCGCGGCCGAAACTTCTAAGTGATTTGTTTTATATTTGTTTGTCGTGCAAGCGAACGCACGCAGCGGCGGTCTATACGGTAATAACTCGGTACGAGAGATGCGTTCCGTTTTACCACCCCCTACTCCGAGTACCCCTGCTCGTTTCGAAAGGACATGATGATACTCGTTTGGATTTGAGTACCAGAATGATATATTGCTGAATATTTTGACCACTTTACGTCGTACGGAAAAAAAGATTAAACTTTGTTTGACCCACATTTATGTCACGGCCGTTCTTAAACTACATTATTGACTATTAAGCTTCTGCAATGCGTTACAATAACGATAATAAAATCATACTAAGAGCTCAATTTGAAATCTTTGTAACATGTTGCTTTTAATTTCGTATGCTGCGATTGCAACTTTAGAAGTAATTCATCTATATTAACGACGTTTAACGGATTTTTGTTTCTTTTGCAATGGCCGAACACGATGCAATATATTGGCGTCAAGTGCCTATCCCTACAATTTACATAATCACATTTGGTGCTACTAACTTTACCTAAAAAGGTACGCAGAACGCAGAAGTAAGTAAGCATTCCTGAATTATTTACGTTCTCTACGCAGAAAAGTCACAAACGGGTAAACGTCGGTTGCGCCACATGGCGCGCCGTGCCTTTTGCAAGTCTTCGGCTTCATTTGTTTGAAATCTTATGGTAAAATCATTAATCAAGCGAGATATCTCGTTTTGCAAGTCGCGGTAACGTACCATGAAGACAATGGGCAGAGAGGATTGAGCCATGTCTACTGAAAAGAATAATGGCGTGTGTCTCACAACGTCTAATTGGTGTAAAACGTTTACACCGGCCGGAATGGATTTTGTAAAGTTTAGGGCTCATTACTGACGGGATGTGGAAGGGCTTATGCAAAAAGTTTTTAAGCCACAATGAAGATATAGTGTAATAAGTGATACCAGTAATTTATAGATACTGCGAAGATTATGGGGAAGAATTTGGGGGGGGCTTGTTGCTCGCGTCCGTAGATGATTATCCTTTGAATCTCTACACGTGTCCCCCAGGTGGTGTGAAAGGAGCAACCCAAAGTAGCAGTAGAACTTATGCTAAGTTCGCCCGGAGAAGTACTGCCACCCACCTGGTAAACTGCCGCCAAGCAGTGATGCACTCGTGTTGCTGTGTTCTGGTGGAAGGGAGTGGGTGCCGGTGCAATTGCAGGCGCATAAGACGTAACATCCCCGTCGGACTTGTCGAGGTTTTGTTTTTGTGGTAAAGTTACAGAACGAGTAGATGGCCCAACTCGTGTTAAGTGGTAACCTCTGCCCATTACAAGCAATACGAATTGGGACCTCCGCTACTTAGGCCAAAGCCAAAGGCCAAGCCAAGCCGCATCGTATGCCCTAACTCTGAGACGTTAAAGTGGAATGTCTCATGTACCTGTAATTGCACCGACACTTTTCAAACCGGGATACAGTAAAAAGTTTCATTCGAGCTTCCATTTTTTTTATTCATTCTTTCACTCTACGCTGAGTAGAGAACGCTGAGTTCAAACTCAGAATTTCCTAAATTGCTATCGCATAATTTGTATAACAATATGTCTGACCCAGATTTGAGTCCACGGACTTTAGTATTTTTTTACTTTTTACAGAGAATACTCTAAAAGCAATTTATAATTGCAGCTCGAAATTTTGGCATTCCCTTTTAAATTTCAACAGATCGACACTGTTCTATTGTCGACTTATCTCTCGTAAATATCTCCATTTCGACGCTTAATAGTATATCTGGATACGTAAGACAATCTCTATTTGAAATAATCTGATTGATGAAATATACAATTAAAAAGTACCATTAATTCATCATAATTTTATCATTGGGTGCTTCTGTGATTGCCAAATTCGATCATACAGGTCTAATAAAAGGAAAAATTAAAGAATTTCCTAATTTTTGTCCCAATTTTAAAAAATGGTGTCAACTGCGAGGAAGTAATGATTTGCAACATCAAATCGTTTGTAATTCGTAACGTCTACAAAATAGAAGCTATAGTTCTATAAAATTCGAAGTTTGTTTTGTTGATTTGATGTGGTTGAATCGATTTTAACCGCCTACATTCAACTAAATTAGCTAATTTTATTGACAAAGCCGAGTCGATGCGTTTGTATAACGCATTCTAAATCAAACTAGTACCTTCTAAGTTGCAAACGAAATACTGCAATTGCACAATTTAAAATCACAAGGCTCTTAAAGTTAACGAGCAGGTAGTTATTTATGATATGACTGAAATTGATTGAGCCATAATATTGCTGTCAAAAACATTACTTCCATAGAATTCATAAAGACGTATTGATATCCATTTAATCTTGTTGCAACGGTAATACGCTTCTGTGGCCTGTCCATAGCTATTTTAGCGTGCTTAATCTAGGAGCTACGTTGCTGAGTTAGTAGTAAGTAGTCTTTCAAGTATTTCGCTGTTTTGGAGTCTATCATAAAGTGAAACTCTGAGCTTAGAAAGCTTTACGGAGCTCGCTTTGAAGCCCATTGAGAGGCTGTAGCGCCCTCCATAAGTGCCGTAAATCATAACAGACAACCTCGGTGTCATGTTTTGTTTTCTATTGTATATTGTACGCAATATGTACTTCAGAAACATCATGCTTAACATAAGTAAGACAGGCCTCACAGCTCAGTTGGTAGTAAAGTAACGCTGCCTTCTGAGCTGTATGTAGATCGTGGGTTAGATTTTCACTCAGGACAAACATTTGTGTGATGAACATAGATGTTTGTTCTGTGTCTGGGTGTTGATGTGTATTATATGTATGTATTATCAAAAAAAAAGTATTTAATTATTATTTCAGTTGTCTGGTTCCCATGATACAAGCTATGCTTAGCTTACGTTGGGGCTAGATGGCGCTGTGTGTAATGTCCACCAATATTATTATTATTTCTGATGGACAGCGTACGATGGGTTGTGGTTAGATTATTTTGTTCTTAAAGTAATATTTTCGTTTTTTAGCCGCATCTAAGAAACTCGAGGTGCTTTGCCGACTCTAAACTTTGGTAACTCTGCAACTACATCGAAGATCGGCTACAAATTAAACTGATCCAATATCACATAATACCTTCATTAGTTACATACACGACACGCGTAACACATAATGACGTTACATAAGGGTGTACAATACCATGTAATGTGGCAAATGATGGTCTGCAATTAAACCACCCTCAGTGTGAGCTGGCCCGGATTCCGCTTAGATTCGTTTCCTGGTTGTAATTGCCACGTAATGAGGTAATTACATGTAGGCTCGGTACACCACGAGCCGTGAGAAGTTGGCAGGTTTGCGAAAGGTTCCAGAATTAAAATGGACAAACATGGATGCCCTAAACTATACAAGATTCCACCATAGTGTTGAAGCATCATCCAGGGAAGTACTGCCACCATTTTTGACGCCAACAGTAGAATATTCGCTATGTGCCAGTTTGATAGGTGCGGGTACCGGTAAAATTACAAAGTCAGACGGGGGCAATGTGGCGTGAAAGTCCCTATTCGTCCCTATTTTATTTTACTAATCTTACCATTCATGTAATTTTGTATAAATCCAGATATTATATTTCCGAAAACTCAACTCGCTATTTTTTGTACTATTTTACATACCTGTGACATGAAATACCTACATAGTTTGTTAAACATAACATAAAAATATTTATCTATTTACCGACGAAGATTCCGATATTTTTTTCTTAAAAATGTTTATTATAAATAGAGGTTACAAGGCATTTGTTGCAAAGCGGACCTCACCGTGACCGCAGCCGTCTTCGCTTTCTACTGACCTTGTGGAGTGAAAGTACTACCCGGTGCATCCCAACGACCTCCACATTTCACAGACTTCTTAGAAAAATAACGACTCCGGAATATGGCCGCGTTATAGTTATGCAAGATGGAGTCATAGGTTGTTGCAACATTACGAATTATCTAATGTGGTGGAAAGGACGTGATATTAACGAATTTTGTGAATTAATTTGAGCATAGAATAAGGTATATTTGAAACGCAAAGTGTATATTTGAAAATCTAGGGTTAACTTGTTTTCTATTCATTACATAAGTAGGTGACATATCATGAATATATCTAATGTATGTAGTTATTTAATTTTAAAACATAAGCAACTTTGTGCTGCGCTTTGTCAGAGGAACTTACAGCAACAAAATTATCAACAATTGCTCTTTTTAAGCTATTGCATTGCTTCTATCGCGGGCCTTGAGCGTGGAGACCGAATCCAGAAATTCCGTAACGAAAAAAACCTAACACCCCCCACTCCGACCGGCACAGCGGTGATACTTTTTAGTTTCTCCATCTATCGATAAATACCAGAACTTTTAATGACTTTTTGAAATATCACGCGCAATAGCTTTACCGCGGCAGTCTCCGAGTGCCACACGTCTTTTTTATTTTGTGTTAAAGTATTAAAATACAATATAGGGTAGAATAATATAAACTTGCCTTAAATACTTTAAAATTTAATTTTGTATCCACTGTAACTCCCTGTAAGAATATGAACATTGTAAACTAATTATATCTTCATCATTACCTCGAGTTAATATTCGTTTTGTGTTTGGAATGCAACGGATCAATCCAATTTGAAGCTACTTTACATGCGCTAACACTCCGCAACGTAGTGAAGATACGTAAATGAACTTGATGGGTTATTTTGAAGTCTTTATTTTGTGGGTTACTCTACCCTTTTTGAAAAACAAAAGAGGCAACAGTCATTATCCAGTTATAGTGAATTGAACTGACAATAGTCGCCAAAGGTCATGTTTAAGTTACATCAAGTAAGCTTTGAATATTCTTTTGTTGGACTGATAGTTGTTTCAAATAACATCAAGTACGCTTTGAATTTTCTTTTGTTTGACTGATAGTTGTTTCAAATCTCCGTGTGCAAGCCATCTTTGCATTCAAAACAATAGATGTCCCCAGAAAGCCCTTTAACCCGAGTTGTAAATTTTACGTAAACGTTGAAATTCAAAATGACGACATTTTTAAACGCTTTGCAATTGAATCTTATGTCTTAATATTTTTATGACGTTTCAAAGTTTCATGTCAAGAGTCAAGGCCGAAGCTGTCGTCTCTTTTAACCGTTAATTATCGCATTAGGTACGGCGGTAAGTAAAGCATTGAATAGCTTTTTATGTTATTAATCATACGATTACTTTTGTTTAGTAACAATATTATTATTGGATTGAATGATGGGGAAAAACTGGAATCGTTGGATTAATTAATTGAATATATAAGTTGGAATATTTTTTACTAAATCAAAGTAATAGTCGGGACTTGTGGAAGGCTTTTCTAATCACAATCGAAACGACACATTAAAAAGTACAAATTAATGACTGCTTTTGGTCTATTAACTCTCGTCTGAGTCTATTCTTAGTTCTGGTACATATAAAGAGTTCTCACGGATAGTAAGTGCGATCAGATATTCTAACGTTATTTAAGTTAAGAACCAAAGAGTAAAGTAAAGCTAAATTTCGCCTGCCAATTGGAGACAAAAAATACAACCCGTGCGTTTAATTTCGATAATGCAATAGGTACTGTTTGGTAGCAAAATAATTATCATTTACAATCATCGGAGCTACCGTTCATTGGCTAACATTTGATTGCAAAGATTTGATCGGAATCTTAACATCCATTACTTGTTGTTATTACATATAATCAACGTATTTTACGACTACAATAACAAATTAACAAAAACATTACGATTTGTAAAGAGATTCTCTTTCACATTTAAAAGGTGTGCAATGGTTTTAGCTCGTGGTTATTTAAGAACAGTGTTTCGATGTTGAAAAGGCCGGCAGGGCATTGGTAATCCTCTGGTATTGCAGATGTCTTTGGGCGACGGTGACCACTTTCCTTAAGATGGCCCGTCGTCTCGTCTGCTAGCTTTTATCATAGAACGAAAATTGCTTACTCTTTTCAATATTTCTTGGTTAGTTTTGTTTATAATAAATGTTGGTGGACATTTCACACAGCCTAATCCTAAAGTAAGCTAAGCATAGCTTGTATCATGGGCACCAGAAAACTGATACAATAATTATATTCTTTCTTTTTAAATACATATTAACACCATACACAGAATACACATTTTAGTCGTGTGAAGGAATCGTACCTACGACTTACGGCGTCCATTGAGGCTCTGCCTACCCCTTCGGGGATAAAGGCGTGAAATGTATGTATGTATGTAACGTGGATTCCCACTATCTTCACTAGTTTTTATGCATTATATATATATATATATTCCATAGGTACTGTTGGTCCAACTAGGAAAGCCTGTGTCACAGCATCCACCTATACTGGACTGAACCACTTGCGTCTTACCGTAACTGGGAACGACCTGAGTTATATTGTTGTTGTTACACGCAACTAATACGGGGGTACCCAGGTATCCAACTCGGCATTAAAATGAATTATCTGTGATAAGCGACTCAGTGACAAAACCTTGTGAAAATGTCCACAATTATTGAATAATAGATCGCTATCTCGGCATTGTGCGAGAGAGGAAGCAGCCGCGGCGCGTTCCCATGTTGATAACTGTGATCGCAAATAACACGGCATTTGTCAAGATGGTACGATAGAGGTGGATCGGCTAGAGTTACTCAATCAAGGTGAAAATGTTTCTAGCGGAGTAATGTTTTTTTTTATGTGAAACTTATTTCTTTGGATAATTTTCACATAAAAATCTTTACTCCGGTTATTACTATGTAGTAGATTTTTTGTAGACATTTCAAACAGCGCCATCTAGCCACGAACTAGGCTAAGCACAGCTTGTAATAGGGAAACCAGATGACTTATGGAATACTTATATACTTTTTTGTAAAAACATATTAATACCCTAGATTTCCCACCTGGTGTTAAGTGTTATCCTTTTATAACAAGTAATATGAATTGGGTCCTCCCCTACTTAGGTACAACAAGTCTAAGTCGTATCGTATGCGTAACTCTGAGACTCGAATGTGGTGTCTCAAGTGCCTGTAATTTCACCGGTGACCACAACTTTCAAACCGGAACGCAGTAATGCGAGTGTATTACTGCTTGGCAGCAGAAATGGGTATGGTGGCAGTACTTAGCTGGACGATCTAGGCATATGTTCGTCCCGAACACCTAATAAATTTTCAGCGCGCATCAACACTTTGTCTAATAATATTTTATAATTAATTTCAAATTCTTAATGTGTTAAGCTTTCTTGTTATAGGTACCTATGTGTTATTCTATTCGGAGTGTTTCCAGCTGCATAAAGTTATCGGTGCACGTCAAGAGATTTGAACCAGCGTCCTGATTGAAACCCGGGGTGTTTACCACGCTCTCAATTTACGCAATGAATATATCATACTGTGAAGAAATATTATTATCTGAGAACGCGGGAGGTGAAAAAAACAATACAAGCATTTGGAAGAACTTTAACCATGACGACCATTGAACAAATATTCAATTCTTAATACAATAAGTACGTAAGTAATACATAGGCGCAACAACCATATAACTATGTCTAGTGTTCCATGATCACACATACTGAATTAATACACACACTTATGACGTTAAAACAATTTTTACAAATGTTTTTGGCTTTTAAAAAGCCTTTATTCACAATAAAAACTTGTTTCAAAGAAGTAAGCAATGAGATAAGTATATTATTGTTTATATTCAAAATATACAAAATGTGAAATGGTATGTCAAGCATTCGATTAGTGAATCTTGAGATAGTGTGGATTTCATTATATTACTATTATTTAGATCTATTTAGACTTGGTCCTAGAAATATTAGCTTGATTCACATTCTGTATTTCCTGAATATTATTTTTCACAATTTTTATGTATAAAGTCGGCTACTGGGTTTTTATTAAGTTATAATATTCGGATCACTTAGGCAATTAACTGCTATGAGTAACAAATACTACATCACCTAAACGTTCTAATTGATTATGAAGTTCCTTAGTACTAAATACATTGTATAATAATTATCTACTAACTAGTTGTCACAAAAAAATAGACACATTCGATGTACTATTAATCTATATTTTAAACTTGTAAGTTCACATCCATACGTAATGAAAAATTATAGTTGGTTTCATAAAGAATCAATACAGAAATTAAAATTAATTATTTTTATTAAATAAAACTAAAGAAATTTAACTTAATAATACTTATCTACATTGAACCATCTTAGTAAAACATACGAACGGTTATCATGTTAACATATTAAGAACAATAACTATAGATAAATGTTACTAGTTCCAGTTAACAGCGACGTAGATGACATGTAATCAAAGTTAACTTACTAAGGCCTATTTACTAGACAGTTACAAAAACCTACCTCACATTTACTAAATATTGATCTTACACAATTAGACCTAACTAGGGTTATATGTTTGAGTTTATTTAGAAGGCTTTATTAAAGCTTTCAACTTTTTAAGCTGCAGCCACACATTCGAACATTAAAGTTACTGTGTGGAGTCAGCTTAAGGACTCGGTGGTAATCAAGTCCGAACGATATTATACTTAAGACAAAATTGCCTTCTCAATATTGGCACAATAAACTGTTTGCTACATAATGTTAAATCTATATAGACAGTCGCTGAAAGCAAATTTTAAACATTACCTCTCTCTATAATCTTCTCCCTACAATATATTTAATAGTGGCAGATGAAAATCTTTAGTATCTTGTGCCTTTATAGTAATTAATAATTATGATATGGCGACGTATACTGAATTGTACTACATCAGTCCCATTTTTATCTCTACAGTGTGAGAGCGTGCTAGGTCAGATTAATACATTGAAAAGAGCAAGCTTTCCAGAAATAGTTTTAAAATTGGTCAAGCTTAAGTGCCCTTAAACTATATCAGTTTTGACACATGTAAGAATACAGAGTGATAGTTTTAAGTAAACGATGTGCCTGGTCGTTTTAATTTAGAATGCACCTACCTCATTTTTATTTATCTTCGACATCAATTATTTACATAAAACATCAATATAAATAAATAAATATTGATTGACAAATAACACGCCATCTAGTCTCAAACTAAGCATAGCTTGTACTATGGGATCCAGATGACTGATAGAATACTTTTTGTAAATACATATTAACACCCAGACTCAGAACATATATGTGCGTCACACAAATGTTTGTCATGGGTGGGAATCGAACCCACAACCTACAACGCAGAAGACAAAATTAGGACCAACTGAGCTGAGACCAGTCCAATATTCAATATATTTATTCACATAATATCATCTCTATACTTTCCTTTGACACGTTTTTAACCTTAAATTGTTATAATTCTAAATTTCTGTGATATAGAAGATATATCCAAATGTGGTTGTCATAACGCCATATATATCAAACGTTCTTAATAATATTTATGTTTGTAACTAATAGTAATAAATAATAATTAAATAATATAATTAAACATTCAAAAGACCTTACTTTCATCGATACTAAAGAATTTTACAAAATTATGAAGTATTTAGCAATAGGTTAGCAATCCACGTATTTGAAAGTGAACTGTTTCCAAATATCTGTGCGGTTGCTACACACTGGTATGTATACATCTGGTTTTAGCAACATATTGGAAAGGCTTCTCCGATTAAACCTTGCTACAAATTGTCTCATCGTAATATTACGAGTCTGGAACAACAAAACTGAGATATTTCGTCAAAGACAAACTTAAGAAGTCTCTCTGAATCGTTGCAGATCCAAACGGGTTTGTATAGAGTTAAGCAAATTTGTTTTGATCGAATTGAAATAACATTGCACGTGATATTATTTGAATGTCTTCGTTAAATTTTAACTTTAATCTGCTGCCTGTAAATTTACGCCGTAAGCATTTTGTGAATCCCAATTAGTCATCAATTAAATAAATATTGACAGATGCCGTACACTATTGAAATCGCAACACTTCGAAAGCTTTCAGCCTTGGAATAAAACAGCGTTAATACAGACTTATCCACGGTTTTCATTTTTGAGAGTGGAAACTATTAAAAATAATGAAAATCCATAAAGAAATAGCTTGAAAACTTATGTTTATTGAAAATATAAGATGATGCGTATATATATATATAATATAATAATATATATATATATATATATAATATATAAGTTTGATGCTTTTCGGTAACGGTAATTTCAATTTGTAGATACAATATATACTTATATAGAGCTAGAAATAACGTCAGTGGATGTGCCATTGGCGATCAATCCTTAGCGAGATTCCGTCACAAAAGAGCGTTAGTGGATGGGACGCTAATATTATCTACAGACTGTACATTACGGTGTGTTAACAATTCTAGGTGTACCCAATGATTACAGAGGTATGTCATGATTATTTGAGCCAATATTATTCCAATAAATTAACGAATTAACGTTCAAGTGCATGACGAGTAACGACTAACTTTTCAAATGTCACTCATGCGCACTTTCGTATGAAAAGTCAAGATCAAACGTCGTACCCACATAGAGGTGCAAAATAACTTGGCAAATGTTTGACCAATATCTCACTGACCACATAAAACTAGGAGTTGATATTCCGGAGAGAGCTTACCTACTCGCTCATAAGCTGCCCTGCCTTAAGCAGTGGTCAATGTATAATGACTCTACGTCTTGTCATTCCTCCAGATATACATATATAATTCATGAACAAACCGCTAAAAGACTAACGAATGAAATCATTTTCAAAAATCCCCTTCCAGCTGTAACCCTTTGCAGCTGCCCAGGAAGACGGGCTTATTCCAAAGTAGACTATCGAAGTTGGGGGGGTCTATATAGCCATGATAATCTAGGTAAGTTGGGACAGAGCTTTTTATCAGCTGTCCTTTGGTGTAGCAGAAATGTCGCTTGCTGACAGTAGACCTCAGGCCTCGGGGAATCTAGCCGGAGCAATTTGAATACTTCTGATCTGGTGCTAATTAATAAACAGCTGCAGCTATTTGAAGTTACTTCCACACGACCCAATCTATAATTGCAGTTCCAGTAGCCCCAAGAACCAACAAAAGGTTTTTCTTAAATGGGCAGCTATTCCTAATGAAACTGGAGTCTAGGGTAGTGATGACAATCTAGGGAAGGCCAGAGCGAGCGCGTGTAGCCTTGTTTCAGCTGTCCTTTGGTCACGCGCGCCCCAACATGGCGGCAACGTCGCCCGCTGACTGGGAGTGCAGCAGCGCCCGGGCAGGCCTCGGGGGAGCCAGCCGGGGTAGTGCTAGCACTCCGGACGGGGTAGTGCCGAGGGGAGTGCTTCCTAAAGGACACCCTGTCACGAACTCGTGACGTGACGCTTCGGTTGGCGTGATCCGCCGTTTTGGGTCCCATCTGGAACAGAGTAATTAGGTGAATACTTGTTAAGGGTGCCATCTGCTCTTAACAGTAGCATAGTAGTATGCGAGATCTAAGTCACAAAATTATGAACGTGTCAATTTGAGATACCTCATGTCCCTGTAATTTCCTCGGCACCTTACTACATTAATTCAAATCAAATCAAATCATTTTATTATAAATCAACTTAATTTAGCGACATTGGTACACTTAATTTTTAATCTTTAGTAAGGTGTAATGTGTGTGGTCATTCAAACCGAAACGCAGCAATCCGTGTGTCTTACTTACTAGATGGCAGAAATAGATATCGTGGCAGAACTTCCTCGCCTTCCTGCCACCATTCCCATTTCTGCAGCAGTAATACATTCGCATTACTGTGTTCCGGTTAAAAATTTTTGGTTACCGGTGAAATACAGGCCCATGAAACTTTCCACCGTCTCAGAGTTGGTTGACTTGGGTCTTGTCGTAACTAAGTAGGGGAGGACCCAAGTCGCATTGCTTTTTATGGACAGAGGTAACTCACATAACACCAGCTGAGCTCGTTCCGTAACTGTATCACATAAAAAAAACTATGTGCATCTCAAAAACATTTGTCTTGGGTGGGATCGAACTCAGGACAAAAGGCAGAGCTTGGCAGAGCAGAGCTAGGCAGAGCTAACTGAGCTGTGTGTCCAGTCAATATCAAAAATTGATGTCAAACTTTTTCTTTATATAATATACTAGGTATATATAATACATAGATAAAACAGTTTGTTGAGAGTTACACTGAACACCTGCCGCAATCTAGTTTTTATTTTTACTCCAAATCGCCGCCAATCGTAGCTCATACTATGTAAACTTTTATATACACTTAATAGTGACAGTGTGTGGAAACTGATAAATGTAGAGTTGCTAATATCAAGAGCTGGTAAGGGTTTTTGGAATGTATGTACTTCTTGCCTAAATTATTTTTTACACAGTTGACCATCCTGCTAATACTGAGTGGTGTCCGTGCACTCTTATTTCACCCTTCGCCCTTGACCAGTGAAGAACATTATTATATGCGGTAAACATTGAAATAATATAACCCTTTTCAGATTTGAAAGGTTTTCTTCTAGACATGCCATTTTCTTGCTGTTTTTAGTTTCCTATCCAGTTCAAAGGCATATTTTGAACAGGGTTTTCATTCTTCTTGGCTTCCAAAGGTCTTTTTAAAACAGTTTTACTATATAATTACTACATAATAATTTGAACGTATATTTGCGCTAAAAGGCTAACTGGTAACAGTAAAAATATTTTTAAAATTGATAAAATTATGTGAGACATATATGGTAGTTAAGTATCTCAGTTTTAGGTCAACGAGCACTTGAGAACATTCCTGACATCATCGGCATCATACAGAAACGTAAATTGCTCTTGTATAATTTCAAAACGAATTTTACTTTTAATGTATGTCATCTAGGAATAGTTGCCATTTTTTCCTCTATTATTTTATGGTTCTTATCCGTAACAAAAATGTGTATTTTTATAGTTTTACTTATAAAATCGCAAATTCTGCCTATTCCGATACTAAAAGACGAGGATCCGACACATGACCGCTCAAAAAACAGTTTTTGTTTCCAGAAGATGTTAGACAGAACACAATGAGCTTCGTTACACTGTTGATTACAGTTACACTATCATAGAACATTAGGATGAAAGATGAAGAGCTCAGAGCTCATCGGCTATTACCTTCCCAGGGGAAACTCATATAACGCTTTTTCAAATAAACCATTCCTTAATGAGAAACAAGAATGATAATTGTTAGACTATTGATTGGCAGTTGGTAGCAACTCTGCCTTTTACGCTGTAGATCGTGGGATCGATTCCCACCCAGGATAAAAATTTGTTTGTCGAACATAGATGTGTGTGCAGAGTCTGGGTGGTCTTATAAAAGTATTTACAAAAAAAGATATTAGTATTATATCAGTTATCTGTTTCCCATAGTACAAGCTATGCTTAGTTCGGGGCTGATGGATGAAATGTCCACCAATATTTATAATTTTATAATGATTCTCAACAAGTGAAATTACCCTATCAGACCCTTCTTAGTCCGTCATGCATGTGGTCAGTGCATGCTATTGCACCCGAATTAGACCAAGGCTGCACCAACCTGTCACTTTTGCTCCCAACTTGAAGTAACATTAAGTTTGTGGTAAGTAATGCAGTTAGCTGGTTAACAGTTTAGTAGAACCTTATGAGAGAGATTAGCGCAACGTTGTTTGAACATTTGCACGTTGATTTTAGAAGGGATTGAGATTTAAGAGCGTGTTGGCTCGGTGGCGCTGGCCTTGAATTTCAATCTAGAAGACGCTGGTTCAATCCCAGTTGTGCACCAATGAGTCGTGATATTTGATACAAGAATTCGTTCGATTTAATATAACTTTCATTTAAAATTATAAGGTCACTTTTTTTTAGCTTGGTAACTTTGATAGATATACGCATTCGTAAAAGCTTTTTACTTGGAGCTTAATTCCTACATTTTATGAAAAAAAATAAACTTTTACCATTTCATGACAGGCATTTACTAAGTAGGTAGCAAAAAATTGATGATACCAAAACAAGCTACTTGTCAAAACTATCATCAGTTTTTTAATATCGCAAAGTTACAAGCAGATGGCCCAACTGGTGTATTGTGGTAACCCGCAACAAGCAATACGACTTGCGTCCTCTCCTACTTAGGTACAACAAGACCCAAGTTGCAACAAATGCGCTTGTAACTCTGACACGTGAAAATGGAATGTGATTTCAAGATGTCAATAAAGCAAGATGCAACTTTAGACGCGAGGGTAGCAACGCGGTCGAGCATCGCTGCGTTATGTAAACTGTGACTAAAGATATCGTGTCACATTAAATTGATGTTATGTGCAGATAGTTCATAATAATATTGGTGGACATTTCACACAGCGCTATCTAACCCAAAGTATTCTGTATCATGGGAACCAGACAACTGATATAATACTTATTTACTTTTTAAGTAAAAACATTCTTAAAAATACATATAAACACAGAACAAACACCTATATTCGTAACACAAATGTTTGTCCTGGCTGGGAATCGAACCCACGACCTACAGCGCAGAAGGCGCGGTACTGCCTAAATGAGCTGTGAGGCCCTCAATACAATTCTCATGTGCATAACAATTTTACAAATGGATAAACACTTTTGACAATCGCCGAAGTGTAGGTCAATTTTGTTGATCCGTTCGATCTGAGAAACAGTTGGTTCTAGGACCAGTCAGTGGCTGATCGTGTTCCGTTGCGTAAACCGATTCCGATCGTTGCGTACGCGCTGCTGATTCGCGTAATTTCAACTTCGTAATCAAATTATGATAGCATCCACAAATACAGGTCCCGCGGTTAATTCAGTAACTAAATTATGAAGGTATAATTTAATTTTAATTTATAAACCATCCATATTATTCATTCTAGTTAGACAGACATCTGGCCACATGCAAGGGATTGGTTAAGACTCGTGTTATACCAGGAAAATAACGCTAGTAGAATTACAAATTTAAGTTTAATGTAGAGTTTTATATCGCGCATAATTGGTGATGATTAACAACAAAAAAAAAACACTTAAATTCGGGTGAGATTGTGGTCAAATCTCACCCGAAAAAAAGGTAGATAGAGAAATAGACAATTTCGGTAAATAGTTTCATCTAATAACCAATCAATCTCATCATTCCTATAAATTAATGATTGATGAAAGTTATTAATTCAAATAAAGATAAATTACATTACACTTGATAGAGAATGAAAGTGAATGAATGGAATGTTACTACTACTCGTATGTAGTGGTCATTGACCCTTGCTTTCACCCTTAACCCACATCAGCTTATGGCGATTTCGCGAAAGCTTGCTCCGCAATTCAATGCTATACCTCCATATTTGAAGCAATTGATATGACTGGCCTCACAGCCTGGTAGTAACCTTGCCTTCTGCGCCTAGGTCGTGGGTTCGATTCACACCCAGGACAAACATTAGTTTCTTCTGTGTCTGGGTGTTAATATGTGGTATTTACAAACAATTTAATTTTAGTAGCAGTAGAACTTGTGCTTAGTTCGCCCGGAGAAGTACTGCCACCACGCTTGGTAATCTGCCGCCAAGCAGTGATACACTCGTGTTCCGGTGGAAGGGAGTGGGTGCCAGTGAAATTGCAGGCGCATGAGACGTAACATCCCCGTCTCGGGGTAATAGACGCAACGCAATGCGACTTGAGTCATCTCGTACTTTGGTGGAGAGGAATTGAGTTGTATTGCTGTTGTCTATGGGCGGCGGTGACCACTTAACATCAGGTGGGCCGTCAGCGCGTTCTATACCCTACATCACAAAAAAAGTATATAAGTTTTATGTACTTATTATAGCACTGAAACTTGGAAGGAAAGTGTAACTGGGTTCACACCATCAGTTACAATTTAATTTGTCATGGCCGTTAGCTTTCTCTACAATCTCAAAGGTCTATCAGTTCAAATGTGTGTACGTCGTGCTAGGAATGTACGTGCCGTTATTACCTGTTATTGATACTAGCTTATTTATTATCTATGTTATTGCTAGTCAGTCTGTATGTCTGTTTTATTCAAACGAACGTAAACGGGTCTATTTACAGTAATAAAGCAATCAATTACGTCTTCATTGGGTCAATATGAAAAAAGTTTTAATAGCAATAAAACTTATGCTATTTTATGCATATTGTCTTTTGAGATAAAAAAGTAACATGGATAACAAGTATTATGGAATCAGCCCTAGACACTAAATAATTGAACAAAATAACTAAATTTACGAAAATTGCTGTGTATCCAAATGCGGTCTTATCGTATATTACGATTTCTTCCAGACGGTAGTCTGTACCTTAAACTAAAACTAAAATAAAAGTCTTAAAACTAATTAATGTACTAAATATTGTGTTATACAGTATCTTAATTTACGATGAAACGAAGTCAAAGCATTTTCTTGTATTGTGTCAATGCCTGAAGCATTGTGTGCGTAATAGCACCGATCATACTTGAAAACTATAAATCTAATTTCCCTTAGGTACGTCAAAACAGAGAGAATAGTCAAAGGAGACAGATGTTACTAACAATATGATTCTAACAGGCCTCACAGCTCAGTTGGTAGTAAATCTGCCTTCTGCGCTGTAGGTCGTGGGTTCGATTTGCACGCAGAACAAACGTTTGAGTGACGAACATAGATGTTTGTTCTGTCTGGGTGTTGATATATATGTATTTGCAAAAAAATATATATATCAGTTATCTGGGTCCCATGATACAAGTTATTTATTTAGATAACTTTGGGGCTAGATGGCGCTGTGTGAAAGGTACACCAATATATATTTAAATATTTATAAATTTCATTAAAATAAGGACATATGTGTACTGAGTGATGGAGCGGAGACTGCGGCTAGCTACCCCTGTCCAGTTCGAACGAAGATTTTAGTTAGGCAGCAGCTAGAAAGTGTAGGTGTAGTTGATATGAAGTCCGCAGATCAATACAAGAATCCTGTCTAACAATTTACTGCCACTCGTGTTACTAATTCTCTTCAACTCGAAAATAGGATTAAAGTGTGCCTCAAAGAAGCTGCTTTCGTGCACAAACAAAATTGTATGTAGTTAGTCATGATTTAGTAAGTTCGTTAGCATAATATAGCCAATAACCCATACAGTACTACTCGAATACCGCACTCCAGAGGAACAAGATATCAATCGTTTTATAAAATCTTCAGTTCCACTTTCATCTCAATGCCATACAAATGCAATTATGCTATAACTTCCGCACGTCCCGATAAATCTATACAACCTCAGCGTTGACTAAAAACGGAACGTTTACAACGCATCCATCTTTCCTATTCCGCGGTGGGGCTCAACAGAGAGAAGTGAGACTGAAAGTGTTACCTTTTTTGTAATGTTCATTGTAATGAGATTTATTAAAACAACAAAATTCACAACACAAATGTGTATATGTTCTTTTTTTTTAATTATATAGTTACGGAACGAGCTGACGGCCCACCTGGTGGTAAGTGGTAACCTCTGCCCATAACAACCGATGCGGCTTGGATCCTCCCCTACTAGGTACGACAAGACCCAAGTCGCATCGTATGCGCCCGCAACTGTGAGACGTGAAGGTGTAATGTCTCATGTGCCTGTAATTTCACCGGCAACCATATGTATACCAAAGTGCTGTTATCGGTCAGGTGCAGCGGTTGACTGACCTCGAAACACTGATGCATGGAACAAATGTTTGAACGGTTGCATAATACTTCTTGAGATCGGGATATTACTTTATTTCACTATTTGTATTCAAAATCTGGGGGTCCATGTTGCTTTGAATCCCTACACGTGTCCCCCGGGTGGTGCGTAAGGAGCAACCCACAGTAGCAGTAGAACTTGTGCTAAGTTCCCCTGGAGAAGTACTGCCACCCCACCTGGTAATCTGCCGCCAAGCAGTGATACACTCGTGTTCCGGTGGAAGGGAGTGGGTGCCGGTGAAATTGCAGGCGCATTAGACGTAACATCCCCGTCTCGGGGACGCAACGCAATGCTACTTGAGTCATCTCGTACTTTGGTGGAGACTTGAGTCGTGTTGCTGTTGTATATGGGCGGTGGTTACTACTTAACATCAGGTGGGCCGTCAGCTCTTACTATCACCGACATCACATTTAAAAAAACAGGGAATATTAGAATGAATTGGTGCTTATTAAGTAACTAAGTATGTGTCTGCAATTATTACACAATTGGTATGCAAATTACAAGGCCAATGTTTTAAATCGAGCAATAAGAATAAATTGAAATCAAGTGTCAATAATATCAGAACCGGCGGACAACCTAAATTATGTTAATATATGTTATTAATCTATCATTATATAACTATTGAACATAAGCTCCTCTTATATTATTTAATATACAAGTTCCATTTCCTGCTCGGCCTGGCCGTATGGTTTCTATTTTATATAACTTGTTATATCTTATCTTCAGAAAGTGAAAATTTGTGTCGCTTTACTCTCGGTTCATCTGCCGACCGTCGGCGTCGTGTAGATTTTATTGATCGTCAACAAACAGATAAGAATGACTAAAATAAATAAAAAATAAATATAATTAAAAATTAAAAACTAAATTAAATTAATAACCTTTTATAAAATAACTAGTCGACACGCCCGCGACTCTGCGTGGATCGAGTAACACATAACCATCAAGTCTCCTGTCGTACACGTTATCTTGACGGGAATGACAGGAGACTTGATTGGGCGTACTTAATTTGATGATAAATATTGTTTTTTTACTGTGTTTTGTATATGATGTGATTACTTAATTGTTTAACTTTCAATGGATTAATTTATGTATTAATTGGTGTAGTTTAATTGACAACCCCAAAGTATTTCATCATTAATTTTCTCTTTGATGTGAGCACTTCGGAATTTGATTCAATTCGGAAAATGTTAAGTTAGAATACAGCCTGTGATTCAATTCTAGCACCTTTAAATGACATCTTATTCAAGTTTTTGACAATGGTCAAGTCGAATATGTAATTAACGGTTCCTTTAATAATAATAATAATAATTTTATTTTATTTCATACAATTTATGGTACATATTTTAATTAGATTAAAAAATAAAAATAATAATACGCATAATTATTAAAATTATTATGCCTGTGTGTGAGGATGATCAAGGCCGGAAATAAATTCCTGCATTGATCACCCTCCGCACAAGGCACTCCCACAGTGGAGACGGCAAACACTCGGACACAGTGTGTAGGATGGTGTTGCGGCTGCCCCGTATTCCACTCATCAGGGATGCAGTTTTTTTGCGCAAGATGGCGTGAAACCCGTCTGTATGGTACTGTGCAAACATCCCCGATGCACTACAGAATCGAGGCAGCCCCAACAACATCCGGAAGATATTATTATATTGTATGCGTAGGGCGTCTATCGATCTTTTGGTGTGACTGACCCACAGACTTCCCGTGTAAAAATTCTGACAGTAAGCTTTAAACAGTGAGATCTTAACCTGGTCAGTACAACGGGAAAATCTGCGGACCAGCATGTTACCTCTGACGGCAAGAGCCCTACGCTCCCTCTCAACATCAAAATCATCCTCAAGGTCATCAGTAAGATAATGCCCCAGATATTTAAATTTCGTAACACGATTAATGTTCAAGCCGTTCAGGGTAATATTGTGTGTAATATCGGGACATTTACCAGCAACCCTGAAGACCATGTATTCAGTTTTCTTTACATTATATGTGAGCCCATGTTCAATAGCGTATGCTTCACATATTCTAAGCAACTTTCCGATACCCCCCGCCGTCGGGCTAAGCAGTACCATGTCATCAGCGTAACTAATGTTATTAATACTAACACCGTTCATCCGGCAACCGACACGCGTACTGCTCAGACCGACGATGAGATCATTTACATATAGGTTGAAGAGCTTGGGTGACGTCAACCCACCCTGTCTCACCCCGCTCTCCAACCTATATGCCCCCGAAAGAGAAGTGGCCCACTTTACATAGTTGGTTTGCTTTGAATACCAATATTTAAATATATTTAGGACTTCAGTCGGTAAACCTGTGTCCTTCAACCTTCTCCAGAGCACATCATATGATACAAGGTCAAATGCCCTGGAGAGGTCAAGGAAACAGGCGTAGACCGGCGTCCTGCGTTGTGTATAATACTGAACGGTATTCTTGAGACTTACAATTGCGCTTTCTGTAGATAGTCCAGAACGGAACCCGAACTGAGCGTCATGAAGATCTAGGTATTTTTCCAAGCAAGAGTCAAGCAAACCATCCAGTATTTTAGCAATAATGGTTGCCAGAGATATCGGGCGGTAGTTTTTAACATCTGAGACATCCCCAGTCTTATTTTTCACAATGGGCACTACAATTGTTTTCATTAAGTCAAGTGGTAAGAAAGAGTGACTAATACACATTGTGAAAAACATAGAAAGTACTCTTGGAAGGTGTACCCCCGCATGCTTTAAGTGTTCAACACTGAGTCCGTCGTGCCCAGGGGATTTCCCACCGCTCATTTTTCTCAAGACCTTCCTGACGTCTCCTGCAGTGAAAATAACAAGCGGTTCCCCACTCACGCACCCCGAACCAGAGTTTATCAACGATGCTGAAGGACCCAGTGGAGAGTTCACCTCAAAATGTTTTTTGAACATATCAGCGATACCTACAGGCTCACTTATACCACCCACGCTCACCGGGTCGTTTAAACGGTCGATTGAATTTTGATTGGTCGGACGGAATGTGAAGTAATTTTGACATGTAACACCTATCGTTTTAGCTGTACGTATAAATAATCGCACTGGATTAAATTAAATGGATGGGCGTTATAGGTAATTACGTAGAACACAAGTTGCTTCTCATAGTCGTATATCATGACTACGTATGGTCTGCGATCGTAATACCTATCTGTGTTCACACGGTTGCATCATACCTGTTTTGTGGCCCATCGTGACTTTCCCATGGTGCGTAACTAAAACACAGATTCTCAAATATTTTGCGAGACTTCAAACCCTTATTTCAAGAAATATGAGTTTTATTCATCTGACATGAATTAATGTAAATATCTTTAAAAATATTCGGTTTTCAATAGAAACCCTTAGCTTTTGAATATTCAGTTTGTTTCTCTCTTATAGGGACCACAATATGGCCATTTAGTAATTTGAGTATTTGATCGTAATTATAAGTAACAACATTTAAAAATTATTTTTTTTATTAATTTAAATGATTTTCTATTTATTTCATTTACTGTGTAATCGACCGAATGTACATATTTAAAAAGATCGATCGATATAGACTATCTTGACGCAACATTACTGTTATATTTGGAAACATTTTTATTTCATTGGCAAAACATGTGTCCTGGGTTTCTAACCTCGTCCTGACACTCGTGAAGTTTCATTTAGTAATTAAAATAATTAAATTTAAAATAAATTAAACCTTAAAATCTCTATATTTTGATTGTGTTCTTAATTATTATAAACGATTTAACTTTTCATTTATTTTAATTAAACAAACTGAACTCGTTATGTGTATTGTGTATAGTTGTAATGGATACCAAATTTATGATATGTATACTTAACTTAGAAAATTATTGTTTGGTTGGTTATCTGTTACTGTATCTAAACGTAACAATAAAATAAAATACTTGACTTGTTCTGGTTTGACAGAAATTCAGTTTAAGTGGGATATTGAGCCGAGAATAGGGCTACAGATTTCAGATTAAAAGATTGATCTCTCCAGTATTTCAGGTGTAACTGTTGAGAAACACTGTTACAATCTAAACTCACTTTTGTCGAAGAGCTTGGTTTGCGTGACCTGGGAAGGTAGCTGACAATGCGTATCATTGGCAAATATTTGAGTGAGTTATTTAACTCGCTCTGAGAATATTAACCGGCTTTATATTGACTTTGCTCTTCGTAAGGTCAGATGACAAATATAAATAATTCGTTCATTTTGAGAACAACTAGTTTATTATTTAAAGATGTAATTGCTGAGCACGAATAAACAAAATAATGTTGTATTAAAGTTAATAGTCCCGAAATACGGCTTTTGTTTTGTGAATAGGTACTTATTTTTAATTCGTTTTATCATTTACCTAATTAAACTATGTCGAAATTGATCTATACTAATATATATAATTGAAGTGTCTGTTTGTAATGTAAAAATAAAACAGAGTTTTAAAAAGTATATGAAAATATATACGGTACGATTCAAAGATATCAATTTTAAAATTGTTATCTGTCAATTTGTTCCGGCTTATTTTGGAAATGGCTGGACCGATTTTGACGGGACTTTCAGTGGCAGATAGCTGATGTTATACCGAGTAGCTTTGGCTTCTTTTCCGAGGGGTAAAATTGGGCGCAAATTAAAAATGTTGGGAAAACTATTGCGTCCTCAAACAGAGACCTTTCAATCAAAGAACGAGATACACAGTCAATACTCACTCAAGACATCTATGCAGAAAGTGTAGGAAGGCGGCATCGTCAGTCCTCACTGCGGAGGAGATGCTTCGGGAGCCAGGTCTCCGCTTGCGGCCTTTGGAGTTGGTCACCGAGCGCGGCGAGCCCTTTGAGTCTGTCGATCAGAAAACGCAACATGGGCTATATCTCGGGTGACCTACCTTAGTAAACTGACTTTTAGTCTACGGTTCATAGTCATATCAGAAAATTAAGGTACTTAGGTAATCAAAAAAATGACATTACAAAAAATGACTTTCCTAGCCCCTCATATTGTTACTATACCAAATCAAATATAAATAAAGTCTGCCATACAGAGATATAATTTAAAACGTTGTTAATCAATATGATAAACATATCAATGTAATCTAGATTTCTGTGATTTATGAGGTACCAAAATCCATGTCTTTGTGTGTCTTTGTGTGTATGTGTATGTTTATATACTGTGTCACAATCGGATGTGCAATAATTTTGCATGTTGTTATTAGTATCGTATTTTCTGGGTTGACGTAATCAAAGCTTTGGACTAAGTAGAGCAAAAATGTTATTACCGAAGAAAAGTCGTTTCCTTGTGGCAACGTGAAGCAGATCAGGCGGTGGAGGTCCCAGCAGCTCCATGATGCAGGCGAGCTGCTCCGCCTCGTTTTCTCCGGGGAACAGGGGGTAGCCTTTGTGGAGTTCCGCAAGGATGCATCCTGGGACCGACACAATTGATATTATACATCTTATGACTTGCTAATGCAAGATTATAACGAGTCACGAGGATTATTAGTTACACATATAGATCTGAGATTATATGACATAAATCTTGAATGTTTTAACCAAATTATTGAAATGTAGGTTTGTGATGGTAATATATTTTGTTACGTAAACATGTTAAGTAATCGTATAAATTAATTTCAAATTCGAATATGTTGCAGATTATTTGTTTAGTCGGAACCTATTTATGCTATAAATATGTATGAAGTTATTAAAACGAGTAGGTATATATGAAGTTAAAATGATGAATAATAAATATATAATAATATATCTAAGTCCGTCCCAGTGCGCCGGTACGAAGTCCAGCGGCCCTCGGTCTGATCGCGCTTGGAGCACTAAACAATTTTTCGCACCACTTCATTTTTATTATATCGAAGAAACGAACTCCTTTTTACTTCTTAATTATTATTAATTTTTTTATGTGCTATTTGGATTGTAGTTTAGCCACTAAAATTTAAATACTGAATAATTTAATCAATTTCGTTATATCGATTTTGCATTCTGTATCCGATTCGTTCATTGTGTAATTAGTTATAATTTATTATTTCTCAACGAGTGAAATGTATTTCCTTTGAGAATAAAGTTCCTTAATCACATAATTCATCTCTTAACACTCGATACAAAATCGATACATAAGTCTGTCAGTTTATTGGTAATCTTATTTTATTTTTATCATATCTAAATCAGGCCACTGACATTCCTTCCGAGTAAGATCAATCATCGTCGCATCTCAGGAGCACAACGCATTCCAACAGGTTGGTCTTCCATCATTGCGTAAAAACAAGATTCCACCGAGTTTTGATATTTGCCGTGCGAACCACCTTTCTCTGGCTTTCTACAAACTCGCATTATGCAAGACAGGCAGACGTTATTGGATACGTAATCGCTCATTCTCGCCTCATTGACATCATCTGTAGCTGTGGAGGGGAATCCGGATTTGTTTTGAATGTGTTTAGAATATCTCTAGTGGTAATTGCTATAATGTTGCAGAGGCATACGATTTCATTAATATATGTTACGGTAGGTAAGCAGCCATGATGACTAGATATTTCTACATTCGTTATTATCGATATTATACAGAATAACTTTTCGTAAACGTTACTTTACGTGAAGTTATTCTTTAATGGCGCTTCCATCGGTTACATAGTCGCTTAACGTCATGTGGTATGAATTCAAACGCAACAATGGATCTACTACAATAAAAAACTTATCATTCTTTTTAATCCAGTCCATCAAGAGGCTTCCTGGAAGAGATTGCTATTGCAATCAGGCCGTCCACATTAATTGTTATTTCTTTTTACCTTGTTTATTTGTCATTGTGTGGTGCACAATATTTGTTTTATGTCTATATTTTATTGTTAATTATCCATATAGACAGTATTACCCAGATAAAGATGTCATTGGTTTATTGTGACTCATAAACTAATTTTAATACAAATATAAAATATATGTATATGTTACACTAGCCTAACTTTCAAGTATCTGGCGCAACAGACCTGATTTTCTTTCTTACTATGCTCTATATATTGATGCGGTGCCCAGTATAACTTAAGGGCTCCAGGTTTGAGGTCAGACTAGATGTACTCAGAAGTATTCCTAAGCATTCCTTCAGTGTGCCACTAAGCTTGTTTGCCTATAAAGGCTGTAAACGCAACGCACAGAATAATAATAATTGATGGACACACAGCGCCATCTAGCCCCAGAGTAAGCTAAGCATAGCTTGTAACATGGGAATCAGACAACTGATATAATACTTATACTTTTTGTCGTAAATACATAAATATGAACACCAAGACACAGAACAAACATCTGTGTTCATCACACAAATATTTGTCCTGGGTGGGAATCAACCCACGACCTACAGCGCAGAAGGCAGGATACTACCAACTGAGCTGTGGGGCCAGTTAACTCACCCATACTCCACATATCGATGGGGGCGCCGTACGGCAGGCCCAGTATGACCTCGGGGCTGCGGTAGAACCGGGACTGGATGTACGTGTAGACGCGCGCGTGCGTGTAGCAGCTGCTGCCGAAGTCTATCACCTTGATGGAGGAGCTGCCTCGCGCCTTCAGGAGAATGTTCTCCTGGAATATAGAATAGAATAGAATGGAACACAATGGAACAGAATGGAACAGAATGGAACAGAATAGAACAGAATGGAATAGAATGGAATGAAATGGAATAGAATTGAATAGAATGGAATAGAATAAAATTATGAGAAGATGATAGCCTTAAATTGCCCTCTTTTTTACACTGTGTGGTCAAAAAGGACTCTATGACTCTATATATAGCGGTTGTTTATCTCAAGCTACAGCTTAAGCCAACTATTATAGCCTTAGTGGCGTAGTGGTGGACTCAGGAAGGTTTGCCGTTTCGATTCTTGCACTACACAAAAATACAGTGATCGGTCAATATTTCTTCTGACTAATCTATATAAATAAAAATCTATGTTTGTATGTTTGTTCCTATGCGTTCCGAAACAATTGATCACATTGTGATGAAATCTTGATAGAGTGTTCTGGGGAAGCCCACGACGTCCAAAAAAATCTATATATATTTTTTTCGTTTTGCTCACGCGTAGGAAAAACGACTCACTTATTCGTGTACGTACCGACGGAAAACCAAAATATGTGTATAAAAATCACTACAATAAACAGAATATTATTAATATTTATTTATTATACTCTTTATTTCTTTATACTTAACGTGGCATTGCAACGCATGCCGGTCACAGCTAGTAAAAAAAGAAAAGAATCAAAATGGCAATTGAATTTTTAAGATTAATCAGTTTTGTAACTAGCGTAAGGTAAGGATTATGTGTACACAACCCAGAGTATTGTGATCATATATAAGTACCGGTTTCAAATCACAGTGGATGATGTTCTCTGCTTCTAGCAGCCTCAAACACCGCAGCAGGGAGCTGGCGAACCGCCTGATGAGACTCAGACTGAAGCCCTGGTAGTTGTTTTTCTTGATCAGCTCATAGAGGTTGATGCTGGAACCAAAATTTATCTTATATGTAATTATTGACTGGCCTCACAGCTTAGTTAGTAGTAACCGTGCCTTCTGCGCCGTAGTTCATGAGTTCGATTCCCACCCAGGACAAACACGTTACTGCTTGGCGGCAGAAATGACAGTACTTCCCCGGACGAACTTGGGGTGAGTTCTACTGCCACATTTTTTTTTATGTGATGTAGGTGATAGAACTGGCCGACTGTCCACCTGATGTTAAGTGGTAACCGCCGCCCATAGACAACAGCAATACGACTCAAGTCCTCGCTACCAAAGCAAGAGATGACTCAAGTCGCATTGCGTTGCGTCCATCACCCCGAGACGGGGATGTTACGTCTCATGCGGCTGCAATTACACCGGCACCCACTCCCTTCCACCGGAACACAACAACACGAGTGCATCGCTGCTTGGCGGCAGATTACCAGGTGTGGTGGCAGTACTTCTCCGGACGAACATAGCACAACTTCTACTGTTACTTTAACATACTTTACTTCTTTTATATTTAAAAATCTCACCTCATGAGCTCAAAACTGATACACAAATGGTTCCTGAAGTAGAAGTAGTCGAGCATGTGTATGACGTTGTGCGACTGATCCTTGTCCTTCAGTCTGAGGTGGTCGAGCACTCGCACTTCCACCAGCGCCTGGTGGTGGAACCGCTTCTTGTTCCGTATGATCTTGATGGCGACCTGCCCGCCGCCGCGGTGGTCCTGCGCCCTGATCACCTGCCCGAAGGAGCCCTTGCCGATCACCTCGAGGATCTCGTACCTGTACGCTATGTGGTCGTGGATTTGCTGCGGAATTAATGTGAAGGGTTAAGTCGTGATAGAATAAAAGATGGTGGTGATTTGGGTCAGAATTTAATATTGCGGGTAGACGAATACTAATTAGCTGAATGGTAATCGCATGAAATTCGGCTGTTGAGTTCTTTATGTAACTATGTGGTCGTGGATTTGCTGCGGAATTAATGTGAAGGGTTAAGTCGTGATAGAATAAAAGATGGTGGTGATTTGGGTCAGAATTTAATATTGCGGGTAGACGAATACTAATTAGCTGAATGGTAATCGCATGAAATTCGGCTGTTGAGTTCTTTATGTAACTATGTGGTCGTGGATTTGCTGCGGAATTCATGTGAAGGGTTAAGTCGTGATAGAATAAAAGATGGTGGTGATTTGGGTCAGAATTTAATATTGCGGGTAGACGAATACTAATTAGCTGTATGGTAATCGCATGAAATTCGGCTGTTGAGTTCTTTATGTAACTATGTGGTCGTGGATTTGCTGCGGAATTAATGTGAAGGGTTAAGTCATGATAGAATAAAAGATGGTGGTGATTTGGGTCAGAATTTAATATTTACACTTTTATATTGCGGGTAGCGAATACTAATTAGCTGAATGGTAATCACATGAAATTCGGCTGTTGAGTTCTTTATGTAACTATGTGGTCGTGGATTTGCTGCGGAATTAATGTGAAGGGTTAAGTCATGATAGAATAAAAGATGGTGGTGATTTGGGTCAGAATTTAATATTTACACTTTTATATTGCGGGTAGACGAATACTAATTAGCTGAATGGTCGCATGAAATTCGGCTGTTGAGTTCTTTATGTAACAGTTATGTATAGAAAATAAAATGTGATCGAATGGCGTGCTAACGATAAACTTTTCATTCGCTATATATTCAAAATATCGTAATTTTGGCAGGGAATCTCGATAACACCTTGTCCGTTATGGAAAAAATATCACTTGCAATAAAAAATGCTATTTGGGTAAAATTGTTGCTTACGATGAGTCGGCGGTCAAGGGTCGTATGTTGTAAGACTGTTTTCAATGAAGGGTCATGGGTTCGATTCCCATGAATGTTTACATTACAGGAATCACATAAGAAAAGTTATCATTGAAAACATTAATGTGATGAGTGTGCTCGACTATTGAATTTGTGTTTAGTGTATTTGTGTATCTCGATGCGAAATTGAGAATAGGAATTCTTGCGAAAGCATGTGTAAGCGTAATTAACTAATTTATTTATTTATTTATTACTTAAATTATTATTAAATTTATTAAAAAATATATTTCCCTTAGGTATGATCTCACCTTATTATAACTGCCGTTCTCATCGTCGAACCCGCAATTGTTGGGTAGGTTGGCGCGCGCCTGTACCTTGTCCGACTCCAGACCGAGGAACCACACCTCGGGGTACTTCCTGATCTCATTCCTCTCCCATTCGGACAGACGGTCGCCGTACATTTTAAGTGCTTCTGAAATGAGAAATGATAGCTGAACAACAAAAATCCTTAACAAAAACATGGCAACGTTATCCTTGGTTGCATTTCTTTCTTAATTTATACATAAACAAATTTGACTTGTTGACATGTTTTAAATATAATAAAGTTTATTTAAACGCTGGACTGACGTTACAGCTCAGTTGGTAGTAACCCTGCCTTCTGCGCTGTAGGTCGTGGGTCGATTCCCACCAAGGACAAACATTTGTGTGACAAACATAAATGTTTGTTCTGTTTCTGGGATACCCTTATACCTAAAGCCTACCATATCTTATTAAAAAAGTAAATATATTTTATTTACTTATTATCTTTCTTACGTACGCCTGTACAATTTAAGGAGCAAGCATGTATCCATTTCGAATACATTCAAGGCGTCATTATGTTATGTCTAAATTATTTTCGTACTGCTTAAGAGGTAAAATGTTTAGCTGAAAATGTTGCCGCATAACGTAGGTAGGTAGGTTATGTGTTCGTTGACTCCTATCCGACCCAACAGCCTGAAAGCCCGGCAATAGGTATGCATTGTATTCTTTGCAGACCTTTCCACAAGTTTATAATAACATTTGCATAGACATACTATGGGTATATATGGGTTGTAGGATATTATATAATGTACAACAAGGTCAGACTCATACCTACGTACGATGAATTACTTGATTAAATTTAAAATTTGTAGTTAGTAAACATACTTATTTAAGTTCTAGCATTAAAAGAAGCAGATTAGAAGTATTTTCGTCATTACTACATACATGATCTATAGAAAATACTTGTTATATAGGTACAATGTCGCAGCATACAGCTACTAATAATTTTACGAAACAGTCAAATAAGTTAAAGTCAAAAACTTTATTTCCATAGAATTCATAAAGAAATGTCTTGGAAACGTCAATAATATTCAAAAGAAGATCACGTGTACTTATCGCCAAGTTTGACGCCTGTTCAAACCCTATCTGACCCTCCATGGGTATAATATACCTATGGAATAAAAATATAGTAGTAAACTAGTTTTTCCTGCTTCAAAGATGTCAGAAATTATGATAGGAGCTAGGACTCCGTCAGTCACCAACCACTTCACCAAAGAAGTCGTCATAGAAGTTTTAACCTGTGGGTAACAGCTAGCAATCATAGAAGTGGCTGGAAAATAATATTAGGCGTTACAGTTTCACTTTTCTACATTTACTTTGAGAAATCGGACAGTTTCCTGTTGAGTCACACATTTTGCTGTTACGCTCCAAGCTACAAGCCGCAGTGACTTGACCTACATTGCGTACCCCATGCCTTCCAACATTTGTTTAGGGTTTCCATGTCGAAATTTGTAACAACTCTCTTGAAGTGGAGCAATCTTTTGAATGAATCAGTATTATTTTCTTAGAAATAATGAACTGGCAACATTTTACACTTCTAAGACTTTTCTCTGAAACTCGGTAAAGAATAATTAATTTCATATCGCCCTGGAGTTCTGCGCAATGGTAGAGTTTCTCTCACAGAAGTTCAAGTGGAAAATTGTAATGGTTAAATCACCTACAAATCGTAATAGTAGGTAAATTTATTTATTTTATCAAAATATTTACTGGATATTACAGGCTTTGGAGTTTAATTTTATGTATAAAAATTTTGATTGAACATAATAATTAACTATAACAAAAAATTTAATAATAACTCTTACAAATACTAAAATAGGTCTAAACTACCTACTCTAGTAATTTGTCATCTAATTTTTTTATATGAATAATGACAATATAATCTCTTCCTCCCTTACATAAGTATAGATATATAAATACTACGTATGGGAAGCAGGTGGCCCACTTTATTGCTCTCATGACTTCGAGACGCGAAGATCAAGTCTCCCTGCGATTTCCCAAGCAACCACGCCTTTCAAACGAGGGCACATTATGTACACAGTATGTACTATGTACCCACTCAGAACACTTAGACAAAACATGAAATATATCGCGTGTCCGAATATTGGGCGTGTCTGGTTCCAGGAACTAGATGTGAAAGTGATAAGCTTCGCTCGACAATAAGGCCACTCGAATATAATCGCCGCAGGATTAAACTCTTAGTGTTTATCGCTAAGAGGATATTCCTAAGTGATCCATGAAGTGTGCGTTGAGATCCAAGTATATACTGAAACTGTACTTAAGGTTGTCTGGTAGAAATCGCTATACGCGATAAGACATTATTGCCGATTATACATTAATTTGTTTTTATGTATTTATCTAAATGTTTTGTATTTTCTATTTTATCGGTGTAATGTGCAATAAAGTGTTTATCTATCTATCTATCTATCTGTTAATACAATGAAAGATCACAGGTAAGCAGAATAGCTATCGTTAGCTTTTGTACCAGTAGAACTTATGCCAACTTCGTGCAGGGAATTATTGTCACCATATCCATATCTGCTGCCAAGCAGTAAGAGTATCAGAGTTACGGACGTATACGAAGCGACTTGGGTCTTATCTTACCTAAGTAGGTGAGGACCCAGTTTGTATTGATTTAGGCAGAGGTTACCACTAATATCAGTTGGGTAATCTGCTCGTTCTGCAACTTTACAACATAAAAAACTTACCTATGGTCATTTCAGTTGCTGTAGCATAATGGAATAGTTGTAAAAATTCAACTGCCGATAGCCTTCATCATTTTAGTGTTTTCTTTTACACATATAAGCACAAAGCAAAATATGAATTGGTCCTGCAATATTGGGGGTTCCAATACCACTTGGCCACCACGCTCACGTACATGATAATACATAACCCAGACACACTTATCTGTGTTTGTCACACACATGTTTGTCCTGGGTGGGAATCAAACCCACGACTACAGCGCAGAAGGCCGAGTTACCAACTGTAACTAACATGCGATTGCTCATTTTAATCAAGTATTAATTCTAGAATTTTCAGTTCAATTGTTTTATGAAGTGGTATTGGGAAGGAGCCCGCCGCGCGCCGCGCGCCGCCCGACTCCGCACTGTGCCCAGTTGTTTGCGTCATACCAGTTTTGTTATTTAAATGAAAGCGAAGCAGCCCTAGGGAAATTAAATGAGTTTTAGTAGATTTTCAAGCTTTTATCTGCCAGCTCACTGTCACAGTTACTACTGTGTTGACTGTTGCTCCGACGACAACTTCAAATATAAATATTTGAACATTTCACTTGTAAATGCAAAGGTTAAAAGCATTGGTTAAATGATTTATCGTAGCACATAGAAAGGGATCTAAGTAGGGAAGTATTTTTATACAATAGGGTTCAGTAACATAAGCGTAGGCAAGCATCATTGATACTGCGTAGAACCGCTACGCTACATAGTTCCTAAGAGTTATTCTACGCTCAGGTAGGGCACAAATTTGTGCCCGATATGTATAAAACATAAATTAGTAAACCAAAAATAAAAATTATATTTTTAGTTATGTAATTTTTTTCAAATAAAAGAAATATTAGACTAATATTTCCGGAAGGAAAGAATCAAACATTTTTTTTTAATTTATAATAACTTGAAGTTACTGTGTTCCGGTTTTAATGGTGTGGTTGCCGGTGTAATTACAAGTAAATGAGACAATCCACCTTCACTTCTCAGAGTTACGGACGTGACGGTGATAAAACGAGTTGACTGCCTACCTGATGGTAAGTGGTAACCGCCGCCCACAGAAGTTCGCACCTAAGTAGGGGAGAATAAGAAGTCGTTATCCTTGTTTTGGGTCGAGGTTAGAACTTAACACCAGAAGGGCCATCTGCAATCTATACAAATATATAAAATACGAGTGTGTTTGTAATATTAAAATAACCGCTTTTTACTAAGTACATATGGATGTATACACGGTACATATACCAAAACAATTTTTTTTACAATTTTTGTGTGTCTGTCTGTTTGTTCCGGCTAATCTCCGAAACGGCTGATGATCCGATTTTAACGGGACTTTCACTGGCAGATAGCTGATGTAACAAGGAGTAACTTAGGCTACTTTTCCAAGGGATAAAATACAGTTACAAATAACAGCTAGTCGATAATAACACAAAAAAAAGGAAATTTAACACAATATAAATCAGCGGAGAAGAAATTCTATCTCACCTCGCCCATATCAGATGCCTCATTACTGTCTATAAATGTCGAAAACAGGCTTGACCAACATATTCACTTTTCCTACACCTTTTCATTTCTTTTTATCTTCTAGGAACGTCGGTCGGACGTTCAGGGCCCTTCTTGCAATTAAGTGAGGCTGCCCTGTTGACCCACATAGTGGGCCCGGGATAAATGTCAGCCGTAGGAGTACTTTGTAGCGATGTGATAGATTGGAGGTGCCCTTTGGGAAAGGTTACCAACAGACAGCTCCATTTTAAAGTTACCTCATATATGTATAAAAGGTGGGCATTTCACACAGCGCCATCTAGCCCTAATCTATAATTACTTGTATACTTTTTTGTAAATACATATATTTTAAATATTAAACACCCAGACAGAGAACAAACATCTGGAATCGAACCCATGACCTAAATATAATTTTATTATCCACTTTGCAATCAAGTAATTACGGCCAGATAGATAAGTAGGTTACTCTTAGGCAAGTGTGGTCGACACGAGGTCGTAGACGTCACCGCCCAAAAGTTAGTTTAAACCAAAAGAAATAACTGTCAACATAGAAGATTTCGTTCAACCATCTTGTTTGATATCTCCGGTGAAGTAGCTAATTATAAAGCCGTATAACCTTTATCAGTATTTGCCTTGGTGGGTGTAATTATCGACAAAGTAGATAATTAGTCAAATTATAATGAGATTACCGGTAAAATTACCGACACTTGAGACATTCCACGTCTCAAAGTTACGAGTGTAATACAATGCTAATGGTCTTCCCATATCTAAGTAAGGACACGAGACGTTTTGCTTTTGTTATGGAAAAAGGTTACCGCTTAACATCACGTGTGCCACCTAGCTTGTTCCGTAAAATATTCTCATAAAAAGAAAAAAACATGCAGATGGCCCACTTTAAAGTCAAAGTCAAAAACTTTATTTCCATAGAATTCATAAAGAAATGGCTTGGAAACGTCAATAATATTCAAAACATAAGGTCACGCGTACTTATCGCTAAGTTTGACGGCTGTTCAATCCCTCTCCGACCCTCCATGGGGAAGTTTTACTCCCTTATATTCTTTAATTTGTTGCAAGACATGATTTTGTTATTGTAGATTCTTCGACTTCGCTTTACCAGTACTTTGCCTGTATTGTTCCTATACGGAGGATTAAAAATTAGCATTGTACAAAAAAGTCTGGCAGATTAACGCTGGCTTATGTACCGCCCTATCCTTGGCTCATGAGAAGCCCCACGTGGAATTGTGCCAATCAATATCTCCTCGATTCTAACATAAGCTAGGCTTTAGGTATATTCAATAACGGTAATCTGGGTGTTTAGGGGGGATAGTCTGGCAGCTTAGATCATACTTAGGATGCCTCTCAGTATTTGACGACAGTCACGTTTGCATGATAATTTATTTCTAATATACAGTCCAAGCTTCTGTGATGTTTTTACGGCACTAGCAGATGACCCACCTGGTTCAAATGGTAAAATCTTACCAATACTACTTGCGTCCTCACCTACTTGGGTACAACAAGCCTTAAGCACATCGTGCGGGCTCGTAACTTTGAAACATGAAGGTCGAATGTCTCTTGTGCCTTTAATTTCACACACTTGCATATTACTTCCGAATGCATTACTACTTTGCGACAGAAAAGATATTGGTGGCAGTACTTCCCCGTACTGCCACCATTACTAGTGTCCTATTTATTTCGATATTTATCGTGTGCTGAGCTACTAACAAATCCTATTACCAACTAAGTAACTATTGACTCCGGACACTAGTCACTTCCTACATAATATTTAATTAAGATTTGTTTTGTATGTTTTCGTATTAGTCTGTTTGGTTTTATTCTACTTAGTAATATTTAATATATGTAATTTTGTACTGTCAATAGTCAATAAAAACTTTACTTTGTTTCAAAAGCGCTTGACCGATCTATGTTAAATAAAGTATAATAAATAATGGTGGACATTTCACACAGCGCGATCTAGCCGCAAAATAGGTAAGCATAGCTTGTATCGTGGGAACCAGACAACTGATATATAGATGTGCAAGACGCACATCTCAATAGGAAACCTGTGAGATATACCTTAGCGTGTATGGCCGCCTTAATACGGGGGAGTGCGTCATGCTGCAGGAAGGAAGTGAGGTATATAGTTTACCCATAGCCTGCTTGGCATAATGGTGTATCTAGTTTCTGATACCCATGATTCCCCATGATCCTCGACCTCGACCGATCTTTTGACTTCTTAAATCATAACATTTTGTTGTGACTTTTGATTGTACATACCTGCAGGTGTAAGTGGCCTGGCACGCGGAGATACGGGGGTCTGTGGAGGATTGTGGTTGTCATCCCGCGGGGGGCTGGCGGCGGCCCCCTCGGAGTTGTTGTTACCCGGGGGCGGCCCCCCCGCCCCGGCGCCCGCCTCCAGCTGCAGCTGTAACGAAGAATACGCCCTCACGTTACTATCTCAAATTCGAAGGTCGGTTACAAAAAGACAAACGCTTCTTAAGTCACGCTAGTAACGCGTACTAGTAGGTAACCTTATGATTTACTTGATACATTATCGAAAATAAATTTAAAGAAAAAACTAAAATCATACTTATTACACAATTGTGATAGAGAATCCTTATAAATATATGTATATGTTAAATGTGTATATATATCTTTTTCAATTTAATTTTATATTATTTTTTCATATTTTCTTTTTACTAATGTAATTTTTAATCATATTTTTTTTCCTATATGACGTAGACTGTATGTAACAGTAGCAGAAAACTCTGTGGTTTTTAGTAGCTAATAACCAAACTTTTCTGTATTTGTAATTGATATTGGTAAATAAATAAAATAAAAGTGTTAGTAGAAATAACTGTATGTGCAGTATTGGTCCGGGGCAGCACTGCCGAAATACCCATTTCTGTCGATAAGTGAACTATTCCTGTCGTCAAGCCTCAAGAGTACAATGTGGGTGTAATGTGATGAGACTTGGGTCTTCCCAACCTAAGTAAAGGGTCCAAACTTGTGCAGGTGTTCAGTAAAGCTTAACATCCTCCTATAGCCTACTCGTTCAGACAGACTCGTTCATTAATAAATAATAAAATCTTAATTTACAGTCACGTTTTCTTGGTATAAGTAAATCCGAAGACAGCAGAGACTCGACAGAAATGATGAAAGGGTTTAGAATTAATATTTTATTACTACGTAATGGACTCAAAGCAATTTTCCTATTAACGACTCAACAAACGCTATTTTATAATAAAATCTAATAAAATGGCTTCCTAGCCTCACAGCGCAGTCGGGAGTAACACTACCTTGAGCACTGTAGGTCTTGGGTTCGTTTCCCACTCAGGACAAACATTTGTTTGACGAACATTGGTGTTTGTTTTGTGTCTGGATGTTAATATGTATTTTGTATCTAAAACAAGTATATAATTAATATCAGCTGTTTGGATCCCATGATACAAGCTATGCTTAGCTTACTTCGGGGCTAGATGGCGCTGTGTGAAATATCCGCCAATATTTATTTCTATTAATTGAACGACACGACCTCATTTTTTTATCAAATGGTAAATATATTTTTAGCCAATTCATTTAAATACTGGTGGCATTTCACGCCACGCTAAGCCGACTGGCAACTGCCGGTGTGACACTGTAGTAAAATGTTTAACAGTATTTTTTTGTTATATGTTTTTAAAGAAAGAAGAAAGAAAGAGTATTTATTTTGTCATAAACAACAATGCAAATTTATATACTAAAACACATAATATTAAAAACTAAAAACAGAATATTATTTGACGCAACTGACATAGTAAAAGGTACAGCACACAACATATAAAACTGATTCAAAGAGAGTTCTTTTTGTAATTTGATTAAGTTATGGATCGAGCAAATGGCCCGACTGGTGTTACGTGGTAACCTCTTCCACATAACAAGCTATACGAATTGGGTCCTCCCTCAGGTGAGACAAGACCTAAGTCGCTTGAAATTCACCCGTAACTTTGAGACGTTACTAATAATAATAACAATAATAAACTAAGTTAAATAAGTTTCAATTTATTATTAAGGGAGTGTGTAATATATAATGTGCCCGTAATTTCACCGGCAACCACGCCTTTCAAACATTCCTGAATCTGCTACAGGCAAACAAACCGGTCACTACGCAATAACAGACGACCGTCGCTCTTTCATACATCTTGCTCACACAAAACTGCTGATTACAAAACTCATTCACACTTACAGGGTCCCTATAGATGACATTTCACGATCATTTAAAACCCGTAATATATGTAATGAGACGGGTTCACACAAAACATTAACCCATTTCCTAAATAAACTTTGTGAATTCGCTTCGAAATTTTCTTCAGCGCCTTTTTCGATGGACCTATTTTTCCTTTCGGCTCCGCTGTGAACCCATTACGAAACAAAGGACCGATCGTGATTCAAGAGGCCCTTGACTAACTCATACCAAGAGCAACAATAAAATAATTTCAAAATGTACACAGGCTCCGTCTTAATTTTAATCGATTGCTAAGCAACAGTTTAGAAAAATCTCACTAATAAACGCGTTTTAGCATTGAGAGGTCGCTTAAAATGCTTAGATAGCAGTCAAAAACAAACAGTACAAAACATTTTTAGTAATACTCAGCTACACAAGCCCTTAATGAATGAAATATTACCTTAAAACTTATCAAGCTATTACTTAGTTGAGTACAGCGCACAGAGCAAATAAATATATGGCGCGTACAAAACAAAAACGATTAACATCTACATCAAATTAATTTATTTCAGATATGCAAGGACCTCTTGTAAAAGCTCTTGCCTATTGCTGCATCACGGTATTCCCTAATTACGTCGCACGGGAAATAAAATCCACGAATTCGTTTCTGACCTCATAAATTACGTCTATGAACGACTTACCATTAAACTGATGGTTGGTTTGTTTGCACTATAGAATCATTGGCCTTTATTTATTGGTCCAATGGTATACCCTACCAATAAATAAAGGCCAATTTACGAGCTATTGGTTACCATTTAAGCAAGCATATGTCCAGTAGACCATGGGTGTCCTGAAACTCGTTGTCAATGTTTTACTGACTGTGTTTACGAAGGTTTCGACGAAAGTAAGCCAAAAATAAATTGATACGTTTACGGATATAGAAATAATTTCGTAATAATAGCTCATATGAAAATCCAGTTACCGAATGGAAGTAAAAAAATTCGATACGATTCTTATTTATTATCCTACTAATATTATAAACCTGAAAGATTGTATGTATGGATGTTTGTTAGTCTTTCACGCTCAAACGGCTGAATGGATTTTGATGAAATTTGGTATCAAAATAGTTTATATCCTGGCTTAACACATAAGTTACTTTGATCCCGGAAAAGTGCAGTGTTCCCGCGGGTTGACTTACTCACCGCGGGGAATACCGCGGGGCGCAGATAGTATGTATATAAGAACGCGATAGTTATATATAAATTTATAGTATTCATAAAAATGTCGCCTGAGTCTGATCTTTCCTTCTTTTAGAAAAAACCAAAGCAAACAAGGCGAAACATGTTCTGAACCAAACTTTCGTTCACAATTAAATCTAAAACGTTTTATGGATCACTTTGTAATTTGAAACTCTGGTAATCCTTCCTATACAGACAAGGCCCTTTTGAGATAAACCGTCAAGTGGACGAAATTATTTAAAAGTGAGCTTAAGTTTTATAGAAGATTTTAATGATAATGTCACAGGTGCGTGCTTAAATAATATTGAAGACATCTGGGAGATCCTAAGAGAGCAATTAAACTTTTCCCATTACATAACGAGTAGACAAACCCGGCAACTGTGGCTCAGTCTGATATTAATTATCTTGGAATTTCATGTTCTCGTGGAAACCTCGACATAAAAAGTTTTACAAACACTATTATATAATGACTGGCCTCACAGTCAGTTGGTAGTTGCCTTCTGCGCTATAGTTCGTGGGTTCGATTCCCACACAGATCGTGCACGAGAAAAATAGGAAGCCTTCCTTTAGGGGTTTCTTTCCTGTTCTCCCATGAAGGACCGGATAGGGTTTGATCAGGCGTCAAACTTAGCGATAAGTACGCGTGACCTTTTGTTTTGAATATTATTGACGTTTTCAAGCCATTTCTTTATAAATCCTATGGAAATAAAGATTTTGGCTTTGACTTTGACAAACTTGTGTGACGAACATAGATGTTTGTAGTGTTCTGGGTGTTGCTTTCTTTGTTTAATGTAATTCTAATTATACTTTTTGTGAATACATATTTACAAAAAGTATAATTAGAATTAAATCAAAGGCTCTATATAAATCGCCGGCGATTGCAAATCGCGAAACCATACATATTCAACTTCTACAAATTCCCGAATTAGTAATTATTTACTGCAGCAACCCCAAATGTCTCGAGCTGCGGATAAAAAGATTTATTTGCAGAGTTTATTTTTGACAGGATTATCTGTGGCTGCTTACCGATCGTGGTTAGTATCGGTAATGTAACTTTTAGCGCTCAGGCGAGGCATCGCGTGTCACTCGCCGCATGCAAATCACTGTTCAGTTGAAACGACATAATTATGCATCTTGTTTCACTGTGAGGCGCATGATATTTGCTGGCATACCAATGGTAGGGGGAAGAATATTTGTTTGAAAACTTTATGGTATTAAAGAGAGTAATAACGATAAACAAAGAACATTATAGAATAGAATGGAAATAATTCAAAAAAATATAATTTGGAACATACACAAGAACAAATAACAGTCAGACAGAGTCCAACGTTCATTTTTATTTGTTCTTGTCCATATGTTCCAAGTTAAATATGTTGTTTTTTTTTATTATTATTCCTATCTATTCTCTTTATGAATTTAAATTCATAAAGATAATCGTTTGGAAATATTAAAGAACTCGTGAACATATTGTTCCTCACACAAATGCGTCCCTGGGAATCGAACTTAGTACTCCGAGAACAAGCGTTGCTTTTCAGTTAGGGAATTTCAAACTGAAATAACAGTGTACTTTGAAGTGCAATATAGATTTATGTTACAGTTTTCATTTATTACTACTGTCACTGGCTCGAACATAAAGTGCGCCTTAAATAGGCTCCCTTCGCGCATTTGAGTCATATCTTGGAATTTTTGGTCGTTTTTATTGAGCACATAAAAGTTTGTAGCGGAAACTTCATTTTTGTTTTTTTTCGCATGTCTAGATTTAACTTAGCGTGACCTTACGTTTTGAATATTATTGACGTTTCCAAGCCATTTGTTTATGAATTCTGTAGAAATAACGTTTTTGACTTTGACTTAAGGAAGTCCAGCCTTGTGGAATTGCCACATGTCGTTTTTCGTTGCGCCACGATTTGCTACGTGCGTAGCACTACTCGCGAACTGCTACGAATGACGGCCGTGATACAGCGGAACGTAACGCTACGTCCACACTACAGCGTCTACGTATTATGCTCAAGCTCAAACCCTTAAGGGAAGTTTTAAGGATTTCCTAAACTGAAACTGGGTGAGAGCTATTTAGTTCGCGTATTTGTTTGTTATTTAGCTCAAAAAAAGAGCAGTCATTTTTCATTTGTGTATTGTGAACTCACGACCTACAGCGCAGAAGGCAGGCTTCCATCGGAGCTTTGAGGCCAATCAAAATAGCAGCGCACAAACATTTAAACAAAACATAGGTTCCTTATTAAACATAATGTAACTTTTCATAAAACTCATTATTACCAAATAATATACTACTACTACAATAGTATATTAAAAAAAAAAGACGTGTGGCACTCGGAGACTGCCGCGGTAAAGCTATTGCGCGTGATATTTCAAAAAGTCATTAAAAGTTCTGGTATTTATCGATAGATGGAACTAAAAAGTATCACCGCTGTGCCGGTCGGAGTGGGGGGTGTTAGGTTTTTTCGTTACGAAATGTCTGGATTCGGTCTCCACGCTCAAGGCCCGCGATAGAAGCTATGCAATAGCTTAAAAAAATACTACTATAATAGATAATAATACAGATACAACAAACATTAAACAAATACAGAGTGCATTCGTTTTTCTGTGGTTCTCAGATAATTGTGGAAACGAAACCATGCACAGTTACCAAAACGTTCGCGCTTCAGCGCTAACATAACTAGCCAGATACATTTAAATATTCAAATCTATTCAACTGGAGAGGCTTTGACGAGAGGGCTATGTAAATATGTCACATGAAACCCAACAGATATGTATAAATATAACACGACATAAACATTATTAATGTACCCAACACTGTCGAGAATATATGGATTATGAAGTACCATTTGTTGGTAGAGAAATAGTATGCGCAGTCGAAAGTTTATGAGTATTTATTAAATAATTATAAATTACAAGTAATTAAATGCGGTATTGCAGAATATTGCAGAAAGCACAGCTTAATATAATAATAATAATAATATTGGTGAGCATTTCACACAGCGGCATCTAGCCCCAAAGTAAGCTAAGCATAGCTTGTATCATGGGAACCAGACAACTGATATAATACTTAAATATTTTTTTTTTGGAAATACATACATATAATTCATATTAACACCCAGACATAGAACAAACACCTATGTTCGTCACACAAATGTTTGTCCTTGGTGGGAATCGAACCCACGTCCTACAGCGCAGAAGGCAGCGGTACTACCAACTGAGCTATGAGGCCAGTCATATAACTAACATTATGTTAGACTTGTCTAAATGTTTCTATTCTTTCATCAATGCTTCTTACTCCTAAAATCCAGTGACAAACTTCACCGGCTTCACAGGTTCTGGGAACTATATTTAATAAACTACGTATATAATTTACTGTAAATCTACGTAGCTACATTGTAGACGCAGGTTGTTGATAGATTGATACGGCTTCATTGAGTCTCTCGACCTTCGCCTTGTGACTGTGGAAGGCTTCTCTCGATTCTTTTGGAGTGTCCTAACCTACATTTTATATCTTCAAGTGGTCGCTTTAGCGCTACAGTAGTAGTCGCTAAAGTTCTGTGTGATGGAAAAAGGGTAGTTAATAGCCGGGGAGAGATATTAAGAGAGACTTGTTAAGTTCTTTGTAAAAACTATATCCACGGGAAAATTTGCGGGTGGGACATTACTCTGAATATAAAATTCATTTCTTCACTAGAAATAGAAAACAAACCCCAATTTCTAAAACTCGAAAGTCCATTCATGAAGTTTGCCTACGTACCTGTTTTTCTTGTGCAATAATGAATTTTCTGTCTATCTCTCTTTTTCGAGTTGGGTAAATAAAACTTGTAAGTATTTAAGTTTGCTCTCAAAATAAACCGTAATGAGGGACCGCCGAAATAAGTGACCCAACATAAGCGTAAATGAAGTACTCTTTCATTAACTTCAACAGCATAATGACAGTAATTCGACCCGAGCTAAACTGATTGTAATGCCCGTCAGTAAAAACCCATTACGGGCCAAAACCACGACAAAAACCTCCAGGTTTTTTCGTAAACCCTCGTGAAATTGCGTGCGACACTAATTCCATTTTGTGCACGAACCGAATCTTGGTTCCTAAGTAGCTGCGACATCTGGTGGCGGGACAAGTGTACACTGCGGCTCTTGACTATTAATAGACGTGAGTCGCAATACACATTAAAAGCACAGTATGGTCCCATTTACTTATACCCCTATACATTTAATTCAATAAAAATATCGTAGTTTTTCATAATTGAGTTTTTGTATGTAATACATTTACCGAACGAGCAGATGGCACAAGTGGTAACACTTATTACCTGTTGCTGCTTCTTCCCATAGCAGGCGAGGCGACTTGGTTGGTTATTAACTAGGTTGCCCGCGGCCTAGGGCCTAGGTTTGAATCCGGTTTTATAACGCACTCCTATTTTATCCGTCATATTAAGTTATTCCTTATAACATCAGCATAAAGCAATAAGTAATGTAAAATAAGTTTCATTTTGACTGGCCTCATAGCTCAGTTGGTAGTAACCCTGCCTTCCGCACTGTAGGTTATGAGTTCGATTCCCGCCCAGGACAAACATTTGTGTTACGAACATAGATGTTTGTTCTGTCTGGTGTTGATATGTATATGTATGTATTTACAAAAATTATAAAAGTATTATATCAGTTGTCTGGTTCCCATGAAGACAAGCTATGTTTAGCTTACTTTGGAGCTAGATGGCGCTGTGTGAAATGTCCACCAATAATAATAATAGTGGACATTGTCACACAGCGCCATTTACCAATATTTATTACTTGTTTATTTGTAAAGAATGAGTACGCAGTGATCAATTTAGAAATTGGCATAACTTTTCCTGCTACATTCCTGCTGAGCATTAATGCACTGGATTAGGAAACGGCGGCGTTTTGTAAAGCGGCTAGTCAGTTTGTATAACGGCGGATTACACATTTTGACGGCGACGTCAATATCCCGTCGGATGTTTGCCGAGACGTCGATAATCCGGATCAGAGAACAATTTATTCGTTTATTGTACTCTTTATTGATCATTAGGGAACCATTCTTAGAAAATATGGAATGTTGTAGGAAATATACTGGACGATACTTCTCATAGTTGTGTGAATGGATCATATAACTCGACTTATTCACGATACAGTTATTACTTTCATAGTATTATATTTAGGTATTTCTAATGAAGTATCTCACATAAATCATGTATTGGTTCATATGTGTGTGTAATAGTGTGATAGGACTACACTATTACATACACATTATGATGGTATGGAGATATAAATCTCTACCACGTTTGTGATACGACTCAAAAAATAGTGATAGGAACACTAATAATAATCAATTTAATAATCATTTATTCGACCAAAAAATGCTTAAATTAACACAACAATTTAAAAAAAGGAAACAAATGCCACAATCATCAACAAAAAAAAAATGTTTTAAGTAATTTGTATAAACAGAATATATTTCAACAATTTTAGTATTATTAAAAAATTTGTATTATAAGGTAAAAATTTCATTTTGTCAAGTCAAATTGTGATTTATTAAATATATACCGTGGTTTAGTAGCCATATTAGTGACTGCGTAATTCCTTGAGCTGTAACAGTGAGTAAATGAAAGGTAAGGTCTGTTATATTCTTCAAAGATGGAATTTATAAACGAGTTATCAGTCTCCTGCGACTACTAGAGACGCCAACGTTCCCGCATTTTCCGACACAAACGTATTTTTGTTAAATTTAAATACCCCACAGGGACATCAGCTGTCCCTTATTTCGAAACTACTGCATATTTAAATAAAACTTACAGCCGCTGGTGATATGAGTAACATGATATTAAACTCAATTAAACTATGTAGTATGTCTATTTCATTCAAACAGGTATTGAATATATTATAATTTTTCCCATAATTGATTACGAATCTAGAACAATAATTGTATTATTTCCTATCTTATGTATCGCATTCTGAATTTAATCTGCTTTGTGAATTAATAAAATTAAATAAAATAAAAATATATATCTGCTGTCTTGTATCTTCATGTTGGTACTGTTTTGTAGATATAGATATATATCAAATAAACAAAACAGGATTAATATAAGTAGTAGTAGATTGTTCTTTATATTTAAATCAAACTGTTATGATATAGTTTAGTTACTATTTTAATAATCAAATGATGTAATTTTGTTTCTCATTTATTTAATTTCTGCCCAGTAGGATGACTTGGTTCCAATAGGTACAAAAAGGTACAATAAAACCCTAGTCGCATCGTATGCGCACTTAACTCTAAGACGTGAAGTCATGGAATGTCTCATGTGCCTGCAATTTCACCGGCAACTACACCCTCAAAACCGAAACACTATCGCGAATGAATTACTGCTTGGTAGCAGAAATGGGCATGGTGGTAGTACTTCCCCGGGTGAACTTGGCATAAGTTCTGCAGCTACTAGGACCAATGGTACTGCGCAGTGTACCTATAAATAGTCACTCATGTATTAAGGCATTTTTCATGAGAGCAATATTTGAACTGTATCTACTAATATTATAAACGTGAAAGTTTGTATGGATGTTTATTACTCTTTCACGCTCAAACGCCTGAATAGATTTGGATGAAATTTGGTATCAAGATAGCTTATATCCTGGATTAACACATAGGCTACTTTGATTCCGGAAAAGTGCAGTGTTCCCGTGGGTTGAGTTATTCACCGCGGGTAACACCGCGGGACTCAGATAATATAATAATATACTATTATATTATTATAATATTTGGTCTCTCCTGTATGAGGTGTTTTTCCGGTAGAGTAATATGTGTATATATGTTTGCTTTTAAATATATTCAAATTATAATCACGCATTTAAAAAAAAACGCATTGATTAAACTAGTTATATTAAAATGCATATTCGAAGTACCTACACTTTAAAGTAATATATTTATTGTTATGGCAATATCACATAGATATCGAAAGTCTTATCTGAAAAGGTCTTTATGTATAATATCACTTGCTACAAGATCAATAACGGTGTAACTCCAGCCAAAACTCTAGGCGGGTTTTCAGCGGTAATTAAGCATGCAACTGCATTGCATACATTTACCTACCGACGAAAGAGTAACAGTTGAAAAAGGTATATTATGGAGAAAGACCTTTTGCAGTCGACAGACCCATTATAGCATTAAATAGTAATATTATCAACTCACAGTGGGCCGTTGAGGGGGTAAACTGTCCACACCCATGGCTGAAGAGTTACACGCACGGGGTAATTACATATTATTAGTTTGTTTTGAGTTAATTGGGCAGGTTTTGAGGGTTCAGCCGCGGGGCTGCAGTACAGATACGTCCATTCTTGGCGCGGCCGCGGGGGTGACTGGAGGGATGGGGTGGTGTCGATATAATTCTCATTTCTTTTATATTTCTATCGACTAGTTAGTTTGAATAATTTTGAGGATTAATGAATGATTTTTGGTGAAAGAATACTTTCACTACACAATTATAATTTTATATTTTTATGTTGATATGTTTTTTCGACATATTCCCAACGTCTGTCCTTAGCAACAAACTCAATTTGAGGCAAAAAAAATATTAATGAAATATTGTTTTGCAGATAAAGAATATAATCACAAGCAAAATCTCTCTGTCTACGAAGTGCTACGCCGTAGAGATGATTATATATGTCACCGGATATATAGTTATCATATATGCGGTGTCATATAGACATGCAAAATGCCAAAAGGAGTCTCGATTTCTAATAACGTGGATTAGTTTTTGTGTAACGTAAGTTTTTTACTAATAATTGGCGCAAAAAAAATGTTAGATTGAACACTAAGATCTCTATATAGGTTTTACGTTAGATTCTCCGGTAGATTAGTTGAATTTGGTCCGAACTGATACCTATAGCCAGCCAGCCAGATCTAGCCATGCCATGCATGCCATGCATGATTTAGCATTGGCTAAATCTGGCTGGCTGGCTGACCATCAAATATGTATCAAACTTATCGATAAGTACACGTGACCTTATGTTTTGAATATTGACGTTTCCAAGCCATTTCTTTATGAATACTATGGAAATAAAGTTTTTTGAATTTGACTTTGAAAAAAAAAAAAATTAAATTAATGTCTATGTCTATGTCTATGTCTACTTTGACTTTGACCGAAATTTAAAATTCCGGTTTCAGTTAAAATTTTAAACTTAATTATTGCTTGCTTTAGTTGATGCCTCTGTCATTATCTGTAGCAAATTGTACACAATTTTTAACACACTTTAGAAAATGATTTAGTCTTCTTAGTTACTTGTATATGCTCATATTATGCTCAATTAAGTGAAACTCTGAAATTGTCGAGTTTTGATATCCACGCCCAACTCTACGTCTCTTGATGCTGCGCGCGCCGCAACCCCATAGCCAGCCTCATACCTTCATCTCAACAAAACCAACCTATTCCGCACTTAGAGCCTTCGGGAAAAGGTCGTTTTTCCCGTAACCCACAACGGCCTTCGCTGCTACCTCAGTGCAAGTGATAAACGATGATTGACAAAGGTTAGCGATCAATTTGATGTCCAATTTGGTTACACGTGTAATTAATACGACAGACTTCAGGTCTCATTAGAGCTTGAAACTTTGAGATGGTAGGAGACGGTACCTAATCGAAGCTTAAAATCCGATATTAGAGGGTATGTGAGTCATCTGAGTTCTGGATATAGTGAGCCCTATTTTTAATAAAAGAGGTATTGTTTATGCGTCTTTATCATGTGTAAAGTTTTTCTTTGAACATTTAAATGCATCGCACGCGGCGGGAATTGGTATGGTAGCAGTACTTCCTCGGAAAACTTGGTATACGTTAAAAACTTATAATATGTTGAATATATTCGAAATTTTAAACGGGTAACTACACAGAATTAATCGTAGAATTAATACAATATGTTCAAAATGTTCTATCTCTTCTACATGGTTTTCGACAAGAATGGGATTTTTCGACAACTATGATGTCAATTGCTTGAAAACTTCCGATCTGTATGTTTTAACGAATTTATCGGCTGAATATCGGCTTTCAGCCCCGTTTTGATAAGCCTTGTAATATTTTAACAATCCATATTTAGTGGGCATTAATAACGTGAATTCATTTTTTTTATGTGATACAGTTACAGAGTGAGCCGAAGGCCCACCTGGTGTTAAGTGGTAACCTTGACCCATACAACCGATGCGACTTGAGTCCATCCCCTACTAGGTACGACAAGACCCAAGTCGCATCGTATGCGTAACTCTGAGACGTGTAGGTGGAATATCTCATGTGCCTGTAATTTCTCCGGCAACCACACCTTTCAAACTGGAACACAGTAACGCGTTACTGCTTGGTGGCAGAAATAGGTATGGTGGCAGTACTTCGCCGGACGAACTTGGAAAGTCATGTTCTGCTCCCAGCTGTTTGTCCCTTGGATATGATAGTTTATTTATTCCTAGAGTACAAGATATATTAATTATAGAATATACAGTTATTATATCTGTATACTTTGCTCGCTGGTATCGCTACCCGCTTACATCTGGGACTCAAATCGCGGAGCAAGGCTGGGGTCGCAACATTCACTCGCTGCGAGTATGTTAGCGGCAAGTAGAAGTTCCATACTGAAGGTAGATCTTTGTGAAATATAGTGCTATTGGAGCATTCATCATTTAGCTGAAATGTCAGCCGATACGTGGGATTATAATACCGATAATGCACGTGACTCGTCCATAGTTCACGCGGTTTTATTGATACGTGTGACGTGGTTTTCACGAAGTCATTTGACGTTTTTAATACAATTTATTGTTTATTTCATGGGTTTTCTTTGTGTTTTTTGTTCTGTTTCTGTTTATGTTCTGTGATTTTTATTTAAGTGCCCTAATTTATACAGATTTTCAATTATCACGCAGGATCCCAAAATATTACAGGGATAAAAATAGCTTCCCTCGAAAGTGTCACCTAAAATTAGGTCAGCTGTTCAGAGATTCGCCCGGACATACAAAATATAGATACGGACAAAGAATATACTTATAACAGTTCCGAATTCGAAGAAGCAGTAAAAGAACCTCAATTAAAAAGTAGATAGAAGTAAAACAACAAAAATAGAAATCTCGAAGAACAACCGGGATTATCGTATAATTATTTCGCAGCATTACTTTAAGGAGACTCAAAGGTTTGCTAGAAGAAAACACTTTTTAGGGTTAAACTCGCCTTTGTACATCTTTTTCTTATTAATTTATGCATATTTTTTTGTATAAAATAAAGAATAAAGAAATAATAGACTACTTTAGCAGTAGTGGTGGAAAAGTGTTTTCGCCGTCTGTTAGGGTTACACCCAGCTCTCAGCACTCAATGTAATTAAACCGATTCCGTGAATGCATTCAGACTATTTTCGACATCCCAACAGAGACTCGTACCTCGCGATCGATAGCTACCCGTTAAAGTATATATTGATCAAGAAGTGTTTATGAGTAACAGATAAATTGTTAAGAAGCGAAACTGGATTCGATAGAAAAATTATTTTCTGGTGATGTGCTCCTCTACACACAAAATATCTTGTAATATCTTAGGCAATCCAGTATTGTTTTCAATGTTATAAATTACTGGTAACATCAATTTAAGTACTTGAATCCCCTGAATCCTTTTACGGGTTTCTTGTTGCTCTTCCCCAAGGAAGGTCATATAGGGTTTAAACAGGCGTCAAACTTAGCTACAAGTATGCGTGACCTTTTGTTCTGAATCTTAGTGTCGTTTCCAAACCATCTTTATGAATTCTGTGCAAATAGTTTTTATTAACTGAAACAGGATTCGATCAATGAATTATTTTCTGGTGATGTCGCGTTTGAAATTATGAACAAAATGATCTGGGGCGTGGTGTCATGGAGTCACTGAGGGCGCAAGGTTTCTTATAGTAACATGCGTGCGCCTCGGCTGAAGGCAGGACTAACAGTGTTTAGCGGTAACGGTCACAAGGGTAACGCTGCTGGTACCACGCTGCACTACCCTCCGTCCGTCGCGCCATGTGCTGACCACAGAAAACTACTAATCCTGGTAGCTGATTTCGCAGCCTTGGCGATTTGCTGTAGCGCCAAACTTCATAAGTTATTGAATTTACAGAAAAAACACCTTATAGTGTTCTTTTTTAATTAAAACTGTATTACTATATAAACTAACTGGCTTTAATTCAACGTTTTGAATTTTCTTTGAAGATTAAATTCTTTTGTGTTAAACTTTCCAGTTTTAGGATGTTACCTCATTATTTTACTTTGCTGTTTAATAACGTGACAATATATAATATATAACATAATATAGCATATAAAAATATATACTATATAACTATATTCACACGAATAACTATTTACTGCGTTCATTACATTTGAAATTCAACGGCCCCATTTACTTTCTCAAGCCCACATCGCAAGAAGCAAATAAAACTGATACTTTATTCGTACAAGCAAGCGAATCCAAATTAAGGAGCTAGCCAGTAACGTACTTTTCAGAAAGATTAGGTTTTCTTTTAATTTAATGACTGCTATAGCTGGCCAACTCAGCTACGGTACCGTAAATGAACACCTTAACGCTAAAGATCCCATACCATCTCTAAGTACGAAGAATGTATAATTTTATATCTTCTGTTGAATATAAGATATATTGGAAAAGAAATATATATAATAATAATAATAAATAATATATAAATCTTTATTGGAAACTATTGGTACTTAATACTAAGAGTACCTTTGCTGTGATCCAATATTCTTCAAAGTCAAAGTCAAAAACTTAATTTTAATAGAACTCAGAAAGAAATGGCTATTCTATTCTATTCGAGTCACTGGTTCTCTCGGACAGTGTGGTAAAAGGATTTTAAGTGCTCCTCAAAGAGGCTCCTTTCGTGCACTTGACACAATGTCTTCGAATTTGAAGAAATGGCTTGGAAAGCGTTATCTAGTTACGGGTTTAGATATACTTACATCGTATAAAATCATGTCGATAGTCGGTGATTCAGTCACTTGTTGCACGTTGCTTCCAACAATATTAAATACTTTATTATCACTTAATTGTTTAAAGATCACATAATTATTTAAGTAGGCTTTAGTAACTCGAACTTAATAGATAAAGGTTTTATCTTGTTAGCTTTTTATAAGTTTGAGAGGTTCACAGTTCTAACTAGGACTAATCTACGATTAAAATAAATCACAACAAATGTATTTTTCATCAGACATTAAATTCTCCTTTGAAGGTAACTAAAGTTTTCAACACAGCACTGAACGCACTTTAAGTCAAATACAGTTTATTTTTTATTGTAAATGTTCAGAAATAGGTTTTATTCAATTGTTTCATTAGCTCGACGTGCGTGCTTCGGCGACACTTGTTCAGCACTGAGGTCAGGCGGCCGCCCTGCATCGGTATAGGGCGGGCGGTACACGCAGCGCACAATTTTAATTCAGTTAGTTCAACAATAATGTTCGTGATGTAACTTTATCATCAAATTATGTCTTTGACTGAGCTTTTTATCCACATTACTCATGACCATTCTGTGAATATTGATATCTGAGCCTGATTTCTGGGAAGGGATTAAACTGATTCAAAATCAATTATGGACTCCAATAATGTTAGGATGTACTGTTAAAAGTGTAATTACCTATTGTTAATTTTTTATATTTAGGTGAACATAATTATATCCTAAAACTACATTAATGGCGACTTAGAGCAGGTAGAGATGCTGTGTGTATTCCGATCCTGTCAACTCTACTGGCAATCCATCACAACACATAAGTACAATAAATTGAGAGCGCGGTGGTCTAGCGGTACTGACCCCCGAGTTTCAATCCGGAGGTCGCCGGTTCAAATCCCGACGTGCACCTATGAGTTTTTCGATTAAAAGATTTATGTGAGAATCAGTGACAGAATCGGTGACTCGAAGAAGAAGAAGTACAATAAATAAAAACACAGTTCACAAATAGAAGAGATATTATTAATATATGGGGCCAAGTTAGGTCAACTAAATACTTTCAAACCCATCCAATGATTTTTCTCACGGTCTGAACACTTCGTTTTTTCAGCCAGACTGGCTGTGACCATTTGTAATATAAATTCTAGTGCGTAGTTCTCGTTTGACTATTAAGCCTAATTATGTTTGCCCGGGCTTTAAATACATGTAGTATGATATTATATCTAAAATGTTTTATTAGCAGTTTACTACAGATTTACGAAACAAAGTTCAAAGACCAAGAGGTCGAATATTTCGATTAATACATTTATTTTGATGTTTCAAATTCTTTAGCTTTAGCTTCTGTTAAGATTCATTTTTAAATCAGACTCATTCAAGTATAAATAAAAAATGGTCTATTCTTTTGCTATTATTTTTCATTCTTTTAGCTTTGTAATTTTCATTTAACTAACGATATTTGTACGCCCAAGTTAAATTTACTTGTTTCAAAATTTGAAATGAAGTAGACACTTTATGCATAATATATTGGACGAGATAAGTACACACATCATAAATATTTCTACAGCCAAGCACTTGCATATATCTGCTAGAATTTAATAGTTTTATTGTATACCCTTCGTAGATACTTACTTAAAATACATATTATCACCCAGATACAGAACAAACTGGCCTTGCCTGTTCTTCGTACCTATATACTGGGTGCAATATAAGTTTGCACAGAAATATCACATACACACTGTGTTTTTTATATTCGAAAATATTTATTATTAAAATAATTTGTTTGCAAAAAACTACACATAGCACTATTATTTCTCGTGCCACTGGCTCTCTCGATCCAGTGCGGAGTGCGTTTCAAGGAAGCTCTTTTCGTGCGCTATATCTACGAACTTCTATATGTCTTTGCAGTTTTGGAAATGTAGTTACACACATATTTGTTTTCAATTAACTCATTGGTTCGCGCCTGGATTTGAACCAGAGACCTCCGGATTTTAACTAAGTGTTTGGACCTCAAGGGTCGGGGCATTTAAACTGGCCACGCGAAGGATGATCAGGATTAATTCTGAAAACTATCGAGTTATTTTTATAACGTGATGTACTATTTGTTGGTGCACGTAGTGAAGTTTAAAGTTCATATAAACACTACGAAGCCTAGCAAAAGGTGGAGTAAATGAAAACTTTCGTTTATTATAATATACACTCTATCTCCTTACTGTAAAGTATAGAATCAAATGAAAATGTCATGAATAAACCTTGACTACGTTCCTACAAGGAACACTTTCGTTCATTGTGATATTATATTCTATGTATCTAGAAATAAGGTAGAGAATCTATAAAATCTGTTAATGTTTATTTCTTGAGTTATCAAGGATTCTTGTCGCATTCGTCCTTCAGCATTTATGAATTCCGGGTGTGGTTTGTTTTGTTCCTTACGGTACGGTTACCTATAATTAGTTCAAGGCTACTTCCTGGTTTGGACCACGTAAATATTACAGGAGCAAATGAACTTATGCCAAGTTCCTCCGGGGAAGTACTGCAACCATACCCATAGACGATCTGGGTATCTTTGTACCTAAGACGATCTTTAGTCGTGTTGCTTTATGTTTATAAAAAATGGTTTTGACTTTTGACTTTGACTTTATATTATATCAGAGGTTACCACTTAACACCAGGTGGGCTATCTGCTCGTTTTGTAACTTAATCACATTGAAAACATAAAAACAAAATGTGGGGTACTTCTTTGAAGATCATGTTGCTTACCAATAGGTTTACTTCGACTACTAACTATTAGTTGACTTAGTTACTTAATCCAAACCGCGGGCAGACTCAAGTCACTCCTGTTAGCAAAATTCATTTTGAGAAGCCTCGCAATAATTCTTTTTCATCTTGAACGCTTTACGAAAATAATCGTTTTGTGTAAAACTTTGAAGACTTTTGAATGACGACCTTTAATTAAGGAGGCGTTTGACTTCATACAAAGAATAGAAAATAAAACATGAAGCTTAAATTTAACTTAAAGTTAGAATTTATTCCATTTATTCTGAAGGTTTAATGCACCCCGTACTATATAGGTACATGATACACGTTAAAAAAAAACATGTTCTGAAAAGGTTATATGTCCTCGTCCTATTTCGGAGACGAATTACTATTTTTTGTTTTACCTGTGAGTACATTTATAAGTATTTGAGCTTTAATATAACTGCTGAGTTCCAGTAAAACAAGACCTTAAGGATTTTTCTTTTAAGTTATTTTTACTAACTTAACTTTGAAATGTCTGATAAAGTTTAACAAGAAAAAATATAAAGATCATATTTTACGACTGCCTGAGTCTAAATCACACAAAAAATTCAAGCCGATTACCCGAAGAGATTAAACGCACGGGTTACACTTTGACTGGCTTATAGCTCAGTTGGTTAGTAACCCTACCTTCTGCGCTGTAGGTCGTGGGTTCGATCCCCACACAGGACAAACATTTATGTGACATTTGTAACAGTGATGTTTGTTCTGTGTCTGGGTGTTAATATGTATTATATGTATGTATTTACAAAAGAAAAGTACATATAAGTATGTATATCAGTTGTCTGGTTCCCATGATACAAGCTATGCTTAGCTTACTTTGGGGCTAGATGGCGCTGTGTGAAAGGTCCACCACTATTTATTTATTTTATTTATTTATTACATCATCTGTCACAGTGTGTTCGCCGGTCAAATAGGCACTTTTGACAATCCACCTTTATATCTCAGAGTTATGGGCTCATAAACGATGCGACTTAGGCGTTTTACACCTAAGTAGAGGAGAACCCAAGTCGTTGAGTCACTGGTACAGGTTACCACTTAAGACTAAGTGGGTTATCTGCTCGTTCTATAACTGTATCGCAGATAATATCTAATAAAACATCCGGATAAGTCGCAAGCTCCCGCCGTCATTGTCCATTTTCCCAACTCAGTGCGCAGTCGCGAGGATCAAGGATCGGTTGCTATTTTATAAATTGGCTGTAGTTGTTTTACGCCTACTACATGAACTATATGAATAAGATATTTATTTTTTATATTGGTGGACAATTCATCCAGAGCTCCAAAGTAAACCAAGCATAGCGTGTATTTCCATGTGTGAAATGTCTACCATTATTATTTATTATTTATTTATACTTTTTGTAAATAATATATAATAACACCCAGAAACAGAAAACATCTATTCTTGTTCGTCGCACAAACGTTTGTCCTGCGGGGGAATAGAACCCACGACCTACGTCTACAGGGTATAATGACTACGGGTTGCATAGGTTGATGAAAAGATCATTTTCATTAACCTACGCACATTATATTTCATGCCAACGCTTTCCCCGCAAGGAAGAAACGACGGCTGTGAAAGGTTTTTTCATTCGTCCGCGTGAATGGTCTCGTGTCGATGAAGCCCGGACCACGCGACCCGCTGATCCAATTTAAACTTGAAACGTGCGCAAAAGGATTACCCGTGCGATACGCAGTTACTCTGTGATTTTAAAAGGGAAAGTTTTAAACATGCTTCGTAAACGTGTTCGTTATGGGCTTACCAGTATTGCCAGTCGTCAAGTAGCTTCATAATTTTATGTTATTTTATGTAATCAATTTGATTCATTTACTAATACTATAGAAACCTTATTTTTATATTTGTAATTGCATGAATTAGTACATGTCTGAAAATTGCCAAGAATGTTAAGACTTGCGCGGACAGCCAAAATAGTCACGCGGATCGCATGGCAACTACGTTATCAGACTAAGTTCAGATGGTCGCGCGACGTAAATTTAATTAACTAGATGCGCATACAGATTCAGTAGTCGTTCACATTACCCCTCATGTCATCAGAATCAGTTGCCTCACGGTGATTCCAAAATTTTAATTGATGACGGGGGGGCTAGTCGCGTGAAGATTTTTGTAAAATCGTGCGTTACCATCTGAACCGACTCTTACCATTCATATGGACAGAACTGTGTTAGGTTGAACTTACCCATGCGTATAATACAAGTAGGTATGTACATGATTTATCAGCTGCTCATCATCATCTGCCACGAACATAGTGCAAGATTTTGTTATCAGCTCCGTTGGCTGTCATACGGATAACAAAAAAAAAGAGAAAAAGCTATTTCCTGTAACTTTCGAAAGGAACGGCTACTATGATCATAGCCATAATAGTTGTTTATTGGTTAGTAAATGAAATGTCGAAAAACAATAATAATTTCAATTACTAGTTTTTAACAACTAAACTATGGTAATTCTTGAATTTATGAAATGGCTTTTATTAAGATAAATTAATATCATCAATAATATCATTAACATCGTTTATATTGTATTAATTTTTCATTTCCGCGAGAATTTCTCCAGTAGGTAATTGCTGTTTTCAAGAAGTTTCGTGCTACCTACTTCTTCGTTAATAATATTAATAAATAAATAATTGACATTAATATTGTTATGCATTTTACACAGTGCCATTTAGTCCCGGTCATGATGCTATGGAAACCAGATAACCAATAGAATTGGTACTTTAATACTCTTTTTTGTAAATAAGAGCGTACACATTATATTCAGACATTTATGTTATATTACTCACACAAATGTTTGTCCTGGGTGGAAATCGATCCCACGGCCTAGAGTGCAGAGGCAGAGTTACTATCAAGTGAGCTGTGACTGTGAGGCTAGTCTTTAAGATAAGATCTTATTTCAAACCACCAATGACCTCTCTGATTGTGTTGAAGCGAGCCGGTTTAAAAAAATGTTTATAACTGACAACACTAGGGTAAACTGTCAAAGTCAAATGCAGAAGTTCCATAAACAAAATGTCAATTTTGTAAACAAAAAAGGTGTTTTCTGTTTGGACCGTGTTTGTTTTCAACGGCATCCTGTGAGAATAAAATCAATAATATACCGTTTCTACCTAACATTAACCCTGTAATCTTATTATAGATGACTCTCGGCCATAAATACCAGCAATCTTCCGGGTAAATGGTTTCTATAACCTTGTGTGGAGGTTCTGATAAATGATGCATGATGGTTCGGGAGCGTATAAATTTACTTCAGGATCGATTTTCCCTATTTATAGGAATGCGGGGGAGGTTCGTAAAGGCTTTTCTAACCAGTCAAAGGTCGGGACTCTATCTGGCTGCTCGTCTTCTGTAAGTTCTGATTAAAATAAAGGTTTTAGGTCAAAACAATATCAATATCTGCTTTTAGTCAATTGTGATTCATCCGAGTGCTAACCGACCATAAAAGCAGTCAGTCCATGCTTTGCATTATTGTCATATGAATTCATTACCCATAAGTAAGACAACACATTATTCTTGCATGAATCTTACTATTATAATATTGCATACCAATAGGAATCATAGAATATCATCTGCTTATTTTTCCAGTAAATGTAAAATATATCTTTTCCAGTCTATATAAAATGAGTTGTTTTGTACTAGAAGCGCATTAACCAGCTCGCTCAGGAACGGCACTAATCATTGCCCTCATAACATTAATATTTCTAAAAGTATCATACTTTATAATATCATCATTCACTTATCCTACATTAGGTGGGGTCAGACATTATCTAGATGCTCACTCGTTTCTTACTCACACATCACACATACATCTTTCACACAATCCATCCATATATTCATAGGCCTAGGTAGGCCTATGAATATATAATTATATAATAGGTTTATAATAGGTATTATAAAAGTTAAGTAAATTCCCTTAAGAAGTTAACCAGCGAAATATAGTGATGTTTCTTCACATAACATTTAAATAGACAAATAGACATAGACACAGATTAATCTACGATTAATCTTAATCTTGCTGTTTATTTAGTGATTGCAAATATCATTTTTACTATTAATATTAAATGAATTAACATACCAAACAGTTCACTTGTGTTTAACCATAAATGGTTTGCAATGATGATGTTTCTATTGGTGTGAGACTTAACTAAACTAAACATTATATATATTGTTCTGTTTCTCAGTGGTTCAAAAAAGGGAGCAAACAATTTTGACTTTTAATTTCAGTTTCAGTTATCAACAGTATTTGCCATACTTAAAGCAATAACATTCTCTTACCAGGAAACCTTGCTATTTCAATTCCCATAAAGAGATACCCTTGAGAAGGTTTAGAACAGACCTTTTGTAAAGTATATGCCATATTAATAAATAAATAAATCTTTATTAATTGCTAAGAATAAGATTGTGAATTATAATGTTAGTAGTAGTAGTAGTAATCTATAAGCTTATTATTATTATTATGCATTAGGCCACAGATCTGGAATTGTTAAAACAAGAAAAAATATGAAAACATATTCTAGTACATACTACAACAATTCTGTAGCAAGAAACTGCCAAATTTACCAAACCGATTTACAAACAACAGACTGCAAGAAAATATTAATAGTATGAAAATCTGATTGACTACTACCAATTATATTCAAGTCACTATTTCTATCGAACCAGTGTGGTGGAAGTATTTTAAGTGCACCTCACAGAGGCTACTTTCGCGCACTAAATCTGATTAATGATTGTATGTCATGTGCATATTTCCAGTTATCCCTCTGCGACATGATAGAGCCTCCGGACTATGAAGAGGTGGCGGACCGGCTGATGGGTGAGAGGGACCCTCTCTCGTACCCCTCAGCTGATATGGAGCTGTGCCGTGTGCCACGGAGAATCAGGACACTGGCCCACATCCTACCTGATGAAGATCTGTAAGTTAAAACAATACCTTAACCAGTAACTTTATATGGATATTGATGGACATTTCACAACAGCGCCATCTACTTATCGCTTTTTATTTGATCTTTATTTTTAAGTTATTTGATTTTTTGATCTTAGGAGCTTTTATTTGACCTTTATTTAATTTATTTTATTATTATTTATTTTAATTGTGTTGTTTATGTATTTGACATTCACATTATTACTATATACTACTATATTACTATTAATATATATTAATATATTAATAGTAAACTATAATTTTGTATTCAATAGATGTAATTGGTAAATCAGTATTTATTGAATTAAAATTAACAAATAAATTATAAAAACTAATAAGGTTAATGGTCAAATTGCTTATCCATGTTATGTCACATTCAGCACAAAAGCGCCCATGTTCGTCCGCGACTGTCTGCGCAACTACACAGCCGACTACACCGTGGTGGAGTACAGGTACCGCGCGCACTCGGGCTCCTCCCAGGGGCGCGAGCGGCTCGGCGAGCGGCTCGAGCGACTGCACGCGGCCCCGAGACACCAGTACGAGGTGGATGAGCCCTGTGCCATCTCCACTGAAGAGCTGTCCACCGCGCTACAGGTGAGGTGCAGAACCAAAGCCTCAATGTATGACTGAGCATTACAAATGCCGTCTCGGCATGCAGCATTAAACCTTACTGTGGGAAACATGATTCACTCGAGTGTACCAGCATATACGGTACATATATTGCTTTGGTCCTAATTTTTGGCGAGAGATGGATAACTGTTCGTCGTCATAGTCGAGTGGTTGTATGTTCGTCCGGGGAAGTACTGCCACCACACTAATTTCTGCCGCCAAGCAGTAATGCATTCGTTTACTGTGTTTCGGTGTGAAAGGTGTGGGTGCCGGGGAAATTACACACACCTTCGCGCTCAAATATAGCGGCGCATAGGTCTTTTTCTTCCTAAGTAGGGAAGGATCCAAGTCGTATAGCTTGTTATGAGCAGTGTTTACCACTTAACATAAGGTTTGCCATCTACTCGTTCCGTAACACAATTACATAAAAAATGTCTTTGACTTTGGTCGTTCTAAATAAGAATAAGAATAAATGTGCAAGCAATCTGTCACTGGCGCTAGGCTAGGCTTATGTGATGCGGCATGAACAGGTACAGGTATTTCCACCTCCCGAGACGAACTCAGCACATACATTTGGTTCTAATGCTGGTCCAAAAATTATTGCTCACGTCAATATTATGCATATTTGCAGACACAAACATTTGCTATTACAGACTGAATCTCAGCCTTCAAGTGGTCGGCAGTCAGTCGCCTCCATATCGTCTTCGTCATCATACAACGAGACGCTGACGGCGCGAGGCTCGTGGGCCAGCCTCGACCTTCGCAGCTCTTCCTCGGACCCTCTGATCCCTGACCTGTTCGAGAGGAAACCTCCCGACCAGGTTGATGCTGTCAATGAAGCTAGAAGGTATTTTTTTTATGTGGTATTTACGGAAGGAGCCGGCGGCTCATCTGGTGTTAAGTGGTAACCTCTGCCCATAACAACCGATGTGACTTGGGTCCTCCCCTAATAGGTACGACAAGACCCAAGTCGCATCGTACGCGCCCGTAACTCTGAGACGTGTAGGTGGAATGTCTCATGTGCCTGTAGTTTCACCGGCAACCACACCTTTCAAACCGGAAAACAAAAATAAAAGGTAATAGGATAAAAGGAATAAAGGATAAAAGGATTTGTATGTGTTTGTGTGTGTGTGTGTGTGGGTGGGTTAGTGTGTGTCTGTGTGTGTGTGTGTGAGGAGAATTGAAAAGTCACACAAATAGATTCTCCATACTACTATAATCAAATGAGTCAACATGTTTTTTATTTGATGATTACTGTAATGTTTTATGTCTAATTTCAAATCAATATTTTTATATAAACGTGGCGCGTGACGTTCTGTGGAAATAAAGTTTTTTACTTTGACTTTGACTTTGATTTTGACTTTGACTTTGACTTATTGTAGGTTGGAGAACCGTCAGGCTGACCTGCTGGGGCTGTACACCCCGTACTTGGACGATGAGGATGCAGTGGAGAGGCGGCTCGCAGCCGACATGCCCGGCGAGCTCATGGGCCACAGGATTATGGTCACCTGCCATCAGCTCAAGTGAGTTTTGTACAACCGTTAGGCTGACCTGCTGCTGTACACCTGGTGGATGCGGTGTTTATATCATTCGACAGGCCTCAGCTCAGTTGGTAGTAACTCTGCCTTCTGCGCTGTAGGTCGTGGATTCGATTCCCACCCAGAACAAACATTTGTGTGACGAATATAGATGTTTGTTCTGTGTCGGGGTGTTAATATGTATTATACGTATGTATTTGCACATAATAAATATAAATGTATTTTATCAGTTGTCTGGTTCCCATAGTACAAGCTATGCTTAGTTTGGGGCTAAATGGCGTTCTGTGAATTGTCCACCAATATTATTATTATTATATACTACGATTTTATCTTTCAGACTGGAACTAGACGTAGAGCCTCTCTTCGCCTCCATGGCACTCTACGATGCCAAAGAGAAGAAGAAACTCTCGGAGAACTTCTACTTCAATCTGAACTCTGAGAGCACCAAGCAGATGCTTTCAACTCACATCTCCCACGCCGACCTCTCCACCATGAGCCGTACTGCGATCTTCGATATCACCAACCCGTCGCCTGATGTGTTCCTGGTGGTGAAGATTGAGAAGGTGTTGCAGGGAGATGTGAACGAGTGTGTTGAACCTTATATCAAGGACGATAAGGTTGGTATTACTACAATTATTGTGTTTACGATAAGATTGAAGAGAATATAGGAGTTCGGTTCCTATAGTCAAGCGTTAAAAATGGTATTACTTTAGATTATTATGAGCCTTGTTGTGATCTTCTATTATAAACAACCCATCTCCTGATGAGTTCTGAGTTGTAAAGTCAAAGTCAAAGTGAAAAAAAGTTTTGGTGCAGATATTCATGAGATGTAGTGTGATCGACACGTTATCGATACGATGAAATGTCGTGTTAGTTTTATTTTGACCATAAGTCTAATCCAATAACTTTTACATTCGTGGATTTGCTAGGTCTGTGTAGGCTCGGCGATGTACTCAATTGCATTTATAAATCATTTTAAAACCACAATTTAATTTGGTAGACAACTCCATTGCCCCCAAAGTTGCTGATATATGGATCCATGCGTTTAATCCAGTCCTACAGTATAGTGACGCAGGATCGTTATTGGGCCCGTGTATAGAGACTTCCTATCCAGTTCAGCATCAGACACTGTTTATTGTAAACCAGCAGTAAGCGGCGTGGTTCGAAACAATAGATAAATACAAAATAGTCTATAATTTGAAGCATAGATACACATCTGGATTTAGATCTGGAGCTATATCCAGCAGTGGGTAAAATTGGGCTGGAATGCTGTAGCTAGAGTAACATTTATGTCGATAGAATCGCGAGAAAGTTCGCGTGGGCGCTGCGGCGGCGTGTTCTCGACTGGGGCGCTTTCGCATGCCGCTGGCGTGGAGCGGCGTGTCGCTGCTGCACCTGCTCAGCGGCGGTGCCAGCCTCGAAACCGACCCGCCCGTTCAGCACTCCAACTGCAACACTAACAGCCTCGGTTAGTTCACATGGCGGCTAGGCTTAAGCTGGGCCGCAAGCGTGAAGTGGCGTGTTACCAAATATTCTGCAGTCGTGTAGCTACTGATAATCATTTATATAAATTAGAAAAGAGGTGGGTCTCAGAACGCTACCCTGGGATACACCGTATCTAATGTTCACATCCAAGTTGCCATGAGAGCCTATTTACCCACGTTGTCTTCTATCCGAGATATTCTCGATGAAACAAAGATGCACACCGATATCCTCCACTTTCTCATTTAAGAAAGGAATCGAGACATTGTCAAATGCCTTGCATAAATAGAGAAAGATACACGGTGACTGGGCTGACCACACCTGATTCTGTTCTGTCTGCCGAACCAATTACCAAAGAAAGATAATTTCTTTGAAATTGATCTTGTAGCTGGTCTTTTACTTATTTTTACCAAAATATCAATAACCAAGCTTACAGATTCGGTCAATCGCGCTGTTGGTTTGATGGTCGTTAAAAGCTCATTGTATCTTTTGTAATCGGTTTTTAGGGTTTTTAGACTAACATTGATTTTGAGTACTCGTCTTGTTTGCTTGGGGCTGTAAGGAAAACGTTTTGCAAACGTGTCCGCAGACCGCAAGGCGTCAAGCAGCAGCCTGGAGCAACTGCGGCGGCGCGCGGGTGAGGTGGGTGGCTCGCTGACGCGGCGCGGCTCCGTGGAGCGCCGCCGCAGCCCCGACGAGCTGCACAACGCGCTCGCCACCTTCAAGCCCCTCGTCATCACCGTCACCAGCCTCTTCAAGCAGGTACTGCTGCCTACTTGTCACTCTAAAGCCAGGCAGAGTGAAAGCAGCTTATCGATCGAAACAAGCCTATCGAAACGGGCATCAACTTCAATATGAAGAACACCGACTAGCTTATTTACGCAGGAGAACAAAATGTCAATTTGGCGTGATTTTTCTTCCAGGAAACTGACAAACTCCGCGATGAGGATCTGTACAAGTTCCTAACGGAGATCAAGCGACCGAGCTCCGCGCCCAAAAAGCTCAAGTGCATCCCCGGCACGCTCAAGATCGAGGTGGCCCCCTGTCCCGAGGAAGTCAGGAATGGACTTACTCCAGAACTGGCCAAATTAGCTCCCTACGGTGGTAAGTTACGTTTATACTAATACTCTTGCATTATGGTTCCCTGCGTTCCTGTGTTACACTTAATGTCGAGGTGTCCTTTCCCGAGGACATGATCGTTAACTGGACAACTTAGGGCCTTTATGTGGTAATTAAGTATTGATGGATGGAAAAAAGCTTTTAATTTTTACTGTACTGTATTTCAAATCATTGCTGTTATATATAATTATGAAATCATCACTATTTCAGCTTGTTGTAAGTACCCTCAACTAAGTATAGAACATTTCGTGGTGACTCGCTTGCGGAGGCTAGATTACTATAATTTATGGACATACTAACGTATTTCGGTACAAAGTACTCGAATATTCCGGTACCAGATAAAATCTAATTTAAATGAAAAGACTAAAAAGTTGAGTTTAATTTCACCGAATTTCGACACTATTCTACTTTTAAAGCCCTTTTTTAGTAACACAATTACTATGTATTGAACAGATGACAATGTTCGTCCGGTGAAGGAGATACTGCCATTCCCGCTAGCGGCGCCGGCAGTACCACACCACCAGTACCGGAACCTGCTGTACCTCACCGTGAGGGAGGTCAACCTCACCAACTACACCTCGCGCACCACCTCCGCTAGGAACATTACGGTAACACATCACCACCAGTACCGGAACCTGCTGTACCTCACCGTGAGGGAGGTCAACCTCACCGACTACACCTCGCGCACCACCTCCGCTAGGAACATTACGGTAACACATCACCACCAGTACCGGAACCTGCTGTACCTCACCGTGAGGGAGGTCAACCTCACCGACTACACCTCGCGCACCACCTCCGCTAGGAACATTACGGTAACACATCACCACCAGTACCGGAACCTGCTGTACCTCACCGTGAGGGAGGTCAACCTCACCGACTACACCTCGCGCACCACCTCCGCTAGGAACATTACGGTAACACATCACCACCAGTACCGGAACCTGCTGTACCTCACCGTGAGGGAGGTCAACCTCACCGACTACACCTCGCGCACCACCTCCGCTAGGAACATTACGGTAACACATCACCACCAGTACCGGAACCTGCTGTACCTCACCGTGAGGGAGGTCAACCTCACCGACTACACCTCGCGCACCACCTCCGCTAGGAACATTACGGTAACACATCACCACCAGTACCGGAACCTGCTGTACCTCACCGTGAGGGAGGTCAACCTCACCGACTACACCTCGCGCACCACCTCCGCTAGGAACATTACGGTAACACATCACCACCAGTACCGGAACCTGCTGTACCTCACCGTGAGGGAGGTCAACCTCACCGACTACACCTCGCGCACCACCTCCGCTAGGAACATTACGGTAACACATCACCACCAGTACCGGAACCTGCTGTACCTCACCGTGAGGGAGGTCAACCTCACCGACTACACCTCGCGCACCACCTCCGCTAGGAACATTACGGTAACACATCACCACCAGTACCGGAACCTGCTGTACCTCACCGTGAGGGAGGTCAACCTCACCGACTACACCTCGCGCACCACCTCCGCTAGGAACATTACGGTAACACATCACCACCAGTACCGGAACCTGCTGTACCTCACCGTGAGGGAGGTCAACCTCACCGACTACACCTCGCGCACCACCTCCGCTAGGAACATTACGGTAACACATCACCACCAGTACCGGAACCTGCTGTACCTCACCGTGAGGGAGGTCAACCTCACCGACTACACCTCGCGCACCACCTCCGCTAGGAACATTACGGTAACACATCACCACCAGTACCGGAACCTGCTGTACCTCACCGTGAGGGAGGTCAACCTCACCGACTACACCTCGCGCACCACCTCCGCTAGGAACATTACGGTAACACATCACCACCAGTACCGGAACCTGCTGTACCTCACCGTGAGGGAGGTCAACCTCACCGACTACACCTCGCGCACCACCTCCGCTAGGAACATTACGGTAACACATCACCACCAGTACCGGAACCTGCTGTACCTCACCGTGAGGGAGGTCAACCTCACCGACTACACCTCGCGCACCACCTCCGCTAGGAACATTACGGTAACACATCACCACCAGTACCGGAACCTGCTGTACCTCACCGTGAGGGAGGTCAACCTCACCGACTACACCTCGCGCACCACCTCCGCTAGGAACATTTTTATATTTCTATCTGGATTTTTGATATGACTGTCAAAGTAAATGTCCAAAAATTGCATAGTTTGAATGAAATATATAACATTCAATTTAACATTCGCAGGTGAAGATCCAGCTGATGTCAGGCGAGAAGGAGGAGTGCGCGCTGCCCAACATATTTGGCCGCAGCTCCTGTCCAGAGTTCACCACCGAGGCTTACACCACTGTCTTGTACCATAACAAGTACGGTTACTTCCCTACGCCACTGTAAAGCGAAACGGAGTGGTTTCGAAGAAACCCTCTACCGCCTACGCTTCGTAACTAGTCGTTTCCGTAATGCTATTTATAAATTACTCATTAAACGCGCTATACTATCTATAGTTTGGACATATAGTGTTGTTTCACTTACAGTTACGGTGTGTGATGATAAGCTGATAATTTTAAATGACTTATGAATTAAGGCAACCGCGGTTTTCATACAAACGAGCACACATCGTTGGTCTGACTACTCTTATATTCTGTTGCGTGTAATAAGTTGGGCGTTACCATATTTCACATCCGCCCGAGGACAGTGGGCGCCGTAAAATTGATTAATTTGGAAATCCTCCGCCGTGCCACCTAACAGTGTGGGCCTAACCCAAATTTTACTCTACCAGTAGTCTCCGATTAAAATGGTTGTGACATTAAGAGACATCAGATCGAAGAAATAATAAGGAATGCGTTTACGTACAAAAACTGACCAATAACAGCTTCATTAAATGTATAATTTGTCAATGTACGGTTGTTGTTTATTGTTCAGGAATCCGTCTCTGTACGACGAGATAAAGTTGAAGCTGCCGGCCGCGTTGGGAGACCAGCACCATCTGCTGTTCACGTTCGTGCACGTCTCCTGCCAGCGGAAACCCGTCGCGCCGGAACTCGAGAAAAACGTCGAGACTATAGTCGGATACTCTGTGAGTCGACACTTTATTATTTATTAAAGTTTTGGAACGAGCAGATTGCTTACCTAGTGGTAACCTCTGTCCGTAACAAACAGTACGATTTGGCTCCGCCCCTACTCAGGTAGTACAAGATCCAATTTCCATCGTATACGTCCGTAATTTTGAGATGTGAAGGTCGAATGTTTCAAGTGTCTGTAATTTCTTCGGCAACCACACCTTTCGAAAAATACCATATGAATTCATATGGGGAAGAACGTCGTCAACATTGTTAGATATCTTGTGAGTTAAAACGGTATGGTAAATGCCCACAACCATTTCTGGTGACAGACAATAATGCGCTCGCTTTCCTGTACTCTATTCCGAAGAGCGTTCCATATTCATGTATCTGTGTGTCTATCTATGGGTATCTATACTACTTGAGTTACCCTATGCTTAAGTAGCGGTAAAGTCGCACTGTCTACCTTGACGACAACGTTAAGGTAGACATTACTGCTTGACAAAAAGTGGTCCATTTTCTCTATCTTATACTATACTCTACTAATATTTTGTTTTGTTCCTCCGTGTCTTAACTAAAATTATTAAAAATTTTGTCACAGTGGCTCCCTCTGTGCCGCAACGGTAAGCTCACTTGCGGTGAATTCAACTTGCCAGTGATGCAAGAAGAACCGCCTCCAAACTACTCGTACATATTCCCGGATGTTCTACTGCCAGGCACGAGATGGATCGACAACCATAAACCTATATTCAGTATCTGCGTGGACGCTTACACTACGGTGCACCCGTTGGTAAGTGATTTTGGACTTTAGCATCTAGCAAATTAGAATAATATCGCACAAAAGTTGTGCTGATAAATATGTAACGCTTGGAAAAATTATATACATATTGTCAACTTTATCGCTGTAGTGACAGGGATTCCTTTTGTTTGAAACTCATGTTATATTACTCTCTATCGGAATTAAATAGATAAATTTCATGATCCATAAAGTTGGACACTTACATTACGCTCCATTCATTACCATAAATTCTTCGCACTAAAGCTATTATGAGCAAGTTCCAAATTTATGAGATATGATGTGTTCATCGATCTTGTGGTTGATGTGTGTACGTGTGACAGGACGGCTACATCGAGCGGTTCGCGCTCGCTTGCGAGGCAGTGCAGGAGGGCAACATACCCGCTAGGATTGGAGTCACCAACATGGAGGCCGAACTAAGGGCTAGGTAACTATGAAATGTGGGATTCTGTTAAACAACATACTTGGCAATGATCTTGCAGTAATTTTCTATTTTATATGTGAACGTAATCAGTAGCAGGAGCCTTCTCACAATCATTCTATTGTGATGCGTTTTTATTGGAGAATACGGGCACGAGACGATTCATCTTCATGTCTCAAACTGACGTAAAATACGATACACCTTATGTCTTTAAAACGAGCCCATAGCCCACCTGGTGTTAAGAGGTAGCCGCTGCCCAAACAAGCAATGCGACAGGGGCCCTCCCCTACTTAGGTATGACAAGAGCCAAGTCGCATCGTATGCGCCCGTAGCTGAGACGTTTAGGTGGAATGTCTCATGCACCTGTAATTTCACCGGCAACCACATCTTTCAAACCGGAACAAAGTAACACGAATGCAGGTGGTGACAGTTCCCGGACGACCTTGGCATAAGTTCTACTAATACTAAAAACGCCATAAAATTTAATCACCTACTCGCTAAGAAGACTTCTGTCTCGTTTCCAGCATCATCGAGCTGCCGACGGCGAATGTGGAGACGCTAGCTCGCTACCTGCCCGTGCTGGTGGATAAGTTGCTGCACTTGCTGGTGGCGCCCCCCAAGCTGGCGGGCCAGCTGCTCAACATAGCGCAAGACGCGTTCACCTGCCTCGCGCACGTCTTCACAGAGATCACTGTAAGTCATCATATTGTTTCAGAACAATACAGCTACCGCCAGTCAGATATGCCTCTGTTATTATGTGTACCTCATTGTAACTTTCTTGCCGTTTTCTCAATTTATTTGAAGTCGGCCCATTGTGTTCCAAGATTCCACACTCTCTTTTCTTTCTTATCATCCTTTACACTTTTACACATCCTTTAGACTGGCCTCACAGCTCATATTAACACCCAGACACAGAACAAACATCTATATTCGTCACACAAATGTTTTTCCTGGATGGGAATCAAACCCACGACCTACAGCGCAGAAGGCAGAGTTACTACCAACTGAGCTTTGAGACCTGTCGTTCATTAGTTTGTCAATAAACGTTATTGCTATTACAGAACATGAACGAAGGTGCGACGTGTGACAGCCACGGGCGCAGCGGGCTCATATCCACTTACGTGCAGTACCAAGCGACGATACCGCGGCCGTCGCTCACCGACCGCGACGTCGGCTTGCCTCTGCCGCCCACAGGTCAGTCTACAGTACACCCGTGTCCTTACCACGAACCAAAACTAAATGCAATACTGCAAACCATCTCACCCCCGCGCCTGACACAGTCAAATATTAGAACAAAGACTGTGAAATGTGAAAGACTTTGTACACACATTTGAACACCTGTTTGATGTACCTCCCAGATAGCAAATTAACTTTGCGCAAGTGTGGCAGACTACGCAATATGTGAAGTTTGAACACTTTGATGTGCGCTCCAAAAACTGATACTAAATGGCAAAGTGCAAACATTTAATCAAACATTGAAACAAAACTCAATTACGCGCCCCAAACAAGTGTTCAAATGTTGTTGCTGTGTCTGGCGCCGGGGTACGAACTACGCACAAAGATTTGGTATTTGATTACTCGGAGTAGGACCCGTGCATTCAAACAGTATGACAGACTTTGTTATTCTTTCAGTAATGACCGATGGCTCGTGCAAAATCCTGCATGAGGAGTTGGCTCTCCAGTGGGTGGTGGCTAGCGGGCAGACCCGTGATCTTGCCATGCACAACTCTTGGTGAGCTGTTCGTTCTGTCAATCAATTCACACAGTAGAATGATCATCATATTGTTGATCTTTAGCCGTACTGGTTGGTTTAGTGCAGTACCTTGTTTTGTTCCAAGCTTCCGTAGACTAAAATCATTTTATTCTTTAAAGAATTTTTTAGTTTTTCTTTTGATTCGACAACTTATTTCTGATTCTTATTTGGAAGAAGATGACAAACGCTTGTAGAATCAGCTGAATAAATTCCTCTGATTTGACAAACTTATTTGTCAGTTAACTTGACCATGCTGCTAGTCTGCCCCGAGGCCGATGTCAGTCAGTCTCAGTCAATCCCTCAGTCTTCATACTTCTTTCGCCTATCGGAGATCTTCCCGCCTAGCCAAGGGTAGTTCTTATATGGGATGAAATCAGTGTATATCTCCAGGGCGCTGTTCGAGCTGATGATGAAGTCCATGGTGGAGTACTTGTACTGGAGCGGCGCGCAGGAGGCGCCGCGCAAGGCGCGCTTCCCCGAACAGTTCACCGATGACCTCACCACGCTCGTCAACAATGTCACCTCAGAAATTATATCCAGGTAATTCCAGCCGCTTCAAAACACTTACAGTTCTGGTACCGAGTCTATATAGCTCTAATAGCTCGGAAGTTTTTTTATGTCATACAGTTACTGAACGAGCCGACGGCCCACCTGGTGTTGGTAACCTCTGCCCATAACCGATGCGACTTGGGTTACCTACTAGGTACGACAAGACCCAAGTCGCAATGTATGCGCCCGTAACTCTGAGACGTGTGAGTGGAATCTGAAGTGAAAGTTAATCAAAAATGTACTGTATTTACCGTAAATTATTTTTCGTCTATTTTGTTTGTATAATTTAATTCATGTACTAAGTTGTAATCTTTTCAGTGCATTATTTGCTCTTACTGGAAATAAATATATTTTATTTGTGTATCAGATACGGTAAGGACGGCCGCCTTACGCAGAGCCTCAACAACAGCCTCGCGTTCTTCCTGTTCGATCTGTTCAGCGTCATGGACCGCGGGCTCGTGTTCAACTTCATACGCAACTACTACAAGCAGATGAGCGCTAAGATCGCCTCCCTGCCTGACGCTGTGCCATTGGTGCATTGTAAGGTAACTACACTATATACTAGTTATATTACATAGAAAGAAATATACTACTAATGCTGGGCCACGTTGCTCGCGTCCGTATGCGATTACCCGTTGAATCCATACACGTGTCTCCCGGGTGGTGCAAAAGGAGTAAGCCAAAGTAGCAGTAGAACTTGTGCTAAGTTCGCCCGGAGAAGTACTGCCACCACACCTGGTAATCTGCCGCCAAGCAGTGATGCACTCGTGTTGCTGTGTTCCGGTGGAAGGGAGTGGGTGCCGGCGAAATTGCAGGCGCATGAGACGTAACATCCCCGTCTCGGGGTGCCATCACCCCGAGTGCAGGATGCATGCGTCCATACGCAACGCAATGCGCCTTGAGTCATCTCGTACTATGGAGAGGTCTTGAGTCGCATTCCATCAAAGATTTATTCCATATTGTACTCTTATTAAAGACTTTATACTAACCGAAATTAAATTTCGGCGTTAACTATGTACGGTGAAACCGCGCCATTCTCTCGCGTCGGCATTATAACTTTATTATCGCAGTATCAACGCGCGCTCTATGAGTTAGTACGTGTTAGACCCTCACACCCGGCGCGTGTCTCATACCATTATCATCATTAGCTCGTGTGTTTTGGAATAAAATCTATTTATTAAATATCAACAACATTAAAATAAATAAATAATGAATAATGGTGGACATTTCACACAGCGCCATCTAGCCCCAAACTAAGCATAGCTTGTATCATGGGAACCAGACAACTGATATACATACTTATATACTTTTCTTTTGTAAATACATACATATAATACATATTAACACCCAGACACAGAACAAACATCAATGTTACAAATGTCACATAAATGTTTGCCCTGAGTGGGGATCGAACCCACGACCTACAGCGTAGAAGGTAGGGTTACTAACCAACTGAGCTATGAGGCCAGTGTAAACATTGTATCATTTTAAAGGGTGTAAGACATTACAAACTATAATATTAGTAAGACACGTTATGTTCCAGCTGGCTTTCCTCCGCATCGTGTGCTCCCACGAGCACTACGTGTCGCTGAACCTGCCGACGTGGCCGGCGGGTGCGGGGGCGGGGGCGGCGGCGGGGGCGGCGGGGCGCGCCGTCTCCCCCGCGCCCTCCTCCCACTCGCTGGCGTCCTCCTGCTCGCACTCGCACCACCAGCTCTCGCACGAGTTCCGCTCGCGGCACTACCTGTGCGGCCTCGTGCTCACAGAGCTCACCACCGCGCACGAGATGCAGTCAGCAGTTTTATTATTATAATATATATTAATATGTATTGTCGTCCTTTGTATCATGAATAAGTAAGAGACAAAATGATTCGCAGTAAACTTTTTTAATGTGATACAGTTACGGAATGAGCTGACGGCCCACCTCGTGTTAAGTGGTAACCTCTGGCCATAACAAGCGATGCGATATTGGTCCTCCCATAAGGCATGACAAAACCCAAGTCACATCAATGCGCCCGTAACTCTGAGACGTGTGGAATGTCTCGTGTGCCTGTATTTTACCGGCAACCACACCTTTCAAACCGGAACACAGTAACGCAAATGCGTTACTGCTTAGCAGCAGAAGTGAGCATGATGGCAGTACAGGAAGAACTTAAAACTGCCAACATACCGCCAGAATTCCTTTCTGTGGTCTTGTTGGCTTGGTTCTGTTGAAGATTGGCCCTTGGAACATTCAAATTTGACCTTAACGTGAGACATTTGAACAGGAGTCCAGTCCTGCAATGCGCGGCGGTGAACGCGGTGCTGTCCCTGCTGTCGGCGCACGACGCTGATCCGCGGCTTGCCGACACGGCGCAGAAGGCGAGGGTAGCCGCACTCTACCTTCCTCTGCTGCATATAGTGCTCGACGCAATGCCGCAGCTCTATCGAGGGTTCAGCACCAACAAAGGTTCCCTACCACACACAGATACTAATCTTTTTTTATTTTAGTTTACTAAACTTCACGTTATACACGAATATTACCAGTATGAGCTACCTTGTTGAGCACTATATGGAAGATTGACAGTTTTTGTAAATTACTCAGTCTGATGACAAGAAAAGGTATTTATTTATTTTATTTTGCTTTATTCGGGAAACATACAGTACATAAATTATGTTAGCTTATAACTAATAAATAACACAGAAACCAGTGAAGTTTCCACCATGAGGTAGTACAGTTTAGGAAACTTGTGAACTTAAATATATTACAAAAAAATAAAACACAAATATAAATTAGCATTAACAATAACAGTCTAAATTAATTACACAAGCGGCAAATGCTTGACATAAGTTGTCGACGAAAGGATGGAGCTGTTAAATTAAATATATCAATATCGTTAAAGAATTTGTTGTGGATAGCACATGCTCTATTAAGGAAAATATTCTTGTTATAATTCGTTTTGGAAGTCGGGGTGCAAAAAGTTTTCTTATGTCGAGAAGATATTCGGGGGCAATGCAAATAAATATTTTCGAGTAAGAGTCCGGAATCAACATCATTTCGTAATAATTTATACAAAAACATTTGATCCCTTATCACACGACGAGCTCGAAGACTAGCAATGATATTAGTTGATAATGTTGATAGATGAAAGCGATAATTATAATGTTTTAAAAATTTATTTTGTATTTTTTCGATTTCTTGAATATGAACGTTATATTAACGTTATTTGTATTTACGTTATATTCAGAATTAAATTACGAATTGTTCCTGTTGTTTTGTTTTCAGAAATATTGGCTATGGACAGTGAGCTCAGTAACCTGGGAAGGTACTACAACGCGTCGTCACCTGATGGGGATTACAAACAGGTAATAAAAAAACATTTGTATATAAATATATATATAGCGCATCTAAAAAACTTAGTTTATCTAAGATGTGAAGAGATTCTTCATGGATTGAAATAAATATATTGGTGCATTTACAAAATAATAATGTACCAATTACTAAGTAATAATTTTAATTGTTTATGCTTATTATTATACGCTCTAAAAGTGAACTAAACAATATGTATTGGAGTTAAATAAAATTTAAAACTATATCCATACTGTAAATCAATGATTTTTTGTCACCCGATGTAAGTGAAGCTATTTCTATGTACCCTTCCTTATTATTCCTTTCTTTTCTGTCTTGCTAAACGCACTCTTCTTGTAATGTATAATTATTTAATAGTATATAATTTATACTATTTTGAATAGTGGAAATACTAATCAATATTGTTCTATTATTTCAGCTTTTAATTTTCTTATTACAAATTAAATTTCACCGGTGCGGGTCGCTAGTATATTTTATGAATGTTGATGCTCTGTATGCAGAACGGTCGTCCGCCTTTCAACAGCGAGACGAGTCGTAACCTCCTGATGTGCCTGGTGTGGGTGCTCAAGTGCGCCGACAGCGGCGCGCTTAGCGCCTGCGTCACCGAGCTGCCGCCGCCGCGGCTGATGACGCTGCTCGCGCTGCTCGAGCTCTGCTTCAAGTGCCACGAGTACAAGGTAACCCCCCCCCCTCTCTCTCTCCCCCCCCCCCCCCCCCCCTCACTTCACTCGCTGCGCTGGCTACAACCAAATCTATTGATGTCTTCCTGAGCCTCACTTGTGTTCCGTTTACCAATCCAGACGTTGTGAGGAGTTGTCGCCAAAGAGGCTACAGTACGGGCTCTTTGCTAACTCAAGACCCGCCGCCAAACTTTTACGGTGCGCATCACATAGCACAACTAAAGACTGATTACCTAATGTTATGTGACTATGTATCTATACAAATAAATAAAATTGGAGTGTCTGCTTGTAATATTAAAATAACCGCTTTTTACTAAGTGCATATGGTTGGATACACGGTACATATACCAAAACAACTGTTTTTTCAATTTTTGTCTGTCTGTTTGTTCCGGCTAATCTCTGAAATGGCTGGACCGATTTTGACGGGACTTTCACTGGCAGATAGCTGATGTAACAAGGAGTAACTTAGGCTACATTTTCAAGGGGTGCGTGATAACACCGAATTCCACGCGGACGAAGTCACGGGCAACAGCTAGTTGCTAATAAATTACATAAAGCCAATATTTTCATTAATAAAATAACTATCCAGGGAGAAAAGGAGATAATGAAGTGCGCGCAGCAGAACGTCCGCAAGACGACGGACATCAAGTCGAAGCTGGAGGACGTTATACTCGGTCAGGGGTCCGCGCGCTCCGACTTCATCATGCGACGGAAAGGTAATCTGTGATTTAAGTTTTTTTCCTAGACTCAGTGTGATGATATCATCCAGGCCGGTTTCGACCGCGTCGACTGTATTTCTGCAATATTAATGGGATGCGCTGGTGTGCCCTTATATGCTTTACGTATCCAATTTGAATATTAACTTGCGTATGCAGTACGGGCACGTAAGGGTATCGTTTTCATAGTTATAAACTATTTTTGAAAGCGGTCTGTTTTTCAGATCTTCCCTTTTTTTGGTCTAAAACACGCCTTCTGATGTCCTCAAAAGATCATACATTTTGTTGGAACAGTCTTCTCCACTCCGTGCGTTCTTTAGCCTTAATGTAGTATTTTGGTAACACATTGTAGTAAGGTTCTGAGGTTACATTCGTCAGGCGGCGGAGGTGGGGGTGGAGGGGTCGGGTGCGGCGGGGGGGCGCGGCGCGAGCGCTGGCGCAAGGAGTGGGTGCGCGGCGCGGCCGGAGGCGGGGGCGCGGGTGCCGGCGGCGGCCGCGGCGAGGGGGGTGCCGGACCGCGCCCCGCGCTCGACGCCGCGCTCGCCGCCGAAGTGTCGCTCACGCTGCTGCACGCGCTCGAAACCATACTACAGGTTAGTACGAGTGTACTGTGCAGCGCAGGACGAAGATAAATACATTTTTGGACATATCTTCTTCAGAATTGGCACAATTCGTCGGCCAGATTGTAAGGAGAGCTTCGGGAACTTCGGCGCGACGAATAGGTTGGAGTTGATCGCAAATCGAGGCTTAATTCATTACGGAATCGTTCCAGAATTGCTACGGTAAAATTCTCTTCCGGAACGATCTAGATACTAAATGGAGAAAACAGCCTGACATTCAAAGTCTATCTAACGAAACCGGTATTCATTAAAAATGTTGGACCGAAAGAAAATCATAATTGTTTCTTCGATTGCAGTTTCCTTAACGGGCCATTCTGTTAGATGTGTCCCCATACACACGCCCGCAATAAAGTATATATTTGTATTACAGTCGTGCAGCAACTTGGAGTGCGGCGCGAACGTTTGCAGCGGCGCGTTGCAAGTGTTGCTGCACGCGTTACAGCGCAACCAGAGCGTTACCGTGTTGCAACACATGTTCCACACGCTGCGGTCACTCATCGCGAAGGTTAGTGAGGAGCTGGATCTTTGTGAAATTTCGTTCTCTTTGCCTCCAAGACAACCCAATCAAAATCCGTGACTAGTGCTAGAAATATAAGATATCGTTTAGCATTAACAAGTGTTATCACATTAATCAACAAAAAATAGAGACATTTGTTGCAAAATACGTTTTGTGAAGTTGAGTCTGAGGCAGAATTTATTCGACTGTGTAATGTTATGGCAGGCAGTTATGGTGTGTCATGTGTCAACATGTTGTGTTGTTTGTTTGCGCAGTTGGGTTGCGCGTGCTGCGGCGAGGAGTCGGCGGTGTGCCGCGTTCTGCTGCGGCACTGCGGCGCGCTGTCGCACCACACGCGCGCGCACGCCGCCGCCGCGCTCTACGCGCTCATGCGACAACACTTCCACCTCGGGAACGTACGTATCTCACGACGACTCGGGTAGGTTGTTGTGTGTTTGTAACGGCTGGGTTGGAATGTTTGTTGCAGAACTTCAGCCGCGTGAAGATGCAGGTGACGATGTCGCTGTCGGCGCTGGTGGGCACGCAGGCCACCTTCAGCGAGGAGGCGCTGCGGCGCGCGCTCAAGACCATCCTGCTGTACGCGGAGCGCGACCCGGACCTGCTCAACACCACCTTCCCGGAACAGGTACGTGTACCACACAGAACGTCTCTCCGCCCTAAACACAGACCCATGTGATGTTTTTTGACGTGACAACGTCTTATAATTCGATAGAGCCGGCTGCACGCACGTAAAAACATGACTCATGCGGCGTTACCTCGCTCTGAGGCGTTCCATGTAAGGCTTGTGCAAGTGCAAGCGAGAGCGCGGAACGAGCGACAAAGAAGCACAATCGAACACAATTCTTAAGACGTTGTCACGTTCAACTATCGTCAGTAAACCGACTTTACAGACAACCATTTTTTTTCCTAGAATTTATGCATAAATTTTTCCGAACATATTTTGTTGTAGCTCAGTTTATCTTGACTTGAATAGTCTCTTTGTTTTATAATACTGTCGTACCAACCAAATTAAAAAGTATTTTAAATTTTTAACTAAATCTCAATAATCTTGAACTTCCATACTGGGGCAGTTGTCGCCACGTATGAATTTTAATAATTGTAATAATATTAGTTGACATTTCACACAGCGCCATCTAGGCATAACCCCAATCTAAGCATAGCTTGTATTATGGGAACCAAACAACTGATATAATACTTATACACTTTTTTTGTAAATATATACATATAATACATATTAACACGCAGACACAGAATAAACATCTATATTCGTCACACAAATGTTTGTCATGGGTGGAAATCGAACCCACGACCTACAGCGAAGAAGGCAGAGTTACTGTCGAGCTGTGAAGCTTATGTTCGTGTACTATTCCAGTTCTACTTGCGTGGTTCTATATAAAGTATATATGTGGGTGTAACAGGTGAAAGATCTGGTGTTCAACCTCCACATGATACTGTCGGACACGGTGAAGATGAAGGAGTTCCAGCAGGACCCTGAAATGCTGCTGGACCTGATGCACCGCATCGCGCGCGGCTACCAGCACAGCCCCGACCTGCGGCTCACGTGGCTCAACAACATGGCGCAGAAACACATGGAGGTAACATACGGTACCCTCGCATCCGGCCATCCGGCCATCCGGCCATCACCACACCAATATCCGACCACTGCTGGTCGAGACTAATTCAGACTCATGCCTGCCACGTCTCAAGTTTTTTTTTTTTGTGTAATACATTTACGGAACGAGCCGACGGCCCACCTGGTCTTAAGTGGTTACCTCGGCCCATAACAGCCGATGCGTCTTGGGTCCTCCCATACTAGGTATGACAAGACCCAAGTCGCATCGTATGCGCCCGTAAATGTGAGACGTGAAGGTGGAATGTCTCATGTGCCTGTAATTTCACCGGCAACCACACCTTTCAAACCGGAACACAGTAACGCGAATGCGTTACTGCTTGGCGGCAGATAAGGGCATGGTGGCAGTACTTCCCCGGACGAACTTGGCGAGAGTTCTACTGCTCTTAAAGTGACACAGATATTCAAAACCTGTGAAAAATCTTTCTGTATGTTACTTAGAAGCAATCGAATTGAATTCGTACGATTCATCCGTTGTAAATAATCACCTGAAAATATTTTCTAGCGAGGAGAGTGGGAAAGTTAGAAAAATAACAGCATGAACTTCGAAAACTCTTCGTCCAAACCACCTGCGACGAATCATAGTGCTGGATTATGTGTTAGCGTGTGGTGCATTAACACTGTGTGTTGTGTTTTAGCGGTCGAACCACACTGAGGCCGGCATGTGCCTGATTCACGGCGCTGCGCTCGTGGCGGAGCAGACGCTGGCGGGCGGGCGCGGCGCAGCGCTGCTGCAGCACGTCACGCACAACGCACTCGACGAGTCCTGTCCCGACGCACTGCACCACCATCTCACGCACCACCACTTACAGGTATGCATCACTGTACTCTCAACCTCGAACGCTCTCAACATTCTCAACTACGAACGTACTCCACATTCTCAACCTCAATCGAACTCCACATTCTCATCCTCAACCGTACTCCACATACTCAACCTTAACCGAACTCCACATTATCAACTTCGACAGAACTCCGCATTCTCAACCTCAACCGCAGTCTACATTCTAAATTTCGACTGCACTCTACATTCTTAACCTCAACCGAACTCTACATTCTCAACCTCAACCAAACTCCACATTCTCAACGTCAACCGCTCACTATACTAACAGTGGTATTACGAACAGGCGCTGCTGGAGCACGCGGCGAGCGAGTTAATGACGGCCGGCATGTACGAGACTGTTAACGACGTGTACAAGGTGCTGATACCCATCGCTGAAGAGCACAGGGACTATAAGAAACTGGCCAACATACACAGGTCTATACAAAATAATAAAATGATTCTTCAAATTGGATTCTGACACTTTTGTTGCAATTTTTTTTATCTGTTTACGGGCGTTAGAGATATTTAGAATATGATAAATACCACATTGATTTCGATAAAATTAAAACTAAAAAAAAAAAAAAACTAAAATTCAGGTGATGTGTAGTTTTTTGGCAATTAATGCGTTTGTGCACTGTGCAGCAAGCTGAACGAGGCGTTCACTCGCATCGAGCAGCTGCACGGCAAGCGCGTGTTCGGCGCGTACTTCCGCGTGTCGTTCTACGGCGCGCGGCTCGGCGACCTCGACCGCGAGGAGTTCGTCTACAAGGAGCACGCGCTCACCAAGCTGCCGGAGATATTCAGCCGGCTGGAGGTACATACACCCTCACATACATACATATACAACAACAGAGCCAATCACATTCATGTTGTGGATATTATAATAAATATAACTTTCTGGGAGTTTGAGCCTCGGTATGCCGCACCACTGGTCTTTACAATAATGTATAATAATATTGGTAGACAATTTTAACACAGCGCCATCTAGCCCCAAACTAAGCATAGCTTGTACAATGGGCACCAGACAACTGTAGGAATACATTTTTTTTTGTAAATACGTACTTAAAATACATTTTAACACCCAAACACAGAAAAGACGTCTATATTCGTCACACAAAAGTTTTTCCTGGGTGGGAATCGATACCCACGACCTACAGCGCAGAAGGCAGGGTGAGAGCACCAACTGAGCTGTGAGGCTTGTCTATAAAAAGAAAACTTAATATTGCGAAAATTCCCGACCAACTTTTGGCAATGCAATGTTACAGAACTTCTACGGGCAACGTTACGGCGCCGAGAACGTTGTTATAATAAAGGACTCGAACATAGTGGACCCCTCGCTGCTGGACCCGGACAAGGCGTACATACAGATCACGTACGTGGAGCCGTACTTCGAGCCACACGAGCTGCGCAAGCGCATCACACACTACGAGAGGAATTACAACATCAGTCAGTATATATACATTAAGAAAATTGGACAACGCAAATGCTTGTCGTTACAAATTAGCGTGCACTAAATCCTTTCACCGTACTGGTTCGAGAAAGTTAGTGCCACGGTTTGTAGTAGTAGTAGTAAACCAAACACTGTGCGTTCTCGCTTGGCAGTACTTCCCGAATGACGAACTTGGCACAAGTATTCCCCGTATGTTTGTATTGTACTCGTTCCGTTACAGAGCGGTTCATGTACGCGACGCCGTTCACTGCGGACGGGCGCGCGCACGGCGACATCGCGGACCAGTGCAAGCGCAAGACCATCCTCACGGTCGCGCACCACTTCCCCTACGTCAAGACGCGCATACAGGTACCTACCGGCGCGAGCGCGAGACCATGTTATGGTCAGAAGACACCGCTTAACGTCAGGCTACCTGCTTGATCTGACACTAATAAATAAAATGCTCTCAAGTTGAAAGTAAAAAAAAAAAGTTTTAAGTATTAGTTATCATTTTTAAAACTGATTTATTGTATTGTTTTAGGTCGTGCAGAGAACTCAGATCATTTTATCTCCAATTGAAGTTGCGATTGAGGATATACAAAAGAAGGTATGGAGGCTAGCCGAATGAACTAAAGTCATGTTATTCGTCCACTCAGCCTTGCCAGTGGTCTTATAGACTTCAAACTACATTGGATATTCGTAAACACCCGTAAACGTGCCGTAACACAGCGTTGTAATGTATGGAAGTGTATGACACACATCAAACCGCTTGCGTGACGTGCGCGTCTACGAATACGCATCCGTTGTTTTGGCGTTAATATGTAAATGAACTCGTGCTTGTTGATCAATTGTTGCTTGGATTCGAATTTTAATCGGGTACATAAATATATTTGGTAGAATTGTCTGGTAGACAAATATTGTACTTGGCTTTAATTGGCGAGAAACTGCTACATCCACGTTCTTGCCCTGGTTTTCTTTATCGGTAAAATTGTCGATGGCTTCGTATCTAACTCTGTAGTAACCGTGTGTGCAAAGCGCGTCTGGGGCCGAGGGTCGAACCCTGCTGTGAGAACGTTTATAGGCAAGAGCAGTAGAACTCTCGCCAAGTTCATCCGGGGAAGTACTGCCACCATGCCCATTTCTGCCGCCAAGCAGTAACGCGTTCGCGTTACTGTGTTTCGGTTTGAAAGGTGTGGTTTCCGGTGAAATTACAGGCACATGAGACATTCCACCTACACGTCTCACAGTTACGGGCGCATACGATGCGACTTCGGTCTTGTCGTACCTAGTAGGGAGGACCGAAGTCGCATCAGTTGTTATGGGCCGAGGTTACCACTTAACACCAGGTGGGCCGTCAGCTCGATCCGTAACTGGATTACATAAAAAAAAAAAAAAAATAGCGCAAATGTTATACGCCAATTGAAGTTATCCAGCGTAGAAATTAGCGCCACAATTTGTTGTGTAGTGGCGTATAATGGTTGTGTTGTGTATCAGACGGGCGAGCTGGCGGCCGCCACCGCGCAGGAGCCGGCGGACGCGAAGATGCTGCAAATGGTGGTGCAGGGCTGCATCGGCACCACAGTCAACCAGGGACCGCTCGAACTGGCACAGGTATGCATCGCCCGCCACACTCCTCTACCTCATCAGATCAACCCCTTCCACGGGCGGGCACTGTGTCTGGGCGGGGGGTCTGTGGGTCTGTCCTCTACCGGGGGGGTTTTAACAATTATAACTGCATACATAATACAAATTGCCAGCTGCATTTTTCTGCCTCTATAACCTGTCATGAAATACCGATTTTCTCAGATAGATGGGAAAGTTTATGAATATACTTTTAATGTTTTCCGGTGGTACGTGCTACCCGCGAGAAGCCGGGATGTGCCGCATATATAAAAATGAACCATTGAAAAGATAATACACAAGAACTGTTATTTACACTGCTATGTTACTTTTATATATAGAATACACCACGCCCATAACATGCAATAGGACTCAGGTACGACAAGACCCAAGTCTCACCGTATGCGCCCGCAACTGTTAGTGTTACATTGGCAGGTGTTCCTGGCGCCGGTGGCGGAGGGCGCGCAGCCGCCGACCCGCCTCACCAATAAACTGAGACTCGCTTTCAAGGACTTCTCCAAAAAGTGAGTACCGCAACCTGCACAGTAGGGTTTGCTGCACTAGAGTGAGTACCTCAACCTGCACAGTAGGGCATGCTGCACTAGAGTGAGTACCTCAACCTGCACAGTAGAGCATGCTGCACTATAGTGGGTATCTCAACCTGCCCAGTAGGGCATGCTGCACTAGAGTGAGTACCGCAACCTACACAGTAGGGTATGCTGCACTAGAGTGAGTACCTCAACCTGCGCAGTAGAGCATGCTGCACTATAGTGGGTATCTCAACCTGCCCAGTAGGGCATGCTGCACTAGAGTGAGTACCGCAACCTACACAGTAGGGTATGCTGCACTAGAGTGAGTACCTCAACCTGCACAGTAGGGCATGCTGCACTAAAGTGAGTACCGCAACCTGCACAGTAGGAAATGCTGCACTAGAGTGAGTACCTCAACCTGCACAGTAGAGCATGCTGCACTATAGTGGGTATCTCAACCTGCCCAGTAGGGCATGCTGCACTAGAGTGAGTACCGCAACCTACACAGTAGGGTATGCTGCACTAGAGTGAGTACCTCAACCTGCACAGTAGGGCATGCTGCACTAAAGTGAGTACCGCAACCTGCACAGTAGGAAATGCTGCACTAGAGTGAGTACCTCAACCTGCACAGTAGGAAATGCTGCACTAGAGTGAGTACCTCAACCTGCACAGTAGAGCATGCTGCACTAGAGTGAGTACCTCAACCTGCACAGTAGGGCATGCTGCACTAGAGTGAGTACCTCAACCTGCACAGCAGGGCATGCTGCACTAAAGTGAGTACCGCAACCTGCACAGTAGGGCATGCTGCACTAGAGTGAGTACCGCAACCTACACAGTAGGGTATGCTGCACTAGAGTGAGTACCTCAACCTGCACAGTAGGGCATGCTGCACTAAAGTGAGTACCGCAACCTGCACAGTAGGAAATGCTGCACTAGAGTGATTACCTCAACCTGCACAGTAGGAAATGCTGCACTAGAGTGAGTACCTCAACCTGCACAGTAGAGCATGCTGCACTAGAGTGAGTACCTCAACCTGCACAGTAGAGCATGCTGCACTAGAGTGAGTACCTCAACCTGCACAGTAGGAAATGCTGCACTAGAGTGAGTACCTCAACCTGCACAGTAGGGCATGCTGCACTAGAGTGAGTACCTCAACCTGCACAGCAGGGCATGCTGCACTAAAGTGAGTACCGCAACCTGCACAGTAGGGCATGCTGCACTAAAGTGAGTACCGCAACCTGCACAGTAGGAAATGCTGCACTAGAGTGAGTACCTCAACCTGCACAGTAGGGCATGCTGTGCTAGAGTGAGTACCTCAACCTGCACAGTAGGAAATGCTGCACTAGAGTGAGTACCTCAACCTGCACAGTAGGGCATGCTGCACTAGAGTGAGTACCTCAACCTGCACAGCAGGGCATGTTAATATGCAATATTACTGAAGTTTTAAGCCATTTCTTTATACATTCTATGGAAATAAAGTTTTTGACTTCGACTTTCGCAGTGGTCAACGCTTAAAATCTGGTGAGGGAGTCTTCTTTTCCCGTTACATACGAGTATTGCAATTTCCTTGTCGCAGGTGCCACGACGCCCTCCGTAAGAACAAGAATCTGATCGGCAGCGACCAGCGCGAGTACCAGCGCGAGCTGGAGCGCAACTTCCAGCGCTTCACGGAGCGCCTCGCGCCGCTCATACACGCGACGCCCTCGCACGTCGCGCAGCTCAGGTACACTCCACTCCACTCCAGGAGTGCAGCGACCAGCGCGAGTACCAGCGCGAGCTGGAGCGCAACTTCCAGCGCTTCACGGAGCGCCTCGCGCCGCTCATACACGCGACGCCCTCGCACGTCGCGCAGCTCAGGTACACTCCACTCCACTCCAGGAGTGCAGCGACCAGCGCGAGTACCAGCGCGAGCTGGAGCGCAACTTCCAGCGCTTCACGGAGCGCCTCGCGCCGCTCATACACGCGACGCCCTCGCACGTCGCGCAGCTCAGGTACACTCCACTCCACTCCAGGAGTGCAGCGACCAGCGCGAGTACCAGCGCGAGCTGGAGCGCAACTTCCAGCGCTTCACGGAGCGCCTCGCGCCGCTCATACACGCGACGCCCTCGCACGTCGCGCAGCTCAGGTACACTCCACTCCACTCCAGGAGTGCAGCGACCAGCGCGAGTACCAGCGCGAGCTGGAGCGCAACTTCCAGCGCTTCACGGAGCGCCTCGCGCCGCTCATACACGCGACGCCCTCGCACGTCGCGCAGCTCAGGTACACTCCACTCCACTCCAGGAGTGCAGCGACCAGCGCGAGTACCAGCGCGAGCTGGAGCGCAACTTCCAGCGCTTCACGGAGCGCCTCGCGCCGCTCATACACGCGACGCCCTCGCACGTCGCGCAGCTCAGGTACACTCCACTCCACTCCAGGAGTGCAGCGACCAGCCCGAGTACCAGCGCGAGCTGGAGCGCAACTTCCAGCGCTTCACGGAGCGCCTCGCGCCGCTCATACACGCGACGCCCTCGCACGTCGCGCAGCTCAGGTACACTCCACTCCACTCCAGGAGTGCAGCGACCAGCCCGAGTACCAGCGCGAGCTGGAGCGCAACTTCCAGCGCTTCACGGAGCGCCTCGCGCCGCTCATACACGCGACGCCCTCGCACGTCGCGCAGCTCAGGTACACTCCACTCCACTCCAGGAGTGCAGCGACCAGCCCGAGTACCAGCGCGAGCTGGAGCGCAACTTCCAGCGCTTCACGGAGCGCCTCGCGCCGCTCATACACGCGACGCCCTCGCACGTCGCGCAGCTCAGGTACACTCCACTCCACTCCAGGAGTGCAGCGACCAGCGCGAGTACCAGCGCGAGCTGGAGCGCAACTTCCAGCGCTTCACGGAGCGCCTCGCGCCGCTCATACACGCGACGCCCTCGCACGTCGCGCAGCTCAGGTACACTCCACTCCACTCCAGGAGTGCAGCGACCAGCGCGAGTACCAGCGCGAGCTGGAGCGCAACTTCCAGCGCTTCACGGAGCGCCTCGCGCCGCTCATACACGCGACGCCCTCGCACGTCGCGCAGCTCAGGTACACTCCACTCCACTCCAGGAGTGCAGCGACCAGCGCGAGTACCAGCGCGAGCTGGAGCGCAACTTCCAGCGCTTCACGGAGCGCCTCGCGCCGCTCATACACGCGACGCCCTCGCACGTCGCGCAGCTCAGGTACACTCCACTCCACTCCAGGAGTGCAGCGACCAGCGCGAGTACCAGCGCGAGCTGGAGCGCAACTTCCAGCGCTTCACGGAGCGCCTCGCGCCGCTCATACACGCGACGCCCTCGCACGTCGCGCAGCTCAGGTACACTCCACTCCACTCCAGGAGTGCAGCGACCAGCCCGAGTACCAGCGCGAGCTGGAGCGCAACTTCCAGCGCTTCACGGAGCGCCTCGCGCCGCTCATACACGCGACGCCCTCGCACGTCGCGCAGCTCAGGTACACTCCACTCCACTCCAGGAGTGCAGCGACCAGCGCGAGTACCAGCGCGAGCTGGAGCGCAACTTCCAGCGCTTCACGGAGCGCCTCGCGCCGCTCATACACGCGACGCCCTCGCACGTCGCGCAGCTCAGGTACACTCCACTCCACTCCAGGAGTGCAGCGACCAGCGCGAGTACCAGCGCGAGCTGGAGCGCAACTTCCAGCGCTTCACGGAGCGCCTCGCGCCGCTCATACACGCGACGCCCTCGCACGTCGCGCAGCTCAGGTACACTCCACTCCACTCCAGGAGTGCAGCGACCAGCCCGAGTACCAGCGCGAGCTGGAGCGCAACTTCCAGCGCTTCACGGAGCGCCTCGCGCCGCTCATACACGCGACGCCCTCGCACGTCGCGCAGCTCAGGTACACTCCACTCCACTCCAGGAGTGCAGCGACCAGCGCGAGTACCAGCGCGAGCTGGAGCGCAACTTCCAGCGCTTCACGGAGCGCCTCGCGCCGCTCATACACGCGACGCCCTCGCACGTCGCGCAGCTCAGGTACACTCCACTCCACTCCAGGAGTGCAGCGACCAGCGCGAGTACCAGCGCGAGCTGGAGCGCAACTTCCAGCGCTTCACGGAGCGCCTCGCGCCGCTCATACACGCGACGCCCTCGCACGTCGCGCAGCTCAGGTACACTCCACTCCACTCCAGGAGTGCAGCGACCAGCGCGAGTACCAGCGCGAGCTGGAGCGCAACTTCCAGCGCTTCACGGAGCGCCTCGCGCCGCTCATACACGCGACGCCCTCGCACGTCGCGCAGCTCAGGTACACTCCACTCCACTCCAGGAGTGCAGCGACCAGCGCGAGTACCAGCGCGAGCTGGAGCGCAACTTCCAGCGCTTCACGGAGCGCCTCGCGCCGCTCATACACGCGACGCCCTCGCACGTCGCGCAGCTCAGGTACACTCCACTCCACTCCAGGAGTGCAGCGACCAGCGCGAGTACCAGCGCGAGCTGGAGCGCAACTTCCAGCGCTTCACGGAGCGCCTCGCGCCGCTCATACACGCGACGCCCTCGCACGTCGCGCAGCTCAGGTACACTCCACTCCACTCCAGGAGTGCAGCGACCAGCGCGAGTACCAGCGCGAGCTGGAGCGCAACTTCCAGCGCTTCACGGAGCGCCTCGCGCCGCTCATACACGCGACGCCCTCGCACGTCGCGCAGCTCAGGTACACTCCACTCCACTCCAGGAGTGCAGCGACCAGCGCGAGTACCAGCGCGAGCTGGAGCGCAACTTCCAGCGCTTCACGGAGCGCCTCGCGCCGCTCATACACGCGACGCCCTCGCACGTCGCGCAGCTCAGGTACACTCCACTCCACTCCAGGAGTGCAGCGACCAGCGCGAGTACCAGCGCGAGCTGGAGCGCAACTTCCAGCGCTTACAAGCAAGAGACATCACCTTCACGTCTCAGAATTGCGAGCGCATATGCAATTTTTGTCTTGCAACTATCTAAGCAAAGGAGGTTAAGTTTAGCATTGTACAATGGACAGAGGTTATTATTTAAGACCAGTAGTCCGTAACTTTTTCATATTGAAATATATTATGATTTTGATTATTATGATATTGAATGAAAACTTGCATCATCTTCGTCTGACGTGACATGACGGGGGCGAAGCAATGCTACTTGGGTCTTCCCATACCTAAGAGAGGAAGGGGCAGACCGACGTTGTATCGCTGATATTACGGGCAGATTTTGGAATACAGATGTCATTACTGCCGTTGGACGTTCACAAAACAAGAGACTTTATATTATTTTATTTTCAGCAATGGATTGAGCAAACTGGATTACAAGTGCCAAGCGTGAGCGTGCGATCTGATGCGATCCGCGGCCGAAGCGTAGCACGCGTCCGTCTATTTATTCGTACCACCCAAACTACTAGTATTACATCATATTGTATTTGACTTAGCAGTACAAATATATAATGACTGCGTCTTGTATTAATTCATATGTGAGGATATTCCAATTAGTACGATTATTATTTTGCTAATATTGAGAAATAAGTCGAATTCATCCCATATACTGCTTGATATCTACAATATTTGAAAATAGCACAAGATTTATCAAATTTAAAAATGGCATTTACTTGCAATCTTAATTGTTAGTAAATAAAACCATTAGTTATAATGTAACCCACCGTTTACTGTATTTCATAGATGACATAAGCGTCAATGAGGTTAAAAGTAAACTACTTTTCCAAGAAAAAAATACATGTATCTCTCTATCGTATTAACTTTACGGTTATGATTAATAAGGATGATCGATTCATATGTTTATATGCACAATATGATTTTATTTAGGTAAATATCACAATTAAACAAATAGTACTCTCACCAAAGTGTTTTATTTTTATTAAATTAAGAGACAAAATTCTGTATTCGGCTACTTTACAATATCACTGGACAATTAGGTCGGTACCAATCAACAGAATGAAATCAATGAATGGAAATGTCGGCGCCGACTACTGTGAATATTTGGTCTGACCAAACAAGCCCATAATAATGTTCAATTTGGAACATTATTAAAATGTATCAGCCTTTGGAATACAGAATCAGAATACCTTAAGCTTACTTCTCTAAACTTATTTCCACAAAGAATCACCTCCACACTTACCAGACTTTCAAAACTGACATAGCTGTCTTTAAAGTACATATAAATTGTAGCTAAATAAACATTTTGAGATATACATTTACACGACAGTCAAATATATGTATATATTAATAAACACATACAATGTGACTGGAAAAATAAGTTCAATGTTAGCAACAATGTTATCCTACAATCAACACATTTTACTATAATAATTCACCAATTACAAAAAACAAATTTAATTAAAATAGTTATTTCACAGAAAATAATTTCTGAGAAAATCTATTAAGGTGATGCAACCGATAAAAGTAATATTCAGGAATTACGTACAAAATACTGAATCATCTTAAAAAATATTTTCATTTAAAATTTTCTTTATTAAGTGCTTTACACATCCAATATTATATCAACCCCCAGCATTACAATATAATAAGTATTATTAATATAAATACGAAAGTGGGTTATTGTCTAATCAGTTAACTCAGTAATAAACGACTGATCTGTATTATTTGTAGATGTTGGCCCAGAGAGGTTACTTATCATTATGTTTCACATATATCATTGTGTTCATTGTGTATTTTTGTTCTCATCTGTTTCTTTTTTGTGTTATAAAGTGTTAGAATATATTGTGTGCTACTTAGTAAATAAATAAATGTCTATGTCTATGTCTATGTCTTATCAGTGAATAACGTTGGGGTTTCTGTGGTACAGATCTGGAGCGTATCACAAGATCAAAGTCACAATTAAAAACGAATTATATATGAAAAGAAAATTAACATTCGGTACATTGGTCACACTTATGCAAACAAATTGGAAACTCAGACTGTGCCTGAGATTATGTCGCCTAGCTTACCTTACATCTAAGATAATTTTAACTGTATTTACTCGGAGTCAGGCGGGGAGTGCCACGTGAGCCTCTCCTCGTAGAAGGCAATCACCTGTGAACAACATACTTAAGGTAAAATATATGGCATGCTGCGTACTACGGGGGGGGGTAGTTAGCTGGAAGTATACCAATATATTACTAGCTGACCCAGCAAACGTTTTGCCATAAATTAAAGCACTAATATCGCAAGTAATAAATAGGGGTTGTGGTAGAGGGGTGAAAATTTAGGGTTGTATTTTTTAACGCTGAATCCTAAAAAGATTAAAATAAAAAAAATTGTAAAAAAATAAAACTTTTTTTTAGGGTTACCCTTATCACTTAGGGGTATGAATAATAGTTTACGTCCTATTCTAAGATCTACCGAAAATACACAAAAAAAATCATAAAAATCAGTCAAGCTGTTTCGGAGGAGTTTGGTTACAAACACTGTGACACGAGAATTTTATATATTAGATATTAAGAGTAGTTATTGTGAATCAGATCACTGGATTCAACTGGCATATGATACAGAAATATGTACAAACTCACATGTTGTGGACATTTGACGTTAGCAACTTTAGCAGGAACAAGCTCAGCCTCATCAGAATCTGTCCATTTTATCAGGAACATGAGATCTCCGGTCGCATCGGATGCACCTGAAACAAAATTACCTCAGTGTACAGCTGGAGTCAATTCTTGTGGATGTTTTCACTTATAAAATGTGAAAAATTATGTTCTCATAATTATGAAGGGAAATAAAGTCACGCCTGTTTCCCGGAGGGGTAGGCAGATATCATGGTATTCCACCCGCTATGACCCTGACTTACCTCCTTAGTTTCATCCACTCTCATCACGTTCTTCATGCATGAAGGAAATAATTATCAGGTATATAGAATAATCGAAATACCCAAAAAATTTTTTGAATTAATGTCGCATTCCCCAATTCAGATCGCAGATTTAATATTAATTAGGATATCCGTCACAATTATGAATATTCTACTACAAAACTGATCAGACAGCTTTTACTCTTCAATAGATACGGTCCTTTAAAAGGTCAGAGATATACAGTCCTTTAAAAGGTCAGAGAGACAAATGGATGGTGCAGCAAATACAGTCCCCGGTACTGTCGGAGCCCAGTAATGTCATACCAATAATCTTCTCAGCCTTTAGTCCCTTATCGAAGCCGGTCATGGTCTTCTCCTTGCGCCCTTTGGAGTCGCGCACGTCGTCGCTGGAGGAGACGCTAGGCGCGCGCACCTTGCGCCGCCCGCCCCCGCCCCCGCCCGTACCCGTCCCCGTGCTGTCCACGCTCGCGTCGCGAGATCGCTTCTTGCTTCTATCTTCCGGTTTCTTTTTCTGTAAGAGAATACAATAAAATATAATCCTTTATTCATAACACCATGTTACAAGTCATTACGGTACACTATTATATAATATAATGTGTGACATTATATATTATATACGTGTATTATATAATATAATGCGAATACATTTTAGAATGTGGTTAACCAAAGAAATGTCAATGTTTACGCCTTGTATAGTTGTCTCTGGAACATTATACAATAAGAGCGTAATGTTGAACCAAAATTAAGCAGTTTTTCCAATCACGATGCATGTATTTTTTTATGTTAATCAGTTCATAAAACGGAACGAGCCGACGGCCCACCTAGTTAAGTCGTAATCTCGACCCATAATCGCCACCGCCACTTGGGTCCTCCCCTACTAGGTACGACAAGACCCAAGTCGCATAGTATGAAATTTATATTTATATTTAATCATATTGGAACGGAGTTGCAAATATGATAAAAAACAGTTAAAGCTAATTGAAATATATCCTCAATCACAAGGGCGGGATTGACGTTTAGAATAGAATAGAAGAAGTTTAGAAAAGAAGACACAGAACAAACACCTATGTTCGTCACACGAATGTATGTCCTGGGTGGAAATCGAACCCAAGACCTACAGCGTAGAAGGCAGGGTTACTAACCAACTGAGCTGAGGCCAGTCATGATGAACATGAAAAGCTTTGAAACACGACAAAATGATACCTCTTTCTCCTTCTCCTTCTCCCTTTCCTTCTCTTTCTCCTTCCAGTTCTCCTCGAAGGTCCGGATGAGCTCCTCGCAGTCCAGGTTTTCCACCGGCTCCCAAGTGCTCTCCTCCTCTTTGTAGCCCTTCCATTTCAGCAAATACTGGATCTGTAATCACGACAGTTGTCTGCTTCTAAAGATGGAAACATGTATGATTGTTACTATTCCACACTACAATTTCTAAACTGATTTGGCTGAAATCTTGGATACAAGAAAATCTTGAATATAATAATAATTGTAAAAATAATAATCTTCCCCATGGAGGGTCGGATAGGGTTTGAACAGGCATCAAACTTATCGATAAGTATGTGTGACCTTATGTTTTGAATATTATTGATGTTTCCAAGCCATTTCATGAATTCTATGGAAATAAAGTTTTTGACTTTGACTTTGACATTGTTAATAATTTAATAAAAATAATAACAAATTGCATTTGACAAGCCTCACTCATTTGGTAATGGCTGATTGTGTATTTTCTTCAAAACAGGAGGTCATCAATTCAGTTGTATTTTTTCTTATGTTTTTTACCTTATATCTTGATCATTTATAAACTAATTTGGAAAAAATATTTTATTTGAAAGGATATACTATCAGGTGGGTCCCACAGAAATAATATCAAAATCGGTTCAGTAATTTTAGTATTTGCTGAAATGGAAGGGCTACAAAGAGGAGGAGAGAACTTGGGAGCCCGTGGAAAACCTGGACTGCGAGGAGCTCAACCGGACCTTTGAGGAAAACTGGAAGGAGAAAGAGAAGGAAAGGAAGAAGGAAAAGGAGAAGGAGAAAGAGGTATTATTTTGTCATGTTTCAAAGCTTTTCATGTTCATCATGACTGGCCTCAGCTCAGTTGGTTAGTAACTCTGCCTTCTGAGCTGTAGGTTGTGGGTTCGATTCCCACCAGGACAAACATTTATGTGAAGAGCATTGATGTTTGTTCTGTGTCTGGGTGTTATGCATTTATATGTATGCATTTACAAAAAAAAAGTATATATGTATTCTATCAGTCATCTGGTTTCCATAGTAGCTATGCTTAGTTTGGGGCTAGATGGCGCTGTGTGAATTGTCCACCAATATTTATTTTATTTAAGGAAGGAAAGTGTTCAGAAGCTCTGGAGATAATAGATCCTGTTTTGCTACACTCCACCATTCTCCTCTAGAATGAATGCTTCAGTCACTATTGGTTGCCGGCGGCCTTCTATATCCTTAACTTTTACTATGCCCACTATCATCACACAGATACTATTGTCATTTTCATAACCATGTTTATTGTTTATTTGTTATTTTCTTAGGAGCATAGTTTTCATATGTATATGGTCTATATGCAAGTCCAAAGCTCCCCTGCCTGACTGTGGCGTGGTATATATTGGCGTAGCAATGCATACAATTTAGGATTCACTGTCACAACATTCAACAACTCTGCACATTATTTCTCGGTACGAATTCCGAAACCATAACAAGAATGAAAATCTAAGGTTACATTATTAAACTTCCAGTAAAATCAATAGTAATCAAAATAATACGAATACATTCGGCGCCACCAGAAGAAGCGGCAAACAACCAACCTTCCCTTTTACTGTACGTCTGTCGAGCACTTTTTCCACCACATACTCTTCTTCAGCACTGGATCCATCAGACGTGTCTCCTTTTTTTTCCTTTTTGCCCATTTTTAATTATTTCTACACAAACTATACGAGTCTAAATGCGACGCTACTCCAAACCCCAACTCGCTCTCATAAAGTCATAAGTCAAGATGGCGTGTCGCGCGCTTCTGTGAATGATAGATAAAACAGTGCTAAAGTGAAACAACACTCTGCGGCTGCGTTGATTCGGCTAGATATTGTACAGCCAGATTCTGATTTATTTATATGTAGCTCTAAGCTTTCAAAACCAAATCTAAAAATTTGGCTTGTATTTATTTTTAAGTAGTTTTTATTATATTGGATTTATTCCTTTTTATATTCGATGTCTATATTATAAAAATATACATTAGGTTAAGGATATGATACGCAATCCGGTAAAAGTAAAGCGAGAAAATAATAAAATCTAGAGTCTGTGCAAAAAGAGAACCGTCGTGGCGTTACGCTGAACTAACATTAAGAATTTTATATGGCAACCCAATACAGTTGTCAGTTGTTATCTATTTGTCAACTTTGACTCGATAAATTATTGTTGATCTTTTTCCGTATTAAATAATTGCATAATTATGTCGAAAAGAGGAAAAACGTAAAAACGTAAAAAAAATATTGGGAACAGGACCATTTGATGGACAATTTACAAGAATTTATCTTAAATATAACAGAATCAGAATCCGAAGATGAATCAGATGTGTCTGAGAGTGAATGCTCCAAAGGTAGCTCAGACATATCCAGCATTGATTATTTAGATTCAGACTTTGATTATGGTATTGATTAAATTATTTTCTATAATTGTCAACGTCCAGGTGCACAGTCCCGTAGTGCACATCTCATCAGTAGGTGCTAGAAGAGCAGAAAGGCCATTGGAGCACATTGAACTTACAACATAGCTAGCTACTATCCTGTATTGATTGATTAAAGCCAGCACTTAAACCTGAGTAGAATCACGCATATCCACTATTTTTGGCTATCACATAACACCTGTGCTGTGCTATGGTAGCAAATTTTAATCAGCACTATGCGTCGGTACATACCTACCTACCTACGTAATAGCACCATGTTTACAAAGTATCAAACACTTTTAGTCGCACTGGCAAAGATAGAGCAGTGTTGTCAACGCAACAAAAGTAGTCAATTGGCACACGCGCGACCTCAATTCCTAAGACGCTTCTCTTTTTGCACAGACTCTACCTGCAAACAGACGAGACATTGCCACCTAGGAAAAATATTTGTATCTGAATAGTTAGATCAAAGCCGCCACACACAGTGCTGTAATGTACTACATTACATATTTTTTTTATTAATTTTTTTAATTATTACCTACTGGTAAGACTAATCGCCTATAGGTTTGTCATTGTCAGTTGTCAAGTTGTCAGTAACACCACTTACATTCATTTTTCATTTAGACAACATTACAAAACGAATCCGTTTTGATCTGCCATCTCTTTTTAATCTTGTTTATTATCTAAACAGTCTACGTTTATTGAACTTGTTTCTCATAACCCGCCCTATAATATATTTAAAATACAAAGATTTGCATCTCAATTAATTTTAATTTTCTATTCTTGATAAAATAGTAACTTAAATAAAAGAGAGAGAAGAAACGAATATGTTGCGAACTTCACTTTTGTTTCATTCATTTATCTCACTTGTTGGCCAGCTAGGCCAACCTTGCCTGTGTAATCATAACATCGCAAATCGCGGCAGTTTCATTTCAGTCATCTTTATAGCCTGTTGATCGTGTCGCGCGTGTAGTTTGTTATTGTGTGAACATTATCAAAAGATTTGAAATTGTGTTTACATAATACTATTCAACGTACTAAGTGCTAATCGTGTTGTGATAACTAATTGATCACGTAAAAATTTATCAACTCTTAGTTCACTAAGTGCTATCATACAAATTTGTGCTCATCCGAGTGGTTTCAAATTGACTTTGACGTCACAGAACAACCAATCAGTTGGCGCGAAAGAGAAAATAAATAAGGAGTTAAACACGAGTATACACACCTTGGTTACAGGTTGATTCTTGGAAAGAACAATGTTTAATGGATAAGTGGACATATGTTTAAAATATGTTATTAAAATGTACTGCAGACGGGAGGCCGATCAAAGTGAACGGGGCACCGGTCAGCCACGGGAATGGTGCGAGAGGTAAGGTCCGGATATTATCAAATCATAATATTTGCTTGGTTCGCTGGACACCTACTAAAACAACAATCAACTTCGCTTCTTCTTTAACTGCTTATTACTGTGTCTGACTGACCTCACTTTAATTTTATACAAACTCCAAACACCAAACACACCAAACAATTAAGTAATACAAATCAATTTTGAAAATTACTTACACTGAAATATTTTCGAATTTCTTCCTGCATTGTTGGATAACTATAAAGGTATAAATTATT